>CM076990.1:40763926-42188426 GCA_039090855.1 Macrothele yani | reverse complement strand
CCAAAACCTTGTTGAAAGCATGTCTCGAAAGGTCAGTGCATGCATTAAGGCCAAAGGTGGACCCACACGATATGTCAATAAATGTTATGGTGTGTTTCTCTTCTAGATGTCCAGTGACTTTTGTCAATATAGTGTATGTTCTTAGCAGACGATATGTAACTGCGGCAGATGTTTCTTTCGTGCTCATCTAACATGCTGTTGTCAGTTTCAGTTATTTGAACTCCTTTTATATTTATTTTTTATTTTTGTAATTTCTTATCGGAAACGTCCTAAAAATGTGTGAGCGTCCTCTGTTTTAAGAAAAACAATGTTAAATCACAGTTAGTGTATTTTTTCGTGTCGCTGAGCTTCTTTAAGGCGAACCGTACGTAAATATTCAAATCGCTTGGGACATTATCAACTGTGTTTACGGCCAAGGGTTTCCGTTAGTTAGTTCCACGGGCTTAATAGAAATGGTGTGGATGTCATGTTAACAAGTTGCGAAGAATTTTGGTATATGCAGAAGGCTTCTAAAAAATCAAGTTCGGTGGTTGATTCAACCACAAAACTTGATATTTTGCAAGTTTTCCATATAAATCAAAATTAAATATATACCGTTTGGTGGTTGATCCAACCAAGTTGATTCCAAAACATCAAGTTTGGTAGTTGATTCAACCACATGCATTTCGAACCCATGACACTTTCCTGAAAAATTTTCAAGCCTCTTTCCCCCTCATGTCACAAGGAGTTTTTAAATGCGTGTGTTCTTGGTGTAGCGCATGTGCATCTGCACTAACAACTATAATAAAGACAGGAAAAAACACAACAAACACTCCAAAACAAAGTGACAAATATTTGCCTTCATACTTCGCATCCGAACGTTAAATTTAGCAAACGCTTCTGACGAACCGTCTGGATTTTCGCAAACGGTTCGCTCGAACCGGACAGAACTGGCTCCATACCACTCCTGGGTGTGACGTGGTGCTGGGATAACAAGTATGATGAAATGTGTGTAATCAGTGTTAATGTCCACAGTATTATGAGAATATGTGTTTTAAAACAGTGTAATTAGTGTCGGACTGTAGTGTTACGTAAAATTAATATTTACAGGTAGTACTAACATGCACTCGAATTCTCAAACACACCACATTGTATCAACGTATTATTTTTGCAGAATTCAGCTCTTCAGAAAACGAAAATTCTGTTGACTTAGAGCAAGAATCGAACAAGCGATTCCCAATTTCAATTTAAGTATGGTAACCATTACCCAGTCTGCTCCAGGAATAGACAGTTTCAAATGACTGCTTGCTGGCACGGTGGTATAAGCTATGGCCACCAACCGATCATTCCAGTGGGCCTCAGATCGAGCCCCGAATTAGGCATCGGTGGTGTTCTCTTTTCGTCTTGGAACCAGTGGGTCCAAATTAGAAACTGGTGCTTCCTTTACACCCCATCAGAGTTGCTCACGGTGATCGTTAAACTCCGAAACGAAACAATTTTCAGTTGAGATTCGTCACACGGTAAAAGGCAAACAGCAGTTCTCCGCCAAAAAAATATTGTGTTTATATCATCATCATCCATTATCCATCCACTTCTGGATGAAGGTCTCCCCAACTTACTTCCACATGTCTATCTTGCGTCAGTCTCCTCCAAGTCACTTCCGCATCAGTCTATCTTGCGTCAGTCTCCTCCATGTCACTTCCGCATGTTTTCGAATTCCATCCACTAATCTCCCATGTGGTCTTCTGTGTCTTTCCCTGTCCCTTGGAATCCAGTCTAGAATTTTGGTTGTCCATCGGTGGTCCATTCTTCTGGCAACATGTCCAGCCCATTGCCATTTCAGCGATTTTACTCTGATCATGATGTCTTCCACTCTTGTCATTTCCCTTATCCATGAGTTCCTCTTCTTAATCTCTCCTGATTAACCCAAGAAAAGCTCATACTGTTACATATGCTCCTAATGTTGTACTTGTATTACTTCGTATCGAATGCTTTCCCATTATGCATTCCTTATTTGTGTGCTTCGTATTTTTACTTTCTCTGCAAATTGATATTTTGCCGGCATTGCCTCACACTGTCGGCTCCCTGATGTTACATGGTCCGATCCCTTAATTGTTTATCTTTCACGCTGAGCTGTTCTTTAGCGTTGGTTTTATCCAATTGATTCCGCTTTAGTTGATTTAGATATCAATGTGCGCTTTATGTTTGCTCTCCAGTTTGTGTTTCATTGTGGATATGCCTGTATTTTTCTCTTTATATTTTCTGCACTGCAATATTCAGTGATATATCTTATGATTGTAATTCCATTATAGCAATAAACTGGATACCGCTATGGTACCCACAGTTACCAAAACTATTGCCATTTCAGTTATTTCACTCTGGTCATGATGTTGTTTACTTTTATCATTTTCCTTATCAACGAGTTCCTCTTCTTATCTTTCTTAGTTACACCCAGCATGCATCTCTTCATGTTCCTTTGAGTTGTCTGCAGTCTTTGTATGTCTTTTTAGTTAAGGTCCATGTCTCTGCTCCATACGTAAGTACTGGCATGATGCATTGATTAAAGTTTATTCTTTTAAGACCTAATAGCATACTGTTCTTATAAATTGTACTGTTTCTTCCAAAAGCTCTCCAACCAAGTTTTACACGTAGATGAGTTTCTTCATCAATGTGACCTTTTCTTGATATCTGCTGTCCAAGGTAAATGTAAGTATCGGTTATCTTCAGCTTTTCCCCATCAATCGATGAATCTTCTCTTCATTTCCTGTAAAAGCATTGTACATTGGTTTTATCTTCTGAAAGTTCATTTTTAATCCCACTTTTCCTCTTGTCAGCTAGTTCCTGGATCATACTCTGTAGTTCTAGATAGGCAGCTGCAAAAGTGAGTAGGTCATCAGCAAAACGAAGGTGATTTAAATAATCTCCACTACTGTTTATCCTTTTGTTTTCCTTATATACCAGCCATGAACTTGAACATTATTTATTCTTTATTAATTTTTCAAATGGTATATGTTAAGCTTATAATCTGAATCTGACTAAGGCATCTGGGGAACAGAACCGAAAAGATAGAGAGGACCCCCATCAAACCAAATTATTTCACCAATATATTCCGCTCAAGATGTGATGTAATACACACGACGCGATATATTTCTCTGTAAGAAATTCCCGTGATAAGCCTTGTTGTCCATGTATTATTACGGACAATGTTCATTTCATCATTTTAACGAAATGACCATATTAATACACTTACCGTGTTGAAACACGTGTCAAAATATTTTCTTTAAGCGCATCGGCACTGGAAAAATCTCTTTCAGCGTTGATGAACAGGCTGAGTCTTAATTTAACGGGCGAGTGTGGGACCCCAAGATGCTAGTCGTCGCGCGTAAAAATACAGGAAAGTATTTTAATAGTTTAATCAGTCCTGCATCTTCGGAAAGCTGAGCAAAACAGCGGCACAATGTTATGTGCTATTCCAAACTTTCTGGCGTTATCTTTCACCTTAGCCGAGCTTACAGCTAACACTGGTCAACATGAAAAATGTTACGGACTCAAAATGCTCAGTATAACGACGTAGAGGTGTTGTCTTACTTCTACGTTGTCTTAACACATCAACATACTAAGAAATAGTTCCTAAATGAAAGAAACCTTAACGGCCAGACGAAACATATAAATAACAGAAGTCAACTTACGGAAAGATGCTTTAGTCAGGCTGTAGTACACACATCGTAACACAGCATATTGTAGTGAACGCTCCACACACCAAACATTATTACAACACTCCTATCAATCATCTGTTTACAATCCAACGCTCGTAATAATCGCTCTCTTACAACGCTTTCTAGCAATAGACCAGTCGTCGTTTTTATCTCTTGTTCTTATCAAAACTCAGACATACGTCACGTTCATTCAACCTCAATTGTGTTGCCAAACGTATTCGTTTGAGAGAAAAGATCTCACGTTAAGAGTCAACTCAAGATTTATATAGGGAAAGAAACTAAAATAGAAAAGTTAATGTAGAATATACGTCACACCAGTCTTAGTTAACTGTAAGGTGTTGAATACGAAAATGACATTTAAAGTTGCCGGTTGGGTCTCATTTTTAAATTGCACTCACGGTATCAAATTATGACTGTTTACCTTATTTATGACTGCTTACATTATTGGTTATACCTTTCGATAAAAGTAAAGCAAAACTTTAACTTTAGTGGCACTAAGGTCTTATCACCACGTGTTAATTTAATGCCGTGCCTTGTGCTAATCACGTGATCCTTTCTATTCGTTGCTTCTCTGAGGATCAGCTCAGTGGTAGGAGCGACACACGTTTCAGTTGTTATGTAATAGTCAGAATTTCGGTTCTTCAGTTGCTTCTGTCATGAACAGTTTCAGGTAACTTCTTTTTTATATTTAAAGCAAACAGAATTTGCTTGTACCACTCACTGGCCATCCACGTAACAATCTCAGGAAACTTTGAAATTTTCATCGCTCTGGAGCTGGAATCGAACCCCGCAAGGGCATGAAAACGGGCCATTCATGTAACAATCTCGGAAAACTTAGAAATTAAAAAAAAAAAAAAAAGTCTTGAATGTATGTATGTATGTATGTATGTATGTATGTATGTATGTATGTATGAATTTGCTTGTACCACTCACTGGCCATCCACGTAACAATCTCAGGAAACTTTGAAATTTTCATCGCTCTGGAGCTGGAATCGAACCCCGCAAGGGCATGAAAACGGGCCATTCATGTAACAATCTCGGAAAACTTAGAAATTAAAAAAAAAAAAAAAAGTCTTGAATGTATGTATGTATGTATGTATGTATGTATGTATGTATGTATGTATGTATGTATGTATGTACACTGAAGTGCCAGAAAAACTGGTACACCAGTCTAATACTTGCTAGGTCCCCCATGAGAGCGCAGGACTGCAGAAATATGACGGGGTATGGACTCCACTAGCTTCTGGAAATATGCTGTAGGCAATGCACACCATACTTTCTGCAGAGCGTTCCACAATTCGGGTGTATTCCGAGGTCTCGGATTCCTGTGTTCGATAGCGCGTTGCATGGCATCCCAAATATGTTCTATCACGTTCAGATCTGGGGACTTGGGTGGGAATGCCAACACCCCAAACTCAGATGAATGCTCCTCTAACCATAATTTGGCGTCCCGACACTTGTGTGAAGGTACATTGTCCTGTTGGAACAGGCCCAACCCATCAGCATGAATGCAGGACATGAATGGTGTACCTCGTCAGAAAGGATGCGCACGTAGCTTTGGCCGGTCACAGACGTTTGTAGACGTACCAAGGGTCCCAGTGAAGTCCAGCTAAACACACCCCATACCATTACGGACCCCCGAACCAGCGGGAACAGTTCCCTGTTGACAGGCGGGATCCACGGCTTCATGCGGTTTGCGCCACACACGAATCCTACCATCTACCCGATACAGTTGGAAACGCGACTCGTCAGAGCAGGCTACTTGTTTCCAGCCATTAAGTGTTCAGTGGCGGTGTTGCCGTGCCCAAGCGAGGCGCATAGCTCTGTGTGTCGTGCACTCATCAAGGGGACTCGAGTTGGGTGTCGGCTCCCAAAGCCCACATCGTGCAGGCTACTTTGCACAGTCCGGATGCTGATGCTTGTTGAGGCTCTAGCATTGAATTCCGATTATACCTGCGAGAGTGTTGCACGCCTATCGCGTGAAACAATTCTTGACTGCCGATGATGGTCACGTTCACCCAATGTCTTTTTACGGTCACACTGGTATCGTAGAATGGAGGTTTTGCCGGAATTCTTGTAGTCACGGTACACCCTTGCAATGGTCGTCCATGAAAATCCGAACTTCGTTTCTACCTCCGAAATACTATGGGCCCATCTCACGAGCGCCAACTATGACACCTCGTTGAAAATCGCTTAAATCGTTATTACTTGTCATTCTCATGCCGAAAACAGCTCTGACAGCTGTCAAGGATGCCTATCGCTTTATATACGCACTGGCGGACGCAACCGAGTACGCGCATAGGTGACGTTGCTATGTATAAGCTCGTCTGTACCAGTTTTTCTGGCACTTCAGTGTATGTATGTATTGTCGAGTATGCTAACCATTACACCACCCTGTCCTGGATGGTGTAATGGGTAGCATACTCGGCCAGTAATTGGGGAACGCGGAGTTCCATTCCCGCTCCAGGGCGATGAAAATTTCCAAGTTTTCTGAGATTGTTATAATACATGGATCACCAGTAAGTGGTGCAAGTAAATTCTGTTTGCTTTGAATATTATTTCTGTGTTTTCCCACGTATTATGAAGAATTTTTGAGATGAGTTGTGTGGATGGCCAGTAAGTGGTACAAGCAAAATCTGTTTGCTTTGAATATTTTATCGAGTTTCCATGTATGAAGAACATTTCTTCCTCCATTAACTTATTTTTGCTTCGTTTCTGCCGTGAGACATTAAAAATGTCCCGTAAATGCGTGAATAATTCAGATAACTTCCGTTATGTGCACGCAGAGAAGTGACATTTGCGACATGAAAGAGTGCGTAAAGTGTAACCATCAAAAAGCATATTTATTGTATTTCAATTGCAAAATCGGCGATCTTAAACAAGAAATGGGCCCCACTTGTATGCGCTGCAATACCTGTGCTACAAAACTCAGTGTGTGGGTGAATGGTAAGGGGCGTTCTATGCCCTTTGAAGGGCCAATGAATTGGAGAAAACCTACAAAACACACCACAGACTATTAATTCTGTATGGTGCCTCCTATCAAAAAAAGGTACGACTATTATCAAAAGGAAGACAAATTTTGAAGATGTCAATCCGATTTTTGGTGTAAATGTGACAAGGATGGTAAGTCAGATAATATCCGAAAACTTGAAAACTTTCATCGTCCTGGAGCGGGACTCGAACCCGCGTCTCCCAGATATCGCCCGGTTATGCTAACCACTACACCACCCAGAACGACCAAGTCACAAGTTTCTGATTAATTTGAATATAACCATCACAGAATTTGTTACTCCAAGCAACTGGTATTCATGTTTAGCGAATCTGGAGGTTAAGAATCCTATCCGTGATTGCCCGTAGGGGCAGATAAATCATGAAAGAAATACGGGATTACACCATATAATACAAATTTTGAAGATGACAATCCGATTTTTGGTGTAAATATAACAACGATGGTAAGTCAGATAATATCCAAAAATGTCATTGTCCTGGAGCGGGACTCAAACCCGCGTCTTCCAGATATCGCCCGGGTTTGCTAACCACTAAACCACCCAAAACGACCAAGTCTCAAGTTTTCGATTAATTTGAATATATACATAGCATACCCGGGCGCTATCTGGGAGACGCGGGTTCGAGTCCCGCTCCAGGCAAATGAAAGTTTTCGGATATTATCTGACTTACCATCCTCATCACATTTACACCAAAAATCGAATTGTCATCTTCATAATTTGTATTATATGATGTAATCCCGTATTTCTTTCTTGAAAAGGAAGACAATTTCACATCTGAATATACCTTCAGCGATTTGTTCCTTGCCACTGCCTATTCCTGAACCGCCTGAATTTTTTTTACCGTAGACTCTGAGGAAGAAAGCGGTATTGATGAATATGGTTTACACAGCAAACCACAGCAGCCATCAACTTCAAGACATACAGAATTTTGCCCAAACCCAGATTCCTTAGGGTCACATATGAAGGGGCGTTCTGCTGACAACCCCCACAACCCTGCACATTGCGCGGGGGGGGGGTCAGCAATAGTTGCAATAATTCTTATATACATGTATGTGCAGGGCTTGAAAAATATCTAAAAAGTTACATGCTCAGCCGGGCATGTGCAGAAATTATTTTACCTGCCTAGACAGTAAAAGCTAGATGCCCAGGAAAATTTATCTTTTAAGGTAACAAATCAGAACCCTCTTTTTTTTTTTTTTTTCAATTTAAAAATATGAGCTTTTTTTTTTTTACTTGTTTTGCATTTCCGTTTTAAGGGACTGTATTGAAAATGTTCAATGCACAAAAGTGTGTATTTAAAGTTCTAAGATGATGCTGAAATTGGTATGAAATAGTATGATGATGAAATTGGTATTTGAGAAATTTAGTAATTCTGCCATGTTCCTTTCACTGAAGTTTTCGCCCTTTGTCACTAAACACCGGAGGCTAGTTACACAAGAGGCATGCATTCATCGCTGACTATAAACAACATTTGAAGCAAAACTATATATGGTTCCAATTTCTGAACCTATAGAGCACAATATAATTAAAGAAGCGATGTTCTTCTGTCCTTTGCACTCCAAAACAATAATACAACTTCTGGCGATTAGCAGAGAAATGAAGCATGACATGCAATGACTGTATTTTTTTCTTAGTAGTAAACTTTATTTTAAATTATTATTTTTAAATTTAGTTGCCCAGACTAGGCAACTAGATTTTTTTTTATTTGCCCAGGCCAATAATTTACATGCCCCGGGCATAGTGTTTTTCCATCCCTGTATGTATATTAACAAGATAAGGTGAAAGAAACATCAATTCAATAAATGAAATTTTTATGTTAATGAGGATAAGGAGCTATGTACAAATATTATCGTCGTTTGCACAGGGCCTGATTTACACCTTGGCCCGCAAGACCGGGTCCCAGAACCTCAATGCAAAACGAAAAAAGGATTATGCTTTTTCATTAATTTATTATGAATTGTAAAAACACTTGGGGAGTAACAATTTTTTTTTCTTCTGAAATGAAGATTAATACTGGAGTTTTTACTAGGCTCTTCAACTACCGCCTCATTTCAACTGCAATTCAGTGACGTCATGTCGTGTCACTTCCATCTGAAGCTTGCGAATGAAGTATGAATATTACAATACACCTCTCGAGAGATCTTCCTATTACTATACACCTCTCGAGAGGTTTTGCATTGCTAAGACACTTTGCAGAAGCTCTGAGTATTTCATATCGTAAAGTATCACATTTTAAAATTGCTTGGGTCTGAATTAAGTGAATTTACTGAGCTGAATAATGTGCTTTTATGAGTGAGAGAATTATCCAGTTATGCATGTTTATTGAAATCTAAGTATCATTCCTCTGTCAATAGAATTATTCTACTATAATATTGAACACATCACAGGCGATTAATAAGCTACATCACCTTGCCCCCAAAATTCAATCTGTAACAAGTCTAAATAATGTTCATCGGTTAAAAATAAAATTAAAAGGGGATGAATATCTTAACATCTGTGGATATTTGAATTAATAATTAAATGCAAAAATAGCAATGCTAAACTGTTAAATAGTGTTTTACTCACACGTCTATTTTTAAGTGCGAATTTCCTTGCTAATATTAAGATTTAATAAAAGTAGATATTTCCTATTTTTCCCCTCACAGTGTCCCATTTATTAAATCAAATTTTAAGTTAATTGATAACAGTTAGTGGCGATAAATGTACTTACTCTTTCAAGAATGTGGACGGGCGGGGGGGGGGGGCTCATCTTGTGCTGTGCCTAGGGCCCGATTCTGTGTAAATCGGGCATTGAGTTTGCACATAACTACGCACCTTTCAAAATGTAATGAACTAAAAGATATTCTTCGCGGGAACTTTTTACCTCGTGCTAATCATCGCGGCATGATGTGAAATGTGCTTTTTTATATTCAAGATTACATAATTTAAGCATTTCTGTTTTGTTTTGCTATAATTCTTAATTGTTACTTATTTATTTGCTTACTTATGTTTTACATTTTCGTACAAATCGTAAAAGATGACACTATCATACGGCAGTTACGTGTTTTATGCGCCTGATCTTGAGACATTTCTCAAAGAGGATAGGCCTTAGCTCCCTAAAAGAATAAAAAAATAATGATGATTGATTATAATGATTTTCTTAAGATTAACTTTGGCGTAAGTGTTTTGTAGTATTTCGTATAAAACTATGGCAATCATTTTAATTACAACGTGCACATTTGTGTTACACGCAAAAAAGTGCAATAATTTTGGTTTTACGAAAAATGCCTGTAGGTTCCAAAGAATTTGAATTATTAAAACGTTCATAAAACCTATTTAATGATTTGGAATTTAAAAATTCCAGTAATAGAAAGGTAATAAGTGTTTGCAAAAAGGCCTCGAAGATATTTTTTGCTGGGGGCTAAGGTTTCCAGGTATGCCACTGCGCACATGATCACAGTGTTTGAACCCAACGACCTCATCATAAATTTGGAACTGCCAAAGTTATAAGGCTGAGATTTTGGCATAAAGATTAACACAATGGAATCTCCTGGATCATTCTATGAAAGTAACAACATTGCGTACCAGATATAAAGATTTGGAAAAAATCTATCAAAAAAAAGGTGACTTCACTTTCTGTGATGATGTTGATCTGTGATGTCAGCATTTAACATGAGATACGTTCCCGGGGAGTAGAGATTATTTATAGAAGCCTCTAAGGTGAGTCTTAAAGCTGTATTATTGCACAATGAAAATAAGTTTCCTTCAATCCCTATTGCATATGCAGTCCACACAAAGGAAACAAATGCGAACATGAAAAGTATCCGCCGCCTCAGTAGCACAGAGGTCCAAGCGATGGCTTCTGATCATTCGTTCGAAATGGGTCCTGGTTCAAATCCCGTGAGGCATGAATGTTGTGTTTGTCTTACGGCACTGGCTTTCTCCCTTCGCTGGAACCTGTGACCCTAAATTAGGCACGGGCGACTGCTTATAGCCCACTGAGTTGCTCACGGTGGTCGTTAAACCTCCAATCAAAAAAAAAAAAAAAAAGTACCCTGTTAAGTGTTGTACACTATCAGAAGTATGAGTGAAAAATATGTGACGATTTAAAAGTGACCGCCATTTTGTTAGGATTACAAAAGGATTACACCAAGTATTGTTGCTTTCTCTGTGAGTGGGATAACTATACAAAACATAACTATTACAAGAAGTGAAACTGTCCTAAGCAAATATCACTAACGCCCGGAATTAGAAACGTAGCAGTCAAAATTTGCTGACCAGTGTAATTCGTCCTCCGGTTAAATAATTCGTAAAATGTCTGCGAGATATCGTTTTGTTACCTAAGGCACCAAGTTCGTCGCTCCGTCGATATAACACATGAAAGACATAATGTATACTCATATGAGACATGCCTCGGCCTCTTGCTGATGTACACCCACGGCAGCTGTCACGTGATCACGGCAAAGTTTCATATGAGCTGCACATCGCAGAATGCCTTCGTATGTCACACCCCACTCGAGCGCATATGTTAGCAAATTCTTTTAGCCCCATGACGTTTCAAATTGCCTGATTTCTTATTTGTCCTTAATCTTTCGAACAACACGTTTTTCAAGTGATGAAGTATAACGTATAATTGCAAAAACCGTATAAACGAAACAGGCAAAGTTTAGCATTAAGGGAAATTAAACTTTTTTGAAGCAGCGACATATTACGTATAAACGAAAAAACGTATAGCTCAGAAACCTCAAAAAAAAAAAAAAAAAAAAAAAAAAAAAAAAAGGTTCTACTCTATTCGGCTTTTCGCGAAACTTATTCATTCTTTTGTTATCTGGCTTCTTTTTAGATACTGACATACTTAAATATAATTTTTCATGAGAAGAACAAGAAGACTTAGTGAGTTGTGGCTTTGAGGTCAACCGCCTAGTAACTGAATAAAGTGGAAAAAACTATCATGACATTACGACGTGCGTTTCTCACTCACTTGAAGTCTGATGTGCGTTTATCTACCAAGGATTGCAATGTTTGACAAGTGTATGCTCATTACGAAAATTTTCACGGAAATTTGTAGCTCAAATCGACGAATCTTTTAATTCGAAATTTGTGATGTCAGTTCCTACTGCTCCAGATCTCGAATAAATTTGATGTAATCGTAATCTTAAGAAAACTCATCAATGAGGTCAATGAGAACCTGCTGGACCTCAGAAGGAATTCTCAATGAATATTTCATCGATACAAACAACCGGTTTCGAGCACCTGTGGAATTTGAAGAAGAATGATGCCGGGGGAAATTCACAAAAATAAAAAGAGCGGAAAGAAAAAAGAACTTGAAGAAATAAACGTCAGAAAATGAACATAAAAGAGTCGTAGGTACAGAAACAACGTTTGAGTGCACGTAAAAGCTGTAAAAATGGGGAAAGAGGATAAAGAATTCACTCGGAGAGAAAATAAGCAAAGTCACCTTAAGGCAAAAGCACGCTCGCTTACATAGCGTTATGTTGCTGATATAACACAAAATATTCCGCAGAATTGTAGCAGGTAGACTTTTTGTGGTTTAACGGCGTTATAGCAATGGAGTATTAGGAGACAAAACAAGTTTTTAGTTCCTCGCAGTTATAGCCAGATCGTTTGGTAAAAGTTTCAACAAATGTGGCTTAGATCAAGGTCAGTTTTTGCACTTTGCGTATAATGCCATTAGTCACTCGATCAGTAGAAGTCCACAATTCCATCATGGTAAAATAATTTATTTCTCATTTCTTTTCTTTCTTTCCTTTTCTTTCACGCATATCTTTGTAATCATTTGCTTTGAAGTAACACCAAAATATAGTAAAACTTTTCTTTCCCCCAGAGAAGTTTCGTGCTTTGTATGATAATGAGCATCTTATAATATCACCACAATAAAAGTAAAACCATTATCTTATTTTTAACCCGAGCGTATTTTGACAACCAATCACAAAGTTTAGTAATACCGCTTTGATATTAAAAACAAAAAGACATTCTTTTCTTTTTCCCAGGGAAGTACTGTTCACAAATATGTGCCTTTCAGCAGTTTTGTCACAATAAAAACAAATATTTTCTTCCGAAGAAATATACTTCCCAGCAGTTCTAGTAAAAACATTTTTTTTTTTTCCTTTATCAAGAACTGCATTTCCGTAATTATGTGCTTTTCAGCAATCCTGTCGCAGTAGAAAGGAAATTTTTCCCTCAAAAAAAACCCACATTTTTTTGCTTTCCAACAGTTTCCCCAACAAGAAAAGCTCTAAAGCTCTTTTTTTTACGCTTTCCAACCGTAGGTTGAAGAAGCGTACATGCTCCACTTTTGTCCGCCCATCTGTCCGTCCGCACGATAACTCACGTGAAAATGGTTCGATTTCGACGAAATTTTAGTATGTGGTAGGGGACCACCTGCGGACGTACCCTATTGAAAATGGGCGAAACAGGGTCAAAGGTCAAGACATAGGAGCGGGATTCATTCCATTGCTCTTATGCGTCATAACTTGCGTAAAAATAGTTCGATTTCGATGATATGTTAGTATGTGGTAAGGAACCACTGGGAACGAACCCTATTGAAAATGGGCGGAATGGGGTCAAAGGTCAGGACATTAAAGCGGAATCCATTCCATTGCCTTTATCCGTCATAACATGCGTAAATATGGTTTGATTTCGATGAAATTTTGGTATGTGGTAGGGAACCACCTTGGCACGAACCCTATTGAAAATGGGCGAAATGGGGTCAAAGGTCAGGACACTGGAGTGGGATCCATTCCATTGCCCTTGTGCATCATAACTTACCTAAAAATGCTTCGATTGCGACAAAACGTTATCATGTTGTTCCGGAGGTATAGTGAACCGGTTCTGTTGAATATCAATGAAATGGGATCAAAGATCGTTTGCACAAAAGCAAGATTTATTCCACAGCCATTATTCTCATAACTTGCGTAAAACTGCTTCTATTACGACAAACCTTTAGTATGCTATTCCTGAGGTATACTGAACCGGTTCTGTTGAATATAATCGAAATGGGGTCAAAGGTCAGGACACAGGAGCGAGATTTATTCCCCAGCCGTTATCCACGTAACTTGAGTAATAATTTCTGGTATGTTGGAAAGCTTATCATAATCAATGCACTGCAGGATTTTACTAACTTGTTTTCTTTGACACTGTACGTGCCTAATTTCCGTAATAAAGAAGGTGGAGTTATAAGTACAACTTTGTATATTTATTCAGTTAGTTCTAGCCGTTTTATTTGAAAGTGAAAATATATGTTTAAAGTTAAAATGTTCGGTTGCTACAACGAACGACTGAGAAGCATCAGGGTACTAGTAGTACCTCTAAGAAGTATCACAACATAAGAAGTATCCGTGTAGTTAAGACACTAAGCTTATCAAACCTTCCAGTATTTTGAAATAAAGTTCACGCAAAAATTCAAATAAACAACCAATTTAAAACAATAGTATTACATCTTATACAAATTTTTACTTTCCATGTATATTTTTCATTCTGAGCGTCGCCGTATCGAAACCTCCAAGTTTCTAGTACGCTTTGACAACGGCTAGCAGCTAGTATTAACCCCGTATTTACTTATGGAAGTGAAACGTGGAGTATCACAGAACGACAGTGTGAAAAAAATAAGAGTATTGGTGAGAAAGTTAGAAAGAATGCTTTGGAATAACAAGAAGAGAAAGAGTTAGAGATGAACTTATAACAGAAATAACAGGAAAAATAGATATTGTAAAAATAATAAAAGAATCAAAGTGGAGATGGGATGGACATATTGGAAGGCTGAAAGATGAAAGATGGACAAGATTAACAAGAGAATGGCAACCGAGAGATAGAAAGAGACAAAGAGGGCGCGAGAACAAAATGGAGAGATGACCTTCAGAAATTTAGAGGTGCTAAACGGTGGACTGAGGCTAAGGATCGAGGAAGCTGGAAAATACTGGGGAAGTATATACCCTGCAGAAGGTGCCAACAGTTAAGAAGAAGAAGAAGAACTTCAGAAATTTAGAGGTGCTAAACGGTGGACTGAGGCTAAGGATCGAGGAAGCTGGAAAATACTGGGGGAAGTATATACCCTGCAGAAGGTGCCAACAGTTAAGAAGAAGAAGAAGAACTTTAGAGGTGCTAAATGGTGCACTGAGGCCAAGGATTGAGGAAGCTGGAAAATACTGGGGGAAGTCTATACCCTGCAGTAGGTGCCAACAGGCTAAGAAGAAGAATAACTTTAGAGGTGCTAAATGGTGGACTGAGGCCAAGGATCGAGGAAGCTGGAAAAGACTGGGGAAGTCTATACATTGCAGTAGGTGCCAACAGGCTAAGAAGAAGAACTTTTGACGTGCTAAATGGTGGACTTAGGCCAAGGATCGAAGAAGCTGGAAAAGACTGGGGGAAGTCTATACCCTGCAGTAGGTGCCAACAGGCTAAGAAGAAGAAGACCAACTTTTGACGTGCTAAATGGTGGACTGAGACCAAGGATCGAGGAAGCTGGGAAAGACTGGGGAAGTCCATACCCTGCGGTAGGTGCCTAAAGGCTAAGAAGAAGAAGAAGAAGAACTTCAGAGATGCTAAATGGTGGACTGAGGCCAAGGATCGATGAAGCTGGAAAAGACTGGGAGAAGTCTATACCCTGCAGTAGGTGCCAACGGGCTAAGAAGAAGAACTTTAGAGGTACGAAATGGTGGGCTGAGGCCAAGGATCGAGGAAACTGGAAAAGACTGGGGGAAGACTATACCCTGCAGTAGGTACCAACAGGCTAAGAAGAAGAAGAAGAATAACTTTAGAGGTGCTAAATGGTAGACTGAGGCCAAGGATCGAGGAAGTTGGAAACGACTGGAAGAGGCCTATACCCTGCTGTGGGTGCCAACAGGCTAAGAAGAAGAAGAAGAAGAAGAAGCTAATCAGAGTGGAAATAAAACGATAAGCTCGGTGCAGAAGGATGAAGGTGACAAGCTATCCTTTTATTATCTGCGAGTCAAGGAGATTGTAATAATCTGTGAGTTACTATGATCTGTTGTTCTGCGATCTATTCGCATTACAACGGAATGAAAGTACTTGTGTACTCTCACGAAATTTATGGTTCTTAGCAAAAAAGTCCCAGTTCGTAGCTTTTCTCTCAGACTCACGAACTCTGTCCGTTCCATAGTATTAGTGCCATTGCTATCTTTAGTACTTTTGTGTATCTTTAGTATTCAAATGACCTTTCAATAACAGCCAGCAATCACGACAAAACGTGAAATATGATACTGTACTTTTAACAAGAATTTTGAAAGCGAAAGTTCTTGCTTGTTGCATCACTTTGCTCGTCATTTGTTAGTAGACACGATATGTCGGTAAGAATAAGCCAAGGATAGGCAAACTACGGTCCGTGGGCCAAAAACGGCCTGCCGGTGGGTTCAGTCCGGCCCGCGGGATAAATGATTTTAAAATGTTGCTGCGCTTAAGCTCATGTCACATAACTTAATCTGGAAAATAATACTTGTTCTATTCTGAATTGTTCTTTTTTTTCTTGTTTTTATTTATTGAGGGTTTAACAACCACCATGAGCAATTCAATGGGCTACCCTAATTTAGGGCCACTGGTTCCAAAGAAGGGAGAGAGACAGTGCCGTAAGACAAACGTAAGACAAACGCAACATCCATGCCTCACCGGGATTCGAATCCGGACCCATATCGGACGTATGATCAGAAGCCAGACCTTAGATCACTGCTCCACTGGGGCAGAGATGCAAACGGTTCACAGGTCAACGGGTTGACAATTTCTTGCGGGTCCAACGGGTTGGGTCAGGGTGTTCCTGACCCGATTTTGACCCGGTTTTATTCCCGTTTCATTTTTGAAACGAGAAAAATATTTTCCAAAGAAAAATGCGCGTTGTGGAATTTTGTAGTCGATACTGGTGGCCACGGAGTGAATGATTTCTCATGCAAAAATATTGTCGTCTCTTTCTTAAAGCAACAAAGATTTCCACCGAACGACGTCAGACACACCGACACCATATCGTAAGAAGATACTTCCTTTGTGTTCTTTTACAGTGCGATTGTCCAGGGCAAAGTACAGGCAAACGCCATTCGCCTGCTTCTCAGCTGATTCACTCTCTCCGTGCGAAGTTCACTGTATGACTAAGAGTTACTTTTCTTATTGCATCTTTTACATTGAACATTCAGAAGTTTTCGATTGATGCGCTACACTGTTAAAACTTTTGTGGTAGGTTGCACCAAAAATGGTGCTACACCAGTTGCACCACTTTCTGAGAAAAGATGTACCACTGTATGGTGCAAACAAAGCCCAACAAAATGGTGCAACTTTGCACCACGATATGGTTCAAGGTTGCACCCCATTATGGTGTAAGGTTGCACCATGTTGTTGGGTTTTGTTTACACCACACAGTTTTGAACCTTTTCTCAGAAAGTGGTGCAGCTGAGGTAGCACCAAATTTTTGTGTAACCTACCACAAATTTTTTAACAGAGTAACATCCGTTCTCTTGACATGTCATGTCGAAATTAACACCTTAATCGTTAATATGGATGGATTTAATATTAAGGAGGTTGAGAAAGGCGTCGAGGCCAACAAATACATGCTTGTTGAAAACCACAAGGGGAAAAGTGAATGCTGAAAATTGTTTCGTCTCATTATGGAACCGGTGAATAATTCGGTGTCGTTCGGTCTTGCTTGTTGTTCAAAATGTGTATAATTACAAAGAAAGATGTCGACGATGTAATGAAAGATTATGGAACAAAAAACCTAACGGACCGTATGAAAGTATGAGCACCTCCATCAAAGCGTGGAAAGAGTGAACAATCTAAATATAAAAAAAAAATACATTTGTGTAATCGTAAATAATGATTTCCATTTGTAATATACTCCATGGTCACGGCCATAGTCAGCCATTACTTCTGGATTACGCAAAAATAGTGGCACAAAAAATTACACTAAAATTTAGCTAGTAACAAAATGTTATTATTGTAAAAGGATTTCAGTTAGTAAATATCAAGCAGTTATTGGGATGAATATATATATATTACGTTTAGATGTATATATATATAAATTCAGTTTCGAATTTATAGTTCCAAGCTTTGTCTGATTTGTCTGGGTCAGTTATGGGTCCGAAATTTTTGACCCGTTTCCAACTCTGCGCCGGGGTGACTCTGAGATGTTCCTTATTAATTTTTGGGTGTAGTTTCAAGATAGAATCCATTTCACCTTTCAAAGGAGTCCTTTCCAATTTGCTTATGAAACGTGTGGAAACACAAGTTTGTCCGCGCTCCCTGACTCCGGAGTAAGTTGCTCTATCAACTAGGCTACACGGACGGAATGTATCGCTGCAGATTTGTTGTCTTGACACGTGCTTTACCTTTGTAGTACGTTACAAACGTGCTGCGTCACAAACCTCTGTAGTACGTCACAAACGTGCTCTATATTTCATCTCGCAAAAGACACTAATCGCGTTGAATGAGATGTCTACTGACGCCTAGGGGCGGGGGGGGGATACATCCACAGAACACAGTCACATCTAATAGACGTCCATTTTACTCCACCAAGAGAGTCCAGATTACGTTTAATCTAAGTAATCGGGATATCCAATGACTGTCCAAAGTCTTACCCGATTACGTTTAGTCTACGTTTACTGGATGTAACGTACAGACGCTAAATAGATGCTAAACGGACGTGAGTCTAAATACGTCCATCACATGTCATGTGTGCTACACCGTAAAAAAAAATTAAGTGGCGTGAATTCCCCTTTTCAACGTACCAGTCTTACACATCGAACCCGGGTCCGTCTAGGACGAATGGTCAGAAACCGGCGCTTAGACCACTGCGCCACTGCGGTGGCCATTGAAGGTTTAACGACCACCGTGAGCAACTCGATGGGCTATAAGCAGTCGCCTGTCTCTAATTTAGGGCCCCCGGGTACAAAGAAGAGAAAGAGCCAGTGCCGTAAGACAAACGCAACATCCATATCTCACCGGGATCCGAACTCAGACCCATCTCGGATGAATGACCAGAAGCCAGCATTTAGCCCACTGCGCTACTGGGGCGGCGAACTGATGTTTATCTTTCTGGAAAAAAATCGCATGGATAGTAAGAGCGGTAATATTAATTTTACAATTGAGGAAAAAATTGAACTAATACAAAATCGTTGTCTGAAAATGTTGTGTAAAAAAAATAGAGGCGTTCAGTCTCTCCTCAGAGAATTAAAATGGCCTGCATCCGGAGACATAGCGATTTAAGTGGGAGAGGAGGCAGAGAGGAGGAGTTGCTCACGGGAGCCTGTGTATGGGGGCGTTAAAAAGGTTGAAATGATGTTGGGGGTTAAAGTCGGAAAAGCGACAAGGCAAGTAATTTTATAGTATAAAAATATATTTTCCTCATGTAAACAGTTTTCTTGCATTTGAATGTTCACCCTTGGGGGGGGGGTTAACCACCTCCATGGGCCACTGTTTTAAGAATTATGAGAATGATGAAGAGCCAGAGCCACCAGATAAATACACAACCCATTCTTCACACGGGACTCGAACCCGCGCTCATCTTCCTCGAATGGTCAGAATCTCAGACCACTGAGTCACTGGAATGTCGACAAACTTTTCTATTTGTGTTTTTAGTCCCACTTTGTCAGGTGCTAGGAGTTTTTGATGTTCCTTGCTTTAGTCCGTCACTGATTCATAACATATTCTCCATCTCTCTCTTTTTTCTTTGGCTGAGTCATCTACGATAAAGCAAATGGGTTTCAGCGTATTATGATGTGAAATTAAATTTCCTTTCAATAAACTTTGAGAGTATATTCAATATAGAAATAAAGCGTAATTCTCTCTGGTAGGTGCTTACTGATACTCAAATCGCCTCCCGAAATCACTTTCTCAATCGTCTGTGTATTCTTTTTTAAGGGGCTGTTACGATGATTTAATACGGAGTTTTTTAGGGTTTAGTATTAATTAATTTTCAAGTAAGGAATATTCAGCAAATAGGTCTTTCTTGGGGTCCTTCTTTTGTCAGTCCACAATTGAGAACTTCAATGGCACTTTGAAGAAGATGCTTATTGTCAACGGCAGGGACGCATTTCGAGGAGGAATGGGGGAGGAAGAGGCCTTGGCCCCCGAATGAAAGTGTTTCATTTTTTTTTTTTATGTTTTTCATTAACTTGCGACTTACATTAGAAAAAAATGCTTTGATTTAATAAAAATGCGTCAACTTTCATTAGAAGAAAAAGCAACATCGTTTCCTATGGAAATGGGATTAAGTACGTTGACAAAGTGTTTAACTGTTTTATGATTTTATTTGCCTACGCAACGAATAGTACATTGTTGTCCAAAGGCACGGTTGAAAGGGCTAGATGATTTTATTGCTCTTGAAGCCAAGGAAGCTCTTCCCTTCAACCTAGGGAGAGAGAGAGAGAGAGAGGTAGAAGGTAAGAGAGGCCACACTAGGAAAGCAGAAGTTGAGGAGAGACGTTTTTGAGACAAGGAGAAGAAAAGCATGGGCGTGCGGATGTCCGGAGCGAAACTTGCATAAAATCGGAGATGATAAGAAACAGCGAGGTATTAAGAAACGGAACAAGTAACGAAATGGACAAAATCTTTAAGAGAATAAGAACAAAATAATTCCAGGGCAAACCAATAAAAAGGATTAGATAATAATAAAGCATGGCTTTAATGTCGAAAATGGCCGCCCCGGTGGCGCAGTGTTCTAAGGCGTTGGCCTCTGATCATTCGTCCGAAAGGGGTCCGGGTTCGAATCCCGGTGAGGCATGGATGTTGTGTTAGTCTTACGGCACTGGCTCTCTCCCGTCCCTGGAACCAGTGACCCTAAATTAGGGACGGGCGACTGCTTATAGCCCATTGAGTGGCTCACGGTGGTCGTTAAACCTCCAATCAAAAAAAAAAAAATGTCGAAAATGTTTTGAATACCTTCTTCATGATGTGCTTTCTTCTTCAAAACAATCACAACGAGCTGCAAACAGGCTAAAATAACGAAGCCGAATGGGCTTATAAGAGAAAGACAACAGCCCTATGACAGGGCACAAATTATATGTCTTGGCCCCCCACGTCATTCACTTTTGCTACGACATTGTCCATACTGTATAATGCCACCCCGATGGCTTAGTAGTCTAAGCAATGGCTTCTGAATATTCGTCCGAGATGTCCGGGTTCGAATCCCGGTTTGGTATGAATGCTGTGTTTGTCTTACGGCACTGGCTCTCTCTCCTTTCCCTAGAATCAGTGGCCCTAAATTAGAGACGGGCGACTGCCAAGGCCGTAGCTACCGGCAGGGCGGTTGATTGGATTGATTCGAAGTTTTAACGACCGCCGTGAGCAACTCACTGGGCTATAAGCAGTCGTCTGTCCCTAATTTAGGGTCACTGGTACCAGGGAAGGGAGAAAGTGCCAGTGCCGTAAGGCAAACACAACATCCATGCCTCACCGGGACTCGAACCAGGAACCCTTTCGGACGAATGATCAGAAGCCATCGCTTAGACCACTGCGCCACCGGGGCGGCAAAGGGCGGTTGTCCTGCCATTCTAGGGGGGTAAATTCATGCTATGAGGGACCTAAGAAATAGAAATTTTAAATGAAAAAGAAAAAAGACTCTTTTAAAAGAAAATATTGAGACACCCTTCAATATTTTCTTTTTAAAGAGTTTAATTAGTCTCATACAGTGTTCCATGCAGTTAAAAAGGGTACAGAATAACATACACTATGAGGTGTGAACATGGCTGTCGCTGGCAGGGGAGATATGTCCCCTCCAATATTTCTGACTGCAACCCTTTTCCTGTTTTACAGTTTTTTCATTCAATTAATTTAACACTTGCGTCCGTTTGCGTCCCCCCAATTCCTATTTGACAGCGACGCCCATGGGTGTGAACATTTGATATCCATGAAGGGAATTTTCCAAAACACTGAATGGAGGCATGGAAAATAATATGCTGAATATGCCTATATATTCAGCATATTACGTCTTATGCTCAATGATTACTGAACTATTAAATAAATATATTCAGCATATTATTGCCTATATATTCAGTATATTACGTATATAATTTTAAGTACTGCAATCTGAATATGCCTATATATTCAGCATATTACGTCTTATGCTCAATGATTACTGAACTGTTAAATAATATGCTGAATATACACGTTGTTTGGATGAAGAGCTAATTAATCATTTGTGCTCTGTCGTAGAAAGTTCTCTGAATGTTTAATCTTGAACGGAATTTTTCCAAACCCTACCCCTAAAGTTTCTTCCTGTTGTCACGTTCACTATCCATTACTCATTCGTTCTGCGCTGGTTTGTTTTCCGTTTTGCTTCTCTGTGAAATGTTATGTTGTCGGTGTCAGAGTTGGAAACGGGTCAAAAATTTCGGTCCCTCAGGTCCCATAACTGGACCCGACCCGCACCGACCTGTACCTGGCCCGGACAAATCTTCTTTGAACTATAAATTCTAAACTCAATTTACATATCATCATCATCATCATTGCCAACCATTATCAATCCACTGCTGGACGAAGGTCTCCCCAAGTTTCCTCCACAACGGTCTGTCTTGTGCCAGTCTCCTCCATGTCACCCCTGCATACTTTCGAATTTCATCCACCCATCTCCCATGTGGTCTTCTTCTGGGTCTTTTCCTGTCCCTTGGAATCCAATCTAAAATTTCAGCTGTCCATCGATGATCTGTCCTTCTGGCAGTATGTCCAGCCCATTGCCATTTCAGGGATTTAACTCTGATCATGATGTCTTCCACTCTTGTCATTTTTCGGATCCACGAGTTCCTCTTCTTATCTCTCCTGGTTACACCAAGCATGCACCTCTCCATGCTTCTTTGAGTTGTCTGCAGCCTTTGTATGTCTCTTTTAGTTAAGGTCCACGTTTCTGCACCATACGTAAGCACTGGAAGGATGCATTGATCAAACACTTTTCTTTTAAGACATAATGGCATATTGCTCTTGAAAATTATGCTGTTTCTTCCAAATGCTCTCCAGGCAAGTTTTGTACGCCGATTAATTTCTTCATCAATGTGACCCTCACTTGATATCTGCTGTCCAAGATAAACGTACGTGTCTGTTATCTCCAGCTTTTCTCCATCAATCAATAAATCTTCATTTCTTGTAAAAGCATTGAACATCACTTTTGTCTTCTGAAAGTTCATTTTTAATCCCACTTCTTTACTCTTGTCAGCAAGTTCCTGGATCATACTCTGCAGCTCTGATGGGGTAGTTGCAAAAATGACTACGTCATCAGCAAAACAAAGGTGGGTTAGATAACCTCCATTAATCTTTATCCCTTTGTTTTCCCAGCTCAGCGACTGAAAAACACTCTCCAATGTGGCATTAAAGAGCTTCGGAGATATGGTGTCACCTTGTCTCACTCCCTTTCCAATTTTTATGTGTGTTGTATTTTCAAACAGCCGAATCTTTGCACTTGCATTTTCATAGATGTTATTAATAATATTAATGTATGCATCTTCAATACCGCAGGTTTTCAGAGCCATTGTAACTGCTGATGGTTTCACCGAATCAAAGGCTTTTTCATAATCGATAAAAGCCATGCACAATGGAAGTTCATATTCCCTCGCTCTTTCAATTAGTTCTCTCAGTACGTGGATATGATCTATTGTGCTGTAGCCACTCCTGAATCCAGCTTGTTCTCTCGGTTGAGCCATGTCCAGTGTTACCTTCAAGCGGTGTGAAAGAACTTTAGTGAAGATTTTATAAACTACTGATAGGAGGCTGATAGGTCTGTAGTTTCCGAGATCCTCAATGTCACCTTTCTTATGTAGCAGGATCATTGTAGCGGTGTTCCAATCCTCAGGAATCTTTCCTTCATTAAGGCATCGAGTGAAAATTTGGGCGAGTACTGTTTCGATTTCTCCACTTGCTTCTTGTATGATATATATATATATATATATACATAAAAACGTAATATATGTATTCATCCCAATAACTTCATGATATTTAATAACTGAAATGCTTTTTTTAATAATAAAATTTGGTTACTTGCTAAATTTTAGTGCCATTTTTAGTGCCACTATTTTGCGTAATCCAGAAGTAATGGCTGGCTATGACCGTGACCATGGAGTGTATTACAAATGGGAATCATTATTTACGATTACACAAATGGATTTTTTTAATGTATTTAGATTGTTCACTGTTTCCATGCTTTGATGGAGGTGCGCATACTTTCATATGGTCCGTTAGATTTTTGGTTCCATAATCTTTTATTACACCGTCGACATCTTTCTTTGTAATTACAGACTTTCCACATTTTGAACAACCAAGCAAAACCAAACAACATAGAATTATTCACCGGTTTCTTAATGAGACGAAACAATTTCCAGCATTCACTCTTTCCCTTGTGGTTTTCAACAAGCACGTATTTGTTGCCCTCTACGCCTTTCTCAACCTCCTTAATATTGAATCCATCCATAATAAGAAATAAGGAGTTAATTTTGACATGACATGTCATAGGAACGGGATGTTAGCACATCAATCGAAAACCTCTGAATGCTCAATGTAAAAGATGCGATGTGAAAAGTAACTCTTAGTCATACAGTGAACTTTGCACGGAGAGAGTGAATCAGCTGAGAAGCAGGCAAATGGCGTTTGCCTGTATTTTACCCTGGACAATCGCACTGTAAAAGAACGCAAAGGAAGTACCTTTTTACGATATGGTGTCGGTGTGTATGACGTCGATCGGTGGAAATCTTCGTTGCTTTAAGACAGAGAAGACAATATTTTTGCACGGCAAATCTTTCACTCCGTGGGCCCCAGTATCAACTACAGAATTCCACAACGCTCATTATTCTTTGGAAAATATTTTTCTCTTTTCAAAAATAAAGCGGGGTCAAAACGGGCTCAGGAACACCATGACCCGACCCGTTGGACCCGCATGAAATTGTCGACCCGTTGACCCGTGACATTTCTGGTCGGTGTTCACACCACTTTTACGCTCTAGTTTGTCATTTACAACCCGTGATACCTGGGTTTTTATCTTGTTTTTTATATTTTTGATAAAATTATGTCAGAAACCTAAAGTGCGATTTTTTAACGATCATGATACTGTACTTTCCTTTGACTGTGGTGTGTGACAATCTAAAAACCGCGCATCATTTGAGGTAACCCCAAGGGGCGTAACTTCAAGTTTCGCCCTCCCGTATAAGAAAAGTTTGTTACGGTTCTGGTGACTGCCTATAGCCCAATGAGTTGCTCATGAAGCGTTAAACCCGCAATAAAAAACAATGGTATAAGATCTTATGGAAACTAATTCAGGGAAATAAATATGTGTTACTTTCAGCGAAAAATATCTGGAGAAGAAAGCAGAACAGTGAGGCAAAATACTTGACACACAGAACTGAGGATTTCATTCTTTCTGAAGTGGGATAATGAAGAGATTCCTTTAATAGAATCCTATTCAGGTCCTAAGAATTACTTAGAAAATGCACGTTTTTTTTTTTTTTTTTTTTTTTTATTGGAGGTTTAACGACCACCGTGAGCAACTCAATGGGCTATAAGCAGTCGCCCGTCCCTAATTTAGGGCCACTGGTTCCAGGGAAGGGAAAGAGCCAGTGCCGTAAGACAAACACAACATCCATGCCTCACCGGGATTCGAACCCGGACCCCTAACGGACGAAGGATCAGAGTCCATCGCTTAGACCACTGCGCCATCGGGGCGGCAAAATGCACGTTGAACACATAGTGATGTTTACTTAATACTCACAGTCAATGCTCTTAAGGCATTTTCAGAAATGCCGCGAAATATAATTTTGTAGAAGTATACGAAAGAGAAAGATGGGAGAGAAAAATAAAAAAAAAATATTCAACACGATAAAGGGTTTTTGTGATTAACAAATAATTCCTTATTTGTCGTAGAATATTATGTTCCGTATTTATGTCGACCAGGCAACCTGCAAATTCGTCAGCGTTTTTATGCCAGATTTCATAAAAACGAGATTAGAAAATGAAGCAGAAGCAGTTGCAGAAAGTGCGCACGAAATAAAAAAATAAGAAAAGAAAAATTCACACACGCTAGCAATTTAGCAAAGCGGACATGTAAAATAACGCCGTACAAGCGGCTCAGCCTCAACGTAAAATAAAAAGGAACACGAAAACTGCCAGATTTTGTTTGGCAAAATAAAAATAAAGAAAAGAAAAATGAAAGAAAAAGAGAGCAAAGAATAAAAGCAAAAGGAAAAGTGGGAGAAGAACGAGAAGTGAAGGGAAGGTACACAAAAGCGGTGTTTAACTGCCCACCCGCGTAGTAATCAGAAGCGTTATTTCCTGCAGATTAGCAAGAGCCCGCCAGACTGTGGGTTTCAGCCAATGAGCTTTTAAGCAGGCAATGCAGCAGTGCTCATTAACCAATAGCAAGGGAGAAACGTAAGAGCCAATGATTGTCCAGTGGGACAGCCAGTCTTTTAACCCTTCGTCTCCATGCTTCATGAACGCAATTTTCCCGACAATGTACATGACTTCTTTACAAATTCTGTTCGTCCTTCTTCAAGATGGAGGCGCTTCTGGACAGGGAGCGGCGTTTGCTGACGGAAGCCCTTTTCACGCACGACGAGGAAAATTCGTTGTGCCTTTCGGAAAAATCATGATAAGAGTATTGGAGAAAGAGGGAGGGGGGCGGGGGATACTCTGCATATGCTCCTTTCTTCAGACGAAAAAAAAAGAGAATGATACTTAATGAAATCCTATAATAAGCGAATAAAGAAAAAAAAATGCATATCCAAAATTGAAAAGAATATGTTTTTTTTTTGTGGGTTTTTTTCAATTAAAACATTTTCATGATCTGAATTATTAACACAACAATCAGACCTCTAAATTGCGTGTATTTTGACTGTTTCTCACGTAGCGCTCAATTCACAAAACTTGAACACCGTCCTGGAACGGGAATCGAACTCGTATCTCCCGATGATTTTCTTTTGACGTTATTTTTTTTTTTTTTTTTTGATTGGAGGTTTAACGACCACCGTAGCAACTCAATGGGCTATAAGCAGTCGCCCGTCCCTAATTTAGGGTCACTGGTTCCAGGGAAGGGAGACAGCCAATGCCGTAAGACAAACACAACATCCATGCCTCACCGGGATTCGAACCCGGACCCATTACGGAGGAATGATCAGAGGCCAGCGCCTTAGACCACTGCTCCACCGGGGCGGCTCTTTCGACGGTTCCAGTATTCTATCAGTTACACCACACAGGAGATGAAGATCCAAGTATCTGAGTGGTAAGAACCAGAATAATCTTTGATTTTCCACAGTCCTCGCTTCATCTTGGCGTATGTAATTAAATCTCCAGTAGTTCAGGTAGATGTAATTTTCAAGTCTTCTGACGTGACTGTTATGTGAGAAACAGTAAAAATGCACACAATTCAAATATGTCTAATTCCTCTGCTAGTAATTCAGATGAATTTCCACGTAATATGTGAAGAATTTTTCTTCCATAACTGTGGTAGTATATATGGAGAGTCGTCATTACAGCAAATGGTATAACCTCAATAACTGTAGTAGTATATACACTGAAGAGCAATTGAATTAGAGACAGCTGGCGTTATACAAGTGTGGCGCTGTGGGCGGCCCTGTAAACGGAGCCGACATGACGTATGCAGCGATCCGACAATATAAGGAGTGATGCGACGTTAATCAGTAAGAATCAGACGCAGTATGGGTAAGACAAAGGATCTAAGAGCATTTGAACATGGGCAAATTGTCGGGGCCGGACAAATGGGTCACTCCATCTCGGAAGTCATGCAGGCACTGGGATTTTCACGAGCCACTGTGTCACGGGTGCACCGTGAGTACATCGAATCCGGTAAAACCATCCCTGCAAGGACCAACTGCCATGGACAACAGCGTATGGATGAGCGGGGTCGTCGTCGGTTAGCTCGCATTGTAACAGCGGATAGACGGGCCACAGTGCAAGAAATCACTCGGCAATTTAACGCTGGTGCACAAAAACGTGTAAGCAGCCACACCATCCAGAACCATCTCCTCGCTATGGGGTGCAAAAGCCATCGTCCCACGAGGGTACCGCTGCGGACCGCACACCACAGGGTGCAAAGATTAGCATGGGCGAGGGAACATAGCCACTGGACCCTACACACGTGGAAAAATGTTGCCTGGACTGATGAGTCGAGATTCACGTTGGTACATGCGGATGGCAGGATACGAGTACGGAGCAAACCTCATGAAGCGATGAATTCTTCTTGCCAGCAGGGTACTCTTCAAGCTGGTGGGGGTGGCATTCTCTTCTGGGGACTGTTTGCGTGGACTGAAATGGGACCCCTGGTACGTGTGACATCGTCCCTCACAGATCAACGTTACCGGGATATCCTGTACGACCATTTGCTCCCGTTTGTGGGTCTTCATCATCTCACTGGGGACCTTATCCTGCAACAAGACAATGCACCGTGCCATCGCTCCCGAATTGTATCCGAATGGTTGAATGAACACTCCACCGACGTGACCTCGTTTCCTTGGCCAGCTAGGTCACCTGACCTTAATCCCATCGAGCACATCTGGGATGCCATCGAGAGAGATGTTCGAGGCTCTAACCCCTCCATCAAATCTTCGTGAACTGTGGGAGCTTGGTCAGGGGTCGTGGATCCGTATGGCTTCCGGTGTCTTTCGAGTCCATGCCGAGACGAATCGTCGCGGTCATCAGGTCGAAAGGTGGTGCTACAAGTTACTAGACAGGTATCTCTAATTCGATTGCTCTTCAGTGTATGGAGAGTCGTCATTACAGCAAATGATCTACAAACTGTAAATGAGTAAACTTTCAGTAAATAAAACATTTGCAGTTTGCCGACCATTTGCTGTAATGACGACTCTCCATATATACTACCACAGTTGTGGAGCTCTTATGTCAAAAATGTACATAGCCCTGCTAAAGCTAAACCTGTAACCGCCAACGAATAGTGTCTTATGTACATAAGTATATTATGCCTTCCGAGCTTTAGGTATTACGTAACAACTGATGCATCCTGAGAGTTCGTCCCCTTGTATTTAGTGGTACGTCGGCGCGGTGCTGTCTGTGTTTTGCCTGATGATGGGCTTGAGGCAAGCCAGAAAAATCTTTCATGTGTCATTTTAACCTATTGTAGCGAGTGTTTTTAATTGTGTGTAAAGTTCGTCTTTTATCTTCAGTTGAA
Organism: Macrothele yani; assembly: GCA_039090855.1. Taxonomy (NCBI): domain Eukaryota; kingdom Metazoa; phylum Arthropoda; class Arachnida; order Araneae; family Macrothelidae; genus Macrothele; species Macrothele yani. Next base: position 42,159,612 of record CM076990.1, on the reverse strand, counting down.
TTCTCATGGCTTGTTGATTATCGTGCATCGACAGCTTACTTACCATCCGAATTGTTTCACCTGCACGAAAAAACTTTATCGTTCGTCACCCTAAGATGACACTGAAGGGGAAGGTACGTAAAACCTATCGCCGCGACTAAAAATAGTTCCGAACATTTCCCGTGAAAACCAACGCATTTGTTGCCCATAATCATGCATTATATTGTCCTAACTGTTTGCTTATAAGTATATATAGTTATTTTAGACAAATCTAAAAATGATCTATTTTCAGAAATGAAGTTTTAAAATTAGACCAACACACGCATGCGTAGATATGCAGTGTTTAGGAGACAAGGATGCAAATGAGTTGATGGGGAAGTGATTGACAGCTGCTAACAGCAGGACACAGTGGGGAGTGACGCGGATGAACATAATTCTCGGCCGTCCTCGAAGGCTCGGCGAGTGCGTAGGCTCTTGTAGTGTCATCTTAGGGTGAATCGAATTATAGTAAGTACCTTATCAGCTACAGAAAGATGAATGCCTGCTGATGATGTAGTGCAAAAATTCTAGAACTTGACAAACTATCACAGATCCATGAAAACCTGCACATTGCTAAGGAAAATGTAATGTGTGTCATCATCATCATCATTGTCAACCATTATCAATCCACTGCTGGACGAAGGTCTCCCCAAGTTTCCTCCACAACGGTCTGTCTTGTGCCAGCCTCCTCCATGTCACTCCCGCATATTTACGAATTTCATCCACCCATCTCCCATGTGGTCTTTTTCTGGGTCTTTTCCTGTCCCTTGGAATCCAATCTAAAATTTCGGCTGTCCATCTATGGTCTGTCCTTCTGGCAGTATGTCCAGCCCATTGCCATTTCAGGGATTTAACTCTGATCATGATGTCTTCCACTCTCGTCATTTTTCGGATCCACGAGTTCCTCTTCTTATCTCTCCTGGTTATACCAAGCATGCACCTCTCCATGCCTCTTTGAGTTGTCTGCAGCTTTTGTATGTCTCTTTTAGTTAAGGTCCATGTCTCTGCACCATACGTAAGCACTGGAAGGATGCATTGATCAAACACTTTTCTTTTAAGACATAATGGCATATTGCTCTTGAAAATTATGCTGTTTCTTCCAAAAGCTCTCCAGGCAAGTTTTGTACGCCGATTAATTTCTTCATCAATGTGACCCTCACTTGATATCTGCTGTCCAAGATAAACATATGTATCTGTTATCTCCAGTTTTTCTCCATCAATCGATAAATCTTCATTTCTTGTAAAAGCATTGAACATCACTTTTGTCTTCTGAAAGTTCATTTTTAATCCCACTTCTTTACTCTTGTCAGCAAGTTCCTGGATCATACTCTGCAGCTCTGATGGGGTAGTTGCAAAAATGACTACGTCATCAGCAAAACGAAGGTGGGTTAGATAATCTCCATTAATCTTTATCCCTTTGTTTTCCCAGTTCAGTGATTGAAAGACATTTTCCAATGTGGCATTAAAGAGCTTCGGAGATATGGTGTCACCTTGTCTCACTCCCTTTCCAATTTTTATGTGTGTTGTATTTTCAAACAGCCGAATCTTTGCACTTGCATTTTCATAGATGTTATTAATAATATTAATGTATGCATCTTCAATACCGCAGGATTTCAGAGCCGTGGTAACTGCTGATGGTTTCACCGAATCAAAGGCTTTTTCATAATCGATAAAAGCCATGCACAATGGAAGTTCATATTCCCTCGCTCTTTCAATCAGTTCTCTCAGTACGTGGATATGATCTATTGTGCTGTAGCCACTCCTGAATCCAGCTTGTTCTCTCGGTTGAGCCATGTCCAGTGTTACCTTCAAGCGGTGTGAAAGAACTTTAGTGAAGATTTTATAAACTACTGATAGGAGGCTGATAGGTCTGTAGTTTCTGAGATCCTCAATGTCACCTTTTTTATGTAGCAGGATCATTGTAGCATTGTTCCAATCCTCAGGAATCTTCCCTTCATTAAGGCATCGAGTGAAAATTTGGGCGAGTACTGTTTCAATTTCTCCACTTGCTTCTTGTATGATGTCTATAGTAATTCCATCTTCTCCTGGAGCTTTCCCTCGCTTCATGTTCTTGATTGCATGAGCAACTTCTGCTGGGAGGACTGGAAGAACTCTGGTACCTTTCATGATGTCTGGAGTACATGTATCATCCCTTTCATATAATTTGGAGTAGAAATCTTTCACTCTTGTCAAAATTTCGCCTCTATTTCTTGTTATAGAACCATCTTCTTTTCTCAGAGCCATAATCTGTTTTCTTCCCTTACTGAGATGTCCCTTTGCTATCTTAAGGCTTTGGTTGTTTTCAATTGCTTTCCTCACTAGCTCACAGTTGAATTTCCTTACGTCTTCAGTGATACTTTTTCGTGTTGTCTTGCATAGCTCTATATATTCCACTTTGGAAGTCACATCTACTTTAGTTGTCCTCATCTCTCTTCTTTTTTGCATCAACATTTTGGTTTTTCGTGATAATTTGTTCACATGCAACTTGTTCTTAGACCCAGCTAATTTTGTTGCTGTTTCCATTAGAGCTTTGGTTACTTTTCTGTTAACTTCCGAAATATCCACTTCTTCCAATGTTAGGCCTTCTAAAGCAGAGAATCTGTTCTTCAGTTCCAACTTGAAAGTATTATGGTGTTTTTTAAGGTTGGTTATGTCAATACATTTTGTTTGTCTTATGAGCTTGCCACGTTCCAGTTTAGTGTTGAGGTGCATCTTACATCCCACCAATCTATGGTCACTACCTGTGTTGAACTTGTTCAGCACACTGCAGTCTTCGATGACGAATTTTTTGTTACACATAATAAAATCAATTTCACTTGTCGTCCCAATTGGATGTCTCCATGTCCATTTCCTGTGTGGCTTTTTCTTGAAAAAGGAGTTCAAGATGAAAAATCCTTCTGCCTCTGCAAACTCAACGAGAGTATTTCCACGCTGGTTTCTGTTGCCGTGACCGAATTTACCTACTGAAGTTTCATTCTGTTGCCGTTGCCCTATTTTTGCATTGAAATCTCCCATAATTATCTTCAAGTGCTGCTTACCTTTATTATTTAGATGACGAATTTCCTCATAAAATTCTTCAATTTCTTCTTCAGGATGACTTGTGGTGGGTGCATAAGTTTGAATAATCTGAGCCTGGTATCTTCTCGATAGTTGGATAACGAGTCGTGCAGCTCTGTCAGAGGAACTTTCAACTTCTACCACTTTATCCTTCAGTTTCTTGTTTATTATAAATCCAACACCACTAGTTCTGCCAGTATCTGTCCCACGATAATAGAAGAGATGTCCACTTTTCAGTGTACCTGGGCATAATTACACACAGCCCGTGCCTTCAGCTTGCTGTATAGTCACAATAAATCGACACTAACAGACAAAATGCACGCGTACTAAGGGACATCTAAAAGTGTACGTCTGGGTATTATTATTCTCTACAAGTCATATACCACCGGCATAGCGCAGTTGGTTATGTCGCTATGCGTAGGAGGCTGACGTTTCTGTCGGGTGTTCGAATCCCGGTCCTGCCGGCCATCCAGTCTGCAGTTTTTTCGGGGTTTTACCCAGACTTCCCATGTTGGGGGACGCGAATGCGTGGATGATTCCTTCTGAAGTCGGGCGCGGACGTACTTTGTCCTTGGATCCTCGTTTCCTAGGATGCCTAGGTTTACCAGATGAGTGTCGATTCGCTGGTAATAAAACAATACAAAACAAGAGATTTCTGATGCCCCGTGGTATCAGGCATCTACCGGATTCTTCCCCATGGTTGTTATAATGACAAGTCCTATCCGGTTTATTTGCTGTAAGGTTCATGCCACATTCACTGTTATTATTTCCACTACAAGTCTTGTTCCTCAGTTTAATGAACGGAGTGAGATTAATTGACGCAACTGCCTTTCCGATAGCCGAATGATCAGCGGCGCGTATTCCGCCTAATCTTCCAAGCTAGCCTAGTGTGAAGTATGAGCGGTGTGTTTGCCTCATACCATCGGTTGTCTCATCCTCCAGAGGCTCACAGCATTTTCTCGTAGGATTTACACAGGGAAGGTTTAGACGCAGATACCTGTGTCCCATGGGACTTTTTCTTGCTGCGTATTAGGAACGAAGTGAAGTTAGATTAAACCTACAGGCTTAAATAAAACAGAGGGTAGACAGGTCAGGGAAGTAGGAGCTCCAGATTAAAGGGGCGTGGGGGAGTTAGAAACAGATGACCTTATTTGTAACGAAAGGTACAATACCGGTGGCCTACGACCTAACGTGCCTGTCCGACGCAAGACAGGTATTCAGTGGTTCGGAGCAACTCAGCCCAGTGGGGATCGATCCCGCTACTGTCAGGGAGGTAAGCGATCAGAGATGGAAACGGGTCACGGGTCGACAATTTCTTGCGGGTCCAACGGGTCGGGTCAAGGTGTTCATCACCCGATTTTGGTCCAGTTTTATTCCCGTTTTATTTTTGAAAAGAGAAAAATATATTTCAAAGAAAAATGGACGTTGTGGAATTCTGTAGTGGAGTAAATAATGATTTGCCATGCAAAAAATATTGTTGTTTCTTTCTAAAGCAACGAAGATTTCTACCGACCAACGTCAGACACACCAACACCATATCGTAAAAAGATACTTCCTTTGCGTTCTTTCACAGTGCGGATGCCCAGGGAAAGGTACAGGCAAATGCCATTCGCCTGCTTCTCAGCTGATTCACTTTCTCCGTGCGAAGTTCACCGTATGACTAAGAGTTACTTTTTACATCGCATCTTTTACATTGAGCATTCAGAGGTTTTCGATTGATGTGCTAGCATCCCGTTCCAATGACATGTCATGTCGAAATTAACTCCTTATTTGTTAATATGGATGGATTTAATATTAAGGATATTGAGAAAGGCGTTGAGGCCAACAAATACGTGCTTTTTGAAAACCACAAAGAGAAGAATGAATGCTGAAAATTGTTTCGTCTTGTTAAGGAACCGGTCTGTGTTGTTTAGTCTTGCTTGTTGTTCAAAATCTGGAAAGTGTATAATTACAAAGAAAGATGTCAACGGTGTAATAAAAGATTATGGTACCAAAAATCTAACGGGCCATATGAAAGTATGCGCACCTCCATCAAAGCGTGGAAAGAGCGAAAAATCTAAATACATTTACAAAAAAGCATTTGTGTAATCGTAAATAATGATTCCCATTGGTAATATACTCCATAGTAACGGTCATAGTCAGTCATTACTTCTGGATTACGCAAAAAAGTGGCACTAAAAATGGCACTAAAATTTAGCAAGTGACCAAATTTTATTATTAAAAAAGGATTTCAGTTATTAAATATCAAGCAGTTATTGAGATAAATATATATATTACGTTTATATGTATGTATATATATAAATTGAGTTTCGAATTTATAGTTCAAAAAACAGATTTGCCCGGGTTAGTTACGGGTTCGGGTCGGGCCCAGTTATGGAACGTCCGGGTTCGAAATTTTTGACCCGTTTCCAACTCTGGGTACTTGGAGCCCTGGTTGTCCCTTCCCGGGACATAACGACCCTAACTCCGGTACTGGAAACTGCTTATAGCTTTAAAAGCTAGTAGGGGTATTTAAAAGAAACGAAAAAAAAAATGCATAATAACTTCCACAATGCCAATTCGATTATACTATCTATGCAGGGATTTTTAAACACTTCAGAAGACTTCGCAGTTAATTCCTCGGAAATTTAGGACGTGTTTCAAAGTAAAATTGGATTAAAAAAAAATATATACAAACTGATCATTATCATTGCATAAATCCTTCAAATTATCATTACTGTATTTCGATGAAAGCTGGATAACTCGATCAATTAAATTTTCCATTTATATATTGCAATATTTCTCCTGATTTATAGCTTACTTATTCGCGAAACCAAAATTTAAGTATTTTCCTGCCGAATCTACCCACAAAAAATTTGCAGTTCGTCATCCGAAAATTTCAAAATCCACAGGAAATGGGCCCGACGCTTGTGAGGGTCCTGACCTTGATCGCGAAATTTTCACAAATTAAATCTTTAAAGGAATATTCGAGCACAACGAATTGGCGAAATTCGAGTTCCGGAATAAACGTTGGGTTCAGAAATCGTTTTATTTACAAATAAGTACATGCACATCAAATTTTGATCTCCAAGGAAAGTGAATTTCAGCTATAGAACTGCGAAACTTTCATCACATATTGACGTCCATTCGAATAACGAAAGTTTCATCACATATTGACCTCCATTCGAATAACGAAAGTTTTCTCACATATTGACCTCTATTCGAGCTAGGAAAGTTTCTGTAAGCTGTAAGGCCGCCCCGGTGGCGCAGTGGTCTAAGGCGCTGGCCTCTGATCATTCGTCCGTAAGGGGTCCGGGTTCGAATCCCGGTGAGGCATGGATGTTGTGTTTGTCTTACGGCGCTGGCTCTCTCCCTTCCCTGGAACCAGTGACCCTAAATTAGGGACGGGCGACTGCTTATAGCCCATTGAGTTGCTCACGGTGGTCGTTAAACCTCCAATCAAAAAAAAAAAAAAAATAAGCTGTAAGAATACCAACTTTGTGCTGTTGTTACTCAAGAAGCAAATAATTCCGTCTTATGCACGATTTTTAATAATTTAAAGTTACCACATATTATAAAGTGCATGTACTGTATAGTTAAAAGCACATTGGTACGTTTGGACTCACTAGAATCTTTCATCAGATGTATGTTAAAAGCGAATGGCGCTGAAAGAAACCTGTAAGTTACATGTTCTGTATATACAACTGTCGCCATGCGTCGATTAGTGCTTGCATTTTAATGTTCAACCAATCACCTTAGTGGGAGAGGGTGGCAATGATGACGAATTGTTAATTTTCAGAATTGATTTGCACTGAGGGGGTATTATTACACACGGATAATCATCATTGCAACATTCTTGTTGTATACATATATAAAGAACATGTGTCTTACAGGTTTCTTTCAGTGCCATTCGCTTTTAACGTACATGTGATGAAGGATTCTTGTGAATCCGAAAGTACTAATGTGTTTTTAACTATATATACGTACATTTTGTAATATGTGGTAACTTTTAAGTTATTAAAAATCGTGCATAAGACGGAATTATTTGCTTCTTGAGTAGGAAAGTTTCTTCGTTTATTGGCCTTCAAGGAAAGAAAATTTCAGCTATGAAATTTGAAGTTACAAACCGGTCCTCTTATATATGTCTTGTTTGCGTTCGATGTAGCTCAAAGCGATGTTTCTAGATCTGCGGTGTACCTGCGAAAAATCCCATTTCCCATATTAATAGAATCAGAAAGCATAGGTGTCTACCCTGCCAATGAGGAAGAGAACAGAATATTGACTTTTACTGTAACCGTTATGCGATTAGGGAACAAGATAAGGTGAGTGGTGGAAATGGATTGTTTGTTTATCTGCATTCTTATTGTTTTCATTGTAGTGATATACTTTACGGCAGAGTGTGAAATGAACGAACTATTTTTCTTTTGAAAATTAGAAATTTGCATCACTAAAAATTTTGAAAGAGTGGAAATTCGAAACGGACCCATTTTAAAACTACTGAACTGTTTACTGTTTGGCGACATAGGATCAATGAAAATTGAAGACAATGTATACGCAACTGCAGTTTGCAATATTGTTTGCGTTCTTAATTTGTGAAATTGGGTTTGTAAATTCGGACACCACACATGGATAAAAACGCTGCCTTACGATGTAAATACAGGTGTGTACTAGTGAATTGTAACACAGATTTATATTTCAGACGAATCAACCAACCACTTTACTGACGGCATTCATGCATGGAAAGAAGAGAAATTCAGGAATCTAAATCGTAAAAACGTCAGACAAAGAAAAGTTGTCAGCCTTCAAAACGACAAGACTCTGTATCGTGACGCACTTGTGATAGAGATAACTGCATACAGCCATCAAGAAGTGGTTTCTTGTTTCATCTACATGGTTTGTAAGATAAAATGAAAGACCGTTTAGAAGTTGCTTTCCGACCTGACGTGGGCTCTGTATCAAATTTTTTGATAGATACAATAGGTAAAGACCATTTCTAACTTGCTCTCAACAAAGTCTCTCTATCAATATTGTTTTCTAGGTCAGAGCACCGGGGGGAGGGGGGGCTTCCCACGCCCAGTCCTGGACCCGACTCACCTGGCTAGTGCAAGATGTTCTTTCTGAGAGAGCAATATATGCCAGATTTTTTATATTTATAGATAGCGAATCTGTAAACGCACATTCAGAACGAGCACGTAAGTGCAACTGCATTGTTTCATTATACTACTTAGGTATTTATCAACACTGCGCATTTTTCACGATTCCTGTACGATACAAAAAATATTTCAAGTTTTTAAGCTAATGGTATTATTAAATTATTTCATTTTGAAATGAAGAGTACGACCACAATACGGTGCACTGGGTTTTGATAAAGGTTACCTAATATTGCATATCTATTTAATTAGAGGCTAAATAAAATTGTATATTTAATTATTGCTCGATGTTGCAATTGTATTTAATTATTACTTGACGTTGAAATTGTATTTAGTCGTTACTCGATGTGCTATAAGCAAGTGTTCGTTCCTAATTTAAGGCCGTTCGTTTCAGGAAAGGGAGAAAGAGCCAGTGCTGTAAGATAAACACAACATCCATGCCTCACCGGGATTCGAACCCGGACCCATCTCAGACGAATGGTCAGGAGCCATCGCTTAGGCCACTGCGCCACAGGGACTGCCCAAAAATTTTAACCTTACATTTTTGTGCCAGCATCAGAGCCGGATTAAGGGGGGGGGTAACTGGGCTATAGCCTAGTGGCCCACCATTGCCTACTGCCCAAAGGTCATGCCGCTACACCGTAAATAATACATAGCTTATATATTTATATACAGAGAAAGTGAAATAATTTCAGTTTTGTATGATTTCCATCGATGACAAACAGTGGTCAGAAGACGAACAGATTTCAAGGCAGTACCTCACTAAAGGTAAACGTTTCGTGTCGCTGTGTACAGCGGGGTCGGCGAGACAGTTTCAGGTTTTTCACTACCATCCATGCATCCCCATCCCCTCCCCGTTTGCACTTGGAACCGTTAATGGGCGAAATCCATGGTGACTTCACATTGCATAACAAAAAAGATGAACCAAGAAATATGTACAATGCTAAATCATTATAATTTCCAAAACAATATCTAAGAATTTTAATCTTTTAACTCATATTCTTGTGAGAACAGTGGAAAATACAGTGACTTTTTAGGAAAACTTTGCAGGGAATTTACTAGTTTGAAGAATTCACTACGTATTAATTATCACAAGCATATTGCTTCAGTTTCGTGTTTTAACAGACTTCAATAGTGGTTCTCCGGCATAAGTACTCAGATGCCATAGCCTAGGGGCGCACCGAGACCTTAATCCAGACATGGCCAGCATGTTTGAGACACTCAATTTTAAGTTTTACATATGACGGCTGACATTTTTCGTTTCTCTTTCCCTTTCTCTTTCTTTTAGCTGCTGCCACTAATCCTAGTCATACAACATTTTGACCACGTCTTTACAGATAGGTTTACAGACGCAGAAGTGGGTAAAAATGTGATCGTTATAAACAGACATTAGGATCGCATGCATGTATAAATCGGAATATACAGGCGCAATGGTTCTTGGGGACACTTATTCTTCCCTTGAAACTGAACTAAACTGGAGGAAGGGAGGTTGGAATTGTATAAAATACGTCGCTCTTTAAATGACCGTAAGACAAAAAGAAATTTCGGAGATTTCACGAGTAAATCGTAAAACTTGGCAAGTCTGAATCAGTATCTGTGGTATAGTTTTTGTAGCCTCGCAATCTCCTGTTAGAACTCAGGATCCACACGTCCTTTAAAAATATTATAAACCATTTCCTTTCTGATCATTAGAAAGTTCTCTCTCTTTCATTTATGTGTGTCAAGCTCGTGTTATCCTCTTCATTCTTTTTTTTTTTTTTTTTTTTTTTAGTGTTTTATTGGACCTGGTGGTACAGAGACATGACAAACAGGCAGACTTAAACAGGATACATATATTTCACATCAACAAATGCATATCATACGTTTTACAGCATGCCAAATGATCAATTTACACAGAGATATAGCCAGTGTTGATCAAGTAGCACATTATGAACAAGTGCACATCAAACATGGTTTTTACAGTATGCTAAATGTACACAGAGAGCCAGTGCCGAAAGACAAACATGCATGCCTTACCGGGATTCGAACCCAACTAGGGCGAATGGTCATAAGCCAGCGCCTTAGACCATTGCGCCACCGGGGCTGCTTTCTTCGTTTTAAATTCAACATATTATTTCGCTAATAGAGCTCAGCTTATGTAATCTTCAACACACACAACCTACTGTGTTGACTGTCTCTTCTACAGCTTAGTGTCTACGACTTTCTCTTGCGACACAATATATGTAGCCACGCTTTGGAAGACAGAGCGCATCAGATTTTTATTTTATTTTTTTCAATTTCGGTATCTACAGTTTTCTTGTAGAACTCAATTACTGCGATTTCCTTTCAGAATACAACATTTTTCGATCTTACTAGCTCTGATTTCTTTTTTAGTATCCTGATCATATTAAACTCTCTCTAGTAACGAATTCGTACCATCTCCTTTTACTGATAGTGTGTCTTATCTAAAGTCAGTATGTTATAGCCGACTGCATATCTTCCTTTAAGGATCAGGCACCTAAAGGATATACGGAACTCAGCATAGGCGCCGACTATAGGGGTCAAGGTGAATTTTGCTGCTCCGATAATTTTACTGGGGGGCAGTGTCCACCCAATATTTTTCGTCCTGTTTAATTAAATAAACGCTTTAGCCTCGTAAGGTGGACCAAGATTCACCTTATGAGGCCAAAGTAATTTATTTCCAAAAAATTAATAAATAACAAAATAAATAAAAACATTTTACATTCTCAGCATTGGTCATTTGATAAGAAACTGGATTGCCAGCCCCGTACTAATAGTGTTTGACATGTTCTCGTGTTACATGGTAAATGCTTAAAACAATTATCAAAAATAAATAAATAAAATACAGAAACGTATAATCTCTAGCGCCTTTATTTATCTATGTATTTTTGCGCTTCTTGTTCTTTGTTTGAGTAACCCAGCTAATTTCTCCTTATCTTTATTAAACTTTGGAAATAAAACAAATTTTGAAGATGACAATCCGATTTATGGCGTAAATGTGACAAGGATGGTAAGTCAGATAACATCCGAAAACTTGAAAATTTTCATCGTCTTGGAGCGGGACAAAATTTTCATGATTTGGAAATAAAATTTCTCTGGATATTTTTATAAAATCACAGGCTGCATTTTCTTTTTAAAAATATTAATATTCAGCAATGTATTATCCCGTGTTTACTTATGGAAGTGAAACATGGAGTATCACAAAGCGACAATGTTAAAAAAATAAGAGTATCGGTAAGAAAGTTGAAGAGAAGAGAAATTTCTCTCACGCTTTGTCAAAACAAAGGAAGGGAGGAACGAAACGAAAATAAAAGTTGCGAAATCAGAATTCATATCAATTCCTAAATCATAGTATGAAATCTCCGTAACAGGAATAACAAGAAGAGAGAGAAGTAAAAATGAAATTATAAGTGAAAGAAGAGGAATAATAAATATTATAAAAATAATAAAATAATCAAAGTGCAGAAGGGCTGGACATGTTGGAAGACTAAAAGATGAACATGATTAATAACAGAATGACAACTGAGAAATGGAAGGAGACGAAGAGGGCGATAGAGAATAAGATGGAGAGATGACCTTCAGAAACTTAGAGGTGCTAAATGGTGAACTGAAGCTAAGGATCGAGGAAGTTGGAAAAGACTAGGGGAGGTCTATACCCTGCAGTGGGTGCCAACAATCTAAGAAGAAGAAGAACTTTAGAGGTGCTAAATGGTGGACTGAGGCCAAGGATCGAGGGAGTTGGAAAAGACTGGAGGAAGTCTATACCCTGCAGTAGGTGCCAACAGGCTAAGAAGAAAAAGAACTTTAGAGGTGCTAAATGGTGGACTGAGGTCAAGGACGGAGGAAGTTGGAAAAGACTAGGGGAGGCTTATACCCTGCAGTGGGTGTCAGCAGGCTTAGAAGAAGGATATTCAGCAAAAGAATATTTCCGTTTCCTTGTCCATCTGCTGATGAACAATTACAATTGGAATTTAAAATATACGTCGAATCTCGTAGTTTATCTTCTTGTCCTCTTTTTTTTATTTTCCTCCTGACAATGGAAGAGACATGCCCCTCCCACATCTGATCTCTTTACGCCTGCCCCCCCCCCCCAATAATTCGGAGAAGTCGGCGCTCCTGGAACTCAGTATCTAATTTCTTTCACGATGCAAAACTTGAAGTCATAGGCATAGCGTCGGGGCAGCACGGCAGCACGTGCCCCCCACTTAAAAATTGAAAAATAATAATAACTAGTAGTTCCCCATTTAAATGTCATAAAGTGTGACATAGAGCCAAAGAAACAACGCTACGCAATAGCAAGCGTTGCTATGACTACTTCCCAGCAGTCATCTGACTGCATGAGGTACTTTGAAAGGCATGGTTTTTTTTTTCCATCCTCATTCGGGTGAATCAACCAAGCCTCGCACACCTCGTTGTTTTGGATATAATAAACTGTTAAATAAACTACGTAAAAGTGAGAGCCTGAACCTACTCCGTTTTTTTAAGTACAATAGTAGCATAAACGAGTACATGACATGCTCAAATATAAGTAACCATGCGTACTTACAAATAACTGCGTCAATAAATATAAATATAATCTCGTATTACTTCATTTTAGATATTATAGATATCAAGAGAAATTGTTTAATAAATGTGTAAAGTGACACACATAAATAAGTAGTACAACAAAGTCACTGATCACAAGTAATTTTATTATGCATAAAGTACAGTATCTTTGTGTACGTTTTTTTATTAACTATATTTGTGTCAATCTCATAAACAATATATTGTCGCTTCATCACTATATTTTTCATAAAATTGTGCGGTCCATTTGCCCAGCATGTGACAACGAGTATATCTATTATCCCAGATGTGCCATCGAATAATATACTTCCAGTTGATTCTATGAATAATTGAGTAGGTATGTAGTACACGTATTCCAAACTTGAAATGGAGTCGCGAATGGCTTAGTGGTTAGCGATTCAGGCTGCTGATGGAGGCTCCCCAGGTTGAAACCTAGCCTGGTAGTGTGAATTTCTAACAATCGCTAAATATCGGATGAGCACGTTAAGTGACGGCCTCCTGGTGGGAATCGCGCTGTTGAAGTTCCTGAGCCCCCACAAATTTCTCTTTGCTTTCTATGTGCAAAATCGTACGGTGGCACGATCTAGTGTGCTCTCACTTACAAACTATCCTGTCAGAATCGCTAGATTCGCTCTAACTTCCTTCAGTTTCTCTGCCCTGCGCGAAGGGGCACAGAAACTGAATGAATTTTTTTTTTTTTTTTTTTTTGATTGGAGGTTTAACGACCACCGTGAGCAACTCAATGATCTATAAGCAGTCGCCCGTCCCTAATTTAGGGTCACTGGTTCCAGGGAAGGGAGAGAGCCAGTGCCGTAAGACAAACACAACACCCATGCCTGACCGGGATTCGAACCCGGACCCCTTACGGACGAATGATCATAGGCCAACGCCTTAGACCACTGCGCCACCGGGGCGGCTGAAGGAAATTAGAGCACATATATTTGAAATATGTGGATATTTTTGAGTACGTATATTTGAAATATATGTACTCAAAAATGAGTACATATATTTAAAATTAGAAATACCAGATATACACACAACTGATTCCCCGTATGTACTCAAAAATGAATACGTGTCTTTTTCAAAAATGAGACACAATTACTCAGAGCTATTATAAGCCCAGAATGTACTCAAAAACGAGTACATTTTGCTTATTTCTAAGTACCAATTTTTAACAGTGTAGGCATGTTAAAAACGTTATGGCAATTGAACAGGAGCGTTTTCGGAGAAACTATTTCCGAGAATGCCCCCTCCCCCGCAAGAAAAACATCGGTTTACACTTATTTGTACCCCCAATCCTCAAAACGTTTTCGTCATACTACGCCTATGCTTGAAGAAACGTTTCAGAATACAACGTGTGTGATTCGCGTTAGCGCGCTGTGTACACTGTCTTCTTTTTGAGCCTAGTTCGTATTGTCTTTGTGTAAAGCCCAGTGCGTAGTACCTTCATTTACACCGATAAGCCACTACATTGTGACCACGTACCTAATAAGCTGTAGAACTCCATTTAGCCGGCAAAACAGCGGCCAATCGGCGAGGCATCGATTCAATGAGGTGGCGATAGGTATCCTGGGGTATCTGGTACCATAATGCCGACAGCAGCTTCCCCAGTTCTCGTATATTTCGGGATGGATGGTAAGTTTGCCCAAACGCGCTTTTCCAAATCAAACCACAAATATTCGATTGTTCATGTCAGGTGAATTTGGAGGCCAGGGCATTAACAGAAAGTCACCAGTATGTTCCTCGAACCACTCCTTGACGATTCTGGCAATGTGGCATGGCGCATTATCCTGTTGGTAATGGCTATCACCAGCAAGGAACACAGTTACCATGAATGGGTGAACTTGGCCAGCAACGATGTTCAGATACCTGACAACTGTCAGGGATTGTGCTATGGGATAATGGGTCCTAAAATGTCCCAGAAAACATCACCTATACAGCATAACACCGCCGCTGCCGACCTGTTTCTGCCAAACAGTGCATCCAGGTGCCATAGCCTCTGTTGGTAATAGCCGCGCTCGGCCATCTACGTGATGCTCCACGAATCTTGATTCTTCAGACCAAGCCACTTTCTTCCAATTATCCATGCACGGTCCAGTCTCGATTATCTTGGGCCCATTTCATGCGTTTTTTGGGGATGACGTGAAGTGAGCATGGGGACCCGGCTCGGTCTTTGGCTACGCAGGCCCATGCGGAGAAGGCTGCAATGAACTGTGTGCTGTGACGCATTGCCCTGTTCATCACTGTTTTAGCTGCGAGTGATTTGTCGAACTGTGGCCCTCGGGGTCGCCGTGAACAATGCGCGGCAGTCTTCGCTCCCCTCTGGCAACAATGAGCTGCGGACAACACACGGCTGGACGATGTTTCGTCGTTTGGCCATCTGCTCACCACGTAGTGAGTTTCATAAGCACTCACTACCACGGCAAGTGAACAAACCACAAGCCGCGCCGTTTCCGAGATCGTAGTTCCCAGGCGTCTTGCCATCACAATTTGTCCTTTATAAAACCCCTATAAATCGGCAGCTTTTCCCCATTCTGACTCCGAACACTCTACTAACCGAAAGCAGATCAGATCATATGTAGAGGATTTTAGGAAGGGAGTGTCTGACCCCAGGTCTTAAACAACCCTTAGAAATTGGAAGCTAGGAGATTTGGGCTAGAGTGCCCGATAGGAAAGGGACACGGAAGTGAGGTATAAAGGAAGAGGAAGACGCCCTTATTTATTACCGGGGGCCAGTACCCGACGGCTTAATGTGCCCATCCGACGCACGGCAGATGTTTAGTGGTTCGAGCGTTCGAACCTTCCTGGGATCGAACCTGAAGTTTTCTCCGTGGCAGTCATGAACGCTGATCACTAGGCCACCCGCGGCCCATTAACCGAAAGCTGGTTCTTGGGTTGTATATATACTGCTTTGTGAATTTCCCCTGCGCCACCGTTTGGTCTCCAGGCGCACTCATTTTTCAAGGCTGTGGGTGGTCACAATGGAATGGCTCGTCGGTGTAAAATCGCGTACTTACGTACATCATTTGGGGCTCAAATATGTACAATATCCCTTTCAAAGCCAAGTTTGAAAAATCTAAGGGGCAAAACTACATAACCATACTTACATCGACGCATTTAATGTGTAGCGTACTCGTAGCATGACGTCGATGTTGTACTGCTGCTGTGATGTATAAGTCACATCGGAAAAATTGCCGCGCGCAGCCTAAGGAGAATGGCTGGCATATTTAGTTCAGTTGGGATAAGGAAGACGTGAATTCGAATTACACCACCGGAAGAAAGGTTTTATACTATAAACCTTTTGCTGGTCCTAAATATACCAGCCCTCCTTCTTAGGTTTATATTTGCTTTCATTAATTTATTTTGTGGAAAACCGCCTGCTGTAAACATTTAGCTAGGTTCGAATTAATGTAGTTCATCTATAAAACTGCTGCTGCGTGTTTACTGACAACACGACGTGAGTCCTATTTTGCACGCCACGATTAGGGTTTATTGTTTCATGCCCAGAGAATACGCTTACTCAACGGACAAAAGGGTAATTTGCCGATTTTTTGGTGATTCGCTACAGCAGAATCAAATCACGCCCTGAGTACGCAAAGTGCATGAAAATGCTTGCCTTATATATTTCAAATGATTACTTTTCTCTTTCTTTTCTTTTTTTTTTTTTTTTTTTTTTTTTAGTGTTGGCTCATCACTTACTAATTTAATATCTTGAGAATTGCATGTAAGCCGTATCCATTAGGCCTCATTATTTGGGAATGGGAATCGAAGGAAGTGATTGATAAAAAAAAAAAAAAGTAGAGAACGATGCTTCATCTTCTTGTGAGGGGCCCCAGGCGCAAGAAAACATTTTACGAAACAGAATGGATGTGTGGCATCCATGCGGCGCGTGCCTCTAATCCTTTGAACACTTGCGTTGAAAAGACCGAGGGCAGTTTTTTAATTTTTTTTTCGGGGAAATAGCAGCCGGTTCTTAGTATCTTCTGTTCGTAGAACGGACAGGTTTACCACCGCAGGAGAGGCGCGTGCGGTTCCAACCCTTTAACAGCGACATCAACAAGAGAGGGCAACTTTTTTTTTTTTTTTTTTTCCCATCTCTTGTTCGCTCTGCTTTGAAGAGTTACGCAAGCCAACTACCCTATTTATTAAACGAGTACTTTGAAGATGAGAAAGCGTTTCCGCTGGAGAAGGAATGTGGGGGAACAGAGCCATAGCGAGTTGTCAGAATCATTCAAATTTCTGACTAAGCTGCAGAAAAAAAAAAAAAAAAAAAAGATTGAGGATACACCTTCTTTCCACGGCGGCCTGTATTCACCTTCACCTCAACGTCTCCTTCAGACGTTCCTTACAAAGAAATATTGTTTTAAAAGAAAGTAATGCCTTCTTTTTACCTTTACTTGTTAAATATACGCTTGTGGTTAAAAAAAGTTAATGGATGTTACATTCTAGAAGCTCCTATGAACATTGAACTGCCCTCTCCCAAATCCAGTTTTTGGTGTTCTAACACTCTAAAGGCCGTCCCGGTGGCGCAGTGGTCTAAGCGATGGTTTCTGATCATTCGTCCGAAAGGGGTCCGGGTTCGAATCCCACTGAGGCATGGATGTTTTGTTTGTCTTACGGACTCTCTCTCTCTTCCCTGGAACCAGGGGCACTAAATTAGGTACGGGCGACTGCTTATAGCCCATTGAGTTGTTCACTGTGGTCGCTAAACCTCCAATCAAAAAAAAAAAAAAAAGCACTAAAGAAGCGAACCTAATTAACAGGTAGAGATATAAATGCTGTCTTCAGAACTTAAAGCAATAAATGAAACGGTTTGAGAGCTCATTTCCTATTTGTAGAAACACAACTTTTCAGTTTACTTGTAATAATGTAGAAGACAAAATATATTACGTCAGCATAATCCTTTTTTGAAGTTTTTATTCATCTGTTACCGTGGCCGATTCTTAAGGAAGCGAGAAAATTGCATTTTCCTAAAATGGAACCCTCATCATTGAATGAATGGAAGCCGAAAGAACCAAAAACTATGTAAAACGATAGGTTAAGGAAATCATACAGTTCGTTAGAACAATTAGGACATTCCTTGCAGTTTTTCGAGCCTTGAGCCGTTTGGTTACTTGTGTGTTATGCGCCATGAAACCCCACCTCTCAATCAATCGGTCATCAAGAAGAAAAATCACCCTCAACACGAAGTTTCGGAAAAGACATCGGGATATCTTTTGACTTGCAGTGAATGGATACTGCAGAAGATATTTTTCCATTCCTTCATACAGGATTACACCATTGTACAATACAAGTTTCGAAGGTGTCCGTTTATTGGTGTAAATATGACACGGATGTTAAGTAAGATAATATCCTAAAACTTGAAAAATTCGTCGTCCTGGAGCGGGAATCGAACACGCGTCTCCCGGGTAGCGCCAGAGTAGGCTAACCACTACAACACCCAGAACGACCAAGTTTCAAGTTTCCGATTAACTTGAAATATAACCATCACAGGATTTGCTAGTCGAAACAACCGGCATTCATATATAGCCAATCTCGAGATTTTCACATCCATGTCATATTTACACCAATATAACGGATTCACAACTTCCAAATTTGTATGGAACCCTCATCTCTCAATTTTGTATCCAATTTTTTAAAGAGTACTTGGTTAGTGGAACGGTAGCATGCTGGGACGTACACTGAAGAGCAATTGAATTAGAGATACCTGTCTGGTAACGTGTAGCACCACCACCTTTCGTCCTGATGACGACGGCGATTCGTCTCGGCATAGACTCGACAAGACACCGGAAGCGTTGGGAAGCCATACGGATCCACGACCCCTGAACGAGCTCCCACAGTTCACGAAGATTTGATGGAGGGGAGTCAGAGCCTCGAACATCTCTCTCGATTGCATCCCAAATGTGCTCGATGGGATTGAGGTCAGGTGACCTAGCTGGCCAAGGAAGCGAGGTCACGTCGGTG
This sequence comes from Macrothele yani, assembly GCA_039090855.1. NCBI lineage: Eukaryota > Metazoa > Arthropoda > Arachnida > Araneae > Macrothelidae > Macrothele > Macrothele yani. The sequence continues at coordinate 42,140,881 of CM076990.1, read as the reverse complement.
GAGTGTTCATCCAACCATTCGGATACAATTCGGGAGCTGCATTGTCTTGTTGCAGGATGAGGTTCCCAGTGGGATGTTGAAGACGCACAAACGGGAGCAAATGGTCGTCCAGGATATCCCGGTAACGTTGACCTGTGAGGTACGATGTCTTACGTACCAGGGGTCCCATTTCAGTCCACGTAAACAGTCCCCAGACGAGAATGCTACCCCCCCAGCTTGAAGAGTATCCTGCAGGCAAGAAGGATCCATCGCTTCATGTGGTTTGCGCCGTACTCGTATCCTGCTATCAGCATGTACCAACGTGAATCTTGACTCATCAGTCCAGGCAACATTTTCCCACATGTATAGGGTCCAGTGGCGATGTTTCCTCGCCCATGCTAATCTTTGCACCCTGTGATGTGCGGTCAGCAGCAGTACCCACGTGATACGATGGCTTCTGTACCCCATAGCGAGGCGATGGTTCTGGATGGTGTGGCTGCTTACACGTTTTTGTGCAGCAGCGTTAAATTGCCGAGTGATTTCTTGCACTGTGGCCCGTCTATCCACTGTTACAATGCGAGCTAGCCGACAATGACCCGGCTCATCCACACGCTGTTGTCCACGGCAGTTGGTCCTTGCAGGGATGATTTTACCGGATTCGTTGTACTCACGGTGCACCCGTGACACAGTGGCTCGTGAAAATCCCAGTGCCTGCACGACTTTGGAGATTTAGTGACCCATTCGTCCGGCCCCGACAATGTGCCCGCGATCAAATGCGCTTAGATCCTTCGTCTTACCCATACTGCGTCCGACTCTTGCTGATTCCCGTCGCATCACTCCTTATATTGTCGGATCGCTGCATACGTCATGTCGTTTCCGTTTACAGGGCCGCCCACAGCGCCACATTTGCATAACGCCAGCTGTCTCTAATTCAATTGCTCTTCAGTGTAGAATACGGAGTACAAATTCGAAAAATCCCACACCGGGAAGATGCGGTTGGCAAGCCTCCTCAAGATCTAGCTACGTTGCTTCTAAATGCGATATTTCTGTGCGATATATCTCCCCTCAGAGTGTTTGTATGCTTGCCATGTCTTTGCGAAAAACTGTTCTCTAATTTTCTGTGATATGGCAATCTACTACTCACAAAATGTGTTGGAACTCCAGATTAGTAATTGAAAAGGTGCATGTCGAAAATCAGCAGCTTTTTAAATAAGAAAACGATAGCAAAAGAAAAAGATATTATGTTTGCGAATGAAAGTGGCTCTTTCTGATTCCGGGCAGCTGCGGAAGCCATAAAATTTAATTGTACAAAAAAAAAAAAAAAAAAAAAAAAAAATATTATAGTATCAGTTAAAAAAGTAATAAATATTAGAGCGTACTTCTAGAATTTTCTTTTTCTTGGCCATTCATTCAGGGGTTTGTCCAGAATAATAGAAACACCTTGAAACCATAGGCGTTATGCACCTAATAGGGTGTGGGAGTACCCTTGGCATTTAAAACTGCTGGAATCCTCCTTTCAAATGGATGCCTACAAGTCCTGGATAGTTTTAAGTGGTATATTGTACCATTCTTTCTGCAGAAACTGCTCCAATTCTTTGAGAGACGCTGGAGGAGGATAACGGTATCGCACTCTGTTTTCCTACACAGACCACAGGGTCTCAATGATGTTTAAGTCCGGGGATTGTTCAGGATAGGGAAGGTGTGCAACTTCATCCTCATGTTCCTTAAACCATCATTGGACAGTTCGACTTCTATGAATCGGGGCATTATCATCTTGAAAGGTGCAATCTCCTGACGGAAACAATGTCTGCATCACTGAATGCACATGGTCGGCCAAAAGAGTGACATAGTCACCGCTAGTGATCCGTTCGTGTAAGGTGATAATGGGACCTGCTGCAAATCACGAGATCATGGCCCAAACCATTACGGAACCATCCCCATGCTTCACTGTAGGAAGGAGACAGTCTGGGTTGTAGGCTTCTGCGGGGGTTCTCCACACGTAAACCCGTCCTGTGGTGGGGAATAGTAAGAAACTTGATTCATCAGAAAACAAGACATGTTTCCATTGATCCGCAGTCCACGTTTTATGTTCCTGGCACCACTGTAGTCTCCGTTTCATATCCACCTGTAACACCAGGGGTTTTGCAATCGCAGCTTTGCCGTAAATATTGTGCCTGTGCAATTCCCTTCGCACGGTATGGGTCGGCATTGGGTTTTGGAGATGTGCATTAAGCTCAGCAGTCACTTTCGTCGCCGTGGTCTTCCTCCGTGCGGTAACAATCTTCTTTAATGTCCTCCTGTCTCTCGCAGTGAGTTTGGTTTTCCTTCCACAGTTGTGACATTTAGACGATGTTGTGCCGTGAACATTGTATGCTGTCATGACCTTCGACACGGTACCTGTCGATACCCCAAATACCTGTACCAATGTGGTTACCGACGCGCCAACCAGACGGGCTCCTACAATCTGCCCTCTTTGGTACTCCGACAGGTCACTCATTGTGCCTTCACCTGGAAAGAAATTATGCAAACACCGATTTGCAATGCAATCACCCAAGACCCTTGAGACTATAAGCAACACTTTTTTACAAAAAAAATTGTAGCAACATGTTCGTTTTACTCAAAAAGCAGCACATACCCAAAGTCACTGTTTTCAGCGAGGTGTTTCCATTATTTTGGACAACCGCTGTATATTGCAGTGATAATGAAAGTCAAAACCTGTATTGCTCACATGACAAAACTAGAGGCCCAAAAAATTGATTGAAGGTACACTAATTCCAGAGTGTTCCCCCTTCCTTTGACCTTTGATCTCCGCTGTCCGGTTTCAGGCGTTTCCTCCAAAAGAAAAAGTGGTGCACGTAGACAGGGGCTTGTAGAGAAGAACCTCTCATTAGACCCAAAAGATTAATGGTAAGTATAGGTGTTTTAATGTTCATGTACCATATTTTCTACATTGGAAGCCTGCTGAATCCTCCCCTTTCTCCCAAGAACCCATTCTATAAGTCAGTTCTGCGTACGCCACCGCAAAAAAGTACAGTGCTCCCTTTTTCTTTTCCTTTTTTTTTTTTAACAACAAATGACGCCATCTTCCCATCCACTATGCAGGTCAAAGGTTAACAGACCTTCAAAACTTCGTCGTGAAGTATTTAGTTAAATAACTTTTCGCGGAGGTGTGCTGTAACTAAATTGAGGAATAGGACAAAGTGGGCATTGGGTGCTGTTTTTGAATAATTCATTATTAAAAGATTTCCACTTTATTTATCAGTATTGAAAGAAATTAAATTCTTATTTTAGCCTGCGGCATTTAATTATCTTGCTGTCAGTGCGGTAGGACCCACTGCAAGGAATAAATTCTAGATAAGGTTTATTATTTATTTTTCAGAGCAAAGCAGAGAGCTAGTGCAGTAAGACAAACACGCCGTCCATACCTCATACGGGATTCGAACCTGGGCCAATCTTGGATGAATGACCAGAAGGATAGCCCTTAGACCAGTACGCCACCGGGACGGCTAAAAAAGCTAGTGCGTTTTCGTTTTAAGACTGGTTGGAAATGCAATGGAAAAAAAGAAGCTGCGGAGGTGGTTTTGAAGTCCTTGCCCAAGGTAAGTCTGCTGCACGTTTGTTGGGTTACATCACGGAACAAGTGTATTTTTTAGGTGTCATGGATAATATTTGGAGAAAGAGAACTTAGTGAGAGAGAGACATTGATGGATAAATGTTCATGTCAGGAACAATAAAGTGAGTCTTATTGCTATCTGATCAACCTACGTATCTACTTACCAAGTCATCGATTTAATAACGTGTTGGATTACTTTTGTCCTTCCAAATAGCAGTAGTTTTTCTCCTCGCGGATTCGACTATGTTTTCGCAATGTTAATACTTCTGCAAAATTTTGGCCCCTAAGTGCTCAACAGCTTTTTTAAATTCACATAGATTCGATGGCAGTGGATTCAAGAGTCTGATGTCTTGTTCGATTTCATCCCATAAATCATCAATGGGATTGAGTTGTGGAGACCGGGATGGCCAATGAATTAGAGAAAAGTGATCTTGTTACTGAAACCTATCACCGACAGCGTCTGCATCGTGGCACAGAGCATCGTTCTTCTGAAAATATTCAACACCACGGTAGAAAATAGTGACCAAAGTTATCACATGAGTCAATTGAAAAGCTTAAAAGTGCGATAAAAAAATTCAAAATACAGTGCCACTGTCTTTTAACTTAGCAATATTGTTACCAATGGCTAAAAGATTTTCTTTCAGGCAACATCACGGTGCAGACAAGCTTAGCGACGTCACAGTAGCAGTGTGAAGATAGCCGACCCACTTGAGACATACAACAAAGGGGAGCAATATTCTGTCATTCGTTTTTTGACTAGTGAAGAGGTGAAACCTATTGAAATTCATTTTTTTCGGATTGAAGGTTTAACGACCACCGTGAGCAACTCAATGGGCTACAAGCAGTCGCCCGTCCCTAATTTAGGGTCACTAGTTCCAGGGAAGGAAGAGAGCCAGTGCCGTAAGACCACTGAGCCACGGGATTCGAACCTGGCCTGGACCCCTTTCAGACGAATGATTAGAGGCCAACGCTCAGACCACTACGCCACGGGGTTTGAACCCGGACCCCTTTCAGACAAATGATCAGAGACCCCTTTCAAACGAATCAGAGGCCATCGTTAGACAACTGCGCCACGGGATTTGAACCGGGACCCTTTTCAGACGAATGATCAGAGGCCATTGCTTAGACCACTGCGCCGCCGGGGGTGGCATTGAAATTCATCGTCCAATGAAGTTACAGTATGGTGATGCATGTCTGTCACTCCAGCAAGTGTACGAAAAGACTAGGAAGTTCCGGAAAGGCGTGAATTCTGTGACAGATTCTGCTCGACCGGGTCAGGCACACAGAGTAGTGACATCAAAATTCATTACAGCAGTTGAAGACATTGTGATGGGAAATCGCCGAGTGACGGCGGATGAAATAGCCGCACTTTTGAACATCAGTCATGGTTCAGCGCACTACATACTCCATGATGTGCTCCAGTTCAACAAAGTTTTTTCAAAGTGGGAGCCACGCCAGGTGACCCCAGAATTGAAACAAACGATGTATTGATGCCTGTCAAGAACTTTTGCTGCGCTTTGAAGCAGAAGATGATGGCTTCCTACAGAAAATTGTTATTGGAGATGAAACCTGGGTACACTATAATCAGCCAGACACCAAGAGAGAGAGAGAGAGCAAGGAATGGTGCGATCTCTCCACACCAAAACCAAAGAAGTTGCGCACACAGCCAACTTCAGGGAAGGCTATGCTGAAACTCTTTTGGGATAAACGAGGCGTAATTTTGGAGGACTACATGCCCAGGTGGAACAATGTAACCTGCGACACATATGCAGATCTTATCAGGAATCATCTTGGACCTGCCATCAAATCCAAACGGCGTGGACTTCTGAGTACTGGTGTCTTGTTGTAACATGATAACGCTGGGCCCCTACTGCCCGTGTAACGGTTGCAACTATACAAAATCTGCATTTCGAGTATCTTCCACATCCGTCGTATTCACCAGACCTTGCCCCAAATGATTGCCACATCTTTGGACCACTCAAAGATGCGATGGAAGGAAAGACTTTCAGGTCCGATGAATGAGTGCTGCATGTGGTGCATGAATGGCTGCACACGCGCCACGGAAAGATTTTTTCTACAGGTATCTGTGCATTTTGTAAGCGCTGGAGGACTTGTATTACACAAAAGGGAGATTACATTGAAAAATGATACAGGTGTGTACCACTTTTATTCAATAAATTGTAAGAAAAAATTATTTAAGGTTTTCGTTTGACTCTCCCTTGTAGATGAAGTTGGTCTGCAACAATGTTGAAATACGCTTAGGTATACAGGGATGAGCCCACTTAAATTAAGATGCTTAAAGACCTCCATGAAAGCACGCCTCAGACCATTACACTACCTCAGCTACCTCCATCAGCCCGGAGAGTCGTTGCTGTGTGAGACGGAGCCATGCCTCTCTTGTCTTCAAATTCAAACCACACATTCGCATGGTTCAGTTTAAAACGTTAATCTTCAGATCGTATGACCTTTCCCTTGTGAACTTTCGGTGCTCCTGAGCCTACCAGAGACGCCGTGCTTTGTTCTTTGCAGTACATGGACAGTTCTTCTAATAACGTAATGCAAGGGAGTGCAATTTGCAGTGAACTGTGCACTGAAATGCCGCTTGGCATTGTCCCAAAATCAAAATCCTCTGTTATTAGAGACACTGCTGCATTGCTGTTTTTCCCCGTACAAATATGCATGTCCTCCGCTGACCTTGGGCACCTACTAATTTTTTCGTACCACAGAGGTGAGGTGTTTAGTACCAGTGTTTATGCTACGTCAACCACTTTCTGTATACTCTTACTACTGTTACTGTTCCATATTCCACCAGTGCAGCATTTTCGCGGTACTCGCTCCACTTCTCCGAGAACCCACTATTATCTCACTCTCCGAATCCATTAGATGACCTTTCTTTTCCATTTGACCATCAAAAATTGAAAAGAAAGGCCATTTTTGGGGTATTCTCTTTCATTTAATCAATAGTATGTAGGGGCTTAACGAACATCGTGAGCTACTGAATGGGCTATGAGCAGTCACCCGTCCTTAATTTTGGGCCACTGGTTCCAGGGAAGGAGAGAACCAGTGCCGTAAGACAAATAAAACATCCATGCTTCAGCAGAAATCGAACCTGGATCCATCTCCGAAGAAGGGTCAGAAGCCAACGCGACGAAGGCCACAGAAGTCAATAGCCTTTCATTAGAAATCTCTTGTCTCAGAAGTCATTAGCTTTTAATCAGGAATCTATTGCCCCAGAAGTCAGTAGTCTTTAATCGGGAATCTATTGCCCCAGAAGTCAGTAGCCTTTAATCAGGAGTCTATTGCCCCAGAAATCAGTAGCCTTTATCAGGATTCTATTGCCTCAGAAGTCAGTAGCCTTGAATCAGAAATCTGTCCCAAAAGTTAGTAGCTTTTAATCAGGAACCTATTATCCCTAGAATCAGTAGCATTTCATCAGGAAACTATTATCCCAGAAGTCAGTAGCATGTAATGGGGAAACTATTGCCTCAGTAGTCAGTAGCCTTTAATCAGGAATCTATCACATCAGAAATCAGCAGCCTTTAATCAGGAATCTATCACATCAGAAATCAGCAGCCTTTAATCAGGATACTACTGCCCCAGAAATCGGCGGGCTTTAATCAGGAATCTATTACCCCAGAACCAGCAGTCTTTAATCAGGAATCTATTGGCCCAAAAGTCAGTAACCTTTAATCAGGAATCTATTACCCCGAACGACACATTATGTCTTATGAAATTGACAGGGAAGATAAAGAAGTGAAATCTTTGCTGGACTTAATACAACGCAACGCTCTTCATCCACGCTTTCAAGGAAGGAAAGGAATAATACTAGTTAATGGGTGATGAAAGGAAATTTTCTAAATTGTTGGCGTATGTTCATCTTGCTCAAAAGACGACAGCTGCGATTATTATCAATGAATTATTCAACAGATTTCACAAAGCGCTTTTGAAAGGAACAATATCATTTTCAAGATATAATCATGATGTGTTAAACGAAAAACATTGAAACAGTGACCCCGGAAGTTCTTACCTATCGATATCAGCTAAATTTAACAAGAACGATTACGATGAATAAATAATACTGAATAAGAAATCTGAAGAAGAGGCAAAGATTGCGAGAGAGCAATTTGGATCTACGCCAGGGAGAAGTGCAACATATGATATGTTTGCCCTAAGACAGAGAAAGCGGTGCACCCTTTACGCATGATATTTATAGATCTGGAGACGTCATAAGATGACTAGCAAAGCATAAAATATGAAATTGCTTGAGACAGTGAAAAAGTGCCACAAAAATGCGTGCAGATGATAATGGAAATGCACAGATAATTCCGTACATGCTTCAGAAGAAGTATAAGCCAGACAGAAAACCTGGATGGGAGTTGGTGTACACCATTAACTCCATGTTTATTTGATATTACTTTAGGGATAGCAACATCATTGGTGAAGGAAGTAGCACTACGAGCCATGCTGTTTAGAGATGATGTGTCCAAGAATAAGGGCAAAGTTGAAGAAACGTTGGAAATTTGAAGAAAATTAGAAGATATGGAATTCAAGGAAAGAGCTAAAAAGTGTTACAATGAAGAAGAGGGGAAATCAAATTGAGGGAGTTAATACGCAGAAAGGAGAGACAAAAAAAATGCAAAGGTTAAAATACACTGCAGTCTAAAACTTAAGAACACATATGAAATCTGACGATTACAGAGTGTTATGTGGTTAAAAATATCTTGCTTACATGTGCGCACGAGTGCGGTGGGACGTATAAAGACATTCCATGACATTGTACCCAGCCCGTATGTAAATTTACTGCGAACACGTGACAGCTGTCCAGGATGTACAACGGCCGTTCCATAAAACTGAGAGTAAAATCGCACAGAATGAAGAAATATAGGTACAGCAAAATATATGTTATTCTTTCTCAAAGTATCTTCCCTCGAATGATATGCAACGGTCCCATCGTTCAGTCTACTTTTCAAAGCGCCGACCCCTGTACAATTTGAGTAACGTCAGCATCTGTGTTGAATGTTGCGCCCGGAGCTTCTCCTTCATTGTTGGAAACAACCAGAAATCGCACAGGGTGAGGTCAGGACTGTAGGTAAGCTGTGGCATGATTTCAAAACTGCATTCCATAAGAAACTGTTGAACACAAGCAGCCACATGTGGGTGGGCATTATCATGGTGTAGGGTCCACTTGCCCACCACTTCCGGTCGCTTAATCTATACGTGTCGTCGCAGACGCTTTAAGACTGAAATGTAATACTGAGTATTGGCAGTAATTTGTGGAGGAACGGCATGCTGGTAGATTACACCTTTATTATCAAATAAAATTACCATCATCACCTTCCCAGCTGATTTTGTTTGCCGGACATAGACCAGGACTGAACAAAGCTACAACCGACGACACACCGACCGACCAGTTGATCTAAACGAAACGACGCGTGCTGCTCCCACGGTACATGCATTAGCAAATGTAAGTATTTTTACTAAAATTGGAAGTGCAAAAACCTATTTGTTTTTATTCTTAAATTCCATTTAAAGTACAAAATTTTATTTAGCCAATGCATTGTGCTTGTATGTCCTTACGAAACTGTAGCAAAAAAATAGAACTGTAGATTTAGCTAATGTGCATAGCATTTTGCTATAAATTTTGCTGACAAAACAGCCAAATTGCTAAAAGATAAAACATTCCAGCTTAAACACTGGGTGCTGTGAACGCAGATTTAATTTTTATGGATGATAGAGCCCGTTCTCACCGCCCAGCGACTGTGGATGCAGTATTTTTTGAAGTAGCCAGTGAGCTCCGCTAGTCTCAGTCCAATCAAACAGGCATAAGATGTTCTGGGGTGACGTGTTGCGCAAAGGAATCTTGCAGCAAAAACCATTCCAACATAGTAGGGCTCTCCAGCAGGAGTGGAATAATTTACCAAAAGAGATTCTTAGCTACTTGATGATAAGCATGACATACTGGTGCCAAACATACATGCATATGCGGATTGGACATACCCCTTTCTGAGGACGTCGCGATGTCCTCTGTTTATGCAGCACTGATGAAAAAGTGCCACTGGATGACAGGTGGACTTGTACCTCCTTCGTAACATTTCGTTCCGCCGGGATCTCTATTACATATTACTCATGATTTTTTTATGTTGTGCGTTTTATTTTACTACTGCTATTACTACGGATGTCACTTAGAGCTGTTAAACCGGTTTTTTTTTTTTTTTCTGATTTTGACTAGCCAAAATGTATTTCGTCCTTAAGTTTTCAACAAATTTGTGTTTTTTTTTGTTTTTTGTTTTTTATTGAAGGTTTAACGACCACCATGAGCAACTCAGTGGGCTATAAGCATTCGCCCGTCCCTAATTTAGGGTCACTGGTTCCAGGGAAGGGAGAGAGCCAGTGCCGTAAGGCAAACACAACATCCATGCCCGACCGGGATTCGAACCCGGACCTTTCTCGGATGAATGGTCCAGCGCTTAGACCAATGCCCTACCGGGACGGCCAAAATTGTATGTAAGATCGATGTTGAAGAAAGATGGAGATCTGAAGGGAGAAGTGGACGGAAAGTGTGCCAACATGGTGCAAAGACTAGAACAAAAATTCAGATGTAGTATGATTGAAAAATGCCAATAAGGCTGAAAAGTAGGATTTCCCAGGCTGCAGCAATGCTATAACAGTGCGGAGATGGGCCAGTGACAAGATGCGTAGCTAAAAAGTTAATGTTACTACACATCTTGTCATGTAAAAATCTAATGTTAATGAAATGATGATGCTAAAGTGGATGTGTAGCATCACCAGAAAGAATTCTATTTATTTGCCACGCGCTTGACGAAAATAGAGAAAAAGTTCCTGAAGGGCAGGAGCAGTGGCATACTGGAAAAACTCGAGCCACCCCTGCCTTCCCCGCAAAAAATAGTTTCGGGGACCTTTTGCGAAAATCTATTAGCTTTTAATTACTCAACATTTTAACTTCCATATTATTAACTAGGTTTTACGGGTATTTTAATAAATCAAATTCTTTGCAACCTACGAATATTTTTCGTAAAATCAAAATTATTTCACTGTATTGCGTGAAACACAAATGATTTTCGCAAAAGGGCCCGGAAAATATTTTTTGTGAATAACTAAGTAAAAAAAAATTTTTAATTAAATATCTAAAAAAAATGTAAACAAAAAATGGGGGAGTAAATCTCCCCGAAATTTTTTGCGAATAACAAGCATAAGTAATGATTAATAACATTATAATTAAAATGATTGCCCTGGTTTCCGATACAAATTACTATAAAATATTTACGTAAAAGTCGATCATATCATGCACAATTTATTAATTTAAAGAACTAAGGCTTGCTTTTTGAAATACCTCACGATTGCACACACAAAACATACAACTGCCGTGTGGCAGTGTTGAATGACTTTTCCGATTTATACGAAATGTCACAAACAAAGTAAACTAAGTAACGATTAAGAACTGTAGTACAAAGAACCTAAAACTACTTAAATTATTTACTCTGGAATATGAAAAACACACTTAACATAATGTCACAATGTTTTGCACATAGAAAACAAAAAATCTTTCGACTCTATTATAAAAAATATGTCACAGATCTCTGATTTTTCGCTGCCGCGAAGAACACCTTTCAGTTCATTATATTCGGGGGATGCCCAGTTATGTGCAAACAACTGTAATACGTAACACCTTATCCTCATTGGTATAAAAATTTCGCTCATTGAACTAATTTTTTTTTTCACATTCTCTTTTTAATATGCCTGCATAGAAACTATTGCAAGGGCTGTAAACTTGAGGCCCCTTGTAGTAGTCAATAGGACTACTACAAGGGGCCTCAAGTTCTTTTGAATAGTTGCTTTCCCCTCATCCAGTTTTTATGAACAAAAGCAGCGAAAATTATTTCTTAAGATATTACGTATTTACTGAAAAAAAAAAAATGCTTTCTTCTTAATACTTCATTCAAAGTTGCCTTAATTCTTGATTATAATTTCATACGAAATTTCCGCAAAAACTTTCCGCGGAAAATAGAACTTCAAGGGCAATTCAGAATTTATGGATTGACGACATTTTACGCATAAATGACAAAAACGTATAATTGAGGTTCCAGTGTAAATAAAGATTTATCTGTAAAATGAGAAGGCTGTAGATCTCGCACAGTTGCCGCAAGAAGTTGTTCTTGCGCATGCGCTGGTGGCATTTCTCTGCATATGGCACTATCCCAAGAGAGCGAAAGAGAGAGAGAGACAGAGAGAGTAAACTCAACTCGCGCGCGCGGAGAACGGTAACCCGCAAGGCAGGCATTTCCAAGCAATAGCTTTTCGGCATACCCTGAATTCCATTTCTCAAAATAGGCTCCTTTCTTAAACAAAGGTTTACACACAGGAGTACCATGGATAGATGAACCTTTCGCTCAGGTTGTCCCTGCTGGGTATTTTCACACATAACTCGTCAGCAAATTTTCTCAGCTGAAAATCTCATTGCACGCAATTCATGTTCCTAAAATGTTGATCAAGAAGACCGATGATCGTATGAAACCAAATATTAATACCCCCTTCATTTTCTAAAATAATAACTTTTAAGAGCTATAATTAAAGACTGCTTTTTAACCCCTTACAAGAAGCAAACAGTTAAAGAAAAAAAAATTAAAAATGATATGCTATTGGTATACCTTGCAGTCTATCAGCTCTTCCGAATATGAATAAAACTGTAAGGAAACAATCCTCCTGACGGAATTCTCTTCGTTATCATTAAAGAAAATCCAGGGGGAAAATAACCTAGCTTGTTGGCGCCATTCCGTCATTCAATCACCAACAAATGCGAAAATCCTCCGAATACGTGGCGTCGGTAAATAAGCAAATACATCGCTCTTTTCCCGTTCCAGAAACACATAGCAACCGAAAAATTGTTATTCGGTCACCGCCGGGGAAATGAATCCCCGGATCTCTCGATATCTAGCCTTCTCCGGCGGTGACTGAATGACAATTTTTCGGTTGCTATGTGTTTCTGGAACGTGGAAAGAGCGATGTATTTGTTTATTTACTAACAAATTCATTACGAATCCAAACTGTTACGTCGCGGATTTCAAACGGCCGCCGTGTGAATTTATGGGTTTTCACTAATCTTAGAACTGAGAAGTGATGCCCTGCGGTTTAATTTGCAGCTAATGATAAAGGTAAAATGAGATATACGGCTTATTCGGATTTTTGAAACTAATAAAATATTTTTATTCTTCATTCTTTTTTTTCTTTTTTTTTTAATGATCGAAGCAAAATAAAAGTTGAATAAAATGCAAACGGTTGTTGATTAACAAAGTGAAAGCGTGACAAATTTTGAATATATTTAATGCATATTTCCGGTGACTTAGCTAGTGTCCCTATAGCCGGACCTTTCTCATGGCCCTAAATCCAGACAGGCTGCCCAATTAATAAATTTAATTTAATTTAAATTGAGAATTTCTTTTTGGTTGGATATTAGATTTTGGGGTGATGAATTGAGAAATAATGCGAAACAGTAAAGAGGAATTGCAAGTAAAGTAAATCTTTTAAAAAATTCGTTTGTACCTTGTTTAATGTTATATAGAATCATTACACAAAATTGCTTCGTGTCAAGTTCCATTTCTATATCAGACTCTATGCAGAGGATTTTGACCATAAACACACAACTATTTCTTTTATTTGACCTGTTTGATCCAAAACTTGACTTAGAAAAGGCAAAACATTTCAACATACATGAAAAATCGGTTATACATTTTTCATGAAGATGGCCTTATGCAAAAAAGATAAATGAATGCAAAGATGGTATAAACGAAGTTTCAAAATGTTAAATACTATTGCAAAATATATGCTTTAAAGAAGTAAACGATGTTCCCTAATAATGATTTACTTAAAGTCGAATCAGCGGCGAAAGAAGAAGAAAAAGCGTTAGAAATTATAGTATATTTTATGGCATTTCAAAAATCATGAAGCCTATGAAAATCAAACTTCTCTTTTGATGACTATCTGTCTATAAAAATCCTGATTGTAGATTGTTAAATCCTCACAACTAAGAATCTGAGACTCGTGGGCGCCGACAGGGAGGTCACAGGGATCCCTTGACCCCTCCCACCCACCCCTGTAGAATTATTTCCTCCCTTATTTTATCTTATTTATATCTTTTTTTATTACACTCACAGAACTGCACCACAAGGAAAGGTAGAGTTTGGGGCGTTTAATTTAATATCCCAATTTTATTGGAAATTTGGAATTGGAAAATGATAACGTAAAAGCGGAAAACCTATCAAACCGTGAGGTAGTACGCCCAAACAAGTTCCGCTCAGGGTGGAGTGTGCTGAATTTAAAAGGCTTGGTGTGGCCCTGCTCGACACTGCTCATTATTTTGAAAACAGCTACCAATGTACATGATAATACATGACTATTACTAACATACACTATATTCAAGAGCAGCATCAATTAATAATAATAATAATGATAGTAGTAGTGGTGTAGTAAGTTAGTAGTAGTAATAGTATTAATATTTCATTTTCAAGAATTACTGTTCTCTACTCATTAGCCAAACCTTAATTAATTACAATTGACCCCCTTGAAAATTTCCTGCAGGCGCCCATGCTGATACTATTGCTTCAGTATGGAAATCATTAATTAACAGCTTTTCTTTTACGAGTTAACAGCTGGCTCATAAAGCCTTTGAATATCAAATTTCTCTTTTGATGACTCTATCTCCCTATAAAAATCCTGATTGTAGATTGTGAAATCCTCACAACTAAGAATCTGAGACCAGTGCTTCAGTATGCAACTCGTGAATTAACAGCTTTTCTTTAACGAATTAACAGCTAGCTCCTAAAGACTATATGAAAACCACACTTCTCTTTTGGTGACTCTATCTGTCTATAAAAATCCTGATTGTAGATTGTGAAATCCTCACAACCTACATCTCACGAAAGTCAATCTGCCCATGCCCAAGCCAAAATCTGACCTCAAGACAGAAAGAAAAGCTGAACCGCAAGTATGTTAGTGAGGGAGATTGGTAACTTTCTGGCTAGGGTAGATTACACCCCACCATGTTATGCATCATTTTAAAGATTTTAAAGCTCTCTTCAATAGCAGATAACTGCTTCCCATTGGGTGGGTCGCGAGGAAGTGAAATTTGGCTACGACGCATACAGTCGGGCAAGATGCCCAGCATCAAATGCATTTTTGCAATGGCTTTTATCACATTTAGCATCAGGTTGTCGTGATTTACGCAGATTGCAATGAGATAGCATTACATTTATATAAAACGTGATGAAATTATGTTCGGCGATAGTTTAATAAAATGTATTGTTGAATAACAATGAGATTAACTATTGTTGCGTCACTTAATAGGACAGCATGCGGCACGATCAGATTTCAACACTGGTTTTGACAAATACGCACCGTTACCCATTTTCGTTACATCAAAATTCTATATTTGGGGTTTACTTTACTACTGTCGGGAAAGATCCATAGCATCAAAATCGAATAACTGTGTTCTCTGTGCTCTAGGGTCAGGTTAGAGCTACAAAGTCTGACAACGTGGGAGCGTAGAACGTTTATAATTTTGTCGTACGAGAGCCCTGTTGAGAGGAAAAGTAAATCAGTAAAACTGCACTGAAGAGCAATGGAATTAGAGATACCTATCTAGTAACGTGTAGCACCACCTTTCGCCCTGATGACGGCTGCGATTCGTCTCGGCATGGACTCGACAAAGCACCGGAAGCATTGGGAAGCCATACGGATCCACGATCCCTGAACAAGCTCACACAGTTCACGAAGATTTGATGGAGGGAGGTCAGAGCCTCGAACATCTCTCTCGATGGCATCCCAGATGTGCTCGATGGGATTGAGGTCAGGTGACCTAGCTGGCCAAGGAAGCGAGGTCACGTCGGTGGAATGTTCATCCAACCATTCGGACACAATTCGGGAGCTGCATTGTCTTGTTGCAGGATGCGGTCCCCAGTTGGATGTTGAAGACGCACAAACGGGAGCAAATGGTTGTCCAGGATATCCCGGTAACGTTGACCTGTGAGAAACGATGTCACACGTACCAGGTATCCCATTTCAGTCCACGTAAACAGTTCCCAGACGAGAATGCCACCCCCACCAGCTTGAAGAGTACCCTGCTGGAAAGAAGGATCCATCGCTTCATGTGGTTTGCGCCGTACTAGTATCCTGCCATCCGCACATACGAACGGGAATCTCGACTCATCAGTCCAGGCAACATTTTTCCACATGTCTAGGGTCCAGTGGCTATGTTTCCATGCTAATCTTTGCACCCTGTGATGTGCGGTAAGCAGCAGTACCCTCGTGGAACGATGGCGTCTGTACCCCATAGCGAGTAGATGGTTCTGAATGGTGTTGCTGCTTACACGTTTTTGTGCACCAGCGTTAAATTGCCGAGTGATTTCTTGCACTGTGGCCCGTCTATCCGCTGTTACAATGCGAGCTAGCCGATGATGACCCCGCTCATCCACACGCTGTTGTCCACGGCAGTTGGCCCTTGCAGGGAGGATTTTACCGGATTCGATGTACTCACGCTGCACCCGTGACACAGTGGCGCGTGAAAATCCCAGTGCCTGCACGACTTCCGAGATGGAGTGACGCATTCGTCGGGCCTCGACAATTTGCCCACGATCGATCAAATGCGCTTAGATCCTTCGTCTTACCCATACTGCTTCCGATTCTTACTGATTCCCGTCGCATCACTCCTTGTATTGTCGGATCGCTGCATATGTCATGTCGTTTCCGTTTACAGGGCCGCCCACAGCGCCACATTTGCATAACGCCAGCTGTCTCTAATTCAATTGCTCTTCAGTGTAAATAGAGACATAGCAGACAGCAAAGTAGCACTGTTAATGCGAATACTAAAAAACGAAAAAAAAAAAAAAAAACGACGTCTAGTCTCTGGAGGGGATTTTAAACCTCAAAACTCTACCCTGGTTGTTTTATAAGTCTCAAATGCTGTACTCTATAGTAAAATTCTTACCTTTTAAGGTGTTCTTTAAAGAATTTTCTTGGAAAACTCCGTCACTGTCTTGTGTTTTAGCAGCACTTCAATTTTATTGACGTGCGGAGTTTGCGTATTGTGAGATGAGAATGTCACTAAAATTTGAAGCTACCATCTGAAGCTCCTAACAATGTGAGAATGCCACTGTTAGGAGCTTCAGACGGGGGACGGGGGGGGGGCGGTCTGAACAGGTTTTTGACCTGATAAGAGGGTTAAGGTAATCGCCTCAGAGGTTTTAAACCTCTCGTGAGCAGCGGGCAGAAAGGCCCAAGCAGCGTGGTGTTTTTTTTTTTTTTTTTTTTTTTTTTGTTGTTGTTGTTGTTGTTTTTATCTCGCTATCCCGGATATCCGAATTCATGGTTACTCGAAGCTCGGATAGTCGAGGTTCCACTGTACTATGAGCTGTAAACATCACATATCCATGAAAGGAATTTTCCAAAACAGTAAATGCCGGCGTAGAAAACGATATGCTAATATGCCTAACCTTCATGACCTTTCCGAACATGTCGTTGGGATGAAGAGCTGAGCTCTGTGTTCTGTCACTAAAAGTTCTCCGAGCGTTTGACCTTGAACGGAATTTTTCCAAGCCCTACCCCTAAAGATCCTTCCTACTGTTACGTTCATTATCCGGTATTCATTAGTTCTGCTCCGATTTGGTCATTATCCGGTATTCATTAGTTCTGCTCCGATCTGCATTTCTGTGGAGTGTTGTGTTGTCGGCGTTCACATAACGTTTATGCTTTACTTTATATTTGCAACTTGTGGTTCTTGGGTATTTATTTATCTAGTTTTTGCACATTTAATAAAATTATGTCAAAATAGTATGACTGTACTAATAATCCGAAATTTCTTGGCGTAGAATAGAAATAAAACTTTCCAAGTTTTCGCACATCAACCAGATGGCTTTTTCAAGGACGGTAGACAGCTAACTGCAAACCGGAAAATAGAACGTTTCGATAATTTGAAAGCGGTGACTTGATTATACAGTAAATGAATAGGCGCAAACGTGTTAATTCCAAGAAACGAGGTCACGTTGGTTGGGCACGTGGTACAAAAGACGGAAAAATAGCCACTGCCCTATCAAGAGAAGTCAAGTTCAAGTCCGCCGATTCTATATGGAGTGATGTAAAGAAATTAGCTTCATACTCCACACCCAAATCTACTGCCATTCGCGAAACCTTGGAAATCTTGACCAGCTGCGAGGCTTGCAATGATAGCGTCTCTCTGGAGTTGCCACGTATTTGGAATCAATTCTTCAAATAATGCTGAGTTTTCTACCATAGTACCGCGTGCCCAACCAACGTGACCTCGTTTCTTCGAATTATCACGTTTGCGCCTACTTATTTATTGTCTAGTCAAGTCACCGCGTTCATATTGTTGAAACGTTCTATTATCCAGTTTGCTGTCTCCTTCCTTGAAAAATCCGTCTGGTTGATGTGCGAAAGCTTGGAAAGTTTTGCTTCTATTCTACGCCAAGAAATTTCGGATTATTAGTATAGTCATACTATTTTGAGTATAATTGGTGCACAGTTCCTTCTTATTGAAGTATATCAAAAAACCCAAAGTGCGATTTTTGAACAATCATAGTATTTTCCTATAACATCGGTGAGTGAGAAAGTAAAAACCACATATTATTTGAGTGGAACTCGGAGAGGCGTAATTTTGAACTCGAAGAGGCGTATTTTTGAACTCGAAGAGGCGTAATTTCTAGTTTCGCCCTCCTAGATAAGAAAAGGTTACTACGATCCTGGCCCTTGCTAACAGTTAAATCTAATCACAGACAAAAAATAAACCAAAACGAGAGGCGAAAGTATCGGAGTGACCAAAATGGCATTAATCAATAACTTTCCACTCAATAAATATAAGCAATTAGAAACACCGAATGCATACTTTATAATGCAAATCAAAACAGTTAACGCCTGAACAAACGTGCAAAATGCTATCAGGATGGAAAAGTTGATCTGGAATTTTTAACAGACCGTTATGAACTTTTCTAAAAACTAATGACTAAAGAAGTAAAACCAAAGGAGTCAAACTATCAAGACCATATCAGTGAACATCATTCTGGTTTGTACATACATCCTGCGAGCTTAGAGAAAGACATATGTTAGACGTGGACGGTGAATCTTAGAATAAATAGCCACACTTCTCATACGATGTCCTCGGTGGTGTACCGAAAAAAACTTTGCGCCCCCTTCCCCCACAAAAAATATCTTTGGGATCCTTTTGCGAATATGTATTAGCTTTCAATTAGGGAAATTTTTGAATTCCATATTATCAACTAGGTTTTACGGGCTTTTTAATAAAAGGGTTGTTAAATAAGTAGTGAGACTTTCTGCTTGAAAAAATCAAAACATGACATACCTAAAAATAATCGCAGCCAGCATTTTGATCGCGGTCCCATCGTTTCCTTGTATATCTGCGGGCTTAGAAGGAGTCAGGCTGCTGCCGCAAACAGATGCCTACAGCTTCAAGCACCTGATCATACGAAGTGAAGCCTTTGCCTTTGAGAAATTGTTTCATAGGTCCAAACATGTGAAAATCGCAGGCTGATATGTCAGGACTGTACGCCGGGTGTTGAAGGACTTCCTAGCGAAAGCACTGCTGTGTACTTTGCGTAGTAACTGCTGTAAACGGCCTGGCGTTATTGTGTAAAAGCATAATACCCTGGGTGAGGTTGCCAGGTCTCTTGTTTTGATGGCCTGCCAAAGCTTAAAGTTGGAAATATCGTTCGGCATTGATGGTTGATCCTTTTGGTAGCCACTCAAGAGGCAATGGTCCTCGATGGTCAAAGAACAGGGTTAGCAGCACTTAGACTGCGGAAATGGTGGACCGTGATTTCCTCGGCGGTGGCGATGATACATGTTTCCACTGCATGCACTGGCGTTTTGACTCTGGCTCGAAATGATGACCCTAGCTTTCGTCCCCGGCAATAGTGCGTAGCAGGAAGTCTTCACCTTCTTCATGGTAGCGGAAGAGATGCTGTAACAATAGTCCCATTCGTTGACTCATCTGCTCATCGGACAGATGTTTCGGTACCCACATGGAGCAGACCTTACGATATCAAAGGTGCGATTGCATGATCGTATAACATTTGCTTTTGAATGATCATAATCGTATAATAATCGTATCGATAGTTCCAATGGTCACACCCACAATGTTCGGCAGTTCTCGGATCGTGATTCTTCGGTTGACCTTTACTTCAGCATCCACACGTGCAACAGTCGTCACTGAAACAGCACGGCGTGGTGCACCTGGTCTTGCGTAACAAATAAGCTGCAATGCAGTTGCGCAGTTCTTAAATCGCCTTTACACTAGCGCCACTCATTGACAAAATTATGAAGCACAAACGCACTCCAACCAAAATGTCTGATAACGGATATGGCGTTTTTCTTACGGCGCTGGCTCTCTCCCTTCCCTGGAACCAGTGACCCTAAATTAGGGACGGGGGATTGCTAATAGCCCACTGAGTTGCTGACGGTGGTCGTTAAACCCACAAAAAAAAAAAAAAAGAAGCTCGGGACTTTAAAGTTTTAGGTTCAAATCCAGCTGAATCGCTAATGATTAGCCGAAGTTCGGAAGTCTCGTTAATTCATTGGTCCCTAGGTATAGATTCCACGATGCCGGCCCGGTGGCGCAGTGGTCTAAGCGATGGCTCTGATCATTCGTCCGTAAGGGGTCCGTGTTCAAATCCCGGTGAGGCATGGATGTTGTGTTTGTCTTACGGCACTGGCTCTCTCCCTTCCCTGGAACCAGTGACCCTAAATTAGGGACGGGCGACTGCTTATAGCCCATTGAGTTGCTCACGGTGGTCTTTAAACCTCCAATAAAAAAAAAGATTCCTCGTTATAAAGAAGTCTAAATTTAGTCCTCGGTGTAGAATAAATTGTGTCCGCTGGATCCACTAACCAATCAAATGAAATCAACCGAGCAGCCCCAGTAGCCCAGTTGTCTAAGGGATGGCCTGTTATCATTCGTCCGAAAGGAGTCCTGGGTGGAACCCCGGTGAGGCATGGATGTTGTGTTTTCCTTACGGCACTGGCTCTCTTCCTTCCCTTGAACCAGTGGCCCTAAATTAGGGACGGGTGATTGCTTATAGCCCACTGAGTTGCTCACGGTGGTCGTTAAACCTCCAATCAAAAAATAGAAATAAAATCGACGCCTTCGTTTCAGACATGGTGTAATAGCATTCCACGAAATTGTAAATTGTATTTTTACACAAAGGAGTCTTTTTTCCAGGGATTTTTTTCTGTTTTTTCAATTTTGGTAATTTTCTGGAGAACGCATTTTTTTTTCGGATGATTTTTGGCTAAATATCAGCACACCGGCACTTCAGAATTTCCATTTCGAGCATTGCGTATATAGCACAAAAGATGAGAGATATGGAAGGAAACATTAATATGAAAGCCGAAAGTTAGAATGGAACACATGAGAGATGTTCTACTATAACATGCAAAGTACGACGAGAGATATGGAAAGAAGAACAACAAAATGATAAAAAAAGATGTGGAATGAATAGTAAAGATGATAGATATGGAAGAATAGTTGAGAGATGTGGAAGAACAAATATAAATGGGATGATATGTAATGCTGAGAGCTGTACAGCTGAATGTGAAGATAGGTAAAACGAATTGGGCAGATGAGAGATATAAAAGAAAGTGAGAAAATCTAAGAAACGTGGAGGAAAGTACGAGAGGTACGGAGGGATTGTAAGGAGAGCTGTTTAACAAAAGTTAAGAAATGTTGAAAAAAGCTAACAGGTTTAATATTGGTTGTTCTTATCGACAATCATATACGAAACAAGAGTTTACTTTCAGATTACGACTCCGAATATTTTTCCGATCCTCGCGGCATTCCTTTGTTCAAAACAAAAAAAAACAAAAAACAAAAAAAAAAAAAAACAAATATATGAATCAACTTCAATGAAACAGGTGAGTGGATGCTATGTTGTTGTCCTTTACTGACATTGAACAAAAAAATATATATATATATATATGCGGATAGTGTTTTAATTGAGGTTTCGTTAATTATGCTTAGCAAGAAATAAATGCGATGACGTTTCAGTGATCAATGTTGAAACCTTTTCTTGAAAGTTCATGCTTTGTAAAGTAAAAGGGAAAAGAAAATTTTCTTATTTTCTTTCTCCATCGAAGTTCACTTTCTCTCTTTTCTTTGTCTCCCTGTTTCCTCTTGAACTTTTTCAAGAGCGCTTTGTAATGTACATGGGAAGGGGAAGGGGGAGAAAGTCGTCTGGGCTCCGTATGTTATTGCTTTGACCTACTTTTTTTTTACACAAAAGGAGTGGAAAAGGAAGAAAATAAGGGGAAAAAAGTATCTGAGATAGCCCAACTGTCTGATGTTTTAGACAGACTTTAGGTCGGTCACTGAACCACGAGAGACCTTGATTTTTTCTTTACCTTACATCTTTCCTATTCGTTTGAGGCACACCTCATACCGACGATTTTTTTTTTTTCGATGATGTTTCCCACTTTCAGTTTTCTGTTTTGGAAGGAGGTACACGAAATGTACAGTATTTCGGTGAAAAATAGCATAATGGGATCTTCGTTTTATCATTGCAGTTGAATAGCAATGAAACACTTTATCAATTGAATGACTTATGATTCCTAAAGTACTACAATAGTAATTCTTACGAATGTTTTTTATCTAGACTCTTTGAAACTTCCGTAAATATGGAGACCACGTCAGATCAAAATTGTAAAACTAGACAAAATATTACATGAACTCATAATACAGCGAAGAAAAACATACGCGTACTTATTGATGAATTATTACGATTCAATTTTCAAAGTTTCATATTCTCATGGGTTTGAAAATTTTATCGTATATCTTGCCAAAAATCTGTCTTGGGTTTGATTGAAGGCATCACCGTTAAACAAAATTATGAGAATAATTTCAAAATTATTGGGGGAAAAGGTGTTAGCATATTGCTCGTGGTAACTTTGCTTATCAACGATTTAGATCCACTAAGCAGTAAAGAAAATAATTTTAACTTGGCAGAACGATGATATTCCGTCTGTATATTAATGTATAGTAAATGTATGGTAATTAAGTTTTCATATATTTATTGATAGAAAAATTAATAATTGAATTACGGGTTGTTTAATTCTCCTGACATCCAGGAAATAGCACACGTTTCAAATGTTTACTGAAAGGAAGAATAAAATATAATAATTTTGAAAGAAATAGCTGGTCACGAAATTAAGACTGCATAATACACCAGTCTTTTTTTAACCGAAAAAAAAAACCCCAGTAAAAACTAACTTTCACGAAAGTTTTGGTTCTTAATTTGCGTGATGAACATTTTTTGCTCAGTTACACATTTTTCCATTAATTTCCTTTCGATACTTTAAAACAAATAATTACATACAGATACTTATCTGTGAGTATGTGTGTGAAGACCTCGGAGGTGAGTCGTCATCGTTGTTTTCATTAATTATTCAACCACACTCACACAAACTGCTATTTTGGAAATAATGTGGCTTAAATCAGGAGAAACTTGTGTGACTCAATTAAAATTTTGTCAAAAAAATTTCTTTGCTTTCTGGACTTCAAATAAATAAAAATAGCATCAATTTCTCCATTTTAATGAATAAATGAAATATAATTGCACCATTTCCTTTGATTAAATTGCGTCATATGATATTTCTTTCAGACTCACTCATTGTTTCTTTTAATATAGGGTAAGAAACCTACGTTGTTTCCGAGATACCATCATCATCGTGAGCAACAGTTCTTACTCCATTATTGGATGAAATTCTCACAAAGTTTCTTCTCCAGGTGTCTCGCTTGTGCAATCCACTTCTATTATACTCCGGCATACTTTCGAATTTCATTCACTTATCTCCCAAGTGGTCTTCCTCCAGTTTTTTTTTTTTCTGTCCCTTGATATCCAGTCTAATATTTAATTTGTCTATAACGGTGGTCAATTCTTCTAGCAATATGTCTAGTCCGTTGCCATTTGAGGAGGTGCCATTCACTTTTGTCATTTTCCGGATTCATGAGTTCCTTTTCTTATTTTTCTTAGTTGTACTATGCAAGTATCTCTCCAGACTTCTTTTGAGCTGTAAGCAGCATGTGTATGCCTCTTTCAGCTAAGGTCCATGTCTCTGATCCATAAGTGAGAACTGAAGAACTGGAAGGACTCATTGATTAAATAATTTTCACTTAAGAACTGGAAGGACTCATTGATTTAATACTTTTCATTTAAGAACTAAAAAAGAAGACCACAACCGATTTTTTTTTAGACTGGATTCCAAAGGACGGAAAAAGACCCAGAAGAAGACCACATGCGAGATGAGTAGATGAAATTCGAAAGCGAGAGCATGCAGGAATCACATGGGGGCCTCCGCCTCAAGACAGAACGTTGTGGAAGAAACGTGGGGAGACCTTCATCCAGAAGTAAATTAATAATGGTAGACAATGATATACATATACCAGTATATATATATATACACGTATGTAATAAAGATTTTTATCCAGCGGTAGGTTGATAATGGCTGGCAATGATGATGATGTTGATGATATATACATGTCATCATCATCATCATTGTCAACCATTATCAATCTATACCGTTGTCTCACTTGCATAACTGTACCTCTCTCTGCTCGCAAGTTATACTAGGCTAAAGGGACTTTCCTATGCACCCTGTATATATATTTATGTAAAATAAAAAAACAAAAAAATGAAGAAAAAACTTTAGAGTTGTAACAAGAAGTTTCAAGTTTTTTCTTGTTACAATTCTAAAGTTTTTTCTTCATTTTCTTTCAAATTTTTGATTTTATAATTGCTATCCATGAGGTTTAGCTGACTTTGGCGCTCCCTCTGGAAACAACTTCGTTACTATTTTAATTGTTTTGGACTTTAGTTTGGCGTTAGCATTGGTGAAATTTCGTCGTGTTTCTGTATATATATATATATATATTGCGACATGAAGGCAGAGGGTGCTAAGAATCCCCGGAGGACCGGACTAGGCTGCCATCTGATGCTGACCTTGGCTACTTACAATGGACGCTCCCTATCTTCTGATTCAAGGCTTCTTGAATTGGAAGAGGAACTACAAAGGATCAAGTGGGACATCGTCGGGCTAAGTGAGGTAAGGAGAAAAGGAGAAGATCTCATCGAACTGAAAAGTGGACATCTCTTCTACTATCGTGGGACAGATACTGGCAGAACTAGTGGTGTTGGATTTATAATAAACAAGAAACTGAAGGATAAAGTTGTAGAAGTTGAAAGTTCCTCTGACAGAGCTGCACGACTCGTTATCCAACTCTCGAGAAGATACCAGGCTCAGATTATTCAAACTTATGCACCCACCACAAGTCATCCTGAAGAAGAAATTGAAGAATTTTATGAGGAAATTTGTCATCTAAATAATAAAGGTAAGCAGCACTTGAAAATAATTATGGGAGATTTCAATGCAAAAATAGGGCAACGGCAACAGAATGAAACTTCAGTAGGTAAATTCGGTCATGGCAACAGAAACCAGCGTGGAAATACTCTCGTTGAGTTTGCAGAGGCAGAAGGGTTTTTCATCTTGAACTCCTTCTTCAAGAAAAAGCCACACAGGAAATGGACATGGAGACATCCAAATGGGACGACAAGTGAAATTGATTTTATTATGTGTAACAAAAAATTCGTCATAGAAGACTGCAGTGTGCTAAACAAGTTCAACACAGGCAGTGACCATAGATTGGTGAGATGTAAGATGCACCTCAACACTAAACTTGAACGTGGCAAGCTCATAAGACAAACAAAATCTATTGACATAACCAACCTTAAAAAACACCATAATACCTTCAAGTTAGAACTGAAGAACAGGTTCTCTGCTTTAGAAGGCCTTACATCGGAAGAAGTGGACATCTCTGAAGTTAACAGAAAAGTAACCAAAGCTCTTATGGAAACAGCAACAAAATTAGCTGGGTCTAAGAACAAGTTGCATGTGAACAAATTATCAGGAAAAACCAAAATGTTGATGCAAAAAAGAAGAGAGATGAGGACAACTAAAGAAGATGTGACTTCCAAAGTGGAATATATAGAGCTATGCAAGACAGTAAGAAAAAGTATCATTGAAGACGTAAGGAAATTCAACTGTGAACTAGTGAGGAAAGCAATTGAAAGCAACCAATGCCTAAAGATAGCAAAGGGACATCTCAGTAAGGGAAGAAAACAGATTATGGCACTGAGAAAAGAAGATGGTTCTGTAACAAGAAATAGAGGCGAAATTTTGACAAGAGTGAAAGATTTCTACTCCAAATTATATGAAAGGGATGATATATGCACTCCAGACATCATGAAAGATACCAGTACCAGAGTTCCTCCAGTCCTTCCAGCAGAAGTTGCACATGCAATCAAGAACATGAAGCGAGGAAAAGCTCCAGGAGAAGATGGAATTACTGTAGACATCATACAAGAAGCAAGTGGAGAAATCGAAACAGTACTCGCCCAAATTTTCACTCGATGCCTTAATGAAGAAAAGATTCCTGAGGATTGGAACACCGCTACAATGATCCTGCTACATAAGAAAGGTGACATTGAGGATCTCGGAAACTACAGACCTATCAGCCTCCTATCAGTAGTTTATAAAATCTTCACTAAAGTTCTTTCACACCGCTTGAAAATAACACTGGACATGGCTCAACCGAGAGAACAAGCTGGATTCAGGAGTGGCTACAGCACAATAGATCATATCCACGTGCTGAGAGAACTAATTGAAAGAGCGAGGGAATATGAACTTCCATTGTGCATGGCTTTTATCGATTATGAAAAAGCCTTTGATTCGGTGAAACCATCAGCAGTTACAATGGCTCTGAAAACCTGCGGTATTGAAGATGCATACATTAATATTATTAATAACATCTATGAAAATGCAAGTGCAAAGATTAGGCTGTTTGAAAATACAACACACATAAAAATTGGAAAGGGAGTGAGACAAGGTGACACCATATCTCCGAAGCTCTTTAATGCCACATTGGAGGGTGTTTTTCAGTCGCTGAGCTGGGAAAACAAGGGGATAAAGATTAATGGAGATTATCTAACCCACCTTCGTTTTGCTGATGACGTAGTCATTTTTGCAACTAGCCCATCAGAGCTGCAGAGTATGATCCAGGAACTTGCTGACAAGAGTAAAGAAGTGGGATTAAAAATGAACTTTCAGAAGACAAAAGTGATGTTCAATGCTTTTACAAGAAATGAAGATTTATCGATTGATGGAGAAAAGCTGGAGATAACAGACACGTACGTTTATCTTGGACAGCAGATATCAAGTGAGGGTCACATTGATGAAGAAATTAATCGGCGTACAAAACTTGCCTGGAGAGCTTTTGGAAGAAACAGCATAATTTTCAAGAGCAATATGCCATTATGTCTTAAAAGAAAAGTGTTTGATCAATGCATCCTTCCAGTGCTTACGTATGGTGCAGAGACGTGGACCTTAACTAAAAGAGACATACAAAGGCTGCAGACAACTCAAAGAAGCATGGAGAGGTGCATGCTTGGTGTAACCAAGAGAGATAAGAAGAGGAACTCGTGGATCCGAAAAATGACAAGAGTGGAAGACATCATGATCAGAGTTAAATCCCTGAAATGGCAATGGGCTGGACATACTGCCAGAAGGACAGATCATCGATGGACAGCCGAAATTTTAGATTGGATTCCAAGGGACAGGAAAAGACCCAGAAGAAGACCACATAGGAGATGGGTGGATGAAATTCGAAAGTATGCAGGGGTGACATGGAGGAGACTGGCACAAGACAGACCGTTGTGGAGGAAACTTGGGGAGACCTTCGTCCAGCAGTGGATTGATAATGGTTGACAATGATGATGATGATATATATATATGTATTAAGAAGATACCTAAGCAATTTGATCTTCAGGTTATTTTGCAACTTTCGTTTTAAATTCTAAAGTTTTTCCTTAGTCTTCAGTTTTGCTCTTCAGTATATATATATGTATGTATATAGCCTCTTTGATAAAAGAGTTAATTTTCCTTTCAAAGTAATTAAATATCTACACTGGAATAATAACATATCAACCAAAGTAATTGAGAATGTACTAATTTCTCAGGTCCTAAGAATTTCAAGAATTTGCAGCAACAATTTGGACTTCAATCACCACATTAATATACTATTAGATAGTTTTCTAGAGAACGAAATTCCTTCTTCTTTCATCAAAAAAACTTTAAGAAAAATTATTCTGAATAATAGAGTAAGGTTGGCAGATCTGCTTTAATTTTCTACACAGTTAATAATATGATTCTGACCAATGAAAGCCGTTTGGAAGTTGGCTAGATGATGCCTATTAACTACTAAAAGGAACCTTAGTGCTATGGATATGAAGGTCCTATTAAAATAAAAAATTAAATAATATAGACAAAATCACAAAAAAAGCTTAAAAATCTGTTTATAAAAGAAAATAAAAACAAATAAAAAGAAAACTAGTTATTCACTCACTAGAATAGCTATACTAAAAATAGTAAAACTAACATTAAAATTAATAGGATACTGAATAATCTATAGAAGCTCACTAAGGTGATTAAATACATGCAAAGATTATTAAATACACTACCTGTCTATTTTATAATATTTCTCATGTATTCTGGAGAGTTAATTCTGCTCTTTCTGATCATACAGGTCCACAGTCTTAAGTATATATATTTTTTTCTCTGGTTAAAATCTCCGCGAGTTGGATTCTTTCAGTGTGTGGAGGCCTTCAGCCCCACCCACACTGCCCCCAGCGACTAGGGAGTGGCAGAGGAGTCTGTTGGAAGTTTGGGGAAAAGGACGGCCATGTTTCCTCTTGTGTGGAGAAAGTTCAGCTGCATAAGAGGTAAGCTCTCTTCATTGTCTTTGTGTTTTAGGTTTTCCAAGTTCAATGTTTGTACTTCTTGTACTTTTTTCTCTGTTATTTTTAGCTTTTTAGCATTTAGGCACTGGCAAGTCTGTTAACTTTTTTGCGGATTTTAACTCTTTCTTTTCTTGGTAACTTTGCGCGTTTTTTAGGAAACTTAGGCCAAGCAGCTGGCCATTCATAGTTCTTGTACTTTGCGCTGGGTTTTCAAAGTAGTTAAGTTCTTAATAACTACTTAATTATGCACTTAAAGCACTTCTGAAATACTTTGTACATATTGCAACTAATTGTTTATGTCATATAACCTTCACAAAGCATTTCTTTAGTTAATTATTGTCTTTAATTTATTCTCGTTTTTGTGTTGTCAGAAGTTGTGGAGTAGGGGGTTTTAGAATCAAGTTTTCTTTCAAGAATCTGAGTTTTAAATAATTAATATTTCCTTTTTTTAATTGCAATGTAAGAATTTGGAAAACTTTTGCATTGCTATTCAGGTTTAAATTCTCTCTCAGGCGAACTTGGAATTTCGTTATTGCTGAACATTATTTCTAATTATTATGTCACTCTCACAACTTGAGTGTTCTTTAATCTTCTTCTTTCTGTTTAATCGTAACAGATGAAGAGCATGGGTCGGGCCAGAAAAGTTATGGATGCAAGCTAAATTGTAAACTAGAGCTAGGTCATATCACTCTGCGGAGGTCATGACATATCTACATATTTTTAAAAAAATTTTTGGTGGGCTTATTACTTGCATCTATGGCTTTGCAGAAACCCATTTCCAACTAGGTCTTTGTGGAAGTGAGAAAATGCAGAGTTTTTGCTGGTCCTTGATAAAGCCAAGGCTCAGTATTCTCGACACTTTCCACATTCAGTTGTTTTATTTTATTTTTATTTTTTTCTCTTTTTACTCACACCGGTAGATACATAACTTTTTCTATGTTGTACTTGGTATGAGTCAAAAATATTTTTTTGCTTAGGTCTCTTCGTAATAGAATGTGAATTCTGAATTTTCATAACTGCTGCGTTGCGCGTTTTGATCTTCAGGTTATTTTGCAACTTTCGTTTTAAATTCGAAGTTTTTCCTATGTTTTCAGCTTTGCTCTGCAATATATATATACACATATACATAGTTATGTTGGGGAGACTTTCATCCAGCAGTGGATTGATAATGGTTGACAACGATGATGATATATATATATATATACACCACAAGTCATGCTGAAGAAGAAATTGAAGAATTTTATGAGGAAATTCGTCATCTAAATAATAAAGGTAAGCAGCACTTGAAGATAATTATGGGAGATTTCAATGCAAAAATAGGGCAACGGCAACAGAATGAAACTTCAGTAGGTAAATTCGGTCACGGCAACAGAAACCAGCGTGGAAATACTCTCGTTGAGTTTGCAGAGGCAGAAGGATTTTTCATCTTGAACTCCTTTTTCAAGAAAAAGCCACACAGGAAATGGACATGGAGACATCCAATTGGGACGACAAGTGAAATTGATTTTATTATGTGTAAC
Organism: Macrothele yani; assembly: GCA_039090855.1. NCBI lineage: Eukaryota > Metazoa > Arthropoda > Arachnida > Araneae > Macrothelidae > Macrothele > Macrothele yani. The sequence goes on along the minus strand of CM076990.1, from coordinate 42,110,888 downwards.
AAAAAATTCGTCATCGAAGACTGCAGTGTGCTGAACAAGTTCAACACAGGTAGTGACCATAGATTGGTGAGATGTAAGATGCACCTCAACACTAAACTGGAACGTGGCAAGCTGATAAGACAAACAAAATGTATTGACATAACCAACCTTAAAAAACACAATAATACTTTCAAGTTGGAACTGAAGAACAGATTCTCTGCTTTAGAAGGCCTAACATCGGAAGAAGTGGATATTTCGGAAGTTAACAGAAAAGTAACCAAAGCTCTAATGGAAACAGCAACAAAATTAGCTGGATCTAAGAACAAGTTGCATGTGAACAAATTATCAGGAAAAACCAAAATGTTGATGCAAAAAAGAAGAGAGATGAGGACAACTAAAGTAGATGTGACTTCCAAAGTGGAATATATAGAGCTATGCAAGACAACACGAAAAAGTATCACTGAAGACGTAAGGAAATTCAACTGTGAGCTAGTGAGGAAAGCAATTGAAAACAACCAAAGCCTTAAGATAGCAAAGGGACATCTCAGTAAGGGAAGAAAACAGATTATGGCTCTGAGAAAAGAAGATGGTTCTATAACAAGAAATAGAGGCGAAATTTTGACAAGAGTGAAAGATTTCTACTCCAAACTATATGAAAGGGATGATACATGTACTCCAGACATCATGAAAGGTACCAGAGTTCTTCCAGTCCTCCCAGCAGAAGTTGCTCATGCAATCAAGAACATGAAGCGAGGGAAAGCTCCAGGAGAAGATGGAATTACTATAGACATCATACAAGAAGCAAGTGGAGAAATTGAAACAGTACTCGCCCAAATTTTCACTCGATGCCTTAATGAAGGGAAGATTCCTGAGGATTGGAACAATGCTACAATGATCCTGCTACATAAAAAAGGTGACATTGAGGATCTCAGGAACTACAGACCTATCAGCCTCCTATCAGTGGTTTATAAAATCTTCACTAAAGTTCTTTCACACCGCTTGAAGGTAACACTGGACATGGCTCAACCGAGAGAACAAGCTGGATTCAGGAGTGGCTACAGCACAATAGATCATATCCACGTACTGAGAGAACTGATTGAAAGAGCGAGGGAATATGAACTTCCATTGTGCATGGCTTTTATCGATTATGAAAAAGCCTTTGATTCGGTGAAACCATCAGCAGTTACCACGGCTCTGAAATCCTGCGGTATTGAAGATGCATACATTAATATTATTAATAACATCTATGAAAATGCAAGTGCAAAGATTCGGCTGTTTGAAACTACAACACACATAAAAATTGGAAAGGGAGTGAGACAAGGTGACACCATATCTCCGAAGCTCTTTAATGCCACATTGGAAAATGTCTTTCAATCACTGAACTGGGAAAACAAAGGGATAAAGATTAATGGAGATTATCTAACCCACCTTCGTTTTGCTGATGACGTAGTCATTTTTGCAACTACCCCATCAGAGCTGCAGAGTATGATCCAGGAACTTGCTGACAAGAGTAAAGAAGTGGGATTAAAAATGAACTTTCAGAAGACAAAAGTGATGTTCAATGCTTTTACAAGAAATGAAGATTTATCGATTGATGGAGAAAAACTGGAGATAACAGATACGTATGTTTATCTTGGACAGCAGATATCAAGTGAGGGTCACATTGATGAAGAAATTAATCGGCGTACAAAACTTGCCTGGAGAGCTTTTGGAAGAAACAGCATAATTTTCAAGAGCAATATGCCATTATGTCTTAAAAGAAAAGTGTTTGATCAATGCATCCTTCCAGTGCTTACGTATGGTGCAGAGACGTGGACCTTAACTAAAAGAGACATACAAAAGCTGCAGACAACTCAAAGAGGCATGGAGAGGTGCATGCTTGGTATAACCAGGAGAGATAAGAAGAGGAACTCGTGGATCCGAAAAATGACGAGAGTGGAAGACATCATGATCAGAGTTAAATCCCTGAAATGGCAATGGGCTGGACATACTGCCAGAAGGACAGACCATAGATGGACAGCCGAAATTTTAGATTGGATTCCAAGGGACAGGAAAAGACCCAGAAAAAGACCACATGGGAGATGGGTGGATGAAATTCGTAAATATGCGGGAGTGACATGGAGGAGACTGGCACAAGACAGACCGTTGTGGAGGAAACTTGGGGAGACCTTCGTCCAGCAGTGGATTGATAATGGTTGACAATGATGATGATGATGATGATGATATATATTCGAATATACACTTCATTGACGAAAGTCACCGGACGCCCCTTCAAAGGCAAATGAACGGAACCACTGTGTTTTAAAGATGCGAGCTACAGCTGCAAACGGTATAAAAACAAGCCTGCACCTGACTGCGATCATATCGTACTGTGAGATTGAGTAAAAATATCGAGGCGGGAGAAAACTGACTTTGAGGAAGGAAAGATCGTTAGGTGTTATATTAGTGGGTTGTCCATAAGAGAAACCGAGAGGCTTTTAAACACACCCAAGTCAACTGTTTTGGATGTACTGAATAAGTGGAAGGCACATGGCAGCAAAACGTACCAACAGACCAAAGTAAATCAGTGATAGTGGATGTCGAAGCCTCAGGAGAATCGTTACAACTAATCGACGGAGTACTGCACAAGAAAGACCTCAGTGTACAGGTGAGTAAAAATACTGGAACCTCGGCATGTACACGCATTCGCAGAGAACTTCATTCCATGGGTTACCGTGGTCGTGCGGCTGCTCATAAACCTTTCATCTCCACTCGGAATGCTACTCGTCGTTTAGCATGGTGTAAGGAACATTTATCGTGAACCGTAGATCAATGGGAACGGGACATATGGACTGATGAATGCAGATATACGATACATCAGTCTGATGGGCGTGTCTGGGTATGGCGGCAACCGAGGGAACGCTATTTACCACAGTGTTCTGTTCCTACGGTCAAGTTTGCACAGGCAGTGTACTCGTGTGGAGGTGTTTTTCGTGGTATGGTCCAGGCTAATTGGTTATTGTGGGCAAACCTGTTAACCAGCACGTCTACCTCGATATTCTGGACAATTATGCACTACCAACTGTGTGGCAATACTACGGAACCTAGCCTTGTTGGTACCAGCAAGATAATGCACCGAACCATAAAGCAAGGACTGTTACTGCGTGGTTTGACGATAATTCCGTATCGTGTGTGGACTGGCCAGCACAGAGCCCTGATCTTAATCTCATAGAGCACGTATGAAATGAATTAGGGCGCCGCATAAGCGTTTTTGCAAAGTCCTGATACTGGGAACAAGAGTTTTATAAACCACATCGTTAACCTAGCCCCTCGGAAAGGCATCCTGCAAATTAAGATCTGGTGATCTACGGATCCATGGGATTGCTTTGTAGCTGGCTATCCATCGATCATCTTGGAAACATTGCGTAGAGAGTTTCACGAACAACGTGTGACAAATGAGGGGATGCCCCATCTTGTTGGAATATGACAGACTTCTGCCCGTCCTGCATCTATGGAATGGCGTAATTGATGAGTATTCCCAGGCGCACATTTACAGGAACAGTTTTATCAGCGAAGAAGAAAAGGCCGTTTATCGGGTCATGTATTAGTTTACGCCAGGCACAGTGAGATCCAAGGTGAAAATCCTCCAAATACGTGGCGTCAGTTAATAAATAAATGCATCGCTCTTTTAACGTTTTAGAAACACATAGCACGTATTTGGAGGATTTTCACCTTGGATCTCGCCCTCTGTATTTAACTGCTATAATATATTTAGCCAGTGCCATTAATGCCCACCAGATGGAGATATCTCAGTAGCTGAGCCCATCTTACGGATTTATGATGTTAGAAGTTGACTTAAAAAATACACAAGCAGCGTGGATTGTTGGCCACCGTGGTGTAAAGCTAACGCGCTCAGCTAGATATCGAGATATCCGTGGTTCAATTCCACGGCTGCGGCTGAAAAATTTTTTTCGATTGCTATGTGTTTCTGGAACGTGGAAAGAGCGATGTATTGATTTATTTACTGCCGCCACGGTATTTGGAGGATTTTCACCGAGGAAAACGTTTTTTTGTTTTTGTTTTTTAAAGAACTGATGAGCGCATATGCGAGCGAATATTTCACGTAATTCCAAGACAACCCACGAACTGAAATTAAGAGGTACCTTAACGCTGCGACGCTTTCAACATTGGATGATCCAAGTTGGCTTAAAACATGGCCACCGACTACAGGGAGGCAATATGAATCTTACCCCTCCAATAATTTCACTGGGGGAGCAGTGCCTACCGAATAATTTTGGTTTTGTTTAATTAAATAATCGCTTAAGCCTCATAAGGCGGACCAAGCTGCACTTTATTAGGCCAAAACGATTTATTTCCAAAAAAATTAATAAATAAAAAAAGAACAAAAACCTTTTTCATAATCTCAGCACTGCTCATTTGATAAGAATCTGGATTGCCAGCCCCGTATTAAAAGAGTTCGACATGCTCTCGCGATATGTGGTAAATGCTTAAAACAATTACCAGAAATAAAATAAATAAAATACAGAAACGTATAATCTCTAGCGCTTTTATTTATCTATTTATTTTTTGTGCTTCTTGTTTTTTGTTTGAGTAAATCAGCTAATTTCTCATTTTTTACTAAACTTTGGAAATAAAAATTCTCTGGATATTTTTATGAAATCGCAGGCTGAATTTTATTTTTTAAAATATTAATATTCAGCAAAACAATATTTCTGTTTCCTTGTTCATTTGCTGATGAGCAATTACAATTGCGTTTTAAATTATACGCCGAATCTCATAGTTAACTTTTGCCCCCTCCCCTTTTATTTTCCTTGTGACAATGGAAGAGACATGACCCTCCCACGTCTGATCTCTTCACGCCTGCCCCCCCCCTCCCCTCAATAATTTGGAGAAGTCCGCCCCTTTGGCTTAAAAACATTTTTGTTTCAAAAACTGTGAAGTCTGAACCCAACAAAATATCTATAAAAGTATTATCAGTATTTAAACATCATTATTCATGCCTGTCCTAGAAGGATTAGGCACATATGGGAGAAAGTTATTTCTATTAAGGAATAAACAGACTGTATTAGAATTTTTTTTTATCGTCGTTTCTTTGATGCAAATAATCTTTAACTGCTCAAAAGGAAACGCAAGATTTATTTTCTACCTGGTTTTTATTTCTTTTTGAAAACGAATATCATTAATCGCTTTTAATTAACAGTTTTGCAACTCTGAACTGAAATCGGCGTCAAATATGTATTTGCATCTTTTCGAATAACAAAACGAATGCGCTTCAATAAATGAAAAAAAAAAAAAAAAAGTACACTTCTTTAACATCCCTATCTCCTCGCCTGAAGTTTGTAAACAGTCATTTTAGTGCAAGAGAAATTCCCGATACGCGCTTCATGACTTTTCTTTTCCGAGATTCGGCTAAATTAGGAAAAAAAAAAAAAAAAAAAAAAGCTTCTGTATTTTTTTCATTATTTTATTTATTTATTTCTATTTGTTTTATCATAGCTCGCTAACTTTAGAAAAACAGAGAAATTCTCAGAATGATCAAAATGTATTTTCCCCATGTTTCGACAATGGGGGTGAAAAAAACAAAACGATATGTTCACAATACTTTTTTACAATCTTTTTTTAATGATTTTTATTATTACGGATACCTTTTATCGAAACTACCGTTTACGAAAACAGCTACACTTAAAAAGATAATGATGCAAAATCTTTCATTTTATTGCGAATTGTTAGCACTTGGGGACTTTTAAAATTGTGTGGCATATTTTTTTTCCTAATAATTTAACGATGGTTAAAACCGCTTTGACTTCTAAGATAACATTTTTTTCATGCGTACTTACTTTTTTCTGGATCCACGCTGAGAGCTACATCTGATTACTTGCTCACCTAGAATAAAGAAGGGAGGAAAAAAAGAGTATTATTTGTATGTAGGCTCAGCTTCAAATACAAAATAGCATTAGATTAACTACAATTATGGAAATCTGTGGAAGATACTGAAAAAATATAGTATTACTGGGAATCTACTCAATAGTATGAAAGCTATGTATGCTGGCAGTAGAGCATCTATGGTGTTGTATCGAAATGGTTTTATATTAGAGCAAGAGTCAGACATGGTTGTGTAATGTCACCATGGCTGTTTAACATATTTATGCGTGATGCCGAAATGAACAACACTGGCTTGTGTCTTGGTGTAATATCTGTGTGTGCAGATTGCTGTATGCTGATGACACAGTCATGTTGGCAGAGAGCGAAACTGAGTTGCAGAGTATGCTGGCCCGGATGTACGAAGTATGTATGAATTTTAAACTGATTATAAATAAAGGAAAAACCAAAGCGATGGTTTTTGAGCTAGGAACTGTTAGTACTGAATGCAGGATAAGTCTAAATGGCACAGTTATTGACCAGGTAAACGAGTTTGTATATTTGGTAAGCATGTTTGACAGAGAGAATAAATTAGATGGCGAAATTAGTAGGCGAATGAACTCTTCATTGAACGCCATAGCTGCTTTAGGAGGATTTAACGGGAATGGTGGCTTCTCAAGAGAGTCCCGAATGGCTGTGTATGAAAGTGTAATTGTTCCTACTCTGATGTATGACAGTGAAACCTGGGTACTACAGAAGAGACATAGGAGTCCTTTGGGTACCCGAATGGCTGTGTATGTAAGTGTAATTGTTCCTACTCTGATGTATGACAGTGAAACCTGGGTACTACAGAAGAGACAATGGCTGTGTATGAAAGTGTAATTGTTCCTACTCTGATGTATGGCAGTGAAACCTGGGTACTAAAGAAGAGACATAGGATTCCTTTGGGTACCCGTATGGCTATGTATGAAAGTGTAATTGTTCCTACTCTGATGTATGGCAGTGAAACCTGGGTACTACAGAAGAGACATAGGAGTCCTTTGGGTACCCGAATGGCTGTGTATGAAAGTGTAATTGTTCCTACTCTGATGTATGGCAGTGAAACCTGGGTACTACAGAAGAGACATAGGAGTCCTTTGGGTACCCGAATGGCTGTGTATGAAAGTGTAATTGTTCCTACTCTGGTGTATGGCAGTGAAACCTGGGTGCTACACAAGAGACATAGGAGTCTTTTGGGTACCCGAATGGCTGTGTATGAAAGTGTAAATGTTCCTACTCTGATGTATGGCAGTGAAACCTGGGTACTGCAGAAGAGACATAGGAGTCCTTTGGGTACCCAAATGGATGTTTATAAAAGTGTAATTGTTCGTACTCTGATGTATGACAGTGAAACCTGGGTACTACAGAAGAGACATAGGAGTCGTGTGCTGGAGAGATGCGTTATTTGCGGGGTTTGTGGGAAGACACGTTCTGCTCGGGGTCTGGTTCATTTGCCCGACGTTTACTTCATCGAAGGGTCACTTGACCGAAAATCACTTCACTGAAAAGAATGTTTCATCGGAAGAGCACTTGATCGAAAAGTTCATTTCACCGAAAGGTTTCTTTACCTAAAAGTTCATTTCATCGAAAGGTCAGTTCACCGAAGGGTCAGTTTATCGAAAACTTTGGATTTCATTACAGGATCTGTTGAAGCATAGTGCAAGTTTAGCAGACAGACCACCGAAACGTTAGGGGATTATACTCAAATTGCACCTTTGCTTTCTCTGTGTCACAAAGAACACAAAGATTTAGTTTTAAGACAAATCTTTTTTTTTTTTAAGACAATAGGCCTCGGCTTAGGCCTTTTTAGCAAATTTTAATCGTGCCAACTCATATTCATAAGGTTTACATAAAAAGTCAAGTTGATAATGTTGCACATTTTTTCAGGCAAAAAGAATCAAGTTTAGGGCTCTAGGCCTCGACTTGGGCCTTTTTTGCAAGTTTTAACTGTGCGTGCTCATGTTCATAAGGTTCACATAAAAAGTTACTTTACATTTTATGTAATGCTTATGAATATGAGTAGGGTTAAAATCTATTAAAATGGCCTGTATCTAGGCCTATGGTCAAAAAAGTAATGTTTCGTGGTTTAGTATAATAGGAACATCATTTACTTGATTTGCTACGAAACCCTTGTGAATAAGAGATCGGAGGATTAAAATTTGACAAAAAGGCACAGATCTAAGTCTTATAAATAATGTTATATTTCGAGAAACGTACTCATGGGGAGGTGTTTCATAGAAATTAAAAGTGTATTTTTTATACAATCCGATAACGTTTAGCTGGCCAGTTTTTCAAAAACAGCACCACACTTCAACAGATATCTAACAACAAAATTCTAAGTTTTCGATAAAGTGACCATTCGCTGAAATGATCTTGCGATATAACGAACTTTTAGGTAAAGTAATCCTTCGGGGAAATAAACTTTTCGATCAAATGTCCTTTCGATTAAACGAACTTTTAGGTGAAGACACCTTTCGGTGAAATGGACTTTTCGGTCAAGTGACCCTTCGGTGAAATGTATACCTTTCGATCAAGTGATTTTCGGTCAAATGACCTTTCGATCAAGTGAACGATACCCGTTCTGGTCACGTGAGGAATGAAGATGTGTTGCAGTTGTGTAATGTGAAGCAAAAGGTTGTTTGTAAGGTGGATACTAATATTCTTAGGTGGTTTGGCCATGTTGAAAGAATGAGTGATGAGATGCTTACTAAGAGAATTTATTCAGCTCAAGTGGCAGGAGGAAGGGCAGGGAAATCACGGGAAGACTAGATTCAGGAATGTCTGCATGAGAAAAAAAATAAGTATGAAGTATAGAAGGTATTTTGTGTGGTGTGTGATGCGTGTTAATGAAGTCCGGGCTGTGTGCTAAGATCGCTGCAAATGAAGATGTTTGATACAGCATCAGTAAGTTCTTTCTGTGAGGAGCTAACTTTTGAATATCAGAGAACAGCTTAGTGATACGTATGTAAGTACAATTATGGCAAGAATCAGTGCCTGGAAATGATTTCACTGTACAAAATGAAATGGTGTGAATTCACAGATAATTTCTGAAAATAACGCGCAGCAAAGTTGCGGGTAAATGTTTATATTTTAACGAAATTTCCGGACTTTCACAGATTTTCCGGATTTATGCGGAAATTTCGCTAAATCGAAAATGCCGATTTTTTTTTTCAGCCCTTACACCACAGAATCCTTTCGCGCCAGTCGGCCTCGGACCAACGTCGTTTGGGTTGGCTCAGCAGAAAACTGTCATATTCCAACAAGATGGGGCATCCCCTCATTTGTCACACGTTGTTCGTGAAGCTCTCTACGCAATATTTCCAAGGTGATCGATGGATAGCCAGCTTCAAGGCAATACCATGGATCCGAAGATCACCAGATCTTAATTCGCAGGATATACCTTTTCGAGGGGCTAGGTTAACGATGTGGTTTACGAAACTCTTGTTCCCAGTATCAGAACTTTGCAAGAACGCATTGCAAGTGCAGTAGCATCGGTTACCCAACAAATGTTGGAAAATGTAAAGCGCGATTTTGATAACAGTTAGACATTTTACTTGCCATTAAGGATGCACAAGTATTAGGTGTACAAATAAGTTTTAAAGCGTTTCTTGTGTGACGTATACCGCTAATTTGCATATCCGACATTCCCCCGCGTTCTTGTCATGTGACCATAACTGGTCCAGAGTATAAATGTGACACCGAAGTTTGCGCAACAGTCAAACGCACTTGCACATCAGTAGGTGAAAGATGGCAAGCGATACTGCATTTACTCGACACTGCATTCGTTACGAATTTCATCAAGAAAAAAGCGCTGCAAAAGCATGTGCATCAATCTGTTCTGTTCTAGGGGAGAATATTGTATCGAAAAGCACGTGCGAGGTTTGGTTTAGACGGTTTAAAGCAGGTCATTTTGATGTTAGCGATCGAGGAAGTAACGGCGCCCCCACAGAAGGTTGCACATGAAGAACTGCAAGCATTGCTGGATGAAGATTCGTCTCAAACGCAAAAAGAACTAGCTGAATAACTGGGGGTAACTTAGCAAACCATTTCCAATCGTTTACGCGTGATAAGAAAAATTCAGAAGGAAGGAAAATGTGTGCCACATGACCTGAGCCAGAGGAACAAGGATGAGCGTGTCATGAAGTGTTTGAATCTGTTGAATAAACAACACAGAAAATATTTCCTGTGGATAATCGTTACGGGTTATAAAAAGTGGATATGTTACGTCAATCCCAAATGCAAAAAACACTGGGCAGACCCCGGTGAAGCAACGAGTTCGATACCGAACCGCAATATTCACTCCAAGAAAGTTCTGCTGTGCATCTGGTGGGATATGAAGGGTGTGTGCTCTGTTATGAACTATTGGAACAGAATCAAACTGTTACTGCTGATCGCTACAAGCAACCATTGCTGCGATTGAACCAGGAAATCTGTCGGAAACGTCCATTCACAGGCAAAGGATTGCGTCCCGTGAAATTACTGCATGACAACGCTAAGCCGCATGTCGCGAAATCGGTCAATAAAACGTTATTAACGTTTGGCTGTGATGTTTTGGAGCACCCGGTGTATAGTCCCAACATAGCCCCTTCAGACTACCATTTGTTCCGATCGATGCGACATGATTTGTCTGCTGTACGGTTCCGGACATGTGACGAAATGCAAAAATGGGTTGACGACTTCATCGTGTCACACGACGAAGTATTCTTCATGGCTGAAATCCGTCAGCTACCCGACCGATGTCGGAAGGCGATAGATAATGATGGCGCATATTTTGATTCGTAAAGGTATCGTTTTTTTCTCACAAATTACATGCTGCGCTGTCTTAAAACGCTTTAAAACTTATTTGTGCACCTAATACAAGTTTTTGAAGTTTATCAGCAGGGCCGTAGCTACCGGGAGGGCCGTTGCCCGCCCAGAATGGTCAGGCAAGGGGTGTAAATTTATGCTCTGAAGAAGTAAAAAATAGAAATGCGCAACATGGGAATATATTTACTGAAAGTTGTTAGTAAGAAAGGAAGTTATACACTCTTCAGTATTTTCTTTTCCGAAGACTTTAGTTAGCCGTATGCAGTATTTGTGCTGCTAACCACGGTACAGAGTCATCTAAAATGTGTGGACTCCTCATGTGAACGAAAGTAACTGTCCCAGACAGCGGAGAGTGGACTATCCTCTGTGACTTTTCCGAATACGTCGTTGAAATGAAGAGCTACTTAGTCATTTGTGCTCGTTTGCAGAAACAATCTCTGAGAGTTAAAGCGGTGTGACGTATATTCTAAATTAACTTTCCTTTTTAGTTTCTTTCCCTATGTAAATTTTGAGTTTATTCTCAGTTATTCTTCACTCTTAACGTGATATCTTTTCTCTCAAACGAATACTGTTGTCAACATAATTGAGGTTGAATGAACGTGACGTATGCCTGAATTGATAAGAACGAGAGATAAAAGCGACGACTAAACTGTTGTAAGAGAGCGAGGTTGCTTGAGTGCGTTGTAGAGCGAGCGTGGTAAAGCGAGCGTTGTGTTAAGAGCTGTGAAGCTGTGTGGTGTGTTTAAATATTGATATCGTTCTGTTATGGACGTGCTACAACCTTGAATAAAGCATCTTTTCAGTAAGTTTGACTTCTGTTGTTTACATGTTTCGTCTGGCCGTTAAGGTTTCTTTCATTTAGGAACTATTTCTTAGTATATTGATGAGCATTTGTCATTTTCTTGTAGGACTTCCGTCCACAGTGAGTAGAGCTTAGGTCCCAGTCACCTACAGCGAGATCGCCTTTTGGGCAGGACACAGAAACGGAAGGAATGAGAGCAAGTCTAGCGACTTTGACAGAACAGTTTGTAGTGAGATTAGAGTACAGTAGATGGCGCCACCATACAAGTACGATGTTGCACACAGAGAGGTGAGAGAATTTCAGGGGGCATAGGAAAGGATATCCATTTAACCAGCGGGTCCAGCCTGGGGGCCGTCACTTAACGTGCTCGTCCGATGCAAGGCGGATATTCAGCGATTGTTAGTAAATCACACCATCTCTGAAAGATCAGCCCAGATTCTAACATGAGGAGCTTGCATCGATGGTCTGAATCGCTAACCACTAAGCCATCCGCGGCTCTTAGTATATTGATGTTTTAAATTAACGTAGAAGTACGAAAAGATTTCTACGTCATAGCGGTTAAACTTGAAAGGAATTTTTCCAAGCCCTACCTTGAAATCGCCTTCATCTTCTTACGTTCACTTTTTGATACTAATTAATTTTGTGTTGGTCCGGTTTTTACTCTGCATTTCAGCGGAATGCTGTGTTTTTGGCGTTCACATAAGTTTTACGTTTTACTTAACTCTCGGGCACACTGTAAAAAAATAAGTGGTGTGAATTCACGGAAAATTTCTGAAAATAACGTGCAGCAAAGTTACCGGTAGGTATCCGTGTATTTCAGAAATTTCCGTCTTTAAAAGTGCCCGTTTATTTCAACTTCCGTGTTTTCACAGATTTTCCATTGACAAAAATTCCGTTCATTTCAGAAAAGTCCATTTTAAGTTTTCCCGTATTTAAACTAAAATTCCGCCAAATCGAAGACCTACAGCCCTTACCCCGGTTAGATCAAAATCGAAACCCGCGCCTTTAACATCTGAGCCACTAAAACTCTGCAGTCCGGATCATGTACATCGTAAAACGAATTCAGCGGCGATGAAATTTTGTTTTTTTATCATTAACGTGAGTGATTTAGTCATTTTATTTTCTCTTGGAGCGTATTATTTTTCTGAATAGGTTTATAATATCATCATCATCAACCATTATCAATCCACTGCTGGATGAAGGTCTCCCCAAATTTCTTCCACAATTGTGTGTATTGGGCCTGCATATATATGTTTCTTTTATGTAGGAGGACTTTTTACAAATTAAGCATTTTTCATCCTGATTTTTCGAAGCAACAAAATGCTTTGCAACTTGATTATTTTAAACTGATAATGACTTTCAGTTATCTTTAAAAAAGGTGAAATGTACTTTTTTATAGTATTCACACACATACAAAAAAAAACTAAACATAAAATTTAGTCTTGATAGCTATAACAGTTTTTGTTTTATGTTGTCCAAAGATTGATACACAGGCATCGTATAATCATCTGTATAAAATTTAGGAACCCGGTTTCTAATAGCCCCGAAAACAACAACAATAACTTTCGTTAACTAACTGTTAACTTTCAACAGTTCGCCCACTGTTGCGATTACGTCCGGGTGATGGCGAGGTGCGCTTGGCTAGGTCTTGGCAGATCCATAATGCTTTCACGTTCACCCTGAAGGTCTTTGCATCACTTCAAGACCATACTGCGTAGAAGGCTTGAATTCCCGCAAACCACCTGCATGCGTCATAAGATTTACGTCCATTTGCTTCCCTCTTTTGTCAAAAATTGGATCACGACTTGCTGTGCCGGCTTCAAGGTGTCCGTGAGATAGATCATTTACATTCCTTTGATATTGCTCATATCCAACGCGTCGCACTAACAAAATACTTCGCACGCTGCATTATTCTTTCATGTGTGGTTACTGCAGCGCCACCATCGCGTCGGCGAAAACTGCATCGCCAGCCGTCTATACCCTTGTCTATGTTTCATTCGGATGACCCATATAGATTTTTGGACCTTCTCTTGCCTGTCGCTTGGCTCTGAAATTCATACGGCAAAATGGATGTCCGTGGTCAAGCTCCCGAATCGAAGACCAGCATTCTCCCTTTCCCAGAAGTAGTACACAATTCAACGAAACATACCACCTGAATATTACAACAGCCATTCCATAAAAACTTAGAGTAAAATCACGCAAAATGAAAAAATATAGGTACGGCAAAATATATATTATTCTTTCTCAAAGTATCTTCCCTCGGATGATATACAACGGTTCATCGTTCAGTCCACTTTTCAAAGCATGTGGCAAAGGCCTTTTGTGGAAGCTGCTTTAGCGACCCCTGTAGAGCTTGAATAACGTCAGCATCTGTGTTGAATGTTGCGCCACGGAACTTCTCCTTCATTGTTGGAAACAACCAGAAATCGCAAGGTGCGAGGTCAGGACTGAAGGCAGGCTGTGGCATGATTTCAATACTACATTTCGTAAGAACCTGTTGAACACAAGCAGCCACATGTGGGCGGGCGTTATCATGGTGTAGGGTCCTCTTGCCCACCAGTTCCGGCTGCTTAATCGATATGTGCCGTCGCAGACGCTTCTAGACTGAAATTTAACACTCAGCATTGACAGTAATTTGTGGAGGAACAGCATGCTGGTAGGCTACACTTTTATGATCAAAGAAATTTGCCATCATCACCTTCCCAGCTGATTTTGTTTGGCGGATTTTTTTCGGAGGAGGCGAGCCTGTGTGTTTCCTGACACTCGTTGTGCGTTTCGTGTGGGGGTCGAAATAGTGCACCCATGCTTCATCGGCAGTTATTACTAAGTTTAAAAAGTTTGGATCCTTTGCAATCATTTGTTTCCACTCACGACACACCTGAACTCTGGCTAACAATTGTTCTTTCGTCAGCTGATGAGGCACTCATCTGGAACACACACACACACGATGCAGCAGTAATTTGTCACGTAGAATGCGAAATGCCGACGTTTTTTGAAATATTAGTTGACACCTCTATGTCTTCACACGCCATTCGTCGATCTTCTTGCAAGACTGCACAAACACTGTTAACAATACTCTTCATAACAATACTTTCAGTTCGACCAGGCCTAGGATCAAGTTCCGCCGACAAACGCCATTTTTGAAATCATGGTGCGATCTAAGAATCGGTGACTCACCCAAACATTTATCTTAGTAAGCTTTTACCGTTGAATCAATTGTTTCTGGAGGCGTTCTACCCAAACGATAGCAACATTTTGTAGTACAACGCATATCATTTTTTAACTTTGAATCACTCACCTCCATAGCTATATGGCGAAATGCAGAGCTACCTTAAACAACTGCGCAATAACAAAACCAGAATCGTCTGCCATAGATACTTCCTTAATTCAGTTAGTCGTCTGCGTTGTTCTTTTTCTCCTTCGCACTGTTGCCAACTCAAAAAAAGTTACTCTCAGTTTTTATGGAGCGGCCTTTGTAAAAACAAAACGCAATCATCGTTGGCCACAAGGAGGTCATATTACTGGAGACACCACTCCTATCCACGCAGCATTGGCCGCCATAAGTCACCGTCTGTGCTGCAAATGACGTCATGAGCAGGCACGACGCAGCCGCAGAAGAGAAGCTGCTTGGAAACCAATGGAACAAAAGCTTCTAAGCGTATAAACAGATAAAATGAGTAATTCAATAATCTTTATCAATGATACACAAGTTTACTGTTTCATCAACAGTATAATTTAGTTCATTTTTGCCTGCTTGTGACGTCACACTACAGATTAGCTGTGACCTATGGCGGCAGAGCCAGTGGTGTCTCCAGTAATGCTGTATAATCTCCTTGGTTGGCCATTCAGACAGCAGATACCCCAAACAGAGGGGACACAGTTCTTCAGTATATTGCATTTATTTTATAGTTATGTTTACGATAAAAGGCTTGCATCATTTTCATCTGATTTTCCCCAATGGAATTTATTTCGTCTTTTTTGTTATAAATTACTTTGTTAACTTCTGTACTTTAATTCCTTCAGTAATTACACATATTTTGATGATATCAATTATACATTTAGTGATACAAACTGGTGCAAAAATTTCCCCCAAATATATCAATAACATATCGATATTTAATGCGAACTACTGCCGTTGTGTTCATATAGCTTCCATCGCTAGCATAATACCGCCCCAGAAAAAAATTCTAGTTGTGCGCCTTCATGTGTATCTAAACTTTGCACGTTCATCTACTTCTGTTTAAAGCTGCGTTTTGTGAGTGTTCAATTAAACGTTATAAACATACTTAAATCATGGTAATCATTTGTGGACACACTGCATATTACAGTAATACAAAAAGTAAAGACAGCGCTCCGAATGGTTCTGCTTTCTGATTCCATCGCTAAGGAGAAGCAGGGCCAATTAAAGGGGAAGGGAGGGGCTAACGGGGCTATAGCCTAGGGGCCCACCTGCAAAGGGCCCAGGAGGCATGCTGCTACACCGCAAACAATACACCCCTTATATACACCATATTGACAAAAGTCACCGGACACCTAGAAGAGACACACAACATACGATTTATTGACATACATTACTACGGCGTCGATCCACCTTTGGCCATAATGCGTGCACTAAACCTTCCAGACATGCTTTCGACAAGGTTTTAGAAGGTTTTAGAATCGACAAGGTTTTAGAAGGTTTTAGAATACAGCGATAGGTATGCGCTTCCATTCAGTACATAATGTTGCCGCTAACTGTTGCTTAGTAGTATAGGCCTTGGTTCCAAACTTCTTATGCGGCGCTCTAATTCACCCCATAGGTGCTCTATGGGATTAAGATCAGGGCTCTGTGCTGGCCAGTCCACACACGATACGGAATTATCGTCAAACCACGCTGTAACAGTCCTTGCTTTATGGCCCGGTGCATTATTTTGCTGGTACCAACAAGGCTTGGTTCCATAGTATTGCCATAGAGTTGTTAGTGCATAATTGTCCAGAATATCGAGATAGGCGTGCTGGTTAACGGGTTTTTCCACGATAACCAATGGGCCGGGACCATACCACGAAAAAAAACCCCACACGAGTACACTGCCAGCTCCAAACTTGACCGTAGGAACAGTTCACTGTGGTAAATAACGTTCCCCTGTCTGCCGCCATACCCACACACGGCCATCAGACTGATGGATCGTGTATCTGCATTCATCAATCCCATGGGACCCGTTTCCATTGATCTACGGCACAAGATAAATGTTATTTACACCATGCTAAACGACGAGTAGCATTCCGAGTGGAGATGAAAAGCTTATGAGCAGCCGCACGACCACGGTAACTCATGGAATGAAGTTCTCTGTGAATGGTACGTGTACATACCGAGGTTCCAGCATTTTCACTCACCTGTACACTGAGGTCTTGTGCAGTACTCCGTCGATTAGCTGTAACGACTCTCCTGAGGCTTCGACGTCCTCTACCACTGATTTTCTTTGGTCTGCCGGTACGTTTTGCTGCTTCAGGCACGCCTTGTTGTCTTCCACTTATTCAGTACATCCAAAACAGTTGACTTGGGTATGTTTAACGGCCTCTCGGTTTCTCTTATGGACAACCCACTAATATAACACCAAACGATATTTCCTTTCTCAAATGCAGTTCTCGCCCGCGCGATATTTTCACTCAACCTCACATTACGATATGATCGCGGTCAGCTGCAGGATTGATTTTATACCATTTGGAGATGTACCGCGTACATTTGCTTTTGAAGGGATGCCCGGTGACTTTTGTCAATATAGTGTATTTATATATAAAGAGAAGTGAAATAATTTTGTCTCGTATGATTTCCACTCTCAATCGAAGACAGAGCCTAGAAGACGAACAGATTTCAAGTCAGTGGCTTACTAAAGGTAAACGTTTCAGGACTCTGCGTACAGCGAGGTCAGCGACGCAGTTTTAGCTTATTCACTACCATCCATCCACACTGCCCTGTTTGCAGTTGTTATTGTTAATGGGCAAAATCCACTGTGACTTCACATTGCATAACAAAAACGATGCACGATGAAAAGTAATTAATGCTGAATTATTAAAAATTTGAAGATAAAATCTAGAAATCTTAAGCATTTAACTCATGTTCTTGTAAGAACAGTGGAAAATACAGTGACCTTTTTATGTAAACTCTGCAGCTAATTTCTTAAATTGAAGAATGCACTACGTATTAATTATATTACCACACTCGTATTGCTACAGTTTAGTGTTTTAATGGACTTCATAATAATCTTCGTCATAAGTTTTTTGTGGGCCCACTCAGATGTCTTAGTCTTCATAACGCACTCATATGCTTTTAGCCTCGGGTCTCACTAAGGCCTTAATCCGGCACTGATGAGAAGCCTGCTTAGCACAGAAGGATCAAACTTTCCCCGGATTTGCAGCAGGAACGTCGCCAAGGGGTTGCGAGCCCACCCCAAAATTTGTCTTGCCCACCCAGTTCAAAATGTGCCATTTTTCAATATATTTAAAATATAATCTGGACTTTTCCAAGTCTTGTGTTTTATATCATGTAGCCCTATGTATTCCCGCCTAGGTTGTGCGTTGTTTACGTTCCCGTGGAAAGGTTATCAAAATAGCATTCGATGAGTCATGAAAATTCAGTTCTTCTCCACTCTTCTAACTTCTGAGTTTAAGCCTCCTTTTCATGTTTGTATGGGCAGGGAGCCAATAAGGAGAGTGGACAGGAATTCACTAAGGGAGCCCCTACTAATTGCCCTGCTGTTTGTTTTCTTTACAAAAATAGGGGATTTCAGACTTAAGGGCGTTGGTGCAGTCTAAAGCTGCACCAACGCCCTTAAGTCTGCCCCGGGACAGTAAAGTGCAAGAAGTGGCCGGATATTTCTTTGTAGGAGAGGAGTACAAGGCAAAATCGCTGGCGTGAAGGAAGGGAGTTCAGAAGGAGGGAGATACTGTGTCGGTGTAGCACGCGTTAAAATTTGATTTATATAACCAAAAACGATATTTTCCGTTAAATTGTTCAAGTACAGTACTATTATTTCCGTAAGCAAAGATGCAAAATTTTTAAAAGCAGTTTAGGACAATGAAGTCAGAGCAAGTAAAAAGTCGAAGGCCGCATTCGAATAACACTTGCATCTTACACCAGCGGGGTAACTAGTCAGATCTGTGTATGTGTCCAGGCCGAGGGGGTGAGGATTGCACGAATTTCACTAGGGTGTAGTGAAAAGCATTAAAAATTCGTTCTTTCAATGTTTGGCAAAAAAAAAAAAAAGAAAAAAAGAGATTGCTATCAAGCTTGGCCCACCAAAAATAATGCTAGCCAACCCATCGCCCATCCAGATTTCGAAGTCTAGCGAAGTCCATGATTTGATGTGATGAAAAACACACAAGCAAAAAAAAAAAAAAAAAAACGAGTAAAAATAGAAGAAAAGTGTCAGAACAAATTTGGTTGGGGAAAAAACAGAAAAACATTTCAAGTTGAGTAAGGTGATATCAACATCAGCAACCGATTTATTACGGTCACACGAGAAAACAAACGAATTAAAGTAACTGCTGTTGCCGAAATTTCAAATATGCAGTTTTCATTTGATCCTGCAATGTACCATAAAGGAAAAAACCGGTCGAAGCATGTTTAATTTTTTCGAGCTTGGTAAATATCTCAAATCATATGTTTAACAAGATTTAGTTTATATTTAATTAACATATGCTAGTACAGCTACCAAGAATCCAAATTTGATTGTGAGAACTTGAACACTAGCAAGTGCTGCTAGTAAGGGGAAAATAAATAGATAAATAAATAGATGGGCCACCGGAGAACTGGACACCGGAGAACTGGACACCGGAGAACTGGCCACACGGAGAATTGGACACCGGAGAACTGGCAACACGGAGAACTGGCAACACGGAGAACTGGACACATTGGAATTCCAGTGCCGTAAAATTGTTTTGCATAAACAAATTTCGTGTGGCTATATTCCCCACTACTTGAGCAGCTATTGTTTATAAAATATATTTTTTTAATATTTCATTTTCAGTACGAAATTTAGACATTTCCATGAATTTCGGGCCAGAGACAAAGCGGAGAACTGGCAACAAAAATTTTAAGGAGCCGCATAAAAATTGAGTTCTGGACTGCTCCGTGGCTACGTCTCCCGAGATTAGTTATCTGACACATAAAATTTCCGTAATTTCGTATTTTCTTATTTACGGTGTTTTTCAAGGTTTATAAATTACAGCTAAACAAATTCTCGGCGGGTATGTGCAAACTCAGGAAACTTGTCGGGTGGGGAGGGGGTGCTTAAAACCTTAAATATGAAAATTTCTGAGGGCATATGCTTACTTATCCCCCCCTTCCCGATAGGTTGCCTAGGTAGGAACATGCCCTCAGAAAATTTGTCGAGTTGCAGCTTGTAAATGCTGAAAATATCTCGATCGGACGAGAAATTCTTATATTTTACACTTTTGGTATGAACCCTCCACTCCCGTCCCACCTCTACAGGTGTGCTGAGTAGGCACATGCCCTCAGATAATGTGTCGAGTTGTAGCTTGTAAATGCTGAAAATCTCCCGATCGGACCAGAAATGCTTTATATTTTACAATTTTGGTATTACCCCCCCCCACACACACACACACACAGGTTTCCTGAGTCAGCACGTGCCTTCAGGTAATTTGTAGTTTGTAAACCCTAAAATCTTTTGTGTTGAGTTGTAGATCATAAACATTTTTTATAAAGAATTACAGACGAAATTACGGAAAATTTATATGACTCAGACAACCAACATCTGGGGGTCGTGGCCACGAAGCGGTCAAAAACGACATTTTTATACGGCCCGTTACAATTTTTGGGGCCACTTCTTCTACACCACTGAATTCAAACTCTGCTGAAGATATAAACTTCTTTACAACACATATGCCAACAGCATCGGTTTTGCACGGAAAATTATAAATTTTACCACAGACTGAATTTGAAGAAATTATCTCCTATATTCAATTTTCTCTTCAATCCTCTGAGAAATGCTTCTGGCATTCCCTTTTAGGCCTCACCCCTGTTTGAATTCTTTCCCTCAAATGTATTTTTTTCACTACCTCACCATAACGGAAAATGTTCCCCTGTGGCAGTCTTCTCCGCTGAATTGTTTTTATCAGTTTTCTCTTCAAGAACTTGATAGGTGGATTATTCCCAGCTCCTCCGCGTCATGTTGTAGTAGCACCTCATTTCAAAAACCTCCAGGCAATTTTTTTTATTTTTTATTATTATTACTCGCACAGGGTCCGTACTTCAGCATCGAGTAGCACTACTGACCAAATGTGCCTGTTTTTGTGTGTAGTGAGAACTCGTTCTGAAGGTCGGTGTTGGTAATTTTTGATGTCAGTAACCTCTACTTTTTCGGAAAGGCAACTTTGGCCATTATTACTCGACGTTTAATTTCTTTGTCGCGACGTACATTTTCAGTTTTTAATTAGTCCTGCTAGCGAAAAGAATGGATCTTTTTTCTCCCCGACAGAGTAGTTTTATGCTTTTCTTTTCTTTCCTTTTTTTGTTTTTGTTTTGTTTTTGTTTTATGTATACAATGAAGACCAACACTATTAAGCACATCCTCTATCATTTCTACGAAAAGAAACACTAAGAGTTTTTTTCTTAATTTTTGTCAAAGTATATAAACTGAGCTGCTTTATTCAAAGGTAATCTATATCATCATCATCATCATTGTCAACCATTATCAATCCACTGCTGGACGAAGGTCTCCCCAAGTTTCCTCCACAACGGTCTGTCTTGTGCCAGTCTCCTCCATGTCACTCCCACATATTTACGAATTTCATCCACCCATCTCCCATGTGGTCTTTTTCTGGGTCTTTTCCTGTCCCTTGGAATCCAATCTAAAATTTCGGCTGTCCATCTATGGTCTGTCCTTCTGGCAATATGTCCAGCCCATTGCCATTTCAGGGATTTAACTCTGATCATGATGTCTTCCACTCGTCATTTTTCGGATCCACGAGTTCCTCTTCTTATCTCTCCTGGTTATACCAAGCATGCACCTCTCCATGCTGCTTTGAGTTGTCTGCAGCCTTTGTATGTCTCTTTTAGTTAAGGTCCACGTCTCTGCACCATACGTAAGCACTGGAAGGATGCATTGATCAAACACTTTTCTTTTAAGACATAATGGCATATTGCTCTTGAAAATTATGCTGTTTCTTCCAAAAGCTCTCCAGGCAAGTTTTGTACGCCGATTAATTTCTTCATCAATGTGACCCTCACTTGATATCTGCTGTCCAAGATAAACATACGTATCTGTTATCTCCAGTTTTTCTCCATCAATCGATAAATCTTCATTTCTTGTAAAAGCATTGAACATCACTTTTGTCTTCTGAAAGTTCATTTTAATCCCACTTCTTTACTCTTGTCAGCAAGTTCCTGGATCATACTCTGCAGCTCTGATGGGGTAGTTGCAAAAATGACTACGTCATCAGCAAAACGAAGGTGGGTTAGATAATCTCCATTAATCTTTATCCCTTTGTTTTCCCAGTTCAGTGATTGAAAGACATTTTCCAATGTGGCATTAAAGAGCTTCGGAGATATGGTGACACCTTGTCTCACTCCCTTTGCAATTTTTATGTGTGTTGTATTTTCAAACAGCCGAATCTTTGCACTTGCATTTTCATAGATGTTATTAATAATATTAATGTATGCATCTTCAATACCGCAGGATTTCAGAGCCGTGGTAACTGCTGATGGTTTCACCGAATCAAAGGCTTTTTCGTAATCGATAAAAGCCATGCACAATGGAAGTTCATATTCCCCTCGCTCTTTCAATTAGTTCTCTCAGTACGTGGATATGATCTATTGTGCTGTAGCCACTCCTGAATCCAGCTTGTTCTCTCGGTTGAGCCATGTCCAGTGTTACCTTCAAGCGGTGTGAAAGAACTTTAGTGAAGATTTTATAAACCACTGATAGGAGGCTGATAGGTCTGTAGTTCCTGAGATCCTCAATGTCACCTTTTTTATGTAGCAGGATCATTGTAGCATTGTTCCAATCCTCAGGAATCTTCCCTTCATTAAGGCATCGAGTGAAAATTTGGGCGAGTACTGTTTCAATTTCTCCACTTGCTTCTTGTATGATGTCTATAGTAATTCCATCTTCTCCTGGAGCTTTCCCCCGCTTCATGTTCTTGATTGCATGAGCAACTTCTGCTGGGAGGACTGGAAGAACTCTGGTACCTTTCATGATGTCTGGAGTACATGTATCATCCCTTTCATATAGTTTGGAGTAGAAATCTTTCACTCTTGTCAAAATTTCGCCTCTATTTCTTGTTATAGAACTATCTTCTTTTCTCAGAGCCATAATCTGTTTTCTTCCCTTACTGAGATGTCCCTTTGCTATCTTTAGGCTTTGGTTGTTTTCAATTGCTTTCCTCACTAGCTCACAGTTGAATTTCCTTACGTCTTCAGTGATACTTTTTCGTGCTGTCTTGCATAGCTCTATATATTCCACTTTGGAAGTCACATCTTTAGTTGTCCTCATCTCTCTTCTTTTTTGCATCAACATTTTGGTTTTTCCTGATAATTTGTTTACATGCAACTTGTTCTTAGACCCAGCTAATTTTGTTGCTGTTTCCATAAGAGCTTTGGTTACTTTTCTGTTAACTTCAGAAATATCCACTTCTTCCGATGTTAGGCCTTCTAAAGCAGAGAATCTGTTCTTCAGTTCCAACTTGAAAGTATTATGGTGTTTTTTAAGGTTGGTTATGTCAATACATTTTGTTTGTCTTATGAGCTTGCCACGTTCCAGTTTAGTGTTGAGGTGCATCTTACATCTCACCAATCTATGGTCACTACCTGTGTTGAACTTGTTTAGCACACTGCAGTCTTCGATGACGAATTTTTTGTTACACATAATAAAATCAATTTCACTTGTCGTCCCAATTGGATGTCTCCATGTCCATTTCCTGTGTGGCTTTTTCTTGAAAAAGGAATTCAAGATGAAAAATCCTTCTGCCTCTGCAAACTCTACGAGAGTATTTCCACGCTGGTTTCTGTTGCCGTGACCGAATTTACCTACTGAAGTTTCATTCTGTTGCCGGTGCCCTATTTTTGCATTGAAATCTCCCATAATTATCTTCAAGTGCTGCTTACCTTTATTATTTAGATCACGAATTTCCTCATAAAATTCTTCAATTTCTTCTTCAGGATGACTTGTGGTGGGTGCATAAGTTTGAATAATCTGAGCCTGGTATCTTCTCGATAGTTGGATAACGAGTCGTGCAGCTCTGTCAGAGGAACTTTCAAGTTCTACCACTTTATCCTTCAGTTTCTTGTTTATTATAAATCCAACACCACTAGTTCTGCCAGTATCTGTCCCACGATAATAGAAGAGATGTCCACTTTTCAGTTCAATGAGATCTTCTCCTTTTTTCCTTACCTCACTCAGCCCGACGATGTCCCACTTGATCCTTTGTAGTTCCTCTTCCAATTCAAGAAGCCTTGAATCAGAAGATAGGGAGCGTCCGTTGTAGGTAGCCAAGGTCAGCATCAAATGGCAGCCTAGTCCGGTCCTCCGGGGATTCTTAGCACCCTCTGCCTTCATGTCGCACTGGCCGCTGCCTTGGCCAGGTACATTCCAGCTGCCGGAGACTGAGGGCCAAGATTTAAGTTGTAGAGTCATTTTGGAGGTGTTTGGCCATAACTCACCACGCTGGCCAAGCGGGTTGGTGAGTGTGGGATAGCATTTCCTCTGATTCCGATGGTATAGTTATACCGCTATTTGCGGTCGTCAGAGCCCTTTTAGTGGGAACAGGATGCACCACGAGAAGGCGGGGTTGACATTTGTCAAGGAGAGGCTGTGTGGAAAAATGGGGGAATAATGGGATTGTTTCCGTTCGTGAACTGTTTGACCACTTCTAAATGGCTTAGAGATCTGAAAAGTGGTATGCTATAAAACTACTCTCTTACAGTCTGAATACCTAGAAAAGTACAAAAACAAAACAAAAAACAAAAACGAAAACAAAATAACGGCTCTGGAACATTGCTTGAATTTTTAGCGAATTGTTTGATCACTTCTAAATGCCCTAGATATCTGAAAATTAGCAAGCTGGTAGCTCCTAAGGTGCGGATACTTAGAAAAGTCCGCAAACCAAAAAATCAAAATGGCAGCTTTGGAACATTGTCTGCTTGATGTTTGAATTTTTCGCGAATTGTTGGACCACTTTAAATGATCTAGAGTTCTGAAAATTGCCATGCTGATAGCTCTTAAGGCGTTAAGGTGCGGATACCAAGAAAAATCCGCAAACCAAAAAATCAAAATGGCAGCTTTGGAACATTGTCTGTTGATGTTTGAATTTTTCGCGAATTGTTTGACCACTTTAAATGATCTAGAGTTCTGAAAATTGCCATGCTGATAGCTTTTAAGGCGTTAAGGTGCGGATACCTAGAAAAGTCCGCAAACCAAAAAATCAAAATGGCAGCTTTGGAACATTGTCTGCTTAATGTTTGAATTTTTCGCGAATTGTTTGACCACTTTAAATGATCTAGAGTTCTGAAAATTGCCATGCTGATAGCTTTTAAGGCGTTAAGGTGCGGATACCTAGAAAAGTCCACAAACCAAAAAATCAAAATGGCAGCTTTGGAACATTGTCTGCTTGATGTTTGAATTTTTCGCGAATTGTTGGACCACTTCTAAATGATCTAGAGTTCTGAAAATTGC
This sequence comes from Macrothele yani, assembly GCA_039090855.1. Lineage (NCBI taxonomy): Eukaryota > Metazoa > Arthropoda > Arachnida > Araneae > Macrothelidae > Macrothele > Macrothele yani. The sequence goes on along the minus strand of CM076990.1, from coordinate 42,085,733 downwards.
CATGCTGATAGCTCTTAAGGCGTTAAGGTGCGAATACCTAGAAAAGTCCGAAAACAAAACAAAACAAAAAATCCAAATAGCGGCTTTGCAATATTGTCTGCTTGATGTTTGAATTTTTCGCAAATTGTTCGACCACTTTAAATGATCTAGAGTTCTGAAAATTGCCATGCTGATAGCTCTTAAGGCGTTAAGGTGCGGATACCTAGAAAAGTCAGCAAACCAAAAAATCAAAATGGCAGCTTTAAAACATTGTCTGCTTGATGCTTGAATTTTTCGCGAACTGTTCGACCACTACTAAATGATCTAGAGTTCTGAAAATTGGCATGCTAATAGGTCCCAAGAAGCGAATACTTAGAAAAGTCCGAAACCAAAACAAAACAAAAAATCCAAATGGCGGCTTTGCAATATTGTCTGCTTGAATGTTTCAACCACTTTTGCACTTAGAAAAGTCTGAAAACCAAAAAATTCAAAAGGTTGGCCCAGCTTTGCTGTTCAAAATGCTGATGGGTTTAAAGGTTATTATGCCAGAAACGTTGAAATGCAGTAAAAATTCCATGAAATTTTGATTTAAAATTAAGGGGCGCCAAAGCCTTTACGTCAAACCGTATGCAATGATGACATGACCCTGTTCTAAATCGTAAAACAGTTACGCATCTGAAATTACTTTTCGTTCCCTTAATTAATTTTCCCTCTCTTTAATTTTATGTTCAAAAAATGAATTTATAGATTCACCGTTCGGAGAACGGGTATAACTGGTATCTTATATAGAAAGGATAATTCATATATTTTTTTTAAATATTGCCCACTTTATTAGGTATACTCTGGAATTCTTCCTTTGGGAAAACGAAGATTAAGTCCCTGGGATGGAACACATGCACCTACGATTATTTTAAAATATCTTCATCATCAATAACCATAGTCAATCATCTGCTGGATGAAGGTCACCCCAAGCCTCTTCTACAAATCTCTTCCATGCCTAGCATTTCAGTTGTCCAGCGGTGTTCAATTCTTGTAGCAATATGTGCAACCCATTACTCTTTAAGTCTTAATTTTAATCATCATGGCATCCAGTCTTGTCATTTTCTTGATTCATTAATTCCTTTCCCACACATACCGAACACTTAATTAGAAAATTGTATTCAATGCCAGATTAGGCCGAATTACAGCACGTATGTAGCTTGGCATAGATTCAAGATGTCGGAGTGCATCTACTTCTACAACATTCCAGGTGTTCACCAGACAGCCCTTTAAATGGCTTAGATTTGACGGAAGAGGACTTTGCTCAGTGGTAGGAAGATAGTGGAAGTCGCTGTCATGACTACTGCTAAACACATCTTGCGCGATGGACAGTCATCTTGTCGTCCATGAAAAAGCCGTTACCTGCTGGATAAAAGTAAACTTTTCAGGATTGAGTTGATCGGCAACAATGTTCAGATAATCCTAGGAGAGCACCTTGCCATCCATCACTATTGGACGACCCGTTCCGTGCTAACAGAATGAGCTGCATGCCATGACATCACCTACAGAACCTTGAGCTGGTTTCCAAGGCAAACTTAGTCCATTGCTTCGTGTAGCTTCTGCCAAATCCCCTGCCTAACGTCGGTACAGAACAAGGAGTAAAGCGACTGTTCCGACCGTTTGACTTTTTTACCGGTGACCAGTCACTCTATTCCTGATATCATTGCAGATGAACTTTCTGGTTCTTTGCAGAAATCAGTGGCTTCCGTATAGGCATGCGACTGCCAATACCGATCCTCTTCGATTGCTTGCTCATAGTTCGCTGGTTAGCCTTCATTGAATGCTTTGGTAAAGTTCTGCACACAGCAACTTCTGTTCCTAGTTTCTGGCAGATCGTTGTAGCCCCATAGTTACGCATTTTAGACATGCAAAGAGGGCTGTTTGATTGAAAACTCGAGATATATCCCATTTCTTTAAAGCAGTCAGTTTTAAAAATTGTCAGTAGTGCTGATCGTTCCAGCCTGATGGGCACCCACAATAAACCCCTCCGAAAGATCCTTTGTTTTCCCCATTGTGATCAACACTACTGACGGTTACTGATGAGCAGCAATCTTAGTTGCCTAGATCACGTGGTGATGCACGTGACTACGTAATTTGCATACACGTTGCGTAAGTGGCGTTTACGTACATCATAAAGGTTTCTAATTCAGTGGCCCGTGTGTGTATATCTTTCTTGGTCAAACCAAGTACCCCATCTCTCTATGATGACGACGGTGAAATATTTGTACTATTTCACCATCGTCATCAACAGCCAACAATCTTTCTCAATCCACCTGCTGGACGAAGGTCTCTCCAATCTTGTCCCAGTTATCGTCTCGTGAAATCCACTTCCATGTTACTCCGGCATGTTTTCGAATTTCATCCACCAATTTCCCGCATAGTCGTCGTTCAGGTCTTTTTCTGTTTCTTTGTATCCAAGTCTAATATTTCATTTGTCCAGCGGTGGCCAGTTCTTCTAGAATACCTCCTTCCTGTTGCCACTTGAAGGGTTTGACTTTGACCATAATGTCATCCGCTGTTGTCATTTTCCCGATTCACGTGTTCTTTTTCCTATCTTTCTTGGTTACACGAAGTATATATGTATTGTATAAACACATTAGACATACCGTCATATTATATTTATGGAAAGGTGCATTCTGAGATTTTATTTTCAGCGTAAAGAAATGACTGGCAATTTAATGAGTAGTATTGCCTATAGAATAAAAAAAAATTCGTTCTTTTTTAATAGAGGTTACCTGAGTGGCGTCTTTATCATATACACTCTCATTTTATGTTCATGAAAGGACAACCCAGTTACTATCTTTTTTTTTTTTTTTTTTTATACTGAGGGATCATTATTGGATAATTCAGATATTGTGTTTACGGAACGGATCTCCAGTACTTCCATATATACGTACCTTCAGGGACATCGCGAAGTGGAAGCGAGGGTGGGCTCAAATTTGTCTTGCCCACCCTGTCGCCCACCTAGTTCCAACTGGGACATTTTTTAATATACTTAAGCTGAAAATACAAGCTGGACTCGCCAAGTAATAATTAGTCTTGTGTTTTACTTCATGTAGCCTTACGTATTTTTCCCTAGGAAGTGCGTTGTTTACGTCTCCGTAGAAAGGTTATCGAAATAGCATCCGAAGGGACATGAAATTTCAGTTGTCCTCCAATCTTCTAATTCCTTAGTTTAATCATCTTTTTCATGTTTGAATGGGCAGGGGGAGAATGAGGAGGGTGGATAGGAATTCACGGAGGGTGGTAATTACTAATTGCTCTGCTGTTTGTTTGTTTTACAAAATAGGGGGTTCTAACACGGAAAGTGGAGTCTAAAACTATACTAGGCTCTTAAAATTGACCCGGGACAGTGAAAGTGCAAAAAGTGGTTGACAACTGCTTTGTAGGGGAGGAGTGCAAGATAAACGCTGGCTGGAAGGAAGGAAGTTAAGGAGGGGGATAGGCATTGTGTCTGCGTGGCACAACGTTAAAATTTGATTTAGACAAACAAAAACGAGTTTTTCTTTTGAATAAATTGTTCAAGTACAGTTCTATTTTCGTAAGCAAAAATGGAAAATTTTGAGGAGAAATTGAAGACAATGCATCCAAAGCAAGCAAAAAGATGAAGGCGAAATTCTACCAACACTTTGTCTCACACTAGTCAGATCCATGTATGTATGTATGTCCAGGTGGATGGCGTCGGAATTGCACAAATTCTTTTGTAGCCAGTAGTGAAAAGCATTGAAGCCGACCCTGGGACGCAGTCGTCTAATCGCTGGCTTATGACCGATCGTCAGAGAAGAGTCCGGGTTCGAATCCCGTGAGGCATGGATGTTGTGTTTGTTTGTCTTACGGCACGGACTCCCTCCCTTCCCTGGAACCATTGACCTCAAATTAGGGACGGGTGATTGCTTATAGCACAAATAGTTGCTCACGATGGTCGTTTAACCTTCAATTAAAAGAAAAAAGAAACATTAAAATTTCGTTCGTTTAGTGTTTCGTAAAAAAAAAAAAAAAAAAAAAGAGGTTGCTATCAAGTTTGTCCCACCAAAAATAATGCTCATCCACCCATCGCCCATCCTGATTTCGAAGTCTAGCGATGTCTCTGTATACCTTGATATTATATCTATCAGGTTTATTCGGGGGGAGGCGTGGGGTGTTAACTACCACCGTGAGCAACTCGATGAGTTATAAGCAGTCGATGTACCTGAGAAATATGAATACCGGATTATTTCGTGTGTCTCAATATGTCTCTGCAATCATGTATCCTTTTAATCTTTAAAAATGTTTCTTAATCGTCCATTTTTGTTAGACTAACTTCCAACGTTGTCAAATGCTTAATGAAATTCCTCATATAACGAAGTGAATTTCTCCGTCATTTTTATCCGCGCCGGGGTTCGAACGCGGGTCCACACATTCCGGAATAAGTTGCTCTACCAATTAAGCTACGCGGACATGTATTCTGATTCCTATCTGCCTTTAAGTCATGTGCGTCCTGCTGGCAGGTACGTCACATCTCCTGGTACGTTACATCATCTCCCCCTTATTTTTCTTTTTTCGAAGTGCTGCTCATATTTTTCCTATCTCGCGGTGTGGAAATAACATCACACCAATGCGAGATTTTGAACGGTCGGGTCATCCGGATAGTTCGGGCGCCATTATAACGAAGTGAATTTCTCCGTCATTTTTATCCGCGCCGGGGTTCGAACGCGGGTCCACACATTCCGGAATAAGTTGCTCTACCAATTAAGCTACGCGGACATGTATTCTGATTCCTATCTGCCTTTAAGTCATGTGCGTCCTGCTGGCAGGTACGTCACATCTCCTGGTACGTTACACTCATTATGTATTTTTCTCGAAGCTGTCGTTTTTGTTTGCAACTCGGAAAAAGTCTGTGATAGCGCGAAGACATAAAAATTCAGCTTATTCAATCAATAGACTCGGGGGATCCCTATACATAAACCTAATGGTTGGACATAAGGTTTCACATACATGCAGAAGATTCACTACTCTTCGTTGATGGATTTATCAGAAGAACCAAATGTGGGATAAACGAGGATAAAGGGATGGGGATACCCAGGAGGTAGAGGAAAAGAGGGGAGATGACAGCAATCTGTATAAGGGGGAAAAAAAGCTGAACATGTGGGTTTGCGAGTTCTGTTTTGCGGCTGGATGTCTTTGGAAAACAAGGATGGGATGAAGGGGGACCAGGGGGAGAAGTAAATGGTGATAAAGGGGTCTTAACAAAATCCTGCCGCCAAAGAGAAAAATGACCATTGTCCCATTGGTGCCGCAAATGGTGGTCCACGGTCATATTTTACGGCAGGTTAATGACCATCACTGGATGACCAGACGGCTGATCGCAGACAAACCATAACGGCTTTTCGGGGATTCTGGGAGTTCTCCCCAGGAAACGTAGAGAATTAGCAGATATTGGCGGAGCTACAAACACAGATGGCTATCCCTCCTTTGCTAATAATAGGAACTACGGAGATGATCAGGGGCCGAGCACAGTGTAACCAGAAAGAACGTGCGTTGACTCCCCAATGTTAGACAATCCGACTTATGTTCGTAATGACAGAATAGTAGAAACGGCTGGGCAAACAATCATCTACCCCCTACGTTAGGTCTCTCTCCCTCTTCACCTCATTTGTTTTTTCCTCACCACAAAAAAAGATAGTTGGGCTAAACCGAGGTTTCTTTCTTTTTATCGATATAAATTCGATTCGATCTATATTGATATAATTTTAATCACAGCGTATTTATATATCATCATCATCATGAACCATTATCAATTCACTTATTTAATTAATACACACAATTGATGTGGATTGGGAACATCAAACAGAAGTCATCGCTCTTTCCACGTTTATAAGTGAGTCACGGAAAAAGAAAAATCAATTCACTGCTGGATGAAGGTCTCCCCAAGGGTTACAGAGTGATTGGTACCCGGGAGATTGGAACACAGGAAAGTGTTTCCCGGAAAATTCGTACACACACTGTTTTAACCCCCTTCCTTTCAATTTTTGGTGCCTGAATTTCAAGCTTTAGAATCAGCTTCATCGCTTGTAATTATTCCGATACATATTGTTTCTTCAAATTCGAAAATTATTTCCCAAATTGAAGCAATCGTGGTATTTGCGTAAAATTAAATTACATAAAACTCGTACCCGGAAGACTGGTACCCGGCAAACTGCATGGTACACGGGAGACTTAACATAACTTGTATATGAAGTATTAAACTACACACAATGGTAAACCCGATAAACTCGTACATGGAAGATTAGTAACCAATTAATTCCTACTGTTTGAGTTAATTTCCACCTGTCCAACCAAGGAAGTGTACACCAATTGTGTGAAAGAAAGATTTTTCGTTTTAGGTGATTGTCGTTGTTGAATGCTCTATTCTCTGGGGAAGAGGCGGGAACAAATGGCCACACGTTAGGGGCAATATAAAAATTTCATTTTTTATTTCTACTTGTCAACTTTAATGCAAAATGAACACAAAACCTTTAGGGATAAATTTTATAAGTGAAAATAATATTTATTGTGCACGTCAGATTTACACACAAGTATATCTTTTTTTATGTAACGAGCGTGACCATCAGGAAAAGGCAATTTTCATACGTCATATGTTCCTGTAACGGCGCAGCAACATCGTTGACTTGCAATGGTACCAGTCTTCCGGACACTAGTCTCTCGTGTACAAATTTGCCGTGCATAAGTTTCCCACGTACGAATTGCCAGAGTACGAGGTTGCCGTTTTCCCTCCCCAAGCCTTTTTCACAATTTTCTATCTTCTGCCTGTCTCTTCCAAGTTACTCCAGCATTCTTTCGAATTTCATCATTCTTCTCCCACGTGATCTCTTCTTCTGGGTCTTTTCCTGTCCCTAGGCATCCAATCTGTCTTCTTCTGGGTCTTTCCCTGTCCCTAGGTATCCAATCTGTCTTCTTCTGGGTCTTTTCCTGTCCCTAGGTATAAATCTGTCTTCTTCTGGCTCTTTTCCTGTCCCTCGGTATCCAATCTGTTTTCTTCTGGGTCTTTTCCTGTGCCTAGGTATCCAATCTGTCTTCTTCTGGCTCTTTTCCTGTCCCTAGGTATCCAATCTGTCTTCTTCTGGGTCTTTTCCTGTCCCTAGGTATCCAATCTAGTTGTCCAACGGTGGTCAATTCTTCTAGCGATATATCCAGCCCGTTGCCAGTTGAAGTTCTTCACTTTGATCATAATGTCATCAATTCTTGTCATTTCTCTAATCCATATATTCTTCTTCTTATCTTTTCTGGTTTTGTAATATATCAAGTATGCATTTCTCCATGCTTCTTTGAGTTGTTTGCAGATTGAATATTTTTCTTAATCCATTTCTGTGATACATAAGTAGAACTGGAAGGATGCTTTAATTAAGCAATTTTCTTTTAAGACACAATGGTAAATAGTTCCTGAAAACTGTACTGTTTTTTCTATATGCTTTTACGCTTCTACTAATTCCTTCTTCTACATGACCCTTGTCTGATAGCTTTGTCCAAGGTAAATGTAGACATTATTTACTTCTATATTTACTTCCACATTTGCTCCATCAATTGCTAAATCTTCAGTTCTTGTGAAACCACTCTACATCAGTGTTATTTTCTGTAAATTCCTTTTAAAACTCACTTCTTTGCTCTTATCAGAAAGTCCATGGATAATACACTGTAGCTCTGAGGGAGTACCTGCAAATGCGACGATGTCATCAGTAAAACGAATGTGGGTTAAACATCTTGATTTACATTTATCCTATAACGAAGTAAATTTCTCCGTCATTCTTGGTCTACGCCGGGATTCGAACCCCAGGCCGCTTATTCCGGAACAAGTCGCTCTACCAACTGAGCTACGCAGACGTTTATTCTGATTCCTATCTGTCTTTATGTCGTGTGCGTCCTGCTGGCAGGTACGTCACATCTCCTCCCATCCCCCGAAAGAGGGCCGGGGGCATGGCCCACGGGTCAGCCGTGACCATGAATCGTTGCAGGCAGCCATCCACTGTAGAACGTGCACTTGAGAACTCCCAGTCAAACTGGTGTGTGGAATGCAACGTCACACACATTTATTTTTCGAAGCACAGGAGAAGGAATTCTCTGATTTTTCCTGTCTCGCGGTGTGGAAATAACATCACACCAATGCGAGATTTTGAACGGCCGGGTCATCCGGATAGTTCGGGCGCCATTATAACGAAGTAAATTTCTCCGTCATTTTTGGTCTACGCCGGGATTCGAACCCTAGGCCGCTTATTCCGGAACAAGTCGCTCTACCAACTGAGCTTACCAACTGAGCTACGCAGACGTTTATTCTGATTCCTATCTGCCTTTATGTCGTGTGCGTCCTGCTGGCAGGTACGTCACAATCCCCTTGTCTTCCCAGTTCAACGGTTGAACGACATTCTGCAATGTGGCATTGAAGAGTTTCGGAGATATGGCGTTACTTTGTTTCACTCCCTTTCCAATTTCTACAAGTGCAGTGTCATCGAACAGTCAAACCTTTGCGCTTGCAATTTCATAGATATAATCGACACCGTTAAAGTAAATATCTTCAATTCATATATATCTATATAAATATATTTCTGCGCATACAACTGAAAAAGCCTGGAGAGGTGCATGCTTGGTGTATCCAGGATAGATAAGAAGAGGAACTCCTGGAAAAGGAAAATCACAAGAGTGGAAGATATCACGACGAGAGTAAAATCCCTGGAATGGCAATGGGCTGGATATATTGCCAGAAGAACGAACCATCGAAATTTTAGACTGAACACCAAGTGACAGGAAAAGACCCAGAAGAAGAAGACCACGTGGGAGATGGGTGGATCAAATTCGAAAGAGAAGACTGGCTCAAGACACACCGTTCTGGGAGAAACTTGGGAGACCTTCATCGAACAGTGGATTAATAAAGGATGACAATGATATATATATATATATATGTATATTATCCCTCGCACTTTTCCTAAATTAAACATACGGTTTAAAATTATATCATCATCATCATCATCATTGTCAACCATTATCAATACACTGCTGGACGAAGGTCTCCCCAAGTTTCCTCCACAACGGCCTGCCTTGTGCCAGTCTCCTAAATGTCACTCCCGCATACTTTCGAATTTCATCCACCCATCTTCCATGTGGTCTTCTTCTGGGTCTTTTCCTGTCCCTAGGAATCCAATCTAAAATTTCGGCTGTCCATCTATGGTCTGTCCTTCTGGCAGTATGTCCAGCCCATTGCCATTTCAGGGATTTAACTCTGATCATGATGTCTTCCACTCTTGTCATTTTTCGGATCCACGAGTTCCTCTTCTTATCTCTCCTGGTTATACCAAGAATGCACCTCTCCATGCTGCTTTGAGTTGTCTGCAGCCTTTGTATGTCTCTTTCAGTTAAGGTCCACGTCTCTGCACCATACGTAAGCACTGGAAGGATGCATTGATCAAACCCTTTTCTTTTAAGACATAATGGCATATTGCTCTTGAAAATTATGCTGTTTCTTCCAAAAGCTCTGCAGGCAAGTTTTGTACGCCGATTAATTTCTTCATCAATGTGACCCTCACTTGATACCTGCTGTCCAAGATAAACGTACGTGTCTGTTATCTCCAGCTTTTCTCCATCAATCGATAAATCTTCATTTCTTGTAAAAGCATTGAACATGACTTTTGTCTTCTGAAAGTTCATTTTTAATCGCACTTCTTTACCCTTGTCAGCAAGTTCCTGGATCATACTCTGCAGCTCTGATGGGGTAGTTGCAAAAATGACTATGTCATCAACAAAACGAAGGTGGGTTAGATAATCTCCATTAATCTTTATCCCTTTGTTTTCCCAGTTCAGTGATTGAAAGACATTTTCCAATGTGGCATTAAAGAGCTTCGTAGATATGGTGTCACCTTGTCTCACTCCTTTTCCAATTTTTATGTGTGTTGTATTTTCAAACAGCTGAATCTTTGCACTTGCATTTTCATATATATATATATATGCACATATATACGTATATGGGATGTAAGGTCAGGTGATGCGTAACATCACAGCCTCTCCTTGACAAATGTCAACCCCGCCTTCTCGTGGTGCATCCTGTTCCCACTAAAGGGCTCTGAAGACCGCAAATAGCGGTATAACTATACCATCGGGATCAGAGGAAATGCTATCCCACACTCACCAACCCGCTTGGCCAGCGTGGTGAGTTATGGCCAAACACCTCCAAAATGACTCTACAACTTAAATCTTGGCCCTCAGTCTCCGGCAGCTGGAATGTACCTGGCCAAGGCAGCGGCCAGTGCGACATGAAGGCAGAGGGTGCTAAGAATCCCCGGAGGACCGGACTAGGCTGCCATTTGATGCTGACCTTGACTACCTACAACGGACGCTCCCTATCTTCTGATTCAAGGCTTCTTGAATTGGAAGAGGAACTACAAAGGATCAAGTGGGACATCGTCGGGCTGAGTGAGGTAAGGAGAAAAGGAGAAGATCTCATTGAACTGAAAAGTGGACATCTCTTCTATTATCGTGGGACAGATACTGGCAGAACTAGTGGTGTTGGATTTATAATAAACAAGAAACTGAAGGATAAAGTGGTAGAAGTTGAAAGTTCCTCTGACAGAGCTGCACGACTCGTTATCCAACTATCGAGAAGATACCAGGCTCAGATTATTCAAACTTATGCACCCACCACAAGTCATCCTGAAGAAGAAATTGAAGAATTTTATGAGGAAATTCGTCATCTAAATAATAAAGGTAAGCAGCACTTGAAGATAATTATGGGAGATTTCAATGCAAAAATAGGGCACCGGCAACAGAATGAAACTTCAGTAGGTAAATTCGGTCACGGCAACAGAAACCAGCGTGGAAATACTCTCGTTGAGTTTTGCAGAGGCAGAAGGATTTTTCATCTTGAATTCCTTTTTCAAGAAAAAGCCACACAGGAAATGGACATGGAGACATCCAATTGGGACGACAAGTGAAATTGATTTTATTATGTGTAACAAAAAATTCGTCATCGAAGACTGCAGTGTGCTAAACAAGTTCAACACAGGTAGTGACCATAGATTGGTGAGATGTAAGATGCACCTCAACACTAAACTGGAACGTGGCAAGCTCATAAGACAAACAAAATGTATTGACATAACCAACCTTAAAAAACACCATAATACTTTCAAGTTGGAACTGAAGAACAGATTCTCTGCTTTAGAAGGCCTAACATCGGAAGAAGTGGATATTTCGGAAGTTAACAGAAAAGTAACCAAAGCTCTTATGGAAACAGCAACAAAATTAGCTGGGTCTAAGAACAAGTTGCATGTAAACAAATTATCAGGAAAAACCAAAATGTTGATGCAAAAAAGAAGAGAGATGAGGACAACTAAAGAAGATGTGACTTCCAAAGTGGAATATATAGAGCTATGCAAGACAGCACGAAAAAGTATCACTGAAGACGTAAGGAAATTCAACTGTGAGCTAGTGAGGAAAGCAATTGAAAACAACCAAAGCCTAAAGATAGCAAAGGGACATCTCAGTAAGGGAAGAAAACAGATTATGGCTCTGAGAAAAGAAGATGGTTCTATAACAAGAAATAGAGGCGAAATTTTGACAAGAGTGAAAGATTTTTACTCCAAATTATATGAAAGGGATGATACATGTACTCCAGACATCATGAAAGGTACCAGAGTTCTTCCAGTCCTCCCAGCAGAAGTTGCACATGCAATCAAGAACATGAAGCGGGGGAAAGCTCCAGGAGAAGATGGAATTACTATAGACATCATACAAGAAGCAAGTGGAGAAATTGAAACAGTACTCGCCCAAATTTTCACTCGATGCCTTAATGAAGGGAAGATTCCTGAGGATTGGAACAATGCTACAATGATCCTGCTACATAAAAAAGGTGACATTGAGGATCTCAGGAACTACAGACCTATCAGCCTCCTATCAGTGGTTCATAAAATCTTCACTAAAGTTCTTTCACACCGCTTGAAGGTAACACTGGACATGGCTCAACCGAGAGAACAAGCTGGATTCAGGAGTGGCTACAGCACAATAGATCATATCCACGTACTGAGAGAACTACTTGAAAGAGCGAGGGAATATGAACTTCCATTGTGCATGGCTTTTATCGATTATGAAAAAGCCTTTGATTCGGTGAAACCATCAGCAGTTACCACGGCTCTGAAATCCTGCGGTATTGAAGATGCATACATTAATATTATTAATAACATCTATGAAAATGCAAGTGCAAAGATTCGGCTGTTTGAAAATACAACACACATAAAAATTGGAAAGGGAGTGAGACAAGGTGACACCATATCTCCGAAGCTCTTTAATGCCACATTGGAAAATGTCTTTCAATCACTGAACTGGGAAAACAAAGGGATAAAGATTAATGGAGATTATCTAACCCACCTTCGTTTTGCTGATGACGTAGTCATTTTTGCAACTACCCCATCAGAGCTGCAGAGTATGATCCAGGAACTTGCTGACAAGAGTAAAGAAGTGGGATTAAAAATGAACTTTCAGAAGACAAAAGTGATGTTCAATGCTTTTACAAGAAATGAAGATTTATCGATTGATGGAGAAAAACTGGAGATAACAGATACGTATGTTTATCTTGGACAGCAGATATCAAGTGAGGGTCACATTGATGAAGAAATTAATCGGCGTACAAAACTTGCCTGGAGAGCTTTTGGAAGAAACAGCATAATTTTCAAGAGCAATATGCCATTATGTCTTAAAAGAAAAGTGTTTTGATCAATGCATCCTTCCAGTGCTTACGTATGGCGCAGAGACGTGGACCTTAACTAAAAGAGACATACAAAGGCTGCAGACAACTCAAAGCAGCATGGAGAGGTGCATGCTTGGTATAACCAGGAGAGATAAGAAGAGGAACTCGTGGATCCGAAAAATGACAAGAGTGGAAGACATCATGATCAGAGTTAAATCCCTGAAATGGCAATGGGCTGGACATACTGCCAGAAGGACAGACCATAGATGGACAGCCGAAATTTTAGATTGGATTCCAAGGGACAGGAAAAGACCCAGAAAAAGACCACATGGGAGATGGGTGGATGAAATTCGTAAATATGCGGGAGTGACATGGAGGAGACTGGCACAAGACAGACCGTTGTGGATGAAACTTGGGGAGACCTTCGTCCAGCAGTGGATTGATAATGGTTGACAATGATGATGATGATGATATACGTATATAAAATAAAATGTAAAATACTTTAAATTATATATTAGACATTGGAAGAATTCTTCACCCAAACCAAGGGTCCCCACACCCCTCCAAAAAAAAAAAAAAGTTGAAAAATTCTTCCACTTTATGTCTAATTAATGTAAGTATTTTACATTTTCATTTCAATTGTTCTATAGTTTATGCAAAAGTTTCCACCAGCCGGTTAGACCGCTGTAGGGGTCTAACCGGCCGGTGACCCGTGCTGTCAGTTCTCATATGAAGCCAAGCATGGCGGTCGATAAAGTTCATTTGCGGCACTGTTTGTTATTCATGTTTAATTTAGGAAAAAGTGCTAGTGAAGCATACGGTTTAATATGTCAGAGGTATGGTGAAACTGTTATGGGTGAGCGGAAGTGTCCAGAATGGTTTGTCAGGTTTAAGAAAGGTGATCTAAGCTTGGAAGACAAGCCACGTGCAGGTAGACCGAGAACTTGCAGACTAGGAGCTGGAATCGCTGTTGCTAGAGGATTCCACATAATTGACCACGAAATTGGCGAAACGTTTGAAAGTAGCTCAATCGACGGTGGTACGGCGTCTACAGACCTTGGAAAGATCCAGAAGATTGGTAAGTGGGTTCCGCTTCCTTTAACAGAGCGTAAAATTGGTCAACGATTGGGTATCTGTATATCGTTTCTGAAGAGGCTTCAAGGCAAGAATTTCTTGTGGGAAGTTGTCACCGGGAATGAAAAATGGGTCTATTCCGACAACCCCATACGCAAGCGATCCTCGGTCGACCCAGGCCAGCCATCAACATCCGCTGCAAAACAGGATATCCACGGGGGAAAAGGTGCTGTTGTGTGTGTGTGTGTGTGGGGGGGGGGGTATGCATTGAGTGCTGTACTTCGAAGTGTTGAGACCGGACAAACAATCACTGCACAACGATATAGCATTCAGTTGATGAAACTGAACGCCGCGATTGAGCAAAAACGCCCATGGACAGGTAAAGGACGCCGCCCAGTCATTCTGTTACACGATAATGCCAGACCACATGTCGGTGCCACCACGAAATCAACCCTTGAAAAGTTACACTGGGAGGTTTTACCGCACCAGGCTTACTCTCCGGACATTGCACCCTCAGATTTTCATCTGTTTCTCTCTATGTAACATGATATATGATCAGAAAGTTAGTAAGCACAATTTTTTGGGGTTTTTTTTTATTTTTGTTTTGGCAATAACATAACTTGGAGGTGCAATATGTTTGGACAAGAGGTAGTCAGACGCGTGACTGCGCTATAATCTAAGTAGGAATTCTCGGAACGGAGCGTAAACAGACGAGTTGTTAAAGTTTGTGGTCTCAGATTTTTTTTTTTTTTTTTTTTTTTTTTGGCTGTACCAACTCATTTAAGGCAGACTTTGGCTGTATGGAGTAGGCAAAATAAAGTGCGATAAATAACAAAATAAGCAAAATTCTAAATGACACTCCGACAAATACAGTAACTAATGGTAATTAACCCACAGGCATAACTGCGCTATGTCTGTGGGCAAATTACCATTAGTTACTTTAATGTTTACATTCCTTTAACATTTTGCTAATGCAGATCTCACTCATATTATTTTGCTGGCTATAGTTTTCAATTAACAAGTATTATTTGCCTTTGATTAATCGATAAATCGTTTATGATTGACTAGTTTTAGCCAGCATAATGTAATATGCCAAAAATATCCCCTTTTTTTATCTGTCCGGTTACAACGAAGTTCGCATATATCGAATATCAATGATGGAAGAAATATTCTTCATAATACATGGAAATTTCACAGAATATTCAAGCAAATTCAGTTTCCTTTGCTTGAATATCAAATGTTTTCGACTCGCATGTCATTTTCTTGTAGGACTTCCGTCCACAGTGAGTAGATTTTAGGTCCCAACCTCCTACAGCGAGTTCGCCTTTTCGGCAGGACACAGAAACTGAATTAATGAGAGCAAGTCTAGCGACTTTGACAGAACAGTTAGTAGTGAGATTAGAGTACAGTAGATGGCGCCACCGTACAAGTACGATGTTGCACATAGAGGGGCGAGAGAAATTCAGGAGGGGCATAGGAAAGGATACCCATTTAACCAGTGTGTCCAGCCTGGTGGCCGTCACTTAACGTGCTCGTCCGATGCACGGCGAATTTTCAGTGATTGTTAGCAAATCACACCACCTCCGCAAGATCAGCCCAGGATCGAACCTGAGGACCTTGTATTGGTAGTCTGAACTGCTAAAAACTCAACCATTTGCGGCTATGTTTTCGACTCTCGCTTCAACTACATTATATACGGGTTCAACTGTACGCAAAATTTTCAAGAAGTTTCTTAGAATTTTATGTTCTTCTCCACGTATTCGAGGACAAAATTTTGTCTCCCGGCAGACCCGAAAGGTCAGGTCTGTGGGATCCTTTACTAAGTTTAATGTCATAGTCCCAGTGGAAGGATATTTTCAAGTTTAACGTCATGGTCCCTGTGGAAGGATATTTCCAAGTGCCGTAATCTGCTGTCTTCCGTTACTAAGATCAATCTTTGTTCCCTTCAGGTTTTGGTTGTTCTCAATTTGCTTTTTTCGTTTCTTCAAAATTCCTTTTTCGCGCTGTATTTATTTTAAAGCATATACCAATACAAAAACATACTTTCAGTTCGAACGATTTGTATAAAAATGTTATTTACGTAAGCCGTAACTGCTCCAATTTCAATGTTTGTTTGTTTTTACTTTCCGCCTTAAAAGTCTTTAATGTTTTTATTTTGTTTTAAATTCTCTCTTTTTATGTCATCGGCGCATCAAGAAATCATACATTCCTGGTTGCGAATTTCCGGATGAAAACATCTTTCAGGCGTTCCGAAACGCTTAAGAGCAAACAAGCACGTATCGAAAGAGGACTCCTCCGCGACGCATTTTCACGGGTGCTTGAAGCGGTGTTTTATAACCCTTTCACAACCAGGCCTGTGTTAAGAAGTCAGCCGAGAACCATCTGCAAACATGTGAACAACACAAACACGAATCCTTTCGGAAACCCGACAAAGAAAGGGCTTAAAATAGCAAACAACTTCCCCGCAAACAATAATGCCGCGTCTCTCCTTCACCCTTGTATCCCAGTTCTAACACACGGTTAAACTGCGGATACAAATAACTCAACCCTTTGAGTACTACATTTCTGAACGCTCGCCCGAGCAGAGCTGTAACTGATACGTATCCCCCTCCCTCTCACCCCCGTCGTCCCTTTATTCATTCTTGAGAACATGCAAGTTTTCCCATGTCCTGGTGCTTTGTGCGGGAACAATGATGACTATTGTCAGCACAAATATTTTTTATTCATTCGCTATTTAAATATCAGCATTCCTCCTTGGTTGGTAGAAAATGCCTTGAAGGGTTCAGTTTTTGAGATGTAAAGTGTGTGGACACTTTATTCGAAACAACTATATATCATGTCTATTGAAATGAACACGAAAGAGGAGGTATTATTACAAAATAACAGTAGCATATAAGAACTGTGCTTAAAAAATGTTAGAAATCAAAATCCTCGTGGGATTTATTTATTTATTTATTTGTAAGCACATCCCTACAGATAGTATATTTAGTTACAGGAATTGCTATAGTTGTATTTACAGTGATAATTACCAAATGATATTTAAAACCTTGCAAAACATGACATGTTTTTCCTATTCATCGTCTGTTATGTATTATATATGAATAATATGCGGGTTAAATACACTAAATCTGTTCTCTGTTCCTAGAAATGGAGGAAAACACAGAAAAAAGTGTGTGGGTTCATCACAAGTAAAAAAGACTGATAAAGAAACATGGTTTTTCTCTCTTTATTATATTCTTACAAGAATAAATTTTGAAAATTCCTTCGCTAAGGAAATCGATCTCCGACTAAAGGGAAAAATTCCTAATCTACAAATATCAATCATAAAATATTAACGATTTTTATGAAATGATCGATTTGAAATTATCGGATGGAAAATTCCTAATCTAAAGAAATGAGCTGTAGAATAGTGGAGAAAATAACTTTTTTGAAATGATCGGTTTGAAATTAATGAGGAGATGAGATGAGATGTAGAGGATTTTAGGAAGGGAGTGTCTGACCCCAGGTCTTAAACAACCCTCTGAAATAGGAAGCTAGAAGTTTTGGGCGAGAGTGCCCGATAGGAAAGTGACACGGAAGCGAAGTAGAAAGAGGGAGGAAGACGTCCTTATTTATTACCAGGGGGCCAGTACCCGGGGTCCGACGGCTTAACGTGCCATCCGACGCACGGCGGATATTTAGTGGATCGAGCGTTCGTACCTGGCTGGGATCGGACCTGTGGTCTTCTCCATGGCAGTCACGAACGTTACCCACTAGGCAACCCGCGGCCCGATTTAATGAGAGGGGGGGATTCCTAACTTAAGGAAATCGCCAAAGTAAATAGAGAGAGTTCTTGCTCTGAGGGAATGAGTATTAAAATTACGGGAGAAAATTCCTACCCTGGAGAAATCGTCCGACTAAATGGAGAGAATTTCTATTATGAAGAAATTGGTGTTAAAATAATAATGGATTTTTTCTACACTGAAGAAATAGGTCTTAAAATAATGGAAAAAACTCGTACCCTCCAGAGTAGCATAAATTCTTACACTGGAGAGAAATCGTTCTCAAATTAATGAAAAATAATTCTACCCTGAATAAATCGTCCAAGAAAATGGAGGGATTGGTGTAAAAATCATAAGATAAATTATTTCTACTCTGAAGAAATAGGTCTCATATTAGCGGAGAATATTACTACCGTGGAGAAATCGGTGTCAAAATAAAAATAAAAATTCCAAACTCGGGAGAGAACTCGTTCTCAGATTAATTGGGGAAAAAATCCTAACCTGAAGAAGTTGGTTCCAAAGTAACGGAGAGAATTCTCACCTTGGAGAAATCGGTATCAGATTAATGAGGATTCTTTTTATCATAGGGAGCCCGTGCCTCAAAGAGCTTAAATATAATTTCACAAATAATTTCGTTATTTCTGTGCATTAGGTAAGTTATTGCAAATTCAGCTTGTTTCTAACACATCTCAGGAAAATATTGCACAAAAAAACCCTTGGAAATGACATCAGAAAAATTATCTGTGTACTATCTTACCTAATGCTATCTTAACATCTGTATAAACGAGGAAGGACGCCCAGCTCATGTCAGCTAAGACTAGAGAGTCTTCTTTTCTCAGTTTCAAGTCCTTTTAATTGTATTTTTACGTTGTTTGATAATCACTAATTTTAAAAGAATTCTAGTTGTTCTCAGATAGATTTCTCTTTTGTATTTTTCTCATATAAATGAATTCCAGTTCGTTCTCAGATAGATTTCATACTGTATTTTTTCTCATACAATCCGCGGATAATCTGTCAAAAAGTCATTCATATGCCGATGCGGACAATACGCCACTTTAAAAACAAATTGCCCAGCATGAATCAACTTGTAGTACAAGGTTCTCACAAAAATTCTGTTTAACAATTCACAGCCCCTTTGAACATACCTCTGCTTGACAAGAAGCCATTGATTATATGGTCGAAATACAACCTTTTAAGATTTTTTTTCATTTTTTTTTATTTTTTATTTCTTTTATTAATTTAAATGTTAGCCATTTTTGGCGGTACTATTTAAATTACTAAGGCTTCCTTTAAGTTGAGCTTTCGAACATCCCCAGTTCAAGAATTAAATTCTTTTTAATCAGGGAGATTACTTTTAAAAATTTGTGACTATCGTGTGAGTCTTTAGTCATACAAAAAAAAAAAAAAAAAAAAAAAAAAAGGACTGGGTACCAGTGGAAATTGAATATGAAATCCTTTCTTTTCTCGGCACCACTATCTTCGTAGCCTATTCTATAAATCTTCGCCCTCGAACACTCTTTTTACACGCTGTTTTGGCATACTCTCTGGTTTCACCAGTTCATCTGCTATGAGAATAGCTTTGTGTGTGTGTCTGTGTCCGTGTTGAATCTCTCAGCATGCACTTAATCATTTCTACAATTTACAGCGGTCCGTTGTTGTTGCAATAAATTTCACCTATTGCAGTTTAGGGAACTTAACTGATTATGATGCTACAGGAGCTCTGATATACACTGAAGAGCAATTGAATTAGAGATACATGTCTAGTAACGTGTAGAACCACCTTTCGCCCTGATGTCGGCGGCGATTCGTCTCGGTATGGACTCGACAAGACACCGGAAGCGTTGGAAAGCCATACGGATCAACGACCCCTGAACAAGCTCCCACAGTTCGCGAAGATTTGATGGAGGGGGTCAGAGCCTCGAACATCTCTCTCGATGGCATCCCAGATGTGCTCGATGGGATTGAGTTCGGGTGACCTAGCTGGCCAAGGAGCGAGGTCACGTCGGTGGAGTGTTCATCCAACCATTCGGATACAATTCGGGAGCTGCATTGTCCTGTTGCAGGATGAGGTCCCCAGTGGGATGTTGAAGACGCACAAACGGGAGCAAATGGTCGTCCAGGATATCCCGGTAATGTTGACCTGTGAGGGACGATGTCACACGTACCAGAAGTCCCATTTCAGTCCACGTAAACAGTCCCCAGACGAGAAGGCCACCCCCACCAACTTGAATAGTACCCTGCAGGCAAGAAGGATCCATCGCTTCATGTGGTTTGCGCCATACTCGTATCCAGCCATCAGCATGTACCAACGTGAATCTCGACTCATCAGTCCAGGCAATATTTTTCCACGTGTCTAGGGTCCAGTGGCGATGTTCCAGCGCCCATGCTAATCTTTGCACCCTGTGATGTGCGGTCAGCAACGGTATTCTCGTGGGACGATGGCTCCTGTACCCCATAACGAGGAGATGGTCCTGGATGGTGTGGCTGCTTACACGTTTTTGTGCACCAGCGCTAAATTGCCGAGTGATTTCTTGCACTGTGGCCCGTTTATCCGCTGTTACAATGCGAGCTAGCCGACGATGACCCCGCTCATCCACACGCTGTTGTCCACGGCAGTTGGCCATTGCAGGGATGGTTTCACCGGATTCGATGTACTCACGGTACACCCGTGGCACAGTGGCTCGTGTAAATCCCAGTGCCTGCACGACTTCCGAGATGGAGTGACCCATTCCTCGGGCGCCGACAATTTTCCCACGATCAAATGCGCTTAGATCCTTCGTCTTACCCACACTGCGTCCGACTCTAACTGATTCCCGTCGCATCACTCCTTATATTGTCGGATTGCTGCATACGTCATGTCGTTTCCGTTTACAGGGCCGCCCACAGCGCCACATTTGCATAACGCCAGCTGTCTCTAATTCAATTGCTCTTCAGTGTGTGTAGTCAGATGCTGACTGGTAAACCACGCTTGGCTCTGAGAATTTTTGGCACCGTAGGGCAAATGCGAACGCACTCGACTAGTTATCGAGAGATCTGGGGGTTCGATCCCAGCGGTGTAGGAACAACAATTTTTCAGTTGCTATGCGTTGTTTATAAAATAACACGGACAGAGCGATGACATCGTCCAATTACTCATTTTTCTGTTGTAGTTTTCTTCGTGCCTAATTAAAACGTTTCGACAACACAGAAGGAAGAGGGGAACTCTGAAATTTCTCAGTGCATCATCAAGGATAACATTCGTACATATTGTATGTATATTAGGAAAGGTGAAAATCCGAAAAATATGTCATCACGCACATCAACTATATTCTTCCTTTCATACAATACAGGACAAAGATCTCTCCAAAATTCTTTCAGCATTTTAACGCTACCTGAAAGCGCTCTCAGAAGAGCATTTTTACAGTGGTGTTGATTGATTGATTGACCGCTGGAGACAGAAGAGACAAAAAAAAAAAAAAATCGAAAAAACTTAAAAGAAAAACATACATTGAAATAGGAAATAAATGTTCCTCCAACATGCTATCTAATTTCGCTTACCTATCACGTTTCTGTAGTTTCCTTATCTTCTAAAATTCAATAAAACATTTGCGTTGGTTGTGTTTTCGTGTGTGCTAAAAATGATTATATCATAGAAAGTGCAGGAAGGAAAATTTGCATGTAAGTGTTTGTGTTCGTTACTTATATTCATAATTACCATTTAGTCTTTCCTGGAAATGGAAAAAAACTCAGGTATTATGTTTTAATGACCAGAAAATAAAGTAGATTCTTCAAAACTTGGCAAAAATAGTATGCGTTTATGCGCGAAGCATGAGTATATCATTACGCTGCATATAAAATTAAGCCGTCAAAAGTATGTAGTTGTGCGGCATGCACGGAATTTCACTCAGTTGTAAATGAATGTGTATATTTATTCTAGTCATGACTGAAACACTATATATCTTCTCTGTAAATTATGCAAACATTGAAGCTAATATATTTATGTCATATGACAACTGTTTACTGTTATGCTTACCCATAAGTACATAATTACACTTAGTATGCAATGCCTTGGCAAAAGTATGTGATCATTTATCATAATAAAAACCTAATCGTGCTAAATTATAACCAGGGAAATTGTGAAAATTCTTACAGTAACAAACAGCTTTTCATCAGCTAGAGTGTACGTCAGAGGCAACAGTGATTTATGCACACCCCACCTAACATTATTCCAACTTATTCCAACACTCCCTCAAATTTCCTAAACTATATAGCTGATGACGTAATCATTTTTGCTACTGCCTCTTCAGAACTGCGGAGTATGGTCCAGGAACTTGCTGACAAGACTATGGAATGCGAAAATGAACTTTCTGAAAACAAAACTGATGTACAATGTTTTTGCAAGAAATGAAGATTTATCGATTAATGGGGAAAAGCGGAAGATAACCATTACCCACATTTACCTTGGACAGCAGATATCAAGCAAAGGTCACGTTGTTGAAGAAATTAATCGAAATATAAAGATTGGAAAGCTTTTGGAAATAATAGTACAATTTTAAGAGCAATATGCCATTATGTCTTAAAAGAAAAGTGTTTAATCAATGCATCCTTCCAGTGCTTACGTACAGTGCAGAGACGTGGACCTTAACTACAAAGGTTGTACACAACTGAAAAAAGCCTGGAGAGATGCATGCTTTGTGTAACTAGGAGACATAAGAAGAGGAACTCATGGATAAGGAAAATGACAAGAGTGGAAGACATCATGATCAGAATGAAATCCCTGAAATTTCAATAGGTTGAGCATGTTGCCAGAAGAACGGGCCACCGATGGACAACCAAAATTGTAGACTGGACTCCAAGGGACAGGAAATGACCAAGAAGACCACGTGGGAGATGGGTGGATGAAATTCGGAAGCATGTGAGGGTGACATGGAGGAGACTGGCGCAAGACGGCCGTTGGTGAAGAAACTTGGGAGACCTTCATCTATGTACACTGCTGGCCACCCAAAATGCAACACCAAGAAGGACACGAGATAGCAAAGCCCGATTTGCTGGACACATAACAACAGATACAAAGATGAAACGATTGAGCTTACAGGCCCGTGCGACTTGCGGAACACGCAGACATCAATAGTTCATGTAGCCCCCATGGATGGCAATAACGGCCGCTACACGCCACGGCATCGAACGAAAGAGGCTTTGGATGTGGGATTGTGGTATGTCGGTCCAGGCTGCTTCCACAAGTTGCCACAGTTCATCAGGCGTAGCCGCGGGTGGTGCTTGCCGGGCCACTCGGTTGCTGATCAGCGACCAGCGTGTTCGATGGGCGCTATATCGGGAGAACATGCGGGCCACGGCAGCAGTGACACCTGGTGGGTCGTGAAGAATAGTTGCACGATGCTTGCCACGTGCAAGCGTGCGTTGTCCTGTTGAAACGTGGCCGCTGGCAGGTCCTGCAGGTAAGGGAGGACTACAGGCTCCAAAACGTCGGAGATGCAGCGGTGGCTGCTGAGTGTACCGGCGATGCGTACCAGAGGGGTGCGGGTGTCATATCCAATTGCGCCCCAAACCATAACGCTAGGCGACTGACCGGTATGGCGAAGCATAATGCAGGCGTCATACAGTCTCTCGCCACGGTGCCGCCAAACGCGAATCCGACCATCGTGGTGTTGCAGGCAGAAGCCGGATTGGTCGGAGAAGACAATGTCGGGCCATTCCGTAGTCCAGGTACGGCGTTCAACGGCCCACTGCCACCGCACTCGCCGGTGGTGTAACGTCAATGGTAACCGGAGCAATGGGTGCCGTGCGACAAGTCTCCGCTCCTGCAGACGACGTCGAACGGTACGTGCTGACACAGGTTGTTGCGCACCAAACCCTAATTCCTGCGCTAACATTCGTGACGGGGCGGTGGGAGCCGTCAATGCCCTCAGCACAACATGCCGGTTCTCTTGTTCGGTGGTGTGCCGCGGCTGCGGCAATCGCTCACGTCGGTCCCTTCTGCACCCACCGAATCCACACTCGCCTCTCTGTGGCTGGATGTCGTCCCACTCGGGCGCCGATGTCTCGGTACGATAAACCGCTGTCGTGATAAGCCACTATTCGTCCTCTGTCGAACTCCGAAACGTGCTGGAATGACTGCCGTATTCTGCGACGAGGAATCAGGAAGCTTTCCACGCACAGGTCCGGTAGTACAACACACTTCCACTACTTACACCCCACCTTCTGTGCACCCTTCTTATAGTGCTTCTCGGTGGCGTGCCGGGCGCACATGATTTGCATATGCCCTGTAATGCCAATCGTTTGCATGTCCTTTCGCGGGCGACGCATGCTGCGAATTTCTGGCCAATCGGATGCTTCCTGCTTAGTGTTGCATTTTGGGTGGCCAGCAGTGTATATACATGTGTGTGTGTGTGTGTGTGTGTGTGTGTTTCTTAATTATTAAGTATTATATAACATATTTGCATGAATTTATTAGTTCTGAATTGAATTATCTTCTACCATACCATAATTTTTTGTTTTTGTTTTGATTTTCTGTTATTTGAATTTCTAGTATATGCAATAATGTTTCATTTATATTTTTTCTTGTTTAAAGCATATGTTTACCGTCAGTCATTGCAACTACAAAAATTAAAAACATATATATTTGGTGGTTTTCTTATTCTCTTTTTTATCAATTTTTAGTTGTTGTTTTTGTTTTGTTTTTATGGCTGGTTAAGGTGTTCTTGGGAATCGAGGGGTTTGGGGTTACTTGTTTGGGGTGTGTTACAAAATTTAAAAAAATAATATAAAATTTATTTTATTTATGATTTTTTATTTCTTATCGCTCTAATTTTTGGTTTGTGTTTTCTTCCGGTTGGCTCATTGCTGTTTGTTGCAGACTAAATAGTGCAGAAACCAATACTTTTTAGGGATCTATAGAGATATGAAGCGTGTTGTCTGTGCCTGGTTCTTGATAAATAAACAGTTCCATATTCCTCGCTTTTTTTTTTTTTTTTTTTCAGACTGGTCATCAGGTATCTTCCTTTGCTACTACGATTCAATTATTCCAACTTTCAGTATTAAGGTAATTTCTGTTATTGCTTTTGATTTTTCTTTAATGCAGCCTTTGGCGCTTTAGAATTTCAAAAGCGTTTGTTTTGCATGTTACCATGTTATATATATATATATACAGTATCATCATCATCATCATTGTCAACCATTATCAATCCACTACTGGACGAAGGTCTCTTCAAGCCTCTTCCACAACGGTATACCTTGTGCCAGTCTCCTCCATGTTACTTCCGCATACTTTCGAATTTCATCCACCCATCTCCCATGAGGACTTCCTCTGGCTCTTTTCCTACCCCTTGGAATCCCATCTAAAATTTCGACTGTCCATCGATGGTCTGTCCTTCTGTCAGTATGTCCAGCCCATTGCTCGTTCGTGACAGACGTAGTGTTGGTGGCTCCAATATTTTATGCATTTTAGCGTGGAATACCTCGTCCCTCACTCACCTGTTGCGTGGCCCGGCTGTCTAAAGGTACTGTGTACGTTTTGAGCTACTTTTCTAGCGTTCTCATCCTCATATTAGTTCATATTCATCCGTTTTCTTATCGTTTGCTCGTTTGTTTACGTTTGGAAGCTGCCACCATGGCGGCTTCCGGTATTTCCTTATCATCTATGGGCGTGGCGGATGCACGTCACGTCACACTTCCCACGTCCATGGAAGTTAACATACTCTCGTCCTCAGATGTATCTGCTCAGATGCCTTCCCAGCTTTCTAGTACTCCTGTACCGGTGCCTTCACTGGACTTGGCTGCGCTTTCTTCTTCAGCTCCTGCATCTGCCTCGGTGCTCTCCCTGGGTACTACTGATTCTACTGCCTTGCCTTCGGCCTGTGCTTCTCTTCCCTCACAGCCTTCTGTGCCTGCCGGATCCGAACAGACTTCTCTTCCGAGGATGTCATTTGCCTCTAAAGTGCAACGAGGCGCTACTTCTACGTCCGATTCCTCTCAACCAGATGGTCTTTTGCAAGCAACACCTATTATTCAGGTATCCAACCACAAGGTGAAGGTAACGATAGATGACAATTCGCAGATTGGCCGTGATTTCCATAACCTCCTGGATAGAGGTGTGCTCTTTCATGCTTTCCCAAATACTCCATTGCCACGCTACATGGAAGCCCTCGCTGGACATGTGTCGTCTGCGTCCATTGCAGGAATTTCCCGTACTCCTCGGGGTATTTCAGTACAGTTCAATCACAAGGAGGATGCTGACTTTTTTCTTGCAAACGGACTTTCGATTGGGACAAACCATCTCATCCCGTCGCCTCTTTCCAAGTGACCGGTGAACATCACGTTCTATCCTGTTCCACAGGAAGTGCCTGATACTGCACTTCCTCTCCTTGTCAGTCATGTTTGTAAAATTGTTGGCAAGGTCCGTCGCCTCTCTGACGCTCCCCGCTGAACTCGATTTGCACATGCTACCGGACCTCGCCGTCAGTTATTGGTCGTCTTTCCCACCGAGAAAGCCTTGGCGGTTTGCCCTACAGAAGCTACTGTTGAAATTGGCGCACGAACGTACAGTTTCAAGATTTTCACTGCTCACTATTGTACACACTGTTTAGCACAGAATCACACCACTGCCTCCTGTGACCGCGTTCGACGTGGACGTTCATCAAGTTCGCATCCCGCTGCTGACCACATTGGTCTTTCTACTATCCCCACTACCGGTAGTTTGCCTGACGCGAATTCTTCGTTTCTCCGTCAGACGAAGATTTCCGTCACGGACAATGCTGCCTTTCCTCCTCTCCCGACCCGTACGATTGGGCATCCACCTTCAAGATTGACAGAGTTGTCTTCGACTACAGATGTGTCTACAGCGGAGTGTTCCGATCCGGGTGTGTTGAGTGGTGGTTTGGCAGATCGGCCGTCTGGCTCTTCTCCTAGCCTCTCGGATATCGGATCTCCATTTCCAACCTTGTCTACAATACCCTTATTGCAACATCTTCCTGAAGCCTCGGCTGTTGTACCAGTCTACACTAAGGCAGCTCAGCTACGTACTGCTTCTTCGGCGACGGTCGTTTCCTCGTCTCCTGACTTGGGAGGTGAGCCTGATCCACTAATGGATACATCCGCCTCAGCTTCTTCTTCGAAGCGGATTGGAACTTCCAAAAGCGCTGTAAAACAGAAAAAGTTAAAACAACTTTCTGTGCCACATTCTGAGGATACATCTAGTGTTCCCGAGGTTTCCGGTTACGGTGTTTCTCCACCTGATGATTCTTCAAACAGTATGCTTCTCCGCTCAGGTCCTGTCAATCCTCTCTCTGATGCTGAGGTTCTACAGGCCGTTGATACGTTTCCTCCAGTTCCTGGCCCACTGTCCAGACAGCAACTTTTACGTCTTTTTCAACCTGCACGTACGATTGTTGGATCTGAAGAATTTCTTCACTCACCTGATCTGGACCTGTATGCAGCGGTAACGCAATTCAAAGCTCATGTGTCACTTTTTAAATCTCTGTGTGCCACCGATCCTCGGTATCAGCCTTTTTGAGACGTTACACGCGCCGTCTCGCCTCCTTGAAGGAGCTCGTTGAGAAGCATATATGTCATACCTTCTATCCTTTTACCGATGACCTTTAGCTCTCTTCCTCACACCGATTACTTTTTGTTCTCTCAATGCTAGGGGATTTGCGAACCCGTTCGCAGATGCCCTGGTTTTGCAGATTTAGTGCATGTTGATTCTGATGTTTTCATTGTGTGTTTTTACTGTGATTCACAAGTAATGTATTGTAAATTTGCTTTATTTGTCTGTAAATTTGCTTTATTTGTCTGTAAATTTGCTTTATTTGCTTTATTTAATTTATTGTAATATTTGCTTTATTTTAAACTTGCGATAATTGCGTGTTTTTGCTGTGTTTTCAAAACTAATCGGTCTCGTTACTTGTGTGATCTCCTCATTATCTCAGTATCATTATCTTATCTGTTGTTTCCTGAATTTGTGCCTGTTTTTTAAATTACCTATAATTGTGAGTGTTTGCTGTGTTAGTGCTTTCCTCTATCGCGGATTATTATAGTGGTACGTTTGTTACCTTTGTTATTTTTATAAAGTTGCTGAGGTACTCAATGTTGTTTTGCGCTCTAACCACATTTCAGTTCCGTTCGGTTGATTTATGATAGCATAGTACATTTCATGCATTTGTGCACATGTGTTATAGTGTTTGACATGTCGTTAGGTAATTCATTGTTCGTGTGCATATTCATTTCTTTTATGTGTAACGTTGTGCTGCATCGTGGATATACTGACTTTCCGCACTGTTGTTTTCTGTACTGCAGATTTTAATGAATCTCCTATGTCTGTATTTCGTTATAGCAATAAACTGGGTACCACTATGGTACCCACAGTTACCAATACCATTGCCATTTCAGGGATTTTACTCTAATCACGATGTCTTCCACTCTTGTCATTTTTCTGATCGACGAGTTTCTCTTATCTCTTCTGGTTACACCAAGCATGCACCTCTCCATGCACCTCTCCATGCTCCTTTGAGCTGTCTGCAGCCTTTGCATGTCTCTTTCAGTTAAGGTCCACGTCTGTGCACTATACGTAAGCACTGGAAGGATGCATTGATCAAACACTTTTCTTTTAAGACATAATGGCATATTGTTCTTGAAAATTATGCTGTCTCTTCCAAAAAGCTCTCCAGGCAAGTTTTATACGCTAACTAATTTCTTCATCAATGTGACTTTTGCTTGATATCTGCTGTCCAAGGTAAATCTAGATGTCGGTTATCTCCAGCTTTTCTCCATCAATCGATAAAACTTCATTTCTTGTAAAAGCATTGAACATCACTTTTGTCTTCTGAAAGTTCATTTTTAATCCCCCTTCTTTACTCTTGTCAGCGAGTTCCTGGATCATACTCTGCAGCTCTGATGGAGTAGTTGCAAAAATGACTATGTCATCATCAAAACGAAGGTGGGTTAGATAATCTCCATTAATCTTTTTCCCTTTGTTTTCCCAGTTCAGTGATTGAAAGATGTTTTCCAATGTGGCGTCAAAAGGCTTGGCAGAAGTGGTGTCACCTTGTCTCACTCCCTTTCCAATTCTTATTTGTGCTGTATTCTCAAACAGCCGAATCTTTGCACTTGCATTTTCATAGATGTTATTAATAGTATTAATGTATGCATCTTCAATACCGCAGGATTTCAAAGCCATTGTAACTGCTGATGGTTTCACCGAATCACAGGCCTCCTCATAATCGATAAAAGCCATGCATAATGGAAGTTCATATTCCCTATCTCTTTCAATTAATTCTCTCAGTACGTAGATATATCTATAGTGCTGTAGCCACTCCTGAATCCAACTTGTTCTCTCGGTTGAGCCACGTCCAGTGTTACCTTCAAGTGGTGTGAAAAAACTTTAGTGAATATTTTATAAACCACTGATAGGAGGCTGACAAGTCTGTAGTTCCTGAGATCGCCAATGTCACCTTTTTTATGTAGCAGGATCATTGTAGCGTTGTCCCAATCCTCAGGAATCTTCCCTTCATTAAGGCATCGAGTGAAAACTTGGGCGAGTACTGTTTTAATTTCTCCTCTTGCTTCTTGTATGATGTCTGCAGTAATTCCATCTTCTCCTGGAGCTTTTCCCCGCTTCATGTTCTTCATTGCTTGTGCAACTTCTGCTGGGAGGACTGGAAGAACTCTGGTACTGGTATCTTTCATGATGTCTGGAGTACATGTATCATTCCTTTCATGTAATTTGGAGTAGAAATCTTTCACTCTTGTCAAAATTTCGCCTCTATTTCTTGTTACAGAACCATCATCTTCTCTCAGTGCCATAATCTGTTTTCTTCCCTTACAGAGATGTCCCTTTGTTGTCTTTAGGCTTTGGTTGTTTTCAATTGCTTTCCTCACTAGTTCACAGTTGAATTTCCTTATGTCTTCAGATACTTTTTCGTACTGTCTTGTATAGCTTGACATATTCCACTTTGGAAGTCACATCTTCTTTAGTTGTCCTCATCTCTCTTCTTTTTGCATCAACATTTTGGTTTTTCCTGATAATTTGTTCACATGCAACTTGTTCTTAGACCCAGCTAATTTCGTTGCTGTCTCCATAAGAGCCTTTGGTTACTTTTCTGTTAACTTCAGAGACGTCCACTTCTTCAGACGTCAGACCTCCTAGAATAGAGAACCTGTTCCTCTGTTCTAATTTGAAGGTATTATGATGCTTTTTAAGGTTGGTCACGTCAATAAACTTTGTTTGTTTTATGAGCTTGTCACGCTCGAGTTTAGTATTGAGGTGCGTCTTACATCTTACCATTCTATGGTCACTAGCTGTGTTGAACTTGTTCAGCACACTGCAGTCTTCCATGACAAGTTTCTCGTTACACACAATAAAATCAAGTTCACTTGTCAATCCATTGGGATGCCTCCATGTCCATTTCCTTTGCGGCTTTTCTTGAAAAAGAAATTCATGATGAAAAGCCCTTCTGGTTCTAAAAACTCTACGAGAGTATTTCCACACTGGTTTCTCTTGTCGTGACCGAATCTACCTACTGAAGTTTCATTCTTTTGCCATTGCCCCATTTTTTGCATTAAAATATCCCATAATTAACTCCAACTACTGCTTGCCTTTATTATTTAGATGACGAATTTCCTCATAAAATTCTTCAATTTCTTCTTCAGGATGACTTGTGGTGGGTACATAAGTTTGAATAATCTGAGCCTGGTATCTTCTTGAGAGTTGATAACGAGTCGTGCAGTTCTGTCAAAGGAACTTTCAACTTCTACAACTTTATCCTTCAGTTTCTTGTTTATTATAAATCCAACACCACTAGTTCTGCCAGTATCTGTCCCACGATAGTAGAAGAGATGTGCACTTTTCAGTTCAATGAGATCTTCTCCTTTCCTCTTTACCTCACTTAGCCCGACGATGTCCCATTTGACCCTTTGTAGTTCCTCTTCCAATTCAAGAAGCTTTGAATCAGAAGATAGGGAGCGTCCATTGTAAATAGCCAAGGTCAACATCAAACGGCAGCCTAGTCCGGTCCTCCGTTCATTCTTATCACCCTCTGCCTTCATGTCGCACTGGCCGCTGCCTTGGCCAGGTACAATCCCGCTGCCGAAAACTGAGGGCCAAGATTTAAGTTGTGGAGTCATTTTGGAGGGGTTTAGCCATAACTCACCACGCTGGCCAAGCGGGTTGGTGAGTGTGGGATAGCATTCCCTCTAATCCCGATTGTGTAGTTATACCGCTATTGGCGATCTTCAGAGCCCCTTTAGTGGGAACAGGATGCACCACGAGAAGGCGGGGTGGACATTTGTCAAGGAGATGCTGTGATTTTGCGCAACACCTGACCTTACATCCCCATATAAATATATGCATATATATCTTCATTGCCAACCATTATTGATCCACTGCTGGATGAAGGTCTCCCCAAGTTTCTTCCACAACTGTCTGTCATGAGCAACTCTTGTCCATGTTACTCCGATATGCTTTCGAATTTCATCGATTCATCTCCCGTGTGGTCTTCTTCTGGGTATATATATATGAGATAAGAAGAGGAACTCGTGGATCCGAAAAATGACAAGAGTGGAAGACATCATGATCAGAGTAAAATCTCTGAAATGGCAATGGGCTGGACATAGTGCAAGAAGGACAGATCATCGATGGACAGCCAAAATTTTAGATTGGATTCCGAGGGACAGGAAAAGACCCAGAAGAAGACCACATGGAAGATGGGTGGATGAAATTCGAAAGTATGCGGGAGTGACATGGAGGAGACTGGCACAAGACAGACCGTTGTGCAGGAAACTCGGGTAGAACTTCGTCCAGCAGTGGATTGATAATGGTTGACAATGATGATGATGATGATATATATATATATATATGGGATGTAAGGTCAGGTGATGCGTAACATCACAGCCTCTCCTTGACAAATGTCAACCCCGCCTTCTCGTGGTGCATCCTGTTCCTACTAAAGGGGCTCTGACGACCGCCAATAGCGGTATAACTATACCATCGGGATTAGAGGAAATTCTATCTTACACTCACCAACCCGCTTGGCCAGCGTGGTGAGTTATGGCCAAACCCCTTCAAAATGACTCCACAACTTAAATCTTGGCCCTCAGTCTCCGGCAGCTGGAATGTACCTGGCCAAGGCAGCGACCAGTGCGACATGAAGGCAGAGGGTGCTAAGAATCCCAGGAGGACCGGACTAGGCTGCCATCTGATGCTGACCTTGGCAACGTACAATGGACGCTCCCTATCTTCTGATTCAAGGCTTCTTGAATTGGAAGAGGAACTACAAAGGATCAAGTGGGACATCGTGGGGCTAAGTGAGGTAAGGAGAAAAGGAGAAGATCTCATCGAACTGAAAAGTGGACATCTCTTCTACTATCGTGGGACAGATACTGGCAGAACTAGTGGTGTTGGATTTATAATAAACAAGAAACTGAAGGATAAAGTTGTAGAAGTTGAAAGTTCCTCTGACAGAGCTGCACTGCTTGTTATCCAACTCTCGAAAAGATACCAGGCTCAGATTATTCAAACTTATGCACCCACCACAAGTCATCCTGAAGAAGAAATTGAAGAATTTTATGAGGAAATTTGTCATCTAAATAATAAAGGTAAGCAGCACTTGAAAATAATTATGGGAGATTTCAATGCAAAAATAGGGCAACGGCAACAGAATGAAACTTGAGTAGGTAAATTCGGTTACGGCAACAGAAACCAGCGTGGAAATACTCTCGTTGAGTTTGCAGAGGCAGAAGAGTTTTTCATCTTGAACTCCTTCTTCAAGAAAAAGCCACACAGGAAATGGACATGGAGACATCCAAATGGGACGACAAGTGAAATTGATTTTATTATGTGTAACAAAAAATTCGTCATAGAAGACTGCAGTGTGCTAAACAAGTTCAACACAGGCAGTGACCATAGATTGGTGAGATGTAAGATGCACCTCAACACTAAACTTGAACGTGGCAAGCTCATAAGACAAACAAAATCTATTGACATAACCAACCTTAAAAAACACCATAATACCTTCAAGTTGGAACTGAAGAACAGGTTCTCTGCTTTAGAAGGCCTAACATCGGAAGAAGTGGACATCTCTGAAGTTAACAGAAAAGTAACCAAAGCTCTTATGGAAACAGCAACAAAATTAGCTGGGTCTAAGAACAAGTTGCATGTAAATAAATTATCAGGAAAAACGAAAATGTTGATGCAAAAAAGAAGAGAGATGAGGACAACTAAAGAAGATGTGACTGCCAAAGTGGAATATATAGAGCTATGCAAGACAGTACGAAAAAGTATCACTGAAGATGTAAAGAAATTCAACTGTGAACTAGTGAGGAAAGCAATTGAAAACAACCAAAGCCTAAAGATAGCAAAGGGACATCTCAGTAAAGGGAAGAAAACAGATTATGGCACTGAGAAAAGAACATGGTTCTGTAACAAGAAATAGAGGCGAAATTTTGACAAGAGTGAAAGATTTCTACTCCAAATTATATGAAAGGGATGATACATGCACTCCAGACATCATGAAAGATACCAGTACCAGAGTTCCTCCAGTCCTTCCAGCAGAAGTTGCACATGCAATCAAGAACATGAAGCGGGAAAAAGCTCCAGGAGAAGATGGAATTACTGTAGACATCATACAAGAAGCAAGTGGAGAAATCAAACAGTACTCGCCCAAATTTTCACTCGATGCCTTAATGAAGGAAAGATTCTGAGGATTGGAACACCGCTACAATGATCCTGCTACATAAGAAAGGTGACATTGAGGATCTCGGAAACTACAGACCTATCAGCCTCCTATCAGTAGTTTATAAAATCTTCACTAAAGTTCTTTCACACCGCTTGAAGGTAACACTGGACATGGCTCAACCGAGAGAACAAGCTGGATTCAGGAGTGGCTACAGCGCAATAGATCATATCCATGTGCTGAGAGAACTAATTGAAGAGCGAGGGAATATGAACTTCCATTGACATGCATGGCTTTTATCGATTATGAAAAAGCCTTTGATTCGGTGAAACAATCAGCAGTTACAATGGCTCTGAAAACCTGCGGTATTGAAGATGCATACATTAATATTATTAATAACATCTATGAAAATGCAAGTGCAAAGATTCGGCTGTTTGAAAATACAACACACATAAAAATTGGAAAGGAGTGAGACAAGGTGACACCATATCTCCGAAGCTCTTTAATGCCACATTGGAGGGTGTTTTTCAGTCACTGAGCTGGGAAAACAAGGGGATAAAGATTAATGGAGATTATCTAACCCACCTTCGTTTTGCTGATGACGTAGTCATTTTTGCAACTACCCCATCAGAGCTGCAGAGTGTGATCCAGGAACTTGCTGACAAGAGTAAAAAGAAGTGGGATTAAAAATGAACTTTCAGAAGACAAAAGTGATGTTCAATGCTTTTACAAGAAATGAAGATTTATCGATTGATGGAAAAAAGCTGGAGATAACAGACACGTACGTTTATCTTGGACAGCAGATATCAAGTGAGGGTCACATTGATGAAGAAATTAATCGGCGTACAAAACTTGCCTGGAGAGCTTTTGGAAGAAACAGCATAATTTTCAAGAGCAATATGCCATTATGTCTTAAAGAAAAATGTTTGATCAATGCATCCTTCCAGTGCTTACGTATGGTGCAGAGACGTGGACCTTAACTAAAAGAGACATACAAAGGCTGCAGACAACTCAAAAAAGCATGGAGAGGTGCATACTTGGTGTAACCAGGAGAGATAAGAAGAGGAACTCGCGGATCCGAAAAATGACAAGAGTGGAAGACATCATGATCAGAGTTAAATCCCTGAAATGGCAATGGGCTGGACATACTGGCAGAAGGACAGATCATCGATGGACAGCCG
The DNA here is from genome assembly GCA_039090855.1 of Macrothele yani. Taxonomy (NCBI): domain Eukaryota; kingdom Metazoa; phylum Arthropoda; class Arachnida; order Araneae; family Macrothelidae; genus Macrothele; species Macrothele yani. Next base: position 42,051,337 of record CM076990.1, on the reverse strand, counting down.
AAATTTTAGATTGGATTCCAAGGGACAGGAAAAGACCCAGAAGAAGACCACATGGGAGATGGGTGGATGAAATTCGAAAGTATGCAGGGGTGACATGGAGGAGACTGGCACAAGACAGACGGTTGTGTAGGAAACTTGGGGAGACCTTCGACCAGCAGTGGATTGATAATGGTTGACAATGATGATGATATATATATAGCTGTAAATAATCGTATCTCTTCATTTTGGTCTGTTACAGATCTTGCAGATATACTTCTGAATCATTTCAGCATGCACAAGACTTGTGAAAATATCAATATCTACTGTTTCAACAACTCACGTTATACTTCTTTGCTTTCGTTTTGTTTAAAAGAGAATTCAGACACGAGAGATAAAAAATGAAAACAGCACAAAAGAAAAATAATTGTCTGTAGCTTTGGAAAAAAGATTCTCAGTTTTAACCACTCTTAACTGTTAAAAGTTTAGTAGTTCTTTTTTTTTTTTTTAAGTTTTCTTAATTTTTAATATTAGGATGTAAGCCTGAATGTTTCATTATAAAATTTTTCAGCTTTCAAACGTTTACTTTCATTGAATCCCCCTCTCAATTTTTTTCAACACCCTCTAATGTAAAATGCTTACATAAATCCCTGAGAAGCGAGATGTAAGAATTAAATCATATATTTTCCTATGCAAGCTAGATAACATTTTGAGCAAATATTAATTTTGATGTCACCAAAGTACGAACTCCAAACACATGCTATTAAATCAGATGAATACGATATTTAGGCGCTCCTGCATTTGTGTTCCACCTTTAGCCTTCTATTAAACATGGATAGGAAAATACGCACTAATTGATAACGAGAACTATACTTAAAATACTAGAACTATACTAATAATCCGAATTTTTTGCCGTTAAATAAAATTAAAAATTTTCAAGGTTTTGCACATCAAGCAGATGTTTTCTTCAAGAAAGATAGACAGCAAACTAGTTGATGTTTGAGAGCTTGGAAACTTTGAATTCTATTTAACGCTAATAAATTCGGATTACTAGTATAGTTTTACTATTTCAAAATATTACACATTGATTAGGATGATGTATCTACCACTCCTCTCGCAGTATTGTGAAAGTAAATATATTACTCAGTTGCATCATGTTGGCTGTTTTTATCCCCTCTGGGTGAAAGCACTTCTTTCATTTTTAGTAAGGCCACATTTCCTATTAAGCACTGCCTGCCTAATTGGGATTACAACATTTTTAGGGCATATGAAGAAAAGGAAACATCTTAAGATATGCGAGAAAAATGGTTGACAGGAAAACAATGCTACTAAGACATACAATTATTGTTCGAAACATTTCCACAGCATCTAAATTGTTATCAAGAAGGTTTCTGTTGCGGTTTCTCTTTGCAGAAAATCCTTAACGTTCTCAAAGTCCATATGACGAGTAATATCGCTCTCAATGTATAGAAAACTAAAGACGACAGGCTACCTTGGCTCATAGTTAAACGCATATACGCCATTAAATCGAATATGAAGAAATATGAAGAAATTAACTCGTGCGCCAAAAGCTATTAAATCGAAAACAAATGCCGTCTGTGTGTATGTTGAAATTCTTAAACATATTTATTTTAATTGTACATAGTTTTTTATCATTAAAGTGTACTTTAATGATAAAAAACTATGTACAACTAAAATAAATATGTTTAAGAACTTTCAACGCCACAACGGCGTCATCCTCAGAAACAGTGCAGTAGTGAGCACAGAAGTGAGTTAGCCTATATACTTTACAAGACACATAGCAGTTAATGCACATGTGCAATAATCGGTAAAGTCCAAATCAAGTTCAGTGGGTACAAGCATAGTTGGTGGGCGTGATCTGGCCCAAAAGTGTTCTCCAAGGAAGGGGGATAAACACAGGGGGGTTCATCGTTACAGCATCTTTCACCATTGACGAATATGTGAATATGTATACGTCGATGAGCCATTATATTACGACCACCTACCTAATAAACTGTAGTACCCCCTTTAGCCCGCAAAACAGTGACCAATTGGAGAGGCATCGATTTGATGAAATGGCAATAGGTATCTTGGGGTATGTGGTACCATAATTTCAATAGCAGGTCCTCCAGTTCCCGTACATTTTGGGGTGGTGGTGATTCGGCACGAACCCGCTTTTCCAAGTCGAACCACAAATGTTCGATTGAGTTCTTGTCAGGTGAACTTGGATTCCAGGGCATTAACATGAAGTCACCAGCATGTTCCTCGAACCACTCCTTGACGATTCTGGTAGTGTGGCATGGCGTATTATCCTGTTGGTAATGGCCATCACCAGCAGAGAATACAGTTAACGTGAATGGGTGAACTTGGTCCGCAACGATGTTCAGATACCTGAAAGCTGTCAGGGATTGTGCTAGAAAAAGAAACATCGCCTACAGCATAACACCGCCGCCGCCGGTCTGTTTCCGCCCAGCAGTGCATCCAGGCGCCATAGCCTCCGTAGGTAATCGGTGTATCTGCGCTCGGCCATCTACGTGATGAACCAGGATTCTTGATTCGTCACACCAGAACATTTTCTTCCAATCATCCTCGGTCCAATCTCGATGATCTTGGGCCCATTTCATGCGCTGTTGGCGATGGCGTGCAGTGACCACGGGGACCCCGCAGGGTCTTCGGGTACGCGGACCTATGTGCAGAAGGCTGCGATGAACTGTGTGACACATTGCCCTGATCACCACTGCTGTAGCTGCGGGTGATTTGTCGCACGGTGGCCCTGTGGTCGCTGTGAACAATGCGTGAAAGTCTCCGCTACCCTCTGGCATCAGTGAGCTGCGAACAATACACGGCTGGTCGACGGTTGTTCATTCGGCCATCTGTGCACCACTTTTAATACGTACTCACTACAGCGGCACGTGAACAACCCACAAGCCGCGCCGTTTCCGAGATCGTAGTTCCGAGGTGCCGCGCCATCACAATTTGTCTTTTATCGAACTCCGATAAATCGGCAGCTTTTCCCGTTCTGACTCCGAACACTCTACCAACCGAAAGCCGTTCCTCGGGTTGTATATAAACTGCTCTGTGAACTTCAACTGCGCCACCGTTCGGTCACCAGGCGCGCTCATTTCTCTAGGCTGTGGGTAGTCATAATGTAATAGCTCATCGGTGTAGTTCTTGATTCGCTTAATTAAAAAAAAAAAATCTCTCTCCTTTGTCATTTAATCCAATTATCTTTAATCTTTAATTTTGGATTTTATCAGTTCCATTGTAGACATTTTGTTCTTACACAAGGTAGAAAACATCTCAAATTAATCAAACACGACTTTCTCGGAATGAGATAAATAAATACGAACTCTCTCTGACTGAAACATCGTGTTTTGATAGAGGTTTGTTTGCGGGAAAACTGATGGTATCAAATAACGTGCAATACACAATCCCCCGGTTTTACAATTCTGCGACTATTACGTCTAAAACACAATAAAAAATATGAATTCGAAATAAATTTTTGCTTCACTTTGTTCTGGCACCAGCTCCTTTGACGCTTCATCAAAGGGCTTCTTCCTTTTGGAACAATGTATCGAATTTGCCTTTGTTTCGAAGATCAACCAAACAACCCAGAAGGGCATTGTATAATTTCGCAATTGTGCACAAATCATATCCAGGTTACTGAAGTACTTAATATACTATATGCATGTTTTTCAGGTCTTTGCAAATTACTGTCATTAGTGCCAGTACACTTCGGAATAAAAGCCCAAAGCCTTAAGAAAACCAAAATCAGGGCTTGATTTTTAGCATTTAATTAAACGACTTTACTGAGTTAAGTTCCTTCTGGAATTAAAAACATTATTTCGCATAAGAAGTGAAATACAGTGCATATTAACTAAACCATTAAAAAAAAGCAGATGAAATTTAAAGTAAAAAAGGGACAGCTGGCATGACAAATTTTAAGCTCGCCAGTGGCGAGTTCCAAATTGGTTGTAACCATTGGATTCCTAGTCATAATTTAATCATTAAAACCAAATTGGTTGTAACCATTTCATTCCTAGTCATAATTTAACCATTAAAACCAGGGATTATAAGGGATGGTTATAACCAACTTCCAAATAACCACGGATTATAAGACATGGTTATAACCAATGCCTTATAATCCCTGGTAAAATGTTATAACCAGGGATTGGGATTATTATGCCACATAATCCCAATCCCTGGTTATAACCATGCCTTGTTATAAGTGTATAATCATTCCTAGTCATAATTTAACCATTAAAACCAGGGATTATAAGGGATGGTTATAACCAACTTCCAAATAATTACAGATTATAAGACATGGTTATAACCCTGGTAAAATGTTATAACCAGGGATATATAATCCCTGGTAAAATGTTATAATCCCTGGTAAAATGTTATAACCAGGGATTGAGTTTATGAGGCATAATAATCCCAGGGATTGGGATTATTAGGATAACCAGGGATTGGGATTATTATGCCTCATAATCTCAATCCCTGGTTATAACCCAGGGATTGGGATTATTGGGATAACCAGGGATTGGGATTATTATGCCTCATAATCTCAATCCCTGGTTATAACCATGCCTTGTGATAAGTGTATAATCATTCCTAGTCATAATTTTGCTTAAAAATACATGCAATTACGCCTTATTATAAATGGATGCTAGTGGTTACTCATAAATTTGTATTTAATGATTGGCAATCACTAAATAAAGATTTATGAGTAACCAGTAGTGTAAATTACGTACAATTATGAAACAAAAGTGTACAATTACGCGAAGTTGCACGAAAAGTGTACAATTATGCGAAGTTGCACGTTAGCATGTTTATAACAAGTGAAAAGTATTTAATTATCCCTAGTCAAGTGTCAGTTTTTTTTATTTATTTTTTATTGGAGGTTTAACGACTACCGTGAGCAACTCAATGGACTATAAGCAGTCGCCCGTCCCTAATTTAGGGTCACTGGTTCCAGGGAAGGGAGAGAACCAGTGCCATAAGACAAACACATCATCCATGACTCACCAGGATTCAAACTCAGACCCCATTTGGACGAATGATCAGCAGCCATCGCTTAGACCACTGCGCCACCAGGGCGTCAGGTGTCAGTAATTATGTTTGGTTATCAAATGTGTTATAATGCCAGTAAAAAACTGTGATAATTTAAAGTCATACGTTCATGCTTAGTAACAACAATACAATTATTCTTTGTGATATGTATCCAATCAGACACAATATAACTGCAAAATTACGAGATGCTTTATTACGGCGGATTATCAAGAAATTTCAAACTGTGGGTGTACCTGAAAAGTTTGGAGGGGTGAAAAACGGGTGGGGGGATATGAAAGCAAATTTTTCGGAGCCAGAAAAATTTTACAGTGAAAAATGTAGGCCTTAAACCTATGATTGAAAAAGTGAAAAACTCTTCAAGAAATGGAGAACAGTTGAATTTTCAATAGTTGAAAATAGTCAAAACCCGGAATAATTTTCTCACAAATACACTCGGTTATATTGTTTCTGTTTCTTTTATTTTTCATTCCTCAAGTCTAAATGCTTCTTTAAAAAGGCTAAAGCAGAAGCATTAATATGGGTTGTTGAAACAGCAGATATTGATATCTTCAGAAATTGTAGCAGACTAAAGTGAGAAATGCGTACAAATGGTTTGTGGTTGCAAAGACTGTCTTAAAACATGTTTTAATAAAGAAAAACTAAAAATGAAAACATTCTACTGCTGTAAATATGAACTTCAAATAAAAGAAAATTAAAATTAAAAATATTGCAGTTCCGTGAAAGATCAAGGTACAGCCGAGGAATTTATGTGAATGCTAACTGGAAGTACAAGTACTTAAAAATGAAAAAGTGTATGTGTGTGTATGTGTGTGTGTGTGTGTCGGCACCTTCAAATAAAGGGGTGTTGGGATTTTTGTCCGAAGACATTTAGAGGGGTGTTGTGGTGTGTGTATAAATTCAGGGGCGTCGCAACTATTTTTTGACAACGGGGGCAAGGTATGAAGATGTCCATTTTTCGGCAAGATCATAAAGCGTATTATGGTGTTGTAAAACAGGACACGTTGACGTCATTTGAAAATGTTATAAAAAATGAATATGTCTATAGAGTTTAAATTAATATAAAACTTGAATTGTGTATCTATATGTATGGTGAGGTTTTTCAAAAACATTTACTCAGATTATGTCAGTATTATTATAAATAATACTGACATAATATGAGTAAATCTATATTGATTTGGACATTTCTACGTTAGTATGAATTCCACAAGAACCGTAACTCTTACGTTATACATCAAACAACATACTGTATGTGAAAATCTCTCTCTCTCTTTCCGTTCTTCTCCTTTCCATTCTATGTTCTTTCTTTAAAGAAAGACTGATTTATTTTTCTCTTTCCGTTCTTCCCCTCTCCGTTCTATGTTCTTTTTTTAAAGAAAGACTGACTTACGTAAACCCCGTTTTGCGGGATCACTTCCGTATGTGCCCAGGATTATTAATGTACTAAGAAATAAGTTCAAACCATATAATATTGACTTCGGCCTCACGACTAGAAATATTTATGCCTTAATCAAGAAGAATCAGGACGTGGTACCTCCACATACTAGGTACGGCGTATACACCATATCTCTACAAGCCGTTGTTCCAGAGACTAATGATATTATATATATTGGTTTTACAAAAAGGAACTTGAGTACCAGAATCAGGGAGCATAAATATGATCTTCGTAATGACAAGTTAACAACTGTCATGTCTCGACTGATTACGACAGGTTCCCATATTCCAAATGGGAATGAGGTATCCATTATAAACTCTCCAGGTAAGCTCTGACTGTTATTATTTATGGAGAGCCTATATATTGCATCATTCGGATCTCGTTGCTGTAATGATTATGTCCCTGTATATATATATATATAAAAATTCGTCATCGAAGACTGCAGTGTGCTGAACAAGTTCAGCACAGGTAGTGACCATAGATTGGTGAGATGTAAGATGCACCTCAACACTAAACTGGAACGTGGCAAGCTCATAAGACAAACAAAATGTATTGACATAACCAACCTTAAAAAACACCATAATACTTTCAAGTTGGAACTGAAGAACAGATTCTCTGCTTTAGAAGGCCTAACATCGGAAGAAGTGGATATTTCGGAAGTTAACAGAAAAGTAACCAAAGCTCTAATGGAAACAGCAACAAAATTAGCTGGATCTAAGAACAAGTTGCATGTGAACAAATTATCAGGAAAAACCAAAATGTTGATGCAAAAAAGAAGAGAGATGAGGACAACTAAAGAAGATGTGACTTCCAAAGTGGAATATATAGAGCTATGCAAGACAACACGAAAAAGTATCACTGAAGACATAAGGAAATTCAACTGTGAGCTAGTGAGGAAAGCAATTGAAAACAACCAAAGCCTTAAGATAGCAAAGGGACATCTCAGTAAGGGAAGAAAACAGATTATGGCACTGAGAAAAGAAGATGGTTCTATAACAAGAAATAGAGGCGAAATTTTGACAAGAGTGAAAGATTTCTACTCCAAATTATATGAAAGGGATGATACATGTACTCAGACATCATGAGGTACCAGAGTTCTTCCAGTCCTCCCAGCAGAAGTTGCTTCATGCAATCAAGAACATGAAGCGGGGGAAAGCTCCAGAGAAGATGGAATTACTATAGACATCATACAAGAAGCAAGTGGAGAAATTGAAACAGTACTCGCCCAAATTTTCACTGATGCCTTAATGAAGGGAAGATTCCTGAGGATTGGAACAACGCTACAATGATCCTGCTACATAAAAAAGGTGACATTGAGGATCTCAGGAACTACAGACCTATCAGCCTCCTATCAGTGGTTTATAAAATCTTCACTAAAGTTCTTTCACAGCTTGAAGGTAACACTGGACATGGCTCAACCGAGAGAACAAGCTGATTCAGGAGTGGCTGCCCAAATAGATCATATCCACTCGATGCCTTAATTGAAGGGAAGATTCCTGAGGGAATATGGAACAACGCTACAATGATGCATGGCTTTTATCGATATGAAAAAGGTGACATTGATTCAGTGAACTCAGCAGTTACCACGGCCTCCTATCAGTGGTTTATTGAAAATCTTCACTAAGTTCTCACACCGCTTGAAGGTAACATCTGGACATGGCTCAAAATGAACAAGTGCAAAGATTCGGCTGGCTACAGCACATAGATCATATCCACGTACTGAGAGAACTAATTGAAAGAGCGAGGAGAATATGAACTTCCATATCTCCGAAGCTCTTTATCGATTATGGAAAAAGCCTTTGATCACTGAACTGGTGAAACCATCAGCATTACCACGGCTCTGAACCCACCTTCGGTATTGAAGATGACGTAGTCATTAATATTGCAACTACCCCATCAGAGCTGCAGAGTATGATCCAGGAACTTGCTGACAAGAGTAAAGAAGTTCGGATTAAAAATGAACTTTGAAAAAAAGTGATGTTCAACACAAGAAATAAGATTTATCGATTGATGGAGAAAACTGGAGATAACAGATACATATGTTTATCTTGGACAGCAGATATCAAGTGAGGGGCCACATTGATGAAGAAATTAATCGGCGTACAAAACTTGCACTGGAGAGCTTTTTGGAAGAAACAGCATAATTTTCAAGAGCAATATGCCATTATGTCTTAAAAAGAAAGTGTTTGATCTATCCCACCTTCGTTTTGCTGATGACGTGGAGTCATTAACTGCAGACATACAAAGGCTGCAGACAACTCAAAGCAGCATGGAGAGGTGCATCCAGGAACTTGCTGACCAGGAGAGATAAGAAGAGGAACTCGTGGATCCGAAAAATGACGAGAGTGGAAGACATCATGATCAGAGTTAAAGTGATGTTCAATGGGCTTTTACAAGAAATGACAGCCGAAATTTATCGATTGGATTCAAGGGACAGAAAAGACCCAGATAACAGATACATGGGAGATGGGTGGATGAAATTCGTAAATATGCGGGAGTGACATAGGAGGAGACTGGCACAAGACAGACCGTTGATGGAAGGAAACTTGGGGAGACCTTCGTCCAGCAGTGGATTGATAATGGTTGACAATGATGATGATGATGATGATATATATATATATATATAACAGCATAATTTTCAAGAGCAATATGCCATTATGTCTTAAAAGAAAAGTGTTTGATCAATGCATCCTTCCAGTGCTTACGTATGGTGCAGAGACGTGGACCTTAACTAAAAGAGACATACAAAGGCTGCAGACAACTCAAAGATGCATGCAGAGGTGCATGCTTGGTGTAACCAGGAGAGATAAGAAGAGGAACTCGTGGATCCGAAAAATGACAAGAGTGGAAGACATCATGATCAGAGTTAAATCCCTGAAATGGCAATGGGCTGGACATACTGCCAGAAGGACAGACCATAGGTGGACAGCCGAAATTTTAGATTGGATTCCAAGGGACAGGAAAAGACCCAGAAGAAGACCACATGGGAAGATGGGTGGATGAAATTCGTAAAGTATGCGGGAGTGACATGGAGGAGACTGGCACAAGACAGACCGTTGTGGAGGAAACTTGGGGAGACCTTCGTCCAGCAGTGGATTGATAATGGTTGACAATGATGATGATGATGATGATATATATATATATATATAACAGCATAATTTTCAAGAGCAATATGCCATTATGTCTTAAAAGAAAAGTGTTTGATCAATGCATCCTTCCAGTGCTTACGTATGGTGCAGAGACGTGGACCTTAACTAAAAGAGACATACAAAGGCTGCAGACAACTCAAAGATGCATGCAGAGGTGCATGCTTGGTGTAACCAGGAGAGATAAGAAGAGGAACACGTGGATCCGAAAAATGACAAGAGTGGAAGACATCATGATCAGAGTTAAATCCCTGAAATGGCAATGGGCTGGACATACTGCCAGAAGAACAGACCATCGATGGACAGCCGAAATTTAGATTGGATTCCAAGGGACAGGAAGAGACCCAGAAGAAGACCACATGGAAGATGGGTGGATGAAATTCGAAAGTATGCGGGAGTGACATGGAGGAGACTGGCACAAGACAGACCGTTGTGGAGGAAACTTGGGGAGACCTTCGTCCAGCAGTGGATTGATAATGGTTGACAATGATGATGATGATGATATACTGTATATATCTTGGTCTTACTCGTGAATGTTACATCTGAAGATGGGGACGCTATGATCCTCGAAAGATCTCATGTGGTGTGTTTTTTAGCAGTAAAACTGTGTATGTGTGCTAACATATGTGTTTTATCGTGTTTAGTCAATAATTTAACTTTCAACAACACTGATTTTATTATACTGAAATAGAAAACGTTCCTGCTCTAACAAAAGCACAATACTTTTCAGGAATTTCAGGATAACTTTTTTGTGAGAGACTTTATAAAGTAATTTTCTTTCCTTTGTAACTTAGTCCTTACGGTAGTAATTACGTTTTGTAATATTAGAAAGTACCCACACTCGTTACAAGAAAGAAGTCAAGAGTAGTACTTACAAATACTTTTATTCGCTTGCATGGGTTGACTCCACACTCTCACTCGGTTTACTCGCTAACTCGATACAATATCATTGATTTAATATCCAAACAACAGCATAATAACACGTCAATCAATATCCAATCATAATATAACAGCACGTCTCTCATCCATAGCATCAATCTCCCTTAAAAACAGTTGCACTGCCTTTTTATCTATCGTTCTTATCAGACCACACATCTTGTTCCGACCTCAGGGTGTTGCCAACATTAATCGCGTTTGAGGGAAAAGACATAACGTTAAGGTTTGAAAATGTCTAAGAGAAGAAACTCAAATTTACAGAGAAAAAGAAACTCAAAAGGAAAGTAAAAATAGAATATACGTTACAACTTTTTTATCCTGTCGATTTCTATATTGCTGAATTCAATATAGCAAGTGCACTCCGTGAAACATTTTTTTTTCTCATACTGGACTAGTTAGGATAGTTTAACTGGTGTTTCAGGGATGGCATTAAAAAAACTCAGAGTTCTATGTGTAATTAAAATAATATTTAGTTTTGTCTGAGGAAATTTCAAATGGCAGGAAATAAAGAAATCCAAATATTTATCTGATGTCCCATTTATGGACATAATTAAAAAGCAGAAAAGTGAGCGGGTCAACGTGATGTTTTGCCCCTGCACAAAATGAGTAAGGGGGCAACTTCTCCCTCTTCCCTTGCGGTTCCACGCCACTGTATAAATCCCCGGTTATGAGTGTTCCCTAAATGTCAGTCATAATCCTGAAATCACTCACACTTGTAAGTGTTTAATTAGGCTTCGTCGTGCTAGTATTAAAACAGCAGGAACAGACTACGGTTATGCTCGGTTACTTAAGCATGTTTCCTCAGAAAGTAGGGTAGACTCATCATGCCCAGAGCGCGGTAAATTATCATTCGTTTTAAAAATATTTGTATACTGTAATCAGAACTTATGGAATAATATGTTTCTATCAGTTAACATCAGTGAAAGATTATTAAAAAAAATCAAAATTATTGTATTCAACGCACATTTTGAAATGGTGTGTGTTGAGTATATTATTTTAGTATAAATACATTCTGTAATGTGTTGTATCAGTTATAATTATATGCTAAATTCAATACAGCAAGTATTTCTTAAATCTACAGGGAAACGAAACAATAATTTAGAAAAAGGGAAGGAAAACCGGAACATTTTTTTGCTAGTAATATACTAAACTTGCTCACAAGCATGATTACTGAATGAAAAACGGGCAGTATTTCAAAAGTTTGATTCTGAATAATGAATATAATTCAAGACTACACACTTGTACAGATGTTGATTAAGAATAAACTTTCAACGTTTATTCACAATTAAAAGCTTTATTAGCATCGACTATAGTTTCGCAGGGCTTCTGGCTCGGCTTCATCAGGACGAAGCCGAACCAGAAGCTCTACGAAACTATAGTCGATGCAAATAAAGCTTTTAATTGTGAATAAACGTTGATAATTTATTTTTACTGAATAATGATTTAAAAAACAAGCTTTAATTTGATTTCTTATTCTTTTTAAACAAAATTAGTGCAAAATCGTCTGTTTTCTTCTTTTTCGAGCATCCTCTGAGATTTACAAAACTCTAAGCCTGTGTTTATAAGGTTTAGATAAGCGAGGTTATAAAAAAAGTGTGTTATTTTTAATCATTATTCAATATCAAGCTTCTGAAATACTACCCATTTACATTTATAATCTGGTCTAAATATACGATGGCTTTAAAATGAATAAGAAAACAAATAAAAGTGTGTTATTTTTAATCATTATTCAGTATCAAGCTTTTGAAATACTGCCCGTTTACATTTATAATCTGGTCTAAATATACGATGGCTTCTGTAATAATCGTATATTTAGACCAGATTAAAAATGTATACTTTTGCTTGGGCATGCATAATCGTGTTGCATGCAAGCACTCAGTCATGGCTATTCATAAGAGTATAATCATGCTTGCTCATAAAAGGGCATCAGTGGCGTACTATTCAGTCATGGCTATTCATAAGTGTATAATCATGCTTGCTCATAAAAGTGCATCAGTGGCGTACTACTCAGTCACGGCTATTCATAAGTGTATAATCATGCTTGCTCATAAAAGTGCATCAGTGGCGTACTACTCAGTCATGGCTATTCATAAGTGTATAATCATGCCTGCTCATAAAAGTGCATGAGTGGCGTACTACTCAGTCATGGCTATTCATAAGAGTATAATCATGCTTGCTCATAAAAGTGCATCAGTGGCGTACTACTCAGTCATGGCTATTCATAAGTTAAGTGTATAATCATGCTTGCTCACAAAAGTGCATCAGTGGAGTACTACTCAGTCATGGCTATTCATAAGTGTATAATCATGCTTGCTCATAAAAGTGCATCAGTGGAGTACTACTCAGTCATGGCTATTCATAAGTGTATAATCATGCTTGCTCATAAAAGTGCATCAGTGGCGTACTACTCAGTCATGGCTATTCATAAGTGTATAATCATGCCTGCTCATAAAAGTGCATCAGTGGCGTACTACTCAGTCATGGCTATTCATAAGTGTATAATCATGCTTGCTCACAAAAGTGCATCCGTGGCGTACTACTCAGTCATGGCTATTCATAAGTGTATAATCATGCTTGCTCATAAAAGTGCATCAGTGGCGTACTACTCAGTCATGGCTATTCATAAGTGTATAATCATGCCTGCTCATAAAAGTGCATCAGTGGCGTACTACTCAGTCATGGCTAATCATAAGTGTATAATCATGCCTGCTCATAAAAGTGCATCAGTGGCGTACTACTCAGTCATGGCTATTCATAAGTGTATAATCATGCTTGCTCACAAAAGTGCATCCGTGGCATACTACTCAGTCATGGCTATTCATAAGTGTATAATCATGCTTGCTCATAAAAGTGCATCAGTGGCGTGCTACTCAGTCATGGCTATTCATAAGTGTATAATCATGCCTGCTCATAAAAGGGCATCAGTGGCGTACTACTCAGTCATGGCTGTACATAAGTGTATAATCATGCTTGCTCACAAAAGTGCATCCGTGGCGTACTACTCAGTCATGGCTATTCATAAGTGTATAATCATGCTTGCTCATAAAAGTGCATCAGTGGCGTACTACTCAGTCATGGCTATTCATAAGTGTATAATCATGCCTGCTCATAAAAGTGCATCAGTGGCGTACTACTCAGTCATGGCTATTCATAAGTGTATAATCATGCTTGCTCACAAAAGTGCATCCGTGGCGTACTACTCAGTCATGGCTATTCATAAGTGTATAATCATGCTTGCTCATAAAAGTGCATCAGTGGCGTGCTACTCAGTCATGGCTATTCATAAGTGTATAATCATGCCTGCTCATAAAAGGGCATCAGTGGCGTACTACTCAGTCATGGCTATACATAAGTGTATAATCATGCTTGCTCACAAAAGTGCATCCGTGGCGTACTACTCAGTCATGGCTATTCATAAGTGTATAATCATGCTTGCTCATAAAAGTGCATCAGTGGCGTACTACTCAGTCATGGCTATTCATAAGTGTATAATGATGCCTGCTCATAAAAGGGCATCAGTGGCGTACTACTCAGTCATGGCTATACATAAGTGTATAATCATGCTTGCTCACAAAAGTGCATCCGTGGCGTACTACTCAGTCATGGCTATTCATAAGTGTATAATCATGCTTGCTCATAAAAGTGCATCAGTGGCGTACTACTCAGTCATGGCTATTCATAAGTGTATAATCATGCTTGCTCACAAAAGTGCATCCGTGGCGTACTACTCAGTCATGGCTATTCATAAGTGTATAATCATGCTTGCTCATAAAAGTGCATCAGTGGCGTACCTGAAACATTGGCGGCCACCCCACAAAAAATATCATCGAGGCCCTTTTGCGAAAATCTATTTGCTTTCAATTACAGAAATTTTTAAATTCCATATTATTAACTAGGTTGCACTGGCGCTTCAATAATTCAAATTCTTTGGAACCTATAGGTATTTCTTATAAAACCAAAATTGTTACACTTTATTGCGTGTAACCCAAATGTGCACGTTGTAATTAAAATGATTTCCCTAGTGCTATACCAATGGAAATTATTACAAAACATTTACACCAAAGTTATTCATATCATGCAAATTCTGCACTTTTAGAGAACGAAGACCAGACTCTTTGAAATAATTCACGATCACACACACAAAACATGCAAAGACAGTGTGACAGTGTCTAATGTAAGTAAGCAAATAAAAAAATAACAATTAAGAATTGTGGCATAAAAGTACACTTAAATTATTACAATAAAGTTACTTAAATTATTTACTCTTGAATAAAAAAAAAAATCACGCGTAGTCACAATGTTTTGCACATAGTAAAAGTCTTTTCTTTTGACTCCTAGAAAGCCCTCCCCCCAGTGGCGCAGTGGTCTAAGCTGTGGCCCTGATCATTCGGCTGAGATGGGTCCGGGTTCGAATCCCGGTGAGGCATGGGTGTTGTGTTTGTCTTACGGCGCTGGCTCTCTGCCTTCCGTGGAACTAAATTAGGAACGGGCGACTGCTTATAGCCTACTGTGTTGCTCACGGTGGTCGTTAAACCTCCAATCTACAACAACTCTTAATAACAAATAACACTGGTCTCTGTTTTTTTCGTTCCCGCGAAGAACACCTTTTGGCTCATTATATTCTGAAAGTTATGTAGTTATGCGCAAACAAGTGTTATATATAACAAGCCTTATCCTCATTGATATAAAAATTTCATATATTCTGATATTTATTCACATTCTACAACTGATATTTTTAGCATTATTTTGTTAATATACATGTATATGGAACTATTAATATGGCTGTGAAAGGGGCCTCAAGTCCTCTGGAGTAGCTTCTTTCCCGTCATCCAGTTTTTATAAACTAAAGTGAAAATTATTTCCTGAAGATCTTATCTATTTACTGAACAAAAAAAAAAAAAAAAGAAAATCAAAAATTGTTTTTCTTTTTTTACTAAAATTGAAGAAATCGTGCCAATAACACTAATTGTCAGAGTGCCTTCGTTGCACGATATAACATGAAATTCAAATTTAAGTATGAAAATGACTTTTAATTACACTGAAGCAAAAGTTGAAAGTCAAAATCACATCACTAGATCTTTCATGCTGGTTTCTAGCACATCCTCAAGTGATTGTAAAAAATTAAAAAAGTGTCCACCGTGGAACGTCACTCTTGTTTATATACACCGCGTTCAGCTCCCGAATGACTTCAAAAAACGTCACCACACTCTGACTAATGATTGTTGTGTCTTAATTGTTACTGGGTGAGTTCTGAAATAAAGTTCGAGTAAATGGTTTATTTGCTCCTTGTTGTTCGAAATTAACTGTATCCAAGGTGGAGGTATGAATCTGGGTACTTCATCGTTACAACATTGATCAGCGTTATTGACGATGTGTAAACTCTCCTCTAGCTTTCGTATTGCGGAACACAATTAAAGTGTCAAAACACATTCAAACTCTACAGCACTTGCAAGATTTGTTAACCAGGGAGCTCACATACCTGTATGGAATGAGGCAAGAGTTACTTCTTCTCACAACAACAAAAATGCGACTTTGCTTGCGGAGACTTTACATATCGTCCATAACGCTGATAAATATTGTAACGATGAAGTACCCAGATTCATACCTTCACCTTGAATACATTTAATTTCGAACAAGGAGGAAATAAACCACTAACTCGAACTTAATTTCAGAACTCACCCAATAACAATTAAGACATAACAATCAATAGTCAGAACGTGGTGACGTTTATTGAAGTCATTCGGGAGCTGAACGCGGTGTATATGTTACCGGCAATGTATGAAAACCAGGCGTTCTATAGAATGCCTGGCGTTTTTAGGCAAAGTATGAAATTGTTAATATTTCACATATTTCCTGGGCATTCTATACAATGCCTAAACAGAAACCGGCAAAGTATAAAATACCCAGGAAGTGTCGTCGAAAAATTCATAGATTCTGTGGCCATGTCAATAAAGATGATGGATATGAGGAAATAGATATTTTGTGCACCCTTTGCTTTAAAAACAAGAATGCTGTCGAAGGTAAAATTTATTCTAAATTCAATCCAGATATACAGGCCAAAAACACTGGAAATGAATTCTGACAAAAAATTTCCTCTTGCTTCTTTGGGAGCTACTGTGCGAGTTCCTATTCCTAACGTCGACAAGGGACGAGGTGATTCGCGCAATTTGTTGGGAGTTGTTATGAGTGTGACAGAAGACGGTTTTTACCAAATTGGAACTTCTGAAGGAATTTTAAAACAACTCTATGCGAGATCACAAATCACTTTATGCCCAAAGAATTTACTGACAATTGAAGAAATTCCTCATCAAGAAATACCACTCCGGTCAGCTGCTATTGCTCAGTCCACAGGAAGCGGCCAAGGATTTGTCAAGTGTATGTGTAAGACAAAGTGCCAAAACATGAAGTGCTTTTGTCTAAAAAAAGGAATGAAGTGCAATTCAAAATGTCATACAAGTCTTCCTTGTTGCAAAAAGTAGGTTAGAAAGTTCTGTATTTTATTTCATATTTTCTGTTTTCATTATTTTTCATATACGTCTTTTCAATAAAAGCCTTTTCATGAAACTCTTTTAATACTTTGCCTAAAAAGCATTAGTCATTCTATAGAATGCCTAGGTAAAGTACTGTATATATAACATTTACATTTGAAAATTTCATACTTCGACTAAAAACGCCAGGCATTCTATAGAATGCCTGGTTTTCATACATTGCCGGTAACGTGACGTTCCGCAGTGGACTCTTTTTCAAATTTTTACAATATCTTTTTTAGAATTCACCTGAAGATGTGCTGGAAGCAGGCACGAAAGATCTAATGATGTGATTTTGACTTTCAACTTTTGCTTCAGTGTAAATAAAAGTCCTTTTTATAGTTAAATTTGAATTTCATGTTATATCGAGCAACGACGACATTCTAACAATTAGTAATTTTCTTTTACACTTCATTCAAAGGTGCCGACAAAGATTCCTGGCCGTTTCTTTAACCAGTTTCATATGAAGTTTCCGCAAAGATTTTGAAAAAAATCCTTCTTCTGCATGAGGCTAGAGGCCCTCTTACCCATGAAACCCCCCCCCCCCCGCACTGCTGGGATTGGGGGATACCAGTACGCCCATGAAGTGCGTGCTTACTGCTTCAAGTAGGATTATACTTTGTTATATTATGTTTAGCAATAAGTACGTAGTTATGTAATAGTATGTGTTTTAATTAGTCTTGTAAAAATCCCTAGTTACAAATGCTGTTATATCACATTCATTTCCTCATTAAGTGCGTGAATAATTACGAGTAAATTATTTGCGTTAGTCATAAGAGGCGACGCTGCGTAAAAGCTTTGATAAACAGAGTGATGAAAGTGCTCCACGGACTGTTGGTAAAAAATTACAGCTGTTCAGCAAACGGCACGAATGAAATACTACAGAACCGGCTTCCAGCTGGGAAAGCTGCTTGTTTATGTGTTCTGCATATTTGATTCCAGCATCGGAAGATTTCCAAGAATGATTACGTTTTTCTATAGAATGGGATAACGGACATGGAAAAAAAAAATAATAATAAATAAATTCTTTGCTACTGTGTGAAGCGTACTTACCTCCAAACATCGTGATTACGCTGCTCCCTCTAAACTTTGCACAAGCCGAAAGCGTGTATCCATGAGTTACCGAAATCAGGGAAGACCGACGCATCACTTCTGCTCGTCGGCATTACTAAAAGGGTTCACTGCAGGAGCACGCAAACAGCACGACGTATAAAAAAAAAAAAAATGAGAGAGAGAGAGAGAGAGACGAGGGGCAGGAGAGTTACCCTTTGCTGTTGGGTGTTGGGAAAGGATAGGACCACGTGACTGCGGCTTTTTTTTTTTTTTTCTAACTCACCCATCTACTCCCGCTGTATTTTCAGCACAGCAAAAATAGCCGGCGCAAAGATGATCAGGACGGGTTAAGGGGGGGGGTGCTAGCCTCCGGGTGTGAGGGCAAGGAAAACTAGGTCACAAAACGGAAGCCTTTCCCATCCTTAACCCGTTAACCACAGAGATTTCGTAAACACATATTCACAGAAGAAAACAACATCATAGCAGAACCTTGGCTTTTTTTTTTTTTTTTTATATATACTACCCTTCACCCCTGAAGAAAACAGACCTTGGGGGCTGGGCATTCGTCCTTTTCCTCTTACACACCCCTTCCGTTCGTTTACCCCAGTTCGCTTGACCTCCCAGGCGATTTGTGCAGCTCGGACCATTGACCCAGAGGGGATATAACGGCAATACCGTCTGGTGCTTTGTCCGGTTCACAACTAATTTCTTTCTCTCTCTCTCTCTTTTTTTTTTTTTTTTCCTGACAGAGAAAAAACAGGTTTTCCCGCCATAGAACATGCGAGTTCTGTAGGCCAAAGTTCGTGAGAAACTAATGTTGATGATTTTACATGTTTGTGCCATCGTAAAGGGGGGGGGAAAGACGTATACACTGGATAGAAAGAAAAATTGTAGTGGTTCTTTACAGAAAGAAACATAGTAGCGGTTGAGATTAATAACCTCACATTCCCATGCAATGATTGTGTTCGAAGCCAGAGAAAGCTATACACAGTGATGAAGAAGTGCCTTAGCCGCTATTTTTCTAGGCTTAACGTCGCTAAGGCACTTTTTGCGATTACATGGTAAGAGAATCTGGGCAAAGGAACTTTATTAAATGATCATGCAAGTAAATATAGGGAAAACTGCAGGTGTTCTTTATACGAATTTAGTCGTATTTTAACCGAATGTTCATACTACAGAAATGGCTGGCCCTGTGGTGCAGTGGTCTGAGGTACAGGCTGCTAACCATTCTTCTAAGCTACGACTGAGTCCCTACCTTTGATGAGTCATGGGTGGTGCGCATGGTCAAACGTGCTGGATCTGTCTCTTCCCTGGAACAAGTGACTCGAAGTTAGGGACGGCGACTGTTTATAGCCATACGAGTTGCCCATGGTAGTTGTTAAACCGAGAAACAAATAAACAAAAAAAAATTCTGTGTAGATTGATCTTCACAGTTGGATAACGGAATAGGGTGTCTCACTAATCATAAAATTCTATCACAAAGAGAATGTGAACTCCTTTGTCTAGACAGTCAAATTTAATTTGTAGGAGGGGTTAAGATTGCAGTGCTCAGGGAGATAATTGTAGTGATGGACATTTGTATTAAACAACTCGCAAGTGGTATCAGCTCCAATAAAAGTAATCCACTGAGCTCACTCTGACTATTTACGGGCAACACAAAAATCTTTCACATGTACCAAATAATCTTACTAAAAACGTGGCATTAGTCATATTGAATTGATGTTATTCTGTTAGTTCATAAATATTCCCAATGCATATATAAAATCGTATACACAGAGCCGTATCTAAATAAAAATTTTATGATCTTAGCATATGTCTCTCACGTTACATCTTTCTTGTTATCTAAAAATGCTCAGATTACGCACTTTTAATGTAAATTGATATTGGTGATCATTAATGAAATTACAAAATAATAAAAACAACTAATCAGATTTCGAAAGTTTTGAGAGTATTTTTTTTTTTTTTTAGTTGTTCACCGCTAAGGCACTTTTTTCATTTAGAACTACATCACTGGCTATACAAAATACTGAAATCTATTGCACTGATAGCCCCCCGCAACTCTCGCATTGCGGGAGGAGCAGTGGCGTAACTACCACCCCTGCAGCCGCTTCAGCTGCGAGGGGCGCAGCTAACGAAGGGGCGTAGTGCAGTTGCCAGTTATAGTTTTATGAAAAAAAATTCGAACACGTGCCAAAGATTCATATTTTGCTTTAAGATATATTTAGCTTTTCCTAAAAAAATGCCAAGTTTCATTTTTAAAACACTGAGTGTCCTACAGATTCAAAGCATTCGGCTCTTTGATTTCGGGTTGTAATACAATTGCTCTGCAATGGGTTGTGAATAATACGATCGCTCTCCAATCGCCCTCTCTCTCTGCGCTGCTGAGGGAAGCCACTGTGGGATTCCCCGTGGAGGATGTGGGAAAACAGTCAGTTACCTAGGACAGGCGTCAACATTTATTCACATCAGCCGCAGATCTCCAATGTGTAAGAGGGTGGTTTTTCAAGTGATTTATTTTAATTTTTGACAAAGCAATTATATGTATTGGGCTGTAGGTACCACCATTACTTTTGCAGACACTCTCCCTGACTTCCTAACCCCCTCCCCCACCAACCACCACACACACACACACACACCGCGAAAGATGAATCCTCCCTCTTGTTCGAAATCCTGGGAAAATTACTGCGCTTAGAAGTGCTGAAGTAAATCTTGCGGACAGCTAGTTACGCCACGGGGGGGGGGGTACATCTGAGAGGGCCTCATCAAAAAGATTTTACAAAATTCTTTGCCGAAACTTCGTATGAAACTGTTTAAAGGAATAGATAGGAATTAAAGCAGCTTTGAATGAATGTAGGAAAACATTTTTTTTTTTTTTGTAAATAAGTAGGATAAACTGGTTATTTCGTGAAAAAGCGTAAGCGGCTATTCGTAGAGTACTCACTGTCTTAATTAGTTTGAACTTTTTATCATAAATGGCAGCAGTTGTCCAGTTTCTAAAATCGAAAGGAGATCGTCAGTAAGTATTTTTTTTTTTTTTGGAACACAGAGAAAGTTCTTTAACGTGTGGCTGTAATAGAATAGTCTTTTGTGACGATAGTAGAAGAGCTTGTATAAGAGGTAGAAGAGCACCTTATATACAAGGTAGAAGTAGGGATTTCAAGAAGGAAAATAGGAATAAGCGAACAATATTTAACCAGTTATTAATTAGATTCTGTATAATTTAAAAATACATGCTAGTCATTTATCAGCATTCTATAGAGCGTAGAGGATTAGCCACGGGCGCATGATCCTTAGTTTTTGAGGAATTAAATTTTGTCAGGCATTAATGCTGATTCCAAAAATAACTTTTTTTTCCATAATTTAAACTACAATATCTGATTTCTGAATCGTAATAATGATAATTGGGGTTTAAATAGATACTTGAGTTCCGGTTTTTAATTAATTTCAGCCTGTTACGAAACAACCAAGGCATCACAAATTTATCACCTACAGGTGGTAACTACGTGATACGTAATAGTTGATTTAACTGAAATGTAACAAGATATAGCTCATATGTATAGTTTTTATCAACAGGGCAGTGCAAAAAAGAAAACGATAACTGGGATGGTGAATCCTGTGGACACAACTATAATGAGGATGTAAAAAAAAAAAAAAAAAAAAAAAGCACGTGGAGCTGAGTGGGTTCAGTGCAGCTTTTGAATGATATGGCACCACAAAAAATGCCGAAACTCTTACGATGAAAATGAAGATGTGTTCATGTGCGACGCCTGTGAAAGCTTCGGATAATGTCTGGAATTAAAATACGCAAATGGCAATTTATGAAAAAAAGAGAGTAATTTGTTATTAAAAATACGTATTTCTTCCATGTTTGATTAGAGTAAACTGAGCAGGGCCATGGGCGGCCTAGCGGTCAACGTTTGTGACTGCCACGTAGGCTTCAGGTTCGATCCCACGCAGGTACGAACTTTCGAACCACTAAACATCCCCCGTGCGTCTGATGGGCACGTGAAGCTGTCGGACCACGGGTACTGGCCCCCCGGTAACAAATAAGGGCGTCTCCCTCCCCCCCCTTCTTCCTGGCTTCCGTGTCGCTTTCCTACCGGGCACTCTAGTCCAAATCTCCTAGCTTCCTATTTCTAAAGGCTGTTTAAGACCTGGGGTCAGACACTCCCTTCCTAAAATCCTCTACACATGATCTGATCTAAACTGCGCAATATATCATGTGTACTATTATTTCTGTATTTCTTTACATTCACGCAAATGTTGTGCGTACAAATGGACAACCTGTTCACTATCAGGAACTTAGCAAGGTATTATCATGCAGTTACAAAGGTTTTCATACATAGAATAACCACTGGTAAACATTATGCGAAAACAATGTGTTGTGGAGCGCAAACATACAGTCCTACTGTTCTCCAAGTTACTGGTGTTATGTACAAATGTGTTGCGTATGGGGTACTGAGGTTTGATAAACATGGGCCATAACTTTTTGTGGTGAAATGGAAATTTCTGAAATTATCACGAAATTGCCACTGTTCACCCTAAAATCTTCAGAAAACATTTTCGTTGCTTTAGTCATAAAAGCTGGATGACTAGAAAGCAGCTATTCCAGAGGACTTTTTCACGGCCATAACAATAGTCCCTTTTTATTAACAGAATGTGAAAGAAATATCAGTTCAATGAGTGAAATTTTTATACTAATGAGGATAAAGTGTTATGTGTTACAGCTGTTCGCACACCCTTCTGAATATAATGCACTAAAAGGTGTTCTTCGCGGGAACGAAGAAACAGAGAGCTGCGTCATTTTTTTATGTAACAGAGTCAAGAGAAAAAAAATTGACTATGTACCAAACATTGTGGTATTATGTTAAGTGTATTTTTATATTCAAGAGCAGATCATTTAAGTAGTTTTACGTTTTTCGTGCCACAATTCTTGACTGTTACTTATTTATTTGCTTATTTTTGTTCTGTATTTTCGTATAAACTGGAAAAGGTCATTAGACACTGTCGCACGGCAGTTACATGTTTTGTGTGTGTGTGTTTGTCATCGTGAGGCATTTCAAAGAGGCTAGACTTAGTTTCCTAAAAGAATGAAATTTAAATAGTGATTAACTTTGGCGTGTTTTGGAGTATACATTGTATTAGTACAAAACTAGGGCAATCATGTAATTACAACGTTAGTGTTTCATGCAATGAAGTGTAATAATTTTATTTTGTTGTCGAAAATATACTTGATTTATTAAATCGCCTGTAAAGCCCAGTTAATGAAATGGAAATGGAAATTTTCAGTAATTGAAAAGCACCAAATTTTCGTAAAAGGGCCTTGAAAATAATTTTGTGCTGGAGCATCTTTGTTTTCCCGGTACGCAACTAACTGAAGTTCATGATTTTTTTGCATTTCGAGAGCTAGACGCAGAGCTCATGTAAGGAAACGTGGGGCCCGGGGTCTGGGCACTATTTTTGGGGCCCCAGTATTAGTGGTGTCACTATAGGTGACCAAATTAAAATACTCAGGAGAAAACATTCACAAAATATGATGAGAAAGTCATAAAAATATCCGTGCAACATTGAAGTGTATATCCCGTGATTTATGGACGAAAGAGTTTTAGCAAGAAAATGTAAAAATGAGAGGCTGAAAAATGGACATCAGTTCAGTTCTTCTTGTTGAAATTATACCAAAGTAGTGGCCAAAAACATATAATTGTTACACGGCACTAGCAGTGTTCCTGCCGAGTCTGCCGGTAACGGTGCTTGAGACCTGAAGTACAATTTAGTTGGCCACGGCACCAGGTGAGAATCTCAGGTGCACTGCTGCACTCAAAGATTCACACCAGAACATAAAAAATGAAAAGTTGAAGAATGACCCGAAGCATAAGGCTTGGGTGAATCCACCTTGTGAACAAAATAACAACAACAAATAAAAAATAAAATAATCTAAAAAAAAAAAATGATACTTTGGGATCAGAGTTGTGATGAGGTTCACCCGCAATCACCAATTCGTGACTGAGTGTAGTGGTCCGGATCTTACTCCGGTACATTCAATCCCCAACCAGTCAGTACAACACTCACTTTCGCAAATAACACATGATTCTCAAATACACAACACAACATTTAATAACGTTCTGCGAGATTTAAACAGATCCGGCGCTCTCTAGGCGCATAGACAATTGCCCCTCATATGTGGGCAGCATACGGTGTCACACTTTACTGTCGGATAACGCAGCCGACTGAGTCTCCACCGGACTATCTGAACAAGAGATACTACTCGTTTACACACTAAATAGAGCTGCAGGTGATATTCATATACAATTGCTTAGAGAATGAAAAAAAAAATTATATGCAAACGATCACATTAAAAATACTCGCGACACAAAATACACAAGCACGTTAATTTGCGGTATAAGATTATAGGTGCGAAATACTGCCAAAGTTAATTAACTAAATCTAATAAGCATGCACATGCAGAACCCTGCCCCGCTGACGTTGGTCCTGAACCAAAGTTAAAAGAAACTGTCCCGCCCAGCGGAATTTGTGGCCACACCCTCTCCCTTATTCATGTAAAAAAAAGTAATCAGGAAATGGGCCCTGTAAGAAATTGAAATCTGTATGTGCAGGTATTTCCTCTGAGGTTCAGTCACTCAGCATTACTGCATCTATGTCCATGCAGCTTTGGGTGTCGGGATGGCACAAGTTCGCAGATGTGCGAAGAAAGAAAAAGGAAATATTCATCTACTTACAGTTACGTGACTTTGCTGTGCAAATCCGTTGTGCATCACATAATATCACACGACAAAAAAAACACACACACACAGACACTTGCACCATGTGGCAGCACCGATGATTCAACACTTCACTTTGACGCTTGATGTAAATGAAGCACACAATTAAAAATGGTAATATCACGCCGCACTTTGTTGCAATGATTAGAGTGCACACTGATCTATTCTCGTGACGATTTGAAGGTGGCCGTTAAGCAAAATAGGCCCTCTCACATCTGATGTTGCGGTTTCCAAGATTAATTTTCTCGGCCGAGCGAAATCAGACGTGCTTTTACCTTAAGCGTATATCGGCAACTCAACATTTCACCTGTATATTTGTTAGGTATCGAAGCCACCGCTCTTACGCTCATATTTTTCTTTCGACATGTTTTTATCCCGTCGCACTTACACGTAGTGGCTTCGCTTCTCATTGGAATGACCACTGTCCACTCGCAGACTTCTTAATTCCCCTGTAACTTGGCTTTCATTAGGCCAAACAGTCGCTGAGTTCCATTACGCTCCAGCCTAGAAATTTCTGCTTTATCCCGCGGATTTAGGCATTCTGCTGTCTTTATGGCAAACTGGCATCTCCAGCTGCCTCGAGTTGTCTCCATTTCTTACCAAATGCGGGGAGGTTTGCTGCTTCATTTTTCCCAATTCATTTTTTTGCAGATCCAAGGCATCCAGCCTTTCACATCGGAGAGCGCACAGACAACTGAACTTTCTTCCTTATGTTCATGCCAAGTGCGAACTCTTATTTTTCTGCACGGACCACACAGAGAGCAATTGTTCTCGAAAATGCCCCAAACAATCGACTAATTTACGATTATTCGCTAAACCTTTTGTCCCCTATCTTCATTCATTCCTACTCAAGTGGCTCATTCGATACGTATTCCTCTTTCCCTTTCCGTGTTGCATAGGCTGCCCGTCAGCTGCGCCCTGATATTTATGACCTAACAGAGCTATTCTGAGACCACCCAGCCAGAGAGAGAATTCTTCGCCTCTTTTCTTTCCAAACCCCCAGATAAAACTTTATCTGCTGTTTACACTTTTAAACTCCAATCAAGCCTCGAACAATTAATACTTAATTAATTTCACACATCAACCACGCCCATTAATTACTAAATTAATGGCGGGGGTGGGTCGTAACATCGGCCCCTAATCAAGAAATCCAGAAGTCCTCTTCTGGGCCTATCGCTTTGCTCTTATCAATTTCCAGAGCAACCATTGAGTGCTACCTTTTCCCACAGGTAGAAATAATTCAAAATGGCAAAAATATTGCGTTTCTTGCCTTCAAGAGCATTGGAGCGACTTCCCAATTATCCCGCAATTTTGTTAATTAATTTAGAGAACATCCGAAAGAAAAAACAACGTAAATGAGAAATAAATAAAAAAAACTGAACTGTAAAAGAACATGTGAGCCTGCCGAACTGTGATTCCCTAGCTGCCTCATACCATACGCGACATGGCGGACAAATTTTAGAGTTTTCTTCAGGTTTTAGGATGGGGGGGGGGGGTGTCCACTGTAACATAATCCAAGTATGATTAAATTAATTCTTAATGTATGAAAATTTTTCCGAATCACAGATGTGCACAAAACATCTGTAATGCTTTGGAAAGATTCGAGGATGGACTGCGAGCGATAAAAATTTTTTGGGCATTCCTATAAAAGGGGAAAGAAATAGAATCTTTTTACAAGGCAGTTTCTTACAGTTTTTTCTGTGCTACCTGCAAAAAAAAAAAAAAAAAAAAAAAAGGAAAGAAGCTTAGAACTCTGTCAATTCTTCATTTAACCATCCTGCATAATCCTGGGCCCCCCTTGAAAATGTGGGGCCCGGGCTGCAGGCCCCTAGCCCCTTTAATAGGCTCGGACTAGACGCTCTGAACGGGGTGAAGAAGGGGGCATTTTTCTCTCCTGGAAAACTAAGTATGCCGTTGCAATTCTTGGTGCTGGGGGGAGGACCACACAAAGATTTTCACGATGTCTGTTACATGGATTATTATTTTTTCTCTCTTGTAATTCTACACGTGTGTGTGTGTGGGGGGGGTGTAGCAATGCGTTCGAGAGCACAGAGGTTAAAGAGAACTAACTCTGCTGTAGGAAACAGTACTGAACATGCGCGCCGACTTTGAAAATTATTAGGGGTTCGGAAAAATTTCCATTTATGTCTTAACGTGCAACGCTGAAGTATTAAAAAACTCTGTCGAAATTTGTTTTGAAATAAATTTATTAAAAACGAACTACCCATGCAGTTTTCAAGGATAAACGACTTGTATGCCGTACAGGTCGACAGTAGTATACTTATTATACGTATAACTTGCCACATTTCAGTGGCATATTAACTAGAAATAGCCCCCCACCCTTTCTTTTTTTTTTTTGAAGAAATGTACAACGCCGTCAAATCCAGTCAAATTTCACGATCGCAAAATGTCATAGAACATGATCTATGTAATAACAGCCCTTTCTCATCTGTAACGATAGTCTTGTCTTTAAAGACAGTCTGGGAACAATGAACTACCTAAGTGAAATTTGTATACAAACTTGAGAACTAAAGTAGTAAATGGAAATTAAACAACGTAAAACAAAACTTTTGCACATCCACACGTATACATGTATTACGAAAAATACCCGAAATGTTGGGGGTTTAATGAACCTACAACGGCATTATTGGGGATTCGAAAAGTGCTTCGAACCTTCAAAATCGACGCCTGTGGTACTGAAATTACATAATGCATATTACAGGGCAGTGAACATGTATACAATATAAAAAAAATATGTAACTAAAAAACATGCTTTATCTTCATTCACGACACCAATTCCACCTGTTCCAGAAGGAAGTCTCCCAAATTTTCTTCCAAAACTCTGACTTTTTCTTTTTGTTTAGAAGTAACGAGCAGAAGTGACTGACAGGTTAAACAAAACAAGAACATTAACACCAAATAAATTTGAAACGGTGGGCCAATTAAATTAACCAATCTCTTTTATATAGTTCGTGGTCATTTAATACTCAGTTAATGTGTGGTGGTGGTGGAAGGAAACCGTTAGACTATGGGATGAACAAGGTTAGTAGTAGATGACAAGGGCTCATCCTGCACTTCCAGTGATTGCTTTATGACGTCACTCTCCAAATCGCCATCGATACACTATTATACCTAACCGTCACGTTTCTTTGTATCTGCACCATAGCAACGTGTAGGAATTATTATTCGTAAACCAGCTGGAATAATTTTCACAAATTCTACCAGACTTTTTAATGCAAAATATTTTCAATTTTTAATTGAAAAAAATTGGGGAATGTTGCCAAAATGCTTTTTTCTATTTCTCATAAAGAAATTCTTTATTATATGACAATAATGTATCCTGCTGTACGTTTCCCCTTCTAAATTTATATAAAAACAGCAAAAATTATCCTTGTAACTAAATTAACATTTAAAAGTATAACCGTTTTCCGCCCTTTACATAACAGAAATGTGGGGGAGGTATTTTTGAAATCTCCGTTACTGAAATATTCACATGACTGTGAATTTCTCGTGTATTTAATGTGAATGTGCTTTTCCATAAGCTTTTGTTCTATGTTTGAGTTGTAAAATTTTTTAACAAGACATCTTCCTCCACGGCTACAGTTCGGATCTACGATTCACGTGTTAGGACGGTGATGTCATTCAGTGACGTCACGATTATTTGTCTGCGAGGAAGACGGGATGAACAAAATTTACGGTCTCCTTGTGGTATGAAGACGAGGGAAATTTTCATATGTGTGTATGTTATGCGAGATTACAAATTCTATTTGACTCCTCCTTGAAATCATGTCATGGAAACTGGTGCTCAAAGAAAAAGAAACAAAAGCGAAAGTGACCTAAACATTTTCGTGTCCCGCATATTCTGCTTCACATTTCGATTGGAAAGAAGGTAAAAGATAGCTAAGTAATTTCTTATAAGAATTTAAAGTATTCGGGGAGGAACAGAATGTTTTAAATATTTTACCCAGCATCCGAGAAAAATTCTATTTCTGATGCAGTTAGTATCAAAACTTTCGAATCCGATGCTCTTTCAATATAATAAGTAATCGGGTTCCTAGTTAGAGGTGGAGCTGAAAGGTACTTAACCCCCTCCAAAGGGCAACCAACCCTCCTTCCCCCTCAAAAAATTAGTGTTACAAATCTTTAAAATTTTATTTTTCATTTCTAAGAAAATTACTTTGATATTGAAATAGAAGCATAAACATTTTATCTTATTCGTTTATGAGTTGAACTTATTTTTTAAGCAAAATCAGAAGAAATAGCGTAAGCGATGAGTAATTAAAAAACAAAAAATAAAATCCTTTTGAATGAGTAGGAACGTTGTGCCAGTAATCATCTGCCGTATGGTCCCAAGCTTCGTTGCTTCTAAGGTGAAGGGCAGACGAAAAAGAGGCAGGTGAAGTTTCTTTGATAACTAAAACAATGCAAGTGACCACGAGATGCGAAGCATCTGTTATAAATTTCCAGGAAGTTCATTGCCCACAAAATGCGTTAGAGGACTAATGGAATTTTAAAGAAAAACTGCATGCACTTGTTTTCTCGAGTGAACAAAAAATTGCCAATGGCATAGTCCCTGGGACGTTGCTAGACTAAGAACTTTGGGCGGGACGGGGGGGTGGGGGTTGGAGGGATTAGCTAATCTTTTTCACTGCCTCGTACACACTTCATCCCCCTCTCTCCCGTTATGTAAAAAATAAATAAAACTGCAGACATTTGAAATTGATAGTTATCTCTTTTAATTTAATTGCCTTTTTAAATTTAAAATAATTAAATTAATTTAATATTTCACTTTGCAATCCCGAAATCTTCACATTTAGTAGAATAGTTTTAGCACAGCATTAATGTTATTTAAATATTGATCATCTCCTTAACATCGGTAGGTTTTTGAGAATGTGGAGATAGCCCCTTTTTGTGTTTTACTGCGCTGAGGAGTATTGAGCAAAGTTGCAGTGGTCTCGATTTTCTTTTGTTAAGGAAAAATTTTATTTGTGGCCTTTCTCTTGTTTAGGAGGATTTGTATTTGTGGCATTTCTTCTATTTAGGAGGATTTTTATTTGTGGCCTTTCTTCTGTTTCGGAGGATTTTTATTTGTTGCCTTTCTCTTGTTTAGGAGGATTTGTATTTGTGACTTTTCTCCTGTTTAGGATAATTTTAATTTGTGGCCTTTCTTCTGTTTAGGAGGATTTTAATTTGTGGCCTTTCTTCTGTTTATAGGAGGATTTTTATTTGTGGCCTTTCTTCTGTTTCGGAGGATTTTTATTTGTTGCCTTTCTCTTGTTTAGGATGATTTGTATTTGTGACTTTTCTCCTGTTTAGGATAATTTTAATGTGTGGCCTTTCTTCTGTTTAGGAGGATTTTAATTTGTGGCCTTTCTTCTGTTTATAGGAGAATTTTTATTTGTGGCCTTTCTTCTGTTTAGGAGGAATTTTATTTGTGGATTTTCTTGTTTCGAAGGATTTTTATTTGTGGCCTCTCTTCTGCTTGGGAAGATTTTTATTTGTGCCCTTTTTCTGTTTAGGAGAAAATTTGTGGCCAAAATCTGTCGGACGAGCAACAGATTTTCTATGCAAACAGTATGGAAGCTACACTTTTAATTTTACAGCCCCCCCTCTCCCATTTAAACAATGGACATAGTGAATGGTGGATCCTATCTGTTCTCTGCGTGCTGGCTGGGTGACCTGGTTTATTGGGGTGGGAACACCACGGGGTGCTAGGTTTCGGAGACAGGCGGAACATCCTAAATTAAGGGCAATTAAGAGCAATAAAAAAATCTAGCCTTGTAAACCAAATTCAACGCACGAGACCTAAAATTCCTGAAGTCCAATTAATATACACGTCCAACATGCGCATAGGGTTTTGCTAACCATTCAAAAGAGCTGATGACTAAGAAGTAAAAAAAATTACAAAACGCGTTTCACACATGACGATCCTCGGTGCGTTTCTTTAAATCTGTAAGCAAGAAGAGGTTCGTTACCATATAATGGTGAAATGTAAATTTGGTATCAACTTTCATGTCTTCTTTATTTATTTATTTGTTAATGTTTGAGCACCGATTTAAAATTAATAATAATAATATCCCAAACTTGTTAAAGGGTTGGAAATTTAGTTAATTAACTTAAACGAAAACCTTATTTCGAGATCATGCGGATGAGGGGGGGGGGGGCTTTCGATGTGATTAGAGGCATCAGCCACCTCGTGAAATAGTCTAGCGACGCCTCTTTATAGTCAGTACAACTATAAAAAACCTTAGGTTGTGTTGATGCCAATGAAATTCTGGGTGCCACCCCGGTGGCGCAGTGGTCTAAGCGATGGCCTCTGATCATTCGTCCGAAAGGGCTCCGGGTTCGAATCCCGGTGAGGCATGGAAGTTGTGTTTGTCTTACAGCACTGGCTCTCTCCCTTCCCTGGAACCAGTGACCCTAAATTAGGGACGAGCGACTGCTTATAGCCCATTGAGTTGCTCACGGTGGTCGTTAAACCTTCAATAAAAAAACAAAAAAGTTCTGGGTTCTTCTCTAATTGGAATGATTATACTTCATCATTCGACAGCATACAGTAGAAAGATACCACGGTCTACATTGACATATGTGAGATACTTGGTTCTTCTTTAGCTGGAGAAATTATGCTTCAGCGTTCGACAATACAGATTTATTACTTTTCATAGGAGAAATCAGTGTGTAAAGGCAGTTTATAAAGTTTTTCAAACGACAAAGCGCCAGCCCGGTGCCCGAGCTATCTGGTGCATTAGCGTTTCAGTGTCGGTGTTTTGTCCTACGGTATCTGTTCTCTGCCTTCCCTGGAACCAAAGGCACAAAATTAGGAAAGGGCGACTGCCTTTTGCCCTTAGAACTGTTCACAGTAGTAGTTAGAATTCGCCACAAAAAAGTGAAAACACTACAAAGCTCTATACTCAGATTACAAGACATTCAGTGAAGTAACTATTAAAAAAAAAAAAAGCTTTCACTTCAACGCTTTGTCTCAGATTTTTACACTAAACCCATTATTTTTAGCAACCAAAACTCATCGATTTTAAATATCGTATCACGTCGGTATATGAATGGCAACGTAAAAATACAATCCAGAAAAACTTATAAATTTAAAAGAATATAAATTTATAAGTTTTCTGGATTGTATTTATACGAATATATATATGAGGGGCAACGTATAAATACAATCCAGAAAAACTTATAAATTTAAAAGAATATAAGACTAAACGAATTTTCGGGTTTGATTTACATAATCCAATTCTGCGTCAGACGATTTTATTAAACAACTCAAAACTGACACTACGTTATGCTAGGAGGAAGAAAATATTTTTTACGAGCCTTCCTTTTGACAAGGAGGGGGGGGGGGCTACGGGGTTATTTAGGAAATTTCTCTCTAGCGAAATAAATTAAAAAAGAAACACTAGATCTATATGAAAAAATATTGCAGTTTGCCATGCCACTCGCAGTGTCCCTCACCTGATGGTTGAATCCCCTGGGCCGCCACGGTGGCGCAGTGGTCTAAGCGATGTCTTTTGATCATCATTCGTCCGAGATGGGTCCGGGTTCGAATCCTGGTGAGGCATGGATGTTGTTTTTGTCTTACGGCGCTGGCTCTCCCTTCCCTGGAACTAGTGACCCTAAATTAGCAACGGGCGATTGCTTACAGCCCACTGAGTTGCTCACCGTGGTCGTTAAACCTCCAATAAAAAAAAATCCCTTGGCCCGGAAATATGTTCCAGAAAAGGCTCAGTGAATAAGAAATATATTTCATTTTTTAAGTGCGTCTACCAAGATTACTTAAATTTAAAGAAATTAAATTTAAAGATCACACACACGCACACATCTCTTTATCAACTTTCTGACATCACAAACACTGCCTCCTACTCGAGGTGGCATTGACATTATACTTCGATTCATCCTAAGATGACACTGCAGTTTAAGGTGTCATCTTAGCCTACGCACTCACTGAGCCTTCGGGGACGGTCGAGAGTTATGTTTATCCGCGTACTGCCCGCTGTGTCCCGCTGTTAGTAGCTGTCAATCACTTCCCCCATCAACTCACTGGCATCCTTGTCTCCCAAACACTGCATATCTACGCATGCGTGTGTTGGTCTAATTTTAAAACTTAATTTCTGAAAATAGATCATTTTTAGGTTTGTCTAAAATAACTATATATATATACTTATAAGCAAACAGCTAGGACAATATAAAGTGTGATTCTGGGCAATAAATGCGTTGGTTTTTACGGAAAATGTTCTGAACTACTTTTAGTCGCGGCGTTAGGTTTCACGTACCTTCCCCTTCAGTGTCATCTTAGGGTGAATCGAAGTATAGAAACTTGGTCAAAAGTGCTACCTCCAAATCGATGTCTCATTGACAGCTGAAACTTGATCACAAATACTATTTCTACTTAACGGTATATTGACATTAGAAACATGATCACAAATACTGCCTTGTACTCAATGGCGCGTTGGCATTAGAAACTTGGTGATAAATACTGCCTTCTGCTAGACGTCATAATGACAGCGGAAACTTGGTCACAAAGACTGTCTTCTACTCGACGACATATTAAAAGTTGAAATTTGGTATTTTTCAATAAATTTTAACATGTAAGAAGTTGTAAAAATGTTTCTGGCGACTTTTGAACTTTTTTAAGTTCTTAGGATTTTATACCAGGGATTTAAAAATCCTATTCTTCAAAAGATCGGATTGCTTGCGCAATCCAAATTTTTGATGCAAATCATTTAGAAATCCAGTAACATTGTTTACTTTCTTCAAATAGTATGAGAACTATCGAATTCTTAGTAACGGAAGAGTTTAGTCACGCTTAATCCTTGGCAAAAATGAAACCGACGGTGCCCACTATATAGTCCACACATGAAACCATCACAGACTATTAAAGAGCCATACAAAACCCGTGAAAACATATCTGATTAAGCAGATTCATGGTTCTCCACATTGAGTAGGACAACCACACAAGAATGGCAAAGGCAATTCAACTCGAGGTACATATAAAAATAAATTTCCCGTACTACAGCCATTCACGATAATGTCCATTTGTCTGACCTTATACAGTATAAAAGTATGTGTACGTAAGTATGAAACATTATTTTCTATAAGGAGACTTATTTTTATATGTAAATATGAATATGTACTATTTATATATGTACATATGAATGCATATGAATATGTACTGTATATAATTAAGAATGATAATTATCATACAATGACAAATCCTATTCAACTACCATCGATGACAATTGCCATTATGCACTTCGACACTGACACAACTGTCGATTTGGTGTAAGCATTCTCCTCTGATGTTCGAGTAAAGAAAAAGTAAAACTATTACTGCTAGTTTGTGTGTGTGTGTGTGTGTGTGTGTGTGTGTGTGTGTGTGCATATATATACATGCAACTAAAAGAAGCATGGAAAACTATATGCGTGGTGTAACCCAGAAAGATAAGAAGAGAAAACGACAAGAGTGGAAGACATCATGATCAGAGTATAAATCCCATCAAGGGTGGAAGACATCATGATCAGAGCAAATCCCATAAAGAGTGGAAGGCATCATGATCAGAGTAAATCCAATCACGAGTGGAAGACATCATGATCAGAATAAGTCCCATCAAGGGTGCAAGACATCATGATCAGAGTAAATCCCATCAAGAGTGGAAGACATCATGATCAGAGTGATTGCACAGATGGGCACATAAATATATATTAATACATTTTAATAATTTTTTCTCGGATGCGGAAGCAACGCACTTTTCAATTTGACATTTCACATATGGCTCCTATTCTGTTGGCGTCAACGTTAGAGAAAAATCAAAATCTGGTAATTATTCGTTCCTATGTTGGCACAGCATAAGAGTAGCATGATTGGAATGACTTAATATGTAGAAAGTACGCTACTTGCGAGAGAAGTTGTTAAGGAGAAAAATGCCGTCGCGTTCTGTTTTATAGTGAGAACAACCTTTGACGGAACTCTCAAATCCACTAAATAAAGCTTTTTAAAGGCATTTTATTATTATATACATGTCTCACCAAATAAAGAAAACATTTCCAAGGTGTAAGCAATCATACATAAGAAGCACGTCTTACCACGTAGGGAAAACACTTCTAAGAGGTGGAAAATCGTTCTTGGGAGACATTCTGTACCACACAGGAATACACTTTCCAGAAGTGAGCAAACGTACACAACCGCACCAGCGACGCAGTGGTCTAAACGCTGGCTTCTGACCATTCGTCCGCGATGGGGTCCGGGTTGG
This sequence comes from Macrothele yani, assembly GCA_039090855.1. NCBI lineage: Eukaryota > Metazoa > Arthropoda > Arachnida > Araneae > Macrothelidae > Macrothele > Macrothele yani. The sequence continues at coordinate 42,016,156 of CM076990.1, read as the reverse complement.
AATCCTGTAAGACGTGGATGTTGTGTTTGTCTTACGGCACTGACTCTCTCCCTTTCCTGGAAGAAGTGGCCCTAAATTAGGGACGGGCAACTTCTTATAGCCCACTAAGTTGCTCACGGTGGTCGTTACACCCGCAAGCAAAAACAAAAAACGCTCGCATGTAGCGGACATTTACTAACATACGTTTCACCACTGAGACAAAACACTTGTGCAATGAAATATATGATGCACCTATTGACATGTAGGGAAAAGAAGTGGAAAACCATACTAAGGGGATATCGCGTACCACACAGAGAAAACACTTTCCACAGATGCACAATCATACATAGCGGACGATGTCTGTTGATATACACTGAAGAACAACTGAATAAGAGACAGCTGGCGTTATGCAAATGTGGCGCTGTGGGCTGCCCTGTAAACGGAAACGACATGACGTATGCAACGATCCGACAATAAAAGGAGTGACGTGACGGGAATCAGTAAGAGTCGGACGCAGTATGGGTAAGACGAAGGATCTAAGCGCACTTGATCGTGGGAAAATTGTCGGGGCCCGACGAATGGGTCACTCCATCTCGGAAGTCATGCAAGCACTTGGATTTTCACGAGCCACTGTGTCACGGGTGCACCGTGAGTACATCGAATCCGGTAAAACCATCCCTGCAAGGGCCAACTGCCGTGGACAACAGCGTGTGGATGAGCGGGGTCATCATCGGCTAGCTCGCATTGTAACAGCGGATAGACGGGCCACAGTGCAAGAAATTATTCGGCAATTTAACGCTGGTACACAAAAACGTGTAAGCAGACACACCATCCAGAACCATCTCATCACTATGGGGTACAGAAGCCATCCTCCCACGAGGGTACCGCTGCTGACCGCACATCACAGGGTGCAAAGATTATCATGGACGAGGGAATATCGCCACTGGACCCTAGACATGTGGAAAAATGTTGCCTGGACTGATGAGTCGAGATTCACGTTGGTAAATGCGGATGGCAGGATACGAGTACGGGGCAAACCACATGAAGCGATGGATCCTTCTTGCCAGCAGGGTACTCTTCAAGCTGATGGGGGTGGCATTCTCGTCTGGGGACTCTTTACGTGTACTGAAATGGGACCTCTGGTACGTGTGACATCGTCCCTCACAGGTCAACGTTACCGGGATATCCTGGACGATCATTTGGTCTCGTTTGTGCGTCTTCAACATCCCACTGGGGACCTCATCCTGCAACAAGACAATGCAGCTCCCGAATTGTATCCGAATGGTTGGATGAACACTCCACCGACGTGACCTCGCTTCCTTGGCCAGCTAGGTCACCTGACCTCAATCCCATCGAGTACATCTGGGATGCCATCGAGAGAGAGGTTCGACCCTCCATCAAATCTTCGTGAACTGTGGGAGCTTGTTCAGGGGTCGTGGATCCGTATGGATTCTCAACGCTTCCGGTGTCTTGTCGAGTCCATGCCGAGACGAATCGCCGCCGTTATCAGGGCGAAAGGTGGTGCTACACGTTACTAGACAGGTATCTCTAATTCAATTGTTCTTCAGTGTACATTATGTCTCATTACTTACAGAAATCCCACGGGTGGCGAACCATACATGGGACGTACGTCTCATCATGTAGGGAGGACATTTCCCACATATGGGCAGTCTTACATAAGATATATGTTTCAAATAGAGAAAGAAATCCCCAGATGTCCGCAATCATATAGCCAGCGCCTGGTACCGTTCCGGAACCGTGGTGATTTTTGAATGGTACGAAACGCTGGCTTCCAACCATTCGTCTGAGATGGGTCAGGGTATGAATCCCAGGTGAGGCATTGACGATGTTTTTATCTTACGGACCTGGCTCTCTCCCTTACATGTAGCCAGTGGCCCTGAATTAGGTACAGGCGACTGCTTTCGGCCCACTAAGTTGCTCATGGTCGTAGTTAAAACCCCAAACTAAAGCAAAAGAATGCGTAGGAGACATGTCTTACAACGTAGAAAAAGTCTTCCCAGAGGTGCGCAGTAGTCCAAAGCGGCCATTTTCTGACACGTGACTCATCACGTACAAAATGAACTTCCCAGAGGTCTGCAATCATACATAGGTTACATATGAGAATACTGAACTTACCAGATGTACCCTACGTACCACTACTGTACTTTCCACAGCCAGGGATGGTCTTGTGGTTAGCACATCTATATACTGACTCCCGTGTTCAATCCGAGGCAAGTCTTGTTGCGTTGAACCACAAAATCTGCACCGTGCTTCAGATGGACAACTTAAGCGGTTGGACCTCCTGCCTTATTTTCAACGGAGGAGGGGAAGTCCTCCGTTGAAAATGAGAGCATCTGTCCCCCACCACCACAACTAACACATCGTTTCCCTCTCCCCCAACATATGGTGACTACTTTGACATCGTGAGACTTTAGACACGTCCATGACACGCACTAGTAGCTAGGTATTCTGGCTTTTCTCAGCCAAATTTTCTATTGTGAACCTCTGTGGGTGTAAACCCTACCAACTGATCGTTGGATATAAACCCTGCTAAACACCGCCCCGGTGGCGCAGTGGTCTAAGCGATGGCTTCTGATCATACGTCCGAGATGGATCCGGGTTCGAATCTCGGTGAGGCATAGATGCTGTGTTTGCCTTACGGCACTGGCTCTTTCCCTTCCCTGGAACCAGTGGCCCTAAATTAGGGACGGGCGACTGCTTATAGCCCACTGAGTTGCTCACGGTGGTCGTTAAACCTTTAACCAAATAAAAAAAAACAGCCCTTGATAATTGGGTGTAACTTTTTAGTAACTAGATTATTCAAAGGAATCAGAGTTGTGTACTGAATTGCCTGTACTTTTCTGGTCCCCATGTAGTTGCTTGGAACTTCAGGAGATGCGGCTTCGATTTCCGTTCCAGGGCGATGCAATTTTCAAGTTTTCTGAGGAGTTGTTACATGGTGACCAGTACTTGCTAACTGGTCATCCTGAACTTATCACATACGCAATGTTGTTTGTTGGTTAAATATGTTACTACTTTAACATTACTTTCATACCACCAGTCGGTGGTTCTCGTATCACAGGACCTATTTACTGTTGAACCTCGGATACTTAGTTCATAAACAATTCTTAAATGCACACTGAGCTAACTTAGGCGACCTTAGGCCAGTAGATGCATTTTACACAATCAGGCGCCAATATGAAAACACAAATTTGCCTGGACAAAGATCGAATACGCGCCTCCTCGCTCCGGAGCCAGTTGTTTTAACCGACTAAACTGAACCGACGGAATTCATCGCTGCAACTTTGCCATCTTGACATGTGCTTTACCTCAGTAGTTCGTCATACATAAGGATATGTAATTGCATGTAAGGAGCATCAGTTGTCTATGTTTTATCATGGGGAGAAAGCACTTTCCAGAGGTGGGCAATAATACACAGGGGGCACCTGGTGGTACATATCTTACCAATCAGAGAAAGTATTTCCCAGAGATGCGCAATCGTACAAAGGGAACGTCTGGTTACACATGTCTTACCACTTCGAGAAAATACTATCTAGAGATAAGCATTTGTACGTAAGGGAGATCTAGGGATATATGTCTTACAATATAGTGAAAGCGCTTTGCACATGTGGGAAATTGTATATAGGGGGCAACTGCTGTTGCATGTTTTTCGGCATAACATTTTGAAATCCCAAATGTTAACCATTTCTTAGTAGAGAAATGTCTGGAAGTGCAAATGTGGGATACCACATCATCATTTATTATTAACAAATCTAATAAAGATTGCAATAAAGATCAATCTTTGATTCGCGTATTTTGAAGTGATCGTATAAATAAAAAATATCAAGAACAAAAATGTTGAAAAGTAAGTTATTTTTACCCTCGTAAAAAGCCTCCTGAAGTAAAATTTGGAATCCACTTGTACAATATCGGAATTTTCGGATTCGTACTAGTAGAAACTGATCTTTTAAGAAAGCATATGAATTTATGGAGCACAATTCTTCACAAACAACAGCCGCGCTAAATACATAAATAAATGATAGGTGAAGCACTGCGACTGTTGGTATCCTTCGGAGGATCAAAGTTTTTGAAGCATCACCACCTGCCAAGAAAGTTAATGTTATATAAATATTAAAACATATCTTCGAGCGTTTTCTTTCTGAAATTAGAGATATGCTGTATTACTAAACACGTATCATCAACCAGTTTGTGATACCTTCAGAGAGCGAAAGAGCTCATAGTAAATGCCAGTCTTTTCCGGTCTCCAAACACGCACGATTTGACAGGATACTCTTGTACGTCAAGATTTGTGGCTACTACTACTATTACACACTACCGCACGCACGTATTTACATGCATGCGCACACACACGCATTGAATACTTTCACAAAAACATAGTTGATGATTTGTTTCGGATCCCTTGGTGAATAAATACCATGAGAAAAAATAAAGTTCATGGAAAAGTTATCAGTTTGAACGTAGCAGCCAACTACGAGAAATTTCGATATATTTGATTTTAAATTTTCACTGTTTATTTCAAAAATTTGTGAAATGAAGCAACGTGGTGGCTAGGAGTATTAAACCGTGTTGAGAGAAGCGCATTTGAATTCAAGCGGTTCTTTATATATGTGATTAGAGGTCTGTATGGGCTCGGTCAGGCCCGGATCCGAACTTCAGGAGCCCGGCCTGGCCGTTTTAGACTTTCATAATTTCCAGCATACGATCCAGTCCGATTAGTTTCAGACTTTTATCAAGCGTTCTCCGCCATTTCTTGTAAATCACGCAATTCTTCCATTAGAGTAGGAGTTTTCAACCTCTGACCCGCGGAGCACTTTTTTGTGGTCCACGAGAAGTTGTCCACAAAGGAAATTCTGAAATGGAACAAAATACATTGTTCAAGGAATGTTATTTTAAATACACTAGATCGTGAATACTCAAGGAACGCTTACCGCGTAGTAAATCCGTTTGTTTTCGTGGTGTAATACGCATAAAGATTCGCCAAGCTTTCATTCTCCACTTGGAGGCTTTTTCAAGGTAATGGTTGACATAAAATGCACGGAATTCGAGCACGTAAGAAACAAAAAGGATTTTTTTTTTAACATAAGAAACAACAACAAAAAATCATCTTTGTTTCTTACGTTTATGTCTGTATTGCCTTGAAAAAGCTTCTCCTAGTGGAGAGTGAAAGCTTGGAGAATCTTTATGCATGCTACACCACGAAAATAAACAGATTTACTACGCTATAAGCGTTCCTTGAGCATTGCTCAAGGAATGTCACGCAGAGAGACGTGCGATTTTTCGTAGAAATTCCTCTCATAGTTGTGGTTGAGGCTTTACAACATACTTCTGTTGCAAATGTAAATGCTTCTTCTCTTCTACGCTGAAATGTAAACAAGGTGACTCTCGAACGCCAAAGATGGAAACAAATACAGTAGAACTTTGGTTATATGACTTTCCCTGATTACCTATATTCCTGATCCGTATAAAACATATATAGTGAAACTACGGTCCTACAGTTTTCCCCTAGTTACCTAAATTCCTGATCCATATAAAACAAATACAGCGTAACTTCGGTTCTACGGGTTTCCCCTGGTTACCTAAATTCCCGATCCATATAAAACAAATACAGTGGAACTTCGGTTCTCATAGTTGTGGTTGAGGCAACCTAAATTTTTGATCCACATAAAACAAATTGAGTGGAACTTCAGTTCTACGGTTTTCCCCTGGTTACCTATATTCCTGATCCATATAAAACAAATACAGTGGGACTTCAGTTCTATGGTTTTCCCCCTGGTTACCTAAATTCCCAATCCATATAAAACAATTAGAGTGGAACTTCGGTATTACTGTTTTCCCCTGGTCACCTAAATTCCTGATCCATATAAAACAAATACAGTGGAACTTCGGTTCTACGGCTTTCCCCTGGTCATCTAAATTCCCGATCCAGATCCATCAAACACAGTGGAACTTCGGTTATACGGTTTTCCCAGGTTACTTAAATTCCCGATCCATGTAAAACAAATATAGTGGAACTTCGATTATACAGTTTTCCCCACGTGACCTAAATTCCTGACCCATATGAAATAGTAGGTCTGGCAAACGCTCTCTGTTGTTTTTTTTTATTTCACTTCTGGTTGGTCTTTCTTCTCTCAAAAAAACCCCAATAAATGTGTAACGTACACCGCTAAATAACCTTCCTTTCGAGTTTTTGTTTTCTTAGGTGAATTTAGTTTGTTCTAGTTAAACATTTTCATATTGAACGATACATTACTTCTCCGAAGGGTGTTTTTTTTTCATTTTGTCAACACTGACAGTGTCAGAGCTAGAAAAAATGATTAGATTGAACGTATGTGTTACGCAGAGAGTTGGGCAATAAATTTGATGTAAAGTTTCCGAGAGAATTAAATACGATGTAAATTTTATACGAAAGTTGTGTCATGAGATCATTATGACCGTCGAATACAGTACATGTGTGAACTGACATACCAGTGATGGGCAAAATAAAGTCGTGGAGCTATTAATAAGTTATTGTGTTGATTCTTTCCTTGGCTACTTGAATACTGTTTCGACATGTCTAGTATATGCTCACGAAGTAAATTACGAACATCAGCACAGTTGCATAGTTAAACAGCGTAAATATTTGAATTATTTGCAATTTAAATTAAATCATCGGAAATGTGAAAAATGAACCCACTGCTTAAATTAATGTTTTTTGCATAAACGTAGAGTCGAACTTAATTTGTGCTACATATGCGCTTAAAATTTTCGTTATGTATGCAACCAGCTGTCATGTCGTCATATAAAATAAAAGTGTGTTGTCATAATGAAAACAAAAAAAAAAAAAACTATTATAATTGTAATAAAATGGCAATGTTATTAAGTAATATATTTTGCGCTAACTATATCTGTGCAAGCGATAATTTAGATCAGATGCTTGTTGGGCTTCATGTTATAAATGTAAGATAGATTAAAGAAATTTTATTAATTTTCTCTTACCGGACATTCGTCTTATCTCAAATAAGTTCTAAATTCACGTCAAAAAACGAATTGGATTCACAACATTCATCAAAATATTAACACATTACAGAAAAAGAAATTCGGTAAGTAATTTAGCCCAAAGGGTGGTTAGAGGAAGAAATATTCTAGATTATATTATTGAACAATTTAAATGACTAATTGCAGAGTCATGCGTTTGCGGAGAAAATATGTCAAAGTTCACCACTTTATGATAAAACCGATTTCTGAAATTCAAGATTCACCTGTGAAACTTGAAGATACGTTACCGGATCTACAACTCAGGACAATTGTGAGCATTTTGTGAGAGAAACACTTCAACAGAAAGACAATTATGTTTTTCTGTTGAAGTGTTTCTAAAAGAAGTCGAAAAACTCACACGAAACAACATATCCAATTTTACAAGCCTAATATAAAGAAAGAAAAAATATTGGCTGAGGGAGAAACGCTATATATAAAGGCCTCGAATTATAGTGTAAATGCATAGATGATTTATTTAATAAATAAGAAAAGAAAAGAAACACATTAATGACAAAAAGCCTGAAAATCAAAATGATATCGATATATGAAAATGTATCGATACAGTAAATATTTACAGCATCTAAATAACCTTATTAAATGATTATTTACAGATATACCTCAAATTACATATGATAAAACAAAGGAAAATCAAATCAAAGTAAATGAATACAGCAAAAATTATATGTCCATATAAGAAATCTACGAAAACCGTAAAATTTGAAATAGCAATATAAAAAAAGAGAAAAAAATCTGTAAAAACAATATATCACCAGCTGAATCAATACTATAAAATATAGAATAATTAAAGTTAGAAAGAAAGATCGCTTAAATGGCTTCGTGTTTCGTGAGAGTTCACATGGAGATCAAATCGATGTAGAAAATATAATGGAAGTGTATCGATTAAATAAAAATATAGGGAATGTTATTAACCTTAGGAATAGAGAACGCCTCAACAGAAATCAAATAAAATGTGGAGCGGTAGAAGGGAGGGAACTAAAAAAAAAAAGACGGAACGTCCGATAAAACACATCTTCTACAATCCTGCATCATTTAAGTGAGAAATGAATAGATGAATGCAATTTATTTTTTCTTTGAATTCTGGAAAATTACAAAATATACGTTTGGAATTTATGGGATCGCTAAAGTGAAAAATACATCTGCCACTGTGAGATTCCTGAAAGAAAAACTCAAAATATTTCATAAAGCAGCAACTTAAAATTGCTTATAAAAGAGGATGTAGAAAAATTTCCTACTATGACCACTTAAAGATGACAATATAGATTTTTAGAACTGTGCGTTTGAAGATTAAAAAAATGTATCCTCGAGCATGTAAAGTAGAAAACAGCTTATGTAGATAAAATGAATGTTGAAACTTCTCGAAAACAAGGCAAAGAGTCTCAAGATAAAGTTAAATAGATTTCTCAGTTGATTCTAGATAAATAAAATGCTGCCAGGTTTAAAAATACATCATAGAAGAAACGAAACAAGGAGAAATATAATTTTTCAGTATTTAATTAAGTACCAGATACTAAATGAATGGTAAGATATAAAAAATGTAGAATGACCTGAGAAAAAAAGAAACACTGAAAAAGATCAATGCGGATTTGCAAAGAGGAAATTATGTGCAGCCCAATTTTCATCATTAAACAAATGATCAAGAGAAGAACTGTTTTAAATCCGCTTACGTGCAGGGCTCCTTTTCCCCACGAAAAAGAGCGATTACACATAAATTATTAAAGAAAAAATCAAGGCACCCAAAGAACCTATCCAAGGAAGAGGATTATTTCTAGTACACTTCAATATTATTATAGAAGCAAAACAACGAGATCATCATAATCTACGAAGAATGAATATATATAACAAAAATGCAAGATGCCTTTTACATGCGGCTGATTTCATTTTAATAGCAGAGAAAAGTAACTTATTTAGAAATTTTTAAACCATTTTTTTTCATTTTAACAAAACAGCAATCTTCAGGAGCAAAATGAAATCCATAGTTCTGAAAATAATGACTTAAAGAGAAAATTATTTATGAAAAAACACATTAAAAAATATGAGAGTTCAGGAAATTTAAGAAATAAAAAGGGTTTAAAAATGTCTAAAATAAGTGATACCAAAATGGAGGAGTAAAAATTTCTACTGCGCTTTGGTCACCAGATACCCTAAACAGCACATTTAAAAATATATTTAAAGTCCGTGAAACGATTGATAAAATATGGAGTAATAAAAATGTAATAACAAAGAAATGGAAGATACTATACTTTATTTCGGTCGTAAGCTGCGTACCTTACGAGCAGAAGAAAAAGCACCTGCAAAGGTAACTAAAAATAAATCTCATCGTGGAAAGTATCCATACTTTTAGAAGGAAGCAGAAAGAGTAATATTGACAGATTGAATCAGTAAGACTTTTCAACGAAATGGTGACCAAGAAAAAGCAAGATCTGGGGCATCAGAAGTGAGTGCAATACCGTATATGACGTCATAAGCCCGTTTGCGTATAGGCCAACTCTCTGAGTATGTGAAAGCTTGAACTCCCGTAAAAACCTGAACCTCGAATTCAAACGTCCAGAGCAGAAGAATACTCGTGATTTTTTTATTAGAGTTTTTTTTTTTTTGATTGGAGGTTTAACGACCACCGTGAGCAACTCAATGGGCTATAAGCAGTCGCCCGTCCCTAATTTAGGGTCACTGGTTCCAGGGAAGGGAGAGAACCAGTGCCATAAGACAAACACATCATCCATGACTCACCTGGATTCGAACCCAGACCCCTTTCGGACGAATGATCAAAGGCCATCGCTTAGACCACTGCGCCACCGGGGCGGCATTAGAGGTTTAACGACCATCGTGAGCAACGCAGTGGGCTTTAAGCAGTCGCACGTCCCTATGTTAGGGTCACTGGCTCCAGAGAAGGGAAGGGAGAGAGCCAGCGCAGTAAAACAAACACAACATACATGCCTCACCAATATTCGAACCCGAACCCATCTCAGACGACTGATCAGAAACCATCACTTAGACCACTGCGTCACCATAAATTTCACTGATGAAATGCAAGTTTTTTTCATTTTTATACTATTTGCTTGGTATGAAAAAACCGGAAAAAGCAATCTTTTTTAAGTGAAAATAAAATTCAAAACCGAACATGAACCATACACTACTGTTTTCCGTGACGCATACGTCCTTTTCCAGAAAGAGGCGCACCGTTTTTGAATTTCAATCTTTTTTGTAAATTTTGCCTTAATCTTTGCTTGCTCTCTCAGTCAACAAAACAAGCATTTTCCTTTTCTTTTCTTTTTCCCTCCTCTTCCTCAAACGTAATTAAAGCTTTAAATTTCCTCATACTGACGTGAAAGCCAATTTGCAGATTACGAAATACACTGACGAAAACAAAAATCCCAACACCAAGAAGGGGTTGTGTTAGATAAACGACAGTTGGTAGGCGGTGAGAGTACATCTGTAAGATGACGTCTATGCAAATTTCGCGCTCGGCGCATACGTGTGGCGCTAGTAACGCCCCTCGGAACATGCAAAGCAGGTTTGCTGTAAATACGCGCTGTAACGTTCGTGAGAGTTAGTTATCGTTGAGATTCGACGTAGTGAGTTGATGTTAGTCAAGAATGCCTTTAAGAAGACGAAGAAGTCATTATCAACAGCTCGCGGAGTTTGAACGAGGTCGTGTAATAGGGCTATGAGAAGGTGGATTTTCTTTCCGCAATATTGCAGAACGACTTGGCAGGAATGTAGCCACTGTGCATGATTGTTGGCAGCGGTGGTCAAGGGAAGGTACTGCCTCAAGAAGACCGGGTTCCAGCCGGCCACGTGGCACTACTGAGAGGGAAGAACGCCGTGTACGGCGTATGGCCGTGGCGCATCGTACCGCGTCTGCGGCAGCAATTCGAGCTGCAGTTGCTACCACAGTGACACAACGAACTGTTACAAATCGGCTACTTGAAGGACAGCTCCGAGCCAGATGCCCTGTAGCGTGCATTCCACTTACTCCAAACCACTGCCGTTTGCGACGTCAGTGGTGTCAAGCTAGAGCTCATTGGAGGACGGAGTGGAGATCTGTTGTGTTTTCTGATGAAAGCCGGTTCTGCCTGGGTGCCAGTAGTGGCCGTGTGTTGGTTAGAAGGAGGCCAGGTGAGCGCCTGCAACCAACCTGTCTGCGGCCGAGACACACTGGACCTACACCTGGAGTTATGGTCTGGGGAGCAATTTCCTATGACAGCAGGAGCACTCTCGTGGTTATCCCACGCACCCTGACGGCACAGCTGTACGTCGTTCTGGTGATTCAACCTGTTGTGCTGCCATTCATGAACAGCATTCCAGGGGGTGTTTTCCAACAGGATAACGCTCGCCCGCATACCGCTGTTGTAACCCAACATGCTCTACAGAGTGTCGACATGTTGCCGTGGCCTGCTAGATCACCAGATCTTTCACCAATCGAGCACGTATGGGACATCATTGGACGACAACTCCAGCGTCACCCCAACCAGCATTAACCGTCCCTGTATTGACCGACCAAGTGCAACAGGCATGGAACTCCATCCCACAAACTGACATCCAGCACCTGTACGACACAATGCATGAACGTTTGCGTGTTTGCATTCAACATTCTGGCGGTTACACCGGTTATTAATGTACCAGCATTTCACATTTAAAATGGCTCTTCTCGCGCTTACAATAATCTGTGATCTTGAAACCTTAATCGATTAAATATGTTACCTATACAAATGTATTGCCGCCATTTCATTTCTCTACAACTATTTTTTCGTGGTGTTGGGATTTTTCTTTCCTTCAGTGTATATCGAAGAAGTGATTTTAAATAATTTCTCTTGCAAAAAGAAAAGAAAAGAAAAACAGTAAAAGGAGAAATTCCTGTTGTATTAATTGATGTAGGAAGGGGAGAATATATGAAATAGAAGAACAAGCAATTCATTACGAAAATTCTTGGGAAAATATGACCTCATCTACTGCTAACAAACTGAATCAGGTGCTGCTAACTGTCTTTTTTCTTAACCCTTTAAGCAGCCGACATACCTGAACTAAATCGAGCCCAAAATTTTTCGAGCTTCCGAAACAGAAATGTTGGTACAGCGGCCGAGTTTTGTTGCAGCTACTGCAAAACAATTCCTTTCCCTCTAAATCTCAGCAGTATAAACCTGTTAAAGGTGATATGCGCTGGCTTCTAGTCCCTGTTCTTTACTTCGTGACCCAAGACATGATGGGGAAGGGCTAGTCCCCCTTGTCACGGACATCATGCCACTGGGTAGAAACAAGTCAGTCAAACAGCTTCTCTCCCCTGCCCTTTTAGCAGGTAATCAGTCAGAAAGGATTAGTGCCAATTACCTCCCTAAATGACCACTTTGAACAGCAAAGCTAAGGGAAAAGCAACGGGCTCTCTGAATGCACAGGTTCACTCGTTCCAGCCGCGTTGGGTTAACTTTTTAAACAGTAAATATATTCGTTCTAGCTTATTTCAGCCCAATTCGCTAACCCCGAGTTAATTCATTCCAGTCGACTAAAATTGTTAGAAGAAAATGTAAAGAACCATTTTCTTCTAACAGTTTCCAGCTTAATACAAGAATATACAGTATAAGATATGTTATTCAGAAGAGAGCTTGCTTACAAACATTCTTTCTAACTACAAGGGTAATTTCAATTTGCTCATAATATTTTGAAGGGAAAGGCAATTTGCATGTTATAGCTCTACTCTAATGTGAGATGATTAGGTCAGAGTCCTTTTGCTGCGCTGAAATATTGATTTAAGGTAACACAGAGAATAATTGCGACCTGTCAAACCTTTCCTTTTTTTTTTTTTTTTGTCATCTGTCATGTTAGGAATATTGACGCGAATCGATTGACAATATTAACACTTAACGAAATTACTTAGATTCGAATTTTCAGTGAGCGCAAATCATTCAACTGATCACACTGTAATGAGTGACTGCATTTGCTACTCTTTTCCAGAGCATGCCAAGCTTTTCAATCATGAGCGAATGGTCGTCTGGTGTTCTAGTGATTAGCATGCTTTTTACGTAGCAGGCAAGTTCGAATTTCCGTTGAGAAATGGATTTTGCGTTTGTTCTTTCTGATTCTCTTCCTTCCATGGAATAAGTACAGAATTTATTTTTTTATTTCTTTATTTTTTATTTTTTGCTGAGAAAGCTTCACTTACTGTAGATACATAAGAAAGTCGCTAAATTACCAGGAAAATAAGAGGGTCATTTACTGTAAATATGTTGCTTACGAAAAAAGACTGCAATGTAAGTATAGCAAATGTTTCAGAACTTTATGAAAGGATGAATAATAATAATAATAATATACGAAGTCCAGGAAATGTGGCATATACGTGGAACTACAGAAGGCAGCTATTTTGAACACTTGTAGGATAGTAAGAAAGAACTAAAGCGTTAGATTACTACAGAGTTAACAATCCTGAACACTTGTACGGTAGTAAGGAAGCTCCTGGACAGCTGAGAGAATGAAATACCACTTCCCAGACTTGTTACGTCGTACCCGTCCCGGAAGGAAGAGAAAAACTTCAGGAAGAGGTGGAATCTTTTGACAATAGTAATAATAATAATAATAATAATAAGAAGAAGAAGAAGAAGAAGAAGAAGAAGAATCCAAAGACCTCATATCTGGAAAACATTGACAAAAACTCCTCACTACAATGGTTAAAAAAAAAGCTTAGCTTTATCCAGAAACCGAGAGATTCTTCATTGGGCTTTAAGACCGCATTATCGCAATCCAGAATTATAAGAAATACATAATGAAAGTTGCAAATGATGATACTTGTAGAATGTGTGGAAAAGCCAATGAAAACGGCTGCTCCCTTCTTGCTTCAAAATAGTACCTTAACAGGCACGACCAGGTAGTCAAGATCCTACATCAAGAACTTGGCGTTACAACAGGCCTTATCCAAGGATATGCTCCACCTTATTACAAGTACCAACCAGAACCTATTCTAGAAAATCAGAATTACATCATGTACTGGGATGAACCTATCATCACAGACAAGACCATTGACCACAGTCAACTAGACATTGTAATTGTAGGCAAAAACTGAAGAAGACACAATTGATAGATGTAGTGGTCCACCTTACAGAAAACATCCAAAGAACGGTATCTGAGAAAATCTCGAAATATGAGAGCCCGCGAATGAAAATTCAAAGGATCTGGAAACAAAGCATAACACAGATCGTACCTGTTATCATTTTGGCAACTGCAAAATCTCGAGAAATTAGGACTGCCACACAAACCGCTTCACCCAATCCAAAAGGCAGTCATTCTACAAACCTGCCGTATCACTAGAAAATTCCATTCCTAAATTTCCGGGTCTGAGATGAATATATCCGCCTTTTGTTAACCTGCTCTAGCCAAGAAAGTCGACGACGAGAAAAAAAAAAAAATAATAATAATACACAAACAGGCGCAATCAAGTCGCCAAGACCCTCCATCAGAAACTGGCAAGAAAGCACCACCTCATTACAACTGAACCTGTCCCCTAACACAAGTATGAGCCAACAACGCTTCTAGAGAATAACACCCACAAGATGTACTGGGACAGATCAATCAGAACAAATAAGACCATCCCCCACAATCGGCCCGTCATCGTTCTGATCGACAAGGAGAAGAAGTCAATATACCTCATTGACATAGCCGTGCCCAACACGTGCAACATCCAGAAACCAGGAGTTGTACCTAAGACCATTCACAGCTCTATACAGACACTGGACCTTCAACCTAACACCTACATGGAACTACAGAAGGCAGCTATCCTGAACACTTGTAGGATAGTAAGGAAGTTCCTGGGCAACTGAGAAAAGGAAATACCACTTCCCAGACTTGGTATGTCGTACCCGTCCACGAAGGAAGAGAAAAGAAAAACCGCAGGAAGAGGAGAAATTATCATATTTTATAATAATAATAATAATAATAATAATAATAATAATAATAGTGCAAGAGCAATGGTGTAATGACTGAACACCATCGTTTTCTATAAACGTAAGTAACAAATCCTCTAAATACAGCTCACGTAATGAATTGCGTAAATAATGTTTAACCCCTCGGAGCGTTCACACAGACCGCTAGCATTACAAACAAGTATTGCTAAAAAAATTAAATAGTTTTCTTTCCAAAAACTATTTTTTCGAGGATTTGGTGAACGATTTCAAGACTGAATACTTCCAGTGATACTTTTTTACCACCTTTAATTGAAAATTGGTATATTAAAGAAAGTTAAGCTTTGAGAAAGGTAACTAACTGCCTATTGTACTAGTAATGATGAGCACTAGATGCTGAACGCAGTTCCGTATATTTCTCGGAAAGCTGTTAGCCACTATGAAAATAACATCATAGAACACAACAGAATCTGCTTTTGTTGTTATTATTATTGTTTTACATTTTTTATCAATTAACAAAACGCTTAAAAAAATTGAGTTCTCTTCGTAGTTTTTGAGGTCCGTAGATACTGAGTCCGCAGAATATTCCTACATTTCTGTGTTCTTTCATTTTCCTCAAAATCTCAAATTCTTAAATACGAAACAAGGAGAAATTATTAATTTTCTTGTTTTTTTTTAATACCGGGCTACAATAGCGTTAAAATATTCAGAGTTGGTATAATTGAAATGCAAACTTTTGCTCTTCCTCAATTTGCAAAAATTTTGAATAACCACTTACATTTTTGCATTTTCGGTGTGACATTATTTTCTTTATTATCTGGCATTTTCGCTTTGAATTCAGCAAAAAAAAAAAAAAAAAAAAGTGTGTTCCTTTTATAAAACAAAACTAATATAAAATTTTGTTCTCCAGTTCTACATCTCAAATAAAATTCTGTGATATTACACAATCATTATTTATACTTTTTCTTCCCACAAGAAAACCAAGGAAACGTATTCACAGTTCAAAAATTCTAATTAATTAAAATGCTATTTAATTTTTGAAGAGACAACCAGTATTATACTTTTTCTTCCCAAAAGGAAACCAAGGAAACGTATTTACAGTTCAAAAATTCTAATTAATTAAAATTCTAATTAATTTTTGAAGAGACAACCAGTATTTCTATAAGTATTACTAGAAATACTGGTTATCTCTTCCAATTCTTATGTTTTATCTGAACTTCACTGAGAACAGATGACACACATAGTCTTTGACTTTTAAAGTAGTTCTTAAAATTCATTAAAATTTATAAAATTCAAATGGTTATTCATAAAAAATTGGGTATCAAAATGGACCATTACTAAAGACAATGTATATTTAATTATTATATGGTATGGAATATGAAATATTAGATTCTTTCTTCATTTACAGATATGTTTGTGTTTAAAACACAGGCTTGTTATCGATTTTTGATACATTAACACGGATTCAAAAAATTCTCAAAAACGTCAATTCTTATTAAAGAAAACAATAATATGATATTTAAAAATTTAGACTCCATGATATCTGAATTTCTCATGAACTTAAAACTTACCTCAGAAGACACACGGGAGGAGCAATGCACAAGCTATGATGCGAGTGAGCTTTGTTTCAACCCATATTTCATTGGTGCTCACAGAAATGAACATTCCTTAGTGCCGGCAATCAAAACACTGAAAGCTAGTAGGTTAAATATGTAGCTCCACGGCAAAACACGCTATCTTAGGATCAGATGTTGTGCTACGAAAATGGTTGAGCACACCCATCGCAGCCCATTTAATAGTTTGAGGTTTGAACACGAGGGAGCAGAACGTTAGAGGCAGATGGCTGTATTTTGCTCAGCTAGCTTCTGACCACCAAGGGCACTTCTGACCGCAAGGACACGAGAGTTTCTGATAAGTAGACCCTAACCTTGACCTTCACCCATTTTTTATTCATTTTTGTTCTGCTCTTGGTACTTTTCCTAGGAACATCGGGGGTAAGCGGAATTCGGAGATGAGTACGTAACCGCAAAAAAGAAACAACAGCAAAATAATCTAGAGCTAAAAAATAAAATTATACGGTGTTTCCCTTTTGTAGGAACTCATATTAACACGCTGCTCTTATGACCACATGGTCACGGTCGAAACTGACCAGGTGCTGTTTTGCCTTTGGTGGTCTTCGCTATCGTTTTCCGGAAACATGATGTTGAACAAAATAATTACAAACAATAAATCAAACGATGCAGCTGGCACGCTCTTTAATTTACCTATCAGGTTTATCAGATGAGGGCGGAGGGGGAGGGGGTCAGTGCACTTTTAGAAGTTTCAGCTATTATGCTAATTTATCAATTAATATACGAAAGAAGTTTTAATTAAACAGATAAGATCTCTCTCTCTTTGTGTATTTATATCATGTATGCTATAGAAGTGAATACTTCAGTAACAGATTCTTTTAACATCCCTTTGTTTTGCCCAAATTACAATATAGAAATTTTAATATATATATATTGTTTTATTTTCATGTGCACTTATGTTAAAAAGTAACGTGGCACTACTTCCGAACATTATTATTTTTTTCTTTTTCGATTGACTCCATTGAGATACGAAGCAATGCCAACGTCTTTTCTCGAAAGTTTCGATTTTTGGGACAAATTATTTTTGTCACAAATCTCATTCGACACAGTTTTAATTCAAAGGAATGAAAATACCTTAAGAAAATACATATATGTAATAAGAGCTACTTTCACAAAAGCTGTCTCCGGAAATTTTCTAACAGTTTCTTAGTAACATATAGGATATTAGTTGTATTCTGAAAGTAGACCAAAATCCCAATTTAAAAATAGCCAAAATCTAATTCAAATAACTTTATTCAAACGGTTTTCAACATAAGCTCCATGTATGATATCCTATTTAACTTCGATTGCCTTAAACATTCTTTTGTTTGGAAATTTAACGACTGCTGTGAGCTATAAGATGATGATCAAATGTAGAGGATTTTAGGAAGGGAGTGTCTGACCCCAGGTCTTAAACAACCCTTAGAAATAGGAAGCTAGGAGATTTGGGCTAGAGTGCCCGATAGGAAAGTGACACGGAAGCGAAGTAGAAAGGGGGAGGAAGACGCCCTTTGTTTATTACCGGGAGGCCAGTACCCGGGGTCCGACGGCTTAAAGTGCCCATTCGACGCAAGGCGGATATTTAGTGTATCGAGCGTTCGTACCTGCCTGGGATCCTTTCCGTGGCAGTCAGGAACGTTATCTACTAGGCCACCCGCGGCCCTGTGAGCTACAAGAAAGCGCCCGTCCCTACTTCATGCCCCTGTTCCCAGGAATAGGAGAAAGTCATTGTCGTAAGGCAAACACAATATCCGCTTCCCCGGGAATCGAAACCAGGACCATCTAGACTGAATGACCAGGCGCCAGCGTTTAGACCACTGCGCCACAGGGTCTTTTTACTGCTGCCCACTTTCCTTTGTATTATTACTTTTTACTATTGTTTTAAAGAATGTTTTATTTACGTTATTTTCTTTGATGTTCTTCTGTCTTTCTACAAAGGAATCTGCCGGGGTTATCATTGGAACAGGACTCAGAAATTGGAGTGATGACCCTACGTAAGGATGACGAATTATTTAGGCCAGTAAAGTCATTCTGGAAATATTGAAAAAAAAAATGATAATTATCCATGTATAACCATAGTATTCAAAAAGAAGTTGAGCGCTGATTGAAAACTGTGTCCATTTCATAATCAGGTCCAGGGCTGGATAGAAATTTTGCGGTTCCCTGGGCGAAATTTCATTGCAAGGCCCCGGAGCAAAACTTCATTGTTTGCACTAGGAAATAAATCTCATATTTTAATAAAGTCGTTACGTGAAAGATGTCCGTAAAGAATACGCAGGATGTGAAACCCACACAAATTTGCCTGTGACGGCAACGAATTCGCACCCCTCTTCGCTCCGGAGCTGAATGCTTTACCGTTTAAGGTACACCGACGGAATTTATCTCTGTAACTTTTCGTCTTTGACATGTGCTACACCTTTGTAGTACTTCAAAACGAAAACTATCGTAAAGACAAAATGATTATCTCAAAGAAGCATTTGCTTTAAGCTCAAGAAAAAGACCAGAATATGCGTTGAAAGTTCAGAGAGAGAGAGAGAGAGAGAGAAAAAAAACTGTTAAAATCTACGATTTTCTTTCCCACGAGATGGGGTTGAGGTTGTATTTTCACTTAATGTACAAAAACTGCTTCACTAAATGACAAAAAGCTTCGTGCGTAGCGAAACTTTTTGGATTGCGAATATTTTAGTGTACAAATAATAAATTCGTATAAATGGTTTTTTTATCTCCTGATGCATGTTTTAGTGATTGACTTTTAATGCAAAATGGAGTAACTGACAAATTAGTTACTTTTTAAACTTTTATACGCGCTCATTTGTGATTTTTTCAAGAAAAATCCAGTAATGTTTTTAAAGTCACTGAATAAATGGCCTCTATGTGTAGCCCGAAACCAATTTTGATATTGTTCTTTTTTATTTTATTTAAATTTAAGTATCTGGTTCGCACGCAAATTATTAAATATATAAAAGCAAGGGTCACCAAATGATGAAATTAAATTTGCGATTTCATGAATTCCATAAATATCAAGGTCGTTACAATAATCACCTGAAGATCTGCGTATTTGTACTGCGAAGGGCGATAACCTATTCGATAACCGGGGGATTGGAAACAAACAAACAAAAACACTTAAAAAAAAAAACCATCTTTTTAAGAGCCTCGCACCCGAAAACTTACACACAAAAAATAGTAATTGTTAAAAATTCTAACTATTTTTTTTTTCTTAAACTGCGGGGCCCCTTAAAGGCGCAAGGCCCGGGGCGACCGCCCCCGGTTGCCCCTATGGTCCAGCCGGCCCTGATCAGGTCTATATATATTTTCTCACTGCTACCCGTCCTCTTCATTAGAGGTTTTGTACAGATATTTAATGGTGATTGCGCAGAAAATGAGCTCAATTGCCTCGTGAGCACAACCATTCTCACGTACCCTAGCACACACATGGGCACACCAGCATTAGCACTCAATACTCCACAAACGGGAAGACATTTTCCCTGCAGACACAATCATCATGATTCACGCATTCAAATCACAGAAACGACGTCACCCGCGATGTGAGGTATACGGAGTGCAGTATATGATGTCGGATATCAGGTAGCTGCGTCACAGTAGCAGGTGAAACAGCTGTTGTAGAGTAATTCTCGACAATGTCAGATCTCAGTGACCATAAAAAACGCATGATCATTGGTATGCGTCTTGTAGAATCTTGAGTACCTAGAATGGCAGAAATAGTAGGCGTCACACAAGGAACTGTATCGAAGATTATGACTACCTATCAAAGAGTACATGGTTTGCCTCCAAACGTGCAAATTGTGCACCCCATACGCCGATGTTAGATAGGGATAGGCGCACGTTGGCGCAGAAGCACAAGAAATGGCACCGTAAATAGTAGTACCAATCGGAATGATCTTGTTTCCATCATAACAGTTCGAGCTGAACTCTTATAGTGCAGGTATTTACGGTCGTGCTGCAATTCAGAAATCTCTGATTACCAACAAACGTGTAAAGTGGTGCAAGATACATAAAAACTGGGATGCTAAAGACTGTCAACGTGTCATCTGATGTGATGAATTATCTCGCGGCGGTACAAACACTAATTCGGTTAGGAAGCGCGTCAAAAATATTTTTAATTACATCCTCTTCTTCTGCTGCATTTGCACCTAATGTGCTGGATTCAGTTCTGTTCTTAGACAACGTTTCATGTCATCTCAGTGTGAAATCGCCCTGGCCGTGGTAGAACCGTACATGCAGTATGTTGCCTGGCAATATCGTTCTGGAGTGTGTCATTTGGCGTGCTCAAATGAATGGTAAGACCAACGGAGGCAGAATGGTACTTTAATTTCCCTCGATGACTATGTGAGATGACCGACTATCGTATGATGTGACGTCCCACACTAGGATTCCCGCAGTGAGCGCTTTATAGTGTTCAACAATACACGAAATGGAAGCTCTTTCATTTGTATATGGCTATAAGCAAATTGCAACATCTTTTGTCCCAGACAGATTCTGGCCTCGTCGCTGTAGACGACGTTTTCTCATTCACTCAGCTCGTCCTTTGCGCAACTGAAACCTGGCATGTCTGTGGCTTCGACTGTGAGGTGTGAAGATGAGAGGGCTCTTCCCTCATACACTAGCTTTGTATAGACGTTGATGAATGGTACTGACAGTGACTAGCCGCGCCCCATCAATCGTTTTGCCGCTGGATATCTGTAGGAAAGTCGCTTTTCTCCTTTTAACCGTATCCGACAAATCCGTCAATCGTCTCCGATGTGTGGACAACGAGATCCTGAAAAACGGCGTGAAACACCTTTCAATGTCCATTTATTAGTAGCAGCGACCAACTATTTGTGAATGACGTGCCAAATGCGCTGAAGTTTCATCGCGTGAACCTTCCTGCTTAACGCAGACCTATGCTACGACCTCGCCGAGTTGACTACACACAACCCACAAACTGAACTGCACTCGGATGTCAACTAAATTTGAAGATCAGGCTCAGATCCTTTAGTCTACACTATCAACTTTTCTCTAGATACAACTTTCCCTACTGCTATTGGAATCCGTGTGAACTGCCACATTTTAAATGTAACCAGACCAGAAGTTT
This sequence comes from Macrothele yani, assembly GCA_039090855.1. Taxonomy (NCBI): domain Eukaryota; kingdom Metazoa; phylum Arthropoda; class Arachnida; order Araneae; family Macrothelidae; genus Macrothele; species Macrothele yani. The sequence continues at coordinate 41,994,536 of CM076990.1, read as the reverse complement.
TCCTTTCATGGTGTTTATCACTATTCCATACTAATTAGCATAAATGTAGCTCTACCTTTTACGAATGGTCCATTTGTTTTGCATGAGTTTTATCACATTTGTATTACCATGGAGAAAGTTTCTCAAAGAAAGTACAATGTTAGGAAGTGGTAGCACTACCAATATGTATCATCTTTCTTTTCATCATGATTTCCATATGTATCATCCTCCTCTTCATCACCATAATTCACTACGAGGGAATCTCGGGTTCGATCCCGTGCAGGTACGAACGCTCGAACCCCTAAATGTCGGCCGTGCGTCGGATAAGCACATTAAGCCGTCGGATTCCAGGTACTGGGGTCCGACGGCTTAAAAGTTTCTCAAGGAAAGTAAAATGCTGGGAAGTGGTGGCACCACCAATATGCACCATCCTTCTCTTCATCATGATTTCCATATGTATCATCTTCCTCTTCATCATCATAATTCGCCACGGGGGAATCTCCAGTTCGATCCAGGGCAGATACCAACACTCGAACCACTAAATATCCGCCGTGCGTCCGATGGGCACATTAAGCCGTCGGACGCCAAGTACTGGCCTCCCGGTTATAAATAAGGGCGTCTTCCTCCCTCTTTTTACCACGCTTCCGTGTGACTTTTCTGTCGGGCACTCTAGCCCAAATCTTCCTATTTCTAAGGGTTGCTTAAGACCTTAGGTCAGACACTCCCTTCCTAAAATCCTCAACATATGATCTTATCTGATCATAATAATTTTTCACTATCCACTGCTGATGGTTTCCCAAGTGTTTTCCATGTCACTCCCCTATGCTTCCGAATTTCATTAATCCAACTTCCACGTTATTTTCTTCTGGGTCTTTTCCTGTATCTTGATATTCAGTCTCGTATTTCAGTTGTCAAACGGCGGTCAGTTCTTCTAGCAATGCGTAAAGCCCATTGTAACTTGACGATCTTTATTTTGATCATGATGTCATCATCTCCAGGGCTGGATTAAAGCCTTAACCGTTTAACGACCATGACCCCAAAATCTTGTATAACTTTAAATACCATAACGTCAGAAACTGTCTGTTGTTTCACTTCTTTGTTTAATAACAGCAATGGTGACCGAGAGTGACTCCTGCTTATACCTCATAGGTCGAGAAAATTTGAAGAACAAATAAGAGTAGGAAATCTGACTCAACCTAGATAGTCGTTAGGGCGGCTATGGCAGTTTGTGCGTACGGTCGTTTTGGGCGTTATGATCGTTAAAGGGTTATGGGCCCCTAACATCTGAGTGGGCCCCCAAATAATTTAATTAAAACACGAAGCTGTAGCGATATGTTTGTGATATTTAATACGTAGTGCATTCTTCAAACTAATAAATTACCTACAGAGTTTTCATGAAAAGTCGCTGTATTTTCCAGTGTTCTCATAAGAACATATGTAAAAAGCTTAAGATTCTTATGTTGTGTCTTGGAATTTTTAATAATTTAGCATTCTCAGTGCATATTTTTCGTTATGCAGTGTGGAGTCACAGTGGATTTCGTCCATTAACCGTTTCATGTGCAAACTCTGAAGTGTGGGTGGTTGGTAGTGAAAAAGCTGAAACTGTTTCGACAACCCCGCGGCAACATCGCCACTGGACCCTAGACATGTTGAAAAAATGTTGCTTGGGACTGATGAGTCGAGATTCACGTTGGTACATGCGTATGCCAGGATACGAGTACGGCGCAAACCACATGAAGCGATGGATCCTTCTTGCCAGCAGGGTACTCTTCAAGTTGGTGGGGGTGGCATTCTCGGCTGGGGACTGTTTACGTGGACTGAATGGGACCCCTGGTACGTGTGACATCGTCCTTCACAGGTCAACGTTACCGGGATATCCTAGACGACCATTTGCTCCCGTTTGTGCATCTTCAACATCCCACTGGAGACCTCATCCTGATAAAAAACCATCCTAACTTAGATTGTAGAATCGGTGTCTTTGGCATAAAACTTTCCTGGATTATATAAGAAATCAATAACTTTACTTCGATGTAGTTATGATACTTGCTTACAGGTGGCGCCACCCTTCCTTACCTCTACATCGAAGTAAAGTTATTGCAAAAAAACAACCTCGATTGCACAACCTAAGTTAGCATGTTTTTTGTCAGTGGGCCAATTTTGATGTGTGGGAAATCTTTCTTCGTGAGGAAATAGGGTCGAAAGTTTTTCCATTGGAATTATAGGGAGCAAAATCACTAGAAGCCCACCTTAAGACGTAAGGGCAAACTGTTCTTGAAAATCGCTCTGTTTCTTTCAAGTGCATTCCAACCAAATTTTTATACGCTTATTACTTCCACTTCCGATGTGGCCCTCCCTTGATATATGTTGTCCAAGGTAGAGGCATCAGTTCTAAATTTTCACTATCAACCTTAAAATCTTCAGTTCTTGTAAAGCACTGTAGATCAATGCTTACAAGAATTGAAGATTTTGAAGCTGATGAATTGTAGCATTGCAGATATTTTCCGCAAGTTCATCTTCAATCCAACTTTTTTACTCTTGTTAGCACATTCCTGTATCATATTCTGTAGTCCCTCCGTAGTCTCTCACTGAGGTTTTTTTTTTTTTTCTTACTTTCATCTTTTTTGGAACTGAGCAGCCGCCATTTTCCTTTTTATGAAAAGTTTCAGGATTCTCCACATCCTAATACAAAACTTTCATGTAAGGATCTAATACATAATTAACAAAAATTATTTTTTTGTGTGTGCGAATTTCGTGGTGATGACTTTATATTTTTTACAAATATTTTGCTATCTTTTTTACAGTCTCACTTTATAACGAAGTAAATTTCTCCGTCATTTCTGTCCACGCCAGGATTCCCTCATTCCGGAATAAGTCACTCTACCAATTGAGCTACGCGGACGTTTTATCCTGATTCCTATCTGCTTTTATGTCGTGTGCGTCCTTCTGGCAGGTATGTCACATCTCCTGGTACGTTACATCATCTCCCCCTTATTTTATTTATTTTTTTATTTTTATTTTTTTTTTCGAAGTGCTGGAGAAGGGATTCTCTTATTTTTCCTATTTCGCGGTGTGTAAATAACATCATACCATTACGAGATTTTGAACGGTCGGGTCATCCGGATAGTTCGGGCGCCATTATAACGAAGTAAATTTCTCCGTCATTTCTGTCCACGCCAGGATTCGAACCCGGATCCCCTCATTGCGGAACAAGTCACTCTACCAATTGAGCTACGCGGACGTTTTATTCTGATTCCTATCTGCCTTTATGTCGTGTGCGTCCTTCTGGCAGGTACGTCACATCTCCTGGTACGTTACAACGTAAAGCCCCCTCAGTGCAGATCGAGATCCACATTTTGATAATAACTGCTATTTGTATCTGAAAAGAAACGCCAAGATTTATGCAGACGGAGTAAAATGTCTCCCTCAGTCAGAAAAACATTTTGTGTGCGGACATACATATTAACTTCCAAATACTTTCAAATTCAGCTTGAATTCCTAGTTATTAATTACAAAATATCTCTTAAACACCAATATGAAGTTTGAAGCGCATTCATATTTAACATCTGCAGTGGTATTTCTTATTAAACTGTGTTTTTCCCATTTCTCTTCCTTTACGATTTGCATTCCTAGATTAACGATGAAGTAATCTTTCTTCGTATTTTTCTTTTCTATGAAGTAGTTAATGCCTGAAAAAGTGTTTTTATGCTTTACAGCTGTAGGGAATGGTAAGCTGATCAAGGAATGTAACTGGAAACGGGGGGGGGGGGGGCGCAAGAAAGAAAAAGAAAAAAATACATTAAAAACCACCGTAACAGATAGCGGACAAATCAATTTAGCGGACATTTTGTGATCCGCAGCCCTAAAGTTAATACGATTCTGTATATTTACTGCCGAATAGCGGACCCTCCGAGTAACGGACAATGATGGAAACGGGTCACCGGGTCAACAATTTCTTGCGGGTCAAATGGGTCTGGTCAAGGTGCTCCTGACCCGATTTCGACCCGGTTTTATATCCGCTTTATCTTTGAAAAGAAAAAAAAAGTATTTCAAAGAGCCCTTCAGAGGTCTTTGAAATAATACTTCAGAGCTGCACAGTATAATCCAGGAACTTACTGAAAAGGGTAATGAAATGGGATTAAAAATGAACTTTCAGAAGACAAAACTGAAGTAAAATGCTTTTACAAAAAATGAAGAGAAGATCTATCGATTGATGGGGAAAAACTGGAGATAACCGATATCTACACTTACCTTGGACAGCAGATATCAAGCAAAGGCCACATTGATGAAGAAATTAATCAACGTATAAAACTTGGTTGGAGAGCATTTGGAAGAAACAGTACAATTTTTAAGAGCAATATGCCATTATGTCTTAAAAGAAAAGTGTTTAATCAATGCATCCTGCCAGTGCTTACGTATGTAGTAGAGACATGGACTTTAACTAAAAAAGACATACAAAGCCTGCAGACAACTCAAAGTAGCATGGAGAGCTTCATGCTTGGTTTAACCCGGAGAGATAAGAAGAGGAATTAATTGATAAGGAAAATGACAAGAGTAGAAGACATCATGATCAGAGTAACATCCCTGAAATGGCAATGGGCTGGACAAATTGCCAGGAAAACGGACCACTGATGGACAACCGAAATTTTAGACTGGATTCCAAGATATAGGAAAAGACCCAGAAGACCACGTGGGAGGTGGATGGATGGAGGGGACTGGCCCAAGTCAGTCCGTTGTTGAAGAAACTTGGGGAGACCTTCATCCAGCAGTGGATTGATAATGATTGACAATGATGATGATATATTCGAATTAATAGCTGAAAGCAGATTTGTCTGGGTCGGGTCCAATTTTTGACACCCAGGTTGGGGTCCAAAATGTTTTACCCGTTTCGAACTCCGACGATAATGTAAATAATAACACATTTAGAAACATGAACGTTCAAGGGAAGAAAATCAGCGAATTTTTGCAGCAAAGATCAAGGCTGGATTAAGGGGGATCTGTGGGAGCTGTAGCCTTGGGGCCCACCATGACCAATGGCCCAGGAGGGATGTCCTGGCAAATATAATAGACAGGTAGATAAATAGATAGATAGATAGAGAGAGATTTATAAAATAGTTTTACTATTGTTTTGTATGATTCCCACTTGATCAGAAACAGAGGCTAGAAGACGAACAGACTGCAAGGAAGTGATTCCCCAAGAGTAAAGGTTTCATGTCGCTGTGTACAGAGGGGTTGGAAAGGTAGTTTCATCTTTTTCACTACCATCACTACTATCCACCCACGCCTCCCAAGTAGCACTTGGAACCGTTAATGGTCGAAGTCACCTGTGGCTTCACATTACATAACAAACAAGATGCACCAAGTATACAATGCTAAATCATTAGAAAATCCAGGACAAAATCTAGGAATCTTAAGCTTTTAACTCATGTTCTTGTGAGAATAATGAAAAATACAGTGACTTATTATGAAAACTCAGCAAATAATTTAACAGTTTCGTGTTTTATGGACTTCATAATAATTTCCCGTCATAAGTTCTTTGGGGCACTCAAATGTTTCAGCCTTCGGGCCAACTGGCGAAGATTTTGTTTAGCTTCTTTGGACAAAAATGTGGTACTTTTTGTCCTCGAGACCTCATTACAAAAACTACTGGTGGTGGTTTCAATATCGTAGATGTTTTCCTAAAAGCGGGAAAAACAGCTTCTTTCAAACAAAATGGGGGTTTCGTTGTCAAAACAGAAGAGGATTCAGTTTCCATTTTCGAACTATTTACGTTTCTAAACAGTGAAGGTAATGCAAAAGATTTCATTACGGTCCTCGAAGATCTGTGTATCGAAGAGGCAACGAACAATGCGCGTGCGTTCGTCGCTTCGAAAACATTGGAAGAAAAGGATTTAATTAAGGAAGCATTTGGTGCAGCTGCAGAAGAGGTATGAGATTTCTTAAAGACGCTGTAAAGTGAAGTGAAGAGTTACAAAAGCTTTTTGTAAACAAAAGATATACATACGGGTTATTGGCGCTATTGAAGAATTTAAAAATACATTTCGTGAAACATACATAGAATTGAAAACAATAAAACGGAAAACAGACGTGCCCCCCCCCCTCCCCAGCATTTGTCAAATTTTTTTCAGCCAAAAATTGTTGACTGAATTAATTAAATAATGAGCGTTTATAAATTCAGAACGTGTAACATACTTATTGCTATGTACGTACGTTTAAACATGCATTGAAATACGTGCATTGTATGTACAGCATTTTAAAATGAAAATACTGTACATCTACTGTGTGTATATACACGTATTGTATTGTTTCTCGTTGTAAAACAGCAGCAAAAAAATAAAATACTTAATAACAAAACATCATTTTAATAACACATTGTATGTACGTATTTAATATGAAGTTTTTGTAAAGTGAGCCTAGTTGGGGTCAAAAGTCAACTCGTAAATGGCGGGCAAATGTTGAAGTCCGCTATTTAGAGGTTTTTCTGTACAAGTAAACACTAAAATTATCGCACAGGCCCCAAATAATATATTCCATTAATAAAAAAAGAAGAAGAATGTACTTCATAACCGTAAAGTAAAGGCATTCAAATGCCAACAATATAACTTGGAGGGGAGGGGGCAAAGTCCACCGTGAGCAACTCAATTGGTTATAAGCATTCGCCTGTCCCTAAATTGGGGCACTCGGTTCTTGGAAGGGACAATGCCGCGTAGGATAAGCATTCCATCCATGCCTCACCGGAGTTCACCGGGATTCGTACCCGGCAATCTCCCGGACAAATGATTAAAAACCTGCATCTCGTATCACTCGGTTTCAGGGACAGCACAGGCTAATTAGAAGAAAATGAATCATCACTTTACTTAAAGAGTTTGAGTTGTGTTTGTTTTGTTCTTTTCTTGCTAATTTACTCAAGTCTGAAAGGAGTTTAGGACACTCTGATTTTACAAACATTTTATGTTTGACGTTTCGAGGAGTAGTTTTCAATCGGTTTTTGTTTTACGAATTTATTTTACGACATTACTTCATTTTACTTTTGATTGGCGGTTTAACGACCACCATAAGCTACTCAATGGGCTATAAGCAGTTGCCCATCCCTAATTTAGGGCCACTGGTTCGACGGAAGGGAGAGAGCCAGTGCAGCAATACAATCAAAACAACCATGCCTCCTTGGGATTTGAACCCGGAGCCAACTCGAACGAATGATCGCTTAGACCACAGCGCCACCGAAACGGCTTACGACTTTAAGATACGAAACACTTAAAATGTATAAAATAACTATATAAGATAATAAAATAACGCATTAAAATAATAAAATGAATATATAAAATTACTAAATAATAAAATCTCTCTCTCTCCCTCCTCCCTCCCTCTCTCTCTCTCTCTCTCTCTCTCTCTCTCTCTCTCTCTCCTCTACCCCTCTCTCTAGTTTTCTCTCTCTCTCCTCTACCCCTCTCTCTAGTTTTCTCTCTTTTCCTTTTCATCGTTCAAAATAACAGCCGAATTTCAGCATGTTCTTTCAGGATTCTGTTACCAGACCCTCAGTTAGAAAACATACATAATTGAAAAAAAAATAATAATAATATCAAACGAAAGTCATCGCTCTTTCCACGTTTATAAGTGAATCACGGAAAAATTATCATCGGCCGCCACCGGGAATCGAACCCAGGGTCTCCAGTTACGCGCCGGATATGCTTCCACTGCACCACCGCGGCCTCGAATTCTTCCAGACTCTGTGGTGCAGTGGAAGCATATCCGGCGCGTAACTGGAAGACCCTGGGTTCTATTCCCGGTGGCGGCAGATGAGAATTTTTCGTTGACTCACTTATAAACGTGGAAAGAGCGATGACTTCTGTTTGATGTTCCTGGTCCTCGTCAAATGTCTGTATTAAAAAAAAAAAGTAATAACTGGGGAAAAATCACAGATTAAGACATTTGAAGGACATGTAGTATCGAATAAAGCGTTTAATATGATTAGTAATTTTCCAATGGTAAATTCTATCTGCCACATATTTAAGCGGACTGATGATAAAAACCACTCAATTATATTTTCATTTTTCGTTTCAATATAAGTTTCAGAAAATTTTGCTAAAAATCCCCATTAGTTTATTAGTTTTATTGAGTGAAAGGATTTCTAATTAATTTTTGAAATTTTCCATTGACTTTGCTGTTCAGGTATTTAAATGCTCCAGATAGCTTTTTTAAATGCCTCGTTCATTGTAACCATAGAACACTGTTTTTTTTTCTTTGGTAATTTTTTTTCATGACTGGCTTAGGGTCTCAATAATATATTCTGGTCGTTCTACGATTAAAAGTTTTAACAGTTCAGTGTCTGCGATACGGACACTGAACTGTTAAAACTTTTCCTCGTAGAACGACCAGAATTGTAATGAAATCTTCTTTAATGTTACTTGAAAGTTTATTAATGTTGCTTTAAAAAGTTTCTTCAATATTAAAGAAACTTTAAAGAACAACATAAAGAAACTTCTTCTGAAAGCTTCTTTAACGTTGCTTTATCTCGAGTATCAAAAGTGCATTTATCAATGCTGTATACATAGATTGTATGTATGATGTATAATACTTTTAGTGTGGAACAAAAAACCATCAGCGGATGTAATGTACCTGTAAATCAGGCATTGAAGAAAGACAAGTTAGCCTGAATTCAGGCTTTTTTTTTTTTTTTTTAATGTATTTAAAGTGGGAAAGAGGTAGTGTTGTTTGGATGAAAGAAATTTTTTCGAAAGCTGCAAATTCTTATGGTGAAATATTTAGGCTTTAAACCATTATCTGAAAATGGGGAAAACTCTTTAAAAAATGGAGAACTTTTTATTTCTTTTAGTTAAAAATAGTTAAAGCCAGGAATCTTTTTACCACAACTAAACACTTTTATTTTATCTTTTTGATGTTTTCATTTTTCTCTCTCATTTCTAAACGCTTCCCTAAACAAAGCAAAAGCAAGTGTGTATTAACAAAAAACTGAAACTAAATATTGATATTTTTACAAATCTTGTGCATATGAAAATGATTCAAAAGTATATCTGAAAAATTTGTACCAAACTAATATGAAGAGATGCGTACATACGTTTTATGTTTGCAATGACTAACTTAAAACATATGCTTTAAACACGAGAAAAAAACAAAATCACTAAACTTTAATTTATTGTTTACTGATGTATATAAATACGTGTGTGTTACATTTTTAAAATTATTGTACGAAATCTTCTAAAGGTTACTTGATATTGAAGTGAAAAGTTTTGAGATCCTTTTATGGGGAATTATCTGAAGAAATTTTTCGGGCGAGTATTGCAGAAGAGAGAAAGGGTGGGGCTGGGGGTATAAATCCCTGCCTGAACGCTGATAGGTGTCTTTTTGCCCTAAAAGCAATATTGCTAAAAGGAGCACAAGATGTTAGATACAGGATGCTGCTAAATTTAAATGTTAATCCAGATTATGAGACTGAGAAATAATGTTTGTCTTCGCATTTTGCACTCCAAATAGTCAGTTATCGAAATCAACCGAATTAAAAAATAAAATCTTTAAGTATATTAAAAGAATAAATACATTTTAACGAAGCGCTTTCATTATCTTTTTTTTTTTTTTTAAGATTAGCTAGAAGTTAGGGATACAAACATTAAAAACAGAAACTTTCTTTTAAGAAATTTTACGATGGTCAGGAATACCTTCACTTAAAGCGAACTTCGTAAAAATACCAAGTTCTAAAAAAAACATTTTTTTAAACAAAATGCTAAGTTCTTTCTGTTCTTGTTGCAGAAATACCTTCAAGTAAGAGAACTTCGTATAGCGGTGTAAAAGCTTCATAAAGATACTCCAAATAGCTCAAAAAACAAAATTATTTAAATATAGCACATGCATTACGCAGCGTGGTCCCTTTTATATCACACATACTTTATAATAATTTTTAGATACCATTTTTCAATGTATAACAATCTATAAACCTGTGCATCGTTTTTCAGAAGGGTGATATCAATTTTAGAAGTTGCTTACCTACTGGAACGATGATTTAGCATTGAAAATAATCACTGAAGAAAAACCCAAGATCTGCGGTTTTGCTTGAAACTCTTGGTTCTATGAACATTTCTCTCCCCATATTAACGGGTCTTCAATTAGCAAGTGAACATTCGTATGAATCATGCAAACCTTATGGAAATACATCACTATGTTTTTTATTATTACAACCTTTTGAGTGTGCTACATCCAGGTAATTTATGAGACGCATATTTTATAATTAACTGCTATTGAATTATATTGACTATTGAATTTTGTTGTTTTCAATGAACTTTTGCGAAGCCTGAAATCGTACTTCTGTTCAAATCATTTTAACAGATTTTTTTACCACTGCTCTTAAATGTCACATAATTTCGGGAACATTGTATTTACGCGAAAGAGCTGAGAATCACTTCATTTGATTAAATCTATTTAAAAAAAAATTTCCGTAAAATATTTTGGAAGTATCACATAATTTAATCTTTTCTAAAAGCGAATGTGTTCCATATGCGAAAACAAAAAGTTTTAAATTAATGTGAAAAATAAATTGCATGAACACACATAATATTTATACACCGTAATTAAGTAATTTTGTGAAAATAAATTTATCTTTTACCATGAACGTAAATTACTTTATTTACTTTAATATATAATAAATCTCTCTCTATATATATATATAGAAATAAATAAAAAGAAGAAAGAATTCAAATGGGAAAAGGTACTGACTTACCATTCCTTCGTAGATATGCGAACAGATAAAAATGACTGCAGATCAGTTTTCAGTATTTTTCGAAATGCACTTCAATAATTTCAGTTTTTACAAGTCTTGAAACTGAGCGGTGATTTGGGACTTTCGGAGTATCTTAAGAGGAAGAATTAACAGAATTTTGCAAAATTTGAAGGTTATCCTTAAGATATACCTTAATTCCAAAGGAAGAGCGAGCACTCATCAGTAATCCATGGGAAAGGATAAGCCCAGGATAAACCTTTCATGCGTATTGAAAGGATTCACATCCGAGAAAGGATTATTCCCAGTATTGTCTCGAGCCAAAATAACTATAAATTTCATGATGAATATTTGTTAAGCACGGTTATATCCTGTTTCCACATGATTTCAATAAGAATCAACGATATGATACAGAAGCTTTCGAAAGAGTTGTTCTGAATGTCGTAACTTGCCGAAATCTTCTAGGGTTGAAGCAGGGATCCATAGGGGTAAAAGGCAAGAGCGATAGGCTTAAAGTTTGGTCTATCAAAAAAGAGACAGATCCCTTCTACACTAAACCGTACAGGGCAATCCCCTCAGGTGTACGATCTTGGGATTGGACGAAGTAAAGTAGAACATTGCGCACTGTAGAATGTTCCCATAGTCTGTTGTGCTAAACATTGCGCATTCGCTAAGGGGTCAGGGGAAGTTCAGGAGGGGGAAGAAGAAGGAGAGGGGACAGAGTGGGAAGAATTTGGTGGTTACGCCAATATTCCTAGGGCTTCCTCCTCAAGGGTCACCACCACCACCATCACTGCCATCCCGACGGTAAGGGAGGTCGGCGGCCCGGGGGTGGGGGCTCAAAGCCGTGCTTAAAAAACAGAGGTCGATGGCCTGGTTCCCTGGACAGGCAACAAACAATCTACTTCAGTAGACCAATCATGTCTCGCCATAAATCTGGGAAAGGTACAAAAAAATTGGACTTCAGGCGGATGTGATGGATTTTTTTCCTTATTGCATATCCCCTTAATACCAGTGTGAAAGTAAATTCAAAGGGCATGGAAAAAGGAATGAAGCCCTTTTTTATGTAGGTGACTGTAACTCGCGAAAGAGTGTGATGTCTCAGGCGTCCGTCACTCTGTTAGGTTGCCTGCACTGCGATGTAACCTTCAAAATTCACAGAGATTTTCCTCTAAATTTTTGTGCAGCTTACAATTGAAATATTGCCATTTTAAAAACAATGCATCCCGCGTTAACTTATAGTAAAATGAAAATTGAAGAACAAAAGGAATCCTTCCTTTCAAATTATAAATTAATGAGAACTGAAGATTAAGAATGATGGAAATGAGGAAAAAATGAATCATTTGCACTGTGACTTTTAAAAATTAAATTTATCACTGGAAAAAGTGTAGTGTGACAGAGCAAAAATGACAGCATTATCGCATGGATCACTTTCATTTCCATTTACATTCTCTAACACTTTCTGATAGTTCAGCGCGAATCCCATTCATTCCTCTGAATACGTTTTCTGACTCTTCCTCATTATTTTAAAATGAATTACTTCCATTCCTCTAAACATTCTGCAACTCTTTCTGAATGTTTTTCTACGAATCCTTTTTATTTCCCTATGCATTCCGTAACTCTTTCTGAATGTTTTTCTACGAATCCTTTTCATTTCCCTATGCATTCCGTAACTCTTTCTGAATGTTTTTCTACGAATCATTTTCATTCCCCTATGCATTCCGTAACTCTTTCTGAATGTTTTTCTACGAATCGTTTTCATTCCCCTATGCATTCCGTAACTCTTTCTGAATGTTTTTCTACGAATCGTTTTCATTCCACTATGCATTCCGTAACTCTTTCTGAATGTTTTTCTACGAATCATTTTCATTCCCCTATGCATTCCGTAACTCTTTCTGAATGTTTTTCTACGAATCATTTTCATTCCCCTATGCATTCCGTAACTCTTTCTGAATGTTTTTCTACGAATCGTTTTCATTCCCCTATGCATTCCGTAACTCTTTCTGAATGTTTTTCTACGAATCGTTTTCATTCCACTATGCATTCCGTAACTCTTTCTGAATGTTTTTCTACGAATCGTTTTCATTCCCCTATGCATTCCGTAACTCTTTCTGAATGTTTTTCTACGAATCGTTTTCATTCCCCTATGCATTCCGTAACTCTTTCTGAATGTTTTTCTACGAATCGTTTTCATTCCCCTATGCATTCTGTAACTCTTTCTGAATGTTTTTCTACGAATCATTTTCATTCCCCTATGCATTCCGTAACTCTTTCTGAATGTTTTTCTACGAATCATTTTCATTTCCCTATGCATTCCGTAACTTTTTCTGAATGTTTTTCTACGAATCATTTTCATTTCCCTATGCATTCCGTAACTCTTTCTTAGTGTGACTCACTTTCATCCCTCTATGCATTCTTGAACATTTTCTGAATGTTTTAATATGAATCAGTTCCAGTCCTCCATCCGGTCTCTAAATCTTCCTAAATAGTTTAATACGCAAAACTTCCGTTCCGTTGCATGTTCTCTAATTCTTTTTCAATATTTTAGAATGAATCACTGTCATTCCTCTAAATATTTCGCAACCTTTTTGAAGGTTCCTGTATGATCACTTTCATTCCCCAAAGCATTATTTCTCTCTTTCTGAATATTTTTGTGAGAGTTACTTTCACTGCTCCATATATTCTCTAACGCTTTTTGATTAGTTCAACATGATTTATCTCCATTTCTTCATATATTTCTTAGTATTTCTGAAAAGTTCAGTGGGAATCACGTCTATTAGACTATACATTCTCTAACTCTTTCTCAGTATTTTAAAATGAATCATTTTCATTCCTCAAAACATTCTGTAACTCTTCCTGAATATCTTAGTATGAATCACTTTCACCCCTCTATGCATTCTGTAACATTTTCCGAATGTTTTAATATGAATCAGTTTAAATCCTCTATACATTCTCTAAATCTTTCTAGATAGTTTAATGAGTGCAAATTCCCTTTCGCTGCATGTTCTCCAACTCTTTCTAAATATCTTAGTATGAATCACTTTCATCCTTCTACACATTCTATAATACCATCTGAATGTTTTAATATGAATTAGTTTTAGTTCACTGTACGTTCTTTAAGTATTTCTAAATAGTTTAGCAAACACAACTTCCGTTCCGCTGCATTTTTTCTCTTTTTGTCAGTATTTTAGAGTGAGTCACTTTCATTACTCTAAAAATTCTGCAACCCTTTCTGAAGGTTTCTGTACAATCACTTTCATTTCCCTAAGTATTCCGTGCGACTCTTTCTTAATGCTTTTGGAAGAATTACTTTCACTCCTCTATATATACTCTAACTCTTTCTGATTAATTCAGCATGATTTACCTTCATTTCTTCTGCATTCCTTACTCTTTCTGAATAGTTCATTGGGAATCACTTCTGTTCCTCTGTATATTATCAGTATTTCAGAATGAATCCCTTTTATACCTCTAACATTTTCTAACTCTTTCTAAAAAAATTGTACGAGTCACTTTCATTTCCCCTAAACATTCTTTAATTTTCATTAAATATTTTAGGGCGAATCACTAATCACTATTCCCATTTGAAAAAATACCAAAACCTTCTCGGATTTCTATGTGTACCAGCTTAAGGGATTAAAGATTTCTAGAATAAATCCTTTCCCCCGAATTCTTTCTACATCGATAGCCGTGTAACCGATCCCTAGTGAAGTGTAAAATCTTTTTCTTTGTTAGAAGAGCTTAAACCCCATTCAAATTTCATTTTGTATAGATTCAGAAAAATGTCATATGCGAGGTTAAGATGAAAGTGTTGATTTTGGTTTCCGGATCTTTTGGAATCCGAATACTTTTCTGATAGAAATCGGGGTTTTTAGTAAGCTAACATTTTGTATACCAGGATTTCTGAACCGGACATCCAGTTATCACAAACCCAGTTATCCGAAATATTGATTTCAAACTGCATGCTGGTAGACTACACCTCTATGATAAAAGTAATGATAATCAAATTACAAATTCAAAAATCTGATTGCAAAACCAAAGTAATGATAATCGCATTACAAGTTCGAAAATTCTGATTTCAAATAACAAATATAACACTCCCTCTCCTCCTCCTCTCTCTCTCTCTCTCTCTCTCTCACACACACACATATAGTACAAACACTTCCAGTGTGATCTCGTTTATTTATTAGGCATTATGTGTTGTGTAAATGAAAGAAAAAAGAAAGAAAAAAAACACCGTTTTTAAGCTCATAAGAAAGTTCAACTGTTTGTGATCCACTGCAGGCAAAAATTTTGCTTAAAGGAGAGAAACCAAATAAAAAAGTGAAAGAACAAAATAAGTGAAAGGAATAAAACGCATTTTGTGGCCAAGGCATTTTCTGGAACCTGCTTTAACAACCCCTGTACAGCTTGAATAACGTCAACATCTGTGCTGAATGTTGCACCACGGAACTTCTCCTTCATTAAATACAAGTAAAACTCAAAGATCCGCTACTGGGCGTTGAAAACAACCAGAAATCACACGGGGCGAGGTCAGGACTGAAAGCAGGCTTTTGGACGAAATGCATGATTTCAATACTGCCTTTGTAAGAAACTGTTGAACACAAGCAGCCACTTGTGGGCAGGTGTTATTATAGTGTAGGGTCCTCTCGCCCACCAGTTCTGGTCGATTAATCGATATGTGTCGTCGCAGACGCTTCAAGACTGAAATGTAATATCCAGCATTGACAGGAATTTGTGGAGGAACGGCATGCTGGCAGGCTACACTTTTATGATCAAGGGAAATTATCATCATCACCTTCCCAGCAGATTTGGTTTGGCGGACTTTTTCGGAGGAGGCGAACCTGTGTGTTTCCAACACACAGGTTCGCCTCCTCGTGAGGGGGTCAAAAGAGTGGACCCATGTTTCATCGGCAGTTATTACTGTGGTTAGAAAGTTTGGATTCTTTGCAATCATTTGTTTCCACTCATGACACACCTGAACTCTGCCTAACAGTTGTTTTCTCGTCAGGTGATGAGGTACCCATGTGAAACACGCGCGATGCAGCAGTAATTTGCCGCGTAGAATGCAGAATGCCGACGTTTTTGAAATATTAGTTGACGCCGCTATGTCTTCACATGTCATTCGTCGATTTTCTTACAGGATTGCCCAAACAGTGTTAGCAATACGCTCCGTAACAAAACTTTCAGGTCGACCAGGCCTGGGAGCGAGTTCTGCCGAGAAACGCCCTTTTTTTGAAATCATGGTGCCATCTAAAAATCGTTGACTCACCCAAACATTTATCTTTGTAAGCTTTTTTCATTAAATCAACTGTTTCTGGAGCCGTTTTACCCAAACAATAGCAAAATTTTATCGCACAACGCATTTCACTTCTTAACTCTGAATCACTCACCTCCATAGCTGTATGACGGAATGCAGACGTACCTTAAACAAATGCGCAATAACAAAACCAGAATCGTCTGCCATAGATACTTCCCTAATTCAGTTAGTCGTCTGCGTGGCTATTTTTTCCCTTCGCACCGTTGCCAAATAAAAAAAAATTACTATCTGTTTTTATGGAACGGCCTTTGTATATACACTGAGTGGCCACTTTATCATGACCACCCCTGAGTACTCCATTGGGCCACCTTTTGCCTTTAATACTGCGTCGATTCTTCGTGGCATGGACTCCACGAGATGTTGATATGTGGTTTGTGGAATCTGAGACCATGCTTGATGAATAGCCCTTTCCAGGAGTGTGAGATTGCAGGGTTGTGGATCCAGATGTCTGATGGCTCGTTCAACTTCATCCCACAAATTCTCAATGGGATTAAGATCTGGAGATTGTGGGGCCACATAAGCAAAGTAAACTCACCGGCATGTTCCTGAAACCAATCCTGTACAATACGAGCACTCTGGCAGGACGCATTATCTTGTTGAAAGTAGCCATTGCCATTGGGATAAGCCATCCACATGACAGGATGCACTTGGTCCGCAACGATGTTTAGATATGATGTGCCAGTCAGACGTTGATCAACATGAATCAAAGGGCCCAAAGCATGCCAAGATAACATTCCCCAAACCATAACGTTGCCTCCACCAGCTTGAAGAGTTGTAGCAATGCGTTTGGGGTCCATGCTTTCGTGCTGTTTCCGCCAAATTCTCACTCGGCCATTGGCATGGTGCAACGGAAAACGTGATTCATTGGAACACATAATTTGTTTCTAATTATCGACTGTCCAATCCTTGTTCCCCTGTGCGAACTAGAGACGTTTTCTCTTGTTAACTGCAGACAGTGTTCCAACAGGCCTTCGGCTTCCATATCCCATCCGATGCAGTGTACGGCGAACAGTGCTTGCAGAGATCATTTGAAGGAATCCTTGATTAAGATGGTCTGTAATTTGCTGCACTGTTGCCCTTCTGTTGTCTGTTACGTCTACTCACTCTCCGTTCCGCCCGAGCAGTCACTAGTCGATGAAGACCCCCGTTGCACGTAGAGACCCAGTTTTTTGGCTGACCGTCTAGTCTTTAAACACTTTAACAACAGCTGTTCTGGAACATTTCACGAATGCGGCGGTTTCGGTGATACTCGCTCCATGGCTTCGAGCTACTACAATCATCCCACGTTGAAAGTCCGTCAAATCGCTTTTTTTACCCATCTCGTCACCCAAAAATCACTTCTACTACTGTCGCAAGCACTAAGCTTTCCCTTTTTATACTAGCCTCGCCCTCTGGCGGCAACAGCGTGCAGCCATAGCTCATTTGCTTAAAACTGTCAGGTGGTCATAACAAAGTGGCCACTTGGTGTATATATAGTATATATGCGTGTGCGTGTGTGTGTGTGTGTGTGAGAGAGAGAGAGAGAGAGAGAGAGAGAGAGAGAGAGAGAGAGAGAGGAGTGGATAATGTGAGAGAGAAAGAGGGAGAGAAAAAAAGAGAGAGTGTTTTGAAAAAGGAATGACAGAGAAAAAGAAGGAAAGTTAAAAAAAAATAAGGGGGAAATTGTGAAACGGAAACACACACACACAAATCTTGGGGTTGAAGCGAAAAAGGGAAAACAAAAAACGAAGGGAGTAAATGGAGGATCACACACACACACACAGACACACACACACGCGCGCGCGTAAAAGTCAATTAAATATAGACAAATAAAAGTCAATTATCAACGGTATTAAGGTATATCGATGCTTTCGGTGCGAAAAAATACGTGCGGATTCGCTTGTTTGACTCCGTCTGGCGAGAGAAGACCAACGGCGAAACGCAATCAGCTATTCCAGGGTATTCATTGTTCTGATTCGAAGACCTTCCATAAGATCGCCTGCTAGCGTTTCCATGACAACGTAAATGAGCGTGTAGAGAGGAATGGGCCATTGCTTTGGGCAACGGTTCGCTCTGAAAAGAGAAGACTTAAACTACCTCAGTCAATCGCATGCTGCCGCCCATAAGAGCACTTGTTTCGCAAGAGTTGTTTCAGTTGGTGTGAAGTGTCAATGAATTAAAATCAGAGATATTATATCTTAAATTCGTGGCTTTGTTGGATTCGAACTGTTTTGATAAATTTTGTGAAAGCTTCCCTGAACAACTACTGTCAGAACTTAAAGAACTCTATGCTTCAAATTTTGATACAACTCGACTAAAATATGAACTGAGGATGTTTTATTCCCTTGATGAATACAAAATGAAATCAATAAGAGGCATTACTTGTTATATAAAGTTGAATAATTGCACATAGTGTTTAGTGAGGTGTACAGATTATCAGACCTCATATTAAACTTTCCATCAATAACTGCAACTGACGAAAGTTTTTCAGCATTAAGAAGAATCAAGATATATCTTAGAGCCACACAAGGACATGTACATTTGAGAAACTTGGCTGGTTTGTTAATAGAGAAAACCATTATTTTTAAATATGAAAAACTACTCGGAAGAAACTTTTTATGAAAACGTAACACTCAAGTTCGCACAAAAGGAAAGAAGAATGGAGTTCATGTACAAATAAGTGTTCAAATCTTAATCCTCATAATTATTTGGTATCATGCTAGCAATAGCATGTACCTGAAATTTAGAAAAAGTTACTTCTGTTACTTAACAATTAAAAAATAAACTTCGCAATTTAAATAAAACAGTACTGTGGGGAGAGGGGGGGTGAAATAGCCCAGGTCTCGGACCCAAGATACGCCACTGATATATACATATAATATAGATATATTCTATTAAGAGACTGATGCAAAAAAATATTTTGACTCACGCCAAGTACAACATAGAAAAGGTTATGTATTGACCGGTGTGAGGAACTAAGGACAAAACAGCCGGCCGTTTCATTGTTCTTGTAATTTGCGCTGAGTTTTCAATGTGGTTAAGTTCTTAATAACTACTTAATTATGCACTTAAAGCACTTCTGAAATACTTTGTAAATATTGCAACTAATTGTTCATGTCATATAACCTTCACAATGCGTTTCTTTAATTAATTATTGTCTTTATTATATTCTCGTTTTTGTGTTATCAGAAGTTGTGGAGTAGGGGTTTTTATAATCCAGTTTTCTTTCAAGAATCTGGGTTTAAAAAAATTAATATCTCCTTTTTTATAGCAATGTTAAGAATTTGTAATACTTTTGTATTGCTATTCAGGTTTAAATTCTCTCTCAGGCGAACTTGGTAATTTGTTATTGCTGAACATTATTTCTGATTTATTATGTCACTCTTACAACTTGAGTTTTCTATAATCTTCTTCTTTCTGTTTAATAGTAACAAATGAAGAGCATGGGTCGGGCCAGGAAAGTTATGGATGCTAGCTAAATTGTTAACTAAAGCTTGGTCATGCAACTCTGCGGAGGTCATGATATTTATATATATTCTTTAAAATATATATTTAAAAAAAATTTTTTTGGTGGGCTTAATACTTGCATCTATGACTTTGCAGAAACCCATTTCCAAATAGGTCTTTGTGGAAGTGAGAAAATGCAGAGTTTTTGCTGGTCCTTGATAAAGCCAAGGCTCAGTATTCTCGACACTTTCTACATTCAGTTGTTTTATTTTTCTGTTTTTACTCCCACCGGTCAATACATAACCTTTTCTATGTTGTACTTGGCGTGAGTCAAAATATTTTTTTTGCTTCAGTCTCTTAATAGAATGTGAATTCTGAATTTTCATAACTGCTGCGTTGCGCGTTTTGATCTTCAGGTTGTTTTGCATCTTTCGTTTTAAATTCTAAAGTTTTTCTTATGTTTTCGGCTTTGCTCTTTAGAAATATAGATATACGTACATACATAGGACAAGCAGGCCTCCCATGAATTATCCGATAAGACTAGCTCGAACGACAATAACAAAGCCCATATCTCTGACCAATGAACCACCGGGAAGTAAGATGCCATTTTGTGTTTGGACGATGCCATTTTGTGTTTGGTTTTCGTCCGTCAAGAAGATATTGTGCAGAATAAAATTTAAAAACTTGCTGAAATTTATGTTGGACTAAACATATTGTTTTAAGCCAGGAATAAACAGAGAGAAAAAAACAATCCCCCCCAAAAAAAAAAAGAAGTCGACGCTGTTGTAAGTAATAGAAAGAAAGACTCAAGGCGCGATAGGGAGATGAAAGCAAATGTTTAGCAAGAATCACTAAGGAGAAGAAAAGTGTGAGATCGTCACAAACGGTGAAAATTTATTTGGTATTGACACTGGAATATCTAATGGCATAGAATTCAGGACATCAGTATTAGAAGAAATAAAATTTATTTAATATTCGTTAGGAACCGTATACTGCTTCTGATAACACACGCGGAAATGTACCAATAATGAAGCAGTCGAGAGCAATTGGGAGTCTTCCATATTTCTATTGACGATTTCGCATTCATCATTAATGAGACAATTTTTTCCCAAACGTAAGAGCTATCAGAAACAAGGAAAAAGGAGAAAGATGCTCAATGAATTATGCATATAATTCATTCCTTCACCTTCTCCTCTTGACGCGCTCGCTGTTAGTAGGCATGTCGAATAACTGTCAGTGGAAGTAAGCTAATCTAGAGCTATCAACACAGAATTCGAAGAGTTCCTTGTTAGCGCAGGTGTTTTGAATGGATTGGCAGCATAAAAACAGAATAAAAAGACCGTGATAAATAATTTCTGTTTTCTTTCAAAATTATGTGATGTTATATCATTATCTCTATCACACTTATTTTTTAATTAACCACGTTAATTCGCATAATTTCTGTAAAATTCCAGATTTTGATTTTCTGAAAAAACGTATATGTTTATGCACACAGGAAACAAATAGTAATTTCAAAACATATTTTGTATTTGTCCTTTTTTAACCATCAAACGATGTTTTTAATAAAAATGCTCTCGATCCTAAACTTCATTTAGCAGGCATGTGTCAATGCTGTAGTTTCGGAAAACTTCCAGAAATTTGGATGGACAGTTCTGCTTTCTGCGGAATAGTTGAGACATGTTTTTCATTTGTTTCAGGATTTAACGATCTTCCGAACACAGTTCCAGAGAAGGGAGAAAGCAAGGGTGTGATTGCAAAACTGTAATTTAGAACCGCTAGTTCCAGAGAAGGGAGAAAGCCAAGGGTGTGATTGCAAAACCAATATCCATGTCTCGCCAGCGGGATTCGAACCCAGAACTAGCATTACGGGAGTTCAATGGCCTTTGCTTTAGACTACTCTACCCCTGGCAACCGTGGAAATATCTCAAAATGTATTTACGTACTTTCCAGGAGCAAAGTTTCTCAATAAGCAAAATAAACGCCTTTGCATTTGTCACATTGGAAAAAAAACCAGATAAATCTCCTATTTAGACCAGATATTTTTATCAGTGGTTTGAGTGGCACAAAATAACAGCCCGAATGCCATATTGATATTAGTCATAGGTCGAACCAAAGTATGCATATTAAAAATCACGCTCTTAAAGTAACGATCATACCCCTCCCCGCCCCTAGCACTCTACCCTCAACCTTTCCCCCTAATCTTTGTTTTTTTAACGCTTTCCAACCGTAGGTTGAAGAAGCGTATATGCTCCAGCTTTATCCGTCTGTCCGCACGATAACTCGCGTAAAAATGGTTCGCTTTCGATGAAATTTTAGTATGTGGTAGGGGACCACCTAGGGACGAATCTTGTTAAAAATGGGTGAAATGGGGTCAACAATCAGGACATATGAGCGGGATCCATTCCACCAACCTTATGTGTTATAACTTAGGCAAAAATGCTTCGATTGAGACAAAACTTTATCATGTTGTTCCGGAAGTATACTTTACCGGTTCTGTTGAATATCATCGAGATGGGGTCAAAGGTCAGCTCATAGCAGCGAGATTTATTTCACAGCCATTATCCTCATAACTTGAATAATAACTTGAGTAATGATTTCTGGTATGTTGGAAAGCGTATCATAATCAATGCATTGCATGATTTTACTAACTTGTTTACGCCTTCCAACCGTAGGTTGAAGAAGCGTATATGCTCCAACTTTGTTTGCCTGTCTGTCTGTCCGCCCGATAACTCGCGTAAAAATGGTTCGATTTGGATGAAATTTTAGCATCTGGTAGGGGACAACTGGGGACGAACCCTTCTGAAAATAGGCGAAATGGGGTCAAACGTCAGGACGTAGGAGCGGGATCATTCCTTCGCCTTTATGCATCACAACTTAAATAAATATGCTTCGATTGCGACAAAACTTTAGTATGTTGTTCCGGAGGTATGCTGAACCAATTCTGTTTAATATAATCGAAATGGAGTTAAAGATTAGGGCACAAGAGTGAGATTTATTCCACAGCCATTATCCTTATAAATTGAGTAATGATTTCTGGTATGTTGGAAAGCTTATCATAATCAATGCATTGCATGATTTTACTAAATTGTTCAGTTAAGGTCCATGTCTCAGCTCCACACGTAATAGCTGGAAGTGTGCATTGATTAAACACTTTTCTTTTAAGATGTAATGGTATATTGCTCTTCAAAATTGTACTGTGTCTTGTAAGTGCTATCCGACCAAGTTTTATACGCAAATTGATTTCTCTTTTTTAAAAAACACATATTGTATTTACTCTTGCCATTTCTTCCCTAAAAGTCCCCAATGGATTTTTAGCAAGATAAATTTTTTAATAAAAGCTTATATTAATGTGTCGTCGTTTTATTTAAAGAAAAAAAGGAAGAAAGAAAGCATTGATTAGCTAACGAGTGAAAATTACATTTATTTTCACCTTTATCACCGCATTTCCAGTTTTCCTTTTCTTTAAAAGTTTCTGGAATAGATTTTGTGCGGCGGAAACTTTTAACAGTGAGAGAGCGACGCTTCTTGTCTCTGCAATACGAAGGACGACACCAGTTTGTGACCTGCCTGCCCCGCAGAACGCACATGAGATAAAGGCAGATAGCAATGAGAGCACATGTCCGCGTAGCTCAGTTGGGAGAGCGACTTACTCCGGAGTGTGGGGACCCGGGCTTCGATGCCCGGCGCTGACAAACTTGTACGTTGTAAGTCCTTGCATGCATTCATAGATATACAATAATTCGTTACTACACCTCTGCCTCTTTTGTGATATGATAAAAAAGGTATGTTTGACTAAAATTCTAATTTCGGAAATTCGACATTCTCCATTTTTTTTTATTTACCTGTCTCTTTAGAAATATGAGTAACCTCTTTCTTGTCCTTTTCTTTAAATCTTGTTCTAGTATTTCTCTAAGCAATCCTTTTCAAAAGAAACACTACAGTAAGTTACATAAACCGAACTACATAATTTTCTATTTCGAACTACTCTCAGTAGATGAAACATTAAGGTGCGTCGCATAAATATAGAGACAGTCGACTATGCACCATGAACGCAATGCGAATGTAGAAGCTGAAGTGGTGCCTAATTAGAGATAACCCTACAACAAACGTTTCGATCTGTGGAGATGCCCGGATTGTGTGAAAAGAACACCACAAAGTGAAATAGTGCAATTTTAGGTGTCTCATAAATATAAAGACAACTATGTAGTCACATGCAAATGAGATGTACAAATTAGCATGTTGTACGCACGCGCATGGACCGTAATTAGATCCAGCCTACAAAAGACAGCGGACCTGTCGTCAGACATTCACTTGCCGAAATGCCACGCAGCGGTCAACTTTCTGGTGAGGAGGTGCAGAAGATTTGGAGACAGAGAGCAAATGGATTGCCTGAGGCGAAAATTTGTAAAGCCATGGGATTTACAAATTTTCGAAAATTTGTAGGGCAGTCATTTATAAGACTTTATCGAAACGCGGTGCGTTAACTGCCAGAAAACAGCCTGGAAGGCCTCGAATAACAACCAAACGAGATGATCGTGCCATCATGCGTTTAGTTTTATCCCAAAGGTTATCACTACATCAAGTTTCTCGGACTGTTGGTGTCACCGTCTTAAATGACACAATTCATCGACGAATCAAGGGAAGTCGCAAGATTGTGCTCCCTAAAATGCGCCATCTGCCACACCTCACGCGGCGCCACAAGGAAGCTAGATTGTTATGGGCAAGCAGCCACATGCACTGGACGGACGAGTGGATCACAACTATTTTCTCCAATGAGAAAAAGTTCAACCTGAACGGCCCTGACGGTTGGAACTGCTATTGACATGATTTACGACGCGAGTCACGCACCTTCTTCAGCAGACAGAAAGGATGGGGATCTGTGATGGTCTGGGGAGCTTTTGCGTTCAATGGGACAACGGATATCGCTTTTCTGCAAGGCAGGCGAAACTCCGAAACGTATCAGGACATAATCAGCAGCCACCTTCTACCGTTTGCCGAAACTCTAGAGGGCGTTGATTATCTGTTCCAGCAAGACAATGCCTCTATCCATCAGTCTGCATCAACGAAAAGCTGGTTTAAAACTCATCGTGTGACCGTAATGGATTGGCCAGCACTCAGTCCAGATCTGAACCCTATCGAGAACCTCTGGGGTATCCTAGCTGGTGGTGTATGCGAATGGACGACAGTTCTCAAGTGTGGTGGCATTGAAAGAGCAGATTGAACGAAGCTGGTACGCACTCCGTCCAGAACATTTACATCACTTGGTGGACAGCATGCCCAATCGGGTTTTCAGTGTTATTCGGAACAACGGCTCCATTATTCGTAGCGGAGGTGCTCATGACTATACAGTCTTTATATTTTTGAGACAGCGTATTTCTGTTTTTTTGTTGTACTTGGCGTTGGAATTGTTATGTTTCCGTCAAACTATTGTGCAGTTGCGTGTCTTATGTAATTTTTGCTACAAATATGAGGTGTACAGCTTGCTGTTGTTGTTTTTTTATTCGAGAATTTGTTCTGTCTCTATATATTTATGCGAAGCACTATAGAGATAGGGGTGATGGATAGTTAATGACATGGATACTCCCCGCGGAGAGCATACCTGACAGAGTGTACGAGCTTGGATAGGCGGTAGCCGACCTATCCAAGCTCGTACAGACCTACCGTTTGGCAACGACGGAACACGGTTAGAAAGCGTATATGCTCCACCTTTGTCCGTCCGTCCGCACGATAACTCGCGTAAAAATGGTTTGATTTTGATGAAATTTTAGTATGTGTTAGGGGACCATCTGGGGACAAATCCTATTGAAAATGGGTGAAATGGGGTCAAAGGTGACGTCATAGGAGCGGGATCCATTCCACCACCCTTATGCGTCATAACTTGCGTAAAAACGGTTCGAGTTCGATGAAATTTTAGTATGTGGTAAGGGACCACCTGGGAGGAACTCTGTTTAAAATGGGCGAAATGGGATCAAAGGCCAGGACAAAGGAGCGGGATCCATTCCATTGCCCTTATGCGTCATGATTTGCGCAAAAATGATTCGATATGGATGAAATTTTAGTATGTGGTAAGGGGCCACCTGGGGAGGAACTCTATTAAAAATGGGCGAAATAGAGTCAAAGCTCAGGACATAGGAGTAGGATCTATTCCATTGACCTTATGCGTCATGATTTGCGTAAAAATGGTTCGATGTCGATGAAACTTTATTATGTGGTAAGGGACTGCCTGGGAACGAATCCTATTGAAAATGGGTGAAATAGGGCCAAAGGTCACGACATAGGAGCGGGATCTATTCCATTGCCCTTATGCGTCATAACTTGCGTAAAAATGGTTCGAGTTAGATGAAATTTTAGTATGTGGTAAGGGACCAACTGGGGACGTACACTATTGAAAATGAGCGAAATGGTGTCAAAGGTCAGGACATAGGAGCGGGATCCATTCCACCATCCTTATGCGTTATAACTTAGGTAAAAATTCTTCGATTGAGACAAAACTTTATCATGTTGCTCCGGAAGTATTCTTTACCGGTTCTGTTGAATATCATCGAGATGGGGTCAAAGGTCAGGTCATAGGAGTGAGATATAATTTAAAGCCATTATCCTCATAACCTGAATAATAATTCGAGTAATGATTTCTGGTATGTTGCAAAGCGTATCATAACCAATGCATTGCATGATTTTGCTAACTTCTTTTTAAGTACAATCGTATCGTAAACGAGTACATCACATGCTCAAATATAAGTAATCATACGTGCTTACAAATAACTGCGTCAATAAATATAAATATAATCTCGTATTACTTTATTTTAAATATTATAAATTTCAAGAGAAATTGTTTAATAAATAACACTGATCTGCAATTTTTCAACTTTTTTCTATTGTTTTCAAATGAATAGGTGTATCTGAATGGATTTTTTGCGCAGATTCTGAAAATGACCTTCAAAATTCCGTATCACGTCAGGTTTTTACACAAATGATGGAAATGTGAAAATTAAAAAAAACGTTATTTTTTAATGACATTGCTATATGGCAACGTTTGTAACGCGTGAAAATGTTCTCTGGAGGGGCGGAATGATTGTTTAAGGAATATATGTATAAACATAAATACATATTCAAAAGCAAACATACCTAACATTCGCCACTGGGCTCCCATTCAAACTTCCTCTTTTTGAATTGCCTTCGGTGTGTCCGTACAGTCTCTGTTCAGCATCCAACAATAGTCGGCCATCATATGTACAGTCCACTTTCCTTGGTAACTCTTTTCCATCACTTTAATATCCTGATGGAAGCGCTCGCCATGTTCTTCCGAAAAATCACCAAGATTGTTAGGAAAGTAATTTAGATGAGCATGAAGAAAGTGAACTTTGACGCTCATGTTGCAACCAAGCAGTTCATAGGATTCCAGCATGTCCTCGACTAAAGTGGTGTAATTTGAAGCCTTCGTGTTCCCCAAAAAGTTGTGTACCACATTTCTGAATGCAGTCCATGCTCGCAATTCGCAATCACTCATGATTTCCTTGAATATGTTGTCTGCCATTAATTTTCATATTTGAGGGCCTATGAAAATGCCAGCTTTACTTTTTTCAGACGTGATTGATGGAAATTTACCACCAAGATACTGAAAGCATTTACTGCTCCTGCTTAAAGCTGTCACGAATTGCTTCTTTAAGCCAAGTTGGATGTGTAAAGGTGGCAACAGTATTTTCGAGGTATCAACCAGTGGAAGTGAAACAATGTTTTTTTTGCCAGGTGTGAATGTACTTCTGACTGGCCACTGCTGCCGAAGCTAATGTTCCGTCCTTGCTCTGGAGTCCCATTCACACAAAAAGCAAGGAAATTTGGTGTAGCCTGCTGGTTGGCCGAGCAATATTCCAATCACCTTGAAATCCCCGCACAAAGACCATTAATGAAACTTGTACTGTAAACTTTCCACCTGTAACTTAAGGCTCTCGTATGTCTCTTTCAAAGTCACAGAATGTGCGACTGGAATGGATGGATGGATGTTAGTATTGTGTAATAAAACACCTTTTTAACTGGATTTGCTGGCATCTATGAACAACCTCCACAGTCCTGAATTGTAATTAATGTTGAAGTATTTCATAACTTCCGGAATGTCTCGACAATATACCAAATCGCCTTCCTCAGCAAAAAACGGAGCCAATTATGCTTCTAGGTGTCTGTACCAGGAGAATCTCGTATTAGGACATAGTAAATTCTTTTCCTGAAGGCGTGATCCTAAAAGCTCTGCTGCGTCTTTAGGTAAATTCAGATCACGAACCAAATCATTCAGTTCATGCTGGGTAAATGGCACTGGGGTTTCATCCTCCATGCTGTCCGGTTGGTACATCTCATCACTTGTATCACCGTCTGAATCGGTGTCTGCTGGGGGCTTGATATTGGGCGGGGATGGCACAGGGATGGATTCACTATAGGGACGGGTCTTATGGCAGATGGGATATTGGGATTCACAATGTTACGCTTACTAGTTCTGGTATGGCCCACGATATTCACTGTGCAGAAGTAGCAGTCGTCACTGTGGATTTTTGGCTCACGCCACACCATGGATACACTGAACAGCATTGATGCCCTTTTCCCACTTTTCCAGTTCCTCAACCCCTCCACACATGCACGGCACACATAGTGAGGAGACCAAACTTTGTCCTGATCTGCTAGTTTAATGCCGAAGTATTGAAAATAAGCATTTTTCACGAAAGGCGTAATATTTTGCCTCTGTTTTTTTCCTGTCGTATAACAGCCACATATGTAGCAAAATATGTCTGGATGATTTACACAACCACGTGAAGCCATTGCACACGCCACAAAGAAACAACCAAACGGGGCTCCCATCTTTGCACTGATTAGTGTAACACGATCTGCCCCGAATGGCGCCACATGTGACCAATAGAAAGAAGGGAGCAGTGGCGTGAGGTATGAGTCATACTGCCGTGCCAAGATAACATTACCTCATGTTCCGCCTTTGTGAGTGGCGCAAATCGTGACGTCATTCAGATAAAACAGTTGCATTTCCATTATCAGCTATATATTTATGTTTATCTATTCCTTAAACAATCATTCCGCCCCTCCAGAGAACATTTTCACACGTTACAAACATTGCCATATAACAATGTCATTAAAAAAATAGCGTTTTTTTAATTTTCACATTTCCGTCATTTGTGAAAAAACTTGACGTGATACGGAATTTTGAAGGTCATTTTCGGAATCTGCGCAAGAAATCCATTCAGATACACCTATTCATTTCAAAACAACAAAACCTTGCATATTAGTGTAATTAGTACAACAAAGTCACTGATCACAAGTAATTTAATTATGCGTAAAGTATCTCTGTGTACTTTTTTACATTAACTATATTTGTGTCACTCTCATAAATAATATATTGTCACTTCATCACTGTATTTGTCATAAAATTGTGCAGTCCATTTGCACAGCGTGTGACAACGAGTATATTTATTATTTCAGATATGCCATCGAATAATATACTTCCAGTTGATTCTAAGAATAAATGAGTATGTATAGAGTACACTTATTCCAAATTTTAAATCGAGCCGCGGATGGCTTAGTGGTTAGGGATTCAGACTACTGATGGAGGGATCCCAGGTTCAAACCTAGCCTGATAGGATTGAACCTGGGGGCTCTTCGTGGTGGTGTGAATTTCTAACAATCGCTGAATACGGAACGAGCACGTTGAGTGGCGGTCCCAATGTGCAAAATCGTACGCTTGCACGGTGGCGCCATCTAGTGTGCTCTCTCTCCCTCTCACTTACGAACTATCCTGTCATAATCGCTAGATTCGCTCTAAATTCCTTCAGGTTCTGCGCCCTGCCCGAAAGGGCACAGAAACTGAACGAAGTTAGAGCATATGCATTTGAAATATATGGGTTTTTTTAGTATATATATATATATATATATATATATATGTACTAAGGGATGTAAGGTCAGGTGATGCGTAACATCACAGCCTCTCCTTGACAAATGTCAACCCCGCCTTCTCGTGGTGCATCCTGTTCCCACTAAAGGGGCTCTGACGACCGCCCATAGCGGTATAACTATACCATCGGGATTAGAGGAAATTCTATCCCACACTCACCAACCCGCTTGGCCAGCGTGGTAAGTTATGGCCAAACCCCTCCAAAATGACTCCACAACTTAAATCTTGGCTCTCAGTCTCCGGCAGCTGGAATGTACCTGGCCAAGGCAGCGGCCAGTGCGACATGAAGGCAGAGGGTGCTAAGAATCCCCGGAGGACCGGACTAGGCTGCCATCTGATGCTGACCTTGGCAACGTACAATGGACGCTCCCTATCTTCTGATTCAAGGCTTCTTGAATTGGAAGAGGAACTACAAAGGATCAAGTGGGACATCGTGGGGCTAAGTGAGGTAAGGAGAAAAGGAGAAGATCTCATCGAACTGAAAAGTGGACATCTCTTCTACTATCGTGGGACAGATACTGGCAGAACTAGTGGTGTTGGATTTATAATAAACAAGAAACTGAAGGATAAAGTGGTAGAAGTTGAAAGTTCCTCTGACAGAGCTGCACGACTCGTTATCCAACTATCGAGAAGATACCAGGCTCAGATTATTCAAACTTATGCACCCACCACAAGTCATCCTGAAGAAGAAATTGAAGAATTTTATGAGGAAATTTGTCATCTAAATAATAAAGGTAAGCAGCACTTGAAAATAATTATGGGAGATTTCAATGCAAAAATAGGGCAACGGCAACAGAATGAAACTTCAGTAGGTAAATTCGGTCACGGCAACAGAAACCAGCGTGGAAATACTCTCGTTGAGTTTGCAGAGGCAGAAGGGTTTTTCATCTTGAACTTCTTCTTCAAGAAAAAGCCACACAGGAAATGGACATGGAGACATCCAAATGGGACGACAAGTGAAATTGATTTTATTATGTGTAACAAAAAATTCGTCATAGAAGACTGCAGTGTGCTAAACAAGTTCAACACAGGCAGTGACCATTGATTGGTGAGGTGTAAGATGCACCTCAACACTAAACTCGAACGTAGCAAGCTTATAAGACAAACAAAATGTATTGACATAACCAACCTTAAAAAACACCATAATACCTTCAAGTTGGAACTGAAGAACAGGTTCTCTGCTTTAGAAGGCCTAACATCGGAAGAAGTGGACATCTCTGAAGTTAACAGAAAAGTAACCAAAGCTCTTATGGAAACAGCAACAAAATTAGCTGGGTCTAAGAACAAGTTGCATGTAAATAAATTATCAGGAAAAACGAAAATGTTGATGCAAAAAAGAAGAGAGATGAGGACAACTAAAGAAGATGTGACTTCCAAAGTGGAATATATAGAGCTATGCAAGACAGTACGAAAAAGTATCACTGAAGACGTAAGAAAATTCAACTGTGAACTAGTGAGGAAAGCAATTGAAAACAACCAAAGCCTAAAGATAGCAAAGGGACATCGCAGTAAGGGAAGAAAACAGATTATGGCACTGAGAAAAGAAGATGGTTCTGTAACAAGAAATAGAGGCGAAATTTCGACAAGAGTGAAAGATTTCTACTCCAAATTATATGAAAGGGATGATACATGCACTCCAGACATCATGAAAGATACCAGTACCAGAGTTCCTCCAGTCCTTCCAGCAGAAGTTGCACATGCAATCAAGAACATGAAGCGGGGAAAAGCTCCAGGAGAAGATGGAATTACTGTAGACATCATACAAGAAGCAAGTGGAGAAATCGAAACAGTACTCGCCCAAATTTTCACTCGATGCCTTAATGAAGGAAAGATTCCTGAGGATTGGAACACCGCTACAATGATCCTGCTTCATAAGAAAGGTGACATTGAGGATCTCGGAAACTACAGACCTATCAGCCTCCTATCAGTAGTTTATAAAATCTTCACTAAAGTTCTTTCACACCGCTTGAAGGTAACACTGGACATGGCTCAACCGAGAGAACAAGCTGGATTCAGGAGTGGCTACAGCACAATAGATCATATCCATGTGCTGCGAGAACTAATTGAAAGAGCGAGGGAATATGAACTTCCATTGTGCATGGCTTTTATCGATTATGAAAAAGTCTTTGATTCAGTGAAACCATCAGCAGTTGCAATGGCTCTGAAATCCTGCGGTATTGAAGATGCATACATTAATATTATTAATAACATCTATGAAAATGCAAGTGCAAAGATTAGGCTGTTTGAAAATACAACACACATAAAAATTGGAAAGGGAGTGAGACAAGGTGACACCATATCTCCGAAGCTCTTTAATGCCACATTGGAGGGTGTTTTTCAGTCACTGAGCTGGGAAAACAAGGGGATAAAGATTAATGGAGATTATCTAACCCACCTTCGTTTTGCTGATGACGTAGTCATTTTTGCAACTAGCCCATCAGAGCTGCAGAGTATGATCCAGGAACTTGCTGACAAGAGTAAAGAAGTGGGATTAAAAATGAACTTTCAGAAGACAAAAGTGATGTTCAATGCTTTTACAAGAAATGAAGATTTATCGATTGATGGAGAAAAGCTGGAGATAACAGACACGTACGTTTATCTTGGACAGCAGATATCAAGTGAGGGTCACATTGATGAAGAAATTAATCGGCGTACAAAACTTGCCTGGAGAGCTTTTGGAAGAAACAGCATAATTTTCAAGAGCAATATGCCATTATGTCTTAAAAGAAAAGTGTTTGATCAATGCATCCTTCCAGTGCTTACGTATGGTGCAGAGACGTGGACCTTAACTAAAAGAGACATACAAAGGCTGCAGACAACTCAAAGCAGCATGGAGAGGTGCATACTTGGTGTGACCAGGAGAGATAAGAAGAGGAACTCGTGGATCCGAAAAATGACAAGAGTGGAAGACATCATGATCAGAGTTAAATCCCTGAAATGGCAATGGGCTGGACATACTGCCAGAAGGACAGATCATCGATGGACAGCCGAAATTTTAGATTGGATTCCAAGGGACAGGAAAAGACCCAGAAGAAGACCACATGGGAGATGGGTGGATGAAATTCGAAAGTATGCAGGGGTGACATGGAGGAGACTGGCACAAGACAGACCGTTGTGGAGGAAACTTGGGGAGACCTTCGTCCAGCAGTGGATTGATAATGGTTGACAATGATGATGATGATGATGATATGTACTAAAAAAAGTGAATATATTTCAAATTAGAAGTACCAGATATACTCACAATTGGTTCCCTTTATGTACTCAAAAGTGAGTGCGGGTCTTTTCCGAAAATGAGACACAAATACTCGGAGCTATTATAAGCCCAGAATGTACTCAAAAACGAGTACATTTTGCTTATTTCTAAGTAAAAATTTTTTAATAGTGTGGGAGCCGACGCCCTATTCGTGTGCCACCTTTGACTGCTAGTTATCGGATGTGGCGTCTACAGCGTAGTGCAGGGGACATAAAAACTGGACCTCTGTAGAGTGGCACCGCGTGGTGTGGTCAGACGAATCCCGTCGTCAGCTGATGGGAGGGTGCGGATGTGGCGTCCACAGCGTGGTGCAGGGGACATAAAAACTGGACCTCTGCAGAGTGGCTTCGCGTGGTGTGGTCAGAGGAATCCCATCGTCAGCTAATAAGAGGGTGCGGGTGTGGCGTCGACAGTGTGGTGCAGGGAACATAAAAACTGGACCTCTGCAGAGTGGCACCGTGTGATGTGGTCACACGAATCCCGTCGTAAGCTGATGGGAGGGTGCGGGTGTGGCGTCCACAGCGTGGTGCAGGGGACATCAAAACTGGACCTCTGCAGTGTAGCACCGCGTGGTGTGGTCAGACGAATCCCGTGTCAGCTGATGGGAGAGTGCGGGTGTGGCGTCGACAGAGTGAGCCCATGGCCCCGTTGTGCCAGATTAGCTCTGTTCAAAGCGGTAGTGGCTCCGTGATAGTTTGGGAAGCCTTTTCATGTGATACATTAGGTTCCTTAGTGTGTCTGGAGGGGTGTTTAACCGCTCTGCGCTACCAGCATTACATTCTTACATCTCCCCTTGGTGACGTAATTCTGTATATGCAAAATGTGCACATATTAGTCTGTTGTCATAAAATGTTTATTGCCCTTATAACTGCGCCTCTTTACATACCGAACGTTTCCACTTGCTGTTACATGTTTTCCTTACCATCCCTGAAAATGCCTTTCGGAATTTAATCTTGCACACGAATGTGTAATAACACGTCATTACTGCTCTAGAGGCGGAAGCTACATTTTAGTCACCATATCTCAATAATAATCAGTCAGTTTGTCACTCGGAAAACAACCCATGACCACTGGAGTGATGGGAAAAAATGTCTTCGTTTCCCAGTTCTAGAAAACAAAGACTTTTTTTTTTTCGAACTAGAAAACGAAGACAAAACATCACCAATGCTGTTGTTAAAAAAAGCTCACTCTATACAGAAACTGAGAGATTTTAGGGCCACGCTGTTGTTAAAAAAGCTCACTCTATACAGAAACTGAGAGATTTTAGGACCACGCTGTTGTTAAAAAAGCTCACTCTATACAGAAACTGACGGATTTTAGGACCACTGCTGTTGTTAAAAAAGCTTACTCTATACAGAAACTGACGGATTTTAGGACCACGCTGTTGTTAAAAAAGCTCACTCTATACAGAAACTGACGGATTTTAGGACCACGCTGTTGTTAAAAAAGCTTACTCTATACAGAAACTGACGGATTTTAGGACCACGCTGTTGTTAAAAAGCTCACTCTATACAGAAACTGACGGATTTTAGGACCACGCTGTTGTTAAAAAAGCTCACTCTATACAGAAACTGACGGATTTTAGGACCACGCTGTTGTTAAAAAAGCTCACTCTATACAGAAACTGACGGATTTCAGGACTACTGCTGTTGTTAAAAAAGCTCACTCTATACAGAAACTGACGGATTTTAGGACCACTGCTGTTGTTAAAAAAGCTTACTCTATACAGAAACTGACGGATTTTAGGACCACGCTGTTGTTAAAAAAGCTCACTCTATACAGAAACTGACGGATTTTAGGACTACGCTGTTGTTAAAAAAGCTCACTCTATACAGAAACTGACGGGTTTTAGGACCACGCTGTTGTTTAAAAAGCTCACTCTATACAGAAACTGACGGATTTTAGGACCACTGCTGTTGTTAAAAAAGCTTACTCTATACAGAAACTGACGGATTTTAGGACCACGCTGTTGTTAAAAAAGCTCACTCTATACAGAAACTGACGGATTTTAGGACTACGCTGTTGTTAAAAAAGCTCACTCTATACAGAAACTGACGGGTTTTAGGACCACGCTGTTGTTTAAAAAGCTCACTCTATACAGAAACTGACGGATTTTAGGACCACGCTGTTGCAAATAAGAACTACAAAAGCACATAGCAAAATTTGATAAGAATAATACTTGTAGACGCCGTGATAAAGTGATTGAAATTATTCAACACATTTTAGCTGGTTATCATCTTCTTCCATTAAAAGAAAACCTTATAAGACAGACAGGACCTGGAGGCTCATCCTCAACAGTCTTGAAGTTAGACAGCGCCTAATCGAATGCTACCATCTACGATATTACAAGTACCTATCAGTACAGTTTTCGGAGATCTGAATTTCTTCATCAGCCCGGGCAGATTTATTTATACAAGTAATATCATCGATCGACCAGACGTGGATGAAAGATTCAAGAAGACACATTTAAGTGATGCGCAGTACTTACAGAGAACATACAATTAACATCAGTGTCTGATGAAATCTTTGAATACGACTGGGGTGATAGCATCCCCAAAGCCAGTTTTTCCGTTTTAAGTACCCAATATCTAAATAATCAGCTGATTTATTTTTATAAAATTATAGTAATAAATCCACAGGTTTTCGAAAAAATTGTCGTAACAAAAACAATTTGGGGTATATTTGGAGATAAATTGTTTTATTCTTGTTTCAGCAGAACAAAAAACAACAAAGAAAAGAAGAGGTTCAGAAACAGAGAAAGATGACAGCAGAAGTGAAAAGAGATTTTGACTGATCACGAAAAGCAATGGGTGAGCTTTGTTCAGTATTTTTAGTATTGTCATAATTAGTATCATCATTTTTAGTATTGCATCGTTTGCAATTGGAAGCATGAAAAGTCACCGTGTGGGGCAGACTTTGAAGTGTGTGTGAAATAGTGTGAGTGACAGAACGAAGTACGTACCTCGAACGGGCCGTAAACAAAAACTAGTAACGCATTTCCAAGGTGGAAAATTTTCTATTTAATTATTTTAACCCATCTGAATAGAAGGCATCAAACTTTATTTTGAATTATTTTTCATCCAGACATGAAGTTTGATATTAGAAACGCAGCAAGTTTGTTTCCTCGAAAAGCAGGCAATTGAACGCCATGAAAATAGCGCTGACTTTTCAGTTCTCGTTCGTAATTTGTGATTTAAAAATATTGAACAGTTTTTTTAATGGAAACTCTTAAAAAGCCTTGCGATGCTAGGAAGGGGAAGCGCTTCAAATTTATAATGTGTGTGTGTGTGTGTCTTCCACAAAACATCCTCCCCCCCCTTTTTTTTGTGTTAAACAGGAGCATCCTCCCCCTAAGATGAGCTTCCAAATCCGCTACTTAATGCAGAGGATTCGGGAAACGGAACATAAAACGAAAAATTCCAGTTGATATATCTACAACAAAACAAAAGTGGTGCCTAACAACTCGAAAGAGCAATTCCAGTTGAGATATCTGCAACAAAGTGATGCCTAACAACTCGAAAGAACTGGGTTTATTTCAACAGCTTCACAATTCCAGTTGACGTATCTGCAACAAGTGGTGCCTAACAACTCGAAAGAACTGCGGTTTATTTCAAGAGCTTCACAATTCCAGTCGACGTATCTGCAACAAGTGGTGCCTCATAACTAGAAAGAACTGCGTTTATTTCAACAGTTTCACAATTCCAGTCGACGTATCTGCAACAAAGTGCTGCCTAACAACTCGAAAGAACAATTCCAGTTGACATATCTGTAACAAAGTGGTGCCTAACAACTCGAAAAAACTGGGTTTACTTCAACAGCTTAACAATTCCAGTTGACGTATCTGCAACAAGTGGTGCCTCATAACTCGAAAGAACTCGGTTTATTTCAAGAGCTTCACAATTCCAGTTGACTTATCTGCAACATGCAACAAGTGGTGCCTCATAACTCGAAAGAACTGCGTTTACTTAAACAGTTTCACAATTCCAGTTGACATATCAGCAACAAAGTGCTGCCTAACAACTCGAAAGAACAATTCCAGTTGACATATCAGCAACAAAGTGGTGCCAAACAACGTGAAAGAACTGGGTTTATTTCAACAATTTCACAATTCCAGTTGACGTATTTGAAACAAAAGTGGCGCCTAACAACTCGAAAGAACAATTCCAGTTGACATATCTGCCACAAAGTGGTGCCTAACAACTCAAAAGAACTGGGTTTATTTCAACAGCTTAACAATTTCAGTTGACATATATCTGCAACAAAGTAGTGCCTAACAACTCGAAAAAACTGGGTTTACTTCAACAGCTTCACAATTCCAGTTGACGTATCTGCAACAAGTGGTGCCTCATAAACTCGAAAGAACTGCGTTTATTTCAACAGCTTCACAATTCCAGTTGATATATTTGCAACAAAAGTGGTGCCTAACAACTCGAAAAAACTGGGTTTACTTCAACAGCTTCAGCCTTATCTAAAAAGAAAAGTCGTTTGATAGATACGATAATTTTTAAATGCCCAGTTCTGAGATGATTTTGCCCGTCGGTTTCTGACGAGTAAAGCATTAGTAAAGCAAGAATTGATAAAACTGATGGTTATTATGTACAAAGTTAAATTCTTTAAACAAAGCAAACACAGAATGTGAGAAAATGAGCCAGGTGCGAATAATATCGTTAAGATGACTAGACAAAAGGAAAGGGAGAAAGTGTGATAGAAAGAACATCGAACAAAATGGCAATAATCATATAAAAAAAATCTGATAATTCAAAAGTGGTTAATTACTAGCGGAAAAAAATTGTACAAGTAAGGATGTGCTGACATAGTTTTTATGGATAGAGATGGCGGACTTATTAATGTGAAAACACAACTGGCTGGAACTGGACCAGTGCTACAAATGGCTCAGACATCTGGAGAAAACAATTTAAGACGATGATGAGCCCGACAGATGATTTTCCACCAGCAGTTCAGTTGTTTACGCTCAGCGGCAACAATTTCCCCCTAGAAACTTCAAGGTACGTCCGCCATTTTACTTTCTCCCTGATTAATAACCTCATTCATTACTCAAAGTTCGATCCGGAAACGCTCAAGGGTGAGATCGCTGGGTAGAGCTGGCTTTTTTTTTTTTTTACCTTCTACTTCTTCTTCTTCCTCCTCTCCCTATTTTTTATGTATATTAGTTTTTTTCCTGCTCTTTTGAGGGAAGGGGATGCAAGGTGAATGACCGACCCACTTTGACCCTACCCACACGGTAGACCCACGGACCAGAGCTACTGCACCCCTTGGAAGTAAACAACTAGGCTGCCTCTCACCCTAAACTCACCAAAATTTCTTTTTCAAAAGAAAATGTTGGAGGGAAAGAGGAGACTCCAGTGCGGAGAGGGGGATCGTTACCCCTCCACCTCTTTCTAACCCTAACCCCTGCTCCTTTTCTCCCCCTTTGGTCTCACAGCAGTCCTTTCTTCCCAGTTGCGAAGCAGGAAATATGATCCCGCCATCTTGTCCCGTTACCTCCACACTTGTTCAATCCCCAGTCTGATGGAAACCCAAAGGAACCCCTTTTTTTACGGTGGCGCGATTTTTTCACTCACTTCCTCTATCTCTTTCGTGGAACGGAACGGATTTTTTTTCGCAAGCCCGAGGGATCGGGGACGGGGTTGTTCACCCTGAAAGAACAAAGCACAGTATTAAAAAACTTCTTTTTTCACCCCTTTTTTAGTGGTTTCATGGACATCCACGGGGGCGGGGGAGAAGCGCCCTTCCCTGGGGCAGATGACACCTGGCGGGGCAAAGACCTCAGCAACCTAATTTCACACCCTAACATATTTGATTATGTAATTAGCAAGAATTTTATTTAAACAGAGGAACATATAAAAATGCAACTACATGCTAACGTGTTCGAAACGTTCGTCATTAAAAGATAGATACGTCGGTCGAGTAATCATATTATCATTAAAGAGTAAAGAGTGAATGTTAGAATATCATAATTTCCTAGGGGAAGAGTTAAAGATATATTTTGTTTCGTTGAAATTATATCGCAGAATGACCACAAAATTTGTTTCTGTTTTACATTAAAGGACAGGATCTTCATCTGGTTCGTCCTCAACCCTCAACCATCATGAAGCCAATACTGTATGAAGTTCTTACCTAGGTCTCATCTTTTCTCGGCTCTTGTCATCAACGGTACTCTCATAGTCACCTTTATTTAATCACATCTTCTTCTAGGTATTCCTCTCCGCCATTTGACACCCCGTGGTAACCAATCTTTTCCATCTCCTGTTTTTGAATTGCTGAAATAGTTTCTAATAATCTGCAGACCTTGTCTTTAGGAAACGCTTGAACCAGGATCCACACTTTACACCCCCCACCCTCCTCCAAAGCATGTTTTGTCGCTGTTTCCAGTTTCCACATTTTTTTTTCTAACAATTAAAGCAGAGAACATAAAACAGATGAATACAGAAGGGAGCAAATACAGCACCGGTAGGTGAGGGGTCTGAGGCGCGGCCTTCGACTCTGAAGCCCGAATTAGGACCGAGCACAGGATGAGGCATGGGCTATGTACCTGCTGTTGGATGGCTCTGCCTCATCCCTGGAACCAATGCCCCCAAAACAGGGACCAGCGACTGCTTATACCCCTTAAAGTTGCTCACCGTGACATTTACCTCCTTCCCCAAAAGAAACAAAAATAAAAAAGAAGGCGTAAAAAATTTCAAATATGATTAACTGAAGAAGCCATTTTCGTAAAACGGAAACCTTTCCAGACAATGTTTGTTCTTCACAATTTTATGCATGAAAGCGGAAAGCGAGATTATTCGTCACCCGATTACCCGGAACAACTTTGATATGCAAGAGTGCAGATCTCATCTTTTCTCGGCTCTTGTCATCGACGGTACTCTCATAGTCACCCTTATTTAATCAC
Organism: Macrothele yani; assembly: GCA_039090855.1. Taxonomy (NCBI): domain Eukaryota; kingdom Metazoa; phylum Arthropoda; class Arachnida; order Araneae; family Macrothelidae; genus Macrothele; species Macrothele yani. The sequence goes on along the minus strand of CM076990.1, from coordinate 41,954,985 downwards.
ATCTTCTTCTAGTCATTCCTCTCTTATCTTTCTAGAAGATAGTATCTCAGCTGCCTGCTCACTGTCGCCTTCTGTGAAATTTTCTAAATTCTAAGGGTTTTCGTGTCTCCCGCTCTAGTGCATCTTCTCTCACTCAACTGCTCATGGGTATCTCTAAGGCGATTCAAAACTGTTCCGTTTGGCTCCAAGAATACTGGGATTCCCAAGAGGATTCCTTCAAATTTAGCTTATAAGTGAATTTTTGTTCCTCCATTTCACCGGTGCTGAAAAGAAGTACGATTTCTAACACTCGGCACCTAAAGTGCAATTCAGAATTTTTTTTTTTATTTGCAACATTTCAGGTGAATTTTTTCAATACTCTACCTCCAAACTTTCCTGGTAAATCAAGAAGTAGGACAACCTGGGTCGCATGTACACATTTCATCAAGAAATTAGATACTCTGAGGATACTAAATCAGTGAAAATTTCAATAATTTGGATGAGTACGGCATAAACTTATCAATGTTTTCTTCTTAAAGGTTTTCCGCAAGCCCACATGAGAACGAGATCGACTGGAATATCAAGATAATGCTCTTGGTCACTGGATAATTTATTTCGTTGAGAAATCTCAGGAACTCTCGCAACTTGATAGGCGAATTCAAATGGAAAACCCAAAGAGTTGTTTGCCTTAAGCTTCTGACGTACTACAGAGATGAAGTTCGTGTCAAGATAACAGATTTTCAGCGATACATTCCGTCGGTGTGGTTTAGGTGGTCAGAACAACTCACTTCGGAGCGAGGAGACGCGGTTTCAAGTCAAGATAACAGATTTTCTGCGATACATTCCGTCGGTGTAGTTTAGGTGTTCAGAACAACTCACTACGGAGCGAGGAGACGCGGTTTCGATTTTCGTGACCAACAAAATTGTATTTTCACATTGGCGCCCGAACGTAAAAATGGAACTACTGCCAGTTCGGATATTCGAAAAACATGTGATGTTCGTTCCACACATCGTCTGGAATTAATAAAAAAATTCCTTCCTCGCATCAAAAAAAAAAAAAAAAAAAAAAAAAAAAATGTAAGAATGATATGATGTAGCGTACTACCAGGGCCGGATGGAACTTTTGCTTTTGCTGGCGGAATTTCATTACGGGCCCTAGGAAATGAATCTCACAGTTTAATAAAGTCGCTTCGTGAAATATGAAAACATACGAAAAGTGTCACAAAGAAAAATTATCATCTCAAATTGACGCATGATTAAGAGAGAGAGAGAGAGAGAGTGAGAGAGAGTGAGAGAGTGGGAGGCAGAGAGAGAGAGAAAGAGAGACAGAGATAGATAGATAGACCGAGAGACAGAAAAAAAGAGAGATAGAGGGAAAGAGACAGAGAGAGTGAGAGAGAGAAAGACAGTGAGGGAGAGACAAAGAGAGTGAGGGAGAGGCAGAAAGAGAAAGAAAGGAAGAAAGAGAAAGAAAGGAAGAAAGAGTGAGAGACAGAGAGAAAGTGAGAGAGAGAAAGAGATGGAGTGACAGAGAAAGAGAGATAGATTGAGAGAGATAGAGTGAGAGAGACAGAGAGAAAGTGAGAGAGAGAAAGAGAGATAGAGTGAGAGAGACAGAGAGTGAGAGAAAAAAGAGAGTGAGAGAGACAGAGAGAGAATGAGAGAGATAGAGTGAGAGAGACAGAGAGAAAGTGAGAGAGAGAAAGAGAGATAGAGTGAGAGAGACAGAGAGTGAGAGAAAAAAAGAGAGTGAGAGAGATAGAGAGAGATACAGAGAGAGAAAAAAAGAGAGTGAGAGAGACAGAGAGAGAGAATGAGAGAGATACAGAGAGAGAGAAAGTGAGAGAGACAGAGAAAGCAAGAGAGAGATACAGAGAGAGAGGGAAAGTGAGAGAGACAGAGAGAGCGAGAGAGAGAAAAAAGTGAGAGAGAGAAAGAGAGTGAAAGAGAGAGACAGAGAGAGAAAGAGAGAGAGAAAAAGAGTGAAAGAGAGAGACAGAGAGAGAAAGAGAGAGAGAGAATGAGAGAGAGAAAGAGAGAGTAAAAAGTGCTAAAATGTGCGATTTTTTTTTCCGGTAAGAAGGGATGAGTTAGGTCGCATTGTGATTTTTTTATAAACTTTCCCACAAAATGATGAAAAGAAAACTGTAACTAATTTGCATAGCGAATATTTTTGCATTGCAAACATTTTTGTTTAGAGAATAATAAGGATCCCTCTTAAATAAATTCGTTTACATATATTTCTCCTGGTGCATGTTTTAGTGATTGATTTTCGATACAAGGTGGAATAACTGACAAATTAGTGACTCTTTTTACCATTCTTACGCGCTTTTCTTTTTTGTAATTTCCAATACTGTTTATAAAGTCACTGAACAATTGACTATACATTAGAGCAAGAACAACTTTGATATTGTTTTTTTATTTTTCAAATTTAAGTATCTGGTTTACACACGAACTGTTGAACATATAGCAGGGATTCACAAAATGATGAAATTTAATTTGCTATTCCTTGAATAGGGAAAAGTTTAAGGTGGTTACAATAATAATAATAATCTGAAATCTGCAAATCGCAGTGTCTTTACAATGAAAGGCGGTAACCTATTTGAAAGTGGAGGGGATTGTAAACTAAGATGAACGCCATAAAAAAATATGTTTCTAATGGCCTCGCGCCCCAAAAATTTAAGGAAAAATAGCAATAAACATAAAGAATTCTAGAAATGTTTGTTTGTTTTTATCTTCTAAAATGCGGGGTCCAGGGGGACCGCCCCGGTTGCCCTTATGGTCCAGCCTGCCCTGCGTACTAAAGAGATGAAGTACATGTCAAGATGAAAAATCTGCAGCGGTATACATTCCGTCGGTGTAGTTTAGTCGGTTAGAAAAACTCACTCCGGAGCGAAGAGACGCGGTTTCGATCCGCGTCACCAACAAATTTTTATTTTCACAAGCTACAAAGTAGTTCACATTCTTTTAGAATTAATTTTTGCCATTCTAAGATCTCAAAACTGTTAAAATATTTCATTTACTTGTAGCAAGCATGATACCCGGATCCCCCCCCCCCCCAAATAGTATGCATTTACGCCTTCTATTGGAAAACTGAACATTATTTAAAGTGTATATTTTGCGAAGTGTTTCCTTCATGGTCATTGGAATCAGTTACAAAATTAAGAAAAGTAAAAAAAACAACAGGACTCAGAATCGGAAAACCATTGACAAGTAGAAACAGCTAGTTCCGCCGAATAGCTGAAGACATGCTCATTACGAAAAATTGCAAATTGTACGCAAAATATTCGACTAAGCGGAAGATATCCGAGGCAAAACAAATTTTTTAAATCGAACAATTAAATCAAGAGATACGGAGAAAAAACTGATACACCTTTACAACCCCGACAGGCAAAAAGCTGTGTTATTTTAAGAAATATGGGCGGAAAATATTTTTCATATCTGGAACAATGTCATTGAAAACGAACTTTTCAAGTACCACTTTTAGTAGGAAAAAGCAATTTTTGCGTATACGCAAAAACTTTGCAGGCAAAAGGTTAGTCATTTAAAACTTAGCAGACAGACGGATGGTATCAATAATTTAAATAGGACAAGGCTCGCGATCTTCACCGTAGCTAATAGCATACAGTAGTGCTGTTCATGGTTTTCGAATTTCGGGAAATCCAGATTTCGGATAGTGAAAAATCCGGATTTTTCTTAATACGAAATCTGATTTTTAAGTATTAAAAGTGAAAAATCTGTTAATAGTAATATTTAATAGTGACTTTTCACTAAACAAAATTTTTGGAAATACGGAATTTTCATTATTCGGAATCAATATCGAAATTGGTCTGATATCAGGATTTCAAAACTGATCATCCGGATATTCGGATTTGATATCCGTATATCCAGAACTGAATATTCAAAACCGTATTCGGTTTTTGTAATTGTATTCAGTTTACCTATTTCAAAATCAGAGCATCATATATCTAAATTTCGAATATTCATATATCTGAAATCCGAAAACCTAGAGAATGAAATTTGAATTTTAAAACCGAACTCATGTTCAAATTACAAAAATCGAAAAGAGGAAGATTCCTTTCCATACACTCTCAGTAAGTGTATTTCAGTTAGGTTTTTATGCCTTATATATACATAGTAAAGGGAAAGGTGTTTTCAAGACATGCATGCGATCTATGAGAGAAAGAGCAGCGAAACAAGAATGTGCGTTCTAAAGTAGGCGGAACTGTAGGTACTGGTCTTGTTCCAGAAGAGAGTGAAAGAAAGAAAGAGAGTGAGAGATGTTGCTCTTTACCGGAGATGGAATCTGCATGATGCGCATTAAATAATCTAAATGATCCTTTATACCATGTGACGTATATTCTAAATTAACTTTCCTTTTTAGTTTCTTTCCCTATGTAAATCTTGAGTTTATTCTGTTATTCTTCACTCTTAACGTGATATCTTTCTCTCAAACGAATACGTTTGGCAACACAATTGAGGTTGAATGCACGTGACGTATGCCTGATATTGATAAGAACAAGAGATAAAAGCGACGACTAAATTGTTGCTTAAAGAGCGTTGGATTGTAAACTGATTATTGAAAGGAGCCTTGTGAAAAGAGCATTGCGTGGTATGTGGAGAATTTAGTGCAATACGCTATGCTACGATGTGTTTGCTACATCCTGAATAAAGCATTTTTTCCCGTAAGTGCGACTTTTGTTGTTTACATGCTTCGTCTGGCCGTTAAGGTTTTTTTCATTTAGGAACTATTTCTTAATATGTTGCTGTTTTAAATTAGCGTAGAAGTAAGACAAGATTTCTACGCCATAACCATTGTTATGATTGTGTCCAGGAAAAGATGAAACAATAGAGACACAGAACGTATTTAATCAGTGATAAAACCAATTCCATGGAAAAAACAATAACTTTACCAAGAGTCAAAATAACTTGGCTCCAATTTTCGGAAAACCGAAATATTGACATATTTCTGTTCCTCCGGGAATTTTTCATTTTCTGAGAAAAAAAATATATATTTCTCTAAAATTATGAGCCCCATTAAACTTTTGTTTTGCTATGTTTGTGATTTAACGGCCATTATGAGCAACTCAGAGGGTTATAAGGCACCACCTGTCCCTCATCTGGGACTCGAACCCGTGACAAACTCGGGCACACGGTTCAAAACCAGCGCCTCATACCTCGCTACTAAGGAGTTGGCCATATCCCTTTTTATGGAGTAAAGGAATGCTTTTTTTGTTTTTAGTTTCTGTCTCTTAAAACGATACTTATTAAAGTGATTATCGCTTATCATGGCAGCTTAGACAAGAGGTTGAAAAGGGTCACTGGTCAGAGGGTCAACGGGTCAAGGTGTTCTTGACCCGATTTCGACCCTGTTTTATTTCTACTTTCTTTTTGAAAAGGGAGAAAAAATATTTCAAAGAAAAATGCGTACTGGGAATTTTGTGTTCGATGCTGTTGCCAGAGGAGTGAAAAAATGATTTTTCATGCAAAAATATTGCCATCTCTTTCTTAAAGCAAAGAGGATTTCCACCGACCGACGACACCATATCGTAAAACGATATTTCCTTTGCGTTTGTTTTCAGTGCGATTGTCCGGAACAAGATACAGGCAAATGCCTGCCTCCTGCTTCTCTGGTGATTCACTCTCTCACACCCCTCGTGTCACATTGTAAGTCTGAGACATACTTTTCACATCGCATCTTTTGCATTGAGTATTCAGAGATTTTCGTTTGACGTGCTAACATCCCGTTCCGTTGTATGTCATGTCGGAATTATTACCTTATTTATTAAAATGGATGAATTTAATGTAGGCCAACAAATATGTTCTTGAATGGAATACGGGAGTACACCATACAACACAAATTTCGAAGATGACAATCCGTTGTTTGGTTTAAATATAGCAAGGATGGTAAGTCAGATAATATAAAAAAAAATTGAAAATTTCGTCGTCCTGGAGCAGGAATCGAACCCGTGTCTCCCAGATAGCTAACCTCTACACCACCCAAAACGACCAAGTCTCAAGTTTCCGATTACTTTGAATATAACCACTACGGGATTCGCTAGTCGAAGCAACCGGCATTCATGTTTAGCGAATCTGGAGGTTAAGAATCCTATCCCGTGATTGCCCGGAGTAGCAAATATTTTCAAATTAATCGGAAACTTGAGACTTGGTTGTTCTGGGTGGTGTAGTGGTTAGCATACCCGGGCGCTATCTGGGTCCGATTCCCGCTCCAGGACGACGGAAGTTTCAAGTTTTCGGATATTATCTGACTTATCATCCTTGTCATATATTTACACCAAAAAACGTATTGTCATCTTCAAAATATGTTCTTGTTGAAAACAAAAAGGGGAGGAGTGGATGCTGGAAGTTGTTTCGTCTCATTAAGAAACCAGAATATGTTACACAGCAACACCTATTTTCACATGCTTTGAAACTTGATATGTTATCAAGAAAACAGCAGAAACTGAAATTAAACTTACAACAAATTACTTAATTCAAAATTTTTTACTGTAGCAGCATCAAAATTAAGTGGAACAGCCTTAACATTACTGCGCAGGGACGTTTTGATCCTCACAGATGTGTTTGAAAACATGTGTAGAACAGTTACGTTATGTAAAGGATGCCAGTTTCAACTTTCTGTAAGTGAGTAAATTATACCTTTCCGTAATACATTTATATGATTTCTATATAACCTACGACCATATAACCTACGATATCCACTGTGGAGAGACCTTTTTAAACGCTCTGTGTATATAAATGATTATTTATAATTATAAATCGAGTTTCGAATTTACATCAAAGAAGATTTTCCGGGTCATGTCCGGGTCGGGTCTGTGACGTATATTCTAAATTAATTTTCCTTTTTAGTTTCTTTCCCTATGTAAATATTGAGTTTATTCTCAGGTATATTTCACTCTTAACGTAATATCTTTTCTCTCAAACGAATACTGTTGGCAACATAATTGTGGTTGAATGAACGTGACGTATGCCTGAGATAAGAGAATGAACGTGACGTATGCCTGAGATAAGATAAGAACGAGAGATAAAAACGACGACTAAACTGTTGCTTGGGAGCGTTGTAAAGCGAGCGTTGTAAAAGAGAGCGTTGCTTGGAGAAGTGCTGCAAGTTGAGCGTTGTGTTAAGAGCTGTGTGGTGTGTGGAGAGTTTAGTGCAATATGCTATGCTATGTTACGATGTGTTTGCTACATCCTGAATAAAGCATCTTTTCCGTAAGTTTGACTTTTGTTGTTTAAATGTTTCGTCTGGCCGTTAAGGTTTAATTTAGGAACTATATCATCTTATGGTTATATTTTTAAAATAACGTAGAAGTACGAAAAGACTTCTACGTCATAGGTCCAATTATGTGACGTCCGGGTCGGGTATGGGTCCAAAAGTTTTGACCCGTTTCCAACTCTGGCTTAGACCTGATTGGCTAGTACAGATTTTTTTTCTTTCTTCTAGGAAAGTGGTCAAAATTGAGGGGTAATGATTTCCAGATTAAGAATGTAACAATATATTGGTTATCTGATATCTGATTATTTACCAAAATCCACCAGTATTGCAGTGCTAAGCATATACTCCAGTTTTTGGTTATTTTTGTAGTACCTAAAATAAGCGGTTTAGTTACTACAAAAATAACAAAAAAAAAAAAAAAAAAACTAAAACCTAAGGCCAGCGCGCGCAAACCCAGTACTTAAAATTTAGAACAGTTCGCCTAACTTATACCTAAAAATGCGAATGCGAAAATAAGTTTGTGAAAACGCATCCCCTCACTCCGGAGTAAGTCACTCTACTACTCTCCCAACTGAGCTACGCGGACAGAATGTCTCGCTGCAGATTTGTCGTCTTGACACATGTTTTCACTTCTGTAGTACGTCACAAGTTCTAAAGAAAGATCAAAACAAAAAGTGGAAAAGACGTTGGTTGGTTCTTATCATCTCTAGGCCTCAACAGTGCCTTATTTATGCTACACCGAGGGTTAAAAATCTCATGTGAAAGTCCCATTAGATGAGGAGAGGTGAGGGGGTGGGGGGTGGGGGAGAAGTGCACAGCTGACTTCGAAAGAAAAGTAGTTTTCGTTTTATGTAGACGACGCTGGAAGCCGCGATAAAATCGCATACAAGGTCCAGAAGAAGTAAGCAGTAACAAAAACTGCATAAGGAAGCTGATAAAACAAGAGAAGTACAAAAGAAGAACTGAAAGGAAACCAAAGGAATGAAAAGATAAAACAGCTGAAAATGAAAAACAAATGAAATAAAGGACAGGGGAAAATAAGACGGAAAATTGGTAAAGGAAAATAAATCAGCAAGATATCCAATTCGAAATCCGGGCATGTTTCTACTTCGAATAGCCGGATGTTCATGAATTCGGTTTTACAGCATTTCAGATTTTAATAGAACCAATATACAGCGCAAAAAGAATTTTACCAAAAGATGCTTTAGAAGTGAAGATACAATTGAAAACACAAATACACACTAACGCCACCTAGCGTCAGAGCTGTGCATTATAATAACTCAAGAGTATATGAAAAATACTTCACGAAGTGAATGGTATGCAATTTTCAAAGCGTACTTTTTGAAGCAGAAATATCCGGAAAAATATTTTAGGCATTTTTGTCCTCCTAATGGCTAAATTGTATATTATTTTGGGCAGGAAATGTACAAACAATGGTTTCGTAGTGAGTGGTATTTAACCGAAACGGAAATATTATAGTCGGGTTTTAGGAAATTCAGTTATTGCTGCAAATATGTTGTAAACAAAAATATCTTCTTACGGCCTACAAAGGCAAAATTTACAAATTATATACAAAATATTCCTCCCAAGACAAAAATAATTTTTAACCTTGCACTATTAGAAGCAGAGATATCTAGAAAAATATTAGATATATTTTCGTCCCTAGTGAAAAAACTATGGGACGCTGGAAAAACTAGGCGCAATTTTTTTTTTTACCTCCTGAGCTGTATTTGACGGAAAATGAACTTTTTTATTGTGTTTTAAGAAACACAGATAATGCTACAAATACATCGGACACAGAAATATAAACCTACGCCCTCTTGTGGCAAAATTGTTCAAAACAAGAAATTAGAAACTGCATTCAAAATATTCATCATAAAGTCAATCACACGCATGGGTACCTATAGCTTCATTTCCAGGAAGGGGGGAGTAAAATTAAAAATGAAATAAAAAAAACCATACCCAATTCGATTAATTTTTACCTTATACGTATACGATGTGTGGCTCATTTCGAGCACTTTGTACACTGAAGAGCAACAGAATTAGAGATACTTGTCTAGTAACGTGTAGCACCATCTTTCGTACTGATGACGGCGGCAATTCGTCTCGAAATGGACTCGACAAGACACCGTAAGCGTTGAGCCATACAAATCCACGACCCCTGAACAAGCTCCCACAGTTCACGAAGATTTGACAGAGGGCGGGGGGGGGGTCAGAGCCTCGAACATTTCTCTCGATGGCATCCCAGATGTGCTCGATAGGTCAGGTGACCTAGCTGGCCAAGGAAGCGAGGTCACGTCGGTGGAGTGTTCATCCAACCATTCGGATACAATTCGGGAGCGATGGCACGGTGCATTGTCTTGTGCAGGATGAGGTCCCCAGTGGGATGTTGAAGACGCACAAACGGGAGCAAATGGTCATCCAGGATATACCGGTAACGTTGACCTGTGAGGGACGATGTCACACGTACCAGAGGTCCCGTTTCAGTCCACGTAAACAGTTCCCAGACGAGAATGCCACCCCCACCAGCTTGAATAGTACCCTGCTGCCAAGAAGGATCCATCGCTTCATGTGGTTTGCGCCGTACTCGTATCCTGCCATCCGCACGTACCAACGTGAATCTCGACTCATCAGTTCAGGCAACATTTTCCCACATGTCTAACGTCCAGTGGCGATGTTCCCGCGCCCATGCAAATCTTTGCACCCTGTGATGTGCGGTCAGCAGCGGTACCCTCGTGGGACGACGGCTTCTGTACCCCATAGCGAGGAGATGGTTCTGGATGGTGTGGCTGCTTACACGTTTTTGTGCACCAGCGTTAAATTGCCGAGTGATTTCTTGCACTGTGGCCCGTCTATCCACTGTTACGATGCGAGCTAGTAGACGATGATCCCGCTAATCCACACGCTGTTGTCCACGGCAGTTGGCCCTTGCAGGCATGGTTTTATCGGATTCGATGTACTCACGGTGCACCCGTGACACAGTGACTCGTGAAAATCCCAGTGCCTGCACGACTTCCGAGATCGACTGACCCATTCGTCGGGCCCCGACAATTTGCCTACTATCAAATGCGCTTAGATCCTTCGTCTTACCCATACTGCGTCCGACTCTTACTGATTCCCGTCGCATCACTTCCTATATTGTCGGATCGCTGCATACGTCATGTCGTTTCTTTTTTCAGGCCCGCCCACAGCGCCACATTTGCATAACGCCAGCTGTGTCTAATTCAATTGCTCTTCAGTGTATATATATATTATATACACAGTATATCATTATCATCATTTTCAACCGTTGTCAATCCACTGCTGGATAAAAGTCTGCAGAAATTTCTTGCACAGCTGTCTGTCTTGAGCCTGTCCCCTCCATGTTACTCAGGCATGTTTTCGAATTTCACCCATCCATCTTCCATGCTTTCGAATTTCACCCATCCATCTTCCATGCTTTCGAATTTCACCCATCCATCTTTTTTTGGGTCATTTTCTGTCCCTTGGAATTAGTCTAAAATTTTGATATTATTCATCGGTGGTCCGTCTATCTTGCAGAATATCCAGCCCATTTTCGTGTCAGAGTTTCAGAGATTTACGTTGCCATTTCAGGAATTTTACTATATATATATGTGTGTGTGCTTTTAATGAATTCAACCTTCCAGTTCTTACTTATGGACCAGATACATGGACCTTAACTACAAAAAGGACATCCAAAAGCTGCAAACTATTGAAAGTTGCATTGAGAAATGCGTGCTTGGCATAGCAAAGAGGACAGGAAAAGGAACTCGTGGATAATGAAAACGACGGAAGTTCATGGCATCATGATCAAGGTGAAACCCCTGAAATTGCAATGGGTAGGACCAATTACTGGAATAACCAACCACCGTTAGACAACTGAAATACTAGATTGGATTCCAAGAGACAGGGAAAAAAAAAACAAAAAAAAAAAAAAAAAACAGAAGGAGACTATGTGGGAGATGGGTAGATGAAATTCGTAAGCATGTCGGAGAGACATGGAGAAGATTGGCTGAAGTCAGAAAGTTGTGCAAGAAATTTGGGAAGACCTTCATGCAGCAGTGGATTGATAATGATGATGATATACGTGTCGTATATAAAATAGATGGGGGAGCAGTTTTTTGTGCTTTGTCCTCGGCGAAGGAATGTCTAGTTACACTTCTGGTTACAGGGCTCTACACCCAAGATAGGACTGACAAAAAAAAAAAAAAAAAAAAAGTGGTGAGCTAGGTATGCAGTCAGTTGGGGCTTTGGAAAAGAGCTGACTCTATCTGGGATCACACGTAAAAAGAATTTTGCCGCCCAATTGGGCGAGTGGCATGAGGTTGCTGGCTTCTCAGAGATGAGCCCGAGTTGCGCATGAGGCATGGGTGGTGTGTTTGTCACATGGCTTTGGCTCAGTCCCTTTCCTGGAACTAGTGACTCCAGATTAGGGCAAGGTGATTACATATAGCCTTATGAGTTTCTGATGGTTGTCCTTAAATTCCCTCCCCTCCTTCAACAAAAAATACAAGAAGAAGAACTTTTCTGATCGTATTTTCAAAAGCACAGATATCGCAAGAAATGCGATATAGATTTACTTCCCCCTAGCGGGAAAACTGTGCTTTATTTGAAGAAGAAAGGAGTAAATTCACGTTCGACGAAAAAGATGTGAAAGGAAAGAAAAACTTGCTTCAGTCGAATATTTAGAAGCAATGAATCAGAATACAAATTGATAACGAGAAACAGTACACCAATTAAGTAGTAAATAGTAGCACTATACTAGTGATCCGATTTATTGGCGTAGGAAATAGACACATGAGCGTTTCCAAGCTCTCGCACATCAACCAGATGGCTTTTTCTAGGAAGTTAGACAGAAACTGCTAACTTCCTTTTTGTCTAAGTTTCTGTCTAACTTCCTAGAAAAAGCCATCTGGTTGATGTGCGAGAGCTTGGATACGCTTATGTGTCTATTTCCTACGCCAATAAATCGGATCACTAGTATAGTGCTACTACATATTTGATACAGAATACATTTTGAATTTGATAGTATTCACATTTACGACCCTAACGGCGAAGTTACGTATTTACCAGAAAAAAAATCCAAATCGGACTAACAGGTGTAGAGATATGGTGTCTACAACAGACGGACGGACGAATCGACTAAAATAGTAATCATATAAGCACTGTAACGTACCAGGAGATGTGACGTACCTGCCCGAAGGACGCACACGACATAAAGGCAGATAGGAATCAGAATAAAACGTCCGCGTAGCTCAATTGGTAGAGCAACTTATTCCGGAATGAGGGGACCCGGGTTCGAATCCCGACGTAGACCAAAAATGACGGAGAAATTTACTTCGTTATAATGGCGCCCGAACTATCCGGACGACCCGACCGTTCAAAATTTCGCATTGGTGTGATGTTATTTCCACACCGCCAGACAGGAAAAATAAGAGAATCCTTTCTCCAGCATTTCGAAAAAAAAAAATAAGGGGGAGATGATGTAACGTACCAGGAGATGTGACGTACCTGCCCGAAGGACGCACACGACATAAAGGCAGATAGGAATCAGAATAAACCGTCCGCGTAGCTCAATTGGTAGAGCAACTTATTCCGGAATGAGGGGACCCGGGTTCGAATCCCGGCGTAGACCAAAAATGACGGAGAAATTTACTTCGTTATAGCACGTCCACTTTTCAAAAAAAAAAAAAAAAGAGAGAGTGAGAGAGAGTGTCGAAAAAGCTGTTGGGGGTAATTACGACGAAAACTGACAGAGTCTTCATCATCCGCAATAAACACAGCATTTCGGATGCTGATAAAAACAGTAATTCAGTATCGATGTGAAACGTCACTTCAGCACCCATCGAGGAAAACACGAAGAAAAAAACATTGCGTGAAACTCAACTTACTATGAATTCAGATTGAAACTCAACTTACTTATACAATTCATACGTAAAAATAGCAAAAAACAGAACCGTTAATTTGGCTAATCTGCATAGCATTTTGCTACAACTTTTGCTGACAAAATAGCCAGATTGCTACAAGAGAAAAAATTGCAGCTTAAACACCAAAAAGTTCCGATGTGACGTCACTTCCGCACCCATCGAGGAAAACACGAAGGAAAAAAACATTGAGTTAAACCCAACTTACTATACAATTCAGATTAATCCTGATGGAAAACGTTACGTTAAATCCTTTGGGAGTGCTTAGCAAGAATGTTTGTTTTGTTTTAATATTTTAGGAATAATCCTAAAAAATGTAGTCTTGTTTTGGGGGACTTAATAGCTAAGCAAAAAGTAACGTCATAATCCGTCGGAAAAACGTAATGTTCTAATCCATCTTGAGTTACAGTGAAGTAAAATGCCCAGATCTCTTGCGTGTAACAATGAAGTTAAATGTCCTAACCAATTTTGAGTTACAGTGAAGTTAATCTCTGGCGTGTGAAAAGTCCTAACCCACCTTGAGATACAATGAAGTAAAATGCCCCAATCTCTCGCGTGTAACAGTGAAGTAAAATGTCCTAACCCATCGAGAGTAAGAATAAACGAAAATACGGTAGCTTTTTAATCCGAGAAAAATTGCCGAATAAAAGGTGAAGTCCTAACCCACCGGAAGTAAAAATTGCAGAATAAAAGGGCCGCGAGTGGCCTAGTAATCAGCGATCGTGACTGCCACGGAGATAACCTCAGGTTCGTTCCCGAGCAGGAACGAACGCTAGAACCACTAAATATCCGCCTTGCGTCGGATGGGCACGTTCAGCTGTCGGACCCCGGGTACTGGCCCCCGGCAACAACTAAGGGCGCCTTTCTACCTCGCTTCCGTGTGAATTTCCTATAGAGCACTCTCGCCCAAATCTTCTAGCTTCCTATTTCTAAAGGTTGTTTAAGACCTGGGGTCAGACACTCCGTTCCTAAAGTCCTCTACATATGATCTGATCTGATCATCGAAAGTAACTCTGAAGTACAGCAGCATCCTAGTGCACTAGGTGTATTCCTGAAATACTGTAAGTCAAATTGTAAGATCCAAATCTATCGGAAGTAATAATAGAGTAAAACGTAACCTTTTAACCAAGTGAATTTACGAAGCATATTTCTGATACAACCTTTTCCGTGAAATGACGGTGAGAAATATGGATTTCACTGATTTTTCTTACGACAGGAAAATTTTGAATTTTCAGAAACTTTTCAGCAATTTCTTTCTTATATAAAAAAAGAAATTGCTGAAAGGTTTGGTGGAAAGGTTTCGGAAAATTCTGAATTTTCAGAAACCTTTCCACAATTCGTATACTGAGGAAAACTCCGTGCTCACTTTTTCCGTATCCGTATAACGAAAACATTCTGGTAATAAGAGAGATTCGTAGGAATACTTGTGGTTTGATTAAATGTTAAATTTCAGTAGTATGTCAAATTTTGAAATTCTGTAGCACAATCGGAGTGGATAACATATCGCATGAATTTCGGTTACTGTGGCACAGGATATCTCTTCTCCGCTTCCCATTTTGTGCACCACCTATTATATATTCTGTCACCGTAAGAAACTGGGCATTTAGATTATATTTTACAGGTGATTATACGATGTCTATGTATCAGTCTGTGGATGCTTAAGACAAAAGCCATTATAGCTATCAAGAGTAAATTTTATATTTAGAAGTTTTGTTAAATAATACTATAAAACAGTACGTTTCACCATTTCTTAAAGATACATGTAAGTTATTGTCAATTAAAAAAAAAAAAGATCTAAAGTTCCAAAGCATTCTATTGCTTCGAAACACCACGTTGAAAAAGAAATGCTAAAATTTTGATAAGTCCTCTTACAGAAAAAATAAAATCATGACAAACGTGTTTAAAAAAATGATAATCTCCCAACAGAAAATAAAATGACGAAATCACTCGCGTTAATAAAAAAACAATATATATATATATATAATCGTGAGATTAGTGTTACGTTAAATGTGAGTGCAGTTCCTAAGACTTTCTGGCTCAGTGGTTATGACATGCGGCTTGTGGAGGCTTAACTCAAAGTGGTTGATCCCAGCCACCGGCACGAAGTGATTCTATGGCGTCAGGACTGAAATTCAGCGTTTTGGATTTTACGAAATTTCTGTATAAATACGGAAAAACTTGAAACGGACTTTTCCGAAATAAACGTAATTACTGACTACGGAAAATATGGGAGAATACGGAAGTAAAAAAAAAAAAAAAAACGGAGCTTTTAAAAACGGAAATTTCGTTAAAAGACGAACACTTACCGGCAACTTTGCTGCACGTTATTTTCAGAAATTTTTCGTGAATTCACACCACTTATTTACGTCGTAATCCATATGGTAAAGTGAAATACAACTTTTCCCGGTACCACTGATGACTTTCCGCCAAGACTACCGTACAAATGTCTGTAAATTGAAAAGCCCTATCCACCATGAGTACCATAAGATGGGTGTAAGAATTGGAAGAAGTAGGGAATATATGTTACCCCGACTTTCACAATATCAAAATGTAAATATAACGAAGTGAATTTCTCCGTCATTTTTATCCGCGCCAGGATTCGAACCCGGGTCCACTCATTCCGGAATAAGTTGCTCTACCAATTAAGCTACGCGGACATTTTTATTCTGATTCCTATCTGCCTTTACGTCGTGTGCGTCCTTCTGTCAGGTACGTCACATCTCCTGCTACGTTACATCATCTCCCCCTTATTTTTCTTTCGAAGTGCTGCTCATATTTTTCCTATCTCGCGGCGTGGAAATAACATCACACCAATGCGAGATTTTGAACGGTCGGGTCATCCGGGTAGTTCGGGCGCCATTATAACGAAGTAAATTTCTCCGTCATTTTTATCCGCGCCAGGATTCGAACCCGGGTCCACTCATTCCGGAATAAGTTGCTCTACCAATTAAGCTACGCGGACATTTTTATTCTGATTCCTATCTGCCTTTACGTCGTGTGCGTCCTTCTGTCAGGTACGTCACATCTCCTGCTACGTTACATCATCTCCCCCTTATTTTTCTTTCGAAGTGCTGCTCATATTTTTCCTATCTCGCGGTGTGGAAATAACATCACACCAATGCGAGATTTTGAACGGTCGGGTCATCCGGGTAGTTCGGGCGCCATTATAACGAAGTAAATTTCTCCGTCATTTTTATCCGCGCCAGGATTCGAACCCGGGTCCACTCATTCCGGAATAAGTTGCTCTACCAACTGAGCTACGCGGACATGTATTCTGATTCCTATCTGCCTTTACGTCGTGTGCGTCCTTCTGTCAGGTACGTCACATCTCCTGCTACGTTACATAAACACTACACTATTTTTTTTTAACGACCACCGTGAGCAACTCAATGGGCTATAAGCAGTCGCCTGTCAATAATTTAGGGTCACTGATTCCAGGGAAGGGAGAGAGCCAGTGCCGTAAGACAAACGCAACATCCATGCCTCACCGGGATTCGAACCCGGCCCCTTACGGACGAATGATCAGATGCCATTGCTTAGACTACTGCGCCAGCGGGGTGGCAAAACACTACATGCGACTATTTCAGCTCAAAAATTCTAATATGTGATTAAATATCAATTAGTAAAATTTGTAGTTAATTTTCCAGACGCCTGCAGGATAATTACTATTAGTTATTAAGTTATTATTACCATTAGAGAATAAATCTCACTTTCAATTCCGTTATCTTAAGGTAGAACTCTCAAGAACCCCCCCCCCGCCTTCCCCCTCCGTAAGATGTGGAACTATAATTCTGTCTTACAGTGGACTTTGGAGAGTTACACTTCAAAATATTTCCTCTTTTGTTGAACAGTACTGAAAGAAGAGAAGAAAAAGAAAAAAAGAAGGAAGAAAACCCTTTGTTCCGTTCAGTTCAACGACAGAAACTCCTAAATTTTCTTTCATGTTCTAAAAACGTTAGCATCCCTTTCAACCATGCTCTGCGTACAAATATGTAAATGTTTTCATAAATAGCACGAACTAATGTGAATACATTTTCAAGTGTAATTAGGGAAATCTTTATTCAAGTAACTCAAGCAAATCTTTGTACGGGATGTTCCACCAGTGATAAATGAATAATAGTTCCCATTTGCACTGGCATTAACATATTAAATCCATTATTACTTCATTATTATTTCTCCGCGATTCTTCTGTTCAAACTTCTTCTCCCGTATCCGAAGTCGGTAGACATGAACTGTTTTTCTTAGAAAGGAAAACTTTCAGAAGCGATGAAATTTGGAGGTCCTTGATTAACGGAAGTGCGGTTTGATTAAAAATAATATTAGCAGCACTCCCTTGAGGAGCAAATTGCTGCGTGAAAATGGAAATACAATTTTGGTGTAGGAATTCTTCTTTCTGATAAATACAGTAGATACACTACCTTACTGTTCCAATGCTCAATCAGTTCAAAGGGAAGAAAGAAAAACAGAGAACAGAAAAAAATGCGTAAAACACGAATGAGTGATGTTCATGCTTCTGAAGAAATTAAAGTTTAGTGGTCTTCGCTAAAAACACGGCAGATTTACGTAGGTTTAGAATTGTAAAAATTACGGGTGTCCTCATGGGTATTAATAGTTTTGTTTCCAGAAACTGTGAAATTAACAAATTTGTCGGTGATCGAATCTGCGTCTCCTCGCTCCGGAGTGAGTAGTTCTAACCGATTAAACTACACCGACGGAATGTATCGCTGCATATTTGCCTTCTTGACATGTTCTTCAGCTCTGCAGTACTTCCCAGACAGGGTAGACAAAAATTATAAGTTGAAACAATACGTATAAACACTCATGTTCAAATATCACCTTCGCTCTATCTAAGATCTCACCGTTTTTGATCATGCACAAAAAATATAAACATTTAATTGAATACCAAATGAGAAACCACATAAACTAAATGGGTAAATGTATTACAACTGCAAACATTTTTTTTTTTAACTTTATGTTATTCCGTTTAGATTTTTGCGGCTTTCCCCGACATCTATTCCAGCTACCAAACAATCATTAAAGAGATACCAGCTACCAAACAATCATTAAAGAGATACCAGCTACCAAACAATCATTAAAGAGCATGAAGGAAATACACTTAAGACATAGTTCCGGAAAGAATATGGGAATACTTTTGTACACTATAAAAAATTTTCTGAAATTCATGAGCCACTTTCCGTGATTTCTTTCGTGAATTAACGAAGCACATTTCTAATTCGAATTTTTCGGTGAAATGAAGGGAAAAAAACCCTCTGATTCTCGTGGATTTTTCTTATGACAGAAAAATTATGAATTTTCAGTAACCTTTCCGTAATTCCTTTTTTATATTGACGGTAAATTATCGTTTTCAAGATGTGTTAAGGGAAAATTCAGAATTTTCAGGCACCTTTCCGCAATTCCTTTCTTACATTGACGGTAAATTTCCGTTTTCAGGATGTGTTAAGGAAAAATTCTGAAATTTCATAAACCTTTCCACAATTTCTTTCTTATATTGACGGTAAATTACTGTTTTCAATATGTGCTAAGGGGAAATTTTGAATTTTCAGAAACCTTTCCGCAATTTCTTTCTTATATTGACGGTAAATGATCGTTTTCAAGTTATGACAGAAAAATTATGAATTTTCAGTAACCTTTCCGTAATTCCTTTTTTATATTGACGGTAAATTATCGTTTTCAAGATGTGTTAAGGGAAAATTCAGAATTTTCAGGCACCTTTCCGCAATTCCCTTCTAACATTGACTGTAAATTTCCGTTTTCAGGATGTGTTAAGGAAAAATTCTGAAATTTCATAAACCTTTCCGCAATTTCTTTCTTATATTGACGGTAAATTACTGTTTTCAATATGTGCTAAGGGGAAATTTTGAATTTTCAGAAACCTTCCCGCAATTTCTTTCTTATATTGACGGTAAATTATCGTTTTCAAGATGTGTTGAGGGAAAATTTTGAATTTTCAGAAACCTTTCCGCAATTTCTTTCTTATATTGACGGTAAATTATCGTTTTCAAGATGTGTTGAGGGAAAATTCTGAATTTTCAGAAACCTTTCGGCAATTCCTTTCTTATATTGACGGTAAATTATCGTTTTCAAGATGTGTTGAGGGAAAATTCTGAATTTTCAGAAACCTTTCGGCAATTCCTTTCTTACATATTGATGGTAAATTACCGTTTTCAAGATGTGTTAAGGGAAAATTCTGAATTTTCGGGAATCTTTCCGCAATTCCTTTCTTACATTGACGGTAAATTACCATTTTCAGGATGTGTTAAGGAAAAATTCTGAATTTTCGGGAACCTTTCTGCAGTTACTTTCTTATATTAACGGAAAAACTCCGTTTTCACTTTTTCCGTACCCATATGACGAAACATTTCCGGTAATAGGAGAGATTCCAGGGAATACTTGGGGCTTTGATTAACTGTTAAATTTCAATATTCTGTCTAAGTATTTGATTTTAAAGTTCTTTAGAGAGATCGGATATTGTTGACGATAGCATGGGCGCCCATAGCTTAATTTTCAAGAGGGTGCAAAAAGTAGGAACTGTAAGCACAAATTTCATAAAGAACGTATACTACCACTGTTCCGTCTGTACCCTTTAACCATTTTTACTGGACACACCCTGATAAATTTAATTGAAAACCGGACGACCCAAAAACTGCGCAAAAAAGTCTGATAGATGGAGTTTGACAGCATGTTGGTGCTATAAAAAAATTAAATATTCTTGATTTCAAAGACTACAGTCTTGTGACGATTATCCTATATATATATATTAAGGTCAGGTGATGCGTAACATCACAGCCTCTCCTTGACAAATGTCAACCCCGCCTTCTCGTGGTGCATCCTGTTCCCACTAAAGGGGCTCTGACGACCGCAAATAGCGGTATAACTATACCATCGGGATCAGAGGAAATGCTATCCCACACTCACCAACCCGCTTGGCCAGCGTGGTGAGTTATGGCCAAACACCTCCAAAATGACTCTACAACTTAAATCTTGGCCCCCAGTCTCCGGCAGCTGGAATGTACCTGGCCAAGGCAGCGGCCAGTGCGACATGAAGGCAGAGGGTGCTAAGAATCCCCGGAGGACCGGACTAGGCTGCCATTTGATGCTGACCTTGGCTACCTACAACGGACGCTCCCTATCTTCGGATTCAAGGCTTCTTGAATTGGAAGAGGAACTACAAAGGATCAAGTGGGACATCGTGGGGCTAAGTGAGGTAAGGAGAAAAGGAGAAGATCTCATCGAACTGAAAAGTGGACATCTCTTCTACTATCGTGGGACAGATACTGGCAGAACTAGTGGTGTTGGATTTATAATAAACAAGAAACTGAAGGATAAAGTGGTAGAAGTTGAAAGTTCCTCTGACAGAGCTGCACGACTCGTTATCCAACTATCGAGAAGATACCAGGCTCAGATTATTCAAACTTATGCACCCACAACAAGTCATCCTGAAGAAGAAATTGAAGAATTTTATGAGGAAATTTGTCATCTAAATAATAAAGGTAAGCAGCACTTGAAGATAATTATGGGAGATTTCAATGCTAAAATAGGGCAACGGCAACAGAATGAAACTTCAGTAGGTAAATTCGGTCACGGCAACAGAAACCAGCGTGGAAATACTCTTGTTGAGTTTGCAGAGGCAGAAGGATTTTTCATCTTGAATTCCTTTTTCAAGAAAAAGCCACACAGGAAATGGACATGGAGACATCTAATTTGGACTACAAGTGAAATTGATTTTATTATGTGTAACAAAAAATTCGTCATCGAAGACTGCAGTGTGCTAAACAAGTTCAACACAGGTAGTGACCATAGATTGGTGAGATGTAAGATGCACCTCAACACTAAACTGGAACGTGGCAAGCTCATAAGACAAACAAAATGTATTGACATAACCAACCTTAAAAAACACCATAATACTTTCAAGTTGGAACTGAAGAACAGATTCTCTGCTTTAGATGACCTAACATCGGAAGAAGTGGATATTTCGGAAGTTAACAGAAAAGTAACCAAAGCTCTTATGGAAACAGCAACAAAATTAGCTGGGTCTAAGAACAAGTTGCATGTAAACAAATTATCGGGAAAAACCAAAATGTTGATGCAAAAAAGAAGAGAGATGACGACAACTAAAGAAGATGTGACTTCCAAAGTGGAATATATAGAGCTATGCAAGACAGCACGAAAAAGTATCACTGAAGACGTTAGGAAATTCAACTGTGAGCTAGTGAGGAAAGCAATTGAAAACAACCAAAGCCTAAAGATAGCAAAGGGACATCTCAGTAAGGGAAGAAAACAGATTATGGCTCTGAGAAAAGAAGATGGTTCTATAACAAGAAATAGAGGCAGAAATTTTGACAAGAGTGAAAGATTTCTACTCCAAATTATATGAAAGGGATGATACATGTACTCCAGACATCATGAAAGGTACCAGAGTTCTTCCAGTCCTCCCAGCAGAAGTTGCTCATGCAATCAAGAACATGAAGCGGGGGAAAGCTCCAGGAGAAGATGGAATTACTACAGACATCATACAAGAAGCAAGTGGAGAAATTGAAACAGTACTCGCCCAAATTTTCACTCGATGCCTTAATGAAGGGAAGATCCCTGAGGATTGGAACAATGCTACAATGATCCTGCTACATAAAAAAGGTGACATTGAGGATCTCAGGAACTACAGACCTATCAGCCTCCTATCAGTGGTTTATAAAATCTTCACTAAAAGTTCTTTCACACCGCTTGAAGGTAACACTGGACATGGCTCAACCGAGAGAACAAGCTGGATTCAGGAGTGGCTACAGCACAATAGATCATATCCATGTACTGAGAGAACTAATTGAAAGAGCGAGGGAATATGAACTTCCATTGTGCATGGCTTTTATCGATTATGAAAAAGCCTTTGATTCGGTGAAACTATCAGCAGTTACCACGGCTCTGAAATCCTGCGGTATTGAAGATGCATACATTAATATTATTAATAACATCTATGAAAATGCAAGTGCAAAGATTCGGCTGTTTGAAAATACAACACACATAAAAATTGGAAAGGGAGTGAGACAAGGTGACACCATATCTCCGAAGCTCTTTAATGCCACATTGGAAAATGTCTTTCAATCACTGAACTGGGAAAACAAAGGGATAAAGATTAATGGAGATTATCTAACCCACCTTCGTTTTGCTGATGACGTAGTCATTTTTGCAACTACCCCATCAGAGCTGCAGAGTATGATCCAGGAACTTGCTGACAAGAGTAAAGAAGTGGGATTAAAAATGAACTTTCAGAAGACAAAAGTGATGTTCAATGCTTTTACAAGAAATGAAGATTTATCGATTGATGGAGAAAAACTGGAGATAACAGATACGTATGTTTATCTTGGACAGCAGATATCAAGTGAGGGTCACATTGATGAAGAAATTAATCGGCGTACAAAACTTGCCTGGAGAGCTTTTGGAAGAAACAGCATAATTTTCAAGAGCAATATGCCATTATGTCTTAAAAGAAAAGTGTTTGATCAATGCATCCTTCCAGTGCTTACGTATGGTGCAGAGACGTGGACCTTAACTAAAAGAGACATACAAAGGCTGCAGACAACTCAAAGCAGCATGGAGAGGTGCATGCTTGGTATAACCAGGAGAGATAAGAAGAGGAACTCGTGGATCCGAAAAATGACGAGAGTGGAAGACATCATGATCAGAGTTAAATCCCTGAAATGGCAATGGGCTGGACATACTGCCAGAAGGACAGACCATAGATGGACAGCCAAAATTTTAGATTGGATTCCAAGGGACAGGGAAAAGACCCAGAAAAAGACCACATGGGAGATGGGTGGATGAAATTCGTAAATATGCAGGAGTGACATGGCGGAGACTGGCACAAGACAGACCGTTGTGGAGGAAACTTGGGGAGACCTTCGTCCAGCAGTGGATTGATAATGGTTGACAATGATGATGATGATGATATATTAATATTAAGATAATACAAAGTAGTTTGTCACAAATATTTATTTTTTTCAAGTCGATTATGGTTTCGCCGGGTATTGACCTAGCTCCATCAGGACGAATGGCACGTAAATATTCAAATTGTATATGATATCATAAATGGTGCTTATACAGTCACGAGTTTTAGTTTGTTGTTTCCACGCGCTTGATAGAAATGGGTGGGATGCCATGTTATTAAGAAGTTGCGGAGACTACTGATATATATGGAAAGCTTCCGAAACATCAAGTTTGGTGGTTGAATCTGGCTTGTCAATTAGTTTTGCTTCTTCAAAGAGAAATTTGCGGTCCTTTTCGTAACAGTGTTTGGCCATCGATGACTTCTTTAGGTCACAGTTCCGAATGTAGGTCTTGTGCTCCTTCAATCGGAAACGCAAGGCTCTACGGGTCTGTCCTATATACGAAGCGCCACATTCACATGGAATTTGATAAATTCCCCAAGAGTTTTTGTCTTCAACATAGTCCTTTGATCCTAAAAAGTTCATTTTGTTTATGGGTTTAAAAATCACTTTGAAATTAAAGATTTTTGATGGCGTGAGGCTGATTCTGCAGGGAAGGAGTTAGTCCTTTGGTTGTTCTGCTTTCCATCCTACCGGCAGCCAGGAACGAAGACTTTCTGAATAATTCTGCACTACCTACACTGTGATCGAGCTCCTTGCCACATTACAAATCCTTTACAGGCCGGCCGGTTTTGAGGAGCAGGACGCCTAAGTGTTGAATTCGTTGACACAAAGTCCCGGGCTAAATCTAATAAAACACGAGCTGTATTCCAGGAGGAATATTCCAGTATAGGCCTACTGACATTTCGTGGAAAGCATGCTGAAAGGGTTTGATGGAGTCATTTCTTATGGAGATTTTAGGATTCTTTCGTTTCCAGGAATAGAATGGGGAATATTCAGCCATAGGTTTTTCTTTGCCAGTCAGCATGGGAAACTTCGAAGATGCGTATCGCCATTGATCATTAGTAGTGTTGTAAAACAGCATTTCCCAAGTAATCGGGCTTAGTACGTTCGCTAAGTAGTGTTTTACTGTTTACATCGATCAGTACTTTGTTATCCGAAGGCGCAATCAGACTGCGTTATGAGTTTAGTACTCTTCATGGCGACGGAGGAACGCGGGAAAGGAGAGAGAGAGAGAGAGAGAGAGAGAGAGAGAGAGATAGAGAGAGAGAGAGAGTCTCAAACAAAGAGCGGGTCACGAGGCGGAAGAATTCGGAGGCGCAAGGGACAAGGACGTTAGAAGATTTTAGGGCGTGGTCGAGAGATATCGCACTGAGAGGGATATGGGCCACCGAAAGGCCAGTGCGAAAGAATGAAAAGTTACGTAAAATTGGAGTTGAGTAAAAGAGGAACAGAATAAGTAGCGAGGGAACTGAAGGCTTAAGAAATAAGTAACTAAGGCTATGCCGGGACAACCGCCATAATAATCTGAAGTTGATAATAAATTAATTGAGACAGCAGATTTTCTCACCTATTCCTTTGTTACACATCAAATAGAAGTCATCGCTCTTTCCACGTTTATAAGTAAGTCACGGAAAAATTCTCATCGGCTGCCACCGAGAATCGAACCCAGGGTCTTCCAGTTACGCACCGGACATGCTACCACTGCACAACAGTGGTCTCTTAGTCGTATGCGAGTCTGCAGAATTCGAGGCCACTGTGGGGCAGTGCTAGCATGTCCGGCGCGTAACTGGAAGACCCTGGGTTAGATTCCCGGTGGTGGCCGATGAGAATTTTCCCGTGATTTACTTATAAACGTGGAAAAAGCGATGACTTCTATTTGATGTTCCTACTCCACGTCAATTGTGTGTATTAATTATTCATTCGCTTTTGTTACACATTATTTACAACGAGCTGCAATTAGGTTTAAAAACCGAACCCGTACGGGAAGTATATATCACCCTTACAACTTCAACTAATACAGAACTGCCAACGGTGGACCGACTATGTACTGATATCAGCTAATAAATAATTTTGTCTCCGTTCTATCAAAGTGTCCTAATACATTTGCTTTTGTCTACATAAAATCCGGTTACAGAATTTTTCTCTTCAAGCTGCTGCAAAATGCACTTGAAAAGGATAAGGCCGTGTCCATCTCTGCACACGGACAGCACCCCCATTTGAACGGCAACTTTTTACAAAGTCTCAAACGGCTGTGAGATGTTTGAAGTTTTACTTCATTACCAAAACACATGCTCACTGCACCTAAAACACTTGAGACTCGTCCCATCTTGTTCTCTTCCTCTTATCGTGCTATACTGCAGGTGGAGAAGTTAATATAATTGTAATCATCAAATAAAACCAGAATTCATTTGTTCCGAATGCCGGTTATCAGCATCTATTATGTAAGCAGTCTGCGCAATTTCTGGAGTGGGCATGGCAGAATCCGTGCGCTGAATTTATGATTGAGAAATCGCCGAACTGAAATGATAAAAGTTGGTTTTCTTTTTCCGTCATGGCAATTGGAAAGAATAAAATCTAATGCGGTTTCACCCGAAAGGAACACGGTGAGTAGGTGCGTACACACTCGATTACGAGAAAATTGTAAGTGCAAAACGCTTTCAGTGATGATGCGAATCCATTCTGATGCAGATGTATTCGCATCATCAGTGAAACCTCTGAGGCATTGCTGCCGTTTTGATTGTCCCCTCTTGACAATGGAAACTATAAAGAAAAAACGATTGGTGCTACTGAATTCGCTGGTCCAATGAATGCAATTTAAAAAGAAAACAAAAGTCAAAATTCTACTACGCCAAATGTTTTTAATAATAAACTATCTGAGTAGTAATCTAACAAAAAAGAATTCGAATTGGACGACACATTGCTGCAAAATACATTACTGGTTGTGGTTACAATAATCAGTAAAAGAAAAGTCACTTCAGAATTTAAATATAAACAATTAGTTCGGGAAGAGTTGGAAACGGGTAAAATATTTTGGACCCGAACTCGGACGTCACATAATTGGAGCCCATCCAGACCCGACCCGATCTTGACCCAGGTAAATCTGCTTTGGACTACAAATTCGGAACTCTATTTATAATTATACATAAACATATACACTGTATTGACAAAAGTCACCGGACACCCCTTCAAAACGAAATGAACTGATCTGCTGCGTTCTTAAGATGTGCGGTACAACTGCAAACGGTATAAAAACACTTTGAGGAAAGAAAGATTGTTGGGTGTTATATTAGTGGGTTGTCCATAAGAAAAACCGAGAGGCGTTTAAACATACCCAAGTCAACTGTTTTGGATGTACGGAATAAGGGGAAGACACATGGCGTGCCTGAAGCAGCAAAACGTACCGGCAGACCAAAGAAAATCAGTCATAGAGGACGTCGAAGCCTCAGGAGAGTCCTTACAGCTAATCGACGGAATACTGCACAAAACCTCAGTGTAAAGGGAAGTAAAAATGCCGGAACCTCGATATGTACACGTACCATTCGCAGAGAACTTCATTCCATGGGTTACCGTGGTCGTGCGACTGCTCATAAGCCTTTCATCTCCCCTCAGAATGCTACTCGTCGTTTAGCACGGTGTAAAGAACATTTATCTTGGACCGTAGATCAATGGAAACGCGTCCCATGGACTGATGAGTCCAGATACACGATCCATCAGCCTGATGGCCGTGTGTGGGTATGGCGGCAGCCGTGGGAACGCTATTAACCACAGTTTACTGTTTCTGCGGTCAAGTTTGGAGCTGGCAGTGTACTCGCACGGGGATGTTTTTCGTGGTGTGGTCCTGGCCCATCGATTATCGTGACAAATCTGTTAACCAGAACGTCTACCTCGATATTCTGGACAATTATGCCCTACCAACTCTGTGGCAATACTATGGAAACGGGCCTTATTGGTACCAGCAGGATAATGCACCGAGCCATAAAGCAAAGACTGTTGCGGCATGGTTTGACGATAATTCCGTATCGTGTGTGGACTGGCCAGCACAGAGCCCTGATCGTAATCCCATACAGCACCTATGGGATGAAATTAGAGCGCCGCATAAGAAGTTTGGAACCAAAGTCTACTTTTAAGCAACAGTTAACGGCAGCATTGTGTACTGAATAGAAGTGCATACCAATGGATGTGTTTCAAAACTTTGTCGAAAGCATCTCTCGAAGGGTCAGTGCATGCATTAAGGCCAAAGGTTGACCGACTTCGTACTAATGTATGTGAATAAACGCTATGTTGTGTTTCTCTTCTAGGTGTGTGGTGACCAATATATAGTCTATCTATATACACAGAACGTTCAAGAAGTCTCTCTGTAGTGGGTGTCGTAGATTACATGGTTGTAGGTTATATAGAAATTATATGAAAGTATTTCGGAAACGTACAATTTACTCACTTGCTTAAAGAAAGTGTTGAAACTGTCGTTCTTCACATAACCTAACTACTGTATTTTAAACATGTTTTCAAGCACATCAGAGAGAGTCAAAAAGTTTCTCTGCTGTAATGTTAAGGCTGTTCCACGTAATTTTGACGGTGCTACAGTCAAAATTTTTGAATTAACTTGCAGTAAGTTTAATTTCAGTTTTTGTTCCTGATAACGCATCAAGCTTCAGAATATGTTTCACAGCAACATTAATATTTACCAGCTTCTGATGAGTAGAAAGTTTCTAAAATGTGGATGTTGCTTTCATTATTGCCCCTCAGAAGGAAGGAACACTCATGAAATCAACATTGCCGCCTCGGTGGCGCAGTGGTCTAAGGCGTTGGCCTCTGATCATTCGTCCGTAAGGGGTCCGGGTTCGAATCCCGGTCAGGCATGGATGTTGTGTTTGTCTTACGGCACTGGCTCTCTCCCTACCCTGGAACCAGTGACCCTAAATTAGGGACGGGCGACTGCTTATAGCCCATTGAGTTGCTCACGGTGATCGTTAAACCTCCAATCAAAAAAAAAAAAAAAAAAAAGAAATCAACATTCACATTATGGGAACTTTCAACTCATCACCAGCTTGTGAAAATTGGTGTTGTTATGAAACATAGTCTGCTTTCGTAATGAGATGAAACAACTTCCAGCATCCACTCTTTCCCTTTTTGCTTTCAACAAGAACGTATTTGTTGGCCTCGACGTCTTTTTTAATCTCCTTAAATATTAAATTTATCCATGTGAAAATAAGGCACTGGTTCCGACACGACATGCAATGGAACGGAATGTGAGCACGTGAAACGAAAACATCTGAATTCTCAATGCAAAAGATGCAATCTGAAGAGTAACTCACAGTCTTGCAGTGTGACACGCGGGGTGTGAGAGAATGAATCACCAATGAAACAGGAGGCAGGTGCTTGCCTGTATCTTGCTCCTGATAATCGCACTGAAGACAAACACAAAGGAAGTATCGTTTTACGATATGTCATCGTCGGTGACTTTTTTTTTTACGCTTTACAGCCGTAGTTTGAAGAAGCGTATATGCTCCAGCTTTGTCCGTCTGTCCACACAATAACTCGCGTAAAAATGGTTCGATTTCGATGAAATTTTAGTATATGGTAAGGGACAATCTGAGAAGGAACCGTATTGAAAATGAGCGAAATGGGGTCAAAGGTCAGGACATAGGAGCGCAATCCATTCCATCGCTCTTATGCGTCATAACTTACGTAAAAATGCTTCGATTGCGACAAAATTTCATCATGTTGTTTTGGAAGCATAGTGAACCGGTTCTGTTGAATATAATCGAAATGGGGTCAAAGGTCAGGGCACAGGAGAGAGAGATATATATTTCACAACTTGACTAAAAATGCTTCTTTTGCGACAAAACTTTAGTATGTTATTCCGGAAGTATACCGAACGCGTTCTGTTGAATATCATTGGGATCAAAGGTCAGGGAACAGGAGCGACGTATATTCTACAGACATTACCTTCATAACCTGAGTAATAACTTGAGTAAAAATGCTTCTATTGCGACAAAACTTTAGTATGTTGTTCCGGAGTTATACTGAACGAATCAATAGTCAGGGTAGAGAGGAGAACCCCCTTCTCTACGATTTCTGGTATGTTGGAAAGCGTATCATAATTAATAAATCCATTGCATGATGTTACAAACTTGTTTGCTTTAAGAAAGAGACGGCAATAATTGTGCATGACAAATGATTTTTCACCCCTCTGGCACCAGCATCGAGCACAAAATTCCACAGTACGCATTTTCCTTTGAAATTTTTATTTTCTTTTCAAAAATAAAGCAGAAATAAAACCGGGTCGAAATCAGTCCAGGAACACAGTGACCCGACTCATCCTTCCCTATGGTCGGTGCAGTTGAAAATGTGGTTTGTCGGACCACATTACCTTTTCCTACTCATTTACTGTCCAATTCTTGTGCTGCTGGACGAAAAGGAGTTATTTCCTCTTGTTTGCTGCAGATAGCAATGGCTTACGAACAGGCCGTTTGTTTCTGTGCCCTATACGATGTAATGAGCGGCGAACTGTACATTGAGAGGCCATCAGACTTGGTCCCTGATTCAGATTATACGATGTAATGAGCGGCGAACTGTACATTGAGAGGCCATCAGACTTGGTCCCTGATTCAGATTATACGATGTAATGAGCGGCGAACTGTACATTGAGAGGCCATCAGACTTGGTCCCTGATTCAGATTATACGATGTAATGAGCGGCGAACTGTACATTGAGAGGCCATCAGACTTGGTCCCTGATTCAGATTATACGATGTAATGAGCGGCAAACTGTACATTGAGAGGCCATCAGACTTGGTCCCTGATTCAGATTATACGATGTAATGAGCGGCGAACTGTACATTCAGAGGCCATCACACTTGGTCCTTGATTCAGATTATACGATGTAATGAGTGGAGAACTGTATATTGAGAGGCCATCAGACTTGGTCCCTGATCAGATTATGCGATGTAATGAGCGGCAAACTGTGCATTGAGAGGCCATCAGACTTGGCCCCTGATTCAGATTATACGATGTAATGAGCGGAGAACTGTGCATTGAGAGGCCATCAGACTTGGTCCCTAATTCAGATTATTTGTAATCTGAGGAAGTGTTGCCCGTCTGTTGGACTGAACAAGTCTGCCTACTCTCCGTTCAGCTTGAGCATCCAGTAGTCGTTGACTACCACACGCCTTGCGCTCAGGCTTGGTTTCTTACTGGTGGTCCAATCTTGTGCACTTCAACAACTGCTGCCGTCGAACATTTCACACGTACAGCCATTTTGCTAAAGCTCAAACCAATGCTTCGGTCACCAACAATCAAAGTCGCGCCTTTTACCCATTATTTCTTGTGCAAAGCACTCCATTAGTCTTTACATGCGTTCAGCCTTCCCTTTTTATACCGATTCAGCCATCTTGCGTCACCAGCATCTGCGGAACAGCTACTTTACAAAAAATGTTCTGGTGGTCATAATAATTTGGCCATTCAATGTACGTACTTTTACGTTAAAATACGCACACACATAATTTTTTTTTTTTTTTGTATTGGAGGTTTAACGACCACCGTGAGCAACTCAATGGGCTATAAGCAGTCGCCTGTCCCTAATTTAGGGTCACTGGTTCCAGGGAAGGGTAAGAGCCAGTACCGTAAGACAAATACAACATCCATGCCTCACCGGGATTCGAACCCGGACCCCGTTCGGACGAATGATCAGAGGCCATCGCTTCACCGTGAGGACTTGAATGGGCTATAAGCAGTATCGCGTCCCTAATTTACACTGAAATTTTTTTTGCTGGAGCAAATTTTGCCAGTGAATATAGGCACAACAAAAAGGTTTGCTGGCAGAACTAATGAATTCTGCTTTGCTGCAGCACAAGATATCCGTTTCCTGTGGCAAGTGTTTTTTTCGCTCGTCTATAGCAAGCCAACTTTGATACTTCAGCAAATATTTTCTGCTACAGAGCAAAATTCTTTGCAATGTTGAATTTCTACTTCAGCCAAGATGTAATGCTACAAACACAAATCTATAGTAATGCTGATTTCCTCGTTGGAATTTAATAAATGGAATTTGCTAAATTCCATTTATTCCTTGATTTCCTATCCTGACAAATCAACATTTCCGGTGTATAAACGAAGTAAATTTCACCGTCATTTTTGTCCACGCTGGGCATCGAACCCGGGTCCCCTCATTCCGGAATAAGTCGCTCTCCTAACTGAGCTACACGGACGTATGCTCTCGCTGCTATCTGCCTTTATCTCATGTGCGTCCTGCGGTGCAGGCACGTCACCCCCTTCCGCAACAGACTAGACCGCCATCATGCTGGAATTCATGAACGGTTACAGTTAGTACATTTAGCCAAACTTTCTTCGCTGTACTAGCGTTTTCAGCTGTTACCATCATCTTGAATTTTGCTGAATATTACAGACACCTTTTGCTGCAGTTACTAATTTTTTTTTTGTGGCAGCTGGTGTGGCAGCTGGTGTGGCAGATATAGCAAAAGCATTTGGTTGTTTCAGCAAAGTGATTCGTACGGCCAACAAAGTTTCAACCGCAGTAGAAGTAAATTTCTGTCAGCAAAAAAAAAAAAAAAAAAATTGC
Source organism: Macrothele yani (assembly GCA_039090855.1). Taxonomy (NCBI): domain Eukaryota; kingdom Metazoa; phylum Arthropoda; class Arachnida; order Araneae; family Macrothelidae; genus Macrothele; species Macrothele yani. Next base: position 41,923,372 of record CM076990.1, on the reverse strand, counting down.
TTGAGTACCAAAATAGGCTTTGCTATAAAAAAAAAAAAAAAATATTGTTGTTTGCAACAAAGATTTTGGCATTTCGAGCAAAACTCAATGCAGCAAAATTGATTTTGCTGCTCCAGCTTAGTTTGTTTTTTCAGTGTAGGGTCACTGGTTCCAGGGAAGAGAGAGAGCCAGTTCCGTAAGACAAACACAACATCCATGCCTCACCGGACGGGATTCGAACCCCGACCCCTGTTCGACGAACGATCAAATGCCATCACTGCGCCACCGTGGCGGCCATAAACCTTTTCCGTGCACTGATATATAGATCTATAGACGAAAAATCTATCACCGAAATGGCTATCTGTTTGATCGTTTAAATCATCTGACCAGTAAAGGGACTTTTGTGAAAATTTCTAGCTCTTTTTCGATTCTGTGGCTGAAAACTGATGCCAAATGTCGTTACACTAATATGAAGGTAATTAATAACAAGGAACTGTACATCAACTATGCTGAAAATAGCACAGGGTGTCCCACTCTCTACCAAACCCGGCATTTCTTTAATAATATTAACACCAATGAAGATATTGCAACGGAATTCGAAGTGGACTCATTTCGTGCGAAATGTGATGACATCACAATATGTGCTGGAAGTACCCACCATTTGCGTCCAGACAGCATTGAACCCGGCGCTGTCTGCCAGCCAGCCGGAGTGCTGCTTAGCGGCAGACACATTCCTAAGCGTATCGCCACTGAGGAGCGTATTTGAGCCAACGAAAATCCCAACGCGATACATGAAGAACCCGTTCATTCACAGAAAATTGGTGTTTGGTGTGGGATGATCCGGCGTCGCATAATTGGTCCCACCTTCTTCGATACAACCATCACAACAGCTGCGTATATGAAAATCTTCAACACCTTTGTAAATCAATTGGACGACGAAGAACTCTCCATTGGATATTACCAGCATGATGGAGCGACATCACACACCAGTATGGCTGAATTTCAGTCCTTTTTCGGCCACCGCGTCATTTCGAAGGGTCTACGGCCACCAACCTCGCCCGATCTGACGCCTCCTGATTACTTTTTATGGGGATATCTAAAAGGAAGAGTTTACCAAAAGAAGCCGCGAACAATAGATGATTTGAAAGAAAACAGCACCAAAGAAATTCAGGTAGTTACGGCGGACGTACTGGCAAGGACTTTCCACAATATGGTGCGCCAGGTTCAATGCTGTCTGGACGCAAATGGTGGCCACTTTCAGCACATGTTGTAATGACATCACATTTCTCACGAAATGAGGTAAGTCCACTTCAAATTTCGTTGCAATATCTTCATTGGTGTTAATATTATTAAAGAAATGCCGGGTTCGGTAGCGAGTGGGACACCCTGTATAACTGTACTAATAATCCGAATCAAAGTTTCCAAGCTTCTGCATATGGCATGTACAGGGGTTGAAAAGAATAATGTGAACACCAATCTCAGAGACGTGACTGTTACTGCAGCTGCGTACGTCGCAATGCGCAAATGTATCTTCCACTCTTTGGTTGTAATAGCTTTGTTCCGAACTTCAAGCTTGTTGCAAAATTGCTTTCAGGGTGACGGCGAAATGGGCGACCTAACGGACTTCGAAAGAGGGCTAATTGTTCGTGGCCGACAACTTGGTGCCCCCGTGACTACAGTAGCCAGGGTGGAGGGGTTATCGAGAATACCCTGTTCGTGGCAAAACCTCGTCTGCGAAACAGAAGAGCGACCGGAAGACATGAGAACATTAAAGAGGACTGTTACCCGTAATAAGACTACGGCGCCAAAACGTAGTGCGGAGCGCAATCTGCAAATCCAGACCCCAGTATCAACGAAAGCAGTGAGCAGGGAACTGCATAAATAAAATATTCATGGTAGTGCTGCTATTGCAAAACCTCTGGTGACCCGGGTGAATGCACAACGACTACTGCTGTGGGGCCAGGAGCATACAGCGTGGACTGCCGATGCATGGAAGTGTATAATGTGATAGGATGAATCCACATTCACACTGCGATGGGAGTGGTACCAGGAGCGTACAGCGTGGACTGCCGATGCATGGAAGCGTATAATTTGATAGGATGAATCCACATTCACACTGCGATGGGAGTGGTGCCAGGAGCATACAGCGTGTACTGCCGATGCATGGAAGCGTATAATGTGATAGGATGAATCCACATTCACACTGCGACGGCAGTGGTGCCAGGAGCATACAGCGTGGACTGCCGATGCATGGAAGCGTATAATGTGATAGGATGAATCCACATTCACACTGCGATGGGAGTGGTACCAGGAGCATACAGCGTGTACTGCCGATGCATGGAAGCGTATAATGTGATAGGATGAATCCACATTCACACTGCGACGGCAGTGGTGCCAGGAGCATACAGCGTGGACTGCCGATGCATGGAAGCGTATAATGTGATAGGATGAATCCACATTCACACTGCGATGGGAGTGGTACCAGGAGCATACAGCGTGGACTGCCGATGCATGGAAGCGTATAATGTGATAGGATGAATCCACATTCACACTGCGATGGGAGTGGTACCAGGAGCATTCAGCGTGGACTGCCGATGCATGGAAGCGTATAATGTGATAGGATGAATCCACATTCACACTGCGATGGGAGTGGTGCCAGGAGCATACAGCGTGTACTGCCGATGCATGGAAGCGTATAATGTGATAGGATGAATCCACATTCACACTGCGATGGGAGTGGTACCAGGAGCATTCAGCGTGGACTGCCGATGCATGGAAGCGTATAATGTGATAGGATGAATCCACATTCACACTGCGACGGCAGTGATGCCAGGAGCATACAGCGTGGACTGCCGATGCATGGAAGCGTATAATGTGATATGATGAATCCACATTCACACTGCGACGGCAGTGGTGACAGGAGCATACAGCGTGGACTGCCTATGCATGGAAGCGTATAATATGTTAGGATGAATCTACATTCACACTGTGACGACAGTGGTGCCAGAAGCATACAGCGTGGACTGCCGATGCATGGAAGCGTATAATGTGATAGGATGAATCCACATTCACACTGCGACGGCAGTGATGCCAGGAGCATACAGCGTGGACTGCCGATGCATGGAAGCGTGTAATGTGGTCGGATGAATCCACATTCACATTATTCCCCACCGTAAGGCGTGTTTTCACCGTCAGAAGCGTACAACGCAGACTGTCTGCTCCCAACAGTGCAACATGGTAGTGGTTCTGTCATGCTCTGGGCGGTCATATCGTTGTTTTCAGCAGGTCCCCTGATTACCTTGAAAGAACGGATGACTGTTAGGGCGTATTTTGAAACCATTTTGGCAGACCAAATCCATCCAGTGTCTCAGGCATTGTTTCCTGCAGGGGATGCCATCTATCAAGATGATAACGCCCCAATTCACAGAGCTCGGAATGTCCAATCATGGTTTGAGGAACATGAGGACGAACTTTCACACATTTCCTGGCCTTCCCAATCAACAAACTTCAACATCATCGCACCACTGTTGTCAGTGTTGGAAGACAGAGTAAGATCAAGCTATCCTCCTCCTGCATCTCTCAAGCACTGGAGCAGTTTCTGCATGAAGAGTGGTGTAACATCACACTAACTACCATCCACGATTTGTACGTCCCTTCCAAGGAGCATTCAGGCGGTTTTGAAAGCCAAAGGTGGTTCCACACCCTATTAGGTACGTAAATAAAACCTTCTTTTCCTAGGTGTTCACATTATTCTGTGCAACCCCCCTCTCTTGGGGGAAAAAGTACGTGCTTCTGCAGTTTGCTGTCTACATTCCTTGAAAAAGGCATCTGGTTGATGTGCGAAAGCTCGGAAACTTTTATTTCTATTCTACGCCAAGGAATTCGGATTGTTTTATACTATTTTAAGTAATATGAAGGTGTTCAGATATTAAAGGAATTTCCAGATTCAAATTTATCTTTCTTATAAATAATTGCCGAATGATCTCAGTCAACACTACCCAAGAGGAAAACCAATCATGGACAAAACGATGATTTATATAATTCTGTTCTTTTTTTTTTTTTTTTTTTTTCCTTTTTTCTTTTGCTTCTCATTTTTTTTTTTTAATACTTTTGTCAGCAGTACTGAAAATCTTTGGTTACACGAATACGGTAACAGGGAGAACACAATCAATCTTTCATCCAACACCGACCAGTGGGAGGGACAAAATATAAAAAAGACCTAAAACAATCTGAATGACCTTAAATTTACTGTTTCTGTCTGTCTCGTAATCCAACCGAGGTGCTGACAGAATAAATAACTATCATTAAGAAAGATGACTGGTGAAAGGGATTTCCCATCTGAATAACGCATGTAGAAAGAAGAAGAAAGGGCGATATCCGGACCTCTTTTCATGTGCCGATCCCGCCTTTTTAAGAAACAAAGAGAAAACGATTGGTGTATAGCAGTAGAACAGATACTTGATTGGCTCATTATTCCAACACTCTTCGTAACATCCCGCACTCTTTCTTCCAAGCGGCAAGGAAAATAATAAAGCTATTTAGTACATTCACTAGCTCCTGAACCGCTTCAACAAAATGTCCTAACAGTAGGGGTGTTCAGAGTTACAGGTCGATACGTGATTTATATACAAAGTTACCTGGAGAGAAAATGTCTTTAGCTCCGCCAGCAGAATTTAACGTTCGATGTGAAGGTCACACACGAACCAGAGATAAGCCGCGTCCGACGCGCGTACATGTCAAATAAGGTCTGGCTTTTGTTTTCACGGACTCGTCAATCTTTTTGTCTTTGTGTGCAACTTGTATGCGTATTTAATGACGGTGTGTGGCACGGTCCACATCCTGCTGTCGAGGAGAAAGGAGATTCATTGCCATGATTCGTCGGCGAAAGATTTATCTGTCTCATTCGCGAAAGTCGTCGAGGGATGGTTCTCTGTGAAGGGAGTCCCTCTTTCCAATAGGAGCTCTTCTTTACCACTTTGGTTCTTGCACACCCAAAAAAATGTAATTCTCTACGTATCACACATGCACACATATACAGTAACATGTCACGCACAATATAAGATGACAATGAAATGAATACATTGCCTTGTCTTCAGTGGAATAGCGTAATCTCAGCAGCCTAGTCGGACAGAGGACTCAATACCACTGCAAATAATATTTTCCTCAGCATTCGTTGAAATTTTAAAGAAATGCTTTATTTCACCCTTGCGTAACATTTCACTGTTAAAAATTGGCATTTAGAAATAAGCAAAATGTACTCGTTTTTTAGTACTGTGACGTGCCTGCCCAGTAGGACGCACACGACATAAAGGCAGATAGGAATCAGAACGAACTTCCGTGTAGCTCAATTGGTAGAGTGACTTATTCCGGAATGAGGGGACCCGGGTTCGAGTCCCAGCGTGGACAAAAATGACGGAGAAATTTACTTCGTTATAGTACATTCTGGGCTTATAATAGTAAATAATATAATATTAAGCCATCCGCAGCTCGATCTCAAAATTGGAATACGCATGCTCCATACATACTCATTTATTCATATAATCAACTGGAAGTATATTATTCGATGTCACATCTGGGATAATAGATATACTCGTTGCCACATTCTGGGCAAATGGACACAATTTTATGACAAATATAGTGATGAAGCGACAATGTATTATTTATGAGATTGACACATATATAGTTAATGTAAAAACGTACACAAATATACTTTATGCCTAATTAAATTACTTGTGATCAGTGACATTTTTGTACTAATTATTTATGTGTGTCACTTTACACATTTATTAAACAATTTCTCTTGAAATCTATAATATCTAAAAGGAAGTAATACAAGATTATATTTATTGACGTAGTTATTTGTAAGTATGTATGGTTACTTTCATTTGACCATGTCATGTACTCGTTTACGATACGATTGTATTTAAAGAAACAACGGTTCAGGTTTTCATTTTTAAGTAGATTTTTCTAACAGTGTTAACGTTTAAGTACTACCCTGATAAAAAAAAAACACCTTCCAAGCTCCATAAACAGAGGCCGGATTAAGAAGGGGTCTATAGGGCTATAGCCTTGGGGCCCAGCATAACGAAGGGCCCGTGAGGCATGCCTGGGCAAGTAATAGAGAGAGAGAGAGAGAGAGAGAGAGAGAGGTTTATAAAATAGTTTTCATTTTGTCTCGTGCGGTTTCCACTTGGCCAGAACAAAGACTGGAAGAAGGACAGATTCCAAGGCAATGACTCAGCGAAGGTAAAGGTTTCATGTTGCCGTGTACAGCAGGGTCGGCGAGACAGTTTCAGCTTTTTCACTACCATCCACATACACCTCCCAGTCTACACTTAAAAACTTTAATGGTCGAAGTCCCCTGTGGCTTCACATTGCACTTAACAAAAGAGATGAACTTAGAAAGGTATACAATGCTAAATCATTAGAAAATCCATGACAAAATCTAGTAATCTTAAGCTTTTAACTCATGTTCCTATTAGAACAATGAAAAATACAGTGACTTATCATGAAAACTGCAGATAATTTGTTTGCAGAGTGCAGTACATATTAATTTTCACAAGCATATTGCTACAGTTTTGTGTTTTAACGGACTTCATAATGATTCCCTGTCATAAGTTCTTTGGCGACCCACTCAGATGTCTTAGCCTTGGGGCCCACACAAATGTCTTAACCCTAGGGGCCCACTGAGGCCTTAATCCGGCCCTGTCCATAACTAATTTTCTTGTTATATTTTCACTGTATAGGGCAGGTTGGATGGAATTCACTTGTTTTCTCTTAAACATCAGACAAAGGAGGAGCAGGATCTTAATTAGTAAACCACTAATTATGATCACACCTAATCTTAATTAGTGTTTTGACTGACTCTCTTAACTATAGCGAACTGAGCTACAATTCAAGTGCCCAATCTTTGTTAGTTCTGTAGGAGTAAGGATCTACTATCGGTTTCCAAAACTGAAAGGTGCGCTAAGTAGTAAAATTTCCCTTCAGAAATTGATCTCTTCCTATTTGCCTTTACTTCCTTTGGCCTTTTCATAAGCATAACCTTTCCTTCCCCCTCCAAGATTTTTTATTTTCATATATTGCTTACGTAGTATTATATATAATGTGATTTATATACATAATACTGTATATTTTAATATACTAACACGCATTGCCTACGTGTGATTAGAGGTTATCACATCTATACAAAATCAACGAAAAAAAAAATTTGATGGGGAGGAGCCTTAAATAATTTCTCGCGGGGGGATTTCCGCTGTTCGCTACTCATCTGTCTTCAGAGGACACTGCGCCAAGAAATTCACGCAGCTGGTGGATTCAGGAACACTTTAAAGGAAGGACCTTCTTGTTTGAAAGCGTTTCAAAGCAAGATTTTACCAATAATAAATTTGGCGTCTGAAGATGGTAGTACTAATTTTGGATTCTTCGCTTTGAATTTTGAAAAATCCTTCTATCTAGAACTTCTGCGCGGTTGGGTTTTTCAAAGATAGAAAATTAAAAAAACTTCCTTTGAGTTCAGAGCGTTTTACAATATTCCTGTACAAAGATTCCACGAAAGCAGTAGCGGTTATAATGGCTTTGAAATCTTGCTGGGTTGAAGATGCATACATTAGTATTTTTCTTAACATCTGCGAAAATGCAAGTGCAAAGGATCTATTTTTCGAGGATACAGTACATATCAAAATTGGAAAAAAGAGTGAGATAAGGCGACAACGTATCTCCCAAGCTATTCAAATGCCACATTACATCAGAATGTACTAGGGGTGTTCAAATGAAAAGGTACGAAACGTCATAAGAACGTAACCGTTAACATATTTGCCTATGCCGCTATGGGAGAACGTAGCGACACATCTAGGGATGCGATTGGAGTCGCCGGCGTGGATCGGAGCATGCGCGGACGCCCGCATGCGCAGGAGAGAGCAGAGGCTCTTATAAAGAGCGCCGTCCAATTGACTACTTGTTGAATTCCTCCAGCACAGATGAACCATTAATTCCGATGTGTACTGCGAGACACTCCGAAGCCTACGCAGGTCCATCAAGAACAAAAGATCGGGGCTGCTCACGGAGGGTGTGGTTCTGCTCCATGATAACGCGCGTCCACACGTCTCCAGGGTCACACACGCGGAACTGGCCAAGTTCCAGTAGGAGCAGCTTGACCATCCGCCCTACGGCCCGGACATGTCGCCGTGCGATTTCCATGTGTTTGGTCCCCTGAAAAAACATCTCAAAGGGAAGCGCTTCCACTCGGACGACGAACTCAAGGACGCTGTGCAGGACTGGGTCTCGTCACGGCCACAGGAATTCTGGGAACAAGGAATCCTTCGGCTCGTTAATCAATGGGATCGTTGTGCTACGGCCTATGGTGTATACTTTGAATAAAGTCTCCATTTATACCCACAGTGTCGTTTCGTACCTTTTCATTTGAACACCCCCTAGTATTTCAACCATTGAACTGGAAAGATAACGAGATAAAGATTAATGGAGATCATGAAACGCAGCATAGATTTACTGATGACATTAGCCATTTTTGCAAGTATCTCCTCTGAGCTGTAGATTATGTTCCAGAAACTTTCTGACAAGAGTAAAGAAGTGCGAAAAAAATTAACTTGAATAAAATACAACACTGATGCACTTTACAAGAACAGAAGACCTGGAAGTTGGCGGGGCGGATCTAGAAATAACCTAGGCCTTCATTTAATTTGCACAACAGATATCAAGCGTAGCAACACCCATTTCGCTTGATGAAATCCTAACTTACCACTCTACAGATTAAGGATAAAATTCTTCATTCTCCTCAGATTAAGGATAAAATTCTTCATTCTCCTCAGACTAACCTTGAAAATTCTTCACTTTCCCTCCTCTCCTTCAAACCACTTCCTTTTTCTTTAAATCCCTGACTTTCAGTTTTTTTATTACAGTTAACGTTTTTATACAGGGGGACTGTAAACTCCTTCAGCAAAACAAGAGGAGTGATAGTACACATCAAAACGAACAATATTTGCAATGGAACCTAGGGCCGCATTTCACTCCTAGTGCCAGAAAAGAGTAAAGTTACATATCCACGTTGAGCCTTGAACAGTGAAGACAAAGAGACATATCTAATTTATGAGTTGCACAATTCCAATCGCATCAGAGAAAGACTCAAAGGAGCTGTTCAAACTGGCGTCCAAGGGCGTCATTGCACAGCCCACACCGGCGAATGAAGGACTGTCGCACCCTCTCGTAGACTCCCGGTGTGTTGTTGATCTTGTCCCCAGCAACAGCGATTCGCGCGACAAGATCTTCCAGGGAGTCCACAGGTGTCTCGTACACCAATGTTTTCACGTGCCCCCAGAAGAAGAAGTCCAGTGTATTAAGGTCCGGGGAGCGTGGAGGCCAAGCCACAGGTCCACTGCGTCCAATCCACCGCCCGGGATATGTCGCATTTAGGAAGTATCGGACTTCGGTGGCGAAGTGTGCTGGGGCCCCATCATGCATAAACCACATGTCCCTCCGAGTGATGAGCGGAACATCCTGCAACAGACGGGAAAGCACTTGCTCCAGGAAGACACGGTACGCGGTGCCGGTCTGACGTATACGTCAATTCTCATGTGATGTTCGCACGGTAATATCGCTGAACGGGTTCGGCTGAGTTTTTAAATGTTTGCTCCTCATCGTCTATGCACGTGTTCAGCGCACCTGATTTGCATCTTGTGCTTCTCATGCACTGGTTGGAACTCCATGTGCCTGCTGGACGCTTCTTGAACGTGTTCTTTTCTGTCACTAGGAGTGGAATTCGGCCCTAGGTTCCAGTGAGAATATTGTGCATCTTGATGTGTACTATCACTCCTTTTTTTTTTTTTTTTTGAAGGAGTTTACAATCCCCCTGTATATAAATTATATCAACTATTATTGTGTAAAACCTTAGTTGAAACTTAAATGGTAGGAGAGCGTCATTCATTTTCACACAAACATAGGGGTTGCACCAGAACATTCCTCACAAGACGCTGTTTTTCGATATACGCGCGATTTTACGAGAACGGTACTGCAACTTTCTCTGAATGAAACTCCTAGACGATATTTCCAATTTATCAAAGAAATCAAATCCAAATTTTCTTCGTTGTTTTCGAAAGTCGAAGATGTGAACATGAAGGCTGCACTTCAAATCTACACTGCTCAACATAATTAGGGGAGTATGTGACTTCGGCGACATTATGCAAGCCAATCATATCTTACTGAAATGTGGAAAACGTAAGTCGAGTGTGACGTAGACAGCCGAATCATGCATATCCTTACGTAAATTAGCGTCTGTGTGGTCAGAATGCATAAATCACAGATTGGGATAAAAACGAAGGTTTTCCGAGAGCTCTCTTATACTTTCACGTTTATCGTGACATTTCGTTTCTTGAAGTCTCCGGTACGAATGATGTCTCACCAGCATGATTAACAGGAATCAACGGCGTGGAGAGCTATTGGCAGGTCAGACACAGCGGTTTGTGTCATTGGAGTGTCACGCAGTGTCATTTACCGACTGTGGACAGAATTCTAGGATACGGGAAGTATTCGAAGAAGGCAAGGTCAATGCCGTCCAAGAGCAACTAACGCAAGGGACGACCATTATCTATTGTTAACACCTTGTCGGGACAGGCAGGCAAAATGCTACTCAGCTCCAGCGAGAGTTTCTCGTGGCGAAAGGACCCAGGCTGTCGGCTCAAACTGTCAGCAATTGCCTTCATCAAGGTGGCTTTTATGCACGTAGACCTATGGCGTGCGTCCCTTTAACCCAGTGGTCTCAAACTTGCGGCCCGTCGCTAACTATTTTGCGGCCCGCATGAATAATTACAAAATAAAAATAAATTACCCTTTTTTCAAGAATATTATACAAACGTCGTAATATGCTAAATATAATATAAACTTATAGTAATGCTTAGCAAAGCCATCCTCTTTATAAATACGAAATTTATTTACGAAAAATATAACTTTATTAAATATGCGTATTGTTACGACAAAATGAATGCGGAAAACGGTAAAGTGTCTTCCCCCGACGTACGGTCTATGAATCTAAGAGCGCTGGCCGCCTTGTCGCTGTATGGAAAAGAAGTTGTCTGAAAAGGAAATATTATTTGTGCAGAATTGAAATCGAGCGCTGGCAACACTAATCAACCTTGAAAAGCCCCCTCCGCTCAGCTGGCGGCTAGTTTCGTCCGGCTGCATCGGTTGCTTCACACGCAAGAAAGAATCAACTTTGGCGAATTTTCCACGATGATAGCCATGTTAAAAGAGAATTTCAACAGGCGGTTTGAATGTTTCAAAGACATGGAAAATATTTTCTAAATATATTCAACTCTCCATTTTCCTATAATGCTGAAAACGCACCTGAAGAACTTCAGCTTGAATTAACAGACTTTCAGTGTGATCCTTTCCTAGAAGAAAAATTAAACAGCTGCGATCTAACAGTTTTACAAAGGACATTATTCCAAACATCGATAAGTTAGTGACAGAAAAGCGAGACCGAGATTTTAGTCAGAACATGTAATATTTTTCGTACCGGCACCGTGTTCAGTTGGTAAAATGTGATTGTTTTAAGATCTAAGTGAAAATAATTGTTACGTAAAAGTGATTGTTTTCAGTGATTGATGAAGCATTTGTTTTTATTATTTACCGATAATTAGAAATAATATTGCACTCCAGTGCCAAGCCATTGGAGTAGTTTTGTAAAGTTGATATTTATCCATAAGAAATTTATTAATATTCGTGAGGCCCGCCAAGTTCATTCAAAACTGGACAGTGGCCCTTCCAAGGGTCTGAGTTTGAGACAACTGCTTTAACCGCACAGCACTGTACGGCCCGTAGAAACTAGGTTGAGGAACATCGTGTTTACGGGCACAACGAGTGGAGTCAAGTTCTCTTCTCTGACGAGTCGAGATTCAGTCAAATGTCTGACAGTCGACGAGTTTTGTCTGGAGGGAAACCAGAACACAAAATAGCTTAGCTTTTGTTCAGGAAACATCACATTACGGTGGACACGGATTGATAGTCGAGGCAGGCATAAGTATCGGTGGTCGTACGGATCTGTACGTCATCTCAAACGGCAGTCTGACGGCCCAGAGATTCACGGACCTATTGTCATGCCGTATGCTGCAGCCGTCGATGATTGGTTCCTTTTCATGGACGATGATGCTCGACCTCAATAGAGATCAGCTTGTGGACAACATGCTTCAAGAAAAGAAAATGGAGCGTATGGAGTGGACAGCATGCTTCCCTGACTTAAAATCAATTGAGCATGCCTAGAACGCACTTGGCAGATGCATTGCAGCTCGGCCGGCACCGCTGTTGACTCTTCGGAACTGAAGACTAATCTCATTGAGGAGTGGGAGAGATACCCCCAAAACCTTCTCGATAACATCACCAATTCCACACTACACAGGTGTGCAGTGGTCTGAGCCGTTCGAGGGGACTACACCCCCTACTAGAGGTCAGTTACCACCTTCAAAAAGTCACTTTTACTTGTTGTACAGATATGCATATTGTTATACACTGAGTGGCCACTTTATTATGATCATCCCCTGAGTACTTCGTTGGGCCACCTTTTGCCTTTCATACTGCGTCGATTCTTCGTGGCATGGACTCCATGAGATGTTGATAGGTGGTTTGTGGAATCTGAGACCATGCTTGATGAATAGCACTTTCCAGGAGTGTGAGATTGCATGGTTGTGGATCCAGCTGTCTGATGGCTCGTTCAACTTCATCCCACAAATTATCAATGAGGTTGAGATCTGGAGATTGTGGGGGCCACCAAGCAAAGTAAACTCACCGGCATGTTCCTGAAACCAATCCTGTACAATACGAGCACTATGGCAGGGCGCATTATCTTGTTGAAAGTAACCATCGCCATTGGGATAAACCATCCACATGACAGGATGCACTTGGTCCGCAACGATGTATAAATATGATGTGCCAGTCAGACGTTGATCAACACGAATTAAAGGGCACAAAGCATGCCAGGAAAACATTCCCCAAACCATAACGTTGCCTCCACCAGCTTGAAAGTTTGTAGCAATGCATTTGTGGTCCATGCTTTCGTGCTGTTTCCGCCAAATTCTCACTCGGCCATCGGCATGGTGCAACTAAAAACGTGATTCATCAGACCACATAATTTGTTTCCAATTATTGATTGTCCAATCCTTGTGCTCCTGTACGAATTGGAGATGTTTTCTCTTGTTAACTTTAGACAGCAAAGGTGTTCGAACAGGCCTTCGGCTATCATATCCCATCCGATGCAGTGTACGGCGAACAGTGCGTGCAAAGATCATTTGAGGGGATCTTGATTAAGATGGTCTGTAATTTGCTACAATGTTGCCCTTTCTGTTGTCTGTTACCAGTCTCGACACTCTCCGTTCCGCCCGAGCAGTCACTAGTCGATGACGACCACACGTTGCACGTAGAGAGCCAGTTTCTCGCCTGACAGTCCAGTCTTCAAACACTTTAACAACAGCTGCTCTGGAACATTTCACGAATGCGGCGGTTTTGGTGATACTCGCTCCATGGCTCCGAGCTCCTACAATCATCCCACGTTGAAAGTCCGTCAAATCGCATTTTTTACCCATCTCGTCACCCAAAAATCACTTCAACTACTGTCGCAAGCACTAAGCTTTCCCTTTTTATACTAGCTTCGCCCTATGGCGGCAACAGCGTGCAGCCATAGCTCATTCGCTTAAAACTGTCAGGTGGTCATAATAAAGTGGCCACTCAGTGTATAGTATATCACATTATGTGCATTAAATGTTCATGTTGCATAAAAATTAGCTAATATGCTTCTTTTTTTAGCCATATTACTGAATATTCTTCTGAATCTTACGTAAAAAGAATAATATTTTACGTTCAACAACGTCAGTCGCACATGATTTTCCTTACAATATCTCATGCTTTGTGACGTGCCTGTTCCGCAGGACACACATGAGATAAAGACTGATAACAGTGAGAGCACATGCCAGTGTTGAATAGTGGATAGCACTCAAAGTTCCGGAGCCGAGAGTTAGGGGTTTTGAATACCGCCCCCGGCATAAAAATGACGGAGAAATATACTTCGTCATATTGGCGCCCGAACTTCAAGGATGATCTGGCTGATAGGTTTCTCGCAATGATGTGATGTTCTTTCCACAAGGCGAGACAGGAAAAATGGGAATCTTTTCTTCAATGCTTCGAAAAAATGAATGTGTGTGATGTTACGTTCCACACACCATATTGTCTGGGATTTCTCAAATGCACGTTCTTCATGGGATGACTGCCTACAGCGACACATATTCTCGGCTGACCCGTGGGCCATGCACCCGGCCTTCTTTCGGTGAGGGGGGAGGAGAGATGAGACGTGCTTGCACTGCAGGATGCACATGAGACAAAGGCAGATAGCAGTGAGAGCCCATGTCCGTATAGCTCAGTTGGGAGAGCGACTTACTCCGGAGTGAGGGGACACGGCTTAGTCTGGCCATCGCGGGAAAACTTGTGTTTTCACAAGAGGTTAGATCATACTTGCATTTTAAAAAATGTTTCTTAATTAATATCCATTTTTATATAGAATGGATTAAAAATGATTATTTCTTCTACAGCCACCGTGAGCAACTCAATGTGTTATAAGCAGTCGCCTGTCCTTAATTTATGGTAACTGGTTCGAGAGAAGGGAGAGAGTCAGCGCCGTAAGAAAAACACAACAGTCATGCTTCGCCGGGATTCGAACCCGGACCCCACATCGGGGAATGATTAGAGGACATTGCTTAGACCCCTGGGCCACCGCTGGTAGATTCCAAATTTGTTTCCTCTTTTAAAGAAATTTTCGAGAAACAAGGATATCACGAATTTTCTGAATAACATTTCGATGAGGACGCGTCTCGATAAATATCGTGGAGAATGGTGCGTGATTATAATAATAATAATTTAATTTAGTGAAAGACTATATATGAAAGAACTTATAGCAATATACGAAAAAACTTCCCGTTTTTAGCTGCACTCCAAAATGCCGATCCTGCCGCCCCGGTGGCGCAGTGGTCTAAGGCGCTGGCCTCTGATCATTCGTACGAACGGATTCCGGGTTCGAATCCCGGTGAGGCATGGATGTTGTGTTTGTCTTACGGCACTGGTTCTCTCCCTTCCCTGGAATCAGTGACCCTAAATTAGGGACGGGCGACTGCTTATAGCCCATTGAGTTGCTCACGGGGGTCGTTAAACCTCCAATCAAAAAAAAAAAAAAAAAAAAATGCCGATCCTTTTCCCGATTATATAATTTCATCTAGAATTCCACCACGATTAGCGTTTATTTGTTCTATCCATAATACTAACGCTTTCCCCAGCTTCTCATGTTTTCTATCTTGTACATCCTTTACTAAGCGTAATGATTTCCCAAGCCCATCCACTTGCTTTTTCATTTAGGATATTTCTCACTATCCGCCTGCTGATAACGTTTCTCAAATAAGCATCAGAAATGATTCACAATACATTGCTGGCTTGAAGAACATTTTTCTTTTCTTGTACGAACTCAATAATTTAAATTTTAGATTTTATCTGGATTTTAGCGATTGATATTTGAAAATTAACCTCTTCCAATGGGAAACGAAAGGCACATGCGATAAACTACTTGTTTCCTGTGCAGATTTCGGTTTAGGAAGGGTGTTTAACATGCAATGAAAGCATTTGGTGCTGTTAGTGTATGGGGGGTTGGCGAACAGCGAAGTGTCGGTTCATGGAGGGAATTTCTAATGTGAAGGAGTTCAAAAAAATCCGTCCTCCAGGGTTTCAGCAGGTCAAAAGCGAAGGAGGCGGATTAAAAGGGAGGTTTAAAATGGTTCGACTGTACTTTACCTGCTGCACGCACACGTGGGTTACCCTAATGAAACATTAACCTTGTAATTTCATGTTCGGTGGCTGAGACGTCTGAAGCTCTGGCTTCTGACTATGGGCCCGGATTCGAATCCCAGATGAGGCGCAGCTGGTGTGTTTGTCTGATGTTGCTGGCTCAGCCACTTTCCTGGAATCAGTGGCCTTAAATTAGGCACCGGCTTCAGCTTATAACCCTCAGAGTTGCTCTTGACGGTCGTTAAACCACTCTTCATTATGCAAAGAATTCATGCCGCCCCGGTGGCGCAGTGGTCTAAGCGATGGCCTCTGATCATTCGTCCGAAAGGGGTCCGGGTTCGAATCCCGGTGAGGCATGTATGTTGTGTTTGTCTTACGGCACTGGCTCTCTCCCTTCCCTGGAACCAGTGACCCTAAATTAGGGACGGGCGACTGCTTATAGCCCATTGAGTTGCTCACGGTGGTCGTTAAACCTCAAAAAAAGAAAAAACCTCCAAAAATAAAAAAAGAGAATTCATGCGCTTCTCTGTTCGTGAATGACACGTGCAGCAGAGTTTCTGCCCGTCCAATTTCATTTCTTGATAAGGGACTGTTGAAAACAAGTGAACCACGAATTATCTAAACGATCCATGCTATATAAAACCGCTTTCTTTTCTTTAAGTGATATGATAAATATTATAGTGTACAGTTATATACGTATTCGCATGCAAATTGAACATGCTGTAATCACCGGCGGAACTTAATCATTTCAGAGGTAAGGGTCCAAGGTCCAACTTCTCTGAGAGCTAAAACTATATATCAAAAAAAGGAGAGAGTCAGAGAACTGTAAGATATATAAACTCGTTCATATCATCAGCAGCAGCAACAACAGCCATTTTCTATTCAATGCTGAATGAAGCTCTTCCACAATTTTCTGTCTTGCGGCCATCTCTTCCAAAAATCACTCCAGCAGGCTTTCGAATTTCATCCACCCATCTTTTGTATAGAAAAAAGCAACCGCCCCCCCCCACACACACATGAGCTTCTGGATCTGCGACTGTCACAGGGTATCAATAAAAATAAAAGATACAGGTAGGTTCAGTTCTGATTGAGCCGTCAGTTTGGAACGCAGGACTACGACCTGCAGATCGAAGAGATAAAATGCGCTAGTCGAGTGCGGTTTCAAAGCGTTTATTTAATTTCTCATAGCTAACCCAGGTCTATGATGTGAAAAGTAGCTTACATAATTTTTACAAATAATACCGGATGCATTGCAAACACAAAGCCGATCGATGCACGAATTACCCAACCTGGTGCTCTGTCTTCTTGGGCTTCTTACATTCCTCATCGCTTGCTCTTGCATCTCGTTTTGAGTTTACCGACTTTTGCTTGCGTTTATTCTGCGAATTCCCAGGCATTGTCGAAACCCGTTCACACGAAAACAATTTTCAAAAATTTTAGTTTACACCACTGCGATATATATTTGAATAGATCTCGTCGAGAGCTTTAAAGCGATACCACGCACAGTTGTTTTGCACTTACGGTTGTCCAGATAAACTGCGATATTATCAAAAGTGTTCACGGGTCCCAAGAAAACAATTTTTAAGATGTTCAGTTGAAACCACTGCGAAATGTTCTTCGTATATTTTACCAGATCTCGTCGAGAGCATTTTTAACGCGCTAATGATTTAAGTAGGAACTTATTTGTGTCACAGGCGGTCAGCCGTAAGTTGCCCCATTCTATCCGCGGAGTTAGACGTAGTCCTACTTCAAAAAATAAAAAATCATTTCACAGTAAGAAAAAAAATTTCTTCACCCTACCAGTTTGACTCACTGATGCGAGACTCCTTTCCAACTGCTGATAGTGTTAATGAAAGCAATTGTGTCACTAAAGGCAACATTTGCAGTTGAATATAATTATTTAAGTGTCTCCTCGACTTAATTTAATATCTTAGTCAAGTAAACCGATGTCGCATCTGCAATGTTTTGTCGCAAATGAAACGTCTATGCACACAAATGTCATAACTCATTTCGCACTTTTTTTTAAAGCTAAAATTACTTCAATAGATATTTGGGATATACCTACGTCGTTATCCAGAATCATTAATCAAATACTGTCGATAACAAATCACTTCATATGAAATTTAGATTATTGGAACTCACTTGAGGCAAAGAAAGATCCGTGAAAAGAAAGGTACTTAGCAATGATATCAACAACAGTGCAAGGAGAGCAGTAGAGGTCTGACTGAATGAATGACAAATAGGAGGAAACTGAACGTAACAGGTGAAAAAGGCAGTCCAGTCCTTCCGGCAAAATGGCAGGATGGTGATGGAGGATGAAAAAGAGCACAAGAAAAATGTATTCATTGCACGTAGTTTTGTTCAGTCACATCCTAAACTGCCACACCGTGTCATTAAATGGAGTTCAGAAGATAATAAGAGGGCTAAGAAATTTCGTATCAGTTACTGAATCCTGGAACAGCAGACACAAGATACGGTGAAGTTAGAGTTTTGAGTAAAATAATTGTGCATAGATAATGGAGATCACGTAAATAAACCTCTGATTAGATCAATTTGCATTTCCTTTTAGCCCCAGATGAAGATTTAAAAGACGCGATTGGTCGAGGAAAAATATCAACACCGTGAAAAATTGATGAAGAGCTAGAACATAAAAAAAAAATTGAAAAAGAATGATTAAGATCGTTCTCGAACGTGTGGAGGTTGATATAATGCTAACTGAAATGTTGATAAGCTTTACGGATTCGTCTCATTAAACAGTATGTACAGCTCATGTGGAAGACGCCAGCGAGCTGTAACGGAAGAGTCAAAGGGATTTCCGACATTTCAATTTAATGTGGCCATGCAAATCATGGTTTAGCGAAGGTTCCCATGAATTTCGCACTATAGTATTACTCGCACACTGTCATGTTCTAATCGTGCGAATATGTCATTATGAAAGGAAATTGTCGTTTCCACATCTAAATGAACTTTACGTGAAACGTTGTAATTCAACTGATATGAAGCCGCATCGAATTCAGCGTTATCTGATGCTAGCCCACTTTAAATTTGACGTTACTCATCACATATCCCTTACAGAATTTTCGCTGTTTTGCTTTTTCTACCTTTCGCTTTCTGCCTGTCTCTCTTTCTCGTTCACTCTCTCTTTCTTTTATCTAAATGTGTTTCTTCATGTTCCAGTTTCTCTCTCCTTTCGGACGTCGCATTCTCGCATCCTTTTATGCCTTCTGTATCTCACTTTCTCTAGTTTTTCGCTGCCTTCATTTTCTTTCTACATTTCTTCACATCTGACTTTCTTACTCTTTTGCTTCCTTTATCTCTCATGTGTTTTTCTGTCCCTTTAGCTCTCCCTCTAGCTCTATTTCCAGTTTTCATTCGCTCCTTTTTAACTTTTGTCCCTTTATTTTTATCCTTTTTCTGTTCGCACTATTTCTTTTACTTTCTTTCTCTTTTCCTTTTTCATTGTCTCTCACTCTCTTTTTTTATCTTTATTTATTCTTCTCTTGCTGTTTCTCTCTGGCACTACTGCTCTGGTTTTCTTTCATTCTTTCTAAAATCTATCTGGTCTTTTTTCTCTTACATTTGCTCTCTTTTAATTCTTATTTCTGTGGCTCTCACTTTTCTATAGTTGCAATTTTCTGCATTCATTTGTTTCTGTCTTTCATCGTTGGTCCTTCCCTAGAAGATTTTATTTCTTTTTTCTCCCTTTTTCTTTCTCGCTTTCTCTACATCTGCGTTTTTTTCTTGTTTTCTCTTTCATTCTCAGAAGCTCTTCTTAAATATCTTTCTGCAACTTTGCCTCTCTCTATTTCGGTCTCGTCTAGCTCTCTTTCTATTTCTGTCTCGTCTAGCTCTCTCTCTCTCTTTCGACAGTGTTTTCTTAGAGAACACTCCTGTAAAAGAGTTTTCTCTAAGTCTTTCTAATTATGTTTTCTTTCTTTTCTTTTTCCTAAATAACTTTCTTCTTCGTTTACTTCCTTTATTTCTGTCTTGTTTCTCTCTCTTTCTTTCTCTTTTGATCATGCACTGTCTCTCTCGTATTCCTTCCTCTCTATTTCACTTTTTTGTCTTTTACTTTTCCTACATTTTTCTGTTTCAATCGCTTTCTCTCTCTCTCTCTCTCTCTCTCGCTCTCTCTCTCTCTCTCTAACACTGTCTCACACATAACCAAAGTGCAAAGAATACTTCTACTCATACCAAAGTGCAAAGAATACTTCTACTCATACCAAAGTGCAAAGAATACTTCTACTCATACCAAAGTGCAAAGAATACTTCTACTCATACCAAAGTGCAAAGAATACTTCTACTCATACCAAAGTGCAAAGAATACTTCTACTCATAAAGACGACAGAGATGTGCATAGATCTTGCAAGACGACAGAGATGTGCATAATATGATGGAGTGGTCACACCGTACTACATGCATCGACAATCCATGCGTGAAACATTTGTACATACTGTAACTTTAAGTCTCCCAAAAAGCAAAGTCAAAACACAAAAATTACGAAAACGAAAGAGAAATTAAAAAATAAGACCTAGTTAGATTTGCAAAATCGACAAGAAATTCTCTTCTCATACCATGCCGATGAGCACATTGCGTAGAAAATATCTTTTTTTCGCTCAAAAAAAAAAAAAAAAAAAAAGAAAAAAGCAACAAAAAAAACATCAGTGCGTGAGGCTTCTTTCGATTCGTCACTCGAGGTCAGGCCAAATGGGAGGAGAGTGCTGCAGTTGTACACAGGTGAAGAGCTTACACTAGCGTACAGACATGAAAATATGTCAATGTCAAGGCAGGGCAAGCAGAACATTCTAGTTTGTCCAAGAGCTTCCTAAGCTGGTTTCCTTATACTTTTATGGGCGTTTAGATTTTCAAATGAATCAAATCTCTATAAAAGTAATCGATCTCACCATTGTTCCGGACTCTCTCTTCCTACGCTGTACCTAGTCTGCGAACAATAGAAATCTCCGATGTATTTATTAGTTAGTAAGAACAAAAAATTATTGTTCTATTTGCACACGAATAAATAATACGAGTATAACATCTGTACATTTTGTTATGTCATCTGCACACAATATACTACTGAATCAAGAACATTCCTAAGACTTTTTCTTTTTTACTGCGGATTTAACGATAAATGTGAAGCCCAGAAAAATGGGTCTGGGTTCGAATCCCGTGAGGATGTATGCAGTTTCCCATCACTAATTAAGGGCCACTGGTTCCAGGAAAAGGAGAAAGCCAATGCAGCATTCACGCCTCACGGGATTCGAACACTGGCTCCAGGAAAGGGAGAAAGCTAAACACAACATCCATGCCAAACGGGGCCGCCCCAGTGGCGTAGTGGTCTAAGCGATGGCCTCTGATCATTCGTCCGAAAGGAGTCCGGGTTCGAATCCCGTGAGACATGGATGTTGTGTTTTTCTTACGGCACTGGCTCTCTCCCTTCCCTGAAACCAGTGATCCTAAATTAGAGACGGGCGACTGCTTATAGCCCATCGAGTTGCTCACGGTGGTCCTTAAACCTCCAGTCAAAAAAAGAAAAAATGCCCAACGGGATTCGAACCCAGACCCTTTGCCACCGTCGCGTCGCCAAGACTGCAGTAGTCCTATAACTAGAACAAGAGTTCGACTTGCATGCGTGTACTTATATTAATACGTGCATATGTATGCGTGTGTGTGTGCTTTGTAAGCGGTAGAGAGATGTAGAGGGATCTGAACTAAATCGGAGCTTGAAAAATATCTAAAATATTACATGCCCAACAGAAGATGAGCAGAATTTTGTGTGTGTGTGTGTGTGTGATTGAAGGTTTAACGACCACCGTGAGCAACTCAATGGGCTGTAAGCAGTCGCCCGTCCCTAATTTAGGGCCACTGGTTCCAGGGAAGGGAGAGAGCCAGTGCCGTAAGACAAATCCAACATCCATGCCTCACCGGGATTCGAACCCGGACCCCACCTTGCCGAATGGTCATAAGCCATCGCTTAGACCACTGTGCCACCAAGGCGGCAGAAAAAAATAACCTGCCCAAATGGTAAAAGCAGGATGTCCAGAAAAATTTATCTTTTGATGCAAAAAAATCAGAAACCTAATTTTTTTAGGTTAAAAAGGACAATAAATTTTTTTTTAGCAACTCAATACTCCCGTCGTCAACTGTCAACAGGATTTGGAGCAATACATCATATTGCCTCGTGTATACTTAGATCACAAGACTGGTACAAACACCATATGCCTCTGACAGCAGCAGTAATACAAATTCCTTGGTTTGTAATGAAATATAAAAAGGAGCAGAAAACCCTCTCCTCTCTTATGATAACAAATTCAGCATTCCGATTTCTTTTTTCAACCCGGGCAGGCAACTAGTTCGTCTTTTTGCCTGCCCAAGACAATAACTTACATGTCCCAGGCATGATATTTTTTGAAGCCCGGTAAATGTAATATTTTTTTCAATAAATAAACGGGAAGTTGGAAAAGTAATATGTAATTTGAGCAGTATATCCAGCTAACTCAGTAAGATAGGGTTCTTGGATACCCGTATTATAAAAATAATAGCAATTTAAGCAATTCGCTTCCGATGCAGTCCGGGTATAATAGTATTGGGGTTGAGTAAAGCAGGGTTCGTGTAAAAAAAAAAAAAATGTTAACATGATTCCATCGGTGGTAGTTTAGACTGTGACACAATTTGACTTGTGAGAGTATATAATTAACAGTATTGTATTAGCAGTGGTCATCAGAAGTATGGAATTAACAGTAGTGAATCTGTTCATGAACAATGTGCTCGTCTGGTCAACTGTGCTTTAAAATATTTTTTGTATCCACATATTTTTTTAAGTGCATCACAACCGTTTGCAATATTTGGGGTATTATCTTGCATTATCTAACACTGCACACTCTACTTTTCTTTGTAAAATCCACCGGGGCGCAGAATCCGCAGGCCTTGAAAAGCAAGGGAAAAGAATCTTTGTATAATTCGTACTCACGATGTTGATCCTGAACCGTAATTTCGTATAGAAAAGTCGCGATTCACGTTATGAACCAGAAGTACAAAGAAATAATAATAATAAAAAAAGATCTTGATCTTCTTTTTAAAAAAAAAAAACCTTGTCATTTGTAAATGCTTTTTTCTGCTGCTTTCAAGTGTATAAAGGATAAAAAGCTTTATTTTTTTAAGTGTTACCTTAGTGCCGCAGGTGGACGTGCGGCACCCATGAACTTGCGTGACGCTGAGTTTCCCACCTCGCGTGATCGTTCTCTAGAGCAAATGATATCGCCTTTGTTGCTTCGTTTTTTTTCTGTCAAAATACTCGTAAGTAAAAAAGGAAAAAAAAAACTTATTTCCAACTGTTTGAGGACCTCCATCTTCGTAATGCGTTATGTTTTCCTGTTATTAACGAATTTCGGGTAATTTTTTAAATATAAGACCTCTCTCTAATATAGGCGGATTTTTTTAAAATTTAAGTGCCGCAGAAATGTTATTATTCTTTTTAAAGTGGCGTATTATTCGCATCGGTGTATAAATCGGAGAACCTAATTTTGCACAGATGATCTGCGGATTATATGATGATATGATGAACAATACGGCACTGCTTTACTTATTAAACATAATTGTGAAAACCGTAGCCACCGCAGTAACAGATGTAATGTAGATGGCGAAAATACATGACAAAACTGTTAAAACTTTTGTGGTAGGTGGCACCAAAAATGATGCTACACCAGCTTTTTTGAAATGGTGCAAATTTGCACCATAATGTGGTGCAATCTTGTAACCACAATGCAGTGCAAAATTGCCCTATGTTGTAATGCTTTGTTTGCACTACACAATGCATGGGGCATCTTTTCTCAGAAAGTCGTGCAGCTGGTGTAGCACCACTTTTTGGTGCAACCTGCCACAAAATTTTTAACGCTGAATAACTAAATAAAAGGCGAAAACATAATATTCAAAATAACCATTAATCCAGAAAGTTCCAAAGAAAAAATGATTCATTTCTTAGAAAGACGGAGCACAAATAGAAAAACGAACATTACGGCCTACGCGGATTAAGTTGACGTGAAACTTATTAAACTATTAGTCTGCATGCATTTTTATGTTTTCAAATTTAGTTGTTCATTTCTAAAAAAATTTTCTGTAAATTCAGAAACGGAACTCATTTGTTTCCCCTAGTAAGTAAGATTATTTTAGCATGTATAGGATATGTATCACACTCCCTGTGGTATATCTCAGCTATACCTTGAGTAAACATTTGCCTTCATTGACTGTTTAAAATTTATGCTTAAAATTATTGTATTATTTTAAGCAGAAGATATTTTCAAAAGGTTTGCCGTGGTAAACGGAATCTGCTCGCGAAAGAATTTTTTAAATCGAGTTTTCAGAAGGGCAAATATTGCTGTAAATATATCAGAAACAAAAATATACTACGGCCCCTATAGCGACAAAACCATTCGTCTACAAAAATTTGAAATTATGTGCGGAACATTTCCCATTGAGAGCTCTGTCCGATTCAAAAATAAATTTTCAAACCGGATTTTTAAAAACACAGCTATTGGGCAAATCGCAATTTAACTTTACGCCCCGTAGCGAGAAAACTGTGCATTACTTCAAAACGAAATTGAACCAAAAATAGTCTTCGAGATAAATGTTATCAAATGAAAAAAATATTTTTTTCATTCGGATATTTAGAAGCAGTTATATGGAATAAAAGGTACTTTAATTCGATACCATCTACGTGTACGCCCTCTATCGGAGGAGTTATGTATCGTAAGAAATCAGAAAAGGAAGGATAATCGTTATCGCGTTTCAAGATTTCAATGCGAAAAAGAATTTTCAAATCGGTCTATTTGTTACACCTATATAGTATCCACAGACGGACGGACGGGCGGACAAAGTGATACCACAAGCACGCCCTTCTTTTTCTTTTTTCTTTTCCTTTCTTTTTTTTTTTTTTTTTTAGAAAAGGCGTGCTGAAAACGAATACTGTTTCTGAATTTGCAGAAAATTCTTTCTCTCATTTCTCTGTCTCTTTCTCTGTCTCGTCTCTCCCTCTCTCTCTCTAAGTTCTGTCTATCTCGTGTATATCCCTCCCTCTCTCTTCATTTCTATCTCTCTCCCTCTCTCTTTCTCCATCTCTCTCTCTCTGTGTCTCTCTCTCCATCCCTCTTTCTCCATCTCTGTCTATATCTTCCCTCTGTCTCTGTCTCCCCCTCTCTCTCGTCTCTCTCTGTCTCGTCTCTCTCACTCCCTCTGTCTGTCTCTCTCTCCACTCTCTCCCCTGTCTCTCTCTCTCCCTCTCTCTGTCTCGTTTCTCTCCCTCTCTCTCTGTCTCGTCTATCTCCCTCTCTCTCTGTCTCGTCTATCTCCCTCTCTCTCTGTCTCGCCTTTCTCCCTATCTCTGTCTGTCTCGTCTCTCTCTCTCTTTCTCCATCTCTGTCTCTCCCACCCTCTCTCTCTCTTGCTCGCTGCTCTCCCTCTCTCTGTCTCGTCTTTCTTCCTATCTCTCTTTGTCTCGTCTCTCTCTCTCTTTCTCCATCTCTGTCTCTCCCACCCCCTCTTTCTCTCTCTCTCTCTCTTGCTCGCTGCTCTTTCTCTCTCTCCCTCTCCCTCTCTCTCTCTCCCCCTCTCTCTGTCTCTTTGTCTCTCTCTCTCTCTCCCCCTCTCTCTGTCTCTTTCTTCTTGCTAACTCTCTCTCTCTCTCTCTCTCTCAAAAGTACGACTTATATGTCCGTCTGTCGACACCACACATATGCAACTGTTAATCCGATTTAAAAAAATATTTTTGCGTTGAGAAATTTGAAATGTGCGGACGATGTTTTTTCTTGCTTTCCTTTTTTTGTTTTTGTTTTCTGAATAAAGTTTGGTATGTTTTTTGTTTTGCTTTTCTTTTCTGAATAAAGATACCAAACTGACAGGATATTCTTTGAAATCATACTCGACTAGCTCATTTCAACTCTCCGATCTGCAAGTTGTGATCCTACTTTCCAAACTGATGGCTCAATCAGAAGTGAGCCTACCAGGTTTTGTTTTTTGTTTTTTTTTGTTTTTGTAAGCGAATTAGGAATTTTCATTAATTTCAGACGTGTGGAATAAACATCACACATTTTTCGAACAACCCAAACGGCCAGTAGATCCATGTTTATGTTCGGGCGCCAATGTGAAAACAGGAGCTTGTCAATGACGGGCATTGAAACCTCACCTCCTCGCGATCTGCTCTAACAGACTAAGCTAAACTGATGAAATGTTTCGCTGCAGATTCTTCGTCTTGCCACGTGATTCACCTCTGTAGTACGTCACATGTTTTCTTCCGCTAAAACTACCGGCAACTTTGCTGCATATTTTAAGGAACTGTCCGTGAGTTCGCGCCGTTTAATTTTTACAGTGTAGCGAAATAGTTTGTCCTGCAATCCTTCCAGACATGCATGCAGTTCAGGTCCACTGAAGAGATGGGGGGGGTGTCAATATAGAGGTACACACGTTTTGACAGAATTTCCTCTCAGCATCGACAGATTATCAGGAAAGCAAACATCCATGCTAAACGAGGAAGGAAATGTTTAACAGAGTGATTTACTGAACATCTTAGAAGCATTAATATTTAATAAGTTGTTGAACAAATTTCTTTGCTGACAGGGGTACATTATGTATTTCTGAAAGAATGATGAGCTTTTTGACTACATGATTAGCGACTCCTTGTATAGGACTCAAGCCTGTGGCAAGTAGGAAGATGATCGCATGAACTTATTAAATTTCGTATTCGTGCATCATATTTAAATCTGACTGATAATCTTAAGGAGGTGAGTCACTGAATGTTTAATGCTGTTTTATTATGCGGCTCAAGAACGTCGAGCAACAAAAAAAAAGATAAAGAAAGAACAAAGATGACGATAAAAATAATCACAAATGCAGCTCAGGTACTGCAGATGCTGCAACCTAAGCAAAATGAAATCCCTACTGTCCTCAAACATGATTTAAAGAAAATAAATCATGTGCCACTTTACTAAGCACTCTTAAAAGACATTAAAATATTAGTAATACATTGGATATAGTTTTTTTAACGCTTTCCAACGGGAGGTTGAAGAAGCGTATATGCTCCAGCTTTGTCCGTCTGTCCGTCCGTCCGCACGATAACTCGCATAAAAATGATTCGATTTCGATGAAATTTCAGTATGTGGTAGGGGACCACGTGGAAACGAACCCTATTGAAAATGGCCGAAATGGGGTTTAAGGTCAGGACATAGGAGCGGGATCCATACCATTGCCCTTATGCGTCATAACTTGCGTAAAAATGGTTCGATTTCGATGAAATTTTAGTATGTGGTAGGGGACTACCTGGGGACGAATTCTATTGAAAATAGAAGAAATGGGGTCTAAGGTCAGGACATAGGAGCGGGATCCATTCCATTGCTCTTATGCGCAATAACTTACGTAAAAATGCTTCGATTCCGACAAAACTTTATCATGTTGTTTCGGAGATATACTGAACCATATCATCAAATGGGGTCAAAAGTCAGGACACATGAGCCAGATTAATTCCACAGTCATTATCCTCATAACTTGAGTAATAACTTGAGTAATGATTTCTGGCATGTTGGAAAGCGTATCATAATCAATGCATTGCATGATTTTACTAACTTGTTTTCATGTTATACAGCTTGCTACTGGGTAAAATACAACTTTGCAGCATGTTTCTTTATTGTAACTGATCACAACCTTCCCCAATGGAATGGCTTAAAACTTCTTCGTTTGTAAAATTTGCACATAGAACACCTGTACTGAAGAGAAGCTTGATATTTTTCCCCATGCTTTCAACTTTTGTTATACAGTTGTCCGATAACTTTCTTTCAGTGCTTTTACTCGATATCATTTCATAGTTCTAAAATTTTCATGATGAAGTTACTCGAATATGTTTCCTAAACGCTATTGCTGAACGCCATTTCAATGCAGTTTTAACATTTATTTATTTATTTTTATGCAATTACCTGAGAGCATTTCTTCAGTGTTATTGCTGGGCATCATTCAAGTTAGTTTTAAAAATTTTATGATGGCGTTACTTGAGAATATTTCTTCAGTGCTATTTGCTGGGCATCATTGAATGTAATTTTGAAATTTTTATGATGGCATTAACTGAGAATATTTTTACATTGCTATCGCTAGACATAATTCCAACGCAGTTTTAAAAATTTTATGACACAGTTACTGAAATACTTTCTTTTAGTGCTATATCTAGACATCTTCTTTTCAGTACAGTTCTACAATTTTTGTGATACAGTTCCCTGAGGACATTTCTTCAGTGTTATTGCTTCAATGTAATTATGAAATTTTTACGATGGCATTACCTGAGAATATTTCTTCAGTGCTATCGCTAGACATTGTTCCAATGTAGTTCTAAAATTTTTGTGGTACTGTTACCTAAGAATTTGCCTTTAGTGAATCTTCTTTCCAGTGCAGTTCTAAAATGTTTATGATGCAATTAACTGAGAATATTTCTTCAGTGTTATTGCTGGACATCATTCATCATTTCCATTCCTGGATATGTTTATTTCAATGTTATTTCTGTCATTTTTGTGATAAAAATATTTGCCAATTTTTCCGCAGTGCTTTGGGTAAACATATCCTTTTCAGTGCCCAGTTTTTTACGATGCAGTTGTTTCACAAAATTTCTTCAATGCTGACACCTTAATTTCAAAGCAGTTACTCAATTTTCATAATTTTTATGAACTCTTTGCTCTGGTTGGAAATCTTCCTTTTAATTCAGCTCTGCTTCTTAAGGAAGCTACTGTTCAGCAGTTTTTCATAAGTGTTTTAACTGTGCGGACGTTTCCGTTTCAATGTAGTTCTTCAGTATTTTTTATACACTTGTTCATCAACTGTGTTTCACTTTCTTTCTGAGCTTCAGAGTTTTTCTTCACTGCACTATTTTTTCATCTTTACTAATATAAAGTTTGCACAATAACCACTTTGAAGTGCTGTTATTCATCCACTTTTCTTTGCTGCAGTTGATTGATAATTTTTCCCCAAGATAATTTTTGGAAATCTAAACACAGTTTTTCAGCTTTTTATAATTTCAATTTTTCAATAACCTTTCTTCAATTGTATGTTCTCTTACAAAATATTCAATAGGTAATTTTTCCGTAAGAGCAGTTTTATAATTTTTCCCCAAGATAATTTTTGGAAATCTAAACACAGTTTTTCAGCTTTTTATAATTTCAATTTTTCAATAACCTTTCTTCAATTGTATGTTCTCTTACAAAATATTCAATAGGTAATTTTTCCGTAAGAGCAGTTTTATAATTTTTCCCCAAGATAATTTTTGGAAATCTAATCACAGTTTTTCAGCTTTTTATAATTTCAATTTTTCAATAACCTTTCTTCAATTGTATGTTCTCTTACAAAATATTCAACAGGTAATTTTTCCGTAAGAGCAGTTTTTCCTCTATCCTATTTAAGCTACAGGTTTTCTCCGATAACACTGATCCTATTACAATTTTATTTCCATTACCGATCTCTTTTATTTTTACATTTGTACTATATTTTTACCTATTTCTGTTTTCGATGAGAATGAAGCATTAAACTTTTCGCACAATTTCCTTTTCTCAAAACATCGTTTGAAAAATTCAATGCACTTCCTAAGGAGCCTGCTAATATTGATCTATACTGGATAAATAGACCACCAAGGAAAGAAAAACGATAATTTGCAATAAGATTGACTGAAGCTTTGTTTTAACCATAACACTGCAAGGACATTGAAATGCGATTGATTCCACAACAGACGAAAAGGGAACATCTGCCAATATGAGAAACACTTATAGCGTGGAATAAATCCCTTTATTTTATGGCGTAATGCAACATATACAAAAGTCGCCAGGTTTTCGCTCTTCACTGAGAGGTTTTCTTCAGGGCAGTTGTTACACATAAAATGTAGAGAATTGAAACGCGTAAGAAACAAAGACGACTTTTTAAAACAGCGTTGAAGACATCACCAGCGGTATGACATGTTATTTTTCACACTATTGTGGGCTGTGTTGCAACTTGTTTCTAGTCTTTAACTCTTTAAACAACCAGATCAGATGTAAAGGATTTTAGGATGGGAGTGTCTGACCATCAGTACTTAAACAACCCTCAGAAGTAGGAGATTTGGGGTAGAGGGCCGAACAGGAAAGCCTCACTGAAGCGAGGTTATAGAAAGACGCCCTTATTTATAACTGGGGAGCCAGTACCGGGGTCCGACGGCTTAATGTGCCCATGCAACAAACGGTGGATATTTAGTGGTTCGAGCATTCTTACCTGCCTGGGATCGAACCTGAGACTCTTTCGTAGTAGTCCCGAACGTTGACCAACATGCTATCCGCGTCCCATCCCTTTAAGCGACCGACGGACCTGAAGCAAGTGCTGTCCAAAATTTTCTGCTTTTCCCAAAGAGAAATGTTCACTTAACTGCCGGTGTTAACAAAAGCTACGGCAAAACAATTACTTTCCCTGCTATCATCTCAGCAGTACCGACCATAAACCTGTCACGGATGAAAAACGCTTACTTCTAATTCTTTGCTCCATGACCCAAGGCATGATATGCAGGGACTGGTCCCACCGACACAGACTACAGTATTTTTTTTTTTTAAATTGGAGGTTTAACGACCACCGGGAGCAACTCAATAGGTTATAAGCAGTCGCCCGTCCCTAATTTAATGCAACTGGTTCCATGGAAGGGAGAGAGCCAGTGCCGTAAAGCAAACACAACATCCATGTCTCAGCGGGATTCGAACCCAGACCCCTTTCGGACGAATGATCAGAGGCCATTGCTAAGACCACTGCGCCACTGGGGCGGCGACTAGAGTATCGCACGGGCCTTAATTTGGAAAATTCGTCTTCGCCTGGGCCCGAACTTTAAAAGCCCGGTCCGGTTCATAATTTCCAGTTTTTAGGGGCCGCGGGTGGCCTAGTGGGCAACGTTCGTGACTGCCACGGAAAGGACCTCAGGTTCGATCCCAGGCAGGTACGAACTCTCGATCTACTAAATATCCGCCGTGCGTCGGATGGGCACGTTAAGCTGTCGGACCTCGGGTACTGGCCCCCGGTAATAAATAAGGGCGTCTTCCTCCTCCTTTCTACTTCGCTTCCGTGTCACTTTCATATCGGGCGCTCTAGCCCAAAAATCTCCTAGCTTCCTATTTCTAAGGGTTGTTTAAGACCTGGGGTCAGACACTGCCTTCCTAAAATCCTCTACATATGATCATTTAATTTCCAGTTTTGGACTTTCATCAAGCCTTTTCTGCCACTTATTGCAAATAGCGCAAGTTTTCAGCACAGTCTTGGTTGACTTGGCGTATAGTTCCAGGGATGGGAAAAAGCCAAATGGACAACAACAATGTCTATGTTTTTCAGCTGGATTCGAGCCCAGAATTAGAAGTAAGGAAAATCACAAGCCCGCTTCCTGAACGAGAGTTTGTCCAATATGAATAATGTGTTGCGACACTTAACAAAAAGATTTATAAGATATTTTTCACTATCCTCTGTGGCAATGTTTCTCAAACTTTGATCGCTCATGGACTACTTTAAGCATTTCTTTGCTTATCGCGGACGACCAAGCGGGGGAGGCTGGGGAACTTACCTGGGAGAAATTTGTAGTTGAAAAATATAATGTCTGATGAAACTGAGGTTGCCAGCCATGGTTAATAATATTGGAACCTACCGGAGGACACCCTCGTCAGCCGGTGAGTAATAACTCACCGCCCCCCCGCTCCAAGGAAAGACACAATCCAAGTATCTCCGATTTATGTGGTTTATAGATAGGCTTATGAGCTCCAGCTAGCTCGATTTATCGCCTCCCCCTCCCCTTGAAATGTAATTTTTAGTTAATTTTAGCTTCTTTCGGTAAGTTTTAAGCTTTTTTCAGCAGTTTTTTACTTGAAAATAATACGGTCCCAAATTAGGACCAGTAAGCACCGACCTTAGGCAGAAAATCGCCAAAAATTACGACCAGGTGCTTAAAATACCGGTCGGCTGTCAACTCTAACTGAAACAAATTAATTTTTTGAGTACCTATATTTCATAAAGAAAGAGTTTGGTGAAGTTATGATTTTACTTTGTCAGTTTGTAACGTGCCTGCACCGCAGGACGCAGTGTTTCTCAAAGTGTGGTCCACGGACCATTGGTGGTCCGCAGATATTTCTGAAGTTAACAGAAAAGTAACCAAAGCTCTTATGGAAACAGCAACAAAATTAGCTGGGTCTAAGAACAAATTGCATGTGAACAAATTATCAGGAAAAACCAAAATGTTGATGCAAAAAAGAAGAGTGATGAGGACAACTAAAGAAGACGTGACTTCCAAAGTGGAATATATAGAGCTATGCAAGTCAGTAAGAAAAAGTATCACTGAAGACGTAAGAAAATTCAACTGTGAACTAGTGAGGAAAGCAATTGAAAACAACCAAAGCCTAAAGATAGCAAAGGGACATCTCAGTAAGTGAAGAAAACAGATTATGGCTCTGAGAAAAGAAGATGGTTCTGTAACAAGAAATAGAGGCGAAATTTTGACAAGAGTGAAAGATTTCTACTCCAAATTATATGAAAGTGATGATACATGTACTCCAGACATCATGAAAGGTACCAGTACCAGAGTTCTTCCAGTCCTTCCAGCAGAAGTTGCACATGCAATCAAGAACATGAAGCGGGGAAAAGCTCCAGGAGAAGATGGAATTACTGTAGACATCATACAAGAAGCAAGTGGAGAAATCGAAACAGTACTCGCCCAAATTTTCACTCGATGCCTTACTGAAGGGAAAATTCCTGAGGATTGGAACAACGCTACAATGATCTTGCTACATAAAAAAGGTGACATTGAGGATCTCAGGAACTACAGACCTATCAGCGTACTATCAGTGGTTCATAAAATCTTCACTAAAGTTCTTTCACACCGCTTGAAGGTGACACTGGACATGGCTCAACCGAGAGAACAAGCTGGTTTCAGGCGTGGCTACAGCACAATAGATCATACCCACGTACTGAGAGAACTAATTGAAAGAGCGAGGGAATATGAACTTCCATTGTGCATGGCTTTTATCGATTATGAAAAAGCCTTTGATTCGGTGAAACCATCAGCAGTTGCAATGGCTCTGAAATCCTGCGGTATTGAAGATGCATACATTAATATTATTAATAGCATCTATGAAAATGCAAGTGCAAAGATTCGGCTGTTTGAAAATACAATACACATAAAAATTGGAAAAGGAGTGAGACAAGGTGACACTATATCTCCGAAGCTCTTTAATGCCACATTGGAAAATGTCTTTCAATCACTGAACTGGGAAAACAAAGGGATAAAGATTAATGGAGATTATCTAACCCACCTTCGTTTTGATGATGACATAGTCATTTTTGCAACTACCCCATCAGAGCTACAGAGTATGATCCAGGAACTTGCTGACAAGAGTAAAGAAGTGGGATTAAAAATGAACTTTCAGAAGACAAAAGTGATGTACAATGCTTTTACAAGAAATGAAGATTTATCGATTGATGGAGAAAAGCTGGAGATAACAGACACGTACGTTTATCTTGGACAGCAGATATCAAGTGAGGGTCACATTGGTGAAGAAATTAATCGGCGTACAAAACTTGCCTGGAGAGCTTTTGGAAGAAACAGCATAATTTTCAAGAGCTATATGCCATTATGTCTTAAAAGAAAAGTGTTTGATCAATGCATCCTTCCAGTGCTTACGTATGGTGCAGAGACGTGGACCTTAGCTAAAAGAGACATACAAAGGCTGCAGACAACTCAAATAAGCATGAGAGGTGCATTCTTGGTGTAACCAGGAGAGATAAGAAGAGGAACACGTGGATCCGAAAATGACAAGAGTGGAAGACATCATGATCAGAGTTAAATCCCTGAAATGGCAATGGGCTGGACATACTGCCAGAAGAACAGACCATCGATGGACAGCCAAAATTTTAGATTGGATTCCAAGGGACAGGAAAAGACCCAGAAGAAGACCACATGGAAGATGGGTGGATGAAATTCGAAAGTATGCGGGAGTGACATGGAGGAGACTGGCACAAGGCAGACCGTTGTGAAGGAAACTTGGGGAGACCTTCGTCCAGCAGTGGATTGATAATGGTTGACAATGATGATGATGATGATGATGATATGAGGTTTAACGACCACCGTGAGCAGCCCAATGGGCTAGAAGCAATCGTCCGTCTTTAATTTAGGATCACTGGTTCCAGGGAAGGGGAGAGTCAGTGCCGTAAGACAAACCCAACATCCATGCCTTACCGGGATTCGAACCAGGACTCCTTTTGGGCGAATGATCAGAGGCCATCGCTTAGACTACTGCGTCACTGGGACGACACCTGAATATTTAGAGCTATTAGATAGAGCCATTAATCATTTTTCTTACAACTGAGTTTGAATTTCCGGATTTAGTTGAAATTAAGAGCAAGAAAAGAAGTGATTAGATGTGGAAGCTACTCTACTATTCAAACTATCGGTCATAGAACCGGATATAGAGCAGTGTTTCTGCTCTATATCCGGTTCTATGGTCAGACACTCCCTTCCTAAAATCTTCTACATATGATCTATCTGAATGCTGTGAAAAGATAATCTGGTGTAAGGGCTGAAAAGTACTGGTTCTTTGATTTTTGCGAAATTTCAGTTTAAATACGGAAAAGATAACCCGAAACGGACTTTTCTGAAATAAACGGAATTTCTGATTACGAAATATCTGTGAAAATACGGAAGTTAAAATAAACGGGTACTTTTAAAAACAGAAATTTCTGGAAAATATAACGTATATTCTATTTTAACTTTCCTTTTGAGTTTCTCTTTCTTTGTAAATTTGAGTTTGTTCTCTTACACATTTTCAAACCTTAACGGCCGCCCTGGTGGCGCAGTTGCCTAAGTGATGGCCTCTGATCATTCGTCCGTAAGGGGTCCGGGTTCGAATCCCGTGAGGCATGGATGTGGTGTTTGTCTTACGGCACTGGCTCTTTCCCTTCCCTGGAACCAAGTGATCGTAAGTTAGGGACGGGCGACTGCTTATAGCCCATTGAGTTGCTCATGGTGGTCGTTAAACCCCAATAAAAAAAAATTAAAAAACCTTGACGTTATGTCTTTTCCTTCAAACGAGAATGACGTTGGCAACACACTGAGGTCGGAACAAGGGTGATGTATGTGTGGCCGGATAAGAACTATAGATAAAAGGGCAATGCAGCGGTTCTTTAAAGGGGGGAGGGGGATGTGCCGCTGGTTGCCCAGTGGTCAACGCCCGTGACTGCCACGGAGAAGACCTAAGGTTCGATCCGGGGCAGGTACGAACGCTCGAACCACTAAATATCCACCGTGCGTTGGGTGGGCACGTTAAGCCGTCGGACCCCGGGTGCTAGCCCTCCCCCGGTAATAAATAAGGGGGTCTTCCTCCTCCTTTCTACCTCGCTTCCGTGTTACTTTCACAGGCACTCTAGCCCAAATCTCCTATAGCTTCCTATTTCTAAGGGTTGTTTAAGACTTGGGGTCAGACACTCCCTTCCTAAAATCCCCTACATATGATCTGATCTGATCTGTTTAAGGGGGATGGATGTTCGTGATGATAGATATGCTGTTATAATAACCTGTGTTTGGATGTTAAATCACTCATATTGTATCGAGTAAATCAGTACATCATACAGTATGTGAGTGTGTAGTCAACCCATGCAAGCACAATAAAAGTATTGTAAATACTGATCGACCTCTTTCTTGTAAGTTGTATGGGTACCTTCTAATATTGCATTAACTTAGCACACGTAACGTAATTACTGACGTAAGGACTAAGTTACAACGGAAATAAAATTACGTTATTAAAAGACGGAACCCTACCAGCAACTTTGCTGCACGCTATTTTCTGAAATTTTCCGTGAATTCACACCACTTATTTTTTACAGTGTATTTATTTCGGCTTATAGATGCTTTTGTTTTTATTCAATAACTTAACGGCGTGTTATAGCACAATGAACATTTGAAACTCCAGAATGCCACATAAGGATCGAGTCGGTAAATCAGAACAAGAAACAATTATTAATCACACAGTATGTACAGGTTTGTAGTAAACTAACTCTGAAACACTTGGGGAAATCGGATACTTTTTTTTTTTTTTTTTTTTTTTTTTTTCATCACTCACGATGCAACACGAAATGCCTGACTCCTCCCGGTAATTTTGTCCATCGTATAAACAAAAGTGTTTTTTTTTCTTTCTTCTTTTTTGTCCAGTTGTCATTCTTCAGTTTTGTTTCCTTCGTTACGTGCTTTAAGAAAATATTTTTATGTGTATCAGGAAACAGCAAGATTCAGTAACACATGCCTCAGAGAAGAAAGCCAGTTCCGCTGACGAGTAGTTGAGAGGGAAAACAGTCTTCCTGACATATATTTCAGAAAATAAGTCTAACAAACACCTGTTTCCGAAAAAAATAATGTCAACCTCATTGACAAATCCTTCAGCGCTTTAGATAGCTCACAGCGTGTTCCAAGAATATGGCAGCACGCTGAGGTTTTGCATCGGTTTCTCTTACACCTGCAAGAACTGAAGCGAGAGTAAAATGGAAGCCTCATCTTTTCACACCAGGTCTAATAAGCTATCGATCATACGATTCTCTAAGGATGGCCTAGAAGGGATCTCCAAGCAACAACTACCGTTTCTTGGAACTGCTTCCATATCTTGGAAACCACATACGCATTAACTCCCAGTCGATGACCCATTTCAACTTGACCCGGTCTTGTGCCTATTCTGGAGATTGTTCTTCAGAGAAATGAGTCGTTTAACCGGATTCGTCTGATCACTGGGTGCAAAAATGACAATCGTAACTGTTAAGAACTTTGTTCTTTGCGAAACGGTCGATTTGGGTGGAGTCTCATGTCCGAGGTTAATTTGCATGTTGCGACAAGACGTAACTGTTGTCTCACGCACAGCTCGCGTTCTGCAGGTATACGCAATTCATTTAAGGGAAACATTTTTCTCATTTCATTCAAAAACTAAACAAGGCGATTTTTTATCGGAAGTTTAACGACCATCGTGGGCAACTCAATGGGCTATAAGCTGTAGTCCGTCCTTAATTTAAGGCCACTGACTCCAGGGCAGAGTTGGAAACGGGTCAAAAATTTTGAACCCGGGCCCGGCCGTCACCTAATTGGACCCGACTCGAACCTGACCCGGAAAAATCTGCTTTGAACTATAAATTCAAAAATATCACCATCATAATTGTTTTCCATTGTTTCCATTATCAATCCAATGCTGGATGAAGGCCTCCCCAAGTTTCTTCAACAATCGACTGTCTTAGGCCAATCTCCTCCATCCATCCATCTCCCACGTGGTCTTCTTCTGAGTCTTTTCATGTCCCTTGGAATCTAGTCTAAAATTTCGGTTGTTCATCAGTGGTCCGTTCTCCTAGCAGATGTCCATCACGTTGTCATTTCAGGGATTTTACCCTGATCATGATGTCTTCCACTCTTGTCTTTTTCCTTATTCACGAGTTCCTCTTTTTATCCTTTTTGTTTACACTATGCATGCATCTCACCATGCTTCTTTAAGTTGTTTGCAGTCTTTGTATGTAATTTTTAGTCAAGGTCCACGTATCTGCTGTGTACGTAAGCGCAGGAACGATGCATTGATTAAACACTTTTCTTTTAAGCCGTAGTGGCACATTGCTCTAAAAAATTGTACTGTTTCTTCCAAAAACGCCTATTAATTTGTACATTAATGTGACCCCTCGCTTGATATCTCCTGCCCAAAGTAAATGTAGGAATTGGTTATCTCTAGCCTTTCCCGATCAACTGATAAACCTTCATTCCTTGTAACAGCATTGTACATCAGTTTTGGCTTCTGAAAGTTCATTTTTAGTCCCACAGCAAGTTCGTGGATCATACTCTGCAGCTCTGAAGCATTATTTCAAAGACTTCAGAAGTGTTGTTTGAAATATTTTTTTTTTTCAAAAATAAAACAGAGTGGACTGATCCGACCCGTTTGACCCTCAAGAAATTGTCGACCCGCTGACCCGTTTCCATCTTTGCTCCAGGGAAGCAAGGGAAACAGTGCCGTAAGACAAACACAACATACCGGGATTCGAACCCGGACGAATGGTCATAAGCCAGCGCTTAAACCACTGCGCTACCGGGGCCGTGACGATTTGGAAAGTTGGTGAAATTATTAGTGAAAGAGACACAATCTGCAATTTTATCGAAAGCAGACTATTAATGACAGATATTTGTTCCTCCCAAGAATTTTATTTGTTTTTCTTCAGGATTTAGACTCTTCGTGAGCATCTGAGGCTCTAAGGAGTCATCCATCTCAAATTTGATTACTCATAAAGTAATCAGAAAGCCTATGAGCAATCAAAATAAATACTCGCAGCTTAATTAGAAGGCTGAGTGGTCGAAGGCGCAGGTTTCTGACTGATCGTCTGCCATAGGCCCGGGTTCGAGTCCGAGATGATGTATGGTTGGAACGCCTGTCTCACTAGAACAGGGATTCTTAACCTTTTATGACTATGACCCAAAATCAGCAAGACGTTCAACTTCACGACCCACGGGTCTATTTTGAAATTCAAAATCCTAATGTAATAATATAAATTAGTTTAGTAATTATTCATTATTATTATACAAAGTGTAACAAAAGTTTTGGTTTTTGAAATTACAGTCAAACCAGGGGCACAACCAAGTGTGTGTGTGTGTGGGGGGGAGGGGTAGTGCTATCTATATAGTGAGAAGGAATGAATAATAACTTATTGTGAGGCAAATAATATGAATAATTGGAAATTAAAACCTTTCACAAAACAGATTTCAAAAATAATTACTCACAATAGTTCACTGGAGATCCTTGGCCTTGCACTCGTGCTAAAAGCTCTTCAAACCGTGGTCATGGGTTATTATTAACGAACTAGCGTATAGCCAGTCCTGGAACGGTTGTTTTTTAAGCTTTAAATAAACATTAGTATGTAGGGGATGTTGCCCGTCCTGTGACGTAGTGAAATTTTTAATTGAAGCAGATTGAAAACAAATTAATTAGACGCCGGATTTCTTTAAGGAAACCGTAAAAACGTATATAGTAAGAACTCATTCATGCTAAAACTATAAATTATATGCTATTTATTTCCTTTTTCAAAAAGACCTGCGATAAATAACATTCTGTTTAAAATATTTGTTGTTCAATAATTGTAGATTAGAACGTTTAGATAGATCCACGTTTTGCAAAATGTGTAATACAATAAGCACTAAACTCGGAAAGTTGTTTTCGTCTAACCTTACCTTAAAAACTTTTTCTTTGATCTTTCGCCTTCAATGACTTTTTCTCCGGCACACTTCTTATTCTCTTCACGGCTTGTTTTAGACTGTCCTATTCAACAGTTAATTTGAAACTTCATAACAAAGTTTCTTTTACAAAATAATGCGACATCTGGTATTACAAATCGGAACTATCTAAATTCTCGACAGTGAGCTATTGGGGCGACATCTGCTTTTAGATGCAATCTTGCTCACTTTGACATCTCAAGATTTCAGTTTTTATTGTAGGCTAGAGCGTTTAAATAGATCGATATCTTGCAAAATGTATGATATAATCAGCACTAAACTTAGAAAGTTAGTTAAATTAAAAAATTAAAAAAAATAATTAAAGCGTACTAAATTAAATTAATATACAATATAATTATGCTAAATTAAATTAATATACAAACGCAACTTGCTGTGATATCAAGATTTTAATTCGAATTTTGTAGATCGGATAAACAGAACTCGAGTCATTGATAATACACTGTTTTTAAATTAGCACTCGATCACCTTGACATCTCAGTGTGATCACGCGTAAACTCAATTTGCTGTGATATTAAGAATTCATTTAGAATTTTGTAGATCGGAAAAATAGATAGGTATACGCTGCCGCTAACTGTTGTTTAGTAGTAGGGCTTGGTTCCAAACTTCTTATGCGGCGCTCTAATTCATCCCATAGGTGTTCTATGGGATTAAGATCAGGGCTCTGTGCTGGCAAATCCACTCACGATAGAGAATTATCGTCAAACCGCGCCGTAACAGTCCTTGCTTTATGGCTCGGTGCATTATCCTGCTGGCACCAACAAGGCTCGGTTCCATGGTATTGCCACAGAGTTGATAGGGCATAATTGTCCAGAATATCGAGGTAGACGTGTTGGTTAACAATTTTGTCTACGATAACAAATGGAATGGGACCTTACCACGAAAAACAACCCCACACGAGTACACTGCCAGCTCCAAACTTTACTGTAGGAACAGTACACTGTGGTAAATAGCGTTCCCCTGGCTGCCGCCATGCCCACATACGGTCATCAGACTGATGGATCGTGTATCTGGATTCATCAGTCCATAGGACCCGTTTCCACTGATCTACGGTCCACGATAAGTGTTCTCTACACCATTCTAAACGACGCATAGCATTCCGAGTGGAAATGAAAGGCTTATGAGCAGCCGCACGGTTAGGGTAACCCATGGAATGAAGTTCTCTGCGAATGGTACGTATACATACCGAGGTTCCAGCAGTTTTACTCACCTGTACACTGAGGTGATTTTTACTCACCTGTGCACTCGCTGGACATATCCAGCGAGTTGAAGTACTCAAAATCGACAGTGGCCTACGTGATTGGCAAGTGGAAGATGAGAGATGACTGTCGGAATGTGCCGCGACTCGGCAGACCCACAAAACTGGGAGTTAGAGACCGACGGGTGCTGGCCAGAGAAATTCGGAAGAACCGCACCAAATCGATGGGCCACATCAGCCAGGAGTTTCAACAGGCATCCGGGAGTGTTCTTTCGATGAAAACCATCGGTAAGGAAGCCTATCTGCTCGGTTATCATGGACGTGCTGCCGCCCACAAGCCTTTGATCACCAAGTCCAATAGCGCTGCTCGGCTAACGTGGTGCAAAGAACGTCGACAGTGGACTGTTGAACAGTGGAAACAGGTTCTCTGGAGCGAAGAATCAAATTTCACCCTCTACCGTTCGGATGGCAGGGTTTGGGTTTGGCGTCTCCTGCCGGAATGTACTGTGCCAACTGTGAAGTTCGGCGGCGGTGGAATTATGCTATGGGGGTGTTTCTCCTGGTATGGCATGGGACCCTTGGTCGCAATTCCTGGTAGACTCAACGCCGAGACCTACTGCACCATTTTGGATGACCATGCGCTTCCTACGTTGTGGCAGTTTTGCGGGGTGGACCCATGTTATTTTCAGGATGACAATGCCACCAGTCATGTTGCGAGGTCCACCATGGCTTGATATGGTGACAATGGGGTTAATCGAATGGACTGGCCTGCGCAGATCCCGGACCTTAACCCTATCGAGCACCTCTGGGACGAGTTGGAGCGTCGATTTAAGGGGTGCCCCCACCGTCCGAAATCGGTGAAGGAACTGACCTTTCTTCTCCAAGCCTAGTGGAAGAAAATGCCGCTAGGCGTCGTACAACGCCTGGTTGAAAGTATGACCCGAAGGGTCGCAGCTGTAATCACCGCTCGTGGAGGCTCCACCAACTATTGAAGGTGAATAAACTTCGTTTTCCTTTGCTATCACAGGTGTCCAATTACTTGTTCGTAGATAGTGTATGTTACTGGCATTTTTCCACGATTATTTTGTTTCTATAAGATGGGCTGGAGAGATTCTTTTTAGTACAAAATTCGTCTGAAATCTTCCCCTTTAGTATAAAACTTCTCATTTTTGCTTGGAATAGAAAATTTCGGTGTAAGCGTTGCCTAGCGCATGGCTAAAATAACAGAATACGAGGAAGATGCACGTCTTTTGAATCCTTTCCAACATAAAACAAATATTTCAGAGCAGATTTTGAGAAAACTTAAATTCAGCTAAAAGTGAATACGCTTCGCTTACATCACCTAGGGAAAATCCGACACATACGCAACTTGACCTGGGTTATTCATATTGAATAAAACCTGTTACGAAAAAAAAAAAAAAAGGCGTTAATCTCATTAATTTCCACAGTCGATAAAACATCCACAAAGAGAAACAGTAACTTACTCCCACTAGCAGCTGAAAAGTGTGTTACTAAAATTAAAAATCTTGCTCAAAACGTTTTTCATAGCAGAAGATATCAGTGGCAAAAGGGATTTTCAAATTGAACAATTAGAAGAGAAGTTGTAGGGTATAACGTGGTATAACTTTATGTGACCTCTAGCGGAAAAGCTGTGCGTTACTTATAAAAGAAATTAGGTGCAAAATATACTATACATAATATCAATAGTTTTTATCTTATCTTCATAATACAGGATAATTCCAAATGATTGCCCCGATTACAAATGACAATAACGTGTTCACGAAGATAAATAGACAGCCGATATCTCTACACAAGAAAGAAGAAAGTTTAGAATTTTATTGGAACCTACTGCTGTGTTGCTATGGTGACGTAGGAAAGAAAGCTGCCCGTGCGCCAAATCCACTTTCCAGTGTGAAGGTCTATGGACCTTTTTTCTTCATTGAAGATACAGTAGCTGGTGACGTTTATCTAGATATGATTCAGCAATCACTACTTCCACAACTGGATGACGATACCACGGAGTACATCCTACAGCAAGATTTAGATAATGTACGTTTGCCAATTTTTGAACAAAATATTGCCGAACCGTTGGATTGGTCGTTGTGGACAGGACGACAGGGTTTTTTGCAAGTGATCCCCCCCTCCCTCCCCCGGTTTCCGGATCTTACTCCTTGTGACTTCTTTTTGTGGGGGTATGTGAAAGACCATGTGTATGTGCCACCTTTGCCGAGAACACTGCACGAACTAAAGATGCGTATTCAGCCTAGCACTGGCATCAGTGACTACGGACATGCTTCATAATGTATGTCGTGAAATGGATTACAGTTTAGATGTTGTCCGCGTGACCCAGGGGAGTCACATAGAATATTTGTAAGGTATGGAAACAAAATTCTAAACTTCCTTCTTTATTGTGCAACAATGTGATCTCCGTATCTATGTTCATAAACCAGGTATTGTCATTCGTAATCGGTGCAATCATTTTGAATTACCCTGTATAATCTCTTCATATTAATATACTCGTCATAAATATACTCTATAACCGGTATAGCACAGTTGGTAAAGTCGCTATACGCTGTGCGGGAGGTGGACATTTCCGATGGGTGTCCACCATTAAAAAAATCTACTTAAAAATGAGAACCTGAACCTACTCGAACCTGAACCTACTCGAACCTGAACCTACTCGGGTTTTTTTTTTAAGTACAATCGTATCGTAAACGAGTACATGACATGCTCAAATATAGGTAACCATACGTACTTAAAAATAACTGCGTCAATAAATATAATCTCGTATTACTTCATTTTAGATATTATAGATTTCAAAAGAAATTGTTTAATAAATGTGTAAAGCGACACACGTAAATAATTAGTATAACAAAGTCACTGATCACAAGTAATTTAATTGTGCATTAAGTATCTTTGTGCACATTTTTACATTAACTATATATGTGTCAATCTCATAAATAATACATTGTCGCTCCATCACTATATTTGTCATAAAATTGTGCGGTCCATTTGTCCAGTATGTGACAACGAGTATATCTAGTATCCCAGATGTGCAATTGAATAATATACTTCCAGTTGATTCTATGAATAAATGAGCATGTATAGAGTACACGTATTCCGAACTCGAAATCGAAACTTGGGCAGCAGGTGGCCTAGTAGTCAGCGTTCGTGACTGCCATGGAGGTAACCTCAGGTTCGATCCTGGGCAGGTTCGAACCACTACATAACCGCCGTGCGCGAGAATGGCACGTTAAGCCGTCGAACCCCGGGTACTGGCCACTCGGTGATAAATAAGGGTGTCTTCCTCCTCCTAACTACCTCACTTCCTTGTGACTTACCTATCGAGCACTCTAACCCAAATCTCCTAGCTTCCTATTTCTAAGGGTTATTTAAGACCTGGGGTCAGACACTCCCTTCCTAAAATCCTCTACATATGATCTGATCGAACTCGAAATCGAGCAGCTGATGGCTTAGTGGTTAGAGATTCAGACTGCTGATGGAGGGACCCGACGTTCAAATCTAGCCTGATAGGTGTGGTGGTGTGAATTTCTAACAATCGCTGAATATCCGCCATGCATCGG
This sequence comes from Macrothele yani, assembly GCA_039090855.1. Classification (NCBI taxonomy): domain Eukaryota; kingdom Metazoa; phylum Arthropoda; class Arachnida; order Araneae; family Macrothelidae; genus Macrothele; species Macrothele yani. The sequence goes on along the minus strand of CM076990.1, from coordinate 41,879,487 downwards.
ACGAGCACGTTAAGTGACGGCCCCCGTTTAGGAATCCCCGTGTTACATACTGGTGTTCATTCCTAAGCGCCCCCCCTAATTTCTCGCTGCATGCTATGTGCAAAATGGTACGCTTGTACGGTACGGTGGCGCCATTTAGTGTGCTGTCATTTACAAACTATCCTGTCATAATCGCTAGATTCGCTCCAACTTCCTACAGTTTCTGTGCCCTCCCCGAAAGGGCACAGAAACTGAATGAAGTTAGAGCATATATATGTATTTGAGCGATATGGATTTTTTGAGTACATACAGTATATTTGAAATAGATGTACTCAAAAATGAGTACATAAATTTTAAATTAGGAATACCAGATATACTCACAATTGATTCCCTGATGTACTCAAAAGTGAGTACGTGTCTTTTCCAAAAATGAGACACAAGTACTCGGAGAAATTATAAATAAGCCCAGAATGTACTCAAAAACGAGTACATTTTGCTTATTTCTAAGTACCAATTTTTAACGGTGTTCGAATATAGGTCCTGCCAGCCATCTAGTCTGCGAATTTTCTTGGGTTTTCCGTAGACTCACTGTGTTTGGGGACGTCAATGTGTAGATGGTTCCCTGTGAAGTCGGTCCAAGACGCACTTTGTCCCTTACCTGCATGCAGCAGAGGAATGGCAAGCCGGCTGCATTACATTGACAGCAAACCTCAAGGGCGCATAGTCGTTTTTACGGACTCAACCCGCCATGGGCGGACGAGACAGAGAGAGAGACAGAAAAAGAGAGAGAGAGAACGAAATATACTCTTCATGCATATCGGTGTTGAAGAATTTTTACTCTTCATAATGAAGAGTATCTCACCAAGAACATATTTTTCTAAAAGATTTTTTGAATCGAAAAAAAAAACTAATTTTACATAGAAATATACGCTGACGTACTCTGGCGACATAATTTTCCATAAGGAAAATGTAGAAATTATTATCCCCCCTATAAAATTATTCTTCGCAGCAAAAGCTAGTCTAAGAAAAAATAATTTTTCAAACACGTCTTCTCGGGGCAGAGAGAGCAAGAAAAAAGTTGACATATACGCCTCCTTGAGTGAAAACTGTAGTTTATTTAAAAACGATAACGTTTCTAATATTCACTGTAGAAAATGGCATACCTTAAAAAAAAACAAATTCTTTTTAGCGGTATTCTGATAAACGTAGATACTTTTGCAAACAGAAATCTGCACTAACACCTCCCACAGCCATAACTGCAAACTACTAGCAAACCAAAGTGCGTGCAAAATGTTCCATGAGGCGAGTGGTATCCGGTGTTGTAAGAATTTTTTAAATCAAACTTTTAGAAGCAGAGATATCAAGAAAAACAGATCAAATATTTGCGTCTCTTAGCGGAAATATTTGTACATTGCTGGACAATTGCTAAGGACGGATCATAAACGGCTATATAGCGCATAAAAAAGTAAGTGTGGTTGGATGCCAAGTGAAATAAAATAATGTCAGAATGCCAGGACATTACAAAAAAGACAATTTATTGTGCTCTGAAATCCAGAAGGCTTTGGAACGTGTTCAAGGGACAAACAGGCCATTTTGTGCAGAATACGTAAACGTGAAAAAAATGCAATTACCGTCTGCCGGCGTTCCGGCGTAAGATGCCAATACGGGATATGGCCACCATGGAGGGCGATGCAAGATTCAACACGTCGTGTCATGCTTTGCACAACATTATCAAGCAGCTGTTGGGGTAATTTATCCCATTCCTCTGTCAGTGCACGGATGAGGGTGTCCTTGTTTATTGGAGGGTATTGGCGACCAGCAAGACTCCTCCCCAAAGCATCCCACACATTTTCAATGGGATTCAGATCTGGAGAACGTGCTGGCCATACGAGGCGTTGAATATCCTCGCTCTCAAGACACTCCTGGACAGCGACTGTTCGATGACATGTTGCGTTGTCGTCCATGAAAATGAATCTATCACCGACAGCACCACGGAACATGCGAACATGAGGTAGCAGAACATCATTAATGTATCGTTGGCGAGTCCTAGTCCCAGTTGGAAGCACATAGAGGGACGTACGGCCATTGATCATGATGCCAGCCCATACCATGACACTACATGTCGGATATCGGTCCCTTTCCTGTATGTTTGCTGGACAATATGCAGTACCACTATCACGCCAGATCAGTTGTCGTCGACAATCAGATGACAGACTGTATCTCCTCTCATCTGAGAAGAGGACAGCAGACCAGTCGTTATCAGTCCAGTTGCGATGTTGATGGTACCATTGCAAACGGGCGGTACGGTGACGTCTGGACAATGGGATGCACACAACAGGACGGCGGGCGTATAGTCCTCCTTCATACCAACGTCTGGCGACAGTTTTTCGGGAGATCCGCTTGCCAGTAGCAGCCATAAACTGATTTGCTACCTCACTAGCTGTGCTGCGCCGGTGTCTTTTTGTTGATAGCACTATGTACCGATCTTCTGCAGGTGTCGTACTGCGAACACGACCTCCCCGTGACGTTTGCTACACTCTCCATTTGTTTGAAATGATTTCCAAAGCCTTGAAACAACACTGTGGCTGACGTCGAACTCCCTGGCAACATCTGTTATTTTTCGCCCTTCTTCAATCTTTTGCCAATAATACGGCCACGCGTAAAATCATCTAAGTGATGTCGGGAAGACATACTGAAAACTGCAAGTTCGTCAATTGATTCTTTCCCTTTCAACTTTGCGTTTGAACAACAACGTTCAATACGCGTCAAATCCTTTATATCTCTTTTCAGCGCTATGACGTCACGAACAAGTTCGGCAATCCAAAATTTGCATACGCACAACACGTCTTACTGTATCCCGCACTTATGCTAATTTTCACATTTTCCTGCTTTCCATTTTATGGTTGCTATCGTTTCTATTGTCATCCGTCCTTAGCAATTGTCCGGCAGTGTATTATTTCGGGCACAAAATGCGTATGAAATGTTTTTGTAGTTAGTAGTATCTGACAGAAAACGAATTTTTCCGACTAGGTTTTCAGACGCGTTGATAAAGTCCGTCCCGTATATATATATATATGGAAACATAATTTTGTAAACGAAAACAGTTGCATGCAGAAAATAACTTCTAGTGGAAGATTATGTATTATGAGCAGCGACATAATATGCACACATCAAACGGTGTTGACAACAAAAAATGGAAGAATATTTATATAGCAAACACAATTAATACTTAATTGACCTTCCTCCACGCGCAATAAGCTGAAATATGCGATCTGGTATAATGTATATTAAATTATGCATGCTTGTACCGTCAATATTACCAACAGTTCAGGATTTCATTTTCCAGATCTTTAAAACTTGAAAATTGCCGGTGATTGGCATAAACCCTTCGAACCGATATTCACCAAAGATTTTCAGTTGGGTTGAGATCTGGGCAACGAGCTAGCCACTGCAGTAATTTGACATTGTTCGATCTCAGATAGGCCATCGTAGAAGTTGCTGTGTGAATGCTCGCGTTGTTCTGCTGGAAAACCCTTATTAGGATCACCTATTTCAGCAGCAGCTGGGAGCAAACTGTCTTTTTAAAAGTTCCTGGTATGTTACGGCATTTTGAAAAAACGCAGATATTACCTTGCCCATTAAATCCAAAAAAGGAAGGCCATACCATCACGGAACCTCCTCCGTTTTGTCGGCTGAATATTTGGCGTTTTTCCCGTTCTCATATCATGCTAATAATATTTCGCACTGTATCGGCCATCTAAATTATTTTTTTCATCACTAAATAGTACTTGGAGCCATTCGACCTTCCACGACATATGGTCTTTGGCCCAGTTTAATCGAGCTTGTATGTGCTGTGCAGTTAAAAGCGGTTTCTTACACAGTCTTACATATTTCACAGGGGTGTCTGCTGCAATACTCTATGAACCGTACTTTTTCGACATTTTCACGTTTCCATGATGACTTATATTCCGTACAGACAGATTATCATGCACAGTGAGCCTCTGGATATGTCGTTTCATTCGATGCGAACCGTTGCTATGCAGTCCAGTTCGTATCTGAGCAAGAATTTTTTTGCTACCACTTAAAACGTTATAATTAAGAAACTCCTGAACGTAAACTATCTCCTCCGCTGACAGCTTTTTTTCCACGTTAAAACTGAAACCGCCTCATTACGTTTACCGACTGTTTATCCTGCTCTGACGCCAGGCTAATTTGCATAGCAATGCGTTTTAGTGTTCGCGCGTTTGAGTGAAATTACATATAATTGTGGGACAGTTTCAGTTGCACTACATGTTTAAAACCTTTAATGCGTAACCGAAATTATTATTTTCTCATCCGCAAAATATGTCTACAAAGACTTTGGGCTTTATTTTCACCACTGTGTTAATGGGTTGCGTACGTTTTCACTAATCGTACATTTACTCTGTTTTTACACCTTTCCATATAATTGTGTGACGGACTGTATTACTGCAAATATGCTATAACCAGAAAAGTGACGTAGCCCTCTAGCGGCAAATGTTTGCTTTAAGAAACATTTGAAATTATATGCAAAACATTCAGCATGCGATACGCTGTCCGACAAAGATAGGGTTTCACAAATTGGATTCTTAGAAGCAGAGATATCAAAGGAAATAAGATATACATCTACGCCCCTGGCGGAAACATTGCACATAATTTCAAACAGAAAACACGAGCAAAAGGTTTTCAATGGTGAGGGGTATCTGACCGCAAAGAAACTTCTTCAATCGAGTTTTCAGAAGCTCAGATATTGCTGCAAAATACATCGGAAACATAATATGCACTTACGCCCTCCAGTGACAAAACAGTTCTTCATCAAAGTTAGAAACTACATGCAGAACGTTTCACATTCGTCGCAAAAATTATTTTTCAAATCATAATTTTACAAGCTAATGTATGGGAGAAATCGCAATTTACCTTTACGCTCCCTAACGGGAAAACTGTGCGTTGCTTTGAAAAGAAACTTTACCCAACATAGTCTTTGAAATAAGCAGTATTGAAAGGGGGGGGGGAATACAGCGTGATTCATAATTATTGTCGGGGTTTCCGTGGTCTGGCATGGTCAAACCGTAACCGACGCATTAAAACTGCCTGTGCATAAACAAGTTCACCGAGGAAAGATTTATCTGGCAACACGGTGCCCGCTGCATTGACGTCATAATAATTCAAAATGGCGACTGTTCAAGAAAAGGCAATGTGCGTACTCTGGTTGTTCGAAACAAAGTCAGTTATCACAACGCAACGTCGTTACAGAATGTAGTATGGCAGAGCGACGTTGATTAAAGCAGTTCCAAAAGACTGGTAGTGTGCAGCATCAAGATGATAAAAGACAACATCATAACGCAGACTGGTAGTGAAAGACTGGTAGTGTGCAGCATCAAAAAGGATGAAAAAGACTGGTAGTGTTCAGCATCAAAAGGATAAAAAGACAGCATCAAAAGGATAAAAGACACCATCATAACGCAGACTGGTAGTGAAAGACTGGTAGTGTGCAGCATCAAAAGGATAAAAGAAAGCATCATAACACAGCATCAAAAGGATAAAAAGACAGTTTCAAAAGACTGGTAGTCTGCAGCATCAAAAGACTAGTAGTGTGCAGCATCAAAAGGATAAAAGACAGCATCATAACGCAGACTGGTAGTGAAAGACTGGTAGTGTGCAGCATCAAAAGGATAACAAGACAGCATCAAAAGACTGGTAGTGTGCAGCATCAAAAGACTGGTAGTGTGCAGCATCAAAAGGATAAAAGACAGCATCATAACGCAGCATCAAAAGGATAAAAAGACAGTTTCAAAAGACTGGTAGTGTGCAGCATCAACAGGATAAAAGACAGCATCATAACGCAGACTGGTAGTGAAAGACTGCTAGTGTGCAGCATCAAAAGGATAAAAGACAGCATCATAACGCAGCATCAAAAGGATAAAAAGACAGTTTCAAAAGACTGGTAGTATGCACCATCAAAAGGAACTTCGCAGGACGATGTTGATTGATCGCGTCCAGGAAGCCTTTTCTCGAAGCCCTCAGAAGTCAACGAGGCGAGCTGCCTAACAGTTAGGTATAAGTTTGGAGGGTTTTGCAAATTGTACAGGCTTTAGAGCGAGACGATAAACCCCACCGTTTCCAGTTTGCCTAAGGCATTTTGTTCAAAGTCGAAGCTGATGAACATTACCTGCGGACATAGATATTTAGTGATGAAGCAACGTTTTTCATCTCAGGGAGGGTACATAGGCATAACTGCAGAATGTGGGGATCCAAAAACCCTCACGCTATTCGAGAAGTCGAACGTTATAGTCAAAAGGTGAACGTCTGGTACGCTTTGTCATGTTCGGAAGTGTTGGGGCTCTTTTTCTTTGTGGAGAAAACAGTAACAGTGGTGACTTATCTGAAAATGCTACAGAGTTATCTGTTGCCCCAGTTGGTAGATCGGAAACCCAATGTGGTGTTCCAGCACGATGGCGCACTGCCGCATTGGACTGTTATTGTCCGAGAATTTCTTGAGCTGCATTTTCCTGGGTGCTGGGTTGGGCGTGACGGACCCATTCCGTGGTCTCCGCGCTCACCCGATATTACGTCACTGGATTTCTTCCTGTGGAAATAAGTGAAAAACATCGTTTGACAGACCCCTGTGACCTCCTTCGATGACCTGAAGACCAGAATTGGTGCTGAGATAGCAACAGATACGCCGCAAATGCTGACGAACACTTGGTGGGAAATTGATTATCGCTTGGATATCTTACGTGCCACGAAAGGCGCGCATATCGAAGTAGTTTATTGAAGTGATGTATCGATTCTTAAGTTTATTGAAGTGATGTATCGATTCCACAGGTAATAAAACTTCTAGTTATCATCTGTCATATTCTGTTTGCAGTTTTAATTTATTGTTTTCCGTTTTCCGATTGCGGATGCCACTGAAACCCCGACAATAATTATGAATCATCCTGTATTTTTTCAATCGGATATTTAGAGAAAAGATATAGAACGAAATGCATTTTGAATTCCATAGAACTTGTATTCCCGCCCTCTAGCGGCAAAGCAGTTCACGAGAAAAGGACATGAAAGCAAGCGTCGTCAATGCAGAAAGAATGAATATAATGTCCACAGACGGACGGACATACAGACAGACAGACAGACGGACAGACAGACAGACAGACGGACAGACAGACAGACAGACGGACATACAGATATAGGGACGGACACACTGATACAACATGCATGTACTTTTCTTTTGCAAAAGATGTACTAAAAATTTTACACACGTAATGGTTTTCGTCTACGGACAGAAGATCCTAGAAGATACAAGTGGTTATGACACATCTTGGCGTATTCTCAAGTTGTCCATTTTTCCAACAGACATCTTCGTCATACCTGAGAATTTGATGGTATCTATGTTGTTTGCTTTTTTACCTTTCATCACGGTTTTTCATCACAAAGAAACATTGACAACTTCGAGTGGTTTTCATCAGGTCATTTCTCATGATGACATTTCGCCAATGATGCGGACTGAATTTTTATGGCTCATCTGACTAATGATGCATATCTTGCGCAGCAGAGCGCTGTTCAGCGTCGCTTTACAGAGTGGCTTTTACCGTTGTTCTGCTTGAGCTTCACTGCTTTGATTCTTTTTCTTGCGGTGCTTTCAAGTCTTCCTAAAAATCATTAGAACAACATTCCGAGATCTAAATCGTTTCCTATTGGATTTTGGAACACTAATCGGAGAATTGAAAGAAGGTATGAAAACGATAAGGAAAGACATGAATCGCCTTAACATTTAAACTGACAAATGCCTACGTATATGTCGCACTAATTTTCACTACTAGCATAATCTACAATGATCTCTGTAGCGTTTGTGTGTAGCTGATTTACTAAAACACTACATGAAAGTTCAAGAGGTTTTACTTACAGCTAATACTTTATTGCTGTTAATAAGCACTTGATCATTTGTACTTCAACAAGATGAAATCACGAAACTTGTGTTAATCTCCACAATAACAATTAACTATGAAACACCACACTTTAATTAAGGTAGAACATGTAGCCTTCAAACTACTTAAACGGCAATTATGCAATCTCTTATCTAAAAGGTGAATTAACGTTCACCATCAACACAGCACACTGTTCACCCTACACACAGCTACGTTTCAACAGAACACAGTTCCTTCTCCACACAGCTACTGCGTAGCCATTATATATCTCGTCTTGTTCTTATTACATTCATACGTCTCTTACGTAAGGACCTCATGGTGTTGCCAACCTCCATTCATGTGAGAGAGAAGATATTACGTTAAGTTTGGAAAGTGCAAAAGAGAACAAACTCAAATTTACATAAGAAAAGGAACAAAAAATTAAAGTTAAAATAGACTATACGCCACATCTCTTTTTAATTTCTTAATCTTAGAATACCTGAAGACTCATCTGTGACTTCATAATTTCTTAACTTTGATCTTCGTAAACACGATGACGATTTCGCCTTATGCTAACTTGAAATTACTTAAGCATTTACAGTAGTACGAGAGTTGTACCGAAAGTAATGCAAAAGTGGGCATAACTTTTTTATTAACTGACAGAGGTCGTTGAAATTGCATATGTTGGTAGACTAACTCTTCCTCTGTAGTAATCCTTCTTCTTCATTGCACATCTGAAGGAGAGAAGTGTTGAAGTCTGCTCTGATCTGCTGGAAGCGTTTGACGCCCATAAAGACACGCTGTTTTCCGATCTGGTGACAGGGGATGAAACGTGATCGTATCTTTACGATCCGGAAACGAAGAATCAATCCATGGAATGGTGTCACTCCTCTTCACCGAAGCCTAAGAAGTTCAAGAGGCGGCGATGAGCACAGAAAGTCATGTTAACTGTTTTTCGGGATGGCAGGTGTGTCATTCTCATTGATTTTCTGAAACGTGGCCGTACCGTGAGCAGCACATTGGGACACTCAAGAAGCTTAGAGAAGCCACAGGGAGGAAGAGACCGAACAAGAATCTGAAAAGGATCCACATTAACTATGACAATGCCAGACTACACACATCTTTGGCAACAAATCAGGCGATCAGCAAATTAGGCTGATCGGTGGTCCCAATTCCACCTTACATCCCAGATATGGCGCCCTCCGACTTCCACCTGTTCGGTCCAATGAAGAACAGTCTCTGGGGATAACGATTTGATGACACAGACGAAGTGAAAGTGGCTCTGAAAAAGTGGGTCCATACCTGAGCTTTTTCGAAAAGGATTTGGGTTCAACGATATCGCAAATGCGTCGCTTGTGATAGACACTATGACAGCATTTGTCATTTTCATGTAGGACTTCCGTCCACAGGTAGTAGAGTTTAGGTCCTAGCCACCTACAGCGAGATCGCCTTTTGGGCAGGACACAGAAACGGAAGGAATGAGAGCAAGTCTAGCGACTTTTGACAGAACAGTTTGTAGTGAGATTAGAGTACAGTAGATGGCGCCACCGTACAAGTACGATATTGCACATAGATGGGTGAGAGAATTTCAGGGAGAACATAGGAAAGGATACCCATTTAACCAGTGGGTCCAGCCTGGGGGCCGTCACTTTACGTGCTCGTCCGATGCACGGCGGATATTCAGCGATTGTTAGTAAATCACACCATCTCTGAAAGATCAGCCCAGGCTTGAACCTGGGGACCCAGCATCGATAGTCTGAAACACTAACCACTAAGCCATCCGCGGCTTGTGATAGACACTATGTTGAGTAGTACCTTTTTATAGAGAAAGAGTTACTCTACCAGCACGTGCAATTTGAATCACCTCTATGTGCTAATAAATAAGTTCTGTCCACTTTTACATTTCTTTCGGTACAACTCTCGTAGAATCGTATGTTTCCAAATTTAAAAGTAACTGATGCCTACATGTACCTTGGACAACAGATATCATGCGAGGACTACATCGAAGAAGAAATTAATAAGAGTGCAAAATTTGACTGCAAAGCATTTAGAAGAAACAGTACAACTTTCAAAAGCAATTTATCATTACGCTGTCTGAAAAGAAATGTATTTAATCAGTGCAAAACTATATTTCTTAATTATGGACCAAAGACATGAATCTTAATTAAAAGAAGACATGCAGAAGCTGCGAATAGTTCAGAGAAGCATGGAGAGGTGAAGGCTTGGTGTAACCAGGAAAGATAGCAAAAATGAACACATGGATCAGGAAAATGAGAGGAGTGGATGACATCATGATCAAAGACCTCATGGGGTAATGGAGTGCACATACTGCTAGAAGATCTACACGGTTGAACAAGTAAAATACTAGAGAGGATACCAAGTCACAAGAAAGGACCTGGAAAACCACGTGCGCGATTAGTGGATGAAATTCGAGTGAATCATGCCTGAGGGACATGGGAGAGACTTCCGAAAGTCAGTGAGTGGTGGAAGGGGCTTGGGGAGTCTCTCATCCAGCAGTGGATTGAGGACAGTTGATGATGATGATGATGATGCTATGTATCTTTTACAGTACTACATATCTCAAAGATATTCCCCTTATTTTTATTACCATGATCTACATGTGAAGAACATACACTGAAGTGCCGGAAAAACTGGTACAGACGAGCTTTTGCAAAATACATAGCAACGTCACCTATACGCGTACTCGGTTGTGTCCACCAGTACGTATATAAAGCGAGAGACATCCTTGCCAGCTGTCAGAGCTGTTTTCGGCATGAGAATGACAAGTAATAACGATTTAAGCAATTTTCAACGCGGTGTCATAGTTGTAGCTCGTGAGATAATTCATAGTATTTAGGAGGCAGAAACGAAGTTCGGATTTTCACGGACGACCATTGCAAGGGTGTATCGTGACTACAAGAATTCCGGCAAAACTTCTAACCTACGATACCAGTGTGGCCGTAAAAAGACATTGGGTGAATGTGACCGTCGTCGGCTGTCAAGAATCGTTTCACGCGATAGGCGTGCAATACTCTCAGAGGTATAATCGGAATTCAATGCTGGAGCCTCAACAAGCATCAGCGTCCGGACTGTGCAACGTACCCTGCACGATATAGGCTTTGGGAACCGACTCCCAACTCGAGTCCACTTAATGGGTTCATGACACAGAGCTATGCGCCTCGCTTGGGCACGGCAACACCGCCACTGGACACTTGATGACTGGGAACAAGTAGCCTGGTCTGACGAGTCGCGTTTCCAACTGTATCTGGCAGATGGAAGGATTCGTGTGTGGCGCAAACCCCATGAAGCCATGGATCCCGCCTGTCAACAGGGAACTGTACCGGCTGGTGGGGTGTCCGTAATGGTATGGGGTGTGTTTATCTGGGCTTCACTGGGACCCCTGGTGCGTCTACAAACGTTTGTGACCGGCCAATTCTGTATGCGCATCCTTTCTGACGAGGTACACCCGTTCATGTCCTGCATTCATGCTGATGGGTTGGGCTTGTTCCAACAGGACAATGCAACTCCACACAAGTGTTTGGACGACACATTATGATTAAAGGAGCATTCATCTGAGTTTGGGGTGTTGCCATTCCCACCCAAGTCTCCAAATCTGAACGTGATAGAACACATTTGGGATGCCATGCAACGCGCTATCGAACACAGGAATCCGAGACCTCGGAATACACCCAAACTGTGGAACGCTCTGCAGGAAGTGTGGTGTGCATTGCCTACAGCATATTTCCAGAAGCTAGTGGAGTCCATTCCCCGTCGTATTTCTGCAGTCCTGCGCTCCCGTGGGGACCTACCAAGTATTAGACTGGTGTACCAGTTTTTCTAGCACTTCACTGTATACCCGCCACTGTAGAAAATTTTAGTCAGTACTGTGTTGTATCTTTGTTAGCCTGAATTACAGCATGCATGAGGTTTGGCATAGATTCCACAAGGAGTTGGAAAGCATTTACGTTAACAGCATAACAGGCGTTCACTAGAAAACCTTTTACATGGCTTGGATTTGACAGAAGACGACTTCGCTGCTGGATCTGTTTTTTTAACGTGTCCCATACATTCTCAATGGGGTTCATATCTGCTTTGTGGCAGCCAGAAAAGTTGGTAGAAGTCGCTGTCATGCTCACTGGACAACTAGTGAACACATTTTATGGGGTTCATATCTACGGATTCGTAGAAGTTGCTGTCATGCTCACTGGACAACTACTGAATACATTTTATAGGGTTCATAACTGCTTTGTGGCAGGCAGGGAAGTTGGTAGAAGTCGCTGTCATGCTCACTGGACAACTACTGAACAGATCTTATGCGATTAACCGTAGCATTGTCGTCCATGAAACAGCCATCACTTGCTGGACAAAATGTCAACTTTGCAGGATGGACTTAATCTGCAACAACGTTCTGATAATCCTTGGACGACACCCAACCGCCTGTAAATATCAGAAGATTCATTTCGTGCCAACAGAACGTGCAGCACACAATAATTCCACCTCCAGAACTTTGCCACACACCATAATTCCACCTCCAGAATTAATGGGGCTTTATGGTCTAGTGTCTAACGCACTTTGGCCAACCGTGGCCCTTTCGCCATTAAAATCTACCAACCAACCAACCAACCTTTCTTCCACCTATCTCAAGAGCACCGACCATACATTAGTCACCGGTGGCATGAGCTTTCTTTTAATATTTTATTCTCTGCTACATGACTCAAGGTATGATGCGGAAGTGAAAGTCCCCTTTACACGAACATCATGCCACTGGGAAGAGACAGGTGACTCGACCATTTCCTATCTGCTTCTTTAGCTTTTACGTCGCCCTTCATGGAAGCAATCAGTCAGGAAAACGATTAGTATCAATCATTCCCCTTAACGATCACTTTCAATGATTAAAGTAAAGAAAAAGCAACACCATTTTTAATGTCACGGATTTCAGGTTCATAACGCGTTCGAGCCGCTTCTTATGCAACGAATATACACTAAAGTCCCAGAAAAACTGGTACAGACGAGCTTATACAAAATACATAGCAACGTCACCTATGCGCGTACTCCGTTGCGCCCGCCAGTGCGTATATAAAACGATAGACATCCTTGCCGGCTGTCAGAGCTATTTTCGGCATGAGAATGACAAGTAATAACGATTTAAGCGATTTTCAACGCGGTGTCACAGTTGGCGCTCGTGAGATAGGCCATAGCATTTCGGAGGTAGAAACAAAGTTCGGATTTTCACGGACGACCATTGCAAGAGTGTGCCGTGACTACAAGAATTCCGGCAAAACTTTCAACGTACGATACCAGTGTGGCCGTAAAAAGACATTGGGTGAACGTGACCATCGTCGGCTGTCAAGAATCGTTTCACGCGATAGGCGTGCAACACTCTCGCAGGTATCTTCGGAATTCAATGCTGGAGCCTCAACAAGCATCAGCGTCCGGACTGTGCAACGTACCCTGCACAATATGGGCTTTGGGAACCGACGCCCAACTGGAGTCCCCTTGATGGGTGCACGACACAGAGCTATGCGCCTCGCTTGGGCACGGCAACACCGCCACTGGGCACTTGATGACTGGAAACAATTAGCCTGGTCTGACGAGTCGCGTTTCCAACTGTATCGGGCAGATGGAAGGATTCGTGTGTGGCGCAAACCCCATGAACCCCTGGATCCCGCCTGTCAAGAGGGAACTGTACCGGCTGGTGAGTGGTCCGTAATGGTATGGGATGTGTTTAGCTGGACTTCACTGGGACCACTGGTACGTCTGCAAACGTCTGTGACCGGCCAACGCTATGTGCGTATCCTTTCTGACGAGGTACACCAGTTCATGTCCTGCATTCATGCTGATGGGTTGGGCCTGTTGCAACAGGACAATGCAACTCCACACAAATGTCGGGACGCCCCATTATGGTCAGAGAAGCATTCATCTGAGTTTGGGGTGTTGCCATTCCCACCCAAGTCCCCAGATCTGAAAGTGATAGAACACATTTGGGATGCGATGCAACTCGCTATCGAACACAGGAATCCGAGACCTCGGAATACACCCGAATTGTGGAATGCTCTGCAGGAAGTATAGTGTGCATTGCCTACAGCATATTTTCAGAAGCTAGTGGTGTCCATGACCGTCGTATTTCTGCAGCAATGCGTTCCCGTGTGGGACCTACCAAGTATTAGACTGGTGTACCAATTTTTCTGGCACTTCAGTGTATATTCGTTCGAGCCTATTTCATCCCATTTTGCTAACCACGAGCTAATTCATTCCAGCCGCGTAAAATCTTCAATCGTGAATATGACACAACTGACATAAAACGTTGTCGATCATTGTCAAAAATCAGATCACCGCACAATCTTCCCTGATTAAAAGTTTTTTCTTCTAAAATAGACTCTATAACGATCTATGAAAGCCTGAAAAGTTTTTATTTACGTTTGTGCCAACAGAGTAAGGGTTTATATAAGCATTAAAGCGGCAATGCTATTAAACGCCAATTACCATTTGTCCCTCCGAGATATTGTGTGACGTTTCAATCAAATGACTTCTACTATTCTTACGGAATAGAGTTAGTAGACCGACAACAGCTGTTAAAGTCTGTAATTGCTCTTCGCGATGTCTTATTTAGTCAGCGTCAAAGATATGAAAACGTTTTGAACGGAGCTCTGAGATGTGAAAGAGTACGTTGTTAAATCAACTGCTTCTTTATGCTGGGAGCTATAGCCGAGAATCGTGACATACACAGTAATGTTTCTTTTCAAACTAGAAACTTGTTGCGATAAACAAGGCTTGACTGTCCGATCACGTCCCTGAGAAGTTACTTAATAAACTGCATTAATTCATTCCTCCATTATTTGTCGCACAAAAGGCGTTATTTAATACATCTCATAAGCTAGTTGGGCGCTTAAAAAAATAAATAAATAAAAGTCAAAGTTTTCACCGCTGGCATAACAAGTGAAACTCTCAGAAAATTTCAAAAGCTTTTCAGCGGATTTGCATCTGCATTTCCATTGCTACCAGAAGATCAATTATAATTATTTTTAACTATATTCGATGGTCATAAAATAAATGGTGGATTATTACAATATATTTATAAGAGTTTTTGATAGCATGCTTTTATTTTTATGACTTTCAGCTTATAGCCAGTGCAGTCTGGTGCCGAATGAAGATTTCAAAATATATGTGTGTGTGTTTGTGTGTGTTCTGGTGGGACGGTCAGTTCCCTAACATTCCATAATTAAAATACTTTTTCGAAATTGCCTGCCGCTCCGGCGGCGCAGTGGTTTAAGCGCTGGCTTCTGACCATTCGTCTGAGATGGGTCCGGGTTCAAATCCCGGTGAGGCATGGATGTTGTGTTTGTCTTACGGCACTGGCTCTTTTCCTTCCCTGGAACCAGTAGCCATAAATTACGGACGGCAGACTGCTTTTAGCCCACTGAGTTGCTCACGTTTATCATTAAACTCCCAAAACACCCCCCACACACACACACACACTAAAACAAAAAACAACAAAAAAAAAAACAAGAAAGGTGACATCGAATGTTTGGTTGTAATGATCACTAAAGGTCTGCTCGAGTCGGGCTTTTTTTAGTTTAGAGAGTGAAGCAACAGGTCGGGCCAAGTCGACCCATTTTTTTTTATCGCAATGGTAAAGAAAGAAAAAAGTCGTGTTTTCGGATTTGTTGTTCTGTTTAACTGTTTAGCTGGCTTTACTTGTACTTCCATGACATAGCCCAAGGCGTAATCGCAAAGGCGAGGAGAGGATCTTATAGTGTTTCTACCATCTGTTGGTATTGAGATGGTAAAATCACTTTGGGTCTTGTTGAAAACAAAAAAATTCGACCCAAAGCGAGTGTGTGTGTTGTGTGGAGTAAGGAAGGGGGATCCCTGCAGTGGGGTGAGGTGTGTGTATGAGAGAGAGAGAGAGAGAGAGAGAAAGGATGACATCGATTTTTCTCTTATCCCTAATCCGTATAGGAATTGACTATTGACACACTACAAGAGTGAATTCGCTTGCTAGTTCAGAGAAAGGGAGATTTTGAACGCGCTTAGTCTGTCTCTCTGTCTGTCTTTCTGCCAGTCTCTGTCTGTCTGTCTGTCTGTCTGTCTCTGTCTGCCAGTCTCCCTCTGTCTGTCTGTCTGTCTGTCTGTCTGTCTCTGTCTGCCAGTCTCTCTCCGTCTGTCTGTCTCTCTCTCTGTCAGTCTCTCTCTGTCTGTCTGTCTGTCTCTCTCTCTCTCTCTCTCTCTCTCTCTCTCTCTCTCTCTCTCTCTCTCTCTCTTTAAATGTTATATTCTTCGATGATTGCCAAAGCTTAGTTAATATTTTAAGGATTACATTCAAAAATCTCTCATATAATTATTTAATTTTCGCAGTTTAATGAAATACAATGGAAAGCCAAATTAATGCTGGGAAGTAATACAAAATGGCACATCACTGGCAGCGTTGGGCCTAATAACAACTGCAACTGACGCCCCGCGTTGGACCTAATAACAGTTGCAACTGACGGGCCGCGTTGTGCCTAATAACAGCTGCAACTGACTGGCCGGACAGAGTATCTAATATCCGAAGCGGGTCGGGCCTTAAACGCACGGGCTTGAGCCGGGCCGGGGTCACCAAATAAGGCTCGTGTAGACCTCTAATGAGCACGTCTTTTGAATCTTTTACGACGCGAATAACATTTATCAAAGTCAGCCACAGTCAATGGGGACCGGTTGCAAAACAAAAATCAACCGAACTTCTACAATTGATAAAGCATCCAGAAATAAAAACAGTAACTTACTTGCACCACTGGCTAAAATGTATGCAACGAAAATTAACAAATTGTGCACAAAAACTTTCTTATTCCAGTAGGAAGTATCTGGGACAAAGAGATTTTCAAATCGAACTGTAAGAAGAATAAATATAGAAGGAAACGTGATATAACTCTACCGTTGATTTCCTTTAACGGTGTGTCACTACGATTGCAGCGTATTATTCTAACCTACTGAGACAATTCTCCGAGGAACTGAAACTCAAGAGGCGCAGAAAATTGACCAATGCAGTCAGCTGCCACCAAACATTGCACCAGCGCACACAACGTCAGTGGCTCAGGCAACGCTGCATAACTGCAGGTTAAGCTATTACGTCAGCGCCCCGTTCTCAATGGATTTGGATCCACTGGATTTTTTCCAAATCTCAACAAGAAAGTTGACATTGAATTTTCGGGTGCAATAAGCACGTCTTTTGAATCCGTTCTGATGCAAATTAAATTTATCAAAGCTATTCAAAGTCAATGGAACCGCTATGGAAAACAAAAGATCTGAACAAAGAAAGAAGATTTTCAATCGGGTTTTTAATCCCTCAGATATTGCTGTAAACGGAATCGTGAGCTTACGAACTCTTAGAAACAGAGATATCGACAAAAATAAGATCTGACTTTACGACCCCTGGTGGGAAAACCATGCATTATTTTAGGAAGAAAGTATTCTCAAAAGGTTTATCCGTATAAGCGGTATCGGTCGAAGAAAAAAAAATTAGTCGAGTTTTTAGGAGCCCAGATTTTGCAACGAATACTTCAGAAGCAGAAATTAACACATATTACTTCTGGTGGCTAAACCATTCTTTACCAAGCATTAGAAATTATGTGAAAAATATTTTCCATCAGGTCTTGTATGCGACACAGGAAGAATTTTTCAAATTGGAGTTTTAGAAGCAGAAATAACGGAGAAAACGCAATTTACCTTTGTGCCCCCTAGCGAAAAGTGTATGATTTACTTGAAAATTTTAAATTTATAGTAAAAACATTTCGCATCGGAAACATTATTCAACAAAGAAAGAATTTTTCAAATCGTACTCTTAGAAGTAGAGATGTTCACAAAAATAAGATATGCGTCTACGCCCCTGGCGTAGAAACCATGCATTTTGTCAAAAGAAGAAAATTTCCCTAAAATATTTGTCGGCATGAGTAGTATCGGTCAACAAACGACGTTTTTTTTCAATCGAGAATTTAGAAGCTCATATTTTGCTGCAAATACAACAAAAGCGGAAATTAAGATTTAAGCCCCCTGGTGACCAAACTATTTTTTTACAAAAATTAGAAATTATGTGCAAACAATATCCCATCAGGAGCTGTATCCGGTGCAGAAAGAATTTTTCAAATCGGAGATTTAGAAGCAAAGATATAGGGAGAAACGCAATTTACCGCTACGCCCCCTAGCGGAAAGTCTATGAATTACTTGAAAATTTTGAAATTATGTGAAAAACATGTCACACGAAAACACAATCCAACAAAGAAGGAATTTTTCAAATCAGACTTCTAGAAGTAGAGATATTGACTAAAATAACATATACGTCTACGCCCCCTGGCGTAGAAACCATGCCCTATTTAAGAAGAAAATGTTTTTAAAAGGTTTGTCGACATGAGTAGTATCGGTCAACAAACGACGTTTTTTTCAATCGAGAATTTAGAATCTCATACGTATTTTGCTACAAGTACAACAGAAGCGGAAATTTGTAAAAAAATAGTTCAGCCCCTGGTGGCCAAACTATTTTTTTACAAAAATTAGAAATTATGTGCAAACGATTTCCCATCAGGAGCTGTATCCGGTACTTTTACGCCCCCTAGCGGAAAAAAATCGGAGATTTAGAAGCAGAGATATAGGGGGAAACGCAATTTACCGCTACGCCCCCTAGCGGAAAGTCTATTAATTACTTGAAAATTTTGAAATTATATGAAAAACATGTCACACGGAAAACACTATTCAACAAAGAAGGAATTTTTCAAATCGGACTCCTACAAGTAGAGATATTGACAAAAATAAGATGTACATCTACGCCCCCTGGCGGAGAAACTGTGGAATATTTTAAGAAGAAAATATTCCGAAAAGGTTTATCGATGTGAGTGGCATCAGTCCACGAAAGAATTTTTTAATCGATAATTTAGAAGCTACGATTTTATGACAAATACATCAGAAGCAAAAATTAACACTTACGCCCCCTGGTGGCCAAAGTATTCTTTCCCAAAAATTTAAAATTATATGCAAAAGATTTTCCATCAGGATATGTATCCGCTGAAGAATTTTTTTTTCAAATCGGAGTTTTAGAAGAAGAGTTATCGGGGAAAATGTGATTTACTTTTACGCCCCCTAGCGGAAAATCTATGCGTAATTTGAAAAAGTAACTATGTCTAAAATACTCTTCGACATAAATGGAATCGAAAGATATAATTTTTTTTTCAATCGGATGTTTAGAAGCAAATATGTGGAATAAAACGTATTTTTCAATTCGACATCATCTGCATTTACGCCCTCTACCGGAGAAATTGTAGATCGTAAAAAAAAAAACGAAATAAAGGATCATCATTTGCATATTTTAAGCTTCCCAATGCAAAAAGAATTTTTCAAATCGGACTAATAGTTGCTGAGATATCGTGGGTACAGACGGACGGACGGACAACCCGATAACAGAAGCACGATCTTTTTTTACAAAAGACGTGCTAAAAAAGGACTTGAAAAGGCAGGAATTCAAAAGGAAAATTCTGTAATGAATACAGAGAACAAATGGCTTCAATCAAAATCTGAATTTTATTTGAGTTACCAAGAAAGAAGGTCGTGCCAGAAAGTGTGTAGATTTAAGGGGGCACTACTTAAAAAATTAAATGGGGTTTCACTATAATCCATCACTTCTTGCATGAGAGACTAGAAAATTTCTAAACCCCCCCCCCCCCTCACACACACACACACACACACATCGTATGTGTTTTCATACGTGCGTGTAAATACGACTTACAAAATAGGAAATTTATTGTATATAACCATTAAGCGTGGGAACGAGAAGAAAAACTTTCCTGTTCCTACAGCATAAGTGGCGGAAGAAACATCTTATGCCATGCAGTCTTTGGTGTGGTACCTTTAATAATGAACATCTAATGAATATAAGAAGAACATTCTTTTTCGTGTATGTTCCACATATTTTTTCTCCAGAGAATAGACTTCCTGTTCCTTCAAATCATGCCGTTCAAGTCAAGAGCCAAATCACTGCTCGAAAATGCCATCAACAACCATTAAGAATCCATAACTGGACTACAGTCACCCCATGTCTCTTCCACAACCCTGTATCTTGAACCACTATCTTCCATGTCACTTGAGCATGCTTTCGAATTCAATTTATCCGTCTCCCACGTGACCTTCTTCTATGTCTTTTCCCGTTCTTTGGTATCCAGTCAGGTATTTCAGTTACACAACGACGGTCAGTTCTTCTAGCAATATGTCGAGCCCATTGCAATTTAAAGATCTTTATTTTGATCCATCCATTCTTGTAATTTTCTTGATCCGTGATTCCCCCTCCCCTCTCCACCTTTTCCTGTTGCACGTATCTGTCCATATTTCTTTGAGTTATCCACAGCCTCAGTCCGTCTTTTTCAGTTGAGTTCCACGTCTCTGATCCATAAGTAAGAACTTGAAGTGCTCAATGATCACCCTTATCCTAAATGACCTCAAAATTAGAAAGTATATGTATTCCGAAATTTAAAATTGCAGAGCTTTTTTTTTCTTTCCGCTGAAGCTAGATCAATAGAATATTTTACAACGGCCGTTCCATTATTCTTTCTCAAAGTCTCTCGGATGATATGCAACGGTCCCATCGTTTAGTCCACTTTTCAAAGCATGTGGCGAAGGCATTTTGTGGAAGCTGCTTTAGCGACTCCTTTACAGCTAGAAAAACGTCAGCATCTGTGCTGAATGTTGCGCTACAGAACTTTTCCTTTATTGTAGGAAACAACCAGAAATCGCATGGGGCGAGGTCAGGACTGTTGGCAGGTTGTGGAATAATTTCAATACTGCATTTCGTAAGAAACTGTTGAACACAAGCAGCCACATGTGGGCGGGCGTTATCATGGTGTAGGGTCCACTTGGCCACCTGTTCCAGTTGCTTAGTCGATATGTATCGTCGCAGACGTTTCGAAACTGAAATGTAATACGCAGCATTGACAGTAATTTTTGGACGAACAGCATGCCGGTAGACTACATCTTTATGACCAAAGAAAATTATCACCTTCCCAGATGATTTGATTTGGCGGACTTTTTCTGAGGAGGCGAGCCAGTGTATTTCCAGACACTAGTTGCGCGCTTCGTGAGGGGATCGAAACAGTGGACTCATGTTTCATCGGCAGTTATTACCGTGTTTAGAAAGTTTGGATCCTTTGAAATCAATTGTTTCCACTCATGACACACCTGAACTTTGTCAAACAATTGTTCCCTCGTCAGGTGATGAGGTACCCATCTGGAACACACACGATGCAGCAGTAATTTGTCGCGTAGAATGTGGACTGTTGACGTGTTTGAAATATTGATGCTGCTATATCTTCACACGTCATTCGTCGATCCTATTGCAGGATTACCCAAACAGTGTTTAACAATATGCTCCGTAACAACACTTTCAGGTCGATCAGGTCTAGGAGCGAGTTCTGCCGACAAACGCCACTTTTTTTGAAATCATGATGCCATCTAAAAAATCGTTGATTATCCCAAACATTTATCTTTGCAAGCTCTTTTCATTAAATCAAATGTTTCTGGAGCCGTTTTACCCAAACGATAGCAAAATTTTATCGCATAGCGCATTTCAGTTTTTAACTCTGAATCACTCACCTCCATGACGAAATGCAGACGTACCTTAAACAACTGCGCAATAACATAACCATAATCGTCTGCCACGGCTAATAACTGCTGCCATAGATACTTCCTTAACTCAGTTAGTCGTTTGCGTGGTTATTTCCCCCTTCACACTGTTGTGAAGTCAAAAAAAAAATTACTCTGGATTTTTATGGTGCCGTCTTTGTACTTTCAAACGCACAGCAGAGTTCCTTCGCTATAAAAATTTTTCCGAAGATCTGAAAACAAAATAAGTAAAAATACCCAGTTATTTATTTACAGTATTACCTACTTTAAAAGGAAAAGTCTGCGGTGCGAATGGGGGGATGACCCCGCCGCATTTCTTTCCCCACTGGTTCTACAGATTCATCTATTTTGCGAACTATGCCTAGTACAACAAGTTGTTTTTATGGAGGGGGGGCTTTAGCGTCCCCCACAAACATCTTAGGTTATTGAGAGTCCCTAATTTGGGGCCACTAATTCCAGGGAAGGAGGAGGGGAGTGGCGTGGAAAGCAGTGCCGCAGGACAGGCACGCCGCCAGTTCGCCTACCCGGATGGATCATTGGCCCAATTCAGACGATTGGCCAGTCTCTGACAACTCGGTCACAGGCACGGCATTTGAATAGTTATTTATTTTAGCTTTCAAATTACTTGTTATCATTAGAGAGTGAAACATGAAACGATAAGAACTGAATAAGAAAGTAAAACACAGTGCTCATTTCATCCTGGAAGTTAAGGCGGATTAAAAATCAAATGTGAATAAGATAATTGAATTAGATGCTTACTTTTTTTTTATCTTCGCATAAAAACGTACTAAAAAACTCACAAATTGGAACATCCTAACGTAGTATCAGATTGAAGTATGAATACGAATTGCTCCCAAGTCTAAGGCGACTCTAACTTGATATTCGTCTTAGATTCCTGTAGAAGAACAAAGTACTATGCGATTACTTTTGTCCTGGAATGCAACTTCAAATGACTTCGGAAAATCAGTTACGAAGATCAGCTTCGGGGCGGTAAAAATATCACAAAAACTCCCCGTTTTCCTTGCATTGACGCAAAAGAGATTTTGGTGGGTATACTAATTTTTTGTGCCTTATTTTTCGTCATATAATCCGCTGATTATTATCTGTTAAAAGACATTTTAAATTTAGGTTCTATGGGTAATACGCCGATGTGGATAATAAACTGTTTTAAAAAAATAATAACGCTTTCGTGGCACTTCGATTTTTAAAAACTCCTCATCGGAATTGTCAGGAGAGGTCCTATATTTAAAAAAATTACCTGAATTGTGTTAATAACAGTGAAACATAACGCAATACGAGGACGCAGGTCCACAAACATTTGAAATGTTGTGTGTGTGTGTGTGTCTTGTACTTACCAGCATTTTGACAGGAAATATTATGCAACGAAGGGGATATTATTTGCTCTCGGGGACGATCAATTGCTGATGAAGCTCAACGTCACACACGTTCGTGGGTCAGTTGCGGTGCGGTAACCCTGAAAGAACGCGCAAATTTTGCTTTTTATTCACTTGAAAGTAACCGAAAAACATTTTTAAATGACAATCATTTTTTACGTATTTCTTTGAACTGCTGGGTCATCCCGCGTATCGCGATTTTCTGTACGAAATAACGGTTCGGAATCAGCCTTGCCAGTACGGCGGAATATACGGAGGATTTATATTTTTATTCTTATTTTCCTGAATTTCCCAATCTGCGGATTTTACGCTGCGGCGTTATTATACGAAGAAAAATAGGGTATTCTTCATATATATATATATATATACATATATATATATATATTATTTTTTGAGTAGCCTATTAGATAAAGAGAAGTGGCATGTTCAGAACTGCTTAACAGCAAATACAGTATTGTCAGAAAAGAGAGAACAGACGAATTTAATATTCGTCTTTTCTCTCTTATTCCTGTACTGTGTGACGTACCTGCCAGCAAGACGCACACGACATAAAGGCAGATAGTAGTCAGAACAAACGTCTGCGTAGCTCAATTGGTAGAGCGACTTATTCCGGAATCAGGGGATCCGGGTTCGAATCAGGCCTGGCGTGGACAGAAATTACGGAGAAATTTTACTTCGTTATAATGGTGCCCGAACTATCCGGATGACCCGACCGTTCAAAATCTCGCAATGGTGTGATGTTATTTCCACACCGCGAGATAGACAAAATCAGAGAATCCCTTCTCCAGCGCTTCGGAAAAAAAAAAAAAAAAAAAAAAAAAATTGACTGGGAGTTCTCAAGTGCACGTTCTGCAGTGGATGGCTGCCTGCAACGATTCATGGTGACGGCTGACCCGTGGGCCATGCCCCCGGCCCTCTTTCGGGGGGGGAGATGTGACGTACCTGCCAGCAGGACGCACACGACATAAAGGCAGATAGTAGTCAGAACAAACGTCCGCGTAGCTCAATTGGTAGAGCGACTTATGAGGGGATTCGGGTTCGAATCCTGGCGTGGACAGAAATGACGGCGAAATTTACTTCGTTATAACTGTTCGTAACAGCGGGATAAGCTAGAGAACAAAAAGTCAGAAAATATACTTTTCAGTTCATCTTCGTAAATCATCGAGTAATTCCTTCACAGAAATGCATTTTGATAAATAAATCGTTTTCCTCCCATTTTTTTTTCATTATATTATATTTTACTTTATCTTTTGTCAATTGATATACGGAGTTTGCCAGTGGTCGTTGTTGATTAGCGATTTATTTTGAAAGAATGCAATATCACATACATATTAAAATAGTTTCCTGTGCCTTCATGTTTTCCAGGCCCATTTTCGTTTTGGATTCTAACAGATCGGTGGTCTCAAGAGAGCTCAAAAAATCTCATTCACAAAAACAGGTTGTAAGAGCGATGGTTGCAGGTAAGAAAAGAATAGAATACCATGCCGCAAAAATAGCTATCAAGCCAGCATTAACTGTTCATAGAACCTTTGAGAAAACACCCAGAAATGACGATTAGGATGTGGCACTCTTATTATCTACTAATAATGAGAGTAATCCGTAGCATGCGATTAGCTTACCTTATATAAAAAACTATTTTCAAATACTGAGAATATTTTGAATTTATGTTCAGTAAAGAGATGTGTAGTCAAAAACAGCTCTGCTTTTACATAGCGGATATCAAGTAGCTAAAGAGAAGAAAATTTCTGATCAGAATGTGTGAAATACGACAAAGGATCGCATTTCCTGCTTAATCATAAATGTCCGATTATATGCTCAGTTAAGAACTTTTTTTGTGATTCTCAAGAACATTTTTTCCGAGTTTAACCCCTCCGTAAGGCCGCGGATGGCCTAGGGGTCAACGTTCGTGACAGCCACGGGGAAACCTCAGGTTCGATCCCAGGCAGGCACAAACGCAGGCACAAACGCTAAATATCCGCCGTGCGTCGGATGAGAACTTTAGGTCGTCGGACCCAGGGTACTACCATCCCCCCCACGAAATAAATAAGGGCGTCTTCCTCCTCCTTTCTAGCTCGCTTCCGTGTCACTTTCCTATCGGGCACTCTAACCCAAAACTCCTAGCTTCCTATTTCAAAGGGTTGTGTAAGACCTGCGGTCAGATACTTCTTTCCTAAAATCCTCTACATATGATCGATCTTAACACCTCTGTGAGACACTAAGGAGTCACTCTTCCCTGATTAAGGGCTAGTATGGATATGGATCTGTTCCAGAGAAACAACAAATCCAGATCCATCGAAAAACACACCGATTATTCAGAAGCCCACGCCTCTGCCGGCTTGGAAGCCATGTAATAGAATAAATACTTATGTAATTAAATGCCATGCAAATGAAGCAAATCTGCCACTACATGAATATTTCAATGCGTAAGAAATTTGTTTTTTTATTGTCAGGAGCTTGTATGATATACTACAGAAGTGAAGCTCGTGTCAAGATGACAAATATTCACCGATGTTTTCTGTCAATGTACACTGGTGTGCAAAAATTAAGGACGAAGAGGAGAAATTAGCATAACAGCGGAACGAGCAGGCAGAACGGACCGAAAGACCACTCAGGAGATAGACTATAGGGTCCGGTACGGTAGGGCATGCGCATATATGCAGCATGACGTAGGGGGGGGCGAGTGTCGGAAGGGCATAAAGCACACGGGCGGTGTACGCTCAGCAATCAGGGCCACGGGTGGCCTAGTGGGCAACGTTCGTGACTACCGCGGAAAGAACCACAGGTTCGATCATAGCAGGTGCGCACGCTCGATCCACTAAATATCCGCCGTGGGTCAGGATGGATACGATAAGCCGTTGGACCCCGGGTATTGGCCCCCGGTAATAAAAAAGGGCGTCTTCCTCCCCTTTCTACTTCGCTTCCGTGTCACTTTCCTATCGGGAGCTCTAGCCCAAATCTCCTAGCTTCCTATTTCTAAGGGTTGTTTAAGACCTGGGGTCAGACACTCCCTTCCTAAAATCCTCTACATATAGGATCATTTGGATCATTTGCTCAGCAATTCGGTGAAAACTATTGCACGGTGTACATCGGTTTGAACGACGTCGAGTTGCTGCCACCGTGTGATATGGCCAACAGGCAATCCAGTAGACGACATCTGGATGACTTTACCCGAGGTCGGGTTATAATGAATTAGCTTTATTTTCTTTCCGCTAAGCTAATTAATATGAATGATGCTCTTCCTACCAGCTAGCTAATGATATACTTGTACTAAGCTTCAAAATAGTGAACTCAAAATGGTTGTTACTAGTTAATTACGAACGAGAATAAAGTCTTAACGCTGGTTATTTATGGTAAGAAACTAATGTTATAAACCTAACAGCCAGACAGAGGTCTGACAAAAACTATGAATTGAGAAAGACTAACTTACGGCAACTTCTTTATTATAAGACTCTTGGTCAACTAAAGCACACACACAACTTGTTTTACAATAATGAAGAATCTCTCCTCATAACAACACAATCTCTCCTCGTATTACAAACGCTTTCCGTAAACAACAACGCTCTCTCATAACAACAACAAAAGCTCTCCTCATAACAACACAAAAGCTCTCTCTAAGTCTCGATGAACGCGCCTATATACTAGCTACCACCACGTCATGACTTACACTCATTGCCAGATCTCATTCATCGGGTGAAATAATATTTCGTTCAGTAAGAAGATAATTTACATAGTAAAATAAAATAACCAGAGATAGTAAAATCAAAAGGAAAGTGAATATAGAGTATACGTTACAGGGTCATTGGGAAGTTGGAAGAAGGTCGAAGTGTGACTAATGTGGTCGAGGACTTCGGGATCGCTCACAGCAGCATTTCACGAGCTTGGAGAGCATTTCAAAAGACACGAACAGCTGTCCGAGAATTTAGCAGTGGTCGTCCACGAGCAACCACGGCGGCGGACGACCGGTATATTATCCTACAGGCGAAAAGAGACAGACGGCAGACAGCGGGAGAAATCGCAAGGCACATGCAACAGACAACTGGACGTCCGTTATCGCGTTTTACCGTGGCCAGGAGGCTGCACAAAGGTGGTCTATTTTCACGACAACCAGTACGGTGTGTACCATTAACGCCTGCTCGTCGGAGACGGCGGTTTCTGTGGTGCCAGGAACAAAAGGACTGGACACATCAGCAATGGGATCGAGTTCTCTTTACGGATGAGAGCTGATTTAGTCTGACGAGCGATTCTGGAGGTATACACATCTGCATTCTGGAGAGAGCAGGGAACACGCAATCACACCTCCAACCTCATCGAAAGGGACCGGGTTGGAGGTGGTGGAGTTCTCATTTGGGGCGGTATCATGCTTGGTAGCCGTACTGACCTCCAAATCTCCCAAGGAGGTTCAGTCACTGGTGTCCGCTAATGTACCGTGGTTCTCCTGCTTCACGTGCGTCTGTTTAGAGGTGCTGTGGGTCCTGAGTTCCTTTTCATGGACGACAACGCTGCACGTCATCGTACAGTGGCTGTCGCAGAGCTGTTGGAGAGTGAAGATATTCAACGCATGGATTGGCCCGCAAGGTTTCCGGACCTAAATCCAATCGAACACGAGTGGGACCTTCTCGGGAGACGCTTGGGAGCAAGTCACCAGCCGCCATCAACGATCCGCAGCTACGATTGGCTCTACAAGAGGAATGGGCCACGATGCCTCAACAGCTCCTTGACAACCTCGTCCTCACCATGAACAGACGTTGTGAATCCTGCAACGCTGTTTGGGGTGATCATGTCCCCTACTAAAGACTGGATTTTTCTTGACAGCCGCATGTCACATGGACGTTTCTGTCTTCTGTCCAGTTGTGCTCGAAGCTACCTTTTCAATAAAGTGCCTTTGTATCCTTTGGATTCCTTGTTTGGACGGTTTTGCTCACTTGTCCCATATTCTTACATCTTGGGGATCTTATGGTATGATTTGAGTCGATGTGGCGCACTTCTGCACGACGTTACATTCGAAAAACCGTCTCGTCCTTAACTTTTGCACGCCAGTGTAGCTTAGTCGGTTAAAGCAACTCACTTCTGAGCGAGGAGCCTCGGATTCGACAAGTTCCTGTTTTCACGTTGGCGCCCGAACGTAAAGATGCATCTGCTGGACGTTGGGTTCTTCAAAAAATTTGTCATGTTTGTTCCACACATCGTCTGGAATTAATGAAAGGTTCCTCCTTCTCTTCAATGAATAATTAAATAAAAAATAAAAATAAAATAAAAATTAAGAGGGAGACGATGTGACGTACTACAGAGGTGAAACTTGTGTCAAGACGAGAAATCTGCAGCGATACATTCTGTCTCTGTAGCTTAGTCTGTTGGAGCAAATCACTCCGGAGCGAGGATACGCGGGCTCGATCAGCGTCACCGACAAATTCCCGTTTTCACACTTGAGCGCAGATTTTCCCTATAAGTTGGAGGGTGAGTGGCGGGCGGTTTGTTATGATTGAACGAAATATTTAAAGTAATATTTAGTAGATTTAAATATTTCAAAATATAAATAAAATTTAAATCTATTGTTTATTTAAATATACTTGAAAATATTTAAATCAGTAGATTTTAAATTAATATTTACTTATTAGTAATATTTAAATAATATTTATTATTCACTAGAATATGTAAAAATAGCATTAATAAAATTTAATATTTACTAGAATCAAAATAATATTAATAAAAATAATATTAATGAAATTAATAGTAAATTTAATATTATAACATTAATTAAAAATAATATCAATAAAATAATAAAATATTATATAAAATATGTTATTATTATATAACAATATAATATAAATATATTATTATATAATATTATCATATAAATATATTATTACATAATATTATAATATAAATACATTATTATATAATATACTTATATTATGATATTAATATAATATTATTATATTAATATTATATATATATATTAAAATAATTTTATATTATTTTGTATAATATTATTATTACATTAATATTATTAATCTAAATAATATTAATAAAATTTAATAGTGATATTTAAATAATATATTTATTAATTAGTAATATTTAAATAATATATTTATTAATTGGTAATATTTAAATAATATTTCATGATATAAATAAAATTTAAATCTATTATTTATTTAAATATACTTGAAAATATTTAAATCTTTTTTATAAATATGGTAGATTTAAATATTTTCAAGTATATTGAAATAAATAATAGATTTAAATATTTTCAAGTAATATTTTAGTGGAACGAAATATTTCAAGTAATATTAATGTAGATTTTTCCTAAAAGTTTGAGGGTGAGGCGCGGCAGGTTGTTATGATTAAACGAGATACTCTCAGTAATCTGTGTGTACATACATTCAGAACTATTTTTCACTAAATAATTATTTTTAATCAAGTGAACCTATTATTATGTTTCATTAAAGATATATTTTTATATCGTGCATATCTATATTATTTTTCATTAAATCGTGGAAATGACCACTGTGGCCTGCGAGCATTTTCACTGTGATTAACGGCGAGGAGATCGTCGAACGGAGAGGCTAATTGAATGACCTGCCATAAAACAGGAGGACAACTCTGCGTCTGCAGATCGCATAAGACATCCGGAGCAAGCAAGTTGGATTAGAAAGGGTACAATGCAGGAGGGCAAAAGCTCACAGCTCAAACCATTCCGTGCTTACCCGCATCATCCTGCAAATTCCGTTACCCTTTGATTACATTACACACGTTGGTATGAAAACAAAAATAATCTCACAACGTACATTTGATATTAAAAAAATGTAGTAATCAATTATCATCAATTTAATTTAAATCTAAAAAAGAAGAGCTTTCAAAATTAAAATATTTAGGGGAGCATAGTATGCTTTGTGACAAGCTAAAGCCAAAAGTTAAGTAGGGCGGTTAGAAAAAGTTGAAGAGGGCACGTCTGCCTCGTCCTCATATGATTTTACATTTAGTGGTGAAGTGAACTGTTCTGGAAATCACCTGTAAGACAAAAATAATTTTGTTTCTCAACACTGAAGGACGTACGTAAAGGAAAATAAACGTGAACTTGAAGCAAAAATTCGAATAGCCTTGCGCATGATCTTTGCAATTTATACATAACATTTTCCATCCGTAAATGGCAACTGTAACTGTTGTATTTGAAATCCATTATGTATGCACATAGTGGTGACGCCAGCCGCAGAGAACTGGGTCGGGTATTAGGGGGACTAAGCATGATGGAAGAAGGGCAAAAATTTTGAAGTATTTATATTAGTAAAAAAGTTTTTTCAAGTGAATACTGTTTGTAGTATTTATTCAATGTACACACATCGTCATAAAAATAGTTCCATCCAGAAAGAAACAACCAACAGGAATGAAACTTGGTGGATAGTTTTGACATCGTATTCAAGTATCACGCTCTGCCACGCATGTAATATTAGCAAAGAGGGGTCGTAGCGCTGTGCCTGACCGGCTATATAAGGTCGTCTCGTCGCGCTTGCTTGCCAATTTGACTCGTGCTGTTGTGTTGGTTGCATTCTTCGAAAATGAAGTATACCTCGGAGAACAGTTCGAAAGCGATTCGAGCAGTTGGAAGAGTTTGAGAGAGGTCGCATCGTCGAACGCGGGGAAGCGGGATGGTCTTATTGATATCACCATAGCACGCTATTGTCGGCAGTGGATAGAACAAGGCACGCAGCAGCGACACGAAGGGTTTGCGAGACCTAGACGAACCACGGAAAGAGAGGACCGACCGGTTGTCCGACATGCGCGGAGTAACCCAACAGCCACGATTGCGGATATTCAGCAAGCAGTGCTGGACTCCATGCCTCGTCCGATTAGTGCCAGCACCATTGGCAGACGGCTGCACGACGTAGGACTACACGCACGCAGACCGTTACGACGACTGGCCCGTGCCAGACTGACAAGGAGCCACTCAGAATGGCAGTGGGTGACGAGTCCCGCTTTTGTCTTGGAGAAAACGATCAACGAATCTGCGTGCGGAGGCACCGTGTTCAGCGCCAAGATGAACGGTTTGTTGTCGAGCGTCACACGTCCAGAAGTCCTGGAGTCATGGTGTCGGCTGCAATTGCCTACGATACCAGATCATCTTTGGTGTTCATTACAAGCATTTTGACAACCCAACGTTACGTTAATGAGGTGCTGCAACCAGTGGACCTACCTTTTCTGAACGCTCACTCCGGTGCAATTTTCCAACAGGACAACGCTCGTCCACATACTGCTGTTGTCTTGAGAGCTTGCTGCCATGGTCAACCGTATCGCCAGACCTATCGCCGATTGAAAATGTGTGGGCTGCTATTGTACGCACTATCCCCACTCAACCCCTACCGCACAATCTGCAGGAACTGCGTGAGAAGATTCAAGTTGCATGGTATGGATTATCGCAGGACACCATCACAAACCTGCACAACTCCATGCGGAGACGTCTGGCATGCTGTGTGAGCAAACATGGCGGCTCGACGCCATACTGAGAGACACTACTTATTGGAGTGTAGGTCAATAAATATTGCCCATATCAGCTTCAATGTTTAATCATTTATTGTTCCTGGTAGCCTTTACCTTCCTCCCGAACAGCATTCCAATCCGACATGTCCTTCTGGGCGCAACTATTTTTTTTTGACGAGTGCATGTACATGTAGTATGGGAACCATGCATGGACGCGAATCTTTATGGAAAGTTATTATTTTTTCTTAATTTTAACATACTTAGGTGGTTTTTATTTTCTTTATTTATTTTCAAAAAGCAGTTTCTGAATTTTTGTTTGTAACCTGACAAGGAACATCTCTCTCTCTTTCTCTCTCTCATCTTTTAAAACTATAACTAGAGACGAAACCCGTCGGAATCGACGGTAAGTTTTTTTCTTTTTTTTGTTGAAAATAATAAACTCGTATGAAACAACAAATGTAAACTTTATTTGATTGACAAATTCATTCAACCACTTCAGTAAAGGTAATAGTCCGGGTTCGTGATTTTTTTTTTCTTTATGACTGAATATTTAACGACCACTGTGAGCAACTCAATGGGCTATAAGCAGTCGCCCGTCCCTAATTTAGGGTAACTGGTTCCAAGGAAGGGACAGAGCCAGTGGCGTTAGACAAACACAACATCCATGCCTCACCGGGATTCGAACCCGGACCCTTCACGAGCGAATGATCATAAGCCAACGCTTGGGCTATATAAGCAGTCACCCGTCCCTAATTTAGGGTCACTGGTTTCAGGGAAGGAAGAGATCCAGTGCCGTAAGACAAACGCAACATCAATTCCTTACCGGAATTCGAACCCGGTAGACGAAGCCCGTCGGAATTGAAGAATAGTTTTTTTTTTTTTTTTTTCCCCGGTAGACGAAACCCGTCGGAATCGACGATTAGGTTTTTTTTTCTTTTTTTTTTCGAAAAGAATAAACTTATATGAAACGTTTATTTACATCTTTACATAATTGGAAACGTTTTACCTACGTGAATAAACTGGATCGAATGAATATTAAATTGTATATATACATCACACAGTCCAATGGCACAACGCAATTAGGTCTTCGAGTGTTCGCTGTTCCGATAAGAACTTTCAAACAAGTTCCTGCTAGCATTGTTTTGCACAACGGTGCGCTGAGAAGAGAGACTTTGGACTTTGGAGTATCTGAGTCCCTCCATACGCCGCCGTCAACAGCGCGTGAGTCAACCGCACGCTTCTCTCATTGACTTTACATGGGAACTTTGCCGTCCCACAACGCCCGAACCGTTGCCCCGATCTCATTTTTCTCTTTGACTGGCACATCTACATGGTAAGAGATTTATTTTGATACCTCAACCATATGTTTACGTTCACCCGTTCTCTCACAACTGGTCTTACAGTTAAAAACCTTATAGAATTAATATATAGATTATAAAAATAGCGTGCTTCTACTACTACCTTAGAATTATTTTCAGAGTACTCCCGCCATTCGCATAAGTACAAAAACCGAATTTAACAAAGAATTCATTTTATATAACAAAATTTCAGTGAGTTCGAGAAATTCACATATATTTATCCAAATTCCCTAAAATCTTAGATGGCTTCACCCGCCATATGTTCCAACAGCTTAATTATTTTGGAGGGGCTAAAGAGTGAGCTGAAAGAAAAGTTGGGTGGGCTGAAGCCCACCCTATAACTCAGAGTTGGAAACGGGTCAAAAATTTGGGACCCGGACCCGACCCGGGATCTGTAACTGACCCGAACCCGACCCCAAAAAATCTTCTTTGAATTCTAATATCTATATCTACATATACATATATACGGGATTTGGGAGTTCAAAAAGGCTCTCCGCACGGGGTATCTTACATAGGTTATACAGAAATCAAACAAACATTGTATTATTTACTCACTTAAAAACTTTGACGGAACGTATTATTTACTCACTTATTTACAGGAGGTATTGAAAATGTCGTCCTTCATTTGCAAGACGTAACGTAACTGTTTTGCATATGTTTTCAAATGTATCTGCGGGTGTCAAAAAGTCCCTCCGCAGTAGGATTAAGGCTGTCCCGCCTAATTTTGATGGTGCTACAGTTAAAATTTTTGAATTACGTAACTTATATGATTAATTTCAGTTTTTGTTGTTTTCTTGATAACATATCAAGCTTCAGAATATGTTTCACAGCAACACCAGCTTTCACAAGCTTATGATGAGTTGAAAGTTTCCAAAAAGTGGATGTTGCTTTCATCATTGCTTTTCAGAAGGAAAGACACGCTTCCTTCTGAGGACAGTCTTCCTTCAATTTGCGTGACAAATCATTTTTTAGTCCACGGGCAGCACTATCGAGCACAAAATCCCACAGTACGTATTTTTCTCTGAAAAAAAAAAAAAATTGGCTTTTCAAAAATATAACGAAAATAAACCGGGTCGAAATCGGGTTAGAAACCCCTTGGCCCGACCCGTTTGACCCGCATGAAATTTTCGACCTGTTGACCCGTTTGACCCGCATGAAATTTTTGACCTGTTGACCCGCTGACCCGTTCCTATCTTTGCCCCAGCCCACCCCACCCGTAACGTGGCGCCAGTGCACAACGCTATGCACAAACCACTGCACGTGTCTAGTCTAACCAAAACAGATAGAAAACGTAACTCGTAGACACAATAAATGACAGGAGTTGATGACATCGTTATCAAAATAAAGACCTTCAAATAGAAATGGGCTGGTCCTGCTCTAGAACTGACAACTGTTGGACAACTGAAACACTTGATTCAATACGAGGGTGATAACAAAAGTTCTGCACACGTTAATCTAAAAGTTCTGCACACGTTAATCTAAAAGTTCTCCACACGGTAATCTAAAAGTTCTCCACACGTTAATCTAAAAGTTCTGCACACGTTAATCTAAAAGTTCTTTTTTTTTTATTGGAGGTTTAACGACCACCGTGAGCAACTCAATGGGCTATAAGCAGTCGCCCGTCCCTAATTTAGGGTCACTGGTTCCAGGGAAGGGAGAGAGACAGTGCCGTAAGACAAGCACAACATCCATGCCTCACCGGGATTCGAACCCGGACCCCTTACGGACGAATGATCAGAGGCCAGCGCCTTAGACCACCGGGCCACCGGGTCGGCCTAAAAGTTCTGCACACGTTAATCTAAAAGTTCTGCACACGTTAATCTAAAAGTTCTTTTTTTGATTGGAGGTTTAACGACCACCGTGAGCAACTCAATGGGCTATAAGCAGTCGCCCGCCCCTAATTTAGGGTCACTGGTTCCAGGGAAGGGAGAGAGACAGTGCCGTAAGACAAGCACAACATCCATGCCTCACCGGGATTCCAACCCGGACCCCTTACGGACGAATGCTCAGAGGCCAGCGCCTTAGACCACCGGGCCACCGGGTCGGCCTAAAAGTTCTGCACACGTTAATCTAAAAGTTCTGCACACGTTAATCTAAAAGTTCTGCACACGGTAATCTAAAAGTTCTCCACACGGTAATCTAAAAGTTCTCCACACGTTAATCTAAAAGTTCTGCACACGTTAATCTAAAAGTTCTTTTTTTTTTTATTGGAGGTTTAACGACCACCGTGAGCAACTCAATGGGCTATAAGCAGTCGCCCGTCCCTAATTTAGGGTCACTGGTTCCAGAGAAGGGAGAGAGACAGTGCCGTAAGACAAGCACAACATCCATGCCTGACCGGGATTCGAACCCGGACCCCTTACGGACGAATGCTCAGAGGCCAGCGCCTTAGACCACCGCGCCACCGGGTCGGCCTAAAAGTTCTGCACACGTTAATCTAAAAGTTCTGCACAAATATTCGGACGCTCCATATCTTCTGATTCAAGGCTTCTTGAATTGGAAGAGGAACGACAAAGGATCAAGTGGGACATCGTCGGGCTAAGTGAGGTAAGGAGAAAAGGGGAAGATCTGATTGAACTGAAAAGTGGTCATATCTTCTACTCGTGGGTCAGATACTAAAACGGAAGCGGATGATGCAATCCGGAAAATGATTGCGTCATGTCGAGGCCAGACTAACAGCAACGCAGTGGTGTCAGAATGACGCGATATCATTTGCTGTGTGGACGTGGGAGGGTTTGGAAATTGAAACGTGCAACTCCTCAGGTCGAGTCATGCATTAGACCAGCGCTCGTACGTGAAAATAGAAACTCTGCTGGGGGAAAACTCTGACACAGATCCACAGTGCCTTGCAAGAAGTTTGTGGGGAAGGAACTCTTGATCGAAGCCCAATTTCTTCCAGAGGATAAAGTTGAGACCGATAATTCGTCAAAATCGCCCCAACTTGTTGAAAGCGGGAGCGATCTTGTTGCATGACAACGCATCGTGTCCTGTCGGTACGGGGGAGGAGGGGACTTTTGTCGAAATATGGTTGGGAAACTTTATCCCACCCACCATACAGCCCTGATCTCAGTTCACCCGACTTTGATCTTTTCCCAAAGTTAAAAAATCGGCTTAGTGGCATCTGCTGCGAATCTCTGGACGAACTGTCATTGGAAGTGGCCCGAGTAATACGACAGCTGAAAAAAGATGGCGTACTACGGGTCATCCAGGACTTGCCTCGAGTGGCGTACCAGAAAACCTCTAGGCCACCCCCCACCCCCTCATCAAAATATGTTTTCAAAGCCTTTTTGCGAGAATCCATCATCTTTCAATTATTCAAAATTTTAACTTCCATATTATTAACTAGGCTTTACGGGTTTTTTAATAAATAAAATTCTTTGGAACCTACGAGTATTTTTCGTAAAATCAAAATTATTTCATTTCATTGTGTGAAACACAATTGTATACATTATAATTAAAATGATTGGCCTGGTTACGGATACAAATTGCTACAAAATACTTGCAGTACGTCAAAAATAATTATATCACGCAAAATTTATTATTTTAAAGAACTAAGGCCTGCTTTTTGAAATGCCTCACAATTGCACACACAAAACATGCAACTGCCGTGTGAGAGTGTCTATTGACATTTCCGATTTATACGAAATGTCGCAACATAGAGGGGTTGTCCAAAATAATGGAAACACCTTGAAACAATAGGTGTTACGCACTTAATAAGGTGTGGGAGTAAGTACCCTTGGCATTTAACCTTTTGACCGGCTGGAACGAATTAACTCGAGGTTACCAAAACAAGTTAAAATCAGCTGAAATGAATATATTTGCTGTCTAAGAAATAGGCCGAATGCGGCAGGAACGAGTGAACCTACCATCAGAAGACGCTGTAAGGAAACGCTTAGCTTTGTTATTCAAAGTGATCATTTAGGGGATAATTGACACTAATCCTTCATGACTGAGTACATGCGAAAAGAGCTGTAATAATGACGAAGAACCTAAGAAAGGAAAGCGAAGATGTTAGAGTGTGTCGTTTCTCCCGAGTAGCATGATATCCATGTCAGGGATACTGCTATTCTCGATCATGCTTTGGGTTATGGAGCAGAGAATAAAAGACTAGAAGGAACTTTCTCTCCAGAAAATAAAGGAGTAGAAGTGACTTTTTGAATAAAGGCCATTCAACCTGGTGGCATGATGTCCGTGTCACTCCTGATCAGTTTATGGTCAGTATTGCTGAGATGAGAGGACCGGAGGAAATACTCTAGCTTTCATCGAACCTGAATTTACTCTAGCTTTCATCAAACCTGACCACTGTTAAAAATTCTGTCTAGCGATGCAGAAAATTTTGGGAACTATTTAGTTCAGCTAATATGTATATCGGCCGTTTAAAGGGTTAAAACTGCTGGAATCCTCCTTGGAATGGACGCATAAAAATCCTGGATGGCGGTAAGTGGTATGTTGCACCATTCTTCCTGCAGAAACTGCGCCAATTCCTTGAGAGATGCCGGAGGAGGAAAACTGGATCACACTCTGTTTTTCAACACAGACTACAAGGACTCAATGATGTCTACGTCCGGTGATTGAGCAGGCCAGGGAAGGTGTGCAACTTCATCCGCATGTTCCTCAAACCATGATTGAACAGTTCAACCTCTGTGAATCGGGACATTATCATCTTGGAAAATGCAATCTCCTGACGGAAACAATGTCTGCGCCATTGAATGCACATGGTCGGCCAAAAGAGTGACATAGTCACCGCTAGTGATCCGTCCGTGTAAGGTGATAATGAGACCTGCTGCAAATCACGAGATCATGGCCAAAATCATTATGGAACCGGCCGCATGCTTCACTGCAGGAAGGAGACAGTCTGGGTTCTAAGCTTCTCCGGGGGTTCTCCACACGTAAACCCGTCCTGTGGTGGGGAATAATGAGAAATTTTGATTCATCGGAAAGCAAGACATTTTTCCATTGATCCGCAGTCCACGTTTTATGTTCCGGGCACCACTTTAGTCTCCATTTTATACTCACCTGTGACCCCAGAGGTTTTGCAATCGCAGCTCTGCCGTAAATATTGTGCTTATGCAATTCCCTTTGCACGGTATGGGTCGACACTGGGTTTTGGAGATGTGCATTAAGCTCAGAAGTTACTTTCGTCGATGTGATCTTCTCCTTGCGGTCACAATTTTCTTTAATGTTCTCCTGTCTCTCGCAGTGAGTTTGGTTTTCCTTCCACAGTTGTGACATTTAGACGATGTTGTGCCGTGAACATTGTATGCTGTCATGACCTTTGCCACGGTACCTCTCGATACCAACAATACCGGTGCCACTGTGGTTACCGACGCACCAACCAGAGGGGCTCCTACAATCTGCCCTCTTTGGAACTCCGACAGGTCACTCATTCTGCCTTCACCTGGAGAGAAATTATGCACACATCGATTTACAATGCAATCACACAGACCCTTGAGACTATAAGCAACACTTTTTTACAAAAAAAAAAATGGCAGCTACATGCTCGTTTTATTCAAAGAGCACCACATACCAAAGTCACTGTTTTCAGGCAGGTGTTACCATTATTTTGGACAACCCCTGTAAGTAAGCAACTAAGTAACGATAAAGAACTGTAGCACAAAAAACGCAAAACTACCTATATTATTTACTTTGGAATATAAAAAAATACGATTAACATAATACCACAATGTCTTGCACACAGTAAAGAAAAATCTTTTGATTCTTATAAAAAAAATTACACAGGTCTCTGATTTTTCGCAGGAGCGAAAAACATCTTTTAGTTTATTATATTTGAAAGGATGCATAGTTATGAGCAAACAACTGTAATACATAACACCTTATCCTCACTGTTATAAATATTCCGCTCATTGAACTTATATTTTTTTTCGCATTTTCTTTTTAACATACCTGCATAGAAACTATTGCAAGGGCTGTGAACTTGAGGCCCCTTGTAACAGCAAGGGGCCTCAAGTTCTTTTGAATAGCTGCTTTCTCGTCATCCAGTTTTTATGAACTAAAGCAACGAAAATGATTTCTGAAGATTTTACGTATTTACTGGGAGAAAAAAATGCCTTTCTTCTTAATACTTCATTCAAAGCTGTCTTAATTCTTAGCTATTTCTTTAACCAGTTTCGCACGAAGTTTCAGCAAAAATTGTTTGTAACATACTTTTGCTCAGACTATAGGCCCTTTTAACCTTCAGCAACCCCCCCCGGGTTGTGGGGGCTATCAGTACGCCCCACGCCCCTGCCTACCTCACTGCTGGCAAGCTGTCATTAGCAGCGAAGGAGAGTACATTGAACGGCAATAAGGTAAGTTTTCTCCGTTACTTCACACTTTTCTCAAAAATCGACAGTGCGCAGAATTTTTGTTATACACTGGCGGAAAGTGAAAAGAGAACACCAAGAAGGAGACGTCTGATACCAACGAAATTTATACAGCATAATAACGGAATACAGAGGATAACGTGATCAAAACATTATGGCAAAATACAGCTGTATTTGCTGGTAAACTGAAAAATAACATTTCCATGTAACATTGTTAGTACGAGGTTGAACCGCCATGAACTGCGTCACACTGTGCAATTCTGGCATGGAGTCTGTCGTACAGATGTTGGATGTTTTTTTTTTTTTTTTTTGATTGGAGGTTTAACGACCACCGTGAGCAACTCAATGGGCTATAAGCAGTCGCCCGTCCCTAATTTAGGGGCACTGGTTCCAGGAAAGGGAGAGAGCCAGTGCCGTAAGACAAACACAACATCCATGCCTCACCGGGATTCGAACCCGGACCCCTTACGGACGAATGATCAGAGGCCAACGCCTTAGACCACTGCGCCACCGGGGCGGCAATGTTGGATGTGAGTTTGGGGTATTGAGTTCCAAGCATCCTCAACCTGGATGCGTAAATCGGGGATGGTCGTGGCTAGCCGTGGAGACCGGATAAGTCGTTGTCTCATAAAATCCCCCACGTGCTCAATGGGGGACAAATCCGGTGAACGTGCAGGCCATGGAAGTTGTCTCACACCCTGAAGTGTATGTTGCGTTGCACGTGCCGTGTGCGTGCGTGCGTTATCTTGCTGGAAAACACCACGATGGACCGACCTTACAAATGGCACAACAACGGGCTGAATGATGTTGTTGATGTAAGAGGTGCTGTTTAGCGTACCCGGTACAAACATTAGTTGTGTACGGGAGTGATAGCTGATCGCTCTCCACACCAGGAGACCAGGTGTAGGCCCTGTGTGTCGCTGGCTGATGCAAGAAGGGTGGAGACGCTCCCCTGTGCGTCTGTGAGCACGCATATGGCCATCGGAAGCTCCCATGCAAAATCTGCGTTCATCGCTGAACACGACAGATCGCCATTGCGTTCTCCAGTGCAGACGTTGGCGACACCACTTCAGCCGTTCTTGACGGTGGGCTGGAGTCAGAGGTACGCATGCCAGAAGCACACGTGCACGTAGTCCTGTATCCAGTAGACGGTTGCGGATTGTTCGCACAGGCACCTCAGATGCAACGGCAGCTCGAATTTGCGTCGCAGTGGATGTCCTGCTTTACAACGCCGCTCTTCTTATGCGTCGATCGGTCCGCTCATTAGTCCGCCTGTGACTCCCGGTTCCACGTCTTCTCGTGTGGGAATGCTCCTCGGACCATCTACGCCACCATCGTACCACCACTGATACTTCCCGTCCAATTCGCTCCGCAATACGACGATACGACCACCCGGCCTCGCGGAGACCGACTAGACGACCTCGCTCAAAGTCCGATAATTGCTGAAATCGTACACGTCTTCCATGTCCAGGCATTGCAGCTTCTTCAGGGTCTTTGCACGTGTCCGTACGCCGACGACTGATTACATTCCCTTCGCCGTACTTCTTAAATACCACCGACGATAATTTGCATATTATGCCGTGCTTTAGCGTAAGTGCTCACAGATTGGTCCCGAAATTAACATCACACCTACATAAATTCGGCCCCATTAACATATGAAAATTTCATGATCGTCCGCCAATTCCTTCTTTGTGTTCTTTTTTTACTTTCCGCCAGTGTAGCACCCGTATTAAGGCACAGGAAAAGGCCCAAAAGAAGACCACGTGGGGCATGGGTGGACGAAATTCGAATACATGCTAGAGACATGGATGACTACTTCTCAAGACAGAGAACTATGGAAGAGACTTGGAAAGACCTTCATCCAGCAGTGAATAGAGAATGGCTTATGATGATGATGATGGATATACTAGAAAAACACAGGTCAGCAAGATTACGCAAACCTGATTGAAATCAAAGGTAAACCTGATCGCAAACCTGATTGAAATTAAAGTTCAGCAAGATTACGCAAACCTGATCGAAATCTCTTCATGTGGTCAGTAAATTAATAAAAAAAAATCTTAAAAAGGTTCTTTAATTACATTTTAAGGTGGCTTACATTAAGAATATTCAAGCTTTTCAAAAGTAAAAGGAACTACTCCAGAAGTTTCTTCACTCCTCCCACCATAAACTTTTGCGAAAATGACTTTTCAATTAACGTAGCAACAAAATCTAAATCAGAAACTGACTATGTACCACGACTCTTAACGATATCCAGTTTTCAACTATTTAACCAATTCTATGTAAATACTGTATATAAATATAACGCTTCGGTGATGCACGGCAAAATATGTCTTAAGAATATGAAATTCGGAAATTATTGCTTATTTTTTATGTTACCATGACTACTTCACATACGTGACCATTAAGTCACACGTTACCATGACTACAAAGTCGGAATCTATCGTTTATATTTGAAGTTTCAATGTCGAACACACAAACGTTACCATGGTTACTGAACGAATGAACTCAACACACATTAAAAAAAGATATTCCAAATGCCGTAACGACGGAAAAGGTTTTACTTGAAGATTTATGGAAACGCTTCGTTTGTTGAAAGAATTATTAAAACTTATTTCCCTGAATTTATCGGGAGCATATTAGCAAATACGACGTCGATTTAGCTTTCACTTCAATGGGAGCCGAAACCAAAGCACCTCCGGGAATGAGACCATACTGTTTTCGCATTGATGCACAAATTTATCATAAGGTTATATGAGAACGAACAGAAGAAACGAGGGTACGGACAATAGATATTTGATTCTGGAGAAGAAACAAACAAGCATATGAAGAATGAATGTTTACGGACGGTAACGCAGAGAGTTGATTCCAAGTGTTATGAAACATAAATCCATGGTTACATAATACGCTAACTAATGGGGCTCTGACGCGAATGCGGAGTTATCTGCGAATGTTATTCCTTCCCGAAATTTTGTCTCAGTATAAAGATGCAATACGCGAAGATTTTGTATGTTGATATACTGAAAAGAATGTCTTATTGGGCATACTGAAAATCAACTTGCATACCCCTGAGGAATTTTTGGGCAGTCTATCGCCAACTGGAAAGCAGTGACGTCAGAACCGCGGAGGCAGAAAGGGGTGCTTCCCCCGTACTAATTAAAAAAATTGTATGTAGGGGCGAAACAACGAAATGCCCCCCCCTTCCGCTACCCTCCTAACTTTACTTCCTTTTTTACGCTTTCCAAGCTACTGTTGGAATGCGTACTGTATATGCTCCAGCTTTGTCCGCACGATAACTCGCGTAAAGATGGTTCGATTTCAATAAAATTTTAGTATGTGGTAGGGGACCACCTGGGGACGAACTCTATTAAAAATGGAAGAAATGGGGTCAAAGGTCAGGACACAGAAGCGGGATCTATTCCATCGCCCTTATGCGTCATAACTTACGTAAAAATGCTGCAATTGCAACAAAATTTTATCACGTTATTTCGGAAGTATACTGAACCGGTTCTGTTAAACAACATCGAAATGGGTTCAAAGACCATGCCACAGGAGCGAAATTTATTCCACAGCCATTATCCTCGTAACTTGACAAAAAATGCTTCTATTGCGACAAAACTTTAGTATGTTGTTCCGGAGGTATACTGAACCGGCTCTGTTGAATATCATG
The DNA here is from genome assembly GCA_039090855.1 of Macrothele yani. Taxonomy (NCBI): domain Eukaryota; kingdom Metazoa; phylum Arthropoda; class Arachnida; order Araneae; family Macrothelidae; genus Macrothele; species Macrothele yani. The sequence goes on along the minus strand of CM076990.1, from coordinate 41,836,740 downwards.
GAAATGGGATCAAAGGTCAGGGCACAGGAGCGATACTTATTCCACACCTATTATCCTCATAACTTGAGAAATAACTTGAGTAATGATATCAAGTATGTTGGAAAGAGTATCATAATTATTGCATTGCATGATTTTACTAACTTGTCTATGATTGCCAACAAGTCGCAGGGTCAGACGTTTTTGTCAAAATCTCCAGTATTTACCAAACTCTGTTCAGTTATCGTCAACTTATGTAATCTCTCACGAGTAAGTTCATTTGACTAACAACTGTATCAGAAAAGCAAGATATGGAATATTGTGGGTGTAAAGAATTTATCTTTTGGGGAGGGAGAGGGGAGTAAGGTAAGACCACTGTGAGCAACTCAATGGGCTATAAGCAGCAGCACTTCTGGAATTTTGGGCCGCTGATCCCAGGGAAGGGAAAGAGCCCTTGCCGTAAGACAAACACACCATCCATTTCAGCTATATTTATACTAGGCGAAAGCCCTTCAATAATGACGAGCAGAAATAAGATATGTAGAGTAATATCAATGAATGAAATACGGGATTACATCATCGTACAATACAAATTTGGAAGATGACATCCATGTCCTGTTTACACCAATAAACGCATTTGCATCTTCCAAATTTGTATTGTACAATGGCGTGACCCTTATTTTATTCCCTGATATTCTGCACCTCCGGCCAATCACGGGAATTAATTCTAAACCACCAGATTCGCTATGCAGGGTGATTGTAAACTCCTTCAACGAAACAAGAGGGGTGAGAGTACACATCAAGGCGAGCAATATTTGCAATGAAACCTAGGGCCGCATTCCACTCCTAGTGCCAGAAAAGAGCGCGTTCGAAAAACGTCCAGCAAGCACACGGAGTTCCAACCAGTGCATGAGAAGCACAAGATGCAAATCAAGTGCGCTGAACACGTGCGTAGACGGTGAGGAGCAAACATTTAAAAACGTAGCCGAACCCGTTCAGCGATATTACAGTGCGAACATCACATGAGAATTGACGTATTCGTGAAGGGCATGGAGGACTACACGTACAACATATCCCGGGCGGTGGATTGGCCGTGGTGGACCTATGGCTCGTCCTCCACGCTCCCCGGACCTTAATCCACTGCACATTTTCTTCTGGGGGCACATGAAAACATTGATGTACGAGACACCTGGAAGATCTCGTAGCGCGAATCGCTGTTGCTGCGGAAAAGATCAACATCACACCGGGAGTCTACGAGAGAGTGCGACAGTCCTTCATTCGCCTGTGTGAGCTGTGCAACGGCGCCCTTGGACGCCAGTTTGAGCAGCTCCTTTGAGTCTTTCTCTGATGCGATTGGAATTGTGCAACTCATAAATTAGGTATGTCTCTTTGTCTTCACTGTTCAAGGCTCAACGTGGATATGTAACTTTACTCTTTTCTGGCACTAGGAGTGGAATGCGGCCCTCGGTTCCATCACAAATATTGTTCGTCTTGATGTGTACTACCCACCTTCTTGTTTTGTTGAAGGAGTTTACAATCACCATATATATGAAAGTCGGTTGCTTCGACTAGCGAATCCTGTTATGGTTATATTCAAATTAATCGGAAACTTGAAACTTGGTCGTTCTGGGTGGTGTAGTGGTTAGCATACTCGGCGCTATCCGGGAGACGCGGGTTTTCCAGCTCCACGACGACAAAATTTTCAAGTTTTTTGATTTTATCTGACATAACATCCATGTCATATTTACACCAATAAACGGATTAAAATATCACTTTCCAAATTTGTATGTAGAGTAATATTTTAATAACCAGGTATTCTCTTTGTTTGTGATGTCATGTCCAAATGTGAATGAATGTTTCATGAACATTAAAACCAATGAACATCAATAATTGCTTAAAATATTATAACTATACTAGTAATCCGAATTTATTGGCGTAGGACAGAAATCAAAGTTCCTGTTTTATGTCAATAAATTCGAATTACTAATATAGCATCGTTATAATATTTTGCGTATAATTGGTGTATAATTCCTTATTATTAATCATCAATAATAGTTGTCTAACAAATTGGTTATTGTTTTGGACTTTTCTGTACTACCCTGACTGTTCCGAACAGTTATGCGCATCATTATGTACTGGCGCCATCTAGTGGAAAAACAGACAAGCTCTCTTCCCCCGGGCCACCAAAGTGGGACAAACTTTCAGACAAAGGAAATTATATTGTTTGTGATATATACAGATTACTTGAAATATTTCGTTCCATCATAACACCCCCTCCTCCTTCATAGTTTGGAACAAGTCTACCGCCATGTACTTAGAGATTCCATATTCTTTATCTGGTTGGAAAGACCTGCACGATCAAATTGAGTTAGGAAACACTGATCTAGATAAAAGTTTGCCTGAAATTAAGATCATTTGACAAATTTATTTTTAACTTGAAGTATTTTGATATAGCACAAGGGAATTTTTATTTTCCAGTAATTTTACCCACGAATTTGAGTTTCACAGTTAGGCTGATTTTTCGTTTCAAAATGTCGCGTATTCATATTTTCTAACCGAATTCCTCTTACGTCGTTTCCCTTTCGATTTTTCTAAAAATCAGTAAGTCTTTTTCTTCTTAACAAAAGGATATTAAGTAACTTTAGGATTTCACTTAAAAATCACAAAATTTGACGGATTTCGCTCAATCTTCAGAGCTGATTATTAGAGTTCGAATACGCAAGTAAAATCTATCTTCAGAGCTAATTCTAATACAGGATTCAAATTCACAAATAAAATACATTTAGGACTTACTTCATAAACGTTTTAACTCTATGATTAGGTGATGCACAATGCGTTTTTACGTATAAAAACAAAACTAAATAATTATGTGTTGAATACGACTGAGCATTCCGAACTGCAACGTACTTTTATGAACAACTTATATTATACTGTATAACGAATCAGCAAGTTAACGCAATCCGCGAATGGTGTCAGTGCTGTAGGATGCTGGATACTGATTTATTATGCGATTTCTTTGCCCACCCTGAACTCAGTTTGAATTCCGATGAAGGCCCGCATGATATATTTTTCTTTCCGGTACTTGCCCTGTCGAATCTCTGAAACTAATGTCCCTATATCAGAGATTATAACCTTAGATACACTTTGCGGTATACCTCTAATTTCATCTTCCTTTTGAGTTTCTGCGTTCTCGTACAAATTCGATTTCACCTCATTAAATATTTTCTGACTTAACACCACATGATATCTCTCTAGAGGTCTGCACGGGCCTTATTTCGTGAGCCCGGCCCGGCTCAAGCCCGTGCGTTTAAGGCCCTGCTCGGCCCTTCCCTTGCTCGTGATGTGCCGTTTTGTATTATTTTGTCTTTCTATTTCAGTTTATTAAAATGTGATATTTAAATAATGAAATGAGATATTACTGAAAACATTTTTCTGAATGCAAGCCTAAATATATTAACTAAACTTCAGCAATTATCGAAGAATATAACCTTTGTTTTGTTTTTTATTGGAGGTTTAACGACCACCGTGAGCAACTCAATGGACTATAAGCAGTCGCCTGTCAATAATTTAGGGTCACTGGTTCCAGGAAAGGGAGAGAGCCAGTGCCGTAAGACAAACACAATATCTATGCCTGACGGGATTCGAACCCGGACCCCTTACGGACGAATGATCAGAGGCCAGCGCCTTAGACCACTGCGCCACCGGGGCGGCGAATATAACCTTTAAAGGGAGAGATTAAAAAAAAAAAAAAGAGACTCAGCCTGTTCAAAATCTCTCTTTCTCTGAACTAGCAAGCGGTAACACCACAAAAATAAATCCCTATACGGATTAGGGAAAGGAGAAACAATCGATATCGTCCCACTCTCTTATACAAACACACACACACACACAAACGCGCGCGCGCGCTCGCACACCCCCACACACACAATCGGGGTCGAATCTTTTTGTGGTCAAAGCATTTTTACCATCTTAATACCTATACAGATGTTAAAAATACTTTGAGTGCCTCTGCACTCCTCGGTGATTATTCCCTGGGCTATGTCATGGAAATAAGTAAAGCCAGCAAAACAGTTAAGCAAACCAGGAAATCGGAAAACACTACTTTTTTTCTTTCTTTACCATTGCGGTAAAAATAATGGGTCGATTTGGCCAGGCCGTAAGTGTCTGGGAAATAGCCCGGCCCGGCCCGTTGCTTTGTTCCCTAAACTAAAAAAAAAAACCCTACCCGGCCACCGGAGCGGGCCGAGCTCGGGCTTGGCTTGCCGGCCCGGGTCCTGTGGTTAGTTAGACAGAGCTGTATTGAGAGACTGAGAATGGTATATTCAGGCTAAGAACTATGTTCAGATTTAGAACGATGTTTAGAATGCTACGTTAAAGATATACAGTATGCTATGAAAGGTGTACGACATGTAGTATTGTTCTTAGAAATTATATTTAATGACTGCGAGCTATAATTGTCAAGCGTATACTCAAGAAACGTATTCAGCATGTTAAATCTGTTTGTGTGTGTGTGTATGTGTGTGTGTGTGTGTGTGTGTGTGTGTGTGTGTGGTGCAATAAACACAAAAATTAGCAAAATGTCTACCATTGACTTGAAAAATCCTCCCAGTGGAGTGCGAAAGCTTGGCGAATCTTTATACTTATTACACCACAAAAATAAACAGATTCAATACGTTGTATGCGTGCCTTGAGTATTCACAATCTGGTGTATTTAAAATAACGTTGTCAAGCGTATATTATTAGGAAATAGTAGACTAAAGTGTGTTGTACTTTGATGTTACAAGAAATGTATTGATATGATACTTTACGAACTGGAAGATAAAGAATAAAATTCACTTTGGACTTGTAGGTACCGTCTGATAACTTAGTTTGGCCGTTCATTTGAAAGTGTCTACTTGGAGATTTCCATGGATAATTTAGGTTGCAGGTCGTAGCGCGAATCACGAACGAACGAATTAGGATAATAAGAGTTCATCAAATTAAGACAAGTAACATTTACACTGACGTTGAAGCTAAACTATAAACCGATAAGTCTACAAGCATTAAAGCTATTTTTCTATAGCAGTTGTCGTTAACTCCCCTCTCCCAAAGAAAATGTTGTTTTACCTTTCGGCAAATGCACTAAGATCAACCACGAAACTTCTTAATGATGTGCCGAAAGGAACAGCTTAAGTGACTAACAGGTCCTTTTCAAAAGTACTCCGTGTCTTTTACAGGTATTATCATGGGCATTGCTTTCAGGAGCTGTCAGAACTTGTCCTTTCTCTTGAAGCGGTCTTTTCGCGCTATAAGAAACTGCCCTGTTTTGTGTATAACATTCATTTCCTTCACTCAAAGTTTCAAAAATCTGCATTGAATCTGCATGTTTTTGTTTTTTACGCTTTCCAACCGTAGGTTGAAGAAGCGTATATGCTCCAGCTTTGTCCGTCTGTCTGTCTATCCGGCCGCACGATAACTCGCGTAAAAATGGTTCGATTTCGATGAAGTTTTAGTATGAGGTAGGAGACCACCTGGGAACGAACCCTATTGAAAATGGGCGAAATGGGGTTAAAGGTCAGGACATAGGATCGGGATCCATTCCATTGCCCTTATGCGTCATAACGTGACTAAAGATGGTTCGATTTCGATGAAATTTTAGTACGTTGTAGGGGACCACCTGGGGACAAACCCTATTGAAAATGGGCGAATTGGGGTCAAAGGTTAGGAAATAGGATCGGATCCATTGTATTGCTCTTATGCGTCATAACTTTCGTAAAAATGCTTCGATTGCGACAAAGTTTTACCATGTTGTTCCTGAGATGTACTGAACTATTAATATCATCTGAATGGGGTCAAAGATCAGGGTACAGGAGCGAGATTTATTTCCCAACCATTATCCTCATAACTTGAGTAATGATTTCTGGTATGTTTGAAAGCGTATCATAATCAGTGCATTGCATGATTTTACTAACTTGTTTTTAATTAGACAAAGCAAAAGTGATCATACTGTTTTGCATTACAGGGTTACACCTTTCATGACTACTAATTAAAAAATAATCATTCAGGACTTACCACAAGAAAAGGGATTTTAAATGGTTCCTTAACCGGAGAGGAATCACAATTTTCTGGCTGAAAATCAAAAGAGTTTCTGAGTTCTAGTCCTAAATGCTAAGCTATAAATATTTTGCCCCGTCACTGCAGGTTCAGCTCTTGTAGACTGGCGCAAGTAGAGAGATGGATTGCTGGCATGAAAATATTTTCTGTTTTGTGAGCACCCATGGAACACCTCGGGAGAATGAGGTGTGTGCACCACCGTCATGCCCTGTGGGTCAAAGGTCAGGATCCGCGGTTTTTCCAAGAAAGCTATTGAAAAGTATGGGGCGTCCTGAGAATTTTCAATGCTCTGGGCTCCCTGATCATAAGATCAGGCCCTTCTCAAATTCTTAGAAATAATTAAGTTCCACCGTTGGGAATGATTACCTGATCTACGAACGGGATACAGGCCAAACCCCCATAAACTTACCGATATTTTTCTACCTTTTATTTCACTAACTTAGTAGGTCATTACTTGCACATCCATTTAAAATTACTTAGTTGTTCGAGTAGCACCCTATCTGGTATAATACTTGAACCTTCCAAATATGGTCATCACAGGGGCGTATTAGACTTTTCTTCGAGCGGTGGGGGGCGAAAAATGGATGTCTGAAATCCACCAAAAATAAAAGATAATGAAAAATAGAAACAAAAATTAAAGCATTTTTTATAATTGAAAGTTGATGAATTTTTATTAAATTAAACTTTTTTTTTTCTACTTTGTAACGTACCAAGAGATGTGACGTACCTGCCCGAAGGACGCACACGACATAAAGGCAGATAGGAATCAGAATAAAAAAACGTCCGCGTAGCTCAATTGGTAGAGCAACTTATTCCGGAATGAGGGGACCCGGGTTCGAATCCTGGCGCGGATAAAAATGACGGAGAAATTTACTTCGTTATAATGGCGCCCGAACTATCCGGATGACCCGACCGTTCAAAATCTCGCATTGGTGTGATGTTATTTCCACACCGGGAGATAGGAAAAATAAGAGAATCCCTTCTCCAGCACTTCGAAAAAAAAAATAAATAAATAAAAAAAAATAAGGGGGAGATGATGTAACGTACCAAGAGATGTGACGTACCTGCCCGAAAAACGCACACGACATAAAGGCAGATAGGAATTAGAATAAAAAAACGTCCGCGTAGCTCAATTGGTAGAGCAACTTATTCCGGAATGAGGGGACCCGGGTTCGAATCCTGGCGCGGATAAAAATGACGGAGAAATTTACTTCGTTATAACTTTAAGTCGCATTTTAATCAAAAACATGAAATGATTTTCTACTTTAAGTCGCATTTTAATCAAAGACGATTACCCAGGGGTGTATTTAGAGGAAGGAAAGGGGAGAGGCCTCTTGCCTTCCTCTAAATACACCCCTGGGTCATCTCCTTCATATTTCTTATGAAATCATGACCGATTCGCTAACTTCAAAATTTGGGCAACGCTTGTGTGATAACAGTTCTTTTACTGAGTATTCTTATGTTCTCCGCTATTACCCTAACATGATACTTCACTGCATAGCACTACCACGAACACAGACTAACTCTTAACTTCTTGATCTCAAAGACTGCAGTCTTGTGACAATTATATATATTAAAAGAATACACAGGCAGCTTGGAAAAAGAACTTTGTTTCCTTAAAAGTGTTGCATCACAGCGATGATACAACCCTTCCATCATAGACAAGGGTCTAACAAAATTTCGGAAACAGAAGCCTGTCTTCACGTTAACTCCTGTGATGCGCCCATTGAGAGAATTTTGCCATTATTCCATTTACCTGTGACATTTCCTTCAAAATTTCAAACATTCTCAAAACCTTTAATTTTAAAGTGACTTTTAAACCGATAAACAAAATGAACTTTTTAGGATCAAAGGACTATGCTGAAGACAAAAACTCGTGGGGGAATTTATCAAATTCCATGTGAATGTGGCGCTTCGTGTATAGGACAGACCCGCAGAGCCTTGCGTTTTTGATTGAAGGAGAATAAGACCTATATTCGGAATTGTGACCTAAAGAGTCATCGATGGCTAAACACTGTTACGAAAAGGAAGAAAAACATGAATCTGCTTGTCAATTAGTTTTGAAGAAGCAAAACTAATTGACAAGCCAGATTCAACCACCAAACTTGATATTTTGGAAGCTTTCCATATATATCAGAAGTCTTCGCAACTTGTTAATGGCATGGCATCCATCCCATTTCTATCAAGCGCGTGGAAGCAACTAACCAAACCTCTTATGATATCATATGCAATTTGAATATTTACAACACCATTTATGATACCATATGCAATTTGAATATTTACATGCCATTCGTCCTAATGAAGCTAGGTCAATACCCAGAGAAAATATGATCGACTTGAAAAAGTAAATATTTGTGACAAACTATGTTGTCTTAATACAACTATTAACTTGCTTAAATGAATTTGCTTCACCGTAAGTTTATGTGAATACGGATAACTTCACTTCGTTGCAACTGTATAAAACATGGATTAGCTAAGAGCTTTGATTAATAACGATAAGATGGAAGTCGAAACATCGTACTTACAGTTTCCAGTCTTTTTTCACGTTCGTCAAGAATAGGTAGCACGGAAAACACTCTGCTTAATCAAATTTCTTGGTAATAGAACATGACACCTTAAATGCCATCTTCTCTTTCTCTCGGCAAAATACAATACTGCTTGCGTTGATACATTCACAATTAGCACACTTCACAATGTGGTAAACTTCACAATGTAGTAATGTAGTACAAGTTAGACTCTAAAACAAAAAAGCGGAAACACTGAGTGAGTACCTGGGTTACCACTCAAGTCAGGTGAATTCCTAATACATTTTAAAACAGCAACTCTCATGATCAGCTTTAGCAGACGTCATTACCCTCAACCTGTTTTCAAGATTGCCAAACACAAATTCGTCGAGAGAGAAAAAATGTGGCGTTCGGACTTAAAACGTTTAATGAGAATGAACCTCAATTTACATAAGACAGGAACTATAAAGGGAGATCAAATTAGGTCACAGTCTTCAAATACCCACCGCTGATTTTTTTTTTCTTTATGAAGAAGTGTTTCTGAACATTTCATGTACAGCCTGTATAGCGCAGGGTTGCAGCTCTTCTCAACATCACACCTGAGTCCAAATCCAGAGTATGATACTGATGCTGCGTTTGTTCCTTTGTCCCTGGGTCTGTAGCTTCCACGAAAGCAGTGCGACTCCACTCATTTTAGGTCGTTAAATCGAAAGAGAAGGAAGAGGAATGGAATATACAAATCAAAAGTGAAGTTTTATTATATTTTGAACTTTTTCTATTAGGTAGTAACACTCAGTCTACAGATATGACAGACATAATCAAACTTTGTGTCTTTCCCATCCGGCGATGAAACTTTTGTACCATTTCTCAAAGCTGGAGTGCGTCGTATACAGAGATCATCTCACTATCAAAATACGGGGCAAGAGTGGATTGGTTCGCCGGGACATTTCACGGTGGAGCTCTCGAGAAATGGCTCACTTTCTCGTTTTCTTTTGTCTGTTTTTTTTTTTTTTTTTTTTTTTTTTTTTGGAATGAATGAATTATTATTTTGGTACTTATGAACAAAAAACGTTATCTGAGCTTATTTACGTCTGAAACGTTATTTCTTCTAAAAAAAAATTTTTTTTTTTTATTGGAGGTTTAACGACCGCCGTGAGCAACTCAGTGGGCTATAAGCAGTTGCCCGCCCCTAATTTAGGGCCACTGGTTCCAGGGAAGGGAGAGAACCAGTAGCGTAAGACAGACACAACATCCATGCCTCACCGGGATTAGAGCTTGGACCCATCTCGGACGAACGGTCATAAGCCAGCGCTTAGACCACCGCACCGCCAGGGAGGCCCTTCTTTGTAGATGTTGAGCGTTTTTCCCAAAATGACCTTACAAAATGCTCTGCACTTATGTGGGAAAAGTGCCGTTGAACCAAGCCAAGGCCATCTAGAAAGCACAAGGTCATGCCATTAGAGACATGAGTTCCCTCCGTTTGTGACGTCACTCGCATGTTACACAAAATGATACGTCGATGTCGTGTTTGGGGTCACAAACGACAGCGTTGGAAACCAATCGGAAGCCTTGGTTTCCGCGTGACGTCTCTAAAAGAGGGAACTCATCTCTCTAATGTCATCATGGCCTTATGTTTTCTAGACCAGTGTTTCCCAACCGCCAGTCCGCGAGGTTTTTTCTACTGGTTCGCGAAAAATGAGTGAATTTATTTATTTTTCTTTTGAATCGAAATGGGGTTAAAGTAAAAGGAAATCGTTATCTAAATTTTTTTGCACACCTGTCGTGGAAGGTTAAAAGAAACTTCGATCGCTAATCTCTTCACAGAAGATCTGAACTTTTTAGGCTAACACACCAGAAAAAGGAAAGCCTTGAATTTCCTTTTGATGCCAGTCTAGTATCGATATTGAGAGCCAATCTGGTATCGATATTGAGTGCGTCTGATATCGATATTGAGATCCAAATATCTGACTCAGTTTTAGGGTATTATGGAGAAAGAATATCCAAGTATCAGCGACAAAGCTCTAAAATTATTGGTATAATTTTTCGACCACATATTTATTTCGAGAAAACCTTTTGAGCCATTTTTTTTTTTTTTTTTTGATTGGAGGTTTAACGACCACCGTGAGCAACTCAATGGGCTATAAGCAGTCGCCCGTCCCTAATTTAGGGTCACTGGTTCCAGGGAAGGGAGAGAGCCAGTGCCGTAGGACAAACACAACATCCATGCCTGACCGGGATTCGAACCCGGACCCCTTACGGACGAATGTTGAGCCATTTTGGAAACGAAAATAAAGCATGCGACGTGCCTGCCCCATAGGACGCACCTGAGATAAAAGGCAGTGTAGTGTTACAGATATTTTACACGGGGTTTTAGGATTTCATATAAAATCTCAAAATGCAACTTTTATTCCATCTCGTGCTCCACTCCCTTAGTCTCCACAAAGCGTGAGAGAAATTTCTCCGAGACAGTTCCCCATTAGACACCGGATGCACGGTTATTTACTAAGACGACATTTTGTCTATGCGTAGTATTTGCACTTTGTATGTTGAATGGAGATCAACTCTATCGCGCCTCGCTTTTCAGGTTTAAATTTCAAAGCTGCCGACTAATGCACTAGCCCTCACATTTTACTTTGAAGCTTAAGATTTACCAAGGGCGGTGTGATTCTTTCTCACGGGGAATTTTAGGATATGCTTTAAGGCATTTTTAGGAGACAAGGGAGGGAGGCGAGAAGGCACTTGTCTGGAGGTTTAGGAAAGGAGCGGTCACGAGAAAGTACGAGGAGGTGATTGCCCCAGGGTAGGTCTTAAGTGGACCGGCAGGTGAGGGTATTTCAAGACAGCGCGAGAGATGATCGAAAGCGGGACTTAAGAAAAAGGAACTGAAGTTTTAAGGGGAGCAGTTAGGAAACAGCACAGCTAACGGATAACCTTTGCAGGCAATTAAATGAAGAGAAGAATAAAAGTTTCTTAGACATATTTACGGATCGAAAGAATTACTTGCATACAATTATTATCATTTGGTTATTACGTATTAATTACTGTCATCATCAACCACTACGGAGTTATTAGCAATTACAAGTTAACAACAGGAAGCAAAGATAAAAGAACTTGTTAACAGTAGTATAGTGGATAGCACTCCGACCTCCGCATCCTAGAGTTGTGGGTTCGACTCCCGCCCATGGCATAAAAATCATGGTGAAATTTACTTCTTCATAAGCACAGTAACAAAATGGACATTAATGCTACACTGGGCCTTGCAGAAACGACGCTGGAGCCACGACTGGAGAAGATTATCACGAAGCAGCAGCAGCAGACGTCGCATTGACCCCATAAAAGGGTAAGTAGGATATTGTGATATATTGATTATGGATTACCCTTAGTAATCATTAAAGGAAAATAACAGATTAACTGATATTAGCTGTAAGTAAGTGACATGCAATAATCTGGAATATGAATTACGGATTGTAGGCAGTGATCATTATAATATAGAATATTACGAGATTAAATGCTCGAAGATAGCCTAAAGGTTTTGTTTCGGCATCGCCGGACTACGAAAGTTTCTCCAACGTTTTGCAGGTCAGCAAATGCAAAACGTTTGGGAACTACTATTCTAGACAACCTTGACTAAGCAAACTCTCATAAATAAGAAGTTAAAGCTAACTACAGTTAGACTCAGGTTACTGGACTTGGAGCCCAAAGTCAGTGGTAAGCTCCATTCTCTTTTCTTAATCTTGAAGAAAATACTAGTATACAGTGTAGTTGACCATCATTCTCAGCCCCTTATCCACAGAATTACACAGGGCGATTCTACAGCAGAGATATTCGGAAGTTTATGATTTTAGATTTACATATATAGAGAGGGTTTTTAGGAGGGGAACAGATCAGATCATATGTAGAGGATTTTAGGAAGGGAGTGTCTGACTCCAGGTCTTAAACAACCCTTGGAAAGTAGGAAGCTGGGAGATTTGGACTATAGTGCTCGATAGGAAAGCAACACGGAAACGAAGTAGAAAGGGGGAGGAAGACGCCCTTATTTATAGCCGGGGCCCAGTACCCGGGGCCCGACGGCTTAACGTGCCCATCCGACGTACGGCGATTTAGCGGCTCGAGAGTTCGCACCTGCCTGGGGATCGAACCTGAGTTATCTCTGTGGCTGTCACGAACGCTGACCACTAGGCTACCCGGGGACCTTTTAGGAAGGGAATGTCTGATCTCAGGTCTTAAACGACCCTTAGAAGTAGGAAGCTAGGAGATTTAGTCTTGAGTGCCAGGCAGGAAAATCACACGGAAGCGAGGACGTGTCCCTTATTTATAACCGTGGGGCCAGTACACGGGGTCCGACGGCTTAACGTACCAGTCGTACGCACGGTGGGTGTTTAGGGCTTCTAGTGTACGTACCTACCTGGAATTGATCTTGACACTTTTCGGTGGTAGTCCCGAGCGTTGACCATTAGGCCATCTGCGGCAATATTCCGAAATCCGTGTTCCACGCACATTTATCTAAAAAGAAACAACGATTTACCGGTACCGGTTTAAGGGTCAAAACAGTGGGCAGACTTTAAAAAGGTGTCTGCTCAAGCAGGAGGTACCATACCATTTCGCAATAAGTGATCAGTTGACAAATACAGCGGAACCTCGGTTATACCTTTTTCACTTTTATACGCAATTCTGCGGTAGTTCCGATATTTTACTGTGGTTTCTATTCCTTTTACATTTCGGTTTTTCGTAAATCGCACGGAATACAGTGTAACCTCGGTTATACGTTCTCCGGTTTTACTTTTTCACTTTTATACGCAATTCTGCGCTAGTCCAGATATTTTAATGTGGTTTCTATCTCATTTTCAATTCGGTTATTCGTAAATCGCGCAGAATACAGTATAACCTCGGTTATACGTTTTCCGGTTGCACGTTTTTCACTTTTATACACAATTCTGTGCTAGTCCCGTTACTCTAGCGAAGTTTCTATCTCTTTTTCTATTCGGTTATACGTAATTCATTTACACGCTTTTTGCGATTATACGTTAAAATGTGAATTTTAGATTATCAGAAATACACTGTTCTTTCATTCTTTTATACCTAACCCCATATGTTTCAGTTTTGAGGAAATTAAGACAGCAGTTTTTTTTTTTTTTTTTTTTTTTTGCAGTAATGAAATAGATGATGCAACTAAAAATTCATCAATAACGTTCACGTTTTTTTTTCTCTGAATTCGAGAAATTTGAAAGAAGCAGAAATTAGTGAATATTATACTTGACACTAATGCTGAATCAACTAGCAAATAAAGTTCTTTGAAAGGATCGATGCATATAAGTAAATAAAATGCAATAGGGGTATTGAATATAAAACGAAATCGCATTCGGGTTTACTACCTAGTTTCTCAAAGGTTAGTTTGTGTGTGCGTGTGCGTGCGTGCGTGTGTGTGTATTAAAAATGTGAGATCGTACAGAATTTCTCAACCTACTTTTTATAATGAAATTAGAACAAAAAAGTAAATTCAAAAGCCAGAACAGACATTGGCTTAAGGTACAAAATAAAGCATTCATTTATGTATGTATGTTTCACACTATAAATCTGCGTAATATGAAATTACGAATTTTTTTTTTCAGAGACATTCTAAATTTTTTAATAGTATTTAGCATTTGGGAATTTCATTTGTACGTTTTTTTACATTTTGTACGTACTTTAAGACCCTCCCATAGAAAAACATATAACCAAGGTTTCACTGTAAATGCAAAGACTAATTGCGTAGGAAACTTATTACGTAGCATGCCTACATTTCAACTTTCAGAATGATTTTCAAGGGGATTTAACGGGAAATGGGGTTTTTAAGAGACATGTGACTTCCTTATACTTCTTGTGCTTTTTCTTCTTCTTCTTCTTCTTATTTTTTTTTTATCAAAACCAAATTTTCAGAAAGAAAATAATTGTTCTGGTTCTTAAGCTATACTTTTTCGGCTTTAGCAAACTATACTTTTTCAGCTTAGGGAACTTCGTTGTCCTAGGTGGTGTAACGGATAGTATGCTAATGCTCCAGGTTCGATTCCTGCTTCAGGGCGATGTAACTTTCGATTTTTCTGAGGAGATGTTACAAGGTGACCATTAAACTACGGACAATTCCGTAAAAAATCTAATAACATTCATCAGCATGATTAGTTATTCAGGAAACTAAAAAACTCATCCGTTCAGATAGTAACACTACACTTAACTAGCTTCACTACACAGAAGATAATCACACAGAAATCTGAAGGAAATTTTAGGTCACGAAGACCCTTCCTTTAGCTGCAGAGACTCAGTCATCTAGAACGAAGATGCAGTTCAGATATTAGCGGTTTTTAGATGTAAACGTAGGGGGAAATGATGAAGAAATAATCTCTAAATCACATGTGCGGCACAGAAACTCGTTATTTTACGGGGTAGTAATGTCATAATTAACTTTCATTCAAGTGGGCCAAGCCTCAATATTATTGAATATTTATTAGACAAAAACTGCAGCGGAGAGATTAGAGAAAATTAAATTGGGAATGACATCATTTCGCACAAGCGGAGGAATGGCAGAAAGAAGACTCGGCAAGTAACTCAAGGAAATTCAATGATAATTATAAATGAAAGTTGGGCCTGTCGAAATATATAAATAGAAAGAAGGGACTGCTGAATGATTATCAGAGGAATGAATCCATTTGGTGCTGAGATTTTCACCGGAAGTTATCGAGTGAAACACTTGTTTGAACTTTGAGAATTAATTTAGCTCCCAGCGGAACAAACTTGCTATTTGTATTGCAGACAATTCGCTGTGATGAAGGCATTTCCAATCACAAGGTCAAATGTTAGCAATGGATTTGAAAGCGGTTTCGCAACGACGGTTGCATTTGGACGGGCGAAAAAACAAGATGATAATAACTTAAAACTTAGGGCCATTTAAAGCGAAAATCATGGGGACACGTAATGAATGGTAATAGAGTATTACACGCAATATTGCAATTAGAAAAATTATGCGTGAGGAGATTATGTAATATTAGATTTACATCAGACAATTAAAATGCAATTTAGTTTAAATTCTTTGACACTGACTGAATCTTTCACCAAACTGAAATGTTATCTTGTGTTTCAACTGGTTTATTTTCTTACTGCACTTTAGTAGAAAGAAATGTGACTGTGGAATCATGAACAGCCTTCTGAAAAATTAACGAGCAACAGAAGTATCTTAGGAAAAAGGCAGATAATATCTTGTGTTTATTATTATTTTATTTTTGCAGTCATGCGAGAGTTGAATGAAAAATAAGAATACGATTCCGACCATTCCAGAAGCTCACCTGTTGGACGTTGCACAACCTTCAATGCAGATAGTACAAAAATCTAGTTAAAAACTGCGTAGTCTAAAGACGCATACATAAATTAAATGGACCAATTATTAATGTATATACACTATATTGAGAAAAGTCACCGGACACTTAGAAGAGAAACACAACATAGCACTTATTGGCATACATTATTTCGGTGTCGGTCTACCCCTGGCCTTAATGCATGCACTGACATTTCGAGACATGCTTTCGACAAGGTTTTGGAACACAGCGATAGGTATGCGTTTCGTTTCAGTACATAATGCTGCAGCTAACTTTTGCTTAGTAGTAGGCCTTGGTTTCAAACTTCTTATGCGGCGCTCTAATTCATCCCATAGGTGCTCTATGGGATTAAGATCAGGGCTATGTGCTGGCGAGTGTATACACGATACGGAATTATCGTCAAACCACGCCGTAACAGTTCTCGCTTTATGTCTCGGCGCATTATCTTGCTGGTACCAACAAGGCTCGGTTCCATAGTATTGCGACATAGAGTTGGTAGGGCATTATTGTCCAGAATATCAAGGTAGACGTGCTTGTTAACAGGTTTGTCCACGATAACCAATGGGCCGGGACCATACCACGAAAAACACTCCCACGCGAGTACACTACCAGCTCCAAACTTAAACGTAGGAACAGTACTCTGTGGTAAATAGCGTTCACCCGGCTGCCGCCATACGCACACACGGCCATCAGACTGATGGATCGTGTATCTGGATTCATCAGTCAATAAGACCTGTTTCCATTGATCTACGGTCCACGATAAATGTTCTTTACACCATGCTAAACGACGAGTAGCATTCCGTGGGGGAGATGAAAGGCTTATGAGGAGCCGCACGAACACGGTAACTTATTTAACGAAGTTCTCTGCGAATGGTATGTGTACATACCGAGTTTCCAGTATTTTTACTTACCTGTACACTGAAGTTTTGTGTAAAACTCCGTCGATTACTTGTAACGACTCTCCTGGGGCTTTGACGTCTCCTATCACTGATTTTCTTTGGTCTGCCGGTACGTTTTGCTGCTTCAGGCACGCCATGTGTCTTCCACTTATTCAGTACATCCAAAACAGTTGACTTGGGTATGTTTAAACGCTTCTCGGTTTCTCTTATGGACAACCCACTAATATAACACCCAACAATCTTTCCTTTTTCAAAGTCAGTTCTCTCCCGTCGCGACATTTTCACTTAACCTCACAGTGCGATATGATCGCGGTCAGCTGCAGGCTTGTTTCTATACCGGTTTCAGCTGTACCGCGCATCTTAACGACGCAGCAGATCCGTTCATTCGCTTTTGATGGGGTGTCCGGTGACTTTTGCCAATATAGTGTATGTTACCGGCAATTTTTGGAATTAGGCATTGTACAGAATGCCTAGGAAACCTGTAGAATGCCGAAAGTTTTTCTTTTTTTTTTTTTTTTGTTGGAGTTTTAACGACCACCGTGAGCAACTCAATGGGCTATAAGCAGTCGCCCGTCCCTAATTTAGGGTCACTGGTTCCAGGGAAGGGAGAGAGCCAGTGCCGTAAGACAAACACAACATCCATGCCTCACCGGGATTCGAACCCGGACCCCTTTCGGACGAATGATCAGAGGCCATCGCTTAGACCACTGCGCCACCGGGGCGGCTGCCAAAAGTGGAACGTCCAAGTATGAAGCGCTTAACATTTCACGCAATTCCTAGGCGTTCTATAAAATGCCAAAAGGCAAATCGGCAAAGTATGAAATACTCTCGCGAGTGACTATTTTTTTCACGAGGCGGGGCACGTGACTTTCAATGCTCGCGTTAAGCGCCGCCTATGGCGGGTTTTTTTGTTTTTTTTTCTCCAATTGGCGAAGCACGTGAAGTTCAACGCTCGGTTCAAGCGGACAGTATTTAGTATTATCGCCATTTGCCTTTCTGTCTTTGTTCGGCAGTGACGAAACAGGCGAGTTCCAATTTGCACAGTAGACGTTAGCCCATACTGTGTTGTGTGAGAATGGCTGAGCAAAGTGCATTGTCAGGGGAAAAAAATCCCGGCATGTTGACATGCAGCGACGATACGAAGAATTATCTAAAGTGCGAGCCAATGCTGCTAAAAACTGTTTTTCTAACCGAAACCACTTACCAAAAGTTAGTTATTATATGTGTGACAGAAGACGGTTTTTACCGTCTTGGAACTAGTCGAGGAATTTTGAACCAACTCTATGCCAGGTAACAATTCACTTTATGTCCAAAGGACTTAGGGTTGATGACGTTCCCGACCACGAAATCCCTCTTAGATCAGCTGCTATCTCTCAGTCTACAGGAAGTGGTCAAGGATTCGTGAGGTGTATGTGCAATATCAAGTGCCAAAATATGAAGTGCTCTTTTGTGAAAAAGACAATTAAATGTAATTCAAAATGCCAATCTAACCTATTGCCGGTAATATATACACCCCTTAATAACGTGTTGCTAAACGTTTTACACCCCCTATACAGCAGCCAGATGTCTTAGCAAGGACTCAATAAAGTGCTGAAAATACGCAGATGGAATTTTCGCCCGTAAAGCGAGGATTAAGAGTCGTAGAGTATCCACAGTTTCCGTTGGGGGTTGGAGGCTCAAAAAGATCTTTCCAAATCGCCCCACAAATTCTCAATGGTGTTGAGGTCTGGCGATAGAGAGGGACCATTCGAGTGTGGTAATCTCACTTCAATGCTCCTGGAGCCAATTAGTCATCACTTGGGCAGTGTGCGGTGGGGCGTTGTCCTTTTGAAAGATGGCGTCATGGTATGGAAAGAGAATCGTTATTAACTGGTATAGAGGTCGGCGAGGATATTCACATACATTGTGGCACTGACAGAGATCTCGACGCCTATGAGATGCCACAAGGAAGCCAATGTAAACTCACCCCAAGCTATTACACTGCATCCACCTGTTTGTATAACTCCAAATCGACAAGCTGGGTGCATCGCTCAGTGTGGTTTACGCCACACACGCACCCTCCCATTAGTGCAATAGAGTTGAAAGCGTGATTTGTCAGACCAGATCACGTGTTGCCAGTCCTTCCATTCCATTTGCCTTTGCAAACTGCAGCTTAATGTTTCCGTGCCTTAAAAAGGGGACACGATGTTGATGTCGACTCTGCCTATTTTTCCCATGGTACGACTCTGCCTATTTTTCCCACGGACAGGTTTTTTTTTTTTTTTTTTTTTTAGATGTGTCCTCATTAAATTACTGCATTATCAGCTCTGCGGTAGCAGTGAGAATCTTTATAATCGGGATGGTTTTCTTTCACATCGAGAGTCAATTCCACTTTTATGGCCACATTTCTCCCGTTGATTGGAAATTTTGCCGTATTTCACATAGTCTTGGTATACACGTGCGGCTGTCTCACGTGGAGTGGTAATCCTAACGGTTCAACAGTTGCCATAGCTGAATAAACTGAATTCCTCACAGCTACTATCTGGCCACCCTCAAACTCACTTATCTCGCCGGCTTAACATATTATTACTTTTCCGTAAGTGGTTTCCAATACGTATATATCAGCTCTATTACATGTATAGGGATTGCCAGTTCTAATGTCCCAGGGCCACGGATGGCTTAGTGGTCAACGTTCGTGACTGTTACGGGAAAGCCTCAGGATCGATCCCAAGCAGGTACGAACGCTTGAACTACAAAATGATTGTCTCCCACTTCCGTAAGTACGATTTCCGTACAAAAGGACTTTTTTTTTTTCCTTTTACGTGCATAGCAGATCGGTTAGTGCCATTTCCGTATCGTTGCACCCCTGCTGGTATCAGACGTGGGAAATACCAAGAAACAAAATAGATGCTGATACCCCTGTCGAATTCCTCCGACGTCCCAGAGATCACCATTCATTGCTTTCTACAACCAATAGGCGCCCTAACGGTTCAACAGGATGTCCATTAATGCCATCTTTACGGTCTTCAGTATTTGTCGCTGCTGTTTAATTTCGAAACCGCTAAAAAAATTGCTGCTCTTCTTTTTAATATTTTGTTCAAAGCTGCCGTTAAAAATTCTGGGCTATTTCTTCAACCAGTTTTGCATGAAGTTTCCAAAAAAGATTTTCTAAAATCTTTTTTCTGAGGCCTTCCGCAGTGGGGAGGGGGAGGGAGGTTCTGGGGGCTATTAGTACGCCCCTAGTCCTCTATCTTCCTTCACGCATATCTCACTGTTTAGGGATCACCCCATATGTGTACGGAAATGGCACTACATGATCTGGATGTGTACGGAAATGGGACAAAAATTCATTTGTACGGAAATGGCACGTACGGGATTGAGACGACACTAAATATCCACCGTGCGTCGGATGGGCAAGTTTAGCCGTCGGACCACGTGTACTGGCCTCACTGTTATAAATAAGGGCGTCTTCCTCCTCCTTTCTACCTTGCTTCTGTGTAACTTTCCTGTCGGGCACTCTAGCCCAAATATCTAGCTTCCTACCTCTAAGTGTTGTTCAAGATCTGGGGTCAGACACTCCATTCCTAAAATTCTCTACGTAAATTTAAATTTCAACATTCTAAGTGTCTTTTCGCAATACTTCTGCTTTGCCTACTGTTATCGGGGTGTGTATAATCATTTGTCCATTCAGTGTACATTACAGTGTGTCGCAATGCTCAGAAAATTGCTCAAAATAGCAATTACACTGAAATTTTGTTCTTACGAGAAGGTTGGAGGCGTAATTGTGTTTTTTATACGCAATGAAAGTTTCTTCAGCTGATTATGATATCCATCGACAAGTTATTAAAGTGTATGGGGGTGGTGTCAACATGTTTCTGAATACTGTAACCGAGAACAGTCACTGTGGGCAGCCAAACCGCATCTTGACTGAAATCTCACTGTTTAACTTTCTGCTGCATTCGACAGAGATAGGTCTGAAGGGGCGAGATCTAGGGAATAGGTCGGATGGGGAAGGATCTCCCATTTCATGTCCGGAATGGCCATCTCGTTTTTTTTTTTTTTTTTTTTATTGAAGGTTTAAAGCAACTTGATGGGCTATAAGCAGTCGCCCGTCCCTAATTTAGGGTCACTGGTTCCAGGGAAGGGAGAGAGCCAGTACCGTAAGACAAACACAACATCCATGCCTCACCGGGATTCGAACCCGGACCCCTTCACGGACGAATGATCATAAGCCAACGCTTAGACCACTGCACCACCGGCGTTCATGTTTGCACTGTGAGGGCGTGCGTTATCATGTTGGAGAAGTACACCATGGCGCCGATGTGGCCGTTTCTGCTGAATTGCTCCCTCCACACGGCGGAGTTGCTCACCATAAAGTGCAGCGTTGATGGTCCGATTCCTCGGCAGCATTCCCCAATGAATAATGCCTTCCATGCTCCACCACTCACACAACATGACCTTCGCAGGATGAAGGTCATATTTCGGACGTGGTGTGGGCGTCGTGTTTGGGCTTAACCATTCCCTCCGATGCCTGAAATTCACGTACAGGCACCACTTTTCACCTCCAGTAACAATACGTGACAGAAAGGGTTTGTGTTGCTGAGAACATTGGCGATAACGGGCGAGCAAGGGGCAACACGCTGATTCTTGTTGTCTTCCGTGAGAGTGTGAGGCACCCAAGATCCCAATTTCTGGACCATTCCCATACGTTCCAGGTGTTGCACCACTATGGCCTGATCACAGTACGTCTCAGTGGCCAATTCGCTTGTGGTTTGACGCGGATTTAAGGGGATGAAATGGTTCAAACGATCCTCATCAAAGTGAGATGGACAACCTGAGCGTGGAGAGTCGTTGAGGTCAAAATTGCCACCTCGAAACCACTCAATCCATTTGCGGGCTGTTCTCGGAGCAATGGCATCCTCTCCATACACAGTACAAATTTATCGAGTAGCCTCGGTGGCTAAGGATGCCTTTGCTAAGACTCGTAGAGGAGCAGATGTCGGAAATGTTCATTCCTCTCTACTTGACACTCCATACTTCCAAACCTGAAAACCAAAAAATCCATTAGCTACAATCACACAACGCAATATGATTTCGATACACGATATTACTGGCTACATTTTGATATACAACTGGCCATCTGCACCGCCACTACTGACCTGGGAAACACTCGTGAAATAAAATGGCTTGAACTTTGAACTTATGCATCAACCCAATCGAATTTTTTTTTCAGGGAGTAGGAGGGGATAAAAGTGGAAGTTCTTGAAGTACACCAGGCAAAATGAAGGTTGATGAAGAATAGAAGAAAAAATTAAAGCACTTTTTTCTAATGTAAATCGATACATTTTTATTAAATTAAAGCATTCTTTTTAATGTAAGTCGCATTTTAGCATAAAAACAAATATGAAACATTTTCGGGGGGACATATCCCCCCCCCCACAATTCTCCCGTGGGCAAGGGCATAAAGGAGGTCTGACACTGCACCGTAGTGTGAGTAGGACAAAGAGAAATGCAGGTATAGAGCGTCCCCCTCCCCTAGCTACCGTCCTGGCAATATATTTCCAGATGATATGAAGTTCAGATCGATTAAGACTGGATATCTTTTGAGAAAAGAATAGTCTATATTTCAGGTCATCTGTACCGTCCCTTAACTAGAAAGGACTATTACTACATTGTCCAGTGGCTGTACATGACAATCGGCCTAACTCGCAACTCATATATCCCATGCTAAAGCAAGAGTTGGATTTATTTTTGGCATAAGCATTAACTGTTCTCTATGCAACATGCAACCTAACTCCCCAGTAAGTTTGAAAGTTAACGAGAGCTAAACCCATCTCGCTCTTTCAGTTAGAGTTTGTCACAGTTACAAACCCAAATAACATACATTTCCATGCAACCGAACATTAGAAATCTCAACAAACATCAGATTGTGGTACCATTCATTCAATCCATCAGATGCGTGCAACCAACAGAACATAGTAACCACGTAGTAGCGATGTAGCAGAACTTGTCCTTTTCCTAGGAATGTATTCACAGAATCATTATGGGTTATTATTTCTGGATAAAACCGCTATTTCTTCGTCTCGCCGCATCGATTCGTTGAGGTATATCCCACCCCCACCCCCACCCCTCCGGTTTCTAGGAACTCATGGAGTGTTTGCGACGTTGGCGATGATCCGTTCATGTAGCAACGTCTCCTGCTCTTTACCTATTAGAAGTTTTGGTGACAATAAAGAGATGTGTTAATTATTACAGTTACCGTGTTTCTTTTATACACCATACAACTTTGGATTCTTCTTTCAGCTTTCTGCGGTTAGTCTATTTTGTGTTAAGGGTTATTATTTCAAGACCATATCAGCAAACATAAAAGTTGCACGTATTTAATTCTCTTCAGCGTCGTAACGGTAGCGCAACATAACAGCCAAAGTATGCACACAAGCTTTCCCCTTCTGCTTTAACGCCCCAGTAGATATCTTTTGGCCAACACAGACATCAACCACTTCCAATTTCTTTCGTTTTTGTGAATAGGCTGAATTAGAGTATTGTCATTTGTCATGTCGATGCGTAGACGGTTTACTGGTGAAACAAAAGAATAAGAAATCAACAAACGAAATAAACAGAATGGTTAGTTGATCTTTACTTTTTCAATCAATAATAAAAGCAGTGCACGCTTTTTCAATAATTTATCAAGTTTAGATAGCAAGTATATAAAAAAAATTTTTTTTCGTTATTGGATGAAGTATCAATGTCTAAAAAAAAACTGCTAATTACTAATTACAGTCTTTCTTCATCCCTTTTGTTTGTTGTTGTTGTTGTTGTTTCTTTGTAAATTATCAGCTAATTTATCAGAATATTTGGAGAAAGATTGAAAAATTTCCTTTAAAAAATGAAATCAGAAAATCCTGTATTACACGCAGATAATAACAAAAATGAAAGAAAAAGTCATCGAATTCTTGCCCACAGTGAGAGCGTTTTCTGTGTAATCTAAAACCAACTTAGATAAAAATATTTTTTTGAAGTATCTAGACAGGGTGATTTTCTATTTAAAAAAGTCAAGTTTCTTTATTGCCAAGCAGAAAAAAAATATGCTTTAATAAAAGTTGGAAAATCCATGGAATAGTTACAGGCGTAGAGGGAAAACAAAATTTTAGGAACACGGTTTCTGGAAATTCATATATATACAGGGCGTCCGTAAAGACATTGTGCAATTTCACATACTGATATCTTGGGTTCTGTATGAGATGAAAAGAAGCTGTAAAATGCATTTGAGAGGAAATTTATTGAAGTTATCTTTTATCCTCAAGAAGATTCAAATTATTGTCTTCTGTTTTTAGATAATTTATGCAAAAAGAGATTTAATTATCGTCTCTCTTTTCCCAGATAATTTATGAGCAAAACACTTTTAATTATTGCTTTTCTTTTCCCAGATATTTTATGCGCAAAAAGATCTACTGGCAGTCGTTTCCTTCAGATAATTTATCCGCAAAAGGATCTAATTATTGTCTTTTTCTCGCAGATAGCATATGCGCAAAAACATCTAATTAATGTCTTTCTTTTCCCAGATAATTTATGCACAAAAAGATCTAATAACTGCCTTTTTACCAGATAATGAGTTTTTTTTCCACGAGGGGCGTAGATGTATAGCGCTTTTTTATTTATTTATTTATTTTTTTATATCTGCGTTCTAGGAGTCCGATTTGAAAAATTCTTTCTTCGTTGGAGAGCGTTTCCGGTGCGAAATATTTCTCAAACAGTTTCAGATTTTTTCAAGTTATTCAAGTTCATAGATTTTGCACTTGGGGGCGTAAAGGTAAGATGCGTTTCCCCCGATATCTCTGCTTCTAAAACTAAGATTTGAAAAATACTTCCTGCATCGGATACAGTTCCTGATGGGGAATGTTTGTTATTACAATTTCTAATGTTTGACAAAATTGGTTTGGCCACTAGGAAGCGCAAGAGTTTATTTCTGCTTCTGGTGTATTTCCAGCAAAATCTGAGCTTCTGAAAACTGGTTTTAAAAAATTCTTTCGTGGTCAGATACCGCTCACCTCGAAAAATCTTTTCAGAATACTTTATTCTTAAAATAAAGCTTAATTTTTCCACCAGGGGCGTAGATATGTATCTTATTTTTGTCGATATATCTGCTTGTAAAAGTCCAATTTAAAAAATTCGTCCTTTGTTGGAGAGCGTTCCTGCTGTGAAATTTTCTTTAACGCACAAATTTGCCACTAGAGGGCGTAAGTTCCCATTTCGGTTTACAGCAATATCTTCAGAATTGAATACGCGACATAAAAAAATCTTTTTCGGTCAGATACAACAAACTGTGAAAACACTTTTTGTGTATTTTATTCCCAAAATAATGCACAATTTCGCTGCTAGCGGGCACCAATTTTTAATCTGTTTTTCTTAATACCTCTGCTTCTAAATGTGCGATTTAAAAATTTATTTCAACGTCGGATGCCATTAACCTTATGGGACAGTTTAGGCTAGTATTTGAGGAGTTTTATAGTTCACAGATCAGTCGCTAGATGGTGTTTGTGTACTTCTGTTTGTAGCTGTACCTCCGCTTCTAAAAACCCTATTTAGAAATTTCTTTTTTTACTGTATGCTATTCGGCGCAATAAAGATGAAGAGCACTATCCTCTTTATATAATGCACAGAGTTCCCGCTAGGGAGTGTAAAAGTCTAACACTTTTTTTCTTGCTATCTCTACTTCCGTGAGACTTATTTGAAAAGTTCTCTTTCCTTAACATAGCTTTTCCATGAAAAACACTTTTCGCGTATTTTCAACTTTCCCATTATACAGAATTCTTCCGCTCGAAGGCGTAGAGTTATATCATATTTCCTTCTATGTTTCATCTTTTAACAGTTCGATTTGAAAATCTGTTTGCCTCCGATATTCTTTCTGCTATGAGAAACTTTTTGTGCGCCATTTGTTAATCTTCGTAACATACCTTTTAGCCGCTGGTGGAAGTAAGTACCTGTTTATTTCTCTGGATGTTTTATCGATTGTAGAAACCGGCTGATTGTTTTCCTAACCGGCTGCATTGACTTCGAATAACGTTGATAAATTTAATTCGCGTCAGAAAGGATTCAAAAGACGTGCTAATTGCAACCGAAAATTTGGCATCATCTTTCTTGTTTTTAAATATCACTGCTTCCTACCCCACTAAAAAATTTGTGAAAAGAAGCAACGCGCAAAATACAATTCCAAATTAAAATGGTTAGTAAAAATTCGGTAAATTACCCCCGGGATGGGCCCGGATCTCAGGCGAATCGCATGAAAACCCAACGGGATCTAATATTTTCTGACAATGTACCCGAAATAGGCCTAGTGTTGCGTTTCAGTTGAAGCAGGGATGGTGTGCTCAGGAGACGGGGGGGGGGGGTCAACTCACCTGACTTTTCTTTGTGTTCCCCCAAAAATATATAAGTAGTTAGAAAACATGGCGAGTCCACCCGTCTAAGATTTTAAAGAACTTGTATAACCGTATGGGAATTTTTCAGCTTCAGGAAAATTTTGTTATATCAGAACGAGTTTTTTGTTGAATTTATGGGCTGTTCTGTTAAATGGAGGGAATTCTCCGAGCGAATGCATGAGGCAGTAGTAGAAAAACACCATTATTGTAATTATAGTTTAAAAAGGTGAGAACGAGAGAGAGAGAGAAAGAAACATTCTTTGTGAGGTTAGAAACTGAAATTCCTAAACAGCCTTATGACGGTAAATTAAAAAAAAAAAAAAAAAAAACAATAAATAAATAACGTTAGTAAGCTAATACTGTCAAGAAATGGTGACTTGTTAAAGGGTATGGATATTCCTATCCACGGTTCTCAGTACTACATACACTAACCGACTTCCAGTAATACATGCACTGAATGAATACAAGGTATAGTATGGACCTTAAAACTTTTTTATTCTACTGGTAATAACATCATCAGAGTCTGGTATAAAATCGACATGAAGGCAATCTTTTGGGAGCAAAATGTCTGCCAAGCACTTCGAAATTTTAACATCCCCGACCGTAGGATGCTTAGCTCCTTAACAGACTTCCTTTCCCCCGTGTGTTGTTTAGCTGCTTAACAGTCCCCTCTTCTCCGTGTGTTGCTTAGCTTCTTAACAGTCCTCTCCTCCCCGTGTGATGTTTAGCTGCTTAACAGTCCCCTTCTCCGTATGGTGCTTCGCTCCTTAACAGTCCCCCTCCCTGTGTGATGCTTAGCTTCTTAACAGTCCCGTCCTTCTCTTGTGATGTTCAGCTGCTTATTAATACCCTCCCCGTGTGATGTTTAGCTCCTTAAAAGAACCCCTCTCTCGTGTGATGATTAGCTCCTTAACAGCCCCCTCCCACCGTGTGATGTTCAGCTGCTTAGCGGTCCCCACTCCCCCGTGTGATGCTTAGCTCCTTAACGGTCCCCCTCCACTTCCCCAATCCTGAAGTGTTGACGTCGCTACTGAGTGTGCTCGTACTATGGCACTGTCTTTATTCTTTTCCTAAAATCAGCATCCCTCAGTTAAGGACAGTGGACTACGTATAGTGCTTAGAATTTTTTGGGGGCAGGGGGAAGTTAATCATGAGCAACTCGACGGGCTGTAAGCAGCCGCTCGTCCCGAATTTATAGCCACTGATTTAAGACAGACACAACATTCATGCTTCATCGTAATGTGAACCCGGACCGATCGAGGGCGAATGATCAAAAACCAAAGCTCAAACCACTGTGCCACCGGGGCTGCGCTTAGAAGTGCTTAGGGTAGCTGTTGAAGGCAAAAATAAAAAATAAATCTCACCGTAAATCGCATATCATTCCAAGAGTGAAGTGAACTTTTACTATTTCTTCAATTGCTGTCTTCTGGAGAACAGTGCTCGCCCTTGTTCTGAAAGCTGATATTAGGAGTTATTGCTTTCTTGAAAGAAATTGTCGGATTGGAGCACTGGTACGAATTACTACATGAAAATAGTGAGAAATTAACTAAAATTTGGGCGTTTTTAACCGACATTATAAGTCAACGTAATAGCACTACTTAAAGGCAATGAAAATTTATTTCACATGTTTCTAAACTCACTTTAGCCGCTCTGGTGGGCTAGTGGTCTAAATAACCATTCGTTCGATGTGTGTCTGGGTTCGAATATTCGTTAGAGATGGATGTTGTGTCTCCCTTACGCTCTGGATTTCCCCCTCTCCTGGAACCTGTGACCCAAAATTAGGAACTGGCGGCTACTTAAAACCCATCGAGTTGCTCACTGTGATCGTTAAGCTCCCAAACAATTAAAGTTAAAAAAAAAAAACCCTCACTGCTTACATTTATATAAAAGCTTTAACTCTGTAATATCAAATAAGGAATGAAAAAATTGGTTATCTGCCTTATACGATCGAATTGTTGAAGGAGTATCCTGACATTAAATTTCAACAGAAAACAATGTTCAGAGCCCTTAACAAAATTGCGAGCAGAATTATTTCTTTAGTACTTCCGAAGTTAAGAAGTTAACTAAACTGTGTGTCAGGTTATTTACAAACCGGTTTGTAATATCGGATGTACACTGGTATGATGCAACACTGAAACTGTAGATTTTAGTAGTCCAAAGTAATTGAACTCTATGAGGAAAATACAAAGCATGCTGAAACAAACAGCTTGAAGAGTTCGCTTGTTTCTGAAAAATTATGCCAATAAACTTATTCAGAACTAAGTAAATTAGTACTACGTTTGAATATCACGTTTTGGTTCAGCATATGAACGACAGAAAACCTTTTCTACAATGCAACGTATAAAGAAGAAGTATCGAGCTTAACATCACAGACAACCGTCTTAGAGGAGCCCTCCTATTGAGTAACTATAAAAACACAACAGAGTTATAATCATATTCCAACCCAGTTGCAGAGTTATTCTTTTCCTTCAAGTCAAAACAACAAGAATGGAAAAACAATTTACGTTTAGATATTTCTTCATTTAGTACAATAATACAAACCTATAAAAGATAAATAAATTTGCTAAATTTATTCCATTTTATGTTTTTAGCTAGGAGTCCGAGCAGGCACGGAATTCGGGTCCTGGATGAGCCGTGGGTGATGTCCTTGCCTTACAGCGCTTGAAACCAGTGGCTCTAAATTAGAGATACGCGACTGCTTACAGTTCTTCGATTTGCTCATTGCTGTCGTTAAAGCCTGGAACTAAAAAAAGTTACACCATTTTATTCATTTTTGCAACTAACCTTTAAGGATTATTAAGCTTGATATTGTATTGTATTCCATTAGAAGTACCTAAGCACAGATACCACATCTACACACACACTCATCACATGTAGCACGGTTATTCTGCACAGTCTATTTTGTGGGATTCAGTGAAAGCGTTTCAACAGGTCATTGACATAACCGGTCTCAAATTACACTAACGCAATATCAGAAAATCTTCCCTGCCTCAAGTGATAGGCCACTGTTACAGCGTTTTCCAATTGACATGGTGTCAAATAAGGCTTAGTACTTACTAGCTTTGGCTGATTTGCAACTTAAAGTAATTGCGCCACCAATGTAAGATGTCCTTCGAAACCTCAAAATAGTGTACGCAGACTAGAGTAATGATAACACTAGCAGATATCTCATGTAGTATGGAACGACGCAACAGGGTCATTTGCGCAAGAATAAAATTTTTCAATATTGGACAAAAAACATCAAAGAAAAAAGAATACGAAACCCAAATAAAATAACTTCTTAGGATATTAATAAATAAATCTGACCTCTGAATTTCTTTAGAAGACAAACGAGCACAGCTTGTTCGAACTGATACTAAGAAACCAAATCTAAAGACGAAACAGCAACTAGAAGAAACCACGCATGTAAATTTAAAAACTGGTCCTACAAAAGACCTCACAGCAGAGGTTAGAGCTCTTTCTAGGAACCACAATTTACCGGATGTGTTGCGTCAGGCATGTATTCGCCCAAAAGGGTTAGTTGTTCCCTTTCTATCCGGGAAAATGGTAATACATAAAGAAGATTACTGAGTCATCCAGTCTGTGTCCAAGCGAACCGCGCCGGTTTGCAAATCAGAAAAAAAAAATAGCCCTTTTGTAAAATCGTTAATACAACGTTATCACAGGTAAGTTACTTCATAAAAGAAATTAACAAACCATTACGAATAGAAGAACGTGACCAGATTAATAGATTGGATATTCTTTCACTCTATATATATATCTTCGTGAGCATTTGTAACAGCAAGAATGCCGGAGTTTCGGGTGTAATCGGTATATCTTTTGACAAGATGCACTCGAACATTTCATAGTGGACCAAAGTAACGAGGAAACTCCTAGAAGATTCCACGTCAAAGGAGAGATGGGGATATTGTTCCAGATGATGACAGTATAGCATCTTTACTTTTTACTTCATTTTATTACGTTACGTGACTCCAGAGAACAAAATTTCATGCTAAAAATTGAAAAATATGAAAACCTTTATCCAGTACAAGAAATTTCTTTACCAACCCCTTCTCTAAACACATAGATAGCATATATACAAAAGGCATCCTGAAAGTAATGCCTTGTCCCTCATAAGAATCTTATTCGTAGCAGCAAAATTGTGAAACTTGGTGTCAAAATACTTGGACATATTGTTAATAATGCTAGCCTATTCAAAGTAACGTCTATCATTTTCTATACATTTCCACTATCATTGATAAAATCCATTTTGGAAAAATTTCTGAGGCTGTCGTTTCATCCATGAGTTCACAGTCAATTTTAAGTCTGTCACATCGTCGAAACGTTCCCCACGAAGGATGTATTTCAAAGTTCACGATGTTTTTCAAAGGGGCAAACAAGTCTGTGGGAGCCAAATCAGGTCTGTTTGGGGGGGGGGGGTTGGACATCACCGTTCACCCTATTTTGGTACTAGCCTGTGAAGTCTCCATTGAGGTGTGGGGACGATGCGTCATTCACAAGACAATAGGTCAGCTAACACCCACAGCACGATGTATTAAATCCAACTGGTACAAAAACACACTCTTAATTCGGGTATATTTTATTATGGCTGCATATATACAAGTTTAAAATCATGGAGGTTTAAAACAATTCTATATATACAATTTGAAATGATGGAAGTCTAAAAAGGGCATGAGACCTTTCGGGTCACCTATGGATCCGTCCCCCCCCCATTTACCTGAGGATGGGTCCATAGCGGACCTGAAGGTCTCATGCCTTTTTTAAACCTTCATCATTTCAAATTGTATATATACAATGGCGGAAAGGGAAAAAAGAACACCATGAACGAGACGTCTGATACCAACGAAATTTATACAGCATAATAACGGAATACAGAGGATAACGTGATCTAAACATTATGGCAAAATACAGCTGTATTTGCTGGTAAACTGAAAAATAACATTTCCATGTAACATGGTTAGTACGAGGTTGAACCGCCATGAACTGCGTCACACTGTGCAATTCTGGCATGGAGTCTGTCGTACAGATGTTGGATGTAAGTTTGGGGTATTGAGTTCCAAGCATCCTCAACCTGGACGCGTAAATCGGGGATGGTCGTGGCTGGCCGTGCAGATCGAATAAGTCGTTGTCCCATAAAATCCCACACGTGCTCATTGGGGGACAAATCCGGTGAACGTGCAGGCCATGGAAGTTGTCTCACACCCTGAAGTGCATGTTGCGTTGCACGTGCCGTGTGTGTGCGTGCGTTATCTTGCTGGAAAACACCACGATGGACCGACCTTACAAATGGCACAACAACGGGCTGAATGATGTTGTTGATGTAGGAGGTGCTGTTTAACGTACCCAGTACAAACACTAGTTGTGTACGGGAGTGATAGCTGATCGCTCTCCACACCAGGAGACCAGGTGTAGGCCCTGTGTGTCGCTGGCTGATGCAAGAAGGGTGGAGACGCTCCCCTGTGCGTCTGCGAACACGCATACGGCCATCGGAGGCTCCCAAGCAGAATCTGCTTTCATCGCTGAACACGACAGATCCCCATTGCGTTCTCCAGTGCAGACGTTGGCTACACCACTGCAGCCATTCCTGACGGTGGTCTGGAGTTATTAGTAAATCTGTATCACCTTATAGTGTCACACTTCTGCACGCGATGAGTGACGTATTTATGCCGGTGATCGGATACTGAGATATCTGCATTTCCGGACTTCTATTGAAATTTTTGGTGAATGTAGGGTGTCATTTCATACTAAATCGGTGACGCTCTACACGTTTGCTATTGACTTTTTTTTCGCTATCTCTCTTGGTTCTCGCAACAGGATCGCTAACTTCCAAAATTCGCCGCTACGGGTGCTGCAATCGGTCCCATCTGATAGAACATAGTCACTTTACTTTATGTACATACTACTTCCACGATTCTAACATTTTGCGTTCAAAGGTTATTTCCCTGTTTAAGGACTTTCCTGTACGCCCTGTATATGATATCTCTGTTTTCAGAGAAGGGGTTGGAAAAGAAATTTCTTGTACTGGATAAAGGTGTTTATATTTTTCGGTTTTGTAGCATGAAATTTCCTTCTCAAGAGTAACGTAACGTAGTGAAATGAAGTAAAAAGTAAAGTTGCTATACTGTTAGCATCGGGACACAATAACATCATTTCTCCTTTGACGTGGAATCTTCCCCCGAAAACACGTTGAATTTTCCCCGTTGTTACTGTCGTGGCATGTATTTCCATCATTCACCGCCAGTTGGCTTTACCTGTCGTACCCCCTACTACACGCATAGCCTTGTAGAACGATGGCGGCTTCCGGTCTCGAGAAGGCATTTTGTGTGTTACTGTTTGATAAAAACAAGTGACAATACTTGATGCCTCAAGTTCAAGAAGATAGTGGTGACTTTACCCAGCAAGACGGAGTCCATCTCCACTTCTTCCATGATGAGGTTAGGGCCTACCCTAACACCGAGCTACACAAGCGCTTAATCGCACATACTGGAGAATGGGAAGCATGTGTCTTGAAATGGCCGCCGAAATCACCGGGCTTAACTTCGTGTGGTTTCTTCTTATGGAGTTATATAAAGGGTCGTGCTTATACACCACGTTCGCCACGTGACGCCCAGGAATTAAAGCAGAGAATTGAAGAAGCTACCGCTACGGTCAAGCAGGATATGCTGGGCAGGGCATGGCAGGAGTTCAATTACCGTGTGGACATTTGCCGTGTCATACATGGTCCCCACGATTCAATGTAGAGACCACGTGAAGTGATGTGATGTGAAAAAAAAAATCTTAGACATTTTCTCCTTCACAAGGTATGTACGTATATGACACTGATATCTGTCCTGGTCTTTGTGCAATAAATCACCTAAAGTGTTCTAATTATTTATAAACACCCTGTACGTGCCAAAATTTCACACACCTACCAGTGGGTTTATTGAAGCAGACTCATACTACAAACCTACGAGAGGGAACACCTACTGGACAACAGAACCGACAGTATTAATCAGAGTTGGAAACGGGTCAAAAATTTTGGATAATAATTTGTCACGTAATTGGACCCGACGCGGGCCTGACCCGGACAAATCTGCTTTGAGCTATAAACTCGAATATATCATCATCATCATTATCAATCCACTGCTGTATGAAGGTCTCCCCACGTTTCTTCCACAACGGACTGCCTTGGGCCAGTCTCCTCCATCCACCCATCTTCCACGTGTCTTCTCCTGAGTCTTTATCTCTCCCTTGGAACCCAGTCTAAAATTTCGGTTGTTCATCGGTAGTCCGTTCTCCTGGCAATATGTCTAGCCCATTGCCATTTCATAGATATTACTCTGATCGCGATGTCTTCCATTCTTGTTAATTTCCATATCCACGAGTTCCTCTTTTTTACCTTTCTTGGTTACACCATGCATGCATCTCTCCACGCTACTTTCAGTTATCTGCAGTCTTTGTACGTCTTTTTTAGTTAAGGTCCACGTCTCTGCTGCGTACGTAAGCACTGGAAGGATTCATTGATTAAGCACTTCTCTTTTAAGACAAATTGGCATGTTGCTCTTAAAAATTGTACTGTTTCTTCCAAAAGCTCTCCAACCAAGTTTTACACGTCGATTAATTTCTTCATTAATGTGACTCTCGCTTGATATTTGCTGTCCAAGGTAAATGTAGGAATTGGTTATCTCCAGCTTTTCTCATCACCTGATAAATCTTCATTCCTTGTAAAAGCATGGTACATCAGTTTTGTCTTCTGAAAGTTCATTTGTAATCCCCATTTCTTTACCCTTCTCAGCAAGATCCTGGATCACACTCTGCAGCTCTGAAGGGTTCTTTGAAATATATTTTTTCCTATTCAAAAAATAAAACGGAAATAAAACCGGGTCGAAATCGGGTTAAGAACACCTTGACCCGACCCGTTTGACCCGCAAGAAATTGTCGACTCGGTGACCCGTTGCCCCGTGAATTCCAATTTTGGCACAACCTATTAATACCACCTCTGGTATCAACATTTTTAGGATGCACTTCCAAAGTGTTACGTTTTTTCTTTCGTCGCCTTTGCCGGAGTGTTTGTTTACGTTTTAGGCCGCGGCTCTCCATGTGTTACCACGCGCTATGTAAGTAGTTGTAAGCTATTTCTGTGGGAGGATTTCGACGAGGTTTCTTCAACCAGTGTTTCGAACTCGACACAACGCGTGAGATTTATAATTAGAAATTTGATCTTGCTGTCCACTCGTTAGATATCCAAAATATTAAGTATATCCTTTCGCCGCAGTTTTCGGCTGGTTTACTCACATCTCAGACCATGGCTCTATGTGTGTTATTACTCGCTGTCGTTCGTTCGGTTGCAGATCAGCAGAGAAGATGGGAGAAGAGTCTCAACGCTAACCATGAGCCACTCTAATGTTCATAAGTAATTGCCAGTCCCCCCAAATTGGGGCAGCGGATTACGGAGAGGCTAGCGGGCTCTGTGTGGTCCGGCCCCATTGTCCATGCATCATCTTGTAATCGAGCTTGAGCCCAGCTCAAACGAATGACCAGGAACCTCTGACCATTAGGCCACCAGGGGTCGTTAAACATTTTATGAACTGCAATATGTTCCTTTCCAAGTCAGCCTTGTGTGACGTGCCTACCCCGCAGGACGCAGACGACATAAAGGCATATAACAACGAAAACGAACGTCTGCGTAGCTCAGTTGGTAGAGCGACTTGTTCCGGAATAAGAGGACTCGGGTTCGATCCTCGGCGGGAACAAACGTGGCGGAGAATTTTACTTCGTTATAACGGCGCCCGAACTTTTCGGATGACCCGGCCGTTAAATATCTCGCAATGGTGTGATGTTCTTTCCACACCGCGAGACAGCAAAAATAAGAATCCCTTCTTCAGCGCTTCGAAAAATAAATGTGTGTGATGTTGCATTCCACACACCAGATTGACTGGGAGTTCTCAAGTGCACGTTCTTCAGCGAATGACTGCTTACAGCAACACATGGTTCTGGATGACCCGTGGGCCATGCCCCCGGCCCTCTTGGGGGGGAGATGTGACGTGCCTGCCCTGCAGGACGCACACGACATAAAGGCAGATAACAACGAGAACGAACGTCTGCGTAGCTCAGTTGGTGGAGTGTCTTGTTCCGAAATAAGAGGACTCGGGTTCGATCCTCGGCGTGGACAAAAGTGACGGAGAAATTTACTTCGTTATACTTGGTTACAAAGCCCCTTGGACATAACTTCATAAACAACGCGAGTGTCCTTGATTGACAATATAAGCAACTTATGAGCTACTTCTCTTTTTTTTTTTTTTTTTCCTATTGCTATAGACAAAAGTGAGTAGAAGAAGAAATTGACAAATAAAAGATGTCATAAAGTGCTTCTATTTCCAGTGAATTAATAACTTTAAGAACTACGGCTGAAATCCAACTTTATTTTCGTTTGCAAGGATTTTAGAGAATATATGCGTGAGGCTACTACTGCAAGTTGGTTACTGAATTAAAATGAGGGTTGAACAGTTTTTCCTAGACACAACGCTATTAACTTCATAATGGGGATCAAATCTAAAAAAAAAAAGAATGAAAGAATGTTAAAGACGAAATTAGACGTATAAAAGCTAACGTGCATAAATTACTTCAGATCACCTACTTTCAAGTAATCACCTTCAGCGTTAGAGAAGCAGAAGAAGAAAAAAGAAACAGAAATAATCTTTAATGGCGAACATCATCCACGGAGGGTAATAACTGGGCAAAAAAAAAAAAACCTATTTCGAGTGCGCTGAATGCATCAGCTATTGGAAGTAAGCATTGTAACTTGAGGAAGTATCTTTAAAAATCCTTTTCCACGAAGATACTGAGTGCAATATTCATTCCGCCGAAGCAAGTCTTTTAAAAATTTCTTTTTTATTCCATCGATATAGTTTTTCCTAAAAGTTTTCTCTTTCTTTTCTTCTTTCCTCCTTTCTGCTGTACGTCCGACGAAAAGGTCATGTCTCCACCACTTCAACAGAAAGCTATAAAAACTGCATTCAAATTGTCCTAAAATCAAAAGAGAGGAAATAAGAAAATAGTATTTATGACTTTTTTATTCAAATATTTTGCTGCAACGTACATGTGAATCGCCGGATGTAACTTATTTTCTCGATGAGTTGGCAATATGCCGTTCATTTTGTCTTAAAAAATAAGGTGCGAGAACGAAACTGTTTATCTTTGATCTCGATCGTTTCTTTATCGAGGGCAAATCTTCCATCCATCTGCATACACATCACTAAACCGTTCTCAGAGATTTAGAAGTTAGCTCCTCAAAGAAAGCACATCTGTCAGATTAAAATTTAAAACCGATGGTGCTGGACTTAACTTACTGTTGATGCGTAGAAGGTCTCCATTTACAGCGATCTCGGTACACAACTCGTGGCTCCATGGTTTCCGTGATATGCCTCACACAAGACCAGCTGTAGATGGCTGTACATGGTACTCACTACCTTCTTTACATTCAGGCATTTCTGAATCGGGTAATCCCGTGATTTCCCTGGCCTGTCACTGAATAAATTCTTTTACAAGGAAACGGACATGTGGTTGTCGCTGATTGCAAAACCAAAGTACGTTGTTTAGATAGAGGATCATAAGATATGTTTATATACAAACTTTGAACTGCTATGGACAACAGGGGCCGCCACTACAGCCTTGTTCATGAGCATCATATTATGTAATGTACACTATCTACCAACAAGTAATTGGACACTTGTGATAGCAAAGGAAAACTAAGTTTATTCACCTGCAATAGCTGGTGGAGACTCCACGAGTGGCGATCACAGCTGCGACCCTCCGAGGCATACTCTCAACCAGGCGTTGTACGACTGCTAGTGGTATTTTCTTCCACTCCGCTTGGAGAAGAGAGATCAGTTCCTTCACCAATCTCGGACGGTTGGGCACCCCTTAAGTCGTCGCTCCAACTCGTCCCAGAGGTGCTCGATAGGGTTAAGGTCCGGGCTCTGTGCAGGCCAGTCCATTCAATTAACCCCATTGTCACCATACCAAGTCATGGTGGACCTCGCAACATGAGAGGTGGCATTGTCATCCTGAAGGTACCATGGGTCCACCCCGTAAAACTGCCACAACGTAGGAAGCGCATGGTCATCCCAAATGGTGCAGTAGGTCTCGGCGTTGAGTCTACCAGGAATTGCGACCAAGGGTCCCATGCCATACCAGAAGAAACACCCCCATAGCATATTTCCACTGCCACCGAACTTCACAGTTGGCACAATACATTCCGGCAGGAGGCGTTCTCCAGGCAGACGCCGAACCCAGACCCGGGCATCCGAACGGTAGAGTTTGAACCTTGATTCGTAGCTCCAGAGAACCTGTTTCCACTGTTCAGCGGTCCACTGTCGACGTTCTTTGCACCACGTTAGCCGAGCAGCGCTATTGGACTTGGTGATCAAAGGCTTGTGGGCGGCAGCACGTTCATGATAACCGAGCAGACGGGCTTCCTTACGGA
Organism: Macrothele yani; assembly: GCA_039090855.1. NCBI lineage: Eukaryota > Metazoa > Arthropoda > Arachnida > Araneae > Macrothelidae > Macrothele > Macrothele yani. Next base: position 41,799,063 of record CM076990.1, on the reverse strand, counting down.
TTGCATTCATCAAAAGAACACTCCCGGATGCCTGTCGAAACTCCTCGCTGATGTGGCCCATCGATTTGGTGCGGTTCTTCCGAATTTCTCCGGCCAGCACCCGTCGGTCTCTAACTCCCAGTTTTGTGGGTCTGCCGGGTCGGGGCACATTCCGACAGTCACCTATCATCTTCCACTTACCAATCACGTAGGCCACTGTCGATGTTGGGTACTTCAACTCCCTGGATATGTCACGTACGGATCGGCCATTTCTGTGATACCCGACGATTACACCTTTCTCGAAATCAGAGAGCTCCGAACTGCGTGGCATCTTGCATGCGACTGGTTGCGTTGTTGTTTCCCACATGATATTTAACGGCGGCGGCCGTGACGTGTATCAGAACCGCAGATATCGTCGATTGCAGGGGTGTCCTATTACTTGTTGGTAGATAGTGTATGTATATTATGAATGTCATATTAGAACTTCTTACAATTAGTTTCTATAAAACTAAGTGTAAGCCCTTAAAAATGTGGTTAAATTCATAACAGACACTGTGTTTGGTAGCATCAGACATGAACTTTTGGCACAGAGACCACTTTCTCTGTATGAAGTCTTTTGTTCACTATCAGTTTTCAGCGCCTCGACTTCAAAACCTAACCCGCTTTGCAGTGTGGTTATGCCACTTATTGTCCTGGATACTTTCAAACTCCACCCAGTATTGTTTTGAATCTAACCTGATTGAGGAATGTGGCAGAGAAGATTCCGAGGAAACAGCATTCATGAAATGTTCTCACTGTGAGAACTACTTTTGTTTGGATCATTCCATTATTAAAGAACTTCATATTTTTTGTCGTACATGAAACGTGAGTGCAATGTACACTGAAGAGCATTACACTGAAGAGAATTAGAGACAGCTGGCGTTATGCAAATGTGGTGCTGTGGGCGTTCCTGTAAACGGAAACGACATGACGTAGGCAGTGACCCGACAATATAAGGAGTGATGCGACGGGAATCAGTAAGAGACGGACGCAATATGGGTAAGACGAAGGATCTAAGCGCATTTGATCGTGTGTAAATTGTCGGGGCCCGACCAAGGGGTTACTCCATCTCGGAAGTCGTGCAGCACTGGGATTTTCACGAGCCACCATGTCACGGGTGCTCCGTGAGTACATCGAATCCAATAAAACCATCCCTGCAAGGGCCAACTGCCGTGGACAACAGCATGTGTATAAGCGGGGTCATCGTCAGCTAGCTCGCATTATAGCAGCGGATAGACGGGCCACAATGCAAGAAATCACTCGGCAATTTAACGCTGGTGCACACAAACGTGTAAGCAGCCACACCATCCAAAACCATTTCTTCGCTATGGGGTACAGAAGCCATCATCCAACGAGAGTACTGCTACTGACCGCACAGCACAGGGTACAAAGATTAGCATGGGAGCGGAAACATAGCCACTGGACCCTAGACATGTGGGAAAATGTTGCCTGGACTGATGAGTCCAAATTCACGTTGGTACATGCGGATGGCAGGATACGAGTACGGTGCATCCACATGAAGCGATGAATCCTTCTTGCCAGCTGTGTACTCTTCAAGCTGGTGGGGGTGGCATTCTCGTCTGGGGACTGTTTACGTCGATTGAAATGGGACCCGTGGTACGTGTGACATCGTCCCTCACAGGTCAACGTTACCGGGATATCCTGGCCGACCATTTGCTCCCGTTTGGGCGTCTTCAAAATCCCACTGGGGACCTCATCCTGCAACAAGACAATGCACCGTGCCATCGCTCCCGAATTGTATCCGAATGGCTGGATGAACACTCCACCGAGGTGACCTCGCTTTCTTGGCCAGCTAGGTCACCTGACCTCAATCCCATCGAGCACATCTGGGATGCCATCGAGAGAGATGTTCGAGGCTCTGACCCCCTCCATCTAATCTTCGTGAACTGTAGGAGCCTGTTCAGTGGTCGTGGATCCGTATGGCTTCCCAACGCTTCCGGTGTCTTGTCGAGTCCATGCCGAGATGAATCGCCACCGTCATCAGGACGAAAGGTGGTGCTAAATGTTACTAGACAGGTATCTCTAATTGAATTGCTCTTCAGTGTATATCCGTTACTGAACACGCTATACTGAATATCCATTCATGAATACTTTGTAATATATACCAATTGCTTAAAACAACAAAAACCATTCCGGTACGGGCCGCAAAATTGTTTCTGCCAGTGTTCTTTGATGTCCTGTAACTTCATCATTTATATTCCATAGCACCTAAAAGTTTGTCATCGTCCACTACCCCTTCAGTACTATCGAATCATATAACAGGCACTGTGCTTCTAGCGACAACGGTCCGGACCGTTCCCTTGTTATTAAGCTTATCACCACTCATTCTTTCACATTGTTAAACCAACACGGAATATTTGTCTCCGCCTTACATTTTGCTTTACATTTCTTGCATTTATTTGCTCTGAAACATGTTTGATGTGAGCTAATTGTTAAAAGTGTAGGTAGGTTTACCTTTTCTTCAAATTTATTAAAATCTTTTCACTGCCGCTGGTGTGTCACATGCTTCGCAATTTAATTCAATAAGAAAAAGAACTACGGATTATAAAAAAAAAACGTTTCTTAACATTCTGTTTGGATAAACGTTCTACCGTTACTGTGAATATATGCAGTTTAACTGTGCGAGAAAAAGCAAAAGATAAAGAACTCTGTAAGACGAATTATATATACTTTGCTGGCCCTTTTCACTGTACCCATTAGAAAACAGGTTTTAAATTTCAGCTTTTGAATTTCATTTTTATTTACCTTGTAGAAGCAAAACATTTTGGCGACCCACCTAGAATTTATTGTGTGTGTAGGTCCTCCATGAATCACTACTACCACTGAGGCCAGGAAGGTCTTCGGAACGTGTGCACTGGTATGTCGTACCATATCCGTATAAGCGCTGCCTGTAGCTCGTGTAGTATCTGTTGGAGGATCCATAGCAGGCGCGACGGTACGGGTGGGAGGAGTGGGCTACAGCTCATTCAACCTTTTTTGAGCCCACAATTTAGCTCCCCCTTGCCCCCAAAAAATATATAAACAGCTGGAACATATGGCGGTAGTAGCTATATAATGTTTTAGGGAACTTATATAAACTTACGTTTAATTTCTCGAATTCACTGAAATTTTGTTACATATATATATATTTTTTTTATTTAGTGTTTGTACGCCTGGGAAATGCAGGAAGTCCTCTGAACGAACTTCTAAGAGAGTAGTAGACCTACGCCATTTTTGTAATTATAGCTTAACAAGTTAGTAAAATAATTCAATACATTGATTATAATACGCTTTCCAACATACCAGAAATCATTACTCAAGTTATGAAGATAATGGCTGTGGAATAAATCTCGCTCCTGTGCTCTCACCTTTGATCCCACTTCGATGATATTCAACAGAACCGGTTCAGTATACCTCCGAAATAACATGATAAAGTTTTGTCGCAATAGAAGCATTTTTACGTAAGTTATGATGCATAAGGGCTATGGAATAGATCTCGCTCCTGTGTCCTAACCTATGACCCCATTTCTCCCATTTTCAATTCGTCCCCAGGCAGGCCCCTACAGCATACTAATATTTTATCCAAATCGAAGCATTTTAACGTAAGTTATGACGCATAATGGCGATGGAAGTGATTTCGCTCTTATGTCCTGACCTTCGACCCCATTTCGTCCATTTTCAATAGGGTTTGTCCTCAGGTGGTCCCCTACTACATACTAAAGTTTCAACGAAATCTAACCTTTTTTTACGTTAGTTATGACGCGTAAGAGCAGTGGAATGGATCCCGCTTTGACCCTATTTCGTTCACTTTCAATAGGGTTCGTCCCCAGGGGGTCTCCTACCACATACTAAAATTTCATTGAAATCGAACCATTTTTACGTGAGTTATCATGCCGATAGACGGACGGAAAAAGCTGGAGCATATACGCTTCTTCAACTTATGGTTGGAAATCGTAAAAAAAGGAGCGAGAGAAAGAGAGAGAGAGAGAGAGAGAGAGAGATTCCTTGTCAGGTTACACAAACAAAAATTCATAAACAGCCTTATTATGAAAGAAAAAAAAAAGCGCTTAAGTCAGCTAAAATTGCGACAATAAAAGTAGCAACTTGCCACAGAAATTCATATCCATGGTTTCCATACTACATGCATTGAATAAATACTACGTACAGTATTCACTTGAATACTTTTTTACTGGGGATAGCATTATCAGCATCGGGTGAAATGCACATGAACTGAATTTTTTGCCAAAATTTTTGCCAAACACTTCGAAATCCCTCCCCATCATGCTTAGCCAACCTAAACGCCCAGTTCTGAACAACTGGCGTCGTCACTGGTCCATAGGCCGTAGCTGCCGATGCATATGACACTACATGTGTTCAACTGGCTAGTTTTGGTTTTTCAATGTTTAACTCTTAGTGAGCGTATAAAGCTATAGCAATTCCTTCGTCTCCAATTTGCATTGGGAGAGGACAGCAAAATCACAACACATGCCTGAACCGGGAATCGAAATTGAACCGAGTTAGGAAGTTTGGACAGAAGTCCGTGCCTGTGACGGCCTTGTTAGATTTCGATACCAGCTTGAATCATGATTGGAAAGGGGTTTTAGTAGTTCATTTTTCAGTGTTCAATTTAAACAATGAAATTTTCCATACACTTGACTTTTATTTCTCAGGAATCAAATCTAAATTAAATGCTGAGAATACTCTCATTACAGATGCCAAGTGAATGTTTTATAAACGATATTTCTCAGGAGAAAAAAAAATTGGAGGTACTATCGGTTTGTGATTCTGAAAACGAAACACTACGGGTGATTCATCCAATCGAATCTAGAGTTTAATTTCATGAAAATCTGAAGCTCCAAGAAACAAGTTACGATTTTTAAAATTGCAAATATTCAAAACTTGAAAATTTTCATGCTTAAAAAAGTAGCATGTTTCGTGATTTGAATTACTCAAAATAGTAGTTTCTTTCGAAGACTTTTTACACTGACATACATGGAAATTACCAATTTGTTCGGCTTTCAAGCTGTATGCTTAACTGTTCCAAATGTCTTGTGAATTTTATCGAACCAGGTTAAAGGCATTTATCTTAAAATTTCCTTCATTTTAGGAAAGTAATAATTGCTTTTATCTGACCATAAAAAGTTCTCAGTACTTTTGCGTATAGCATTCAAATAATGTTTAGGCTGTTGTTCGCATTTTCGCCAAATCGCGATAAAGACGGTAATTTTACTTCAAAAGACTCCACTGAATCGCCAAAAAGCGAATGTTTCCCATCATTTCCTCTTTTGTCATCCCATCTACCCCTGCTTTGCCCTAACGTTGTTTTTGACCCCCGTCATTTTTCTTTCCCTCATCACTGCTTCGTCCCGCCCACCTGGTTTCCTTTCCCGTCATTTTTTCTTTCCGCGTTCGCTGTCGCACGCTGTTTTGCACTATTGTCGCTTTTCCATTACCGTTGTCTTTTCTTCTATTGCAGAAAAGCCCCGGTGACCCTCGAGAGCAGCTTTCGCAAGGGCTTTGCTGCGATGGATAAGGAAAGAGGCATTTTGTTTTGTTTTTCTTTGACAGTTCGCCGCCGCAGCAGCAATCACGGGAGCAGCACGCGCCGTTTCCATTCAGATCGACCGGTCGGTCGGTGTGTCGTCGATTGTGGCTTTGCTCAGTCCTGGTCTTTGTATATATTTTCACAAACTGCGTGCATCAGCAAATGTATTTTTATTAATATTAAAAATGTGAACGCCTATTTGTTTTTATTCTTGAATTCTATTTAAAGTAGAAAATTTTATTTAGTCAATGCGTTGTGCATGTATTTTCATGCGTAAGTATAGCAAAAAAGTAGAACGGTGAATTTGGCTAATCTGCATAACATTTTGCTGCAACTTTTGCTGACGAAATAGCCTAACTGCTACATACCGCGCAGCTACAAACGGTATAAAAACAGTATAAAACAGCAGAGCCGTTCATTTGCTTTTGAAGGGGTGTCCGGTGACTTTTGTCAATATAGTGTATAGCGCTTTCAGTGTCATATCAAAATTATTTTCCTAATTTTTTTTTTTCAAATATGGCATGAACTAATTCTTATTACGTTCGTTGAGTCTCTCGTAGCGGAGGCTGAGCCTCCTCTGGTGGCCCCCAAGTGACGGCCCTGCTCACAATTCCACCAAATGCACAGCATGAGTTTCTTCTCGAACCTTCTTCTTTGCACGAATGTTTGTGCTTCTTAAAGTGGCCTGAACCACTGGTTATCAGTGGCAGGAAAACATGGGATTATTCACTTTTCACCACTTGTCTCGATACGACGCTGGTTCTGATAGCAATTTGTAACAGGGAGCGGCATGTTATTTTGCTTGCAGTGGTGTCCATTCATGGGGAACTATACAATGGCGCCTGAAGGTGAAACCAAGAGGGTGTAGGTGAGTAACGACAGTGGTCTGAGAAAACACTACCTCAGTTGTCTTGTACTGGTACCAGAGTTTACTGTCACAGCTTGAACAAGAATGTCAGCATTGGTGATACATGCTTTTATTTTGTGCAAAAACAACTGTTCTAACTAAAGAAAAATATCTCTGCCCCCGTAGAGGTCTAAGGGCTTAGACCTCTACAGTATATCCAGTCAGCATATCAGTATATCCAGTCAGTATATCCAGTCAGTATATCAGACAGTATATCCAGTCAGCCCGGGTTCGAGTCCCGGTTGAGTCATGGGTGGTGCATTTGTTTTACGGTGCTGGTTTTTTCCTCTCCCCGGAAGCAATGGCCCTTAGAGTTTACCACGTTTCTCGTTAACTCCCCCCCCCCCATGCTCATCAAACATCAAAATTTAGAAAATGTTTTTCTGGTACAGTGTACGCAATATTTATTCTATTACAAACTTCTCTCAGTACTGTGCCCTGTAGCCAACTATCTCAAAGGTTGTTCACATACAGAATACAACAAACACAAAATTATTCAATGTTGAAAACAGTTGTACAAGTGTTTCATAAGCAACCCTAGGCTACCGCTGTTATGTCAGCAACATTTTTGCATTATACATGGAATAGAAGGATCCAGGTGTTCTATTGTGTTTCATAAGCAACCCTAGGCTTAGGTGTACAAGTGTTTCATAAACAACCCTAGGCTTAGATGTACAAGTGTTTCATACACAACCCTAGGCTTAGGTGTACAAGTGTTTCATAAGCAATCCTAGACTGCTGCTCTTATGTTAGCAACATTTTTGCATTATATATGGAATAGAAGGATCCATGTGTTCTATTGTGTTTCATAAGCAACCCTAGGCTTAGGTGTACAAGTGTTTTATAAGCAACCCTAGGCTTAGGTGTACAAGTGTTTTATAAGCAACCCTAGGCTTAGGTGTACAAGTGTTTTATAAGCAACCCTAGGCTGCTCTTCTTATGTTAGCAACATTTTTGCATTATATATATGCAATAGAAGGATCCAGATGTTCTATTGCGTTTCATAAGCAACCCTAGACTTAGGTGTTCTACTGCGTTTCATAAGCAACCCTAGACTTAGGTGTACAAGTGTTTCATAAGCAACCCTAGGCTAAGATATACAAGTGTTTCATAAGCAATCCTAGGCTGCTGCTCACATGTTAGCAACATTTTTGCATTATATATGGAATAGAAGGATCCAGGTGTTCTATTGTGTTTCATAAGCAACCCTAGGCTGCTGCTCTAATGTTAGCAGCATTTTTGCGTTATATATGGAATAAAAGGATCCAGGTGTTCTATTGTGCTTCATAAGCAACCCTAGGCTCAGGTGTACAAGTGTTTCATAAGAACTCTAGGCTGCTGTTCTTGTGTTAGTAACACTTTTGCATTATATATGGAATAGAAGGATCCAGGTGTTCTATTGCGTTTCATAAGCAACCCGATGCTTAGATGTACAAGTGTTTCATAAGCATCCCTAAGTTGTTGTTCTTATGTTAGAAACATTTTTGCATTAGATATGGAATAGTAGGATCCCGTATTTATAAGCAACCCTAGGCTGCTGTTCTTATGTTAGCAACATTTTTGCATTATATTTGGAATAGAAGAATCGAGGTGTTCTATTCCAATATAATGCAAAAATGTTGCTAACATAAGAGCAGCAGCCTAGGGTTGCTCATGAGACACTTGTACAACTATTTTAAAAACTGTATAATTTTGTATTTGTTGTTCGACTACAGGGCAAGGTACAGACCGAATATTGTAACCGAATAAATAATACGTACCGGTCCAGGTAAGCTCCCACACAGGTAAACTCCTATACCTTCTCATACTACAAAGGGGATGCATACAAATTGTTCTTCGTTCGTAAATCTTGTCGAAATGTGTGACGTACTACAGAGGTGAAGCACGTGTTAAGACGACAAATCTGCAGCGATACATTCTGTCGGTGTAGTTTAGTCTGTTTGAGCAACTCACTCTGGAGCGAGGAGAAGCGGAGCCGTTCTCCATCTACGACAAATTTGTGTTTTCACAAGTGTGGGAGTTTTCCTAGTGGAACAAAACGAAATGTACTAGTTCCCCTAGTGATATGAATGTGCATGTAAGATCATAAAGACACAAGGTTTTTAACTTAAGATCGTCTAAAAATGTTTACGAAGAACCTAGGCCAGCTGAAAATATTTAGGTTACCCTATAACTTAAGATCTTTCTAAAAGGCCCCCAGTCAGGTGCCTTGTCAGCACATGAAGACCAATTCATTCGGTCTCCTTTGATTAGATTTTATTGGATGTTATTACTTGCGACATATTAAAATCACAACTCAAGGTTTAGTGAGTAGGAAAACTTCTACATCAACAACCCTGTGTCACTGTGATCTTACGTACGCATTTATATCACAGAGAAACTCGCACATTTCGTTTTGTTCCACTAGGAAAACTTTCATACTTCGACAAGATCTCCGAAAGAGACGCAATTTGTGCACATCCTCTTAGAGGAGAAGGTGTAGGACTTTACCAGTGTGGACGTTTCCCATTGTGTAACAGTTTTCTTAACAGTAGAAGAAAGTGTAGGAGTTTCCCGTTGTGAGAGTTTTCCAGTTTACAGCCACTCGGAATAGAATACGAAGAGAAAAAAACAACACGAACAAGAAAGAACAATGAGACTTACCCAGACCAAAATAAAAAAAAAAATCTTTTCTTTCTTTTTTTAATCGAATCATTATTATCACACCAATTAAAGTACGTCTGATTCTCTAAATTTTGATTAAAGTGAAACAAAACATTGCAAACATCGTGTGGTTGTTAAATTACTCTAGAATTTATAAGAAATCCTGCTTATTTGAACTCTAGTTTTTGAAAATTTCACACTCTCCCTGTTTCTGCCTCCACGACTGAGAAGACGACTTACACGGCTTTTTATTTTTATTTTTTTTTCATTTTTTTATTGTTCTTCTCCTATTACAAAATATCCATCATACATACAGCAAAAACGCAATCTAACAGAGACAGCAGAAGATAATTTGACCTTGCTTAAAACTTAAGGACTTTTTTTCGGTGTCTGTTGCATGTGTATATATACACGGTCGAGTCATATTATTGTGACCACCAGCTAATATCCAGAGTAACCGCCGTGTGCAGCGCGTACAGCAGCTAGACGGACTGTGAGTGACTCGATAAGGTGCTGGAAGGTGTTCACAGGTATGTGTAGCCATGCTGACTGCAGTGAATCTGACAGCTGCTGGAGGGTGCGTGGTGGAGGATCCATAGAGCGAACAACACGATCGAGGTGGTCCCACGGATGCTGAATTGGGTTTAAGTCTGGGGAATTAGGGTGCCAGGGAAGTACTTTGAAGTTTTCATCGTGCTCTTCCGACCAGTCTGGGACATTTCTAGCTGTGTGACACGTCGCAATGTCGTTCTGCAAGATCTCATCCGCCCCAAGGAAGGCAATCAGCGTGTATGGGTGTACGTAGAATGCAAGGATGGATTCATAACGAATTCTGTCCATAGTGCCTTCCACAGGTAGGAGTGCATCCAGGGAATGCCACGAAAATATTCCCCATGCAATCCCGCTGACCCCACCAGCTTGTGTTCTTCCAGCAATGGCTGAAGAGTGTTTGTTCTCCAATGTTTCTCGCCTTGTACGCCAACGTCCATCCATTCGATGAAGCAGGAAACGTGACTCATCGGAAGAAAGCAATCCTTTGCCAATAAGCAGAGGTCCAATTCCTATACTACCGTGCAAATGTAAGCCTTTTCTGCCGATGCACCTTCGTTAGCATAGGTGCAGTGACCATCAGTCTGCATCGGAGCCCCATACGCCGCAGGATTTGCTGAACTGTCGTTTCAGACACACTTCCGTTAGCCCTCTGGTTCATTCGGCCAGTGAGTTGCTGCACTTTAGGGTGTCGATCAGCCCTCACGTACCTTCGCAGCCGACGTTCACCTCTCACATGAATTGCACGTGGTGCTCTGCAGTTACCAAGTCGCCTATTCGCAATGGTGCCATTTCTCTAATCACGATTCACTTTAACCACAGCAGTAAGCGAACAGTTCACAAACTGCGCTGTTTCAGAAATAATGCCACCCTTTGCCCGAAAGCTTATAATCATCCCTTTTTGCAAATATGATAAATCGCTCCTTTTATGCATGACAGCAACGAGTGATCTGCTTTCAGAATGCCTACAGCACACCTTATATGCCCTCCAAGGCAGCTCACGACACGTGCCTTCTTTTATTGGCTACGCGCTGTTGACATCAAAAGTAGGAGGTGGTTACAGTAATGTGACCCGACTGTGCATATGCACAGCATTTGAGACAGAGGGCTACAGGGCCCATTACAGACCAAACTAACTGAATAAATATTACATGTACACTACATAACAACAACCATTCAACTTTTGTTTTTCAAGTTTAATTTGAGATGACACTCCTTTTCCTCTTGCTTTTTATTTGCTAAAAGCAGGTGTTTTGGCACAAAGTAAAAACATGTGTAAAAAGGACGGGAGAGGGGGAGAGAGGTAAAGGCCCATAGCCTCCTCTATAGTATCCCTGCCTGCATCCAGAAGTTTAACAGAAAAATCACAATCAGAACTATTGTTATCCAGAAAAACTAAAAACTTTGCAGCACCTCCAAGGAATTGAAATGACATAGCCAGATTTTTAGGGAAGGACTACAGTTGCGCACCCAGGATTTCTTTATGGAGTAGGCCAAAGCACGTTTTTCTCGTTCCGGAGATTTACGACTACGGTGAGCAACTTTACTGGTTATAAGCAGTCCTCCTTCCCTAATTTGGAGTCATTGGTTCCAGAGAAAGAGCCAGTGTCGAAAGAAAAACACAACATCCATGCTTTACAGGGATTCGAACCCTGACCAATTTCGAACACGCAATCGGAACCACCCCACTTCCCATTCCCCGACAGGTTTCGTGCATTAGCATATGCCTGAAGAGAATTTGTTGAGTTTTATTTTGGAAACGCCAAAAATCTCCCGATCGGACCAGAAATTCCTTATATTTTATATTTTTGATTTTAAGCCACCCTCAACCCCCAGACAAGTTTCCTGCGTTCGCACATGCGCAGAGAATTTATAGAGCTGTAATTTATAAACGCTGAAATTCTTTTGTTGAGTTGTAGATTATAAACATTTTTTATAAAGAATTACGCCCAGAAAAAACAGTATTGCTGCTGGGCTAGCACTGGGTCACTGCTGGCTGCCAGCAGTGCCAACACTGGCCCAGCACTATGTTGCCGTTACACATACCGTCAATAAAATGTCCCGGTGGCCACCACAGGGGCCAGAAGTTTAGGCCAGCAGCTGGCTAACAATTGGCACCCCATCATGTGTAATATGCCAGAACAGGGCCATCAGTTTTCGATCACAGGCTGTAGCTGCCACAAGCGGCCCTTAAGAGGTCCTGCAAGTACGTGCCATAAATAGTGGGTAGCCTAATGTGGTACGTCGGTGTCTCGGCAGTGGCAGCCGGCAATCACGTGGCGTAACTGATGGTTTAACTGGCATCTAATCGTATCTAACTGGCATCGAACCGTGGACTGCTGGTATGCCCTAAGCACCAGACTAGTTTTCCACGTGTGACCGTCGGCTTGGAGGTGAGTCTCATCCTGCGCGATATGAAACAAAGGGTTCTTTTTTTAATGTCGCAATATTGCGAGTTCGTTTTCGTAAATATACGTTTCATATAATCCATAAATTCATTTTTTCAACGTAACGATTTTTTTGTTTACTTTGAGGGAACTTCACTCACTTTCAATGAACTTAAACACGCTTTCCAAAGTTTTGTGCTGTCCTTCTGGTTTTGAAAGGCGATTGTTTAATTAATATACACTGACGGAAAAAAATCCAACACCACGAAAAAATAGTTGTAGAGGAATGAAATGGCGGCAATACATTCGTATAGGTAACATATTTAATCGCTTAAGGTTTCAAGATCACATCTTATTGTAAGCGCGAGAAGAGCCATTTTAAATGTGAAATGCTGGTACATTAATAACCGGTGTAACCGCCAGAATGTTGAATGCAAGCACGCAAACGGTCATGCATTGTGTCGTACAGGTGCTGGATGTCAGTTTGTGGGAGGGAGTTCCATGCCTGTTGCACTTGGTCGGTCAATATAGGGACGGTTAATGCTGGTTAGGGGTGACGCTGGAGTTGTCGTCCAATGATGTCCCATACATGCTCGATTGGTGAAAGATCTGGTGATCTAGCAGGCCACGGCAACTTGTCGACACTCTGTAGAGCATGTTGGGTTACAACAGCGGTATGCGGGCGAGCGTTATGCTGTTGGAAAACACCCCCTGGAATGCTGTTCATGAATGGCAGCACAACAGGTTGAATCACCAGACCGACGTACAACTGTGCCGTCAGGGTGCGTGGGATAACCACGAGAGTGCTCCTGCTGTCATAGGAAATTGCTCCCCAGACCATAACTCCAGGTGTAGGTCCAGTGTGTCTCGGCCGCAGACAGGTTGGTTGCAGGCGCTCACCTGGCCTCCTTCTAACCAACACACGGCCATCGCTGGCACCCAGGCAGAACCGGCTTTCATCAGAAAACACAACAGATCTCCACTCCGTCCTCCAATGAGCTCTAGCTTGACACCACTGACATCGCAAACGGCAGTGGTTTGGAGTAAGTGGAATGCACGCTACAGGGCGTCTGGCTCGGAGCTGTCCTTCAAGTAACCGATTTGTAACAGTTCGTTGTGTCACTGTGGTGGCAACTGCAGCTCGAATTGCTGAGGCAGATGCGGTACGATGCGCCACGGGCATACGCCGTACACGGCGGTCTTCCCTCTGAGTAGTGCCACGTGGCCCGCCGGAACCCGGTCTTCTTGAAGCAGTACCTTCCCTTGACCACTCGGACGGTTGGGCACCCCTTGCACAGTGGCTACATTCCTGCCAAGTCGTTCTGAAATATTGCGGAAAGAAAATCCACCTTCTCGTAGCCCTATTACACGACCTCGTTCAAACTCCGTGAGCTGTTGATAATGGCTTCTTCGTCTTCTTAAAGGCATTCTTGACTAACATCAACACCCTACGTCGAATATCAACGATAACTAACGCTCGCGAACGTTACAGCGCGTATTTACAGCAAACCTGCTTTGCATGTTCCGAGGGGCGCTACTAGCGCCACACGTATGCGTCGAGCGCGAAATTTGCATAGACGTCATCTTACAGATGTACTCTCACCGCCTACCAACTGTCGTTTATCTAACACAACCCCTTCTTGGTGTTGGGATTTTTTTTTTCCGTCAGTGTATTTACACATTTATGTCCTATTCTGTTACATTTTTAACGTTGTATCTTTTTTTTTTCCACGGCCCGAAGCTTCATTTCTTCTTAATAGTAGGAATATTTTATTTTACTTCCGGTTAGTTTTAGCAGCGAATTCCTCTAATCTTGTGTATCAACGCATGAATGAGTACATTATATTCATATAGCGTTGTTTTGTTTTTGTTTTTTCAAATACTAGATAATTTTGTAACAAAAATATCCATTTTGTACTCGTATAATTCTTATTTTTTTCCCAACACAATGATTTTTTAATGTCTTTCCGGAACTTCTGTTTGAAGAGGTTTAGTGTATGAAGATTATACAGATATTATTTCTTGTTATTCATGGAAATGGAGTCAGTGTGTTTCATAGCTGTTTGTATTCTCGTATCTTCGCGTGTTAGTGCAGAAATTTTGCTACGAAATAAGTTTCTATAAATACATGAGATTAGTTGACTATTTCTTACAGTTTATTAATTATTTATATAATTTTCCTTTGACGGTAATCTTCGTCGACGCTGCATTTTATTAGGAAATTAATCCGTCTCTCGAATACGTCTTTTTTTTTTAACTTCCACTAAAGCAACACGATGGCGAGGGCGTCGTCTTCAACTAACTGGTACCACGAAAGGCTGTGCACGTATTGCTTCAGCGTACGCGCAGTCCCGCTGCTTCCACCTTCTGTTGTGGTTGCTTCGGTTGCCAGCTACGGGCCACTAGTGGCACTTGCGTGGAGGCCTGTAGTTTACGGCGATGCTGCAGGGCCATCAATGGCTGCCAGGTGATGGCGCTGCCACCAACGGATCGCTACCGTATCTTGAGTGGCAGATTTCAGCCAGCACTGACCCATCACTGCCAACTGGTGGCCAGCAGTTTCCCAACACTTGTGCTGGGCGTTAAATATCGCAATTAAGAAAATACGAAACAATAACCAACCTTTGCGGGCGCGGCCACAAAGGGGGATCAAAACGCAATTTTTATACGACCCCTTAAGATTTTGTGGCCACTTCTCCGGTGGCCAGTTCTCCGCTTTGTCTTTGGCCCGAAAATCATAGAAATGTCTCAATTTCTTATTAAAAATGAATTATTAAAAAAAATGTTTTGTGAACAATAACTGCTCAAGTAGTGGGAAACATAGCCACAGGATATTTGTTTATTCAGTACAATTTTATGGAACTGAAATCGCAATGTGGCCAGTTCTCCGGTGGCCACTTCTCCGGTGGCTAGTTCTCCAATGACCACTTCTCCGGTGGCTAGTTCTCCAATGACCACTTCTCCGGTGGCTAGTTCTCCAATGACCACTTCTCCGGTGGCTAGTTCTCCAATGACCACTTCTACGGTGGCCACTTCTCCAGTGACCACTTCTACGGTGGCCAGTTCTCCAATGACCACTTCTCCGGTGGCTAGTTCTCCAATGACCACTTCTCCGGTGGCTAGTTCTCCAATGACCACTTCTACGGTGGCCACTTCTCCAGTGACCACTTCTACGGTGGCCAGTTCTCCTGTGACCACTTCTCCGGTGGCTAGTTCTCCAATGACCACTTCTCCGGTGGCTAGTTCTCCAATGACCACTTCTACGGTGGCCACTTCTCCAGTGACCACTTCTACGGTGGCCAGTTCTCCTGTGACCACTTCTACGGTGGCCACTTCTCCAGTGACCACTTCTACGGTGGCCAGTTCTCCAGTGACCATTTCTCCGGTGGCCAGTTCTCCGTACCCGACGGCCAACACATTGAAGACACAAATAAAAATAACCATAAGGAAACATCTCCCAAAATATTGGGAAGCGATAAAAATATCAACGTCGTATTAAAGTACGTTTCCAATTATGCGTGTATTACACAGTGTGTCAAAGAATTTTTAAGACTGGCGCTAGATTTCAGCCTATGGTGGCGCCACCAGTGTAATCGCGAATGCGTTATAAACCGTGACCATCTGCTTGCTTTCTGCCAAAAGTACTGCGCAGTTGTTAAAGTAACTCAAACGAAACGGTCGTTCATCAAAGAAGTAAAATTGTTTTCATGTTGAATTATTAAGATGGAACAAAGAGCTGTTATTAAATTTAACGCAAAACTCGGTAAAAGTGCCTCGGAAACGTTCCAAATGATGAAACAAGTTTACGGGGAGTTTTGTTTAAGTAGATCAAATGTTTTCCTGTGGCAAAAACGTTTTTTGGACGGAAGAGAGACGCTAGAAGATAATAAGCACACCGGAAGACCAAGTTCATCTAGGACACTTGATATTATTGAAAAAGTGCGTGATTTCGTGGCAAACAATGGATGTGCGTCACTAAGAATGATGGAAGAGTCTTTAAACATCACCAACAACAAAAAAAAAAAACGCTTCGAACCATCCTGCATGAAGATTTGGGCAAAACAAAAGTCTGTGCTAAATTTGTCCCACACACGTTAACCAATGAACAAAAATCAAGGAGACGTGCACATTGCAGAGACATCATTTCAGCCGCTAAAAATGATCCAAACTTCTTAAAATCGATTGTTACTGGTGATGAAACATGGTGTTTTCAATATGATTCTTAAACAAAGCGACAAAGTGAGGAATGGAAGTCAAAGAATCTCGCCACAAGCCAAAAAAACAAGAAAAGTTCCATCGAAAATCAAAACAATACTCATTACATTCTTCGATAGTAAGGGTATTATCCACAAAGAATTTGTTCCAAGTAGACAAACAATTACTGGTGAGTTTTATTTAAATGTTTTGAGGCGTTTGATGAGCAGAATTCGTCGCATTCGCCCAGAATATCGAGATGAAAACATATGGTGTTTGTTGCACGATAATGCACCCAGTCACACCTCACTTCTTGTTCGTAGATTTTTGGCGAAAAATAACGTCTGTGTGTTGAATCATCCACCGTATTCGCCTGAGTTAGCACCCTGCGACTTTTCTTTGTTCCCAAAACTTAAAATGACGTTAAAAGGGTGTTATTTTGATGATATTTCGACCACACAAACAGCTTCGACGCTTGCTTTGGAGGCAATTCCGCAAAGTGAACTGGAACGGGCATTTGAATCATTATTAAATCGCTGTAACAAGTTTATTGAAGCCGGAGGGACTTATTTTGAATAACAAACCAAAACAAATTATAATTTCTTGTTTCTATTTCATTTTACAGACCCAGTCTTAAATTTTTTTTGACGCACTGTGTATGTATTTAAAAACATATTAAAAAATAAGCAACCATGACGAAGAACAAAGTGATACCTCATGGGGAGGGCTCAGATCTTTGGGCCACCCCCACTGAGGGCGCCACTGGTAGGTCAAGTACTCCTTTTTCCCTCCGTATGAGCGGCTATCGTCTGTACCACTCCCCTAATATATATTCACTTAAATAAATATCATAACTCGTTCTATAAAAAGTTACACTTTCACGCAAAGGTCCGAAAAGCTATCGGTAACGGATTGCTAATAATAAAAAAAAAAAAGCACAAATAACTAGTAAAGCTTGTCATGTTAATTAGAAAAAATAACATAAAGCAGTTGGAAAAGCGAGGAAGTTTTGAAAAGCGCGCAGTCTCATAATTCCATAAATTCACTTACTGCGCCTTCGTCGCTGGAGGGAGCTGAGTTTCGTCGATTTCTGCGTCATGATGATGACCTTGGATCTCCTCCATCGGAAGGTCCCCGTCTGCAAAGAGAAAAAATAGAATCAGAATTTTTTTTTTCTTCTTTCTACTTTTTATTTTTTGCTCTTTCATTCTTTTCTCCCGTTTTGTCACTTTCAAGGTCTTCCATTCTCTTTTGAATGAAACGTACGTTTGAAGTGGTCCACGTGCGAGGGTCGTGACCTATGGCTGCCCCCCGTGACCGCCCCTCACACTAACGACCCCTTATTATGAAGCACTGCATCTTTAAACAAACAGCAAAGGAGAGAAGGTGAAAAAAAAAGTGTTAAAAAGCCGTGGGGGAGGAAACACCTTTGAATAGAATGTTTCATGAGTAGGACGCATTGGTGAACGGGTAACCCAGTTAGTAACACTCCTCTTCCTCGCATTTTTTTTATTTTAATTCCTTGTTTAGCGTTCCTATTTTTTTTTTTTCCCTTTCCAAAATTTTAACGTTTCTCGATGACACCTATGAAGGACACAACCGGACGCAGGGCTCAACGTCACAATGTGCTATTTGTAAGTTTGACGAAATGCTCAAATTATTACTATTATTTGAATAGTGACAGATATGATCAAACACGCTGTTATATAAAAATTACTATATTAACAAGAGCTGATTTAAGGGGTAATTACAGTGGAAATATTCATTCCTTTTTTAATAATGGCAGATTCAAGAAGCCACTGAAATCAAAACAATGCATTGTTTTCAATCGTTTTCAGTCATTGTTTTCAAGTTAAAAAACATTTTTTTTTGTGAGTGTGAAAGTAGCATACCTGAAAGGGTACGCTGCAGTTCAATCAAATTCTTTTTAATCAGAACTTTCACTTGAGCAGGATGATGCAGCACTGTCTTGAATATATATATATATATATATATATATTCAAGATATATATATTCAAGATATATATATATACGATATAAAATACATTAAAATCACAAATCCAAAATAACTCAACTCACTTACCTCATCAAATGAAACGCAACAGCCAAAGTAAATAACTAGCCCAAGAAAAAGTATCAAAAATATCAAAAATAACAAATCATCTCGAAAATTCAACTGTCATCATCAGGAAGACCCCAGCTAAATATATGGCCTTTCAAAACGACACCAAAGGCAGACAAGGTCAATACCTGCTGTGTGCGTCCCCTAGGCCATAAATGAAAATAACGATAAACCCAGGTAAGACAAAAAAATACATAACAAATAAGTAAATAAAGGTAGCAATCCAGAGACACACTAAGAAGCAGCAGATAGACCTCCGGACAACTCAACAACCTGTGATAGAAATCCAAATGACCAACCCATGTGACAAATATGCAGCGGAAGAATGACGTATAACGCCGCGGTTGCAGTGAGGTATATATCTATAGTGAATGACGAGAAAGGTTATAGATAGATAGATGTTAACTTAGTCTTCAGCCACAAGAGGCCCATCGAGTGGCACTTAAAGAACTAACCATTTAGTATTGTAGGAACATGGTTAGTACAATTAAATATGTATGGGGACATGTTGTATGCCTTATAAAAATTCTGAGCTTTGGAGTCGTGCAATAGCTGTGAAAATAATGTTTTTACATATTGCAGTGGGGGGTATTCATTTTCCTTCAAGATGTTCCACAACTGTATGAGTTCTTTAATTAGTACATCTACTGTATTGCAAATCTCAAACAGCCTATGAATCCTCGATATGACAAGATTTCTGCAAATTGACTTCGATACACTAGAATGCCAATTTACGTAATAATTGATATGAAACATATAATTTCTTCTCTTATCATATAAAGTAGTGATACAGCCGTCTATAGAGTTGCATATCTTCAAATCCAAAAAGTTAATTTGACCGGAGGTGACATTAGTTTGCTCCAATGATAACCAAGGAGGATATATGCTTTTAGCAGATACTGGAAATACTTCCCAATTAAAGGCAATGACGTCGTCAATAAAGCGTAGCACGACACCTGTAAGGTCTTTATTTTCTGTGACATATTTCTGTTCATAATAATGCAGTTTTAGTGTATATATATATATCATCATCATCATCATCATTGTCAACCATTATCAATCCACTGCTGGACGAAGGTCTTCCCAAGTTTCCTCCACAACGGTCTGTCTTGTGCCAGTCTCCTCCATGTCACCCCTGCATACTTTCGAATTTCATCCACCCATCTCCCATGTGGTCTTCTTCTGGGTCTTTTCCTGTCCCTTGGAATCCAATCTAAAATTTCGGCTGTCCATCGATGATCTGTCCTTCTGGCAGTATGTCCAGCCCATTGCCATTTCAGGGATTTAACTCTGATCATGATGTCTTCCACTCTTGTCATTTTTCGGATCAACGAGTTCCTCTTCTTATCTCTCCTGGTTACACCAAGTATGCACCTCTCCATGCTACTTTGAGTTGTCTGCAGCCTTTGTATGTCTCTTTTAGTTAAGGTCCACGTCTCTGCACCATACGTAAGCACTGGAAGGATTCATTGATCAAACACTTTTCTTTTAAGACATAATGGCATATTGCTCTTGAAAATTATGCTGTTTCTTCCAAAAGCTCTCCAGGCAAGTTTTGTACGCCGATTAATTTCTTCATCAATGTGACCCTCACTTGATATCTGCTGTCCAAGATAAACGTATGTGTCTGTTATCTCCAGTTTTTCTGCATCAATCGATAAATCTTCATTTCTTGTAAAAGCATTGAACATCACTTTTGTCTTCTGAAAGTTCATTTTTAATCCCACTTCTTTACTCTTGTCAGCAAGTTCCTGGATCATACTCTGCAGCTCTGATGGGCTAGTTACAAAAATGACTACGTCATCAGCAAAACGAAGGTGGGTTAGATAATCTCCATTAATCTTTATCCCCTTGTTTTCCCAGCTCAGTGACTGAAAAACATCCTCCAATGTGGCATTAAAGAGCTTCGGAGATATGGTGTCACCTTGTCTCACTCCCTTTCCAATTTTTATGTGTGTTGTATTTTCAAACAGCCGAATCTTTGCAGTTGCATTTTCATAGATGTTATTAATAATATTAATGTATGCATCTTCAATACCGCAGGTTTTCAGAGCCATTGTAACTGCTGATGGTTTCACCGAATCAAAGGCTTTTTCATAATCGATAAAAGCCATGCACAATGGAAGTTCATATTCCCTCGCTCTTTCAATTAGTTCTCTCAGCACATGGATATGATCTATTGTGCTGTAGCCACTCCTGAATCCAGCTTGTTCTCTCGGTTGAGCCATGTCCATTGTTACCTTCAAGCGGTGTGAAAGAACTTTAGTGAAAATTTTATAAACTACTGATAGGAGGCTGATAGGTCTGTAGTTTCCGAGATCCTCAATGTCACCTTTCTTATGTAGCAGGATCATTGTAGCGGTGTTCCAATCCTCAGGAATCTTTCCTTCATTAAGGCATCGAGTGAAAATTTGGGCGAGTACTGTTTCGATTTCTCCACTTGCTTCTTGTATGATGTCTACAGTAATTTCATCTTCTCCTGGAGCTTTTCCCCGCTTCATGTTCTTGATTGCATGTGCAACTTCTGCTGGAAGGACTGGAGGAACTCTGGTACTGGTATCTTTCATGATGTCTAGAGTGCATGTATCATCCCTTTCATATAATTTGGAGTAGAAATCTTTCACACTTGTCAAAATTTCGCCTCTATTTCTTGTTACAGAACCATCTTCTTTTCTCAGTGCCATAATCTGTTTTCTTCCCTTACTGAGATGTCCCTTTGCTATCTTTAGGCTTTGGTTGTTTTCAATTGCTTTCCTCACTAGTTCACAGTTGAATTTTCTTACGTCTTCAGTAATACTTTTTCGTACTGTCTTGCATAGCTCTATATATTCCACTTTGGAAGTCACATCTTCTTTAGTTGTCCTCATCTCTCTTCTTTTTTGCATCAACATTTTCGTTTTTCCTGATAATTTATTTACATGCAACTTGTTCTTAGACCCAGCTAATTTTGTTGCTGTTTCCAAAAGAGCTTTGGTTACTTTTCTGTTAACTTCAGAGATGTCCACTTCTTCCGATGTTAGGCCTTCTAAAGCAGAGAACCTGTTCTTCATTTCCAACTTGAAGGTATTATGGTGTTTTTTAAGGTTGGTTATGTCAATAGATTTTGTTTGTCTTATGAGCTTGCCACGTTCAAGTTTAGTGTTGAGGTGCATCTTACATCTCACCAATCTATGGTCACTACCTGTGTTGAACTTGTTTAGCACACTGCAGTCTTCTATGACGAATTTTTTGTTACACATAATAAAATCAATTTCACTTGTCTTCCCATTTGGATGTCTCCATGTCCATTTCCTGTGTGGCTTTTTCTTGAAGAAGGAGTTCAAGATGAAAAACCCTTCTGCCTCTGCAAACTCAACGAGAGTATTTCCACGCTGTTTTCTTCAGGATGACTTGTGGTGGGTGCATAAGTTTGAATAATCTGAGCCTGGTATCTTCTCGATAGTTGGATAACGAGTCTTGCAGCTCTGTCAGAGGAACTTTCAACTTCTACAACTTTATCCTTCAGTTTCTTGTTTATTATAAATCCAACACCACTAGTTCTGCCAGTATCTGTCCCACGATAGTAGAAGAGATGTCCACTTTTCAGTTCGATGAGATCTTCTCCTTTTCTCCTTACCTCACTTAGCCCCACGATGTCCCACTTGATCCTTTGTAGTTCCTCTTCCAATTCAAGAAGCCTTGAATCAGAAGGTAGGGAGCGTCCATTGTACGTAGCCAAGGTCAGCATCAGATGGCAGCCTAGTCCGGTCCTCCGGGGATTCTTAGCACCCTCTGCCTTCATGTCGCACTGGCCGCTGCCTTGGCCAGGTACATTCCAGCTGCCGGAGACTGAGGGCCAAGATTTAAGTTGTGGAGTCATTTTGGAGGGGTTTGGCCATAACTCACCACGCTGGCCAAGCGGGTTGGTGAGTGTGGGATAGAATTTCCTCTAATCCCGATGGTATAGTTATAAGTTGTAGAGGAATGAAATGGCGTCAATACATTTGTATAGCTAACATATTTAATCGATTAAGGTTTCAAGATCACAGCTTATTGTAAGCGCGAGAACAGCCATTTTAAATGTGAAATGCTGGTACATTAATAACCGGTGTAACCGCCAGAATGTTGAATGCAAGCACGCAAACGTTCATGCATTGTGTCGTACAGGTGCTGGATGTCAGTTTGTGGGATGGAGTTCCATGCCTGTTGCACTTGGTCGGTCAATACAGGGACGGTTAATGCTGGTTGGGGGTGACGCTGGAGTTGTCGTCCAATGATGTCCCATACGTGCTCGATTGGTGAAAGATCTGGTGATCTAGCAGTCCACGGCAACATGTCGACACTCTGTAGAGCATGTTGGGATACAACAGCGGTATGAGGGCGAGCGTTATCCTGTTGGAAAACACCCCCTGGAATGCTTTTCATGAATGGCAGCACAACAGGTTGAATCACCAGACCGACGTACAACTGTGCCGTCAGGGTGCGTGGGATAACCACGAGAGTGCTCCTGCTGTCATAGGAAATTGCTCCCCAGACCATAACTCCAGGTGTAGGTCCAGTGTGTCTCGCCCGCAGATAGGTTGGTTGCAGGCGCTCACCTGGCCTCCTTCTAACCAACACACGGCCATCACTGGCACCCAGGCAGAACCGGCTTTCATCAGAAAAAACAGATCTCCACTCCGTCCTCCAATGAGCTCCAGCTTGACACCACTGACATCGCAAACGGCAGTGGTTTGGAGTAAGTGGAATGCACGCTACAGGGCGTCTGGCTGGGAGCTGTCCTTCAATAACCGATTTGTAACAGTTCGTTGTGTCACTGTGGTGGCAACTGCAGCTCGAATTGCTGCCGCAGACGCGGTACGATGCGCCACGGCCATACGCCGTACACGGCGGTCTTCCCTCTCAGTAGTGCCACGTGGCCGGCTGGAACCCGGTCTTCTTGAGGTAGTATCTTCCCTTGACCACCGCTGCCAACAATCATGCACAGTGGCTACATTCCTGCCAAGTCGTTCTGAAATATTGCTGAAAGAAAATCCACCTTCTCGTTGCCCTATTACACGACCTCGTTCAAACTCCGTGAGCTGTTGATAATGGCTTCTTCGTCTTCTTAAGGACATTCTTGACTAACATCAACACCCTACGTCGAATCTTAACGATAACTAACGCTCACGAACGTTACAGCGCGTATTAACAGCAAACCTGCTTTGCATGTTCCGAGGGGCGCTACTAGCGCCACACGTATGCGCCGAGCGCGAAATTTGCATAGACGTCATCTTACAGATGTACTCTCACCGCCTACCAACTTTCGTTTATCTAACACAACCCCTTCTTGGTGTTGGGATTTTTTTTTTCCGTCAGTGTATATACTGAAAATCAATGGCGTTGAAATCCTGCACTGTAGGAGATGCTTATATTAGCATTATTAATAACATCTATGAAAAGGCAAGTGCAGCAAAGGTTCGGCTATTTGAGGATACAGTTCTAATAAAAAATGAAACGAGAGTGAGACAAAGTGACACCATTTCTCCCAAACTCTTCAATGCCTCATTGCAAAGTGTCTTTCAATCGTTGAACTGGGAAAACAAGGGGACAAAAATTAATGGAGATTATTTAACTCACCTCGTTTTGCTGATGACGTAATCAGTTTTTCAAATACTCTTGCAGAGCTGCAGAGTATGATCCAGGAACTTGCTGACAAAAGTAAAGAAGTGAGACTAAAAATGAGCTTTCAGAAGACAAAAGTGTTGTACAATGCTTTTACAAGAAATGAAGATTTATCAATTGATGGGGAAAAGCTGGAGATAACCAATTCCTGCATTTACCTTGGGTAGCAGATATCAAGTGAGGGTCACATTGATGAGGAAATTAATCGCCGTATAAAACTTGGCTGGACAGCTTTTGGAAGAAACAGTAAAATTTTCAAGAGCAGTATGCCTTTATGTTTTAAAAGAAAAGTTATTTAATCAACGCATCCTTTCAGTTCTTACGTATGGAGCAGAGAGCTGTACTTTAACTCAAAAAGACATAAAAAGGCTACAGATAACTGAAAGAAGCATGGAGAAATGCATACTTGGTGTAACCAAGAAAGATAAGATATATATGTAAGTAAGGAATCTTTTAGGTACGTTGTCCGTCAACATACCTAAAATACTCTATGTATTATGCCTAATAGAATGGGAGATTCCATCAATATTTAGGAGATCATCCCACAGGGACGTCGCCAAGGAGGTGAGAGGGTGGGCTGAAATTTGGCTCGCCCACCCTGCTGCCCACCCAGTTTAAAGTGTGCCATTTTTCAATATATTTAACTTAAAAATATAATCTGCACTTTGTCAAGCAATAAGTCTTGTCTTTTATTTCATGTAATCCTACGTATTTTCCCCTAGGAAGTACGTTGTTTACATCTCTAAAAAAAGATTATCAAAATAGCACCGCAGGACCTTGGAAATCCAGTTGTTCTCCAGTCTTCCAATTCCTTAGTTTCAGCCTCTTTTTTCATATTTGTATGTCCAGGGGGGTAATGAGAAGGGTGGACAGGAATTCACTGACGGAGTCACAACTAATTGCTCTGTTTGTTACCTTTACAAAATGGGAGATTTCAACACGAAAAGTGGAGTCTAAAGCTACTCTAGCGTCCTTAAGACTGCCAGTGAAAGTGCAGAAAGTGGCTGACGACGGCTTTGTATGAGAGAAGTGCAATGCCAAGTCGCTGGCTAAAGGAATGAAGGAAGCTAAGGAGGGGTGAGGTATTGTGTCTGCGGAGTGTAACGTTGAAATTTGATTTAGATAAACAAAAATGATCATCATCATTGTCAACCATTATCAATCCACTGCTGGACGAAGGTCTCCCCAAGTTTCCTAAACAACGGTCTGTCTTGTGCCAGTCTCCTCCATGTTACTCCCGCATACTTTCGAATTTCATCCACCCATCTCCAACGTGGTCTTCTTTTGGGTCTTTTCCTGTACCTTGGAATCCAATCTAAAATTTCGGCTGTCCATCGATGGTCTGTCCTTCTGGCAGTATGTCCAGCCCATTGCCTTTTCAGGGATTTAACTCTGATCATGATGTCTTCCACTCTTGTCATTTTTTGGATCCACGAGTTCCTCTTCTTATCTCTCCTGGTTACACCAAGCATGCACCTCTCCAAGCTGCTTTGAGTTGTCTGCAGCCTTTGTATGTCTCTTTTAGTTAAGGTCCACGTCTCTGCACCATACGTAAGCACTGGAAGGATGCATTGATCAAACACTTTTCTTTTAAGACATAATGGTATATTGCTCTTGAAAATTATGCTGTTTCTTCCAAAGGCTCTCCAGGCAAGTTTTGTAAGCCGATTAATTTCTTCATCAATGTGACCCTCACTTGATATCTGCTGTCCAAGATAAACGTATGTGTCTGTTATCTCCAGTTTTTCTGCATCAATCGATAAATCTTCATTTCTTGTAAAAGCATTGAACATCACTTTTGTCTTCTGAAAGTTCATTTTTAATCCCACTTCTTTACCCTTGTCAGCAAGTTCCTGAATCATACTCTGCAGCTCTGATGGTGTAGTTGCAAAAAGGACTACGTCATCAGCAAAGCGAAGGTGAGTTAGATAATCTCCATTTATCTTTATCCCTTTGTTTTCCCAGTTCAGTGATTGAAAGACATTTTCTAATGTGGCATTGAAGAGCTTGGGAGATATGGTGTCACCTTGTCTCACTCCCTTTCCAATTTTTATGTGTGTTGTAATTTCAAATAGCGGAAAAATGATATTTTCTTTTAAATAAATTGTTCAAGTACAGCACTATTTTCGTAAGCAAAAATGGAAAATTTTGAAAAGAAATTTAAGACAATGTAACCAGAGCAAGCAAAAAGTTGAAGGCAACATTCCACCAACACTTGTATCTTACACCCGTGGCGTAATTAGTCAGATCCGTGTCTGTATGTTTGTATGTATGTATGTATGTCAAAGTGGGAGGGGGTCGGAACTGCAAGAATTATTTTGCAGCCTGTAGCGACAAGCATTGAAACCGCCTCGGTGGCGCAGTGGTCTAAGCGCTGGCTTGTGACCGTTCGTCAGAGAAGAGTCTGGGTCCGAATCCCGGAGAGGCTTGGATGTTGTGTTTATCTTACGGCACGGGCTCTCACCTTTCCCTGGAACCATTGAACTTATACTAGGGACGGGCGACAGCTTATAGCCCATTGGGTTGCTCACGGTAGTCGTATGTCAGAGTACCTTCAATTAAAAGAAAAAAAAAACATTAAACATTTGTTGCTTCAGTGTTTCAAAAAAAAAAAAAAAAAAATTAGTGTAAAGCTTGCCCCACCAAAAATAATGCTCTCCCACCCGTCGCCTATCCTGATTTCGAAGTCCAGCGAGGTCCCTGACAACTCACGCCACGTTGATGCATAATAGGAAGGAAGAAAGTCTGCCCAGAAGCCAGCCATATGTGTAAATTGCATTTGGCTATGTGTTAATGTCCTAACTGGATGAGCAACGCCAAGAAAACACTGCTATAGAAGCCTTAGATTGAGAAATATACACTGGAGAGCAATTGAATTAGAGACAGCTGGCGTTATGCAAATGTGGCGCTGTGGGCGGCCCTGTAAACGGAAACGACATGACGTATACAGCGATCCGACAATATAAGGAGTGATGCGACGGGAATCAGCGAGAGCCGGACGTAGTATGGGTAAGACGAAGGATCTCAGCGTATTTGATCTTGGGCAAATTGTCGGGGCCCGATGAATGGGTCACTCCATCTCGAAAGTCGCGCAGGCACAGGGATTTTCACGAGCCACTGTCTCACGTGTGCACCGTGAGTACATCGAATCCGGTAAAACCATCCCTGCAAAGGGCCAACTGCCGTGGACAACAGCGTGTGGATGAGCGGGGTCATCGTCGGCTAGCTCGCATTGTAATAGCGGATAGACGAGCCACATTGCAAGTAATCGCTCGGCAATTTAACGCTGGTGCACAAAAACGTGTAAGCAGCCACACCATCCAGAACCATCTCCTCGCTATGGGGTACAGAAGCCTTCGTCCCACGGGGGTACCGCTGCTGACCCACATCACAGCGTACAAAGATTAGCGTGGGCGCGAGAACATCGCCACTGGATCCTAGACATGTGGAAAAATGTTGCCTGGACTGATGAGTCGAGATTCACGTTGGTACATGAGGATGGCAGGATACGAGTACGGCGCGAACCACATGAAGCGATGGATCCTGCTGGTGGGGGTGGCATTCTCGTCTGGGGACTGTTTACGTGGACTGAAATGGAATCCCTGGTACGTGTGACATCGTCCCTCACAGGTCAACGTTACCGGGATATCCTGGACGACCCTTTGCTCCCGTTTGTGCGTCTTCAACATCCCACTGGGGACCTCATCATGCAACAAGATAATGAAGCTCCAGAATTGTATCCGAATGGTTGGATGAACACTCCACCGACGTGACCTCGTTCCCTTGGCCAACTAGGTCACCTGACCTTAATCCCATCGAGCACATCTGGGATGCGATCGAGAGAGATGTTCGAGGCTCTGGCCCACCTCCATCAAATCTTCGTGAACTGTGGGAGCTTGTTCAGGGGTCGTGGATCCGTATGGTTTCCCAACGCTTCCGGTGTCTTGTCGAGTCCATGTCCAGACGAATCGCCGCCGTCATCAGGACGAAAGGTGGTGCTACACGTTACTAGACAGGTATCTGTAATTCAATTGCTCTTCAGTGTATATTCCATTTCGGAATTTGTTGAAAAGAAAGCAAACTAGACAGATGACCTTGGAGGAGTGCAGCATTTATGGCCACATGGTGACACTCTTGGAATTTCGCGACAGGTTCTCCATTCACCGCTATGTTAGAGGGCATTTTTTTTTTCCCTGCCCTGAACCAAGTTGTTCTGTCTTTTATTACTATCTCCCTCTCCCCATCCTGGGGACGTGGTAAGGAAACCCTTTCCGATTTTTGGAAGCCATCGAGCTGACGTACAACTAGTGTGGAGTCCAGGTCAAACGCGTATGCATCAACATGGCAAGGAAGAAAAGATAGCTACGATATAAGAAAGGACCACCCCTGATGAAGACGGTGTACTGACCGCCCTTTCCTTCCCAGATGCTGGGTTTCATATAATAGAGATAGTGCTCCTCTTAGTAGCTGAACGTTGTTGATTAATTGAATAATTAGTCTTCAGCTAATTCGCTGAGCTGGTAACACAACTGGTGAGCAATTAGAAATAAATGACCAGATAGAAAAGAATAGCACTTACGTAACTTTAATTGGTTCTTTATTGTTCACGAAGTTGCAATGCACAGGACAGGGACGTCGGAACTATCTTTTGACAACGGGTTCAAGATATCAGGATATGCATTTCTGAGGTCAGATCATAAAACCTAACAGGATGTAATAACGCCATTTGAAGATGCTATAGATAAAATGATTATATAGATAATATCTAAATTAATATAAAACTTTAATTTTATTTCGATATAATATAGTTTTTTATATAAAACACTTTACTAATAAATGATGTTCAGCTGTATTTATTTGGACACTGTCATATTGGTATGACTTCAACAAGAACTGTAGATTTTTAATAAAAGGTCATACAATTTAAAATTTGACCTTGAATTTCCCGAAAAGTGATATTTAGATTTAAATGTCAAGTGACAAGGATTGTCGATTTTACCAATACATCAGACAACATAACGTAAAAAGGTCACTCCTGTTTTCCTCTGTCCCTTTTATGTATTTTCTTTCTTTGAAGAAAGACTGATTTCATTACACTTAAATAAATAAAAAAGCTTTCTAGCCCTTCTTATAAAAACACAATATCTATTAGGGTAACTGTTTTTTTTTTTTAATAAGGTTAGTGTTTTGTGAGATAGACTTTTTGTTTTTCCCATACGAATAACAATATATAAGGTTGGTACTTCGAGAAACTTCTTTTTCGTATATTGGACAAAGGAGGATAGTTTAAACCTCTTCTCAATAATGGGATAAAAAAAAATATGAGTTCTAAAGAGATAATAATTAAAACAGAAAATAATATGTAGTTTTATAAGTAGAAATTTTAAATGGCACGAAAAAAAATCCAAATATTTATCTGATTAGGGGCATAACTAAAATGGATTAAAAATGAGGGCACAAATGTGATGCATCGCCCCTTTACGCAAATTGCTTAGGGGGCAGTTGTTCCCTCTGCTCCCGCGGTTCCGATGCCATTGGCGTAGGAAGTTTCAGTCATCAATATAATTTAGTTTATAATCATTCGTAATTCATCAGATGACACTTAACAGCAAGCTAGTAAATATATACAGTAGCTACGACACGCTATTTATCTCACCATTTATCTGTACAACAAGCGTTACATCTCTCAACATACATGAACAATTCTACGCTCCACCATTTCCATTCGACGTATAGTATTTATTTTCTTCTGACTCACTGTCAGCGTCGCCAAAACGTTCAAGCTGCTCGGGGAAGTAATGTGCCGTTAAGTGAGAAAATATTTAACAGAGAAGTAACAAAATTTACATAAACTCAAACGAAGGTTAAATCGCAGGTGTACGTCACAAGATAAGTAATTTTTTTGGTTCTATATTCTTGCTATCATTTTCATACTAAATCAGTAGTGCCAATTCAGTTGAAACAACTGGTGTGGTAGTTAGGAAAATCATTTTTTTCGCAGCAGCATAACGTATTTTTGGTTAATATTTTCGGTACTAGACTCGTTAAGTTCAATACCTGATTTTAACCTTAAATACCGATTCAGATAAACTCCGACACTTCTTTCTACAGCTAGAAAAACTGCCCCGTACCGGTGGCGTCAATCAATCATTCTTCCGAGAACGGTCCGGGTTCTAATCCCGTTGAGGCATGGATGTTGTCTTTGTCTTACGGCACTGGCTCACCCCCCTTCCCTGGAGTGGGTTGGCCTAAATTTGGGACTGGCGACTGCTAATAGTCCATTGAGTTTCTGATGGTGGTCGTTAAACCTCCAATAGTAATAATGAAACTGCTACATCGCAGAAAACTTTTGTACCTGAAAAATCCCACACTGGTAAACTCCTACACCTTCTTATACATAAGGGAATGGACACAAAACTGTATTTCGTTCGGAGATCTTTTCAGAGTGTAGTTTTCCATGTAACATAAAAGGATATGTAAGATTCTAATGACACAAGGGTTATGTAGAAGCTTCCGTACTCACTAAATCTTGAGTTATAGTTTTAACATTTGATATGTCATAACATTTAATAAAAGCTAACAAAAGAGGCTCCACGGATCAGTTTTCACATACTTACAAGCTACCTAAACCGTGGACCGTTTTGAAAGATTTTAAGTTACAGTCTACATATTTGGTATGTGATAATATACAGTAGTGGCCAAAATTGTGAAAACCTTTTGGAAATAGTGTATTTTTGAGGTTTGATGGCTCATAACGCCAATTTTGTTTTGGAGTAATACCATAAAATTATATATCAATGGAAAGATATGTCATCAAGAATGTAATGCAATAAATTTTATGAAGGATTTTGTGTTAGAACAGCATTTATAAAGAAGAAAAGTGAAACAGATAGAAAAAATGAGATATGCAAAAATCCTCGCCATGTCAGTGTAGTGTTTATTACGGCCTTACAACGCCTTCCCATAAAGTTAACCAAGTTTTTCAGTTCTGCAGCTGTTATAATGTGAAACCATGATTGAATAATTGCTTCTATTAATTGGGTGTTATTGCTGGGTTGCTTCTGACTAACAAGTTTCTTTAGTCGGCTCCATAGATTCTCGATGGGGTTAAGGTCTGGGCTATTCCCAGGCCATTCCAACAGTGGAATATGATTATCTTGAAACCTTTTTGCGCACAGCAGCAGCATGTCAGGGAGCTGAATCCTGTTGAAAAATATATGTGTTAATTTTCTTGGAAAAGATCACGTGCATGACACATGATTGGAATATAATTGCTTCATTATCTTGGAAAAGATCACGTACATGACACCTGATTGGCTATCTAAACACTCATGCTCATTGGCTACATTCAAATGAAGGAAAGCTACTTCATATCAACCTAAGCAAGTTGTGCTTCCCTTTTCTGGTTATTTCGCTATTACTTTACATAGAATATAGATAATTCAACGAAATTTCTTGCATTGCATTTTTGATGATATTATCTTTCCATTGATATATAATTTCATGTTATTACTCCAAAAACAAGTGGTGTTATGAGCCATCAAACCTCAAAAATACACTTTTTCCAAAAGGTTTCCACAATTTTGGCCAGTACTGTATTATAAAAGCTAATGAAAATAGACTCAGCGGATCAGTCTTCAAATGTTTGCAAGGCACCTAGGCCCCGTGCCTTTTTGGCTGAGTTTAGGTTGCAGCCTAATGATTGGGTTTGTGTAAATATGCAATAATAGCTAGTAGGAGGAACTCAACAGGTTAGTCTTCAGGTGATTACGAGACCCTAAGCCTTTTACTACTTTTTAATCCGCCGTGCTCATATTCAAAAAGTTTTCATAACAAGTCAAGGTCATTGTACGTATTTCACTTTTACTCAAGCACAAAACATTAGTTGCAAGGCCTTGGGCCCAGGCGTTTTTTAACTCTTTTTTAATGCGTCGTGCTCATATTCATAAAATTAACCTAAAAAATCAGGTTATAATACTCCGCGCTTTTTACTCAGGCACCAAAGATTATTGGAAAACCCTAGGCCTTGGACAGTTTCAAACGTTTCAATCTGTAAGGTTTAAATTCTTAAGGTCTGCATAACAAATCAAGTTAAAGTTATTCAAAGTCAGTGGAACCGGTTGGGAAAAAAATCAACCGGATTCTTAAATCGTTAAAATATCCAGAATTAGAAATAGGTACTTATTTCCACCTGCGACTAAAAAGTATGTTACGAAAATTAACAAATGGCGCACAAAAATGTCTCATAATAGAAGGAAATATCAGAGACAAAGAGATTTTCAAATCGAACAGTTAAAGAAGAAATATATGATATAGAAAGAAGCATGATGCAAATTTACACCTTCTAGAATTTTGCAGAATGGAAGAGTTGAAAATAGTTGAAAAGTATTTCTCATGGCAAAAGCTACACTAAGGAAAAATAACTTTTCAAATACATCTTCCGGAAGCAGAAATGGCGAGAAAAAGGTTTTGACCTTTACACCCCCTAGCGGAAACGCTGCACATTATTTAAAGAGGTATTACTTCCCATCTTTATTGTGGAAAATGGCATGCAGTAAAAAAGAAGTTTCTCAAAAGAGTTTTCGGAAGCGGAGATACAGCTGCAAACAGAAGTACACAAGCACAACCTAGCGACAGTGCCGTGATTTACGAAACTAGTCAGATAAAAACATAAACTGTTCCACAAGGAAAATGGTGTCTGGTGTTAAATGAATTTTCTAAATCACACGTTTAGAAGCAGAGATACAGAGAAAAATTCATTAAACATTTGCGCGCCCTAGCGACGAAATTGAGCTTTATTTTGGGGGACAAAATTAACATAAAAAGAGTTTCCATAGTTAGTACTATCTGACTCAAAAAGGTTTTTTTTTTCTATAGGGATTTCAGCCCTGCAGATATTGCTGTAAACGGAAACGTGAACTTATTACCTTTCTTTCTTCCAACAATGGCAAAATGCGATACGGTTTTGTTTTTCTCAGGTGCAATTCACGAGACAAGCTGCACTGAAATCAAAGAATTGCTTTCTTCTCAATTTCGAAAGAGGAATGTACAGTTTGCTGTTAAGTGGCATAGCCGGTGACCTCGTATATTCTTTAATTTCTGTTGTTCAATTATATCAAAACACACTATCCGGGCATTTGCCTATCCATAAACTCCATGTAATAGGAAAGAAATTAACATCAAGTTGGTCCACCCCTCTATCTAAGTTTATCACAGCCTTTGCTCAGTTGGAAAGACTTTCCACTAGCTTTTGCTACATTACCGCTGGAACTGCCTTCCATTCTGCACCAAGAGCAACCGTCAGATCGATTACCGATGTCTGGCTGTTCGACTTGACTCGCAGTTGGCGTTCCAATTCATCCCAACTAATCATCCCAAATATCAAATCGTTAATCATCAACTAATCATCCCAAATATCTAAACGTTCATATACAGGGTGCATAGGAAAGTCCCTTTAGTCTGGAATAGCTTGCGAACGGAGAGAGGTACAGTTTTGCAAGTGAGAAGACGGTATAGTAAAGCGACTACGCCGATCGAATGCAACCAATAGCAGCGCCCCTAGTGGCGAAATGCGTAAGTTGGCCATTGAAAATCGAAAAAGAAAAGAGATAGAGCAAAATGTCCAGTTACAAAGTTGTAGAGCATCAATTAATTAGTGCAAAAAGACATTTGTTTCACACGGATAAGATAAATTGTCGCCTGAATACCCTAAAATGTCCGAAATCGATGCGCGACCTTTTGTGTGAACGTTTGAAGGGAACACGCGTAGGTATGAGCAAATACCCACAATTTATTGCATAAATGCGTACTTATGCCAATAAAGTTTGATGACGTCAGACAAAACAAAAACAAAAAAGGCAAACTGGCGCACAGTGGTAAAAGGTTAATGTCGAGTATGTTCGAAGAATTCGCCATTGCCCACGACACATACTTGTATTCGTGAAAGTAACTCTGCATGCACATTTCTCAGCATGGAAGGTGTCACACTATTGCAAGCATCTGTAACACGACGACGTAGATCCAGCAGACTTGTAGGTGCTGTTGCATACACCTGATTTTTTACATAACCCCAGAAATCCAAGCTCGCCATTCTCACACAGCGTACGTAGACCTAAGCTTCTGATCAGGATACATCCCGCTACTGGTTTTTATATCGTAGGTACGGTACAACGTCACAATCTACATTTGCATACGGCTACATTTGCGAAATGTGAATATGCAGATTCGAATCGTTGCGCATCGATTTCGGACATTGTAGGGTATTCAGGCGACAATTTATCTTATCTGTGTGAAACAAATGCTGTTTTTTACTAATTAATTGATGCTCTACAACTTTGTAATTGGAAATTTTGCTCTATCTCTTTTCGTTTTCGATTTGCAATGGCTAACTTCCGCATTTCGACACTAGGGGCGCTGCTATCATTACATTCGATCGGGCGTAGTCGCTTTACTTTACCGTTGTCTCACTTGCATAACTGTACCTCTCTTCGTTCGCAAGTTATTGCAGGCTAAAGGGACTTTCCTATGCACCCTGTATATGTAAGTACTATATACACTGAAGAGCAATTGAATTAGAGGCAGTTGGCGTTATGCAAATGTGGCGCTGTGGGCGGCCCTGTAAACGGAAACGACATGACGTATGCAGCGATCCGACAATATAAGGAGTGATGCGACGGGAATCAGTAACAGTCGGACGCAGTATGGGTAAGACGAAGGATCTAAGCGCATTTGATCGTGGGCAAATTATCGGGGCCCAACGAATGGGTTACTCCATCTCGGAAGTCGTGCAGGCACTGGGATTTTCACGAACCACTGTGTCACGGGTGCACCGTGAGTACATCGAATCCGGTAAAATCATCCATGCAAGGGCCAACTGCCGCGGACAAAAGCGTGTGGAAGAGCGGGGTCATCGTCGGCTAGCGGGCATTGTAACAGCGGATAGACGGGCCACATTGAAAGGAATCACTCGGCAATTTAACGCTGGTGCACAAAAACGTGTAAGCAGCCACACCATCCAGAACTATCTCCTCGCTATGGGGTACAGAAGCCATCGTCCCACGAAGGTACCGCTGCTGACCACAGATCATAGGGTGCAAAGATCAGCATGGGCGCGGGAACATCGCCACTGGACCCCAGACATGTGGAAAAATGTTGCCTGGACGGATGAGTCGAGATTCGCGTTGCTACATGCGGATGGCAGGATACGAGTACGGCGCAACCCACATGAAGCGATGGGTCCTTCTTGCCAGCATGGTACTCTTCAAGCTGGTGGGACTGGCATTCTCGTCTGGGGACTGTTTACGTGGACTGAAATGGGACCCCTGGTACGTGTGACATCGTCCCTCACAGGCCAACGTTACCGGGATATCCTGGACAATCATTTGCTCCCGTTTGTGCGTCTTCAACATTCCACTGAGGACCTCATCCTGCAACAAGACAATGCGCCGTGCCATCGCTCCCGAATTGTATCCAAATGGTTGGATGAACACTCCACCGACGTGACCTCGTTCCCTTGGCCAGCTGGGCCACCTGACCTCGAGCACATCTGGGGTGCCATCGAGAGAGATGTTCGAGGCTCTGACCCCCTTCCATCAAATCTTCGTGAACTATGGGAGCTTGTTCAGGGGTCGTGGATCCGTATGGCTTCCCAACGCTTCCGGTGTCTTGTCGAGTCCATGCCGAGACGAATCGCCGCCGTCATCAGGGCGAAAGGTGGTGCTACACGTTACTAGACAGGTATCTCTAATTCAATTGCTCTTCAGTGTATATGCAAGTACTCTAAGAAATCATCATCTACTTTATCTATCCACTGCTGAATGAAGGTATCTTCCATAGCTTTTTGTCTGGAACATATCTCTTTTTATTGGAGGTTTAACGACCACCATGAGCAACTCAAGTCACCCGTCCCTAATTTAAGACCACTGGTTCCAGCGAAGGGAGAGAACCAGTGCTGCAAGACAAACACAACATCCATGCCTCACCGGGATTCGAACCCGGACCCCTTTCGGACGAATGATCAGAAGCCATCGCTTAGACCACTGCGCCACCGGGGCGGCAAAATCATTTATAAAATTTGTACTTGAAGCGTTTTCCAGAAAACTGCGAAACATGATGAGGGTTTGCAGGAACTTTTCATTAAAGAAAAAAGTTATACCATATGTTAACCAAAAATTTTAAAGATATTTCGTACGAAGACCAATGGCACCATGAAATTCCAGGGGAGCGTCCGGACCCACGTGTCCCCTACATCCCGCTGCCCATGGTCGGCCGTTTCGGGGGAAATCGCGAACACTACCCGTCGTTTTAAACCTTTCATACCAAGCTTTAATGCTTTTTTGGTCCGGTGGTGATCGACTATAGTCTTTTCTGAAATGACACTGGACAGTAACCGCTGATTTGGTCTCATACAACCACAACACGCACGCCGCTTTTTCTTGCATGGAAGCCATTATCGATGAAATGCTCCTCTTATTCAGCAGTAGCATTCACCTAAAGAACGGTAAAAAAAAAAACTTTATGAGTGCTGCTATATTAAGTTGCCAACCATTTTGCTTTAACTTACATAGATTTTTTTACGTTTTCCAACCGTAGGTTGAAGAAGCGTATATGCTCCAGCTTTGTCCGTCTGTCCGTCCATCTGCATGCACGATAACTCGCGTAAAATTTTTTCGATTTCGATGAAATTTTAGTAAGTGATAGGGGACCACCCTGGGACGAACCCTATTGAAAATGGACGAAATGGGGTCAAAAGTCATGACATAGGAGCGGGATCCATTCCATTGCCCTTATGCGTCATAACTTCCATAAATATGGTTCGATTTCGATGAAATTTTAGTATGTGGTAGTTCGGGACGTGTGCCCCTGTACAGTGAGGTTGGGATTGTAGCGTTCATCTGCCGTCCTCCACACTCTGACACGGTGGTCGTCCGTTCCCATACAGAAGCGGGATTCGTTGCTGAACAGTATACGTGCGCCAGTGCGTAGCATTCCACGTTGCTCGCCTCTGACACCACTGGAATCGACACAGACGATGGTCAGGTGTTAATGGCAGAAAACGAAAGGGCCGTCGAGAATGCAGATTCGCCTCCTTCAGGCGTCTGAAAATGGTTCTGGCGGACACAGGAGTCCCTTGTACAGCCGCCACATGTCACTGAATATTGGACAAGGACGCTGTTGCATCTGTGAGTGCCGCTATGTTATACGTATGTTATTGTATGTTTTACGTTACAATAAACCATCTCTGCTGGTGGTGTGTCTGGGTCGTCCAGAACCAGTCCGCCGTGTCTGCGTGTCTATTGCTTCCAATGCGATCGCACCGTACTGTCCGACTGACCCAAATGGAGGTCGATTCGGCGCGCCGGCAACCCTGACTCTCTCATCCCGACGATACGGCCTCGTTCAACCTCCGTCAGTTGTTCGTACGCAAATCTACGGCGGCTCCTCAGCATGTCTATCGCTCAGGGATCTCACCTGACTCTAACCTTGCACTTCGGCGCGAACGTGGAGTCCCCTGCGCGGAGCCTTATAAGCCCCAAGGATAGCGATTGCAGCGCCGGTCTTGGACGCACGGGCAAACGGGAATAGCACGAAACTTTAATCATTTGCATGTCTGCCCTCCCCGCAGCTGTTCGCCGAGTTTCGCGTTAATCGCACGGTTTTTTCTTGGTGCGCGGATTTTTATGGCAATGAGTGTAAATTAGCGGTACACATAATGCGTGAAAAGTAAAATCCATTCCTTAGCTACTCCCAGGAAATCGGTTTTACTGTACGTGAAAGGCAAATAAGAAAGAAATTAAACATTTAACGAAAACAAAAAAATCAAGAAATGCATTATATGTGCTAATAAAACTCATTTCATCATCAGGATTTATTCGAGATCGGAAAATTATTGCAATTGAGTTATCGACAAAAGTATCACTAAAGCGATCAGAAAAACTGCAAAGAAACAGTGGCGTTTAGTCTTAAAAACAATGCAGAGAGAGAACGGCGTAAAATGTAATTTCCTGGCAAACACCTTCGAAACAAAATATTCGTGCTTCAGGGCGACAAATAACCTTTCGTATTAGAAACGAACAGGAAAAAGGGAGAATGTAAGTTTATTTATTTAATCCCTAACTCACTCACAGAATCGCAAAATCTGCTGCGTAAATAAACGAACCACGATGTCCCTTAAACGCTTTCTTGTTTTTCAGCAGTTTTAGCATTCTAAGGATTTTAACTGTCATCTGATTTAAAGAAAACCGGCGAAGACAAACAATGCTCTTGAATCAACCTTCCAAAGGCAAATAGACAACTTTTCAGGATTGTCGAAACTCAATTTTCACCGGCTTTAATCTCTTGCGCGTTTCTGTTTTTCTACCTTGTAAACTCAATTCTCAAAGGGTTTTGATGTCTTCTCCGAAACAATAACGGACAGTCTCGGCAATCCTGTCGCAAATTTACACAACAGTCAAATACCGCAATCGATCGATGTTCACTCCTCTCGATCAAGATGAAAGACGGATTGTTTATTTGCCTGGGCGATTAACGCAAGATTAAAAGCATTAGTTTACGGATCAGCGGCTTAGAAAATGGGGTTCTCCCTATCTGCTGTTTGATAAAAATCTTAGTGCATGGGGCTTTGAATAAGACGTTCCTTACATCTTCTTCAGAGAAAGGCTTATCTTTGTGGTCTTATTGTTTCATAGCATTTTGAGAATTAATTGAAAAGCGTTAACAAAGAAAACATGTTTTGTAAAGCAAACATGTGAACACAAATCTCATTTTGTCTTTAACACATTTATAAGTAACCACAAGCAGCAGACTACAAATAAGGAGAGCTTTATGCGGTGCAAATGAATTGTTTTATCAACTGCGAAAAATGGAAATTTGTTTAATTTTGCGTTCGTAGTTTCTAAGCCTAAGTGATATTGCATTCCCGAAGCAATGCAGTGGAAGCAGTATACAACGAAGTCGAAAGGGAGAGTTGAAAAATTCGATATACACAAACTACTTTATAACCGGAAACCTCCCCCCCCCCCCAAAAAAACCCCGATATTTCTAGCAATTACATTATGTCAGGTAGTCAACCATAACTGTTTATCAATTAATCGAAGGTAATTGATAAATAATTGATTAAAAAAGTATAGCTAGCAAAAAAATATGACCGATATCTGCAATTAGTAAAAGATTTAACAAATGTAAAAATCAAGTTCCTGCTAAAAATTTGAAATTTATTTCACCTGTTGCATTTGATTTGCTGTTTCCGCTTTAGGTCGGAAACATGTGTCAGTTGTTGCTCGACTGATGTTTCCGATGTGTCAAGCAAACAACTGACACATGTTGTTTTGTTCTTGTCATGATAGCTGTTTAAAAGGTTTTCAAACTTTCTCTAATGCGCTGGTTAACATGCTTATAGATACAAAACGAACACTAAACTTTTCTAAACTGACATTAATTCTTTAAGCGGCAGATCTACTTGAACTAAATAAAGCCCAAAAATTTTGCGCTCCTCAAACATAAATGCTCACATAGTGACCGTGGTTTACAAAAGCTACAGCAAAACAATTCCTCCTGTCCACTCACCTCAGCTTTATCAACTGTAAACCTGTCACGGATGATAAGCGCTCACATTTTCTCTGTTCCGCGACTGATCACATGATGGTGAAGGCAAAGTCCGGCTAACATAGACACCATGACACTAGGGAGAAACAAGTGCTCGAAGCATCTCGCTCCTTTCTTAAAGGAGCGCGCGCGCACGCGCACGCGCACGCACACGCACATGCACACACACACACACACGCACACGAGCGCACGTTTGAATGCCTAGCCAGAAATTGGGGGAGGTTTGGTGCAATTCCATGCCTTTTTGATAAGTAGTCATAATCTTCGATAAAGTTCCACGAGTAACACCTACTATTTCTACCGTTCTAGTTACTGAAGCGCACCAATGATCATGCCTTTTTTGAGGTTACTGAGTTCTGACATCATCGACATTTACGCCACAACAGCTGTTTCACCTGCCACTGTGGCACTGTTACATGATACGCGATATCAGATCAGATCATGGATCATATGTAGAGGATTTTAGGAAGGGAGTGTCTAACCCCAGGTCTTAAACAACCCTTAGAAATAGGAAGCTAGGAGATTTGGGATGGAGTGCCCGATAGGAAAGTGACAAGGAAGCGAGATAGAAAGAGGAAGGAAGATGCTCTTATTTATTACCGGGGGGGGCAGTACCCGGGGTCCGACGGCTTAACTTGCCCATCCGAAGGCTAAAGGTTCCATCGGACGCACGGCGGATATTTAGTGGCTCGAGCGTTCGTACCTACCTGGGATCGAACCCGAGGTCTACTACTCCGTGGCAGTCAAGAACGTTGACCACTAGGCCACCCGCGGCCCATGTTGCCCGATATCGCACTGCATCCCTTTTATGTACCTCACATCGCGGGTGACGTCGATTTTCACATGGCGCATTTCATGCACTTCAGTTGCAGTCGGTGTTTCTAATATTTTGATGAAACCCCTAGAACTTGAAACGAATTTCGTGAGAAGGGAATTGACCAAGGAGGTCGATTTTTTGAGCTTTAGCGTACCTCAGATTTATCCCTCACTGAATTTTTGTAGAGCAGGATACATTGTAGGTGCTAATTCAGTGAAGAACCTTCATAAACTTCTGGGTCTTTTCCTCTGTCCCTTGATATCTATTCTAGTATTACAATTGTCTAGCGATAGTCAGTTCACCGAGTTATATGTCCAACACTTTGCCACCTGAGGGGTCTTTACTTTGACCATGGTGTCATTCATTCTTGTCGTTTACCAAATCCATGACTTCCTTTTCTTATTTTCCTTGGCTGCAAAAAGCTCATATCTCCCGATGCTTGTTTGAGCAAATTTTTCCCTTTTTTTTTAGTATAAAATAAAGCCCTGTACCTCTGATTTATAAGTATAAATTAGAAAGATATATTAATTAAACATTTTTCGTTTAATACATAGCGTTATAATTGTTCTCGAAAAATTGTACCGTTTCTTCAAAATGCCCTACAGCCAAATATCATAGATCTATTAATTTATTTATTTTTTGGTGTATCCTTTGCTTGATATCTCTTGTCCAATATACGAGGCATCAGTTACAAATTGGCCCCATCAGCCTACGAAAGGAATAAGCAGAGCACAGCACTTAACGAGTCATTTTTTTTTTTTTTTTTTTTGCTATTCAACGGACAACCTGCTTACATGTCTTTACATCTTGATGCGCCAAATTTTCGTTTGGCATTCCAAACGTTTTTTTTTTTTTTTTACTTAATTTACCAGTGACAGTCAAAAGTTCTCACTGCTTGCAGCTACAAAGTTTCATGATTCTAAAAAAGAAATACACGCTCACCTCATTCTGCAAAGTACAGGCCGTTGTTTTCTATAGTCCTTTGCCAACGGTGTACCAAAGCCATGATCCTACGGCGGTACCACTAGGCACGTTTTGAGCACAGAAACTCCCTCATGCCAGATTCCACATACACCACTAAAGGGAAGATATGTCTTGTTAGGAAGTAGGCCATGAAACAAAACAGGTGGCAGTTTGATGGGCGCAAGATTTACATTCTTTGGAGGATGAAGGTAAGATCCATATTGTATGGAGCATGAGGGCAAGATCCACTTTGTATGGAGGATGGGGACAAGATCCACATTGTATGGTGGATGGGACAAGTTCCACATTGTATGGAGCATGAGGGCAAGATCCGCTTTGTATGGAGGATGGGGACAAGATCCACATTGTATGGTGGATGGGACAAGATCCACATTGTATGGAGCATGAGGGCAAGATCCGCTTTGTATGGAGGATGGGGACAAGATCCACGTTGAATGGAGCATGGGGAAGATCCACGTTGTATGGAAGATGTGGACTAAATCCGCGTTGTATGGTTGATGGGGACAAGATCCACGTTGTATGGAGGATGGGGAGAAGATCCACATTGTGTGGAGGATGAGGACATGATCCGCGTTGTATGGTTGATGGGGACGATATCCACGTTATATGGAGGATGGGGACAAGATCCATATTGTATGGAGGATGGGGACAAGATCCGTGTTGTATGGTTGATGTGTACAAGATCCACGTTGTATGGAGGATGGGGACAAGATCCATATTGTATGGGAGATGGGGAGAAGATTCGCGTTGTATAGTTAATGGGAACAATATCCACGTTGTATGGAGGATGGGGACAAGATTCATATTGTATGGACGATGGGGACAAGATCCGCGTTCTATGGTTGATGGGGACAAGATCCACGTTGTATGAAGGATGGGGACAAGATCCATATTGTGTGGAGGATGGGGACAAGATCCGCGTTGTGTAGTTGATGGGGATCAAGATCCATGTTGTGTGGAGGATGGGGACAAGATCCATATTGTATGGAGGATGGGGACAAGATCCGCGTTCTATGGTTGATGGGGACAAGATCCACGTTGTATGGAGGATGGGGACAAGATCCATATTGCATGAAGGATGGGGACAATATCCACGCTGTATGGTTGATGGGGACAAGATCCGCGTTCTATGGTTGATGGGGACAAGATCCACGTTGTATGGAGGATGGGGACAAGATCCATATTGTTTGGAGGATGGGGACAAGATCCGCGTTGTATACTTGATGGGGACAAGATCCGCGTTGTATACTTGATGGGGACAAGATCCACGTTGTATGGAGGATGGGGACAAGATCCATATTGTTTGGAGGATGGGAACAGGGTCCACATTGTATGGAGCCTGGGGTGGGATCTCAACCTTTTCCAATCCGTGTAGTTTTCGGGCGACCACTCTGGAAGTGTGACTTGGGGTTACTATCCACTTGCAGTAATGCCGGCTTCCTATTGATCAGCGCTGAATAGTGTTGGCGCTGAGCATCATGCACCATCTACAGTTGTTCGGCATAGAGGTTCCTGTCCACAGCCCCTCCATCTGGCACGAGTTCTCAGTGCACACGACTTTCACAACTCTACCAGATTCACAGTATGACGTTCCTCTCGGACCATCCTATTTGCATCACTATCTGTGCTTCCTGGCGTGATTTCAATAAATGATTCCTAGTGGTAGCAAAACGTTGGAATATCCACTTTTCATTACCTGTAACGATACAACGCCGGAACCTATCGTCTTGATAGCAATTCGCGAAGAAAGCGACCCGTTGTTCAGCCAATCATTGAGAAACAAGCTGGCACAGATGACGAACGTTGGTTGATTAGGAAGTTCGCACCTCAGCTGCCAATTGTCGTCGTGTACCGGGATTCGCTGTCATAGCTTCGAGCAGTGTTTGCGGTCGTTGGAAGTCATGACCTCGGCTTGTCAATACTGGGGACACTGTTCTGTCACCAGCATTGAAACTCTGGAACCATTTTCGTACAGTGCTCCTGTCTACTGTTTCCTGGCCTTCGAGAGTATAAATTTCTATCGCTGCTGCTGCCGCGTTTAACCTTTTTTTTTCAATAATGGTGTAAGAACACCCGAACAGCACCTTTATTGACCACCATCCTCTGCTCATCTGATAAGGAATGTGGCTCCGATCCAAATGCATCTCGTCTGTTCCACGTCATCGCCGTACCCAGTTGACGCCGACGCGCATTTCGAATAGAAATGGAGGCCCAACATTATGTGTAACTCAAAACGGGATGAACTTTGCTTCATCCTGGTATTTGACTCCTTTTTAGCTCCTCGTTTCGTAAGCCCTGATTGCTCACTTCTGTAAAATAAAATCGGATTTGCTTTTATTCCTATTTTTATAGGGTCTCCTTTTCTTCCTCTTGGGTTTCTCAGATTCCCAAACCAAAAAAACTGTGGCAAACATTACGCAGCTTCTTGATTGGTAATTAGAATCCGGTCTTAGATTGCGAACGTATTCGCCGTTCCATGCTCATTAATGATGTGGCAACGTGACACCTGAGTCTTGGAGAACATGGCTGTGAGGTTTTTTCAGTTGATTTGCAGAAAGTCGTGCTGATGCCGTCTTGAACTAAAAAAAAAAAAATCGTGATTTTTTTTTAATCCCTTTAGCATTTATTCTGGAGCTCTTTTGAAATTGCCTTCTCTATTTGGTGGTTTTCTTGCGCTCATTTCGCGTGCGTGTGGATAGTGAAAAACTGCCTTTGTACTGCGTTCTCCATTATTTCAGTAGAGATGCAAAGAGCTAATATCGGCACATTTCTCACCGTTAGGTATGAGGTTAGCACACCCGGGTGCTATCTGGGAGACGCGGATTCGATTCCCGCTCCAGGACGAGGAA
The DNA here is from genome assembly GCA_039090855.1 of Macrothele yani. Taxonomy (NCBI): domain Eukaryota; kingdom Metazoa; phylum Arthropoda; class Arachnida; order Araneae; family Macrothelidae; genus Macrothele; species Macrothele yani. The sequence goes on along the minus strand of CM076990.1, from coordinate 41,754,802 downwards.
ATTTTCAAGTTTTCGGATATTATCTGACTTGTCCTATTAACACCAAAAAATGGATTCTCATCTTCAAAATTTGTATGTGTTGATTCTATTTACCTGGCAGTTGTGGTCTTCATCCTTTTAAAATATACTTATATGTTCACGAAATCACTACGAACGTTAGCAAAGACGCGTAAAACTTGAGCTGCTTTCAGTATAAATCTAAATCTTCACAACCTTTACCTTTCTGTTTAATCCCGCCTTATTTTTGAATCCACCAATCCCGAAACTCCTTTCGCTTCCTTGTTTTGAAAGCTTTTCTTTTTAATTTTAGATTCCGCCATTATATGAGGAAAGAATTAAAAGAAATAGAAAGAGTGACTGATCACACCTAACCATTATCACTCGATTAGAACAGCATGGATTTATGTACTCCGATCACTATGTACACTGAGTGATCACTGAATAATGACCACCTACCTAATACTTCGTAGGTACTCCTTTCGCCCTCAGTACAGCAGCTATACCACGTGGTACCGATTTAATAAGATACCGGAAGCAGTTGGGAGGTATGGCCAACCAAGCTGTTCTCCTTTCGTCCTCAGAACAGGAGCTATCCGACGTGGTACCGATTCAATAAGATACCGGAAGCAGTTGGGAGGTATGGCCAACCAAGCTGTTCTCCTTTCGCCCTCAGAACAGGAGCTATCCGACGTGGTACCGATTCAATAAGATACCGGAAGCAGTTGGGAGGTATGGCCAACCAAGCTGTTCTCCTTTCGCCCTCAGAACAGGAGCTATCCGACGTGGTACCGATTTAATAACATACCGGAAGCAGTTGGGAGGTATGGCCAACCAAGCTGTTCTCCTTTCGCCCTCAGAACAGGAGCTATCCGACGTGGTACCGATTCAATAAGATACCGGAAGCAGTTGGGAGGTATGGCCAACCAAGCTGTTCTCCTTTCGCCCTCAGAACAGGAGCTATCCGACGTGGTACCGATTTAATAACATACCGGAAGCAGTTGGGAGGTATGGCCAACCAAGCTGTTCTCCTTTCGCCCTCAGAACAGGAGCTATCCGACGTGGTACCGATTCAATAAGATACCGGAAGCAGTTGGGAGGTATGGCCAACCAAGCTGTTCTCCTTTCGCCCTCAGAACAGGAGCTATTCGACGTGGTACCGATTCAATAAGATACCGGAAGCAGTTGGGAGGTATGGCCAACCAAGCTGTTCTCCTTTCGCCCTTAGAACAGGAGCTATTCGACGTGGTACCGATTCAATAAGATACCGGAAGCAGTTGGGAGGTATGGCCAACCAAGCTGTTCTCCTTTCGCCCTCAGAACAGGAGCTATCCGACGTGGTACCGATTTAATAACATACCGGAAGCAGTTGGGAGGTATGGCCAACCAAGCTGTTCTCCTTTCGCCCTCAGAACAGGAGCTATCCGACGTGGTACCGATTCAATAAGATACCGGAAGCAGTTGGGAGGTATGGCCAACCAAGCTGTTCTCCTTTCGCCCTCAGAACAAGAGCTATCCGACGTGGTACCGATTCAATAAGATACCGGAAGCAGTTGGGAGGTATGGCCAACCAAGCTGTGTGTAATACGGCCTTCAATGCAGGTATGGAGGTGATTGTTACATACAGACACCTAATGTGCCGTTGCATAATGTCCTATAATTACTTCATGGGATTTACATGGAGGAGTTCGGAGGCCAATCGATATGCTGGATGTTTGAATTGTGTTCCTCAAACCATTCCTGCACAGCATTGGTCCTGTGGCTCGGCACATTATCATCTTGGAAGACACCGTCGCCATCTGGGAAAAAGTGCAACATTTCTGGGTGTACAGAGTCAGCAAGCAATTCCAGATAGCGGGTATCATTCATATGTTGTTCCACATGCATCAGGGGTCCAAGTTCCTGCCAGGTAAACATGCCCCACAGCTAGGGCAGTAGTTGAGGGTATACGGCGGTATACGCCGTATACCCTATGCTTTTTGACAGAATAGCGTATACCTTCAATGTCCATATTATCAACAGAACTTCAGTCGCGAACAACATTGCTGCAAAGAGCTGAACATCTAATAAAAAGAACCATAAGAATTAAAAAGAGCTTCGGAGAAAATCCTGGGAAAAAACTCATTTAGCATTAGCAGTGAACGAGGAATTATTATTTAAAAATATCCCATTGATTCCTAACAACAATTTTTTGCCTATTAACCAAACCAGTTTGTTCAAAGCACGGTTGACAGAATGAAATCAAGACCGTGTTCAGATTCAAACAGTGAAAATGTACAACTTCTTAAAGAAATCTCTTCATTAGAGCGGATAAATATTAAAGCACACGACGTGCGCTATGGAGAACTAGAAACAAGGCGAATCTGTAGACGTTTTAATGTTGATGAAATGCAAGCTATTCATAGACTGAGCGAATATACTGAAAACGTTCAAGTTATACCAGAAAACTTAAAACCCATATTAAGAACGATTTCAACTCTGCCTCGTTTGACAGCTGAATACGAGCTAGGATTCAGTTTAATGAACATTATAACCGATCTCAGAGCATCTTTGTTAATCTCCAATGTATCTAACCTGATGTTCATAAATTCAAATGGACCACCCATTGAATGATTTAATCCAAAACAATATGTAAGATCTTGGTTGATGTATCATCGTTCAGCAACTGATAGTAGATTAAGAGTTTCTTCTAGAGAAGAACAGTGCTGTAAGGACTTATCTCGTTAGGGTTCTTTTTTTTTTTTTTTTTTTTTTTTTTTTTGGAGGTTTAACGACCACCGTGAGCAACTCAATGGGCTATAAGCGGACGCCCGTCTCTAATTTAGGGTCACTGGTTCCAGGGAAGGGAGAGAGCCAGTGCCGTAAGACAACTGTCAACACAATATCCATGCCTCACCGGGATTCGAACCCGGACACCTTTCGGACGAATGATCAGAGGCCATCGCTTAGACCACTGCGCCACCGGCGCAGCTCAGGCGTTATGGGATATATTCCAAGAAAAACTAAAATAATCTTGTGCATGCTCTTCAACATGTCATAATTGTCAGGAGAGAGGAGAAGATACTTTATTCATATCGGTAAGTGCTGATAGTCATAATTGTTGAAAAGGCACGGTACCCCCACGAGGTTACCGTGCCTTTCTTTTTCCTTTTTTTTTTTATCCATGTAGTATAACCTCTGATTTTTTAGGATTTGCCCTCTGCTGATTTTACGACTACAGCACTGCCCACAGCATACATCCGCCTGCTGTGGAGACCATGCAGGATGGATCGAGTTCCTCGTGTTGTTTGTGCCAAATACGTACACGACCATCCACGGAGTGATTTAAAAAATGCGACACGTCAGACCATCACATTTTTTTCCAGTCTTCCGACGTTGAACTTGCCCGATCTTTGCACCAGGCGAGACTTTATGAACTGTGGTTAGGAGAGGATGTCGTCGTGGTCGTCTGATGTTATTTGCTCATACGTGCGAGCGAGCGACGCGTGGTTATGTCAGATACTGTTCCAGGTTGACCTTTGTTGTATTGGGTAGTCAATTGTTGAACAGTACGGCGTCTGTTGTTCTTTACGAATCATTAGACCCTGCGCTCACCTCAACCTTTCGCTGCCCGATGCAGTTTTGCCCCAGGGTCGTTTTTCGACCATTTTTACGACAGTCCTGATACACTTCAAATACAGCGGCTCGCGAACGTCCCTCCAGTTCATACGCTTAGGAAATCGATGCACCCCTCTCCGAGCTCCCACAATCTGTCCTCTCTCAAAGTCCTATAAATCCTTTTGTCTACCCATCACGCTCCAAATTTTACTACCTACTGCTCCACTCACACTTTATATATGCCATGTTGGGCGGCTAATCGCGCCCTCTCAGAAATCGTATGGTCAACCGGCGGCATCCACTTTTGATAGGGGTGGTCATAATTCAGTGATCACTTGGTGTGTGTTTTGATTTGAGGCACTAATCAGCCAAGCTACATGAACGTTAAAAAGCTCACTCGCAGCTTAGATTAATTAGCAAACTCTTCTCATTTCACACAGGCAAACATCTGGAATTCTAGTAAAGGAATATAGACTCCGATCAAACGTACAACAGTGGTTTAGCGAAGGTTCCTGTCGCCTGGGGACAAGACATATAATTTTTGCACCTAGGGAAACAGCAAAACAGACGATTGAGAAAGTGGTTTCGGGAAATGATTTGAGCATGAGTTCGAATGTGAGTTCTACACTATCTACCAACAAGTAATTGGACACCCCTGCAATCGACGATATCTGCGGTCCTGATACATGTCACGGCCGCCGCCGTCAAATATCGTGTGGGAAACAACAACGCAACCAGTCGCATGCAAGATGCTACGCGGTTCGGAGCTCTCTGATTTCGAGAAAGGTGTAATCATCGGGTATCACAGAAATGGCCGATCCATACGTGACATATCCAGCGAGTTGAAGTACCCAAAATCGACAGTGGCCTACGTGATTGGCAAGGGAAAGATGAGAGGTGACTGTCGGAATGTGCCCCGATCCGGCTGACTCACAAAACTGTTAGTTAGAAACCGACGGGTGCTGGCCAGAGAAATTCGGAAGAACCGCACCAAATCGATGGGCCACATCCACGAGGAGTTTCAACAGGCATCCGGCAGTGTTTTTTCGATGAATACCATCTGTAAAGAAGCCCATCTGCTCGGTTATCATGGACGTGTTGCCGCCCTCAAGCATTTGATCACCAAGTCCAGTAGCGCTGCTCGGCTAACGTGGTGCAAAGAACGCCGACAGTGGACCGTTGAACAGTGGAAACAGGTTCTCTGGAGCGACGAATCAAGGCTCATCCTCTACCGTTCGGCTGGCAGGGTCTGGGTTTGGCGTCTGCCTGGAGAACGCCTCCTGCCGGAATGCATTGTGCCAACTGTGAAGTTCGGCGGCGGTGGAATTATGCTATAGGGGTGTTTCTCCTGGTGTGGCACGGGACCCTTGGTCGCAATTCCTGGTAGACTCAGCGCCGAGACCTATTACACCATTTTGGATGACCATGCGCTTCCTACGTTGTGGTAATATTACGGGTTGGACCCATGTTACTTTCAGGATGACAATGCCACCTGTCATGTTGCGAGGTCCATCATGGCTTGGTATGGTGACAATGGGGTTAATCGAATGGACTGGCCTGCGCAGAGCCCGGACCTTAACCCTATCGAACACCTGTAGGGCGAGTTGGAGCGTCGTCTTAAGGGGTGCCCCCACCGTCCAAAATCGTTGAAGGAACTGACCTGTCTTCTCCAAGCCGAGTGGAAGAAATTACCGCTAGCCGTCGTACAACGCCTGGTTGAGAGTATGCCCCGGAGGGTCGCAGCTGTAATCGCCGCTCGTGGAGGCTTCACCAACTATTGAAGGTGAATAAACTTCGGTTTTTCTTTGTTATCACTGGTGTCCAATTACTTGTTCGTAGATAGTGTATAACTATACATCTGTTCCGAAGAAATCAAGTTGGTTACGTGTTAAACAGTTTTACAACAGTCTTGCAACCAGGGAATCGTAGCTTATAATAATTGTGAACTTTGGTAACCGCTTTGAATATGGTGAGTTTAAATCATCTACCTTTTTTTTTTTTTTTTTTTTGAGTTAGAGGTTTAACGACCACTGTGAGCAACTCAATGGGCTATAAGCAGTCGCCCGTCCTTAATTTAGGGTCACTGACTCCAGGGAAGGGAGAGAACCAGTGCCGTAATGCACATACAACATTCACACCTCACCGGGATTTGAAACCGGACCACCCACCTCGGACGAATGGTCTCAAGCCAGCGCTTAGACCACTGTGTCACCGGAGCTTCCCCCTTTTCCTAGCAGTTATGAGGATACTGGTTCCTTTCCACCCGATTCCGTGCAGTACGATCTGTTTCGCTTCTTAGGTGTCCCATCCGAGGAAATCGCTGATTTCGGTTTTTGACTTCGGTTTTCTGCGAGGAGTGTGTGTGTGTGTGTGTGTGTGTGACAATGAACTTTGTATCATTGAAGGGGATATTAAGACGTTCTTACATCTTCAATTTAACGCAGGAGTGTAAAAGCAGGGGGAGGGGGACACGCGAAAGTGTAGGACAGAAAGAAGGCAATTAATGGTAAGGTGACCAGATATCAGGACACCGATTTGAGGACAAAAGGGCGTGGCGTCTCCAAATCGGTAGTTCATTTTGGGACACATACGTAATAAAAATAAATATGCAAATCTTTTTGTCACAAAACGGCATTTCTTCAATGAGTGTGATATTACACATTAAAATCTGTGTTTTAAAAGGATATATCTTGTAGAATGTTGGTAATTTGTATTGACAAAACAGAACTATGATGGCGAGAACATATTAGCAAAAGTGAAATGCTTTACCTCAGGTACATGCGCTGAATTAAAATTAGGCTACACACCATAGTAATTGCATGGCGAATTTTTTATTTTGCCAAAGTTTTTGGAGAAACGCAGAACAAGTACAGTTGAAATTTGACCGCGCCAGTGGTGCATTGACCTAGGGCTAGTTCCTGACCATTCGTACAAGTTGGTATGGATTCGAGGCACGGGTGATGTGTTTGTCTTGCAGCACTTGCTCTCTCCCTTCCCTAGAACGAATGTCTCCGAATTAGAGACAGGTGACTGCTGATAGTCCTTAGACTTGCTCGTAGTGGTCGTTAAACCCAGAAAGAAGAAAAAAAAGTCAAAATTTGTTTTCACAAGAAGCATGTTGGAAAATTAATACAACGGAAACTACTTTTAAGAATATTTTTCATTGGAAATCTAAAGGGTTAATGAGGAAGTGTAAATTCGAGGACGTTTGGGGACAAACATTAAAATTTGAGGACAATTTGCGTCCTCAAAGGCTTCAGACGTTTTTGGGAACAGTAAGCTAAATTCGAGGACTGTCCTCAAGAATTGGGGACGTCTGGTCAGCTTAATTAAAGGACTCGCGCGTCTTTTGGGAGGAGCTGGACAGGTGTGTGAAAGAGAGGAGGGGGGGGAGGTTCTTGTAGTGGCCGAGATCAAGATGAACAAAGAAAGAGACCTGAGATCGATGCTCTCAGAGAGAGAGACAAGTGGGTAAGATTTTCCTCAGAGGTTGTGGACATGGCAGGAGAAAGAGTATCTGCTGTCGTCAAAACAGAATAAAAAACAAAGTCAAAAACGAAAACTTAAAAGCGAGATAACTGAAGAAAAGCCTAATAGAGTAATAATGAGCAGAAGGGGATAATCGAGTTATAAACACAAATAAATCAGGACAAAACTTAAAGATCTTCCCCATAACGTCATGGAATAAACATATTCATTACTGCAAAAGAAATAATATTAATTTTAGCTAGTATTTTATTTATTTATTTCATCATCGAGGAAAAATACAGGTAAAATCCCAGAACTTCGAAATTCTGTACAAGCGAAACTCTAACGACCCTTCGACTAAGGGCACTGAAACATAGTTCAATAGAGAGCCCTATAACACAGCAACTAGTTAAAAATTAAAGACTTCGGTTCAAAATTTAATACACCATCTTCGATACGTTTTACCTCTTTTCTTGGGTTTTCTTCTTCTTCTTCTTCTTTTTTTTTTAGGTAAGATGATCAATTTTGTTTAATAAATATCAGGATTTCAGAAGGACTGTTCAAAATTTTAGCAAGCAGTGTACAAAATAACAATTTCACATTTTCGAAAAAAAAAAAAAATGCGGGGACTAAGAAAAGTTCTTAATTAGAAGTCTGCAAAATTATGCAAAGAATTCCAGTACTTGAAAATTCTACATTCTCGAAGACATCATGGAAAACTGTTGAAAGAAATTTCAGCAGCCTCAAAATACTTCATCGATAGGTACAAAAAAAAATTGTTAATTGCTCTTGCTGCAGAAACATTTCTTTTAGCATAAAATAACAAACTTTGTACAATGAAAAACAAGTAGCAAATGAAAAACGTGCACGTAAAAGAGTAAGAAAAGGCGGTCAACTGCTGCAAAGACAGAAGGAAAAACTAGGCAGTCAATATGCCGGGATTTTTCAAGCATAGACAGGTGATCATTCATTACAAGTCAGACGGATTTCGAGACTTCTTGGAGTTAAAAGCGAAAAGCAAAATAATCGCTTATTTATCAGAGAAACGAGGTCTAAAATTAATGGTTTTACTGAGGTATGTTGGCGCATCTCAAGCAATTTATTTCTAATCTTTTTCGATTTTTTACACATGGCTTTAAAATGAAACTGAAGTAAAATGCAACTTGCAGAAGCACTCGAACAACTCTGCTCTCTCTTTTTCCCTTGTGTGTGTATGTGTGTGTGTGAGAGAGAGAAAGAGAGAGAGAGAGAGAGAGGGTTCCCTTTCTTCGCCTTCCTTTCAATATTCTTACCCAATCTTTCTCGTATTCTCTTCGAAATATCATCGCGTAACGATACTTCCTTTGTCACTTTCTTTACGTCTGTTCTCCCTAGCTCTCTCTTCTTTCAGATTTCCCCTTTCCGTCTTTTGCTTTATATCTGAATGTTTTCATTTTGTACATGCTTTGCCTTTTTTTGTAGACATAACCTCCTCCCACTCGCTCTCTCTCACACACACACAAACACACACGCACGCACGCATGCAGATCTCTCTCATTCTTCACATATTCTTCAACATTATGTATGTATGTGATCTGATCTCTTTCCTTCTCTTCTATTAGTAATCATTCTATCTTCTTTTCTAATGTTCCTCCTTTTATAAATATTCCTCTGGCATTTCTGTCGCACTGTCTGCTTCTTACATTTTCCATACTCCACTTGCACTGTCTCTCAGTTTTATCCATTCTTCCTTTTCTTCATTCTGATTGTGGCTATTTTCATCCAGATACTAATGTACACTGATGTTTCACTTATACTAGTACCTTTGTCATTCTCTGATTCTTGCTTCCTTCTAGACTTCATGTTGGTGTTCATCGGCTCTTGACTTTTGATTCTGCTTTTCTCATTATCACCGTGTTCTGGCATTCTCTTGTGTCCCCTATTTTCGCGTAACACGCGCACCTTCTCCTTTCTGTGTTTCTCTAAATCCTACTCACATTATCTCACCCTCCGGCTGTGACGTACTACAGAGGTGAATCACGTGTCAAGACGACAAATCTGCAGCGGTACATTCCGTCCGTGCAGCTTAGTTGGGAGAGCAACTTACTCCGGAGTGAGGGGGCGCGACTTTGATAGGCGTCGCGGACAAATTTGTGTTTTCACATTGGCGTCCGAACGGAGAAATGAATCTACTGGCCGTTGGGTTCTTCGAAAAATGTGTGATGTTTGTTCCACACATCCTCTGGAATTAATGAAAAAATCTCCTACCTCGCTTCAATAAGAAAAAAAAAATAAAAAAAAGTCAAAAGGGAGATGATGTGACGTATCCTCTAATTTAACTTTCCTTTTTGTTTCTTTCTCTACGTGCAAAGGTCAGTCAATAAGTAACGCACAATCGCCTGTAACTCTCCAGTTTTCAAAGGTTGAATCATGAAAGTTGGTGGGTAGCAACCTTTGACCTTTGACTTTAGAGATAAGTCACTCAATGTAGGATCCATTGGCTACACTACATTGCAGCCAACGTTTTTTCCATGACAGCAGCCCACGTTGGTAAAACTCCAGAGGTTGGTCATCACACCACTTCCTGACACACGCGATACGTTCTGCGTCACTCTGAAATGCTAGATATGCCTTCCGACGACCAAACAGATAAAAATCTGATGGTGCCAAGTCTGGGCTGTACGGTGGTTGGAGCAACGGCTTCCAGACCGATCGAGTCATTTTCTTCACTGTCATCTGTGCAGTGTGCGGTCTCGCGTTATCGTGATGCAGTTTGATGTCCTCGGCTTGCAAGTGTGGTCTCTCAGTTCTGATGGCACGCCTGAGCTTCTCCAAGGATGAACAATAACGGTCTTTGGTAATGGTGGTCTCACTTTCTAGGAAGTAGACGAAGAAGACGCCCTAACGTCCCCCCCCCCAAATGTGACCATCAATTTGTTTGATGACCTTGAAAGTCGTGGCTTCTTCTTCCGCGATGATCGAACATGCTCCCACTCCATTGACTGACCTTTGCTCTGTGGGTCATAATGAAACATCCATGTTTCAGCATCTGTTATCACTTCATGAAAACATTGTGGAAAGTCACCAGCGAAGTAGATCGTCGCACACCTCTTTCCGAATTATCTTCATCTCTTTTGTGAGGAGCCGTGTTACCCAACGAGAGCAGATTTTCCGGTATCCTAAGCGTTCTACCACTGTTAAATCACTTCCCTTTGACATCCCAAGGTGGTCCATAATTTCGGAAGTGGTAGTGCATCTGTTATCCTGGATCAGCTTCTCAATGGCTTCCATAGAAACCCATCCATAATATCGTCCATCAAAACCTATTCCCTTCAGCTATCGACGAAACGTTTTGGTGCTGTAGTTGCTTCCAGAAATATTTGTGATGTATACTCTAATTTAACTTTATTTTTTAGCTTCTTTCTCTATATAAATTTGAGTTCGTCCTTAGCATTTTTCAAACTTAACGTGATATCTTCTCTCTCGCAAGAGTATGGTTGGCAACACCCCTGAGGTCGGAACGAATGACGCGTGGATGTCTGAGACGAGAACTGAACCATATACACTATCTACCAACAAGTAATTGGACACCTGTGATAGCAAAGGAAAACGAAGTTTATTCACCTTCAATAGTTAGTGGAGCCTCCACGAGCGGCGATTACAGCTGCGACCCTCCAAAGCATACTCTCAACCAGGCGTTGTACGACGGCTGGCGGATTTTCTTCCACTCGGCTTGGAGAAGACAGGTCACTTCCTTCACCGATTTCGGACGGTGGGGGCACCCCTTAAGTCGACGCTCCAACTCGTCCCAGAGGTGCTCGATAAGCTTAAGGTCTGGGCTCTGCGCAGGCCAGTCCATTCGATTAACCCACTTTCACCATACCAAGCCATGGTGGAACTCGCAACATGACAGGTGGCATTGTCATCCTAAAAGTAACATGGGTCCACCCAGTAAAACTGCCACAACGTAGGAAGCGCATGGTCATCCAAAATGGTGCAGTAGGTCTCGGCGTTAATTCTACCAGGAACTGCGACCAAGGGTCCCGTGCCATACCAGGATAAACACCCCCGTAGCATAATTCCACCGCCGCCGAACTTCACAGTTGCCACAATATATTCCGGCAGGAGGCGTTCTCCAGGCAGACGCCAAACCCAGACCCTGCCACCCGAACGGTAGTGGGTGAACCTTGATTCGTCGCTCCAGAGAACCTGTTTCCCCTGTGTTCAACTGTCCACTGTGGACGTTCTTTGCACTACGTTAGCCGAGCAGCGTTATTGGACTTGGTGATCAAAGGCTTGTGGGCGTTAGCACGTCCATGATAACCGAGCAGATGGGCTTCCTTACGGATGGTATTCATCGAAAGAACACTCCCGGATGCCTGTTGAAACTCCTCACGGATGTGGCCCATCGATTTGGTGCGTTTCGGTGGGTAGCAACATCGTGTGGTTCGGTGGGTAGTCTCTGGCCAGCACCCGTCGGTCTCTAATCCCAGTTTTGTGGGTCTGCCGGGTCGGGGCACATTCCGACAGTCACCTCTCATCTTCCACTAGCCAATCACGTAGGCCACTTTCGATTTTGGGTACTTCAACTCGCTGGATATATCACGTATGGATCGGCCATTACTGTGATACCCGACGATTACACCTTTCTCGAAATCAGGAAGCTCCGAACTGCGTGGCATCTTGCATGCGACTGGTTGCGTTGCTCTTTCCCACACGATATGTAACGGCGGCGGCCGTGACGTGTATCAGGGCCGCAGATATCGTCGATTGCAGGGGTGTCCAATTACTTGTTGGTAGATAGTGTATATATATAATGTTTTGAGAAGTAGCAAGGTGGGGATGGTGGAAGTTATCACACTAATTGAGAGATGTATGTTAAATTGAAGCTTGAGTTATTTGACGACTGTATGTTCTACTTTAGTGTTGGTGTTGTGTTTTTCTTAACAAAGAGTTTCATTAGTTGAATTATTTTTACTAATGCTGTTGAAGGCTGAGTCGAGCTAAAGACGCTTTGATGAATAAATACTATTAGTAAGTAACCTTTTCTGAATTTATTTGACTCCTGATTCGCTTGAAAGTGAAGTTATTAAGAACTGCTTTGTGTAGTGTTTCGACAGCTATATTTCACGAACATTACACTTTCAGATTTCTTCTTCCTATCTTTTGCTGTATATCTGAATGTTTTTATTTTTTTTTTCGCCAACATGCCCCCCCCCCCCCCGAGGTCTGCACGGGCCTAATTTTATGAGCCCGGCCCGTGATAAGCCATTTGGTATTATTTTGTCTTTCTATTGTATTGTATTAAAATGTGAAAATTTAATAATGAAATGAGATATTATTGAAAATATTTAGTTGAATGAAAGCCTAAAAATGTTAACTAAACTTTGACGATTATCGAAAAATATAACTTTCAAAAAGAGAAAAAAAGGAAGACTAAGCGCGTTCAGAATCTCCCTTTCTCCGAACTAGTAAGCGGTAACCCTACAAAAGTCAAACCTATGATTGGTAAAAACACTGTGAGTGTCCTTGCCTTTTCTGATTACGCACCGGGCTATGTCATGAAAGTAAGTAAAGCCAGCGAAACAATTAAACACACCAGGAAATCGGGGAAAGCGACGTTTTTCTTTCTTTACCATTGCGATAAAAAAGAATGGGCCGACTTGTCCCGGCTCGTCCCGGCCCGGTCGTAAATGTCTGGGGAAAAGCCCGACCTGACCCGGCCCGTTGCTTTGTTCTCAAAACTAAAATAAGGGCCCCACCCGGCCTGCAGGCCTGACCGGGCTCGTGCTTGGTGGGCTATCCCGGCCCATGCAGACCTCACTCACTCACTCTCTCTCTCTCTCTCTCTCTCTCTCTCTCTCTCTCTCTCTCTCTCTCTCTCTCTCTCTCTCTCTCACATACACACACACACAGATCTCAGTCATTCTCCGCATAGTCTTGATTCTAACCCTTTTCTCACTTTACATCATGCTTCTATGTGATCTGATCTCTTTTCCTTCTCTTCTATCTGTTATCACTATATCTTCTTTTCTAATCTTCCTTTTATGAATATTCCTCTGGCATTTCTGTCGCACTGTCTGCTTCTTACCTTTTCCATACTCCGCTTGCACTGTCTCTCAGTTTTATCTATTCTTCCTTTTCTTCATTCTGATTGTGGCTTTGTTCATCCAGATACCCATGCATACTGTGTGACGTACCTGCCAGCAGGACGCACACGACATAAAGGCAGATAGGAATCAGAATAAACGTCTGCGTAGCTCAGTTGGTAGAACGACTTGTTCCGGAATAAGCGGCCTCGGGTTCGAATCCCGGCGTAGACCAAAAATGACGGAGAAATTTACTTCGTTATAATGGCGCCCGAACTATCTGGATGACCCGGCCGTTCGAAATCTCGCATTGGTGTGATGTTATTTCCACACCGCGAGACAGGAAAAATCAGAGAATTCCTTCTCCAGCGCTTCGAAAAATAAAAATGTGTGATGTTGCATTCCACACAGCAGATTGACTGGGAGTTCTCAAGTGCACGTTCTACAGTGGATGGCTGCCTGCAACGATTCATGGTCACGGCTGACCCGTGGGCCATGCCCCCGGCCCTCCTTCGGGTGGGGGGGAGATGTGACGTACCTGCCAGCAGGACGCACATGACATAAAGGCAGATAGGAATCAGAATAAACGTCTGCGTAGCTCAGTTGGTAGAACGACTTGTTCCGGAATAAGCGGCCTCGGGTTCGAATCCCGGCGTAGACCAAAAATGGCGGAGAAATTTACTTCGTTATAACTGATATTTCACTATATGAATAAAGTGCATAAATATGTAGTCCCTGTCTCCCTGAGAAATCGCAGTTCCACTTACCCAGGGCTCTCGTGCCACAGTGTTCAGGACAGGCTTGAGAGGGGGGACAGAGGGCTACTTTAGGAACAGGAGCCCTGGGACGCAGCTTCAGGGGCGCCTCCACTGATAACCTTACATATATTATTTAGTTTGTACGTACCTAACACGACTGCTATCCTAAAAGAAATAAACGTAGCAAATTTTTTCTGGTAGGGTTAAAAGGCGTAGTTTCTCTCTTTGCCAATGACTGACTTACCGGCTTTTTTTTTTTTTTTTTTTCCTTTAATTGCTATACGACTTAGTGAACGCCTCTCACATATAAGGCAAATGCTGCTCATAATATACTCATAACATTTTTAGCCCCGGTGGCGCAGTGGTCTAAGCGATGGCCTCTGATCATTCGTCCGAACGGGGTCCGGGTTCGAATCCCGGTGAGGCATGGATGTTGTGTTTGTCTTACGGCACTGGTTCTCTCCCTTCCCTGGAACCAGTGACCCTAAATTAGGGACGGGCGACTGCTTATAGCCCATTGAGTTGCTCACGGTGGTCGTTAAACCTCCAATAAAAAAAAAAAAAAAAAAAAAAAACATTTTTAGGTACTTTATGGTTATTTTTCTATGTCCACTGCAAGTGCCATTTATGCGAGTGGTGGCGAAATTCCTTGAAAAGGTACAAAAATGCAAATGCATCCCTCTCCACGGTTTTACAGTTAGCTGAAACTTTCATAATTTACCAAAAAAAAAAAAAATCTCTTAACTTTAGAGCTAAATATTTCTCTGCGCTAAGTTTTTCGAAATTCTTGAAAAGTCTGGTTAAGAGGAACACGGGCCTCGTAACATGGGTCTTGCCAGGTGCCCTCAAACCACGGTATCCGGCTCTGACGTGAAGACGCAGAAAGATATCTTTGTGCGATAAAACGATATTTTGGGAAGACAAAAGAAGCGGAAAATTTTAATCATCATCGTACCTAGCGAATCTACAACGGCCTTACCGTAAAAACTGAGAGTAAAATCACACAAAATGAAGAAATATAGGTACAACAGAATATATGTTATTCTTCCTCAAAGTCGGATGATATGCAAAGGTCCCATCGTTCAGTCCACTTTTCAAAGTATATGGCGAAGGCATTTTGTGGATGCTGCTTTAGCGACCCCTGTACAGCTTCAATAACGTCAGCATCTGTCTCGAATGTTGCGCCGCGGAACTTCTCCTTCATTGTTGGTAAAAACCAGAAATCGCACGGGGCGAGGTCAGGATTGTAGGCAGGCCGTGGCATGATTTCAATACTACGAAACTGTTGAACACAAGCAGCCACATGTGGCCGGGCGTTATCATGGTGTAGGGTCCACTTGCCCACCAGTTCCGGTCGCTTAATCGATATGTGTCGTCGCAGACGCTTCAAGACTGAAATGTAATACTCATCGTCGACGGCAATTTGTGGACGAACGGCATGCGCGAAGACTACACCTTTATGACCCAAGAAAATTATCACCATCACCTTCCCAGCTGATATGGTTTGTCGGACTTTTTCGAAGCTTGTGTGTTTCCAGGCACTCGCAGCTCGCTTCGTGAGGGGGTCTAAATAGTGAACCCATGTTTCATCGGCAGTTATTACTGTGTTTAGAAAGTTTGGATCCTTCGCAATCATTTGTTCCCACTCATGACAAACCTGAACTCTGGCTAACAGTTGTTCTCTCGTCAGGTGATGAGGTACCCATCTGGAACACACACGATGCAGCAGTAATTTGTCGCGTAGAATGCGGAACGCCAACATTTCTGGAATGTTAGTTGACGCCGCAATGTCTTCAAACGTCATTCGTCGATCTTCTTGCAGGATTGCCTAAACAATGTCAACAATTCGCTCCGTAACAACACTTTCATGTCGACCAGGCCTGGGAACGAGTTCTGCCGACAAACGCCCATTTTTGAAATCATGGTGCCATCTAAATATCATTGACTCACCAAAACATTTATCTTTGTAAGCGTTTTTTCACTAAATCAACTGTTTCTGGAACCGTTTTACCCAAACGATAGCAAAATTTTATCGCACAACGAACTTCACTTCTTAACTCTGAATCACTCACCTCCATAGCTGTATGGCGAAATGCAGACGTACCTTAAACAACTGCGCAATAACAAAACCAGAATCGTCTGTCAGGGCTAATAACTGTTGCTATAGATACTTCCTTAATTCAGTTAGTCGTCTGCGTGGTTGCGTTTCCTCTTCGTATTGTTGCCAACTCCAAAAAAATACTCTCAGTCTTTATAGAACGGCCTTTATAACTCCACTTTTACAAGGGCAAATATTTAGCGAAACTTAGAAAGGCCATCTTGCGCGCGAGGTGGGGGGGGGGGCGATATGCATCACTGGAAATCGAAAATACATGAAATATTGCCTCTTACGGTTAGTCTTGTTCAATACATAATTTTTCAAATCAGGCTTACAGATGCGTTGATAGCGTGTATGTAGTGAGGTAGATAAAGTGTTCTTTAAACACACATTTTTTTTTATTTTAAATATGTATAATAATATTGGTTTCACCGAAAGAATTTAATATTAGTTTCACCTAACGAATGTAATATTGGTTTCACCAAAAGAAGGTAGTGCCAATAGTTCAAGATTCCTACTGATAAGTTAAATAAATGCACAGTTTATTCCACATGAAAGTAAAACTTATACCGCGTGATCAGAGGAGTTACGCGCAATCAGGGAAAACGCGTTTAACAACACAACTGCTGGGGATTATACTGAAAATTTCTACGCACCACTTACTTTAGCAGCAGTGTACAATAAATATTACTCATGTGTTTGGTCGAGAGCTCATGCGGTGAACCTCAGGAGAAGCTTCACGTTCTTGTTTTAAAAGTAAACTTTCTTCGCATCTTCTTAGTGGTACCTTGTGTTTTATCCTAGCTTGTCGTTGGGCTATATAAGAGAATTCATTGGCCTACTAATGATCAGCAAGCACCCACTGGAACGTGTTACGTAACAACAGTGCGGATGGATGAGTTTCAGGGACTTATTGTGCTTAATCTTCATGTTCTGAAACACATGTATAATAAGAATTTCCGGGATATAGTAACATTCAATGTCCGCAGCTGCGCCTAAATTAACAAGATAATGCATAAACTCACGGTCTGACGATAATCTTTTGAAGTTATTATTTTAAACTTTTCTATTTTTAGCAGATGCTCCTTTGTCGTCGCAATCAGCTGCTTATGTTTTGTTTATGTTTGTGGTTTTGGACTGCAAAAAGTGGAAAAAAAAAAAAAAAATGTGGATCACCTGTCAAAACCGCAACCATACGAAAATCGTGTCAGACATGACGTCGGTTCGACAGCTGCTAAATATGCGTTCCATATAAATTTCGTGAGTAATCTTTTCGTTCATCATTGAATAATACTGTCTTCTCCCAAATATACATCTGGTTTTATTTTAGTTATACAGATGGAACTGCGAACAAAACAACAAAAGAAGATACGACTTTTTTTTTTTTTTTTTCTCGTCTGTGGTGCTTTTTTTCCAAGTTATTACAACCCTTATCGAACGAGTACTAGAGTACAGACGTTATGTAATTCAAATTCTTAGGAACCTATAGGTATTTTTCGTAAAAATAAAATTCTTACACTTTATTGCGTGCAACACGGATGTACACGTTGTAATTATCTGTAGTAGGTTTGTCATTTTTTTCATGTAGGACTTCCGTCCACAGGGAGTAGAGTTTAGGTCCCAGCCACCTACAGCGAGATCGCCTTTTGGGCAGGACACAGAAACGGAAGGAATGAGAGCAAGTCTAGCAACTTTTGACACAACAGTTTGTAGTGAGATTAGAGTACAGTAGATGGCGCCACCGTACAAGTACGATATTGCACATAGATGGGTGAGAGAATTTCAGGGAGGACATAGGAAAGGATACCCATTTAACCAGTGGGTCCAGCCTGGGGGCCGTCACTTTACGTGCTCGTCCGATGCACGGCGGATATTCAGCGATTGTTAGTAAATCACACCATCTCTGAAAGATCAGCCCAGGCTAGGCTAGAACCTGGGGACCCAGCATCGATAGTCTGAAACACTAACCACTAAGCCATCCGCGGCTCCACGTTGTAATTAAAATCATTGCCCTAGTTTTATACCACTACAAAATATTGAAAAACACTTACGCCAAAGTTAATCATATTATGCAAATTTTATTCTTTTAAAGAACTAAGGCCAATCTCTTTGAAATGCCTCACGATCACACACATAAAAACACTAATGGCCACGTGACAGTGTCTAATGACCTTTTCCGATTTATACGAAAACACGGAACGTAAGTAAGCAAATTAAAAAGTAAAAATTAAGCATTGTGTCGCAAAAAAAGCAAAATTACTTAAATTATTTGCTCTTGAATATAAAAAAAGCACTTAACATAACGTTACAATGTTTTGCACATAGTAGAAGCCTTTTCTTTTGACTCTGTTATTAAAAAATATTAAACAGGTCTTTGTTTTTTCATTCCTGCGAAGAACATCTTTTAGCTCATTATATTCTGAAAGATGCGTAGTTATGTGCAAACAAGTGTAATATATAACGCCTTATCTTCATTAATATTAAAATTTCACTTATTCAACTAATATTGCGACCACCTCCTACTTTTGACGTCAACAGCGCGTAGCCAATGAAAGAAGGCACGTGTAGAGAGCCGGCTTCGAGGGTATATAAAGTGTGCTGTACGCATTCTGAAAACATATCCCTTGTTGCTGTCATGGATAAAAGGAGCCATTTATCAGATTTGCAAAAAGGGATGCTTATCAGCTTTCGGCACAAGGTGGCAGTATTTCCGAAATAGCGCAATTTGTGAACTTCTCGCGTGCTGCTATGGCTAAAGTGTATCGTGATTGGAGAAATGGCACCATTGCGAATAAGCGATGTGGAAACTGTGGAACACCACGTGTCATTGATGTGAGAGGTAAACGTCGGCTTCGAAGGTTCGTGAGGGCCGATCGATAAGCTACAGTGGAGCAACTCACTGGCCGAATGAACCAGGGGGATACCGGAAGTGCGTCTAAAACGACAGTTCAGCGAACCCTGGTGCGTATAGGGCTCCGATGCAGATGGATGGTCACTGCATTATGCTAACGAAGGTACATCGGTAGAAAATATTTACATTTGCACGGCAATATCGGAATTGGACCTCCGCTAATTGGCAAAGGATTGTCTTCTCCGATGAGTCACGCTTTCTGCTTTATCGAACGGATGGACGTTGGCGTATGAGGCGAGAAACATCGGAGAACAAACACTCTTCCACCATTGCTGGCTGAACACAAGCTGGTGGGGGCAGCTATATAGTCTGGGGAATGTTTTCGTGGTATGCCCTGGGTCCACTCATACCTGTAGAAGGCACTATGGACTGAATTCGTTATGAATCCATCCTTGCAGACCACAAACACTCATACATGCTGATTGTCTTCCCTATGAGGAATGGGATCTTCCAGCACGACAATGCGACGTGTCACACAGCTACAAATGTTCGAGAATGGTTTGAAGATCACGATGAAGACTTCAAAATACTTCCCTGGCCCCCTAATTCCCCTGACTTAAACCCAATTGAGTATCTGTAGACCATCTCGATCGTGTCATTCGCTCTATGGATCCTCCACCACGCACCCTCCAGCAGCTGTCAGCTGCAGTCAGCATGGCTCCACATACCAGTGAACACCTTCCAGCACCTTATTGAATCACTCCCAACCCCGTTAAGACTTAAAAATACTTCCCTGGCCCCCTAATTCCCCAGACTTAAACCCAACTGAGACCCCCCCCCCCGGTGGCGCAGTGGTCTAAGCGATGGCCTCTGATCATTCGTTCGAACGGGGTCCGGGTTCGAATCCCGGTGAGGCATGGATGTTGTGTTTGTCTTACGACACTGGCTCTCTCCCTTCCCTGGAACCAGTGATCCTAAATTAGGGACGGGCGACTGCTTATAGCCCATTGAGTTGCTCACAGTGGTCGTTAAACCTCAAATAAAAAAAAATAATAATAAAAAAAAAACAATTGAGCATCTGTGGACCACCTCGATCGTGGTATTCGCTCTATGGATCCTCCACCACGCACACAACAGCAGCTGTCGGATGCACTGCAGTCAACATGGCTCCACATACCTGTGAACACCTTCCAGCACTTTATTGAGTCACTCCCAACCCGTCTAGCTGCCGTCCGCGCAGCACACGGCGATTACTCGGGATATTAGCTGGTGGTCATAATAATGTGGCTCAACCGTGTACATGTATAGGAACTATTGCTATGGCAGTAAAAAGGGGGCTCAAGTCCTCTGAAATAGCCGCTTTCTCGTCGCCCAGTTTTCAGAAACTAAAACGAAAATGTTTTCTTGAAGATTTTACTTATTTACTGAAACAAAATTGCTTTTCTTTTAATACTTCATTCAAAGTTGCCGTCAAAAATTCCTGGTATTTCTGCAACCAGTTTCAAATGAAGTTCCTGCAAAAAATTTTAAAATCCTTCTGCTGAGGCTAGAAGCCCTCTTAGCCGTGGGGCCCCCCGCACTGCGAGGGCTATCAATACACCCATGCAGTGTTACAGCCAGTAAGTACATGACGCTCTTTCAAACTGGATGGGTTGCAAATTGATCACTTGATTATAAGGCACTAGCTGTTTGCGAGTAAAAAAGAAAAGAAAATGGGAGCTGTAAACATGAAATTTGTAAAAACTAAACCAGAATTTTCTCAAAAAAGCGTCGTCGGTATTTCTACATTTTTCCTATCATTTAGCGCAACAATCGAAACTATGCCTGTAAAACTCTGCTTCATTTGGTCGCGGTCCTTTGTAACTCGGCATTATTATTATTACTAAGAGATTCCACCTTTTCCTGAGGGTTTTCTTCTCTTCCTTCCGGGACGGGTACGGCGTATCAAGTCTGGGAAATGGTATTTCTTTCTCTCAGTTGTCCAGGAACTTCCTTACTATCCTACAAGTGTTCAGGATAGCTGCCTTCTGTAGTTCCATGTAGGTGTTAGGTTGAAGGTCTAGTGTCTGTATAGAGCTGTGAACGGTCTTAGCTACAACTCCTGTGGCTGATATTACTATGGGGACAGTAGTGACGTTCTCCATATGCCACATTTCCTTGACTTCGTGTCGTAGGTCTTTATCGTAGGTTGCACAGCTTCTCTCGGTGCGTCTTCTGAATGTTACACGTGTTGGGCACGGCTATGTCAATGAGGTATGTTGACTTCTTTTCCATTTCGACCAGGACAATGTCGAGCCGATTGTGGGGGATGGTCTAATCTGTTCTGATTGATTTGTCCCAGTACATCTTGTGGGTGTTGTTCTCTAGAAGCGTTGTTGGCTCATACTTGTATAGTAGGGGACAGGCTCAGTTGTAATGAAATGGTGATTTCTTGCTAATTTCTGATGGACAATCTTGGCGACTTGGTTGTTCCTGTTCGTGTACTCTGTTTGTGTGAGGATTCTACCCCCTGCTGTGATATGTTAAATGGTCTGGTGCTTGATGGCATTGCCAACATGTGTCGCTTTCCACTGAGTTGTCTTTCAGGATATGCTTCCGGTAGTTTGTGGTGTTTACAACTTGATCTTTTATAGTCATCAGGGAACCTTAGGTCTCGGGGAAGAGTCACCGGTTTGTTAGCTATGCTTGGATGCAGTCTTATCCATATGGTCCGATTGCCTTCCGTGTAGGACTTTCTTGCCCCATGCTTCTTCTTTTGGCTGTCTCGTTACAATCTAATGTTCTGAGTAGTGAGGTCTAGGGTTGTGCACTTCTTGTCACTCTGGTATATCGCTTGGTGAAGGGGTCCCTTGCTCTGGTAAAAGTATTTTTCTGAGGCTTATTATTATTATTATTATTATTGCTATTATTATACACAGGCGGAAAGTGAAAAAAGAACGCCAAGAAGGAATTGGCGGACGATCATGAAATTTACATATGTTAATGGGGTCGAGTTTTCGTAGGTGTGATATTAATTTCAGGACCAACCGGTGATCGCTTACGCCATAGCACGGCATAATATGCAAATTATCTTCGGTGGTATTTAAGGAGTACGGTAAAATGAATGTAATCAGTCGTCGGCGTACGGACACGTGCGAAGACCCTGAAGAATCTGCAATACCTGGACGTGGAAGACGTGTACGATTTCAGCAGTTATCGGACTTTGAGCGAGGTCGTCTACTCGGACTCCGCGAGACCGGGTGGTCGTATTGTCGTATTGCGGAGCGAATTGGACGGGAAGTATCGGTGGTGGTACGATGGTGGCGTAGATGGTCCGAGGAACATTCCCACACGAGAAGACGTGGACCGGGAGTCACAGACGGACTGATGAGCGGACCGATCGACGCTTAAGAAGAGCGGCGTTGTCAAGCAGAACATCCACTGCGACGCAAATCCGAGCTGCCGTTGCACCTGAGGTGACTGTGCGAAGAATCCGCAACCGTCTACCTGATGCAGGACTACGTGCACGTGTGCCTTTGGCATGTGTACCCACCGTCTGGAACGGCTGCAGTGGTGTCGCCAACGTCTGCACTGGAGAACGCAACGGCGATCTGTCGTGTTCAGCGATAAAAGCAGATTCTGCTTGGGAGCCTCCGATGGCCGTATGGGTGTTCGCAGACGCACAGGGCAGCGTCTCCACCCTTCTTGCATCCGCCAGCTACACATAGGGCCTACACCTGGTCTCCTGGTGTGGGGAGCGATCAGCTATCACTCCCGTACACAACTACTGTTTGTACCGGGTACGTTAAACAGCACCTCCTACATCAACAACATCATTCAGCCCGTTGTTGTGCCATTTGTAAGGTCGGTCCATCGTGGTGTTTTCCAGCAAGATAACGCACGCCCACACACGGCACGTGCAACGCAACATGCACTTCAGGGTGTGAAGTGCAGGGTGTGAATTGTATGTGTGAAGTGCATGACAACTTCAATGGCCTGCACGTTCACCAGATTTGTCCCCCATTGAGCACGTGTGGGATTTTATGGGACAACGACTTATCCGGTCTCCACGGCCAGCCACGACCATCCGTGATTTACGCGTCCAGGTTGAGGATGCTTCGAACTCAATACCCCAAACTTACATCCAACATCTGTACGACAGACTCCATGCCAGAATTGCACAATGTGACGCAGTTCATGGCGGTTCGACCTCGTACTAACCATGTTACATGGAAATGTTATTTTTCAGTTTACCAGCAAATACAGCTGTATTTTGCCATAATGTTTTGATCACGCTATCCTCTGTATTCCGTTATTATGCTGTATAAATTTCGTTGGTATCAGACGTCTCCTTCTTGGTGTTCTTTTTTCACTTTTTGCCAGTGTAATTATAGTAGCCCTTTAGTAAGGTCTTTAGACTGTTAAATAAAAAGAAAATCGCCAAAGGGCCCGGGGTATGTGGCGACAGAGGCTATCCTCTCCGCCCGAAGGAAGAAATTACCACGAGATTTCAGTGAGCGGCTTGAAGTCTTCAAGTTTCGTACTGAACTATCACTTTTGTGTAAAATCATTTCCTTTTTGATGGCTTTTCTTAATTTTTCAACAGTCTCGCAATATTTTTGTTTTGTACGTTGATTGTCTCACTCTGAGGAAAGGAACTCGACACAAAGGGCTCACTTTTAGCCCCAAAATACAGTGGTCAAAAATTTTCCCTCGGTGGTGGTTAACCGCATTTCAGAGGCAGATGATGATAATGTCCAGGTATTTCCTTTTTCGTCCTGGTTTATAACCATAACACAAAACTCATCATCTACATTTTCTTGATTAAAAGAATCGCGACACGTGTTTCGGCAGGTTTAGGCCACGGGTTGGAAACCTGCGGCCTTTTGATTGAATTTAAATTTTGCAGAAAAAATCCTTTTATCTGCATTAATATGTTTTTATTCTTCTTTTATTATTTTTATTTTAATCTTAAGATGACCGTATTTAAAATACCAAAGAGTAAAAGAACATTCAACGAAATGACGCTCTCCGACCACGATTGAAACATTAATAAGACGTAAGGACTATTTTGACACCTGCTACGCTCATAATTTCGTTCTATGGCTCCTAAAGAACTACGCATGAAGTTGATTGAGCTCTTTGAAGACGACATTTTAAAGTCTTTATTTAACGTTAAGAAAAATCCAGTTCAAATATGGAAAAAATGCGATAGAATACCCACGCTTTCGGCAACATGCACGAGAAATGCTTTCTTGCTTTTCAACCACTTACTGCTGCGAATCTACATTCTCCTACCAAACCCAAATCAAAATGCCCTTAAATGACGAATGCCCATCTAGAGGATCAGCTAAAAGTGCGGACCTCCATGTTGCAACCAAATGTTCAAATGCTTTCCAACAAAAAGCAGTCACAAGAAAGTCATTAAAAGGTTAGTTAGCTTTAGAATAGACATTCCTTTCCTAATTTTTTGAAGTCAGTTAGTACATAGTAAGGTTTTTACAAAATAATGTACATTTCGAAGTATACTATATTGACAAAAGTCACCTGACACCTAGAAGAGAAACACAACATAGCATTTATTGACAAACATTAGTACCGTATCGGTCCACCTTTGGCCTTAATACATGCACTGACCCTTCGAGACAGGCTTTCGATAAGGTTTTGGAACACAGCGATAGGTATGCGCTTCCATTCAGTACATAATGTTACCGCTAACTGTTGCTTAGTAGTAGACCTTGGTTTCAAACTTCTTATCCGACGCTGTAATTCATCCCATAGGTGCTCTATGGGATTAAGATCAGAGATCTATGCTGGCCAGTCCACACACGATACGGAATTATCGTCAAACCACGTCGTAACAGTCAATGGCTCGGTTCATTATCCTGCTGGTACCAACAAGGCTCGGTTCCATAGTATTGCCGCAGAGTTGGTATGGCATAATTGTCCAGAATATCGAGGTAGACGTGCTGGTTAACAGGGTTGTCCACGATAACAAATGGGCCGGGAACATACCACGAAAAACACCCGAACACGAGTAAACTGCCAGCTCCAAACTTGACCGTAGGAACAGTACACTGTGGCAAATAGCATTCCAACGGTTGCCGCCATACCAACACACGGCCATCATACTGATGGATCGTGTATCTGGATTCATCAGTCCATACGACCCGTTTCCATTGATCTACGGTCCACAATAAATGTTCTTTACACCATGCTAAATGCCGAGTAGCATTCCGAATGGAGATGAAAGACGAGCAGCCGTACGACCACGGTAACCCATTGAATCAAATTATCTGCGAATGGTACGTGTACATACCGAGGTGAATTTTTACTCACCTGTACACTGAGGTCTTGTGCAGTACTGCGTCGATTGGTGTAACGACTCTCCTGAGGCTTCGACGTCCTCTATAACTGATTTTCTTTGGTCTGCCGGCACGTTTTGCTGCTTCAGGTACGCCAAGTGTCTTCCACTGATTCAGTACATCCAAAACAGTTGACTTGGGCATGTATAAGAGCCTCTCGATTTCTCTTATGGACAACCCACTAATATAACACCCAACAAGCTTTCCTTTCTCAAAGTCAGTTCTCTCCCGCCGCGACATTTTCACTCAACCTCACAGTGCGATATAATCGCGGTCAGCTGCAGGTTTGTTTTTATACCGTTTGCAGCTGTACCGCGCATTTTAACAACGCAGCGGATATGTTCATTTGCTTTTGAAGTGGTGTCCGGGGACTCTTGTCAATAGAGTGTATATTTAATTGAAGTTTCTTGAATGCTGCCTTGTTGGATTAGAACTAACATAATGTTGCCTTCCAACATGAAAATGTTCCCCACATCTGGTTTAGAGAAAACGTTTGTAGATTTGAAGTGCTTGTTCCATTATGTAGCATGTCTAGAATCGTATGACTCATTTGTAGTACACACGGAAGAGCCAAAGTATTACAACCAGCGCGCCCTTATAGAAATTCAAGCAACTGCAGGAAAACGACGGAGTGTGTGAAGGTCATGAAACGGTATAAATCATACCTGATACTGAGCTCTGCTAATTAGCGTTATTCTTGTTCTTCAGATGGGAAAGGCAGCCCACTTAAGCGAGTTTGAGAAATGCAAAATTGTAATGCCAGACGATTGGGGCAGAGCATTCCCGAGACTGCAATGTTTGTGGGGTGCTGACGGTCAGCCGTGGTTAGTACTTTCAAAAAGTGGTCCGAGAAGGAAAAACTCACTAACCACCGGCAAGGTGTGTGTCGACCACGGCTCATCGATGCTAGAGGTGAGCGAAGGCTATTCCGTATGGTACGAGCCAACAGAAGGGGCGCTGTGGCAAGGTGTGGGCCGACCACGACTCATCGATGATAGAGGTGAGAGAAGGCTATCCTGTATGGTACGAGCCAGCAGAAGGGGTGCTGTGGCAAGGTGTGGGCCGACCACGACTCATCGATGATAGAGGTGAGAGAAGTCTGTCCTGTATGGTACGAGCCAGCAGAAGGGGTGCTGTGGCAAGGTGTGGGCCGACCACGACTCATCGATGATAGAGGTGAGAGAAGGCTATCCTGTATGGTACGAGCCAGCAGAAGGGGTGCTGTGGCAAGGTGTGGGCCGACCACGACTCATCGATGATAGAGGTGAGAGAAGGCTATCCTGTATGGTACGAGCCAGCAGAAGGGGTGCTGTGGCAAGGTGTGGGCCGACCACGACTCATCGATGATAGAGGTGAGAGAAGGCTATCCTGTATGGTACGAGCCAGCAGAAGGGGTGCTGTGGCAAGGTGTGGGCCGACCACGACTCATCGATGATAGAGGTGAGAGAAAGCTATCCTGTATGGTACGAGCCAGCAGAAGGGGTGCTGTGGCAAGGTGTGGGCCGACCACGACTCATCGATGATAGAGGTGAGAGAAGGCTATCCGGTATGGTCCGAGCCAGCAGAAGGGGTGCTGTGGCAAGGTGTGGGCCGACCACGACTCATCGATGATAGAGGTGAGAGAAGGCTATCCTGTATGGTACGAGCCAGCAGAAGGGGTGCTGTGGCAAGGTGTGGGCCGACCACGACTCATCGATGATAGAGGTGAGAGAAGGCTATCCTGTATGGTACGAGCCAGCAGAAGGGGTGCTGTGGCAAGGTGTGGACCGACCACGACTCATCGATGATAGAGGTGAGAGAAGGCTATCCTGTATGGTACGAGCCAGCAGAAGGGGTGCTGTGGCAAGGTGTGGGCCGACCACGACTCATCGATGATAGAGGTGAGAGAAGTCTATCCTGTATGGTACGAGCCAGCAGAAGGGGTGCTGTGGCAAGGTGTGGGCCGACCACGACTCATCGATGATAGAGGTGAGAGAAGGCTATCCTGTATGGTACGAGCCAGCAGAAGGGGTGCTGTGGCAAGGTGTGGGCCGACCACGGCTCATCGATGATAGAGGTGAGAGAAGGCTATCCCGTATGGTACGAGCCAACAGAAAGGATACTGTGGTGCAACTCCCCTGTAATTTGAATGCTGGTAACTGGGGTAATGTGTCACAACACACAGTACATCGAACTCTACTGAAAATGGAGCTACGTTACCGCAAGGCAGCTCCGAGTGCCCATGATAACCTTGGGTCACCGTTAAAAGCGCCTACAATTGGAACGCGAGATTTAACACTGAACCTCGAATGATTGTAAGAAGGTCGTCCGGACCGATGAATCTCGTTTTCTGTTGCACCATGTGGACGACCTATTACGTGTTGTCATTTACCTGGCGAAGTATTGGCACCAGGATGCGTCGTGGAACGAAAACAAGCCGGTGATGGAAGATTAATGCTTTAGGCAATGCTCTGTTGGGAAACCTCTGGTCCAGGCATTCCGCATGTGCACCCTTTCATGGCAACTGTGACGTACTACAGAGGTGAAAACATGTCCTTGTGACGGACTACAGAGGTGAAAACATGTCCTTGTGACGTACTACAGAGGTGAAAACATGTCCTTGTGACGTACTACAGAGGTGAAAACATGTACTTGTGATGTACTACAGAGGTGAAAACATGTCCTTGTGACGTACTACAGAGGTGAAAACATGTACTTGTGATGTACTACAGAGGTGAAAACATGTCCTTGTGACGTACTATAGAGGTGAAAACATGTCTTTGTGACGGACTACAGAGATGAAAACATGTCCTTGTGACGTACTGCAGATGTGAAAACATGTCCTTGTGACGTACTACAGAGGTGAAAACATGTCCTTGTGACGTACTACAGAAGTGAAAACATGTCCTTGTGACGTACTGCAGAGGGGAAAACATGTGTCATGATGACAAATCTGCAGCGAGACATGCTGTCCGCGTAGCTCAATTCGGAGAGCGACATACTCCGGAGTGAGAAGACACGGATTCGATGCCAAATCTGCAGCGAGACATGCTGTCCGCGTAGCTCAATTCGGAGAGCGACATACTCCGGAGTGAGAAGACACGGATTCGATGCCAGTCTTGGACAAACTTGTGTTTTCACACAATGGTGTACCCCTATATTACCTTCTTTCAGCAGGATAACGCGGCATGTTACACTGCTCAAATTGCTCGACAATGGTTGGAAGACTTTCAGGTTATTGCTCTGGCCTCCTAATTCCCCAAATATCAATCCAATCGAGCATCTGTGGTTTGTGTAGGAACTTAAAATCCCATCTTAGGCGACTAAACCACGTAATTTACAAGAGTTATAGGATACCCCTATAACTCTACTCCAAGACACCTTTAAAAATCTTTTATAACGTCCATGCCTCGCCGGATGAAAGCTCTTTCGCGGTACGTGGATGACCAACATCATATTGGACAGGTGGCCATAATGTTTTGGCTCTTAGGTGTGTCTTCCTGTATTCAAATTCCTTTGTTTTCATCCATTCCAAGCTTCGTTCAGAGCATCTTAGGATATTTGCGATCATCTCCGCCGTTGTACGATGGTGTTTTTGTTGTTATCCCTTTCCCTACCATGATTTAGCCGACTCGTAAAATTTATTTAAATTTAAAGCGGTGACTTTTCTTCTATTTTACACTTGTGGTATTTTTTCTTTGAGCTTTTCTTTTATACACTGAGTGGCCACTTTATTATGACCACCCCCTCAGTACTTCGTTGGGCCACCTTTTACCTTTAATACGGCGTCGATCCTTCGTGGCATGGACTCCACGAGATGTTGAAAGCTGGTTTGTGGAATCTGAGATCATGCTTGATGAATAGCACTTTCCAGGAGTGTGAAATTGCAGGGTTGTGGATCCAGCTGTCTGATGGCTCGTTCAACTTCATCCCACAAATTATCAATGGGCTTGAGATCTGGAGACTGTGTTTGCCACCTAAGCAAAGTAAACTCACCGGCATGTTCCTGAAACCAATCCTGTGCAATACGAGCACTATGGCAGGACGCATTATCTTGTTGAAAGTAGCCATCGTCATGGGGATAAACCATCCACATGACAGGTCCACAATGATGTTTAGATATGATGTGCCAGTCAGACGTTGATCAACACGAATTAAAGGGCCCAAAGCATGCCAGGAAAACATTTCCCAAATCATAACGTTGCCTCCACCAGCTTGAAGGGTTGTAGCAATGCATTTGGGGGTCCATGCTTTCGTGCTGTTTCCGCCAAATTCTCACTAGGCCATCGGCATGGTGCAACTGAAAACGTGATTCATCGGACCACATAATTTGTTTCCAATTATCGACTGTCCAAACCTTGTGCTCCTGTGCGAACTGGAGACGTTTTCTCTTGTTAACTGCAGACAGGAAAGGTGTTCGAACAGGCCTTCGGCTCCCATATCCCATCCGATGCAGTGTACAGGGAACAGTGCGTGCAGAGATCATTTGAGGTGATCCTTGATTAAGATGGTCGGTAATTTGTTGCCCTTGTGTTGTCTGTTACCAGTCTGAACACTCTCCGTTCCACCCGAGCAGTCACTAGTCGATGACGAAAACACGTTGCACGTAGAGATCCAGTTTTTTTGCTGACAGTCCAGTCTTTAAACACTTTAATAGCAGCTGCTGTGGAAGATTTTACGAATGCGGACGTTTCAGTGATACTCGCTCCATGGCTCCAAGCTGCTACAATCATCCCACGTTGAAAGTCCGTCAAATCGCATTTTTTACCCATCTCGTCATTCAAATATGACTTCAACTACCGTCGCAAGCATTGAGCTTTCCCTTTTTATACAAGCCTCGCCCTCTGGTGGCAACAGCGTGCAGCCATATCTCATTTGCTTAAAACTGTCAACTGGTCATAATAAAGTGGCCACTCAGGGTATATGTATGTATAGTAAACAGCCCATTTCATAGTTCCTTCTCGTTTTTGTAATTTAATACATTTTATTGATTATGCTTAACTTTTGGACATCAGTGTACCTTGGCCTCGGCAGCAGCTTCTGCAAAATCCCACGATGGGTTTTATTTCTCTCTCTCTCTCTCTCTCTCTCTCTCTCTCTAACACAGGAGTACGTGGAATAGGATTGCCACCGTTATTTAACGTCATGTCGGGCTAAACTCCAATACAACGAAATACAGGCATCCGCATACCCGCCACGCATTTAAGGTATCGAACGAGGCTAGTTATATTCCCACCGCATTCGGACATTTGTTTTCTTGCCGTGCCTCAAGAAAATCATGCAGTATACTAGAGAAGAATAATACCAGTTCCATTTGCCGAATCTGCATATCACTGAGTACATTCACGATCAAACTGAACGATCAGAACGCGGAAACGGGAGCAGCAAGCATGTTTCGATGCTCGAAAAAAGAGTGTCCACCATAGTCTGGGATAAAACCCCTCCAGGACATGGTAAATTGTTTAAAGGAACATCTCCTAATCTATAGAATGAAAGTTTCTAGTAACGCGAGAGACTGTCTCAAAGAAACGATTCCAGGAACGCAGCTGACTCTAAGAAAAACTTTCCTGGGACTATCTGAAATGAACTCCCTCCATGAGTTGGTGACCATCTAGAATGAACATCCAAGAATGTAGAGTGAGCATTTCTCGAAACACTTTTCACACGACTGACTGATGTGAACTTCCCTCAAAGCACGGCCGATTTTGTGACAAACGCCTCCAGAGATTCTACTGATTAAAGAGAATGAACACGGGATGTTCTTTCGAATAAACATTCTCTAAGACAAAATTCACGATTAGCATTCTGAAATAAATGTCCTCCGGAACAAAACTGGCTGTCTAAATAGGGTGTTTCCCTAACTCAGTGATTGTATCACCAGGAGTGGTGGAGAAAAGAAAAAAAAATCAGCACGTTTGTGCCTCTGGCTTTATTAGCTTTTTCCTGATTACCCTGACATAGATATGCGATTTCACGAGATCACAACATTAACTACATGGAACTGCAGTTTCAGGGCTACTGCTCTTTCTCCTCCGTCGAACAGAAAAAAAAAATGAGGAAAGGTGGTAGAACTTAATGAGTCGTTATGTCATTAAATCTTTCATACTTGAAAGATTTCTGATAAAGGATGTTCAGATGTCTTTGTTCTCAGTGTTGAGATAGATGCGACATAAAGAGCAAAGATGATGGTATAAGATAGTTTACGAACTGGATGTAGATCAAATGAAATATTTGCTTGGTTTACTAAAGAGGCTTGAATAGGAATTTCTGCGATCGGAGCGAACCACAAAATATTGAGCCCTATACCTCTATCTCTCTATCTTACGAGGGGCAGTCAAAAAGTTAATTGCATGCGTCCACCACTTTTTTTTTTGTATACAAAATTTTTGGATGCAATGTGGGGGGGGGGGGGGGTACTTTAACTTCCTCCTGGAAACCGCCGTGTTAACTTTGTCGACGTAGCAGGAACGGTTCGTCTGTTTTCAAACGTGAAAGATGTCGTGTCCGTAGGAAGTAGCTTCCAAATTTGAAATCCGCGCAGCGATCCGTTTTTTGTGGGCCAAAATGTTGAACCCTACTGAAATTCAAATTTGAAATCCGCACAGTGATCCGTTTTTTGTGGGCCAAAAAGTTTAACCCTACTGAAATTCAAATTTGAAATCCCCGCAGTGATCCGTTTTTTTTGTGGGCCAAAAAGTTGAACCTACTGAAATTCAGCGCCAATTTATTGACGTGAAATTTGAAAACGGATCACTGCGCGGATTTCAAATTTGAAATCCGCGCAGTGATCCGTTTTTGTGTGCCAAAAAGTTGAACTCTACCGAAATTCAAATTTGAAATCCTCACAGTGATCCGTTTTTTGTGGGCCAAAAAGTTGAACCCTACTGAAATTCGAATTTGAAATCCGCGCAGTGATCCGTTTTTTTTTTTTTTGTTTTTTTGTTTTTTTTTTTTTTTTTTTTTTTTTTCGTGGCCCAAAAAATTTAACCCTACTGAAATTCAACGCCAATTAATTTACGTGTTCGGTGACAAATCATTTTCGTGGCAGGAGATCGCAAAATGGTGTTCGTTGTTCAAGAAAGGATGCACGAATATCGAAGGTGATTACCGGGAAGGAAGACCGTCAATTTCGTCGACGAATGAAAACGTGAACATCATTAACGAACTGATTCATGCAAACAGGCGAATCACAGTGGACGAGATTGCGGATGAGTTGAATATTTCGCATGGAATTGTGCACCACATCATCTTTCTTCATGATTTTTATTTCGCATGGAAGTGTGCAACACATGATTCTTCTTCATGATTTTTATTTCGTATGGAAGTGTGCACCACATCATCCTTCTTCATGATTTTTATTTCGCATGGAAGTGTGCACCACATCATCCTTCTTCAGGACTTTTATTTCGCATGGAAGTGCGCACCACATCATCCTTCATGATTTTTATTTCGCATGGAAGTGTGCACCACATCGTCCTTCTTCATGATTTTTATTTCGCATGGAAGTGTGCACCACATCATCCTTCTTCAGGACTTTTATTTCGCATGGAAGTGCGCACCACATCATCCTTCTTCATGATTTTTATTTCGCATGGAAGTGTGCACCACATTATCCTTCTTCGTGATTTTTATTTCGCATGAAGTGTGCACCACATCATCCTTCTTCGTGATTTTTATTTCGCATGGAAGTGTGCACCACATCATCCTTCTTCGGGATTTTTATTTCGCATGGAAGTGTGCACCACATCATCCTTCTTCGTGATTTTTATTTCGCATGGAAGTGTGCACCACATCATCCTTCTTCATGATTTTTATTTCGCATGGAACTGTGCACCACATCATCCTTCTTCAGGACTTTTATTTCGCATGGAAGTGTGCACAACATCATCCTTCATTATTTTTATTTCGCATGGAAGTGTGCACCACATCGTCCTTCTTAATGATTTTTATTTCGCATGGAAGTGTGCACTACATCATCCTTCTTCATGATTTTTATTTCGCATGGAAGTGCGCACCATATCATCCTTCTTCATGATTTTTATTTCGCGTGGAAGTGTGCAACACATCATCCTTCTTCATGATGTTTTTTTTCGCATGGAAGTGTGCACCACATTATCCTTCTTCGTGATTTTTATTTCGCATGAAGTGTGCACCACATCATCCTTCTTCGTGATTTTTATTTCGCATGGAAGTGTGCACCACATCATCCTTCTTCGTGATTTTTATTTCGCATGGAAGTGTGCACCACATCATCCTTCGTGATTTTTATTTCGCATGGAAGTGTGCACCACATCATCCTTCGTGATTTTTATTTCGCATGGAAGTGTGCACCACATCATCGTTCTTCATGATTTTTATTTCGCGTGGAAGTGTGCACCACATCACCACCAAGCGTCTTGAGTTTCGAAAAGTTTGTGCTCCGCGGGTGCCTTGCTTGCTCACAGAGCAACACAAAACGCCACATTTTCAAGCAGCTCTCGCTTTTTAAGATCATTTATCACAGAGGAGGAAGATATGAATTTTTGGACCATATCGTGACCGGAGACGAGACTCGGGTCCATCACTTCTCACCACAAACGAAGCTGACTCCATGTGAGTGAAAACATTCACATTCTTCGCCTCCGAAAAAGTGCCGAATTGTTCCTTCCGCCGGAAAGGTCATGCTCACCCTTTTCTTCGACAGTAAAGGTGTTGTGCATTATGAATTCATGCCGAAGGGCACCACGATTAATGCGGCATCATATTGTGAAACCTTTAAGAGGCTGCGAAAGGCGATTTAAGATCAACGGCCAGGAAACCCGACAAGAGACATTGCCTTTCTGCATGACAACGCCACACCACATTCGGCACGCGTCACGAAGGCCCTCCTTGACAAATTCAAATGGGCGGTGTGGGAACACCCGCCCCGCTGTCCAGATCTTTCGCCTTATGATTTCCATGTGTTCGGCCCCATGAAAAATGATCTTGCGAAGTGGCGATATCACTCCGATGAAGACATAAAAAATGCAACGCTAGGGTGGTTATCGCAAATTGGACGGCCATTTTTTCCAGAAGAGATAGACAAATCCGTGCCACGCTACAATGAACATTTTAATAAACTAGGCGATTCCATTATAACTACCTCTTCTATTGTATATCCTACGTAAGAATAAACATTCCCCAATTATTATTATTTTTTTTTTTTGTACACACGAGCGCAAATAACTGTTTGACTGCCCTACTACGTACATTTATTACTAACTTAATAGTGTATATTAGTATAAGAGGTGTGACAATTTAATTCCCTGAACTGTCACGCAGTGTCGCTCCAGTCGCAATGCGGGCAGAATCACATGACTATGCGTATGTGGACATGTTTCAATTAGCGCATGCGTTAACCGTTGGCCAGTACAGCCATACGCGAGTGAGCAGTTGCGAAAGCAATGGAAGTCTGTGTGTGAAGGAACGGTCCCGTAGTAACCATTCATTAGTACGGTGTCGGTCCACCTTTGACCTTAATGCATGCACTGACCCTTCGAGACATGCTTTCGACAAAGTTTTGGAACACAGCGATAGGTATGCGCTTCCATTCAGCACACAATGCTGCCGCTAACTGTTGCTTAGTAGTAGGCTTTGGTTCTAAACTTCTCATGCTGCTCTCTAATTCATCCCATAGGTGCTCTATGGGATGAAGATCAGGGCTCTGTGCTGGTAGTCCACACACGATACGGAATTATCGTCAAACCACGCCGTAACAGTCTTTACTTAATGGCTCGGTGCATTACTCTGCTGGTCCCAACAAGGCTACCGCGCATCTTAACAACGCAGCGGATCCGTTCATTTGCTTTTGAAGGGGTGTCCGGTGACTTTTGTCAATATACTGTTCATGTATTTCGTGTGTCTTTTCAAATTACGATTGTGTTTAATAATTAACGTTAATTTGACTAAGTGCTTATTATTTTTACTGGAGCTACCATTTAACAGTTTCTTCATTAGTGAAGTGAGGCTGAATAAAAGGCGAACTCTATGTAAATCTTTGTTAAACTTTATTAGAGTGACTCTATTTTCTTAAAGTGAGTGAATAAGAAGAACAAACTTTACTTAGTGTTCCGAAAGCGCCACATGCGTATTTCAAATTGTAAAGAACACTGCATTCCGTACGCAGTGACCAATGCATTGTAATGACTTTATCCCTCTTGGAGGCGACAGAGAAATTTTCTTGGAGTGATACTCAGAGGTTTAGATGCGAGAGAAAGAAAGACAAGATCGCTGCTCGTGTGGAAGCACGACAGAGAACGATATGATGTGGAGGAAATCAATAAGATGAGGAACAGAGGATAAGCAAGTACTGATGTAGTTGAATCTAAAAGTTAAAGTTAAGGTAATCGTCAATAAATCACAGCACTGAGATAACGATTGGAAAACCAACATAATGCGTATAAGCAAATAATAAATCGATTGACTACCACAAGTTTTTTTATACTTTCCGTGAGACGAAATTTCTTCGCAACATCTGCAACGAGATGCAATTACGTTTAAATAGCGAACCCGAACGAGAGGTATAAGTTCTGATTAAAGCAATAAGCTTACAATAAAGAATTTTTTTATTGTAGTGTTATATTAGAAGTGACAGAAAAAACTTCTACTCCATTTTTTTGAAGATATTCAGAACTTCTTGGAGAGTTTGCTTTGAACGTAATTACATTTACGAACAACACTGCGTCATTTCTAAAGAAGTTTTTAGTTAACTTTGATCACGTAGTATTCGACGACGGCAATATTTCTCGCCTCTTAAATTAAATTGTCATCCCGATAAATTAACTTTGGAAATATTTCCTTAAATAAATTACGTTATTCACATCCAGGAGCAGATCTTTTTCAACCCCTAGTCATCAGTAAAAGTAAAATGAATCAAGTTGTTTCGTCACATGTGTTTAACAGACGATTGTTTCAAAAATGAAAGCAGCCATATTTTTCTTCAAAGTCAGCGTCATTTCGTAATCCTTAAAAAGCTCTTTGTTGTTTCCTCTTTTTCCCCTCCTACACAGAAATTGTCAAACGTGGACATCTACATAAATCTACCCAGCCTTTGAAAGAATTACGCACTAGAGTACAGCATAGAATGAGGAGGTTGGAAAATTTGCATTGTGATGTAACGTTTAATCCGATAACTCAATTAGCGTTTAGTTTTTAAGAAGTGCAGTTTCCTGTTCGAAAAACTGTCGTGATAACATGCTATGTTCGGTGTCGGCCTGCATTGTTACTCTCGCGGAGGAACTTTTTTCTCGCGAGAGAGGACGAGAGTTTGCGGACATGGCGTATGTAGGGTACGTTGCCCGCCTGTGCAAATTCCGTTCTGAAAAGTTTATTTTCCACTTTATTGTTTTCTTAAATCCTTCGCAGCGATTACGCAGTCGTCAGACGGCGCTGGGCTCTCTCTCTCTTCATAGCTCTGTCTAATCGATATCTAACTGCGCTCAGAAGATGCAGCGACTTTTTAATTAACGCTCCTGTCCTCCTCCCTCACCACTTCTTTCACAAACTAATGAAATCACGCCCATGTTTCGAGACAGTAAGGGCTGCTCGTGCTTTCTCCATTGTCTTGGAGTTCGTCGCCTCCTTCAACAATGCAGCAAATTCCACGCCAAATATTTCCCTGTGTTAATAAAGGGTTGAAGCATCGGAGCTTGCCAGACGCCATATCATACATTTTTCATCATTTATACTATTGAGATTGATCCCGTTTGGATTTTTTGAAAAAGCCCGACTTCCGCTTTTTCGAGGAGAGCGTTTGGGAAAAGGGAATATGCACTTCTGCGCAAACATGAAATTGGAAATGGTCGGCAACAACTAAATTATCTGATGAATACCAGAGCGCGGAAATTTCCTCATAGATCCCACCTCCACCTTTTTTTTTTTTATTATTTCTTTTCATAACTCTCTGTATGCAAATTTAAAAGAGAAAAGTTGAATGAACCAGAAAGCACGAGAAATGGTAGAATAAAAACTAGGACGAAACCGCACACAAGAGATGTTAGTAGCATTCCAATAAAAGTGGATTTAAAGCGAATCATTTTTCTTTTCCTTAAAGCATTGAAAGTGATAGCATACCGACGGCGAATTCACAGCACTTCAAATAAGCACAAAATGCGCAGTTTTATTTCGTAACAATCAACTGATTAAAAAGAAGTCTGCGTCCTTCTCATAGCGAGTACCACTTTGCATCACAAACAAATGGCTTTACGAAACACACGTACAACAACGCCATAGTTTTTATCATTTTTTTTTTTTGATTGGAGGTTTAACGACCACCGTGAGCAACTCAATGGGCTATTAGCAGTCGCCCGTCCCTAATTTAGGGTCACTGGTTCCAGGGAAGGGAGAGAGCCAGTGCCGTAAGACAAACACAACATCCATGCCTGACCGGGATTCGAACCCGGACCCCTTACGGACAAATGATCAGAGGCCAACGCCTTAGACCACTGCGCCACAGGGGCGGCTTTATCATTTTACCCTAACCTTGTTTCGTTTAAATCACGTTTCAGCCAACCTGCATTAAATTTTCAATGCTTGGATGACATTTCAATTATCTTGTCTTGAAAAGTATGTTGTTTAGGTTGCACTAAAAAGCCTGCGGTAAAATGCTGACGAGAAAGAATTAATGAGAGGACATGGGCTGAAAATGTGGCTTGCAGATACCTCACTACATCAACAGCGTCTGGAAAAGAGTACGCAACATTCGGTTGCTCCATGCCGTCTGAAACTTGTGTTAGGAATAAAATTTTAAAATAAAAATAACTTCTTTTACATAAAATTTAAAAATAAAAATAACTTCTTTTACATAAAATTTAAAAATAAAAATGAATTTTATTACTGACGTAAGGACTAAGTTACAACGGAAATAAAATTACGTTATAGGTCCTGGTTCAAATCCCAGTTCCCGGTGAGGCGTGGATGTTGTGTTTGTCTTAAAGACCTGGCTGTCTTCTTCCCTGGTACTAGTGGCCTTAAATTAGGGACAGAAGACTGGATGACTACCTATAGCCCATCGAGTTGCTCACGGTGATCGTTAAACCTTCAATAAAAAAAAAAAAAAAAACTTCTTTACGTGTGCCTTGTCGAAGCCAGTAGAATCATGAACAATGACAAGACAGCAGCAAATTCATTTCTATTAAATACCTCATATTATTCTACGGAAATTTTGTCAAGGTTGGCCGAATGATCTTCGCTACTTTTATCATGTGAAATTTTCCCAAAGCAACGCCAAACGCTTTCATCACTCTCCCGTTCATGTAAAAGCAGTCTGAAGTTCGTCATCTTACTCCGCTGTATTAAAACTAAGATCACAACCTCATTTATACACTATCTACCAACAAGTAATTGGACACCTGTGATAGCAAAGGAAAACGAAGTTTATTCATCTTCAATAGTTAATGGAGCCTCCACGAGCGGCGATTACAGCAGCGACCCTCCGGGGCATACTCTCAACCAGGCGTTGTACGACGGCTAGCGGTATTTTCTTCCACTCGGCTTGGAGAAGACACAGGTCAGTTCCTTCACCGATTTCGGACGGTGGGGGCACCCCTTAAGTCGACGCTCCAACTCGTCCCAGAGGTGTTCGATAGGGTTAAGGTCCGGGATCTGCGCAGGCCAGTCCATTCGATTAACCCCATTGTCACCATACCAAGCCATGGTGGACCTCGCAACATGACAGGTGGCATTGTCATCCTGAAAGTAACATGGGTCCACCCCGTAAAACTGCCACAACGTAAGAAGCGTATGGTCATGCAAAATGGTGCAGTAGATTTCGGCGTTGAGTCTACCAGGAATTGCGACCAAGGGTCCCGTGCCATACCAGGAGAAACACCCACGTAGCATAATTCCACCGCCGCCGAACTTCACAGTTGGCACAATGCATTCCGGCAGGAGGCGTTCTCCAGGCAGGCGCCAAACCCAGACCCTGCGATCCGAACGGTAGAGGGTGAACCTTGATTCGTCGCTCCAGAGAACCTGTTACCACTGTTTAATGGTCCACTGTCGACGTTTTTCGCACCACGTTAGCCGAGCAGCGCTATTGGACTTGGTGATCAAAGGCTTGTGGGCGGTAGCACGTCCATGATAACCGAGCAGATGGGCTTCTTTACGGATGGTATTCATCGAAAGAACACTCCCGGGTGCCTGTTGAAACTCCTCGCGAATGTGGCCCGTCGATTTGGTGCGGCTCTTCCGAATTTCTCTGGCCAGCACCCGTCGGTCCCTAACTCCCAGTTTTGTGGGTCTGCCATGTCGGGGCACATTCCGACAGTCATTTCTCATCTTCCACTTGCCAATCACGTAAGCCACTGTCAATTTTGTGTACTTCAACTCGCTGGATATGTCACGAATGGATCGGCCATTTCTGTGATACCCGACGATTACACCTTTCTCGAAACCAGAGAGCTCCGAACTGCGTGGCATCTTGCATGCGACTGGTTGCGTTGTTGTTCCCCACACGATATTTAACGGCGGCGGCCGTGACGTGTAGCAGGACCGCAGATATTGCCTAAAACATGTCATCTCTTTATGTCTCTCCTATAAGTGACTAAAACTTATTCATCTTCCTTCGTATCACCAATAAAATACTGATAGCTTATGATGTTTCCCCATGTCTCTTATGAGCAGCAGCGTGAAGCTTGTCATCTCCCTCAGTCTCTTTACTGAGCGGCCAAGAGCTTTCTATCATACTCATTGTCATCCGTTTTTCCACTGAGCAAACTAGAACTTGCCATTTCACTCAGTCTCATCAATGAGCAGCCTGAAACTTGTCAAACGCCTTTTCTTTCACAAATACGCAATATAACGCTTGTATACCCCTCTTCTCTGTGTCTCAAATAAGCAAGTTAGATATTGTCATCCTCCTCAGTTCACAAATAAGCAGCCTGAATCTTGTCAACGCTTTTGTCTCTCTCAAATACACATATTAGATCATCACCTACATTTCACAAATAAGCCGGCTAGATCTTGTCAACACCCTCAGTTCACAAATAAGCGGCATGAAGCTTGTCAGTCCTACACTACCTCTCGCTCTCTCTCTCTCTCTCTCTCTCTCTCTCTCTCTCTCTCTCGCTTTCTCTCTCTGTAATGTACGCAACCTAAATCTTTTGATCACCCTCTGTTAAAAAATAAGTACCATGAAGTTGATCATGGTACTTAATGTAGAGTCACTGGTTCCAGGGTGACTTCCCTGGAACCAGTGACTCTACATTAAGGACGGGCGACTGCTTATAGCCCATCGAGTTGTTTCACGGTGGTCGTTAAACTTCCAAACAAACAAACAAATAAAATTTCTTTGGTAATTCAAGCTCTGGAGGGAGAGGGAGGCTTCAGCTCACTGGAGGATGACTTTACGTAGTTTTTTCATCCCAGCTGGGTTTTACCGCCCTGGTGGCTGACTGGTACAAAGCGTTGGCTGCTAATCATTTGTACCACATGTGTCCGGGTTCGAATCCCGTGTAAGGCATGGATGATGTACTGGTAGTCTTCCTTTCGTGGAACTAGTTGCCATAAATTTGGGATGGGTGGTTCTCCTAAACCACTGATTTGCTAACGGTGATCATTAGACGCTCAGACAAACAAACTGCAGCGGATTTTCATTCGATGATTTATTAGCTGTACAAATAAGTTTGAAAACGTTTTTTGTGTGACGTATATCGCTAATTTACATATCCGGCATTCCCCCACGTTTTTGTCATGTGACCGTAACTGGTCCAGAGTATAAATGTGGCACAGAAGATTGCCCAACAGTCAAACGCACTTGCCCATCGGTAGGTGAAAGATGACAAGCTATACTGCATTTATTCGACAGTGCATTCGTGACGAATTTCATCAAGGAAAAAGTGTGCCACATGACCTGAGCCAGAGGAACAAGGATGAGCGTGTCATGAAGTGTTTGAATCTGTTGAATAAACAACACAGAAAATATTTTCTGTGGAGAATCGTTACGGGTTATAAAAAGTGGATATGGTACGACAATCCCAAATGCAAAAAACACTGGGTAGACCCCAGTGAAGCAACGACGTCGATACCGAACCGCAATATTCACTCCAAGAAAGTTCTGCTGTGCATCTGGTGGGATATGAAGGGTGTGTGCTCTGTTATGAATTATTGGAACAGGGTAGTGCTGATATCTACAAGCAAAAGTTGCTGCGATTGAACCAGGAAATCTGACGGAAACGTCGATTCACAGGCAAAGGATTGCATCCCGTGAAATTACTGCATGACAACGCCAGGATGCATGTCGCGAAATCGGTCAAGGAAGCGTTATTGATGCTTGGCTGGAAGTTTTGGGGTATAGTCCTGACATAACCTCTTCAGACTATCATTTTGTTCCGATCGATGCGACATGGTTTGTCTGCTGTACGGTTCCGGACATGTGACGAAATGCAAAAATGGATTGACGACTTCGTCGTGTCACACGGCGAAGTATTCTTCATAGCTGGAATCCGTCAGTTGCCCGACCGACGGCGGAAGGTGATAGATAATGACGGCGCATATTTTGATTCGTAAAGGCGCTGTTGTTTTCACCGAAATTACAGGTTCCGTTGTCTTAAAACGCTTTAAAACTTATTTGTACACCTAATAGCATAAGCTTCAGTTGTTATTCTCGCAAAATATTTGTTAAATGAGAGTAGTTCATTTCTATGCAGCACGAAAATTGTGGGCTACATTTAGGCCAACGTAATGTAAAGTGAATGCACAAGCGATTTTTTCCTTTAGCTAATCTCCAGCTAACAACTTGTCACTGATGAGATTTATTGCCTAAGGTACAATGAAGGAAAATAAGGTAATAAAATGCTATTGAAGTAGGTTGCAAAAGATCTAGATCTTCTTAAATATTTAAAAGTCATTGAAGAATACTGACGACAAAACGTACTTGTTTATAGCTGTAACGAGCAACCACTGGAATCACTGAGACATTTCGCCTTTGTGTCGATATCATTTCATATACGTTAGGCCACCTTTCTCATACTACTGGAAAATTGATAATCACCATCCCCACCAACAGTTTACACTACATACAACTTGGTATTTAATACACTATAAAAAATTGCCGTGAGTAGGCTGTGTTTCACCCGGATTAAGACGGTCTACAGATAAAAAGCACGCCACCTAGCGTTCAACCGTAAATTTTCGGTAGATAAACTACACGTCCACGGTGTTTAAACTCTTTGAATTGTTACAGTGTTTTAACCTTGACAATCTGTCAACGTTCTTCTTAAAGTGTTTATTTACAGTAGCAAATAAAATTATTTGGCGAAACACTTTTGCGACCATAATTTTTTTCTGCTGGACCAAATTGGGTCATTTTGGGATATGATATGTGTTATTCAGTTGTAAACATGGTAAATATGCAGATGGATCGGAAACCTTAACACAGATCA
Organism: Macrothele yani; assembly: GCA_039090855.1. Taxonomy (NCBI): domain Eukaryota; kingdom Metazoa; phylum Arthropoda; class Arachnida; order Araneae; family Macrothelidae; genus Macrothele; species Macrothele yani. The sequence goes on along the minus strand of CM076990.1, from coordinate 41,712,243 downwards.
GGTACCGAGCTTAATCGCAAAGATCATACAAATTGACCAACAAAATAGATGTGTATCACATTCATTTAATGCAACGATAACAGAAAACAAGTACGAGAAAACGACAAAACAATAACTAATACTTAGTGGGATAACCACGAGACTTAATAACAGCTGCAGAACGGGCCGGCATCGAGTCCACTAGCTTCTCGACGGTGACCTGCGGAATTCGCGTCCATTCTTCAGACAGTTGGTCGAACTTCTGGGCCCTATTCCGACAGGTTTTCTTCGCACATAGTCTCTTCAGCTTCTCCCACATGTGCTCGACGGGGTTGAGGTCTGGAGATTGGCTTGGCCAGTTTAGAAGTGTGACCTGTTGCTGCTGGAAGGTTGCCTTCGCTACTCTGGAGGTGTGCTTCGGGTCGTTGTCTTGCTGCATGATCCATCCGAGTGGCATGTTCTGGTTTGCCCATGGGAAGACGTCGTTAATGAGCATGTTCGTGTAGCTCTGGCCGGTCATTATTCCGTCAATCTTGTTGATTGGGCCCATTCCATTACGAGAGAAGGCGCCGTAAACCATGAGCGATCATCCTTCGTGTTGGACAGTAGGCTGAACGAACTGGGGGTTGAATCTCTGGCCACACGGACGTCGTACAAATCGGATGTCATCACTTCCGAACAAGTTGAACTTGCTCTCGTCGGTGAAAAGCACCTTACTCCAGTCCGCCGCGGTCCAGTGTCGATGACGGCGCACGAACGCGACTCTGGCTCGTCGATTCTTGACTCCGATGAGTTGTTTCTTGACGGGGCGTCTTCCATTCAATCCACCAGCAATGAGACGACGGGAGATGGTCATTCGGCTGACGTTCAGGTCGTCGCTGTCGCGGAATTCGGTGGAGATGTCCACAGCAATCAAGGTGGGATCAGCACGAGATCGATGGAGGATGCGTCTATCCTGACGCAACGTAGTGGCACGAAGCCTACCACATCGCGGATTGTTCTCGACGGTCCCAGTCTTTTTATAACGTTGCAAGATAGCTGAAATGGACTGGTCTGGTGTCGGATCTTCAGGGCCCTCGCAATGTCGGTGACGCGCATTCCGGATTCCATCATGTTCAGGGCCGCCTGGCGAGCTCCAACAGGGATCTCCGCCTTTTTACCCATTTCTGAAAACCTAAGATTGACTTATTATCACACTACACATCACAAAACCCACAAAAATCACAAGAAAAACATTAATACATGGAGCAAACAAATGGGTAATAATTGGCGACTCTTGAATACGGCCCATTTCGAACGACAAATTCGCTCTGAGCGAAATACAAACTACGCGGCATTGTAACCCACGAATCAACACATAGCATATCCCAAAATGACCCGATTTGGTCCAGCAGAAAAAAATTATGGTCTAAAAAGTGTTTCGCCAAATACTTTTGTTCACTACTGTACCTGTTTTTTCACGTGCAATCAGTCGATCGGCAACACCTCTGTGAGCAACGTTTTCATTTCCCGATCATTAGACTGTTTATGAACATTACGGTATGGTACTGTAAAATTACGGTTTATTGACTGCCCACTCAGCTGCCGGTGAATCTACCGTAATTTGACCCTGCCAATTTTTTTATTTTTAGAGTGTACAACCACTAAAAGGTAAATGAACTTTCTGGTTTGCTTCGGTGTCTAAGCCCACCATCAGCAACTCCAGGGGATAAATGCAGTCACTCGACCCTAATTTAGGGATATTGACCCCAGGGAAGGGAGAGAGTCAGTGCTGTAAGACGAACTCACAGTTCATGTCTGATCCCTGCGACGCTGACTTCTGGCCACTTGTGCGAGATGGGTCCGGACACGAGCCCTAGATGAGGCATGGTGGTGTGTTTGTTTGATGGCGCTATATTTATTCCTTTCCTGGAGCCAGTTTGCCTAAAATAGGGACGAGCGATTGCGTATAGACCATCGAGTTGCTCATGGTAGTGGTCAAACCTTGAAATCAAACGTCTCATCGAGAGCTCGCGTCCTTGTTCAACCCTGACAATTAGCCAGAAACCTCCGCCTTTGACGTGGCAATGCCGTTTTGCGGCAAGCTTCCACCTCCCTTATTGGCTCTTGCAAAATTTTATGTCTCTAACCTATTTACTACCTCTACCTCTAGGGTCTGAATTTTTTGTTTGGGGTTTTAACGACCATCGCAGTCGCCCGTCCCTACGTTAGGGCCACTGGCTCCAGGGAAGGGATGCCAGCGCTGTAAGACAAACACAACATCCATGCCTCACCGGAATTCGAACCCGTACCCATCTCGGACGAATGATCAGAAGCCATCGCTTAGACCAGAGCGCCACCTGGGCGGCACGCTGATTTCAAACCTTCTGTCTACTTTGATGGTTACTTATTCTTCGTCTATAGCCTGGATCACGGAAGGATAGCGCATGACTATGTAATGTTTCAGATTTAATGAGAACACGTGCTAAAACCATTTCGATACGTTTCCATAGACTTTTCCTTGCTAAAACCATTAGATCGAGCGTTCGTACCTGACTGGGATCGAACCTGAGGTCCTTTCCGTGGCAGTCACGAGCGTTGCCCATGGGCAACGCTCACCCACGGCCCTCGAATGAGACATGGATGATGCCACCCGCGGCCACCCGCTGCCTTTGAATGAGACATGGATGATGGTGAGTTTATATTACTGCACTGGCTCTCCCCCTTTCCTGGAGCTAGTGGTCCTAAATTACGGACGGGTCGGCTGCTTGTAGTCCATCAAGTGGCTCACAGTGCTCGTTAAACCCCCAAACGAAACCAAAAAATACCCAGACAAATGGAAAGGTATACTGTGCCGACCCGGTGGCGCAGTGGTCAAAGCGATGTCTTCTGACCATTCGTCCAGGAGGGGTCCGGCTTCGAATCCCGGTGAGGCATGGATGTTGTGCTTGTCTTACGGCACTGGCTCTCTCCCTTCCCTGGAACCAGTGGGCATAAATTAGGGACGGGCAACTGCTTATAGCCCAATGAGTTGCTCACGGTGGTCGTTAAACCTTCAATCAAAAAAGAAAAGGTATACTGTATTTGTAAGCTATATGATATTGGGCATTTTTGGCAAACTGCGGACACATTCCTGAAACCATTGGTAATGGCGAATTCTCTGCTCCTTACTTGGTTCCAGTAAAATGATGACCGCTATTACTATTTGTGACTGTAGAATTGTCGTCTTGGCAGATGTCTGACATAAGGAATAAGAGCAGCCTAATTCCTACAACACTCTTCGCGGGGATTTTCAAGACTTCTCTACACATTGAAAGGTTTTTGTGTGTGTGCGTGTGCTTTAAGTAAGAACGTATTCATTAAGCGCAAAACTATTGAAGTATATTTCTCTAATGCGGAGCTAATATTACAACGTACTATGAAGGTGCTTATTTACGCTTTCGAACCGTAGGTTGAAGAAGCGTATATGCTCCAGCTTTGTCCGTCCGTCTGTCTGTCGGCACGATAACTCGCGTAAAAATGGTTCGATTTCGATTAAAATTTTAGTATGTCGTAGGGGACCACCTAGGGACGAACCCTATTGAAAATGGACGAAATGGGTCAAAGGTCACGACATAGGAACGGGATCCATTCCATTGCCCTTATGCGTTAGACTTGCGCAAATATGGTTCGATGTCGTTGAAATTTTTATATGTGGTAGGGGACCACCTGGAAAGGAACCCTGTTCAAAATGGGTGAAGTGGGGTCAAAGGTCAGGACATAGGAGCGGGATGCATTCCATTGCTCTTATGCGTCATAACTTGCGTAAATATCGTTCGATCTAGATGAAATTGTAGCATGTTGTAGGGGACCACCTGGGTAAGCACCATATTGAAATGGACGAAATGGGATCAACGGTCAGGACTTAGGATCGGGATCCATTCCATCGCCATATCCCATACTATTAAAGGAGTACTTCTTGTATGTATGTAAATTTTATTTTGAAAACGGCTATAAGGATTTTGATAAAAGACGTTAACCTGCCGTTTTCTTGCACTAAAAATCGATTTAGTTTGATATCGGCTTTAGGAAAATTCATTTACTTGGTTAAATTACCACCCCGAATTACCACGTTTTTAGTGTCATGGCGTCGTCCCATTAATGTTACCCATGCTTAGAAATCATATGACTCACAATCTCGCGATTGAGATGTTGGCACGCGGTCACGCCATCTATCTCATTACGTCACGCGTTGAGTGTGGATCCTATTAAAGTTTTATGATGTCACACTCTTGCGAGCAGATGGTCGCGATTCCCATCTGCTTCCTTACGTCACGCGTTGCGCGCATATGTTCGTCCGCACGATAACTCGCGCAAAAATCGTTTGATTTCGATGAAATTTTAGTATGTGGTAGGGGAACACTTGGGAAGGAACCCTAATGAAAGTGTACGAAATGGGGTCAAAGGTCAGGACTTATGAGCGGGATCCATTCCACTGCTTTTATGCGTCATAACTAACGTAAAAAAGGTTCGATTTCGATGAAATTTTAGTGTGGTAGGGGACTACCTGGGAACAAACCGTATTAAAAATGGGCGAAATGGGGTCAAAGGTCAGAACATAGGATCGGAATCACTTCCATTGCCATTATGCGTCATAACTTACGTAAAAATGCTATCTTGGCTGTCTACGTGCTGCATCAGGAATATTGACTCGTCAGGTCAGGCCACTTTCTTCCAATCATCCACGGTCCAGTCTCGATTATCTTGGCCCCATTTCATGTGTTGTTGGCGATGACGTGTAGTGAGCATGGGGACTCGGCTGGATCTTTGGCTAGGCAGGCCCATGCGCAGAAGGCTGCGATGAGCTGCGTGCTGTGACACATTATCCTGATCACCACTGTTGTAGCTGCGGGTGATTTGTCGCATTGTGGTTCTGCGGTCGCTCTGAACAAAACGCGACAGTCTCCGCTCCCCTCTGGCATCAATGAGTTGCGGACGAGACACGGCTGGACGACGGTTCACCGTTTGGCCATCTGTGCACCACTTTTGATACGTGCTCACTACAGCGGCACGTGAACAACCCACAAGCAACGCTGTTTGCGAGATCGAAGTTCCGAAGGGCCCTGCCTTTACAATTTCGCCTTTATCAAACTTCGATAAATCCGCAGGTTTTCTCATTCTGACTCCGAACACTCTACTAATCGAAAGCCGGTCCTTGGGTTGTTTATATATCACTCTGTGAACTTCCCCTGCGCCACCGTTCGGTCTTCAGGCGCGCTCATTTCTCCAGGATGTGGGTGGTCATAAAGCAATGGATCATCTGTGTATGCGTGAAGATGTGGTTTTATCGGTATTCAAGTGTTCCTTTATTTCTCTTTAAGTTAATGAATAAATAGTTTTAATTTGCTGAATGGTAGCTTCCATCTACGTTTTCCTCGATGCAAAGTAGACCTCCAAGCAAATAGTTAGTGGCTTACTGCATTATGCACTATAAAAGGCAAAAGTGGTAATATAGATCTTATTTATTTAGAAATTTCTAACGTTTTTAACTATGCCTTTCAAATGCTGTGTTCCTGGCTATCGTAGTAATTATCGTACTGAAGACTACATATCAGTTTTTTAATTTCCTAAAAATCAGGAGCAACTGAATTTATGGCTTATAAACATACCACGAAAAAAATTTGTCATTTTAAATTGTTTGGCAAATTTTGTAAATTTTCGTCATTGTAAATTGTTTCAAGCATTTGGTTCATTTCAATAGTTCAATAGAATTACAACGGAAGGAAGATCCACGAACCTTCTGGAGATTTCATGGGTCTGCGCTGCGAAGACGGCGTGTGTCACGTGAGCCCTGGCTTTCTACGTATAGAAGGCTTTGTATGAGCCCAGGCCTTCTGCGCTGAGAGGGCGCTGGCCTACTACTGCTAGAGATTGGATGGCGGGTGTGCGCCTGACACTTTCACCTCGTAAACCGAGATTCTGCCGCGTATCCTGTCTCCTCTCTCTCTCTCTCTCTCTCTCTGTCTCTCTCTCTCTGAAGTTTAAGAAAGTAATTTATCTTTTTGATTTTATTTTTAGGAAATATATTCCATGTACGTAAATAAATAAAAACAAGTTAGGAAAATCAGTGGCGGCGGAACTGCCCGGGCCGCGAGGGCCCGGGCCCGGTCAATAATTTTAACCAAGATTTTTATTTTTATTTGGCATATGTGCGATTTTTTGTTGTGATGTGCCTTAGAAAGTTTCTCTAGGTAAGGGGCCGTCCATAAAGTACGTCCGAGATTACAGGAGGAGGGGGTGGGTTACTGACAACTGGACCAAATGTGACATGGGGTAGGGGGGGGGAGTAATTCGGGCGACCAGCGGCAAAAATATAGTGGATGGTATATCTTCGTTTTGTTTTCTCTTTTCTTTTTTTAATAGTAAAAAAAAGTATGAAATATTTCAGATTTCTGATGATATTTATCTAAATCAGAAAATTTATATTAAGTTCTCGTATTTGTACTACCAAATCTATCGTGTTTTGTGGATGCTATAATCGTGAGTGTTGCAACCTTGAATGCGTGCGTTCATTTGTAGATCTTTATTTCAGAATGTTAAAGTTCGGGTGGCAATTGGGAATAAAATAATGCCTAAATAATAAATATTTTCTGGAGAAAAAGTGTAAATATATGGAAGATTCCTTTAAATAATTACATGTTTTCTTTGATCCCAATTCGCCGATTTTCAATAGGGTTCGTCCGCAGCTGGTCCACTACCACATATTGAAATTTCATCGAAATCGAACCATTTTTACGTAAGTTATGACGCATAAGGGAAATAGAATGGAATGGATCCCTCTCCTGTGTTCTGACCTTGAACCCCATTTTGACCATTTTCAATAGGGTTCGTCCCCAGGTGGTCTTCTACCACATGCTAAAAATTTCATCGAAATCGAACCATTTTTATGTAAGTTATGACGCATAAAGGAAATGGAATAGACTGGATCCCTCTCCTATGTTCTGACCTTTGACCCCATTTCGCCCATTCTCAATACGGTTCGTCCACAGGTGGTCCCCTACTACATACTAAAATTTCAGCAAAATCGACCAATTTTTACGTGAGTTATCGTGCTGACAGGAAAACAGACGTACGGACAGGCGGACAAAGAGCATATACGCTTCTTCAACCTACGGTTGGTTGGAATGCGTAAAAAACAGTCAGCATCGTCTGTTATTGCTGCGGTTCCGTCGTGCATTCAGGTCTGAGAGAGTTTAGGGTCTTCCACTATGAAGACTGGGGCCTTAGTTTCGGGGTCCTACCCATAAACCATCGATTCATCACCAATTCTGATAATTCTAAAAAAGTTTTCGTCATTTTCGGCGCACGCAAGCTGAAGACAATAGTTCCCCGATTTTATCTTCTACAGAAGCCAAACTCGGGACCGCTTTTGCTCAGCTAAAAGCAATTTTGGCCTCAGTCTAGCAGAGAGGAGTCTCATGCCCAAATCGTCCGTAAGAATCAGCTGAACTGGATCGAAACTACTGTTTAAGTCTTCAAATAACTCACGAATAGTGATCGGCGATTTTTCTGCACAGTTCTGCTTGCAAGTTCGACATCGTTTTGACAGTTTTACGCTTTCCAACCGTATGTTGAAGAAGCGTATATTCTCCAGCTTTGTCCGTTTGTCTGTCTATCTGTCCGCACGATAACTCGCGTCAAAATGGTTCGATTTCGATGAAATTTTAGTATGTGGTAGGGGACCACCTGAGGACAAACCCTATTGAAAATGGGCTAAATGGGATCAAAGTCAGGACATATTAGCGGGATCCATTCCATTGCCCTTATGCGCCATAGCGTATGTAAAAATGCTTCGATTGCGACAAAACTTTAACACGTTTGTTTGAAGGTATACTGAACCGGTTCTGTTGAATATAATTGAAATGGGGTCAAAGGTCAGGACACAGGAGCGAGATTTATTCCACAGCCATTATCCTCATAACTTGACTAAAAATGCTTCTATTGCGACAAAACTTTATCATGGTGCTCTAGAGATATACCGAACCGGTTCTGTTCTATATCATATAAATGGGGTCAAATGTCAGGACATAGCAGCGAGATTTATTCCACAGCCATTAACCCCATAACTTGACTAAAAGTGCTTCTATTGCGACAAAACTTTAGTATGTTGTTCCGGATGTATACTGAACCGGTTCTGTTTAATATCATCGAAATGAGTCAAAGATCTGGACACAAGAGCGAGATTTATTCCACAGCCATTATCCTAATAACTGGACCCAGCAAAAACACAAGTGCTGGGTAACTGCTGGCCACCCGCTGGTAGTGATGGATCACTGCTGGCTGAAATCTGCCGCTCACGGCCCGGTAGCGGTCCGTTGCTGGCAGCGCTATCAGTTGGCGAGCCATTGATGGCCCTGCAGCATCGCCGTGAATTGTGGGCCTCCAAGCAAGTGCCAATAGTGACCCGTTGCTGGTTATCAATGCAACCCCAACAGCAGGTGGAAGCAACGGGACTGCGCATGCGCAGAAGCAACACTTGTTGTGTCTATCATGGTTCCAGTTAGTTGAAGACGACGCTATCGCCATCGTGTTATTTTAGTGGATGTTAAGAAAAAAATCCGTATGTAGAGAGGCGAATTAATTTCCTAATGAAATTCCACGTCGACGAAGATATCAGATTAAGCCATGAAATACTAGATTACAGCAATGAAATACACCCACTCCATTCCCATGAACAACAATTCATGGAATGGAGTGGGTGAACAGCAAAAAAAAATTGAAACCGCTTGAAACAAATGTCCTGGAAAACTATTAAAAAAACGTTTGTTGGAAGAAAAAAAAAAGAAAAAAAAGCAACGCTATGTGGATATAATGTACTCATCCATGGGTTGAATACACAAGACTGGGAGGAATTCGCTTCTAAAAATAACGAGCAGTAAAATGCAATATCTTTCCTCTTTAAACCAAATGTAGCTTCGGACAACGGAAAGAAAAGATATAAAATTAAAAATGTAACAGAATGTGATATGAATCCGGGTAAATACACTATCTACCAACAAGTAATTGGACACCCCTGCAATCGACGATATCTGCGGTCCTGATACACGTCACGGCCGCCGCCGTTAAATGTCGTGTGGGAAACAACAACGCAACCAGTAGCTTGCAAGATACCACGCAGTTCAGAGCTCTCTGATTTCGAGAAAGGTGTAATCGTCGGGTATCACAGAAATGGCCGATCGATACGTGACATATCCAGAGAGTTTAAGTACCCAAAATCGACAGTGACCTATGTGATTGGCAAGTGGAAGATGAGAGGTGACTGTCGGAATGTGCCCCGACCCGGCAGACCCACAAAACTGGGAGTTAGAGAACGACGAGTGCTGGCCAGAGAAATTTGGAAGAACCGCACCACATCGATGGGCCACATCCACGAGGAGTTTCAACAGGCATCCGGGAGTGTTCTTTCGATGAATACCATCCGTAAGGATGCCCATCTGTTGAGTTACCATGGACGTGCTGCCGCCCACAAGCCTTTGATCAACAAGTCCAATAGCGCTATTCGGCTAACGTGGTGAAAAGAACGTCGACATTGGACCGTTGAACAGTGGAAACAGGTTCTCTGGAGCGACGAATCAAGGTTCACCCTCTACCGTTCGGATGGAAGGGTCTGGATTTGGCGTCTGCCTGGAGAACGCCTCCTTCCGGAATGTATTGTGCCAACTGTGAAGTTCGGCGGCGGTGGAATTGTGCTATAGGGGTGTTTCTCCTGGTATGGCATGGGACCCTCGGTCGCAATTCCTGGTAGACCCAACGCCGAGACCTACTGCACCGTTTCGGATGACCATGCGCTTCCTACGTTGTGGCAGTTTTACGGGGTGGACCCATGTTACTTTCAGGATGACAATGCCACCTGTCATGTTGCGAGGTCCATCATGGCTTGGTATGGTGACAATGGGGTTAATCGAATGGACTGGCCTGCGCAGAGCCCGGACCTTAACCCTATCGAACACCTGTAGGGCGAGTTGGAGCGTCGTCTTAAGGGGTGCCCCCACCGTCCAAAATCGTTGAAGGAACTGACCTGTCTTCTCCAAGCCGAGTGGAAGAAATTACCGCTAGCCGTCGTACAACGCCTGGTTGAGAGTATGCCCAGGAGGGTCGCAGCTGTAATCGCCGCTCGTGGAGGCTCCACTAACTATTGAAGGTGAATAAACTTCGTTTTCCTTTGCTATCACAGGTGTCCAATTACTTGTTGGTAGATAATGTATATAATAATTCAACAATCTCTTTTCAAGACGACAAAAGACAGTACAAAACTTTGAAAAGCGACTCTAAGTATGTACACTCCTTGAAAATGAGTGAAGTTCCCTTTAGGTAAAAAAAAAAACTATCGTTATGTTGAAACAATAAATTTATGAATTATATGAAACTGACTTTTATGAAAAATATCTCGCAATATTGTAAAATGAGAGAGGGAATCCATTCGATTACATATTCCACACAAGACAGATAGCTTCAAGCACACGCGCGTGAGTGGCAAGTGAGTCCGGTCGGTAGGGAGCTCAGTTAACACGCCAACGGCAGAGGTTCGTATTTACCCAGATCCAAACGGGAGTTTTTCCGGTCTGTTGAGAAAATTTCCCCAGCGCAGTGCTGTAATTCACAAGTTTCGTAAGCGCAAAAAAAAAAAAAAAGTTGTAGCTTTTGGGAACTGTGGTTATCCTTGATTTTTTTTTTTTTTTTTTTTTTATGGCTACTACTGAGAAATTGGCGGACAAGATTCGGCAAGCCACCAGTTACGTCACGTGGTTGCCGGCTGCCCCTACCGGCAAACTAGCGGACCACATTAGGCTAGCCATCATTTCTGGCCCGTGCTTGCAGGGCCGCTGAAGCGCCACTTATGGCAGCTACTGTCTGTGATGGACAACTGATGGCCCTGTTGTGGCATATGACAACTGATGGGGTGGCAGCTGTTGGCCTGAACTGCTGGCCCTTCTGTTGGCCGCCCGGACATTTTATTGACGGTTCGGAAGCGGCAACATAGTGCTGGGCCATTGCTGGCAGTGCTGGCCCAGCAAGACTGTTTTTGCTTCAGAGTAATGATTTCTGGTATGTTGGAAAGCGTATCATAATCAATGCATTGCAAAATTTTACTAACTTGTTTTGCAGGTTGCGGGCATCTGAAACCTTTCATAATTTTCAACACTTTCAGGGCCATCTTTAAAACATTGATTTATACCACTCATAAACTTGTGCACGACTCATATAATCCTTCCCATGGACTTTCTGTAATTTTGAACATGGGTCTTTTGCAAGTTTCGCTAAGTTTTTGACAAATCTGATGCAAATTTGGAGATCAATTTTTACCGACATGACAAACGAGATGAATAGTTTCGCACACGTAAGAACAACGCACTACAGTAAAAAAAAAAAAAAAAAACATACGAGCATAGAGACGTGACTCACGGCATATACGTAGTAGGCTCCAAGATTAACCTGTGCCAAATCGCTTCCTGCTGTGTCGCACGATTTGTACTTATGCAACCAGTTTGGACACTTTTTGGTCACCCCACATTTATTCATAAACAACACATTGCACTTATTCGCGTCACTCACGATCACATTGAGCCACATTTACTAATTTCTAACTTTGAGCAGTTCTTTAATAAATTTAATTTTCGTAAAGTCAATGAAAAAAGATATGTGAGTCATAAAAGTAAATATTTAGTAAGCTATATGGCTGTTGTAACAGCCATAGCTTACTAAATATTTCGACTGTTTAGGTTTTAATAAAGCTACATTTATTTTTATTATTACTACTGTATATTGTTCAGATTTACCCGAACGTTAGAAATGACATGGGCATCGAAGAAATATAATGTAGCTAAGAAAGCCCATCTGCGCATGAGCAAGCTAAAATCTGACCTCAACATAGAAAGAAAAGCTGAATCGCATGTGTGTTAGTGAGGTAGATTTGTAACTTTTGGTCTAGGATATTTACAGGTTACACTCCATCGTGTAATACATCATATTAAAACTCTCGTCAACTGCATAGCAAGTAACACCCCCCCCCCTCCTTTGGGGACGGGGTCGAGAGGAATCTAAATTTCCGTCCAACGCGACACACCATTTTCATAGCAGCAAAAATGAATTTTTGTAAAAAAAATTATCATTTTCGCATCAGGTTTCCCTAATTTACGCAGATTGCAATGTGATATCGTTGCGTTCATACAAAACGTAATCAAATAATGTTCGACGTTAGTTTAGTAAAGTATATTGTTGAGTAACAGTGAAATTAGCTATTGTTGAGCAGCTTTATGTAACAGTATTCAAAACTCAGATTTCAACAATGGTTTTGACTACTTTCGTTACCCATTTTCGTTACATCAAAATTTTTTACTTGGAATTTACTTTGCTACTGTTGGAAAAGATCCGTAGCATCAAAAGGAATCAAACAGACTAAATGCTTTTTTATAATCGCCTCCATCATGAAATTTGGAAGAATTCTTTTTTTTTTTTTATGTTAATTTGACCATTTTCCGTGCATTTTTTCACTTAATATGATATTTTTGCCATCGCATGTAGCGCTTGTAGAAAAATGTTTCGAAAAAAAAAACTCACCATATATTTTCTGATAATGTACAATTTTACTAGGGGGATTAATGTAATATAATTTGCGCATTTTAGGGTAGAATGCGATATTTTTTTCTCTGTTGAATACGTGGCCATGGTTTTCCACTTTTTCATGATATAGAATTCTCTATTTCAGAAACAGAGTCGTAAAAAACAATTGAAAAATACAGCATGCTCCCTGCATTTGGGTGGACACGATGTCTTCCCACATTTCAAAATTTTTCAGAAAGTTATACGTAATCTTTGAATATTTCCGAACATTCTTAAAAATGAGTGCTTCTCGATAAGCCATTTGTACGCAGAAACTCTCTCTCTCTCTCCCTTTCTCACACACACACACACACACTCTCTTTATCTCCCTATCTTTCTTTATCTATTTCCCTATCTTTCTTAATCTATTTCCCTATCTTTCTTAATCTATCTCCCCTCTCTTGCTATCTCCCTCTCATCCCTCTCACTCTCTCTATCTCCCTCTCTCCCGCTATATTCCTCTGTCTCTCTCCATCTCTATCTCCCTCCCTCTCTCTATATATATATCTCCTTGTCTCTATCTGTCTATGTTTTTATCTTCCTCTGTCTTCCTCTGTCTCCCTCTCTCTATCTCTCCCTTTTAATCTCTCTCTTAATCTCTCTCTATCTGTCTATCCCTCAATATGTCTCTCTCTGTCCCCTCTCTATCTGTTTATCTATCTATCTATCTATCTATCTATCTATCTATCTATCTATCTATCTATCTATCTATCTATCTATCTTCTCATATCTCCCTACTTCTATTTCTATTTCACCATCTCTCTCTCTCTCTCTCTCTCTCTCTCTCTCTCTCTCTCTCTCTCTCTCTCTCTCTCTCTCTCTCTCTATTTCCCCCATCTCTCTCACTTTCCCTCCCTCCCTCTCTCCCTCTATCTCCCTGTCTCTATCTATCTACACTGCTGGCCACCCAAAATGCAACACCAAGAAGGAAGCATCCGATTGGCCTAAAATTCACAGCATGCGTCGCCCGCGAGAGGACATGCAAACGATTAGCATTGCAGGGCATATGCAAATCATATGCTCCCGGCATGCCACCGAGAAGCACTATAAGAAGGATGCACAAAAGGCGGGGTGTAAGTAGTGAAAGTGTGCTGTGCTGCCGGACCTGTGCGTGGGAAGCTTCCTGATGCCTCGTCGCAGAATACGGCAGTCATTCCAGCACGTTTCGGAGTTCGACAGAGGACGAATAGTGGCTTATCGCGACAGCGGTTTATCGTACCGAGACATCGGCAGCCGTGTTTGACGACATCCAGCCACAGTGAGGCGAGTATGGATTCGGTGGGTGCAGGAGGGATGGACGGCCCGACGTGAGCGATTGCCTCAGCCGCGGCACACCACCGAACGAGAAGACCGGCATGTTGTGCGGCGGGCGTTGACGGCTCGCACCGCCACATCCCGAACGTTAGCGCAGGAATTAGGGGGTGTTGCGCAACAACCTGTGCCAGCACGTACCGTTCGACGTCGTCTGCAGGAGCGGAGACTTGTCGCACGGTGCCCATTGCTCCGATTACCATTGACGTTACACCACCGGCGAGTGCAGCGGCAGTGGGCCGTTGAACGCCGCACCTGGACTAGGAAATGGGACGACATTGTCTTCCCCGACGAATCCCGCTTCTTCCTGCAACATCACAATGGTCGGATCCACGTGTGGCGGCACAGCGGCGAGAGACTATATAACGCCTGTATTATGAATCGCCATACCGGTCCGTCGCCTGGCGTAATGGTTTGGGGTGCTATTAGATATGACATCAGCACCTCTCTGGTACGCATCGCCGGTACACTCAACAGCCACCTTTACATCTCCGACGTTTTGGAGCCTGTAGTCCTGCCTTACCTTCAGGACCTGCCAGCGGCCACGTTTCAACAGTACAATGCGCGCCCACACGTAGCACTCATCGTGCAACAATCTTCACGGCCCACCAGGTGTCACTGCTGCCGTGGCCAGCCTGTTCTCCCAATATGTCGCCCATCGAACACGTCTGGTTGCTGATCAGCAACCGAGTGGCCCGGCAAGCACCACCCGTGGCTATGCCTGATGAACTGTGGCAACGTGTGGAAGCAGCCTGGACCGACATACCCCAAGCCCACATACAAAGCCTCTTTCGTTCGATGCCGCAGCGTGTAGCGGCCGTTGTTGCCAGCCATGGGGGCCACACGAACTATTGATGTCTGCGTGTTCCGCAAGTCGCACGGGCCTGTAAGCTCAATCGTTTCATGTTTATATCTGTTGTTATGTGTCCAGTAAATCTGGCTTTGCTATCTCGTTTCCTTCTTGGTGTTGCATTTTGGGTGGCCAGAGTGTATGTCTTTATCTTCCTGTCTCTATCTCTCCTCTGTCTCTATCTCCCTGTCTCTATCTCTCCCTCTTAATCTCTCTCTATCTGCCTCTATTTATTTATCTCTCAATATGTCTCTCTCTCTCTGTCCCCTCTCTCTCTCTCTCTGTCTATCTATCTCTCTGTCCATCCATCTATCCATCTATCTTTCTATGCATCTATCCATCCATCTATCTATTCACCTATCTATCCACCTATCTCATATCTCCCTACCTCTATCTCTATTTCACCCTGTCTCCCTATTTATCCCCGCCTCTCTCTCTTTCAATTAGGAAATTTTATACTCTTTATGACTATCTCCGATCCTATCACTTTCTGATTCATGCATAAAAGGAATTTTGAAAATATTCAATTTGTAAAATTAAATAAGATCCTCCTTAGGCACCACTTTAATACAGGTTTGAAAAAATTCTAAGTAAATGAAACTAAAAGTGATTAGAAAATTCATGTAGAGTTCTGAAATGCTCTCGTATGCGTAGCTTTTGACTGCGCTTGACCCATTTCGAAAAAACATGATCGCGACGTCAATTCCAACCAGTGTTTCTTTCAGGCATACATCCAGGGGGCAAAGCCCTCCCGAAAACGACCCCCCCCCGAGATATTTGAGGTTACCGAGCACAATTTTAATAAATTCAGGCTATGATGAAAAAAGAAGTTTCGTTTCTTTTTATGAAACAAATATTTCTTCAATTTTATTTTTTTTAAATATTTGTTCAAATGATACTAGTTATAGTTTATTTTATTAAAACGTGTATTACGACGCATGGTATTCTTCAAAATATAATAAGTAGACTAATCATACCTAATTGTCTGGGAATCGTGATTCAGGAACAAGAGTGCGTTGAATGCATTTTAACAGATAAAAATTTCAAGCCTGCGGATCCTCCCCCTTCCTTCCTTTAGCTGAAAACAGTTTGTTATTCCTGAAATGTTTGAAAAAGTAATTACTATATCAGATTTGTATATATAATTTTTCTTCGGGGAGGGGGGTGACAAAAAAAGGAAGTTTTTGAAATCCACCATCTGGAACAAAAGTAAAGTTAATGAAAAATTGAAGAAAAATTAAAGCATATTTTTCTAATGTAAGCTGATACATTTTATTAAATTAGGGCATTTTTTTCTAATGTAAGTCGCATTTTAACCGAAAACAAAAAAATGAAGAGCATTTTCCATTTGCTATATATTTTCCCCTCTAAATGCGCCCCTGTGCTATATATACAGTAATTACTTCTACATATATATAAATATAGTAGTTAAAATTATATATATATAGCAAATGGAAAACTTGCCCCCTCTAAGGTTCCATTTGCTCCCCCGGCCAATAAGTCCTGAAAGAAACATTGATTACAATTTTGGTGCCAAAGAATATTTATTTAATAATTCAAGAACACAGGTAACTTATCCAAAATGCTTTTTAAAAAAATCTTCCAAAAGGTACACAGTACGGATTCACCGACGATGTATCAAAATGTACTTTTCCTAACTCTCATTTCAAAAACATTTTTTTTTCTCTTTATTTTTGTCGAGTTCTCATAACATCTTATATAGATTTACTTTTGGTGTGTAACACAGCACTGAATATTTTGCAAAGGAATCATATGTGCAAACAAATTCGAAGGAAATTAATGAACTGTTGTTGTTCTAAATGTCAAAGACTCTACTCTAATTCGTCCCCGAGCTTGCCTCAACAACGGGGATTTTCTGGAAACACTCATACTCTAGTTCCTCGAAATGACACAGATGGCGCTGACTGTCTGCAATTCAGAGTAGAAACCGATGCATCTCTTTAAAGAACAGCTTAAAAAATACTGAATAACTTTTGAAAATAAATAACCACTTGTTTAGAAGTAGAGAAATGTTTAACCTTTTTAGTGAACTGTAAATTTCTAAGCGTGATGTGTAAAAATTTAATTGCATGAGAAATAAAGTATGCAAGTATTTTCTTGTAAATATATTGTGAAGGTTAGTTCGTATGCTCATTATATAGATGAATAAATATTTCATAGAAAGATTTAAAAAAATACTTTGTAAACCTTTTCTACTAGATACTATTTGATTCATTCACAAGATTTGTGAAATCATAGTGTATTATCTTGACATGCAGCAAAACGTTGGATATGAACCGACGAAGTGAAAATTTCCCTTTTATGGCCACCCATGGAAATTGTTCAAGATTGTTCGTCGGTACAGCCAGAAAAAAAAAAAAAAAGGAAAACATAAAAACATACGGGGAGCGGAAACGTTTAAGGCCGCCCCGGTGGCGCAGTGGCTTATGACCATTCGTCCGGCGGAAGGGGTTCTGGTTCGAATCCCGGAGAGGCATGAATGTTGTGTTTGTCTTACGGCACTGGCTCTCTCCCTTCCCTGGAACCAGTGACCCTAAATTAGGGTCGGACGACTGCTTATAGCCCATTGAGTTGCTCACGGTAGTCGTTAAAATTCCAATAAAAAAAAAAAAAACATTTAGAGCTCCGAATAGCGTGGACATAGGTCCCCTGGCCTTCTGTTATATGTAGCGTTAATCATAATATAATAAGATGTATGGATATACTGTGTGTGTATGTAGTCAAATAAAATTTTTGATTTTTTTTTTCTTCTAACAGAAAAATTAGAAGGGAATATTTTCTTTTACATATACTGAAAAAGATTTGCCAAACTGAAGAACTAATTTTCTTATCAAGGAAGTTAGAACAAGTTCTAATATTAGTATTGTAACGGGCAGGTAAAAACAACAGAACTACAGAACTTTCAATATCCTTGATGTTGAAGGGGGGGAGAATGGGTATTTTCCGTTCAAAGGACAAGTAAAAGGGGGACATACAAAACGAAGTAAAACTAATTAGCGCATTCTCTGTCTGTGCCTGAGCTGAGGTCTGTTGATATATATCGTCATTATTCAACCATTTTCAATCATCCGCTGGAGGAAGCTGTACCCAAATCTTTTCCACAAGTCTGTTTTGAGCAATTTTTTTTTTTTTTCATGTCACGTTGGTATTCTTTGGAGTTTCATCCACTCATCTCCCACGTGGTCTTCTGGATTTTTTCCTGTTTTTTTTAGTATGCAGTTTAGTATTTCAGTTGTTCAACAGTGGTAAGTTCTATCAAAATGTTTAGCCCATTGCCACAAAAATGTCTTTATTTTGATCATGCCGTCACCCACGCTTGCCATTTTGCTGATCCATTTTCCTGATTCACACCATGCTGTTTTTCTTGGTCACGCCGAGTCTACATTTTTTCATCCTTCTTAGGGTTCTCTGCAGGATGTGTCATCTGTTTTAGTTAAAGTCCATGTCTATGATCCATAAGTGAGAACCAGAAGGATGCATTGATTAAACATTTTCTTTTTTTTTTTTTTAAGACAATGAAAAATTTATGTTGAGAATTTTACTGTTCGATCCAAATGCACTCCATCTAAGGTTTATGCGCATATTAATTATTGGGCTATCGGAAAAGTAATGACGTATTTTAGTTATGTTTTGCAAAGGTCATTTATTGATAGAAAGAACAAAGATCAATCAATGATATAATGCCCGTTTTGTTCGATAACCTTTTGCCATCTTTCAGTGAGCTGCAGAATGCCTCGTTCATAGAAGAACCTGTCTTTCGTGGCGAAAAACTGTACAAGGTGCTGATTTACAGCCTCATCTGAATTTAACATTATACCACGCAAAGACTGTTGAAGAGAGCGAAACAAGTGAAAGTCTGACGGCGCATGGTCAGGCGAGTATGCTGGGTGTGGCAACACATCCCACCTAAGCTCCAATAATTTTTGGCGGGTGATCAAACTTGTGTGTGGTCTCGCGTTGCGTGATGAAACATAACACCTTTACGATGAACGAGCTCTGGACGTTTCTGGATGATGGATTCGTTCAAACTGTCCAATTGCCGACAGTACACATTCGAATTGATTGTTTGGTTCCGTGGTAGGAGCTCGAAAAACAAGACATTTTTAAAATCTCAACACACTGAGACCAAAACCTTCCACTGATAAATGTTTGCTTTCGATGTCGTTTGAGGCGAGGCAGCACGTCGGGACCAAGACCGTTTGCGCAGCACATTGTTGTACACAATCCACTTTTCGTCACCAGTTATCAGTCGCTTCAAAAAAGGATCGTTTTCCTCACGTTTAATGAGCATATCGCAGATGTTTATACGCGCCGTCAATTAAGCTTCTTTGAGTTCATGAGGAACTCACACATCGAGCTTGCTTACCTATCCCAGCTTCTTCAGGTGGTCGTTAACGCTTGAATGATGGATGTGCAATGTGTCTGCAATCTCTCGTGTCGTGTAACATGGGGTTGACCTGATCAATGCCTTGATTTTGTCGTCATCAACCTCGGTTGGCCTCCCGGACGGAGGAGCATCGTTGAGGTCAAAATCACCAGCACGGAAATTTACGGACCACCGCTGGCACTGACGTTCTTGTAGAGCACTATTACCGTACACTTTATGCAACTTTTTACAAGCTTGACGCACGTTCTTCCTTTTACGGGAGTAAAACAGTAAAATATGGCAAAAATGCACAGTTTGGTCTTCCATCTTCAACTTGATGTTAAATCTCCGCAAATCAACCAAATCGCTCACTATTCTTTTTAGACTGCAGCTAGAACTGGTACCTGTCGAATGCCATAGCGACAACAGAGCTGCATATGCTTCTAGTGCTTTCGAAACCGCCCAACCGCCATCGGGTGCCAAATTACGTCATGACTTTTCCGACAACCCAATACTTCTTCAATGCAGCCTCCGCTTAATATCAGTTATGCAAGGTAGATGTAGGCATCAGTTACTTATAAATTTGCCTGATCAACGTCTATTTCTTAAGCGTACGTGAAAGCACCGCAGGTGAATTTGTTTTCTATAAGTTCATCCTCGATTCCATTTCTTCACTCTTGGCAGGAACTTCCTGGATCATACTCTGCAATTTTGAAGGGTTACTTGCTAAAGTGACTATGTCACCATCAAAGCGAAGGTAGGTTACATAATCTCCATTAATCTTCATTATGTTGTCTTCCCAGCTGAATGATTGAAAGACAATCTACCATATGGCATTGAAGGGCTTGGGAGATATGGTGTTACCTTGTCTTCCAGAATAATAACGCAAGGAACTTTACACCAGTTATACATAAGATAGTATAACTATACTATATAGTAATCCGAATTTTTTGGGGTAGACTAAAAATCAGTTTTCAAGCTTTCGCACATCAACCAGATGGCTTTTTCAAGGAAGAAAGGCAGAAAACTGCAAAGGCGTTCCACGTTGCTCTGAGAGTGCACAACCTAAATAATAACAAAAGGAACTTTATACCAATTATACACAAGATAGTATAAATATACTAGTAATCTGAATTTATTGGCGTAGAATAAAAATCAAAGTTTCCAAGCTTTCGCACATCAACCAGATGACTTTTTTAAGGAAGGTAGACAGCAGTTTTCTGTCTACTTTCCTGGGAAAAGCCATCTGGTTGATGTGCGAAAGCTTGGAAACTTTGGTTCTTATTCTAAGCCGATAACTTCGGATTACTAGTGTAATTATTCTATCCAATGCCCTTTCTAGTTTTTATACGTGATATGTCCTCAAACAGTCGCACCTTTCCAGTTGCATTTTCATAGATGTCATTAATAATATTAATGTGTGTATCTTAAGTATTTCAGGATTTTAAAGACATTATAACTGCTAATGGTTCGATGTAATCAACGGCCTTTTGATGATGTGCATATTCCCCAAGCAGTGCTTGGAAGAAGCCGTTGTCTATAGTTTGGTCTACACGCACCTGTTCATTTTAGCTAGACATGTCCCACATCATGCAACTACCTCAACCGACCTGGACAGTCGATGCCGTACGTATAGATACACAGCAACATGTTACTGACGACAAATACGGACTCGACTATCGATAGAATGGAGTATATGTCGTGCTTCATCGGACCAGCACACCTGCTTCCACCAGTCTTCTATCTTCCAATTCGCATGTTATTTGCACCACACGAGCTGTTTCCTTTGATTAGTTGTTGTTAAGAGAGGGCAGCATATAGGGTTCCTGCTCATGTAGTCCATCCTTGCTAGAGTGAGATTTATGGATCTGGTTAACCCATATTGTATTGAGCCGTCAACTACGAAACCCTACTGCGTAGATTGCCCTCTGAAATCTATCTTTCACCTCCATTTACATTTGTTTTGCTGGTTGACTGTTTCGTCATTCAGGCACCACTCATGGTACAGCTTAACCATGGATGCTCTCGAACACCCCACAAACATAGCTCTTTCCGAAATGGAAGTATATCTTTTGGTGCATTCAAAATTTAGCCTTTCGCGAACTCTGACAAATACTTGGTTTTACCCATCACGTCCGTAACTTCGCTCTCAACTGATCCACTAACCTCTTATATACCTACGGGATACGTCCTTCTCCTCGTTACACCCGTATCAGGTATGACTCCTTTTGAATACGGATGACCGTAATTCAGTGGGACACTCAATGTACAACGCTTGTACAACAACATCACGTACCCTTTAGGAAATAAATACAATAATCGTATCTAGCTCGCTGACCTAATAACTGACACCTTTTCACAGCAGCACAGATCACATATGTGCTTATTTTACTGACTTGACTGACTGCCAGTGAATTCCTAAATCAATAAACTCTTGGGAGTACCGATGTAACGTTTAGTTCAGAGAGTATAGCAAGAGATAACCAAGCATTCTTATAAAATACCGTAAACAAAAATAGAAAGTAAAATAGGTAATATACATGTTCGTCGCATGCTCTTATATTAAACAGTTTGCGCATTTCCAATGCATGTGCTCAGAGGTGGGATCAAGAATTATCGGCCAGTATTCCTTCTAGAGTGACGCTGCGCAGAGCTGGGCACGCAACCGCCGTCTGCTTCTAGTTGTGTTGCTAATTCTTTTGTGTAATCGTGTGCAATAGCATGCGATTGAACAAATCACGTTTTCTTCTCTGTAACTAGAACTAGTTTTACATCTAATTCTAGTTAGAGAAATGTCTCATAAAAGCGATTGCATTTACATTGAAAAACGTGTCAAAAACATTTTTCTTTGAAGCACATTTCAAAACACCTTTGAGTTGAAGTGCAGAGCTTCCGCTTTGCCACAGCGTTTAAATTTTCAACCCACTTCATGGACAAGTTGCACAGACTGTGAAGTGGATTATTTTCTTTTCAGCTGGAGGTATATGCACAGAAAAATGTGTTTCAGGGAGTCAGGATGGTCGCGTTGTTTCTAGCGGACGTTATTCCTGGAAAAATGCTCGGCTGAACAACTCATTTTTCTTGTATCCCATTGATTACGTCATGCTTCAACTGCCAAAAAGTTTTTATTTTTTTTTATTTTACCAGAACTAAGCTTACGTCTCACGAAAAATCCACCGAAAATCATGAAGTCCACAAGGTGAAGGATCAGCTTGAGATATAATCTGACACTTTTACAACTACGTATCAATTTATTCACTGGCGTAACTCGGGAGCCTTCCTTTGAATAGCATAAAGAAGGTAAGTAATATTCTAGCAAAGGTATTTAAGCTTCTCAAAAACACCGGGCAATGCCTGCTAGAAAATACCGCACTAAGCACAGTTACGTACTAGGTACTTTCACTGTACGATATTATAAGCAGGAAGTCGAGATTTTTCTGTGACTAAGAAAGAAACGGTCTGAAAAAAAAAAAAAAAAGAAACCTGGTTATATATGTACATGCATATTTTCCCTTCCCTAAGTAATACAAAAGCATGAATCCAGATATTTTTTTCCTTCACTTCACCAAGCGTTCACGAAAAAGAGCAAGAAACTAGAAGATGTGATGAAGATATTTGTACCATTCCCTGATTAATACCGCACTAAGATGATATTTGATAGAAAAAGTGAACAACGAAAGATGATAAGGGAATGATGTTGTATGATGATAATACTTTGGCAGTCTATCAAAGAGACAATTGAAGTCTGCCCATGAGAGACAATTGAAGTCTGCCGAGATCCGGTTCTCCCAACAAGGGTAAATCACAACTAAATCGATATAATTATATTTTTATGACGTCATCAAATATACGAGAGACAATTGAAGTCTGCCGAGAGAGCCTTTCTTCAATGAGTATACACACTACGAACGAGCACAAGGATTGGATAGTCGATAAAATTGATTCCTGTCATCAAATATATGAGAGACAATTGAAGAGACATTTGAAGTCTGCTGAGATCCGGTTCTCCCAACTCTTGCACAGCTGTCACACTGATGATAAGGGAAGATGATAAGGGAATAATATTTGTACCATTCCCTGATTAATACCGAACTAAGATGATATTTGATATATCAACGATGATATTTGTACCATTCCCAGAAAATACCGTACTAAGCACAGTTACGTACTAGGTACTTTCACTGTACGATATTATAAGCAGGAAGTCGAGATTTTTCTGTGACTATGAAAGAAACGGTCTGAAAAAAATAAGAAACCTGGTTATATATGTACATGCATATTTTCCCATCCCTAAATAATACAAAAGCATGAACCCAGATATTTTTTTCCTTCCCTTCACCAACGTTGGCGAAAGAGATCAAAAAACTAGAAGATGTTATGAAGATATTTGTACCATTCCCTGATTAATAGAAAAGCATGAAACCGGAGATCTTTTCTGCTATTTCTTAGAGTTCAAAAGAAAAAAGAAACGGAAGATTCCTTGAAGATATTTTTTTCTTCATCAATATGGATCAAAGGCGCAAATATGAATGCAGTTTTCAATGCTTAAATGATGGAAAAACACGAACGTAAATATATTTTCTGCTATTCGCGGTGTCTTCAAAAAGCACGAAAACAGTTATTTTCCAAACTTATCGCTTCTTTAGATAAAATCCCTTCATCGGAAAAGAAGTTGCAACAGGCAGATTTTGCGAAGGAAATAATAAAAAAAAGACTTGCTTACAAATTCTAAAAGCGTTATAAACATAACACAAAATTTTAATCTCGCCCTAGCAAAACATTTCGTGCCACCGACATCATGCATCAACGACATCATGCGTTAACGGGATGTATCACAAATTTTAATCGTTGATGATAGAATGTTTTGCATTAAGTGATGCACTGAAGAGATCAATAAGTAATAAAACCCTACCGATTCCTCCCCGCCCCCTCCAAAAAAAGGTTACAGATAACAACAACAGCAACAAAAATCTAGGCATAATTTTGAGGTGTACGAAAAAAGTATTACATTTCTAATATCGAAATGTACTTGCTCAGAGCCTTGTAACAATCAATGCTTATACGTATTTCAAAGTGCGAACTATCGTGTTCAAGATGTTGTACTCACCTTTCGGCAATATGTTCAACCCCGATACGGTACCATACCAGACTTAAGCTTACGAGAACTTGTGTGGTAATAGTTGTTTGTGGAGTCATCATCATCATCAACCATTATCAATCCACTGCTGGACGAAGGTCTCCCCAAGTTTCTTCCACAACGATCTGTCTTGTGCCAGTCTCCTCCATGTTATTCCCGCATATTTACGAATTTCATCCACCCATCTCCCATGTGGTCTTCTTTTGGGTCTCTTCCTGTCCCTTGGAATCCAATCTAAAATTTCGGCTGTCCATCGATGGTCTGTCCTTCTGGCAGTATGTCCAGCCCATTGCCATTTCAGGGATTTAACTCTGATCATGATGTCTTCCACTCTTGTCATTTTTCGGATCCTCGAGTTCCTCTTCTTATCTCTCCTGGTTACACCAAGCATGCACCTCTCCATGCTGCTTTGAGTTGTCTGCAGCCTTTGTATGTCTCTTTTACTTAAGGTCCACGTCTCTGCACCATACTTAAGCACTGGAAGGATGCATTGATCAAACACTTTTCTTTTAAGACATAATGGCATATTGCTCTTGAAAATTATGCTGTTTCTTCCAAAAGCTCTCCATGCAAGTTTTATACGCCGATTAATTTCTTCATCAATATGACCCTCACTTGATATCTGCTGTCCAAGATAAACGTGCGTATCTGTTATCTCCAGCTTTTCTCCATCAATCGATAAATCTTCATTTCTTGTAAAAGCATTGAACATCACTTTTGTCTTCTGAAATTTCTTTTTTAATCCCACTTTGTTATATTTGATAATTATTTATGGTTCAAAGTAATGCACAAACGTAGACACGGTAAAGCACTCTTCTGACTAAAGCGTAAACCTGCTGCAGTAGTAACTTGCTTCACTGTAAAGCACAACTCCGATTAAAGCGTAAACCAGCTCCAGTAACTTGCTTCACGGTAAGGCATTCTTCCGACTAAAGAGTAAACCTTCTGCAGTAACTTGCTTCAATGTAAAGTCCTCTTCTGACTAAGGCGTAAACTTGCTTCACTGTAAAGCTTACTGAGTTACTCAGACGAATCCTGGATAGCTTCCCTTAGTACAGCTGTGAACTTAATTAACATGAATAAATTAATTAACCACTAAAACCAAAACGGCCAGAAAAATGTTAAATTATTCGTACTTACTAAGTTCAGTCTCTTTATTCGTCAAGAAGAAGGAGTACAGCGAAACAGCCTGCTCATTCAGACAGTTTAGTCACAGAACGTGGGCAAAGAGACACAATATTTTTTTTTCAGAAATACACAATACTGAGTTTGCAATCCTCTTTTTCAGAAATACACAATACTGAGTTTGCAATCCTCTTTTTCAGAAATACACAATACTGAGCAATTCCCAACAATTTACATCGTCGCGCTCCAAAACAGTATATCCGTAAAATATTAGCGTAAAATATTAGCAACGTGTGGCACACATGGGAGCGACTACACAAATCAGAGTGAATTCGTGAATATCTTCAAATCAAATCAAATCGTCTTTTTGCTACAAATCCCGAGATACATTTCAAATCAGCAACTCTTTATTACGTCATTAGCCTTTGACTTGTTGTCAGGTTGCCAAACACAAATTCGCCGAGATGATGTAGCGTTCACACTCTAAAACGTTTAAAGAGAATATACCAAACTTTACAGTTTGGTATATTCTCTTTAAACGAGAATATACCAGTTACATAAGAACTAAGGAAGAATGTTAAATTAGTGTACGTTACAATCTCTTGACATCCACGTTCGAGGTTGTCCAAATCAGCGAAGTGCCTACCACTGCGACAATGTACCATCAGCCGAAACAGATGATAATCAGAAGGGGTGAAAGAAGCTCGATATTTTCTAGTTCGTAAAATTTTGCCTCTGCCCAAACAGTAGTACGAGGCTTGGCGTTGTTCTGTTAAAAGTCCGCCTTTCTTTGGTTGATAAAAGCATGGTACCGTTGCTTCAGTTTGCTGTTCATCCGACACTGCTGCTCGGAATGTAGTTCGGTTTTGACATCCGAAACATCCGGAAAAGGCTCCAAAATTGATCACATCCCTGTACTTTCACTAGACACAACGGAAGACCTTTTCGAAAGTTTGGCTTTTCGGGACAGGTAAAGCTGATTCATGAAAGTTTGAGTTTTGGGGACAAGTAAAGCTAATTCGTGAAAGTTTGGTTTTCGGTGACAGATAAAGCTGATTCGTGAAAGTTTGGCTTTTAGAGACAGGAAAGCTGATTCATGAAAGTTTGGATTTTAGGGATAGGTAAAGCTGATTCGTGAAAGTTTGGCTTTTGGGGACAGGTAAAGCTGATTCGTGAAAGTTTTGGTTTTGAGTACAGATTAAGCTGATTCGTGAAAATTTGGCTTTTATGGGACAGGTAAAGCTGATTCGTGAAAAGCTTTTGGGGACAGGAAAGCTGATTCATGAAAGTTTGGATTTTAGGGATAGGTAAAGCTGATTCGCGAAAGTTTAACTTTTGGGGACAGGTAAAGCTGATTCGTGAAAGTTTGGGTTTTGAGGACAGGTTAAGCTGATTCGTGAAAATTTGGCTTTTGGGGACAGGTAAAGCTGATTCGTGAAAATTTGGCTTTTGGGGACAGGAAAGCTGATTCATGAAAGTTTGGATTTTAGGGATAGGTAAAGCTGATTCGTGAAAGTTTGGCTTTTGGGGACAGGTAAAGCTGGTTCGTGAAAGTTTGGGTTTTGAGGACAGGTTAAGCTGATTCGTGAAAATTGGCTTTTGGGGACAGGTAAAGCTGATTCGAGAAAATTTGGCTTTTGGGGACAGGTAAAGCTGATTCGTGAAAGTTTGGGTTTTGGGGACAGGTAAAGCTGATTCGTGAAAATTCGGGTTTTGAGTACAGGTTAAGCTGATTCGTGAAAATTTGGCTTTTGAGGACAGGTAAAGCTGATTCGTGAAAATTTGGTTTTTGGGGGCAGGTAAAGCTGATTCATGAAAGTTTGGCTTTTGGGGACAAGTAAAGCTGATTCATTAGGTATCTTCCTACAACAGTAATTTTCGATGAACGGAAAGTATTTGCGAAGTATTTGAATTACAGTTAATGTGTTATTGTAAAAAATAAGGGCTCTCTGGATTCTATGAAGAAACCAAGTGTATACCTAATTGCTATTTCTGTTAGAAAAATTATATACATAGGAAATACTGATAGCAGATTACAGTCTAGAATGAAACAATGCAACCAAACTGGGTTTAGAAAAAAAAAAAAAAAAAAAAAAAAACGCAATGTTCTTGAAGATTTCCCACCAAAAAATATTCAAACTAAAACTTCTCAGAAGAAAAAAAATATCATCCAACACAAATCAGAAAATCAAATTCGTCTCCCAGCGGTAACTTCAATCGAAAATATTTTAAACCTCAACTGAGATTTTAATTCTTCTCTCTCTCTCTCACAACTGCTTTCCCTTTCTTGGAAGTTACATTTGCTGGAAGAAAGCTCAATAGGATGTAAGCATAAGCAAAATCTGGCAAGAGTTTGAAAAACATTGAAAGTGTGTAAAACTAATGTTACTTTGGGGGGGGGATACTGTAAGTATTTTTTGCAGGCGGATTCACAAAGTTTTGCACTACGCTCACTGAGAAGCATTCCTCTGCTTTGCGTTTTTGGCACATCCATGAACGTATGTCCTACGTGTCCTTCGTTTCTTTATTAAGAACGAAAATACATATAATACACATAATATAGTATTTAATACACATCCATATCAGTACAGTCTTGCTTCCTGAGATTTAAAATCATCTGCCGCTTTAACTACAGTGCCTATCTTCTCATTCTAATCCCTGCGATCGCACAACTACTTTCGGAATCTCATACCTGCACCTTCAAAGTAAGTAAATTTTAATACATAGAAGAGCCAAAACATTTGTGACCAGCGCGTTCTTAATGAAAATCGAAGCAATTGCAAGTAAACAACTTCGTGAAACAGTAAAATTAACACCTGGTACTGACAAGGAAACGGACATGTGGTTGTCGCTGATTGTACTATGTTGTTTGGATAGAGGATCATACGATATGTTTATATCCTAAGTTTGAGCTGCTGTGGACAACAGGTGGAGCCACTAGAGGCTTGTTAATGAGCAATATATTATGTAATATATGTATATTATGAAAGTTATATTAGAATTTCTTACAATTATTTTCTATAAAAATAAGTGCAAGTCCCTATAAAATTTGGTTGAATTCATAACGGACACTGCGTTGGTAACATCAGACATGAACTTTTGGCACAGAGACCACTTTCTCCGTCTGCAGTCTTTTGTTCAGTATCAGCTTTCAGCGCCTCGATTTCAAAACCTAATCCGCTTTGCATTTTATAAGTGTGGTTATGTCACTACTAATCCTGGATACTTCCAAACACCTCTACAGTATTGTTTTGAATATGGCCTAATTGAGGAATGTGGTAGAGAAGATTGCGAGAAAACAGCATTCAGGAAATGGGCTCACTGTGAGAACTACTTTTGTTTGGATCATTCCAAAATTAAAGATCTTCATATTATTATTATTTTTTTTTGTCGTACATGAAAGGTGAGTGCAATGTATATCCATTTCTGAACACGCTATACTGTATATCCATTCATGAATACTTTGTAATGTATACCAATTGCTTAAAACAACAAAACCCATTCCGATACGGGCCGCAAGAGTAATGGAGATTCCATGAATATTGACTAATACAGACAAGTGACGCGGACCAGGAACGTCAAACAGAAGTCATCGCTCTCTCCACGTTTTTATAAGTGAGTCTCATCGGCCACCACCGGGAATCGAATCCAGGCCCGTGCCAAACACGGCGGTTCGGTGGAAGCGTGTCCGGCGTGGCTGGAGGACCCTGGGTTCGATTCCTGGTGGCGGCAATGAGAGTTTTTCCGTGACTCACTTATAAAACCGTGAAGAGAGCGATGACTTCTGTTCCATGAATATTGTCTCTGCCAGCACCTAAAAGTTTGTCATCGTCCACTACCCCTTCAGTACTGTCGAGTGATATAACAAGCACTGTGCTTCTAGCGACAACGGTCCGGACCGTTCCCTTGTGAGCTCTGTTAATCAGTGTTATTCTTGTTCTTCAGATGGAAAAGACAGCGGAGCGTTTGACAAAGACCAAATTGCAACAGCAATTTGGTCTTTGTCAAACCCTCTGAGACGACTGTCTCAGAGGGTTTCCGAAATGGCAAGGCTTGTGGGGTGCTCCTACGTCAGCCGGGGTTCGAACCTTCAAAATATGGTCCGAGAAGGGAAAAACCACGAACTTCCGGAAAAGTGTGAGCCGACCCTGGTTCATCAATGCTAGAGGTGAGTGAAGGATATTCTGTATTGCAAGAGCCAACACAAGGGAAACTGCGGCGAAATTCTCCGGCAATTTGAAGTTCTGGTGTAGGGAGTAATGTATCAAAAGGTACAGTACATGGAATCCTACTGAAAATTGGGCTCCGAGTGCCCACGCTAACCTTGGTTCACCGTCGAAAGGGCCTACAATGGGTACGCGAACATCAAAGCTGGACATTGAATGATGGGAAGAAGGTTGTCTGCACCGATTAACCTATTTTCCTGTTGAACCATGTGGACGGCCGGGTACGTGTGCCTCGTTTAGATGCTAGTAACATGCTAGCATCTTCTAGAAAAACCTGGGTCTACTCATTCTTGTGCAGGAAACTATGATGTCTATCACCTGCCTAAACGTCACTGCAGACCAGGCACACCCTTTCATGTCAACGGTATTTTCTTCTAGTAGTGCCTTTTTTCAGAAGGATAATGCGCCATGCCACACTACCCGGATTGTTTTAGAACGGTTCGCGAAACATGAGGAAGACTTCCAGGTATTGACCTGGCCTCCAAATTCCCCAGATTTCAATCCAATCGAGCATCTGTGGTTTTTGTTGGAACTGCAAATCTCAACTTCGGCGACTCAACCACCTAACTTACAAGAGTTAAAGGATCTGCTGGTAACGTTTAGGCAAAGAATATAAAGCTTCGCGTGGAGAATGTCAACTCTCGTTGAGATAACGTAAAACAGGCGAGAACAGCACCACCACAAGCTAAGAGATTATGTGCTCTGCCGGAAAGTTAACATTCAGGAGCAAAAGACGTTATAGGGGACTACGGCAGTGAAGCTTTTCTTTGATCCACGACGGTTTTCTTCGATCTGATGACCATTTGCTTAGAGCATTTTTTTTTCTGTTGTTGTCTTCTGATAACCCGCTCGCCCCTTATTTTGGTGGAACAAATAGGCAATAGCTTTAATATTATGTTACGGAGATTTAATACTAGAATTTAGGCAAAGATATTAAATCTCATTTCGCAACTTTTATTTCGCTTTTGTGCTCCTTTTCCTTTATTTCCACGAAGCCTGAGAGACCACTTATGTTGTTAGTATAAAATCTCCGTAACAATTACTATTTATATTAAATTTTAGCAAATATTATAGTTAGGCCTAAGGATCCGTACGAAATGCAGACAATCCCTAGTATTTGGCATTACTGAAAATGTTTCTGAAAAACTGAAAAACAAACAAAAGCTTTAACTAATCCGATTGGCGTAACGAAACTATTATATCCGATTTGCGAAGTGATTATGCTACCGAGGAGGTAACAATCATGTGCTGTGAGTAACTCGGCTGACTGTTCTTTGCTAGAATTGAAGTCAACAGAAATACGCATGCGCAATCTGCTCCGGCATCTGCCTGTATGTTGGTTTCTACGCACTACATCTTGAATCCTAGTGGTTGAGGGTTGACTGTTTGCTAGAATTGAAGTCCACAGAAATACGCATGATTAATAATTAATACACACAATTGACGTGGATTAGGAACATCAAATAGAAGTCATCGCTCTTTCCACGTTTATAAGTTAGTCACGGAAAAATTCTCATCGGCCGCCACCGAGAATCGAACCCAGGTCTTCCAGTTACGCGCCGAACATGCTACCGCTGCACAATAATGAAGAAATACGCACGCGCAGTCTGCTCCGGTATCGACCTGTATGTTGGTTTCTGTGCACTGCATCTTGTATATTAGGATATGTCGGCGCTAGTTACGTCTCGCCGAGCCTTAACTTATTCTTACTTAGATATTCTTTGGTGTAAGTACCAGATACTAAAAGACGCGTTTAGAAACCTTGTAACGTTCGTGCCTCACTGTGTAAGAGCTCTTTTGGCCTCACGTGGAGGACCGACATCATGTTAGGCAGGTGGTCATAATGTTTTGGCTCTTCGGTGTACCTTGTATTAGCGCTGGTAAACGATGGAATAATGAAACAAGAAAGTTGACACCGAATTTCCGGTTGTTATGAGCACGTCTTTTGAATCCGTTTTGACGCGAATTAAATTTATCAAAGGTATTCATAGCCAATGGAACCGGTTAGGAAAACCATCAACCGGTTTCTACAATTGATAAAACATCCAGAAATCGGAACATCTACTGAGTTCCACCAGCGGCTAAAAAGAATGTCACGAAAATTAACAAATGGCGCATAAAAAGTGTCTCATAGCACAAGAAAGGGGTAAGAGACAAAGATATTTTCAAATCGAATAGTTAAAACAATAAATATAGAAGGAAACATAATATAAGTCTACGTCAGCTAGCGGAAGTATTTTGCATAACGGAAAAGTTGAAACTAGGCGAAAAATATTCTTCATGGAAAAAGATATGATTAGAAAAAATAACTTTTCAAATACATCTCCTGGAAAAAGTGATAGCGGAAAAAAAGGTTACGCACCTAGCGAGAAATCTTTGCATTATCTAAGAAGATAATGCTCCAATCTCTATTGTAGCGAATGGCATACAGTAAAATAGAAATTTCTCAACAGTGTTTTTGGAAGCGATGATACATCTGCAAACTGAAGTACACACGCACACACCACCTACCGACAGAACTGTGAACTGCAAAATTCCACATATACTAGCCTAAAGTGTTTTACAACGTTGATGGCCTTTGGTGTTGAAAAAAGTTTTTAAATTGTATACAGAAAAATAGAAATTTCTCAATAGTGTTTTTAGAAGCGGTGATACATCTGCAAACTGAAGTACACAAACACCATCTACCGACAGAACTGTGAACTGCAAATTTCCCTATATACCAGCCTAAAGTGCTCTACAAGGTTAATGGCATCCGGTGTTAAAAGATTTTTTTAAAATCGCACATGTAGAAGCAGAGACATTGAAAAAAGCAGATTAAGCGTATGCGCCACCTAGCAGCAAAATTGTGAATTATTTTGGGAAGAAAATACGCACTCAGAGTTTGCTAATTAGTAGTATCTGACCGAAGAATGAAGTTCTTCCATCGTGTTTTGAATACCGCAGATATTGCTGTAAACAGAAACGTGAACTTACGCCCTCTGGTGGCAAACTTGTGCGTTAAGAAAATTTTGAGATTATATGAGAAACATTGCCCAGCAGAAACGCTCTCCAGCAAAGAAATAATTTTTCAAATCAGACTCTTAGAAGCAGAGATATCGACAAAAAAAAAAAACATATGCATCTACGTCCCCTGGGGGAAAAGCATGCATTATTTTAAAAAGAAAGAATTATCAAACGTTTTTTCGATGTGAGCGGTATCGGTCCGCGAAAGAATTTTTTTCAATCGAGTTTTCAGGAGCTCAGATTTTGCTGCAAATTCATCAGAAGCAGAAATTAAATCTTACACCCCCTGGTGGCCAAACCATTTTTAATAAATATTAGGAAATATATGCAAAACATTTCCCATCAGGAGCTGTGCCTCACAGAGGAAGAATTTTTCAAATCGGAGTTTTAGAAACAGAGATATCGCGGAAAACGCAATTTAGCTTAACGCCCCCAAGCGGAAGTTCTGAATTGCTTGAAAATTTTGAAATTACATGAATAACATTTCGCACCGGAAACGCTATCCAACAAAGAAGGTATTTTTCAAATCAGACTCTTAGAAGCAGAGATATTGACAAATATAAGATATATATCTACGCCCCCTGGCGGAGAAACAATGCATCATTTTAAGGAGAAAATGTTCTGAAAAAGTTTATCAGCGTGAGTGGTATCGGTCTAAGGAAGAATATTTTCAATCGAGGTTGTAGGAGCTCAGATTTTGCTGCAAATACGTCAGAAGTAGAAATTAAGACTTACGTCCCCTTGTAGCCAAACTATTTTTTACCAAAAATTAGAAATCATATGCAAAAGATTTCACATTGAGAGCTGTATCCGCTGCAGAAAGAATTTTTCAAATCGGAATTTAAAAAGCAGAGATATTGTGGGAAACGCAATTTACTTTTACGCCCCTTCTTCATAAGGTACACCAAGCTCCACTTTAGGAGGCCAAAGAGATTTATTTCCAAAAAAATAATAAGTAACAAAATAAGTAAAATTTTTTCCCATATTCAGCATTGCTCATTTGATAAGAAATTTGACTGCCAGCGTGTTGTGTTTGACATGTTCTCGTGATACGTGGTAAATGTTTAAAACAATTATCAAAAATTAAATAAAAATACAGAAATGTATAATCTCAAGGGCCATTATCTATTTATTTTCTGCGCTTCTCGTTCTTTGAGTAGCCGCACTAATTTCCCTTTTCTTTTTTTTTTTTTTTTTTTTTTTTTTGATGAACGTTTTGAAATAAAATCTCTGAATATTTTCATAAAACCACACGCTGAATTTTAATTTTAAAAATATTAATATTCAGCAAAAGAATATTTCTGTTTCCGTGTTCATTTGCTGATGGGCAATTACAATTGCGTTTTAAAATATATGTAGAATTGTTTGCCTCCTCCCTTTTTCTGCCTGCTGACAATGGAAAAGACGTGCCCCCCCCCCCCCCATTTGATCTTTCCATGCCTGCCCAGAGGAGATCCGGGATTTTCGTGTTTCCACGAAATGAAAATGTGTTCTTAGTATGTCTATAAATTCTTCCAATTAATTAATAAAGTAATACACTTTTAAGTAATATTTTCTTTCCCGAGGAAATATTCAATTTGTTATTAAAACCTAACAAATCGAAGCTTTTTCTTGGTTCCTGAGCGGGAGCCCCTGTGGATCTGCCCTTGCGTCTTTCCCTTAATAATTTGGTAAAGTCGGCGCCCCTGGTATGTGTCAGGGGTGTAGAAAGGGCCTTAACGCGACTTAGAGGCGTTAAGGCACTATTTTTCTAGACTTAGCGGCGCTAAGGTACTTTTCAGTTATGTGTGGCTGTAGAAGATGTGTAAAGACAATTTTTAGATGATCATATATTCGAAAATAGCGAATACTGTGTTTTATATACAATCATAACCAAAATATTCATATTGCAAGAATGAGTTTAAACCGTCGGGTCACACAATAGGACATATCACGGATCGTAAGTCTAAAGAGAATGTTGTTTGTTTGTTTCTGGGTTTAACTTTCACCATAAGATAATATAAGGGCATTATTCCGTTGGGCGTCCCTGATTTAGGGCAGAAGAGGCGCACCAAACATGCTTCATGCGCAGTTCAGACCACTAGCCAGAAACCCACACCTCTGACCACTCGGCCACCTGGACGGTAAAAAGAAAATATAAAGTCCATTGTCTAGACGGTGGTCCTCGAAATTAGTTCATTGCTCGGAGAAAAAAACCACAGAGAGAACTTATGCTGTCATTAAGGCTAAGTGATGAGAGTTTCATGCGTGCGAAGAATATTTTTACTGAGATATACCCTTTCTCTTATTCCCTAAGAATAACATAACAGATACCTCCTTCATTTACCTCAGAATCTTAGAGAAAAGACTTCGTAGTCACACTGGATAGATGGGAATGTATTAGCTATGTTTATTCAGTGTGTCTGTACTAGTTACGTACACCTATTCAGTGTGACTCAATAATCACACTGGACATTTGTAGCCGCCCCGGTGGGGCAGTGGCCTAAGCGCTGGCTTCTGACTGATCAGTCGCATTTTTTCGAGCTCCTGCCAGTATTAGAAGTTTCGTGTGAAGTTTGTGGTTTTTTTTTTTTTTTTTTGCGTTTGTTCTTTGACAGTTCGTGTGTTATTACCTGAGTTCCTTCCTCGCAAGTAGTGAGGCGTACAAGCTGTACGTGCTTATTTTTTCGTTTTTTGCCTGTTCTTGAGTGTTGCAAGCTGCAACGCTCGAGCCGCGAGGGTTAGTAGCCGGGCTGGCTACTACCTCCACCAGCATGAGTGCCATATACCCGTCTATATCTCCTTCCTCTGCGCTTTCTTCGTCGTCTGTATCTTCCGTGACCACCATGAATGGTGTTCAGTCAAATAGTGTTGTGGTTTCGTCGCCAACTGTACCGCTGGTTACAAATTTGCCGGAGGCTGGGTCAGAGGTACCCAGCTCTTCTATTCCTGTGTCTCGTTCGTTCGCCGCGGCTGTGAGTGCGACTTCTACTTTACATAGTGCTTCTGTGTCTTCGCGACCAGAGTTTACACGTGTTGCTTCCGCTTTAAGGATAACATTACCACTCGACTCTCCTCAAGGTAAGGAACTTTCGTCTGCCTTACTTTTAAGTGTATTTGTTCCTGCTCTGCGCGACACCCCCTCCCCCAATATTTAAATGCTATTTCTAAAGTTGTACCCGGAGAAAGCATTGTGTCTATTATCCGCTTGGGAGGGGGTGTTGTCGTGCACTTCACTCATCAACAGGCAGTGGACAAAATCCTTGCTTTTGGCTTGGACATTGGTTCCGTACATCTCCAACCAGTTGCAGCAGCTCAAAGACCAGTGACTGTCACCTTGTCTCCAGTACCCACAGCTGTGCCTGACTCGGTATTAATTGATGCCCTTAACACCATGGGGCGAGTGGTTGGTACCACAAAGTACCTCCCAGCTGCTGCTCGCGACTCCCCCTGAAACATGTTCAGGGCGGTCGTCGTCAATACAGAGTCATCTTTCCAACCCCACAAGCAATAGTTAACCGGCCAACCACCCTGGAACTCATAACTGAAACCCGGACCTACATTTTCAATCTGTTTGCTGGCGTTCAGGGCTTCCGATGCAAGGGTGAAGGTCACCTTGCATAGGCATGCCCACATTCCACAGCTGCTACTGTTCCAACTCAATCACTTGATGCTGCTGTTCCAGCGGGGACTCTGCCCACCGCTCCGGACTCTTCCCCCACCCTCCCCACTCAATCTGTTCCAGCTGCCGATCCTGGTTCCACCTCTGTCGTATCACCTCCAGTGGTCCGTGTTGCTTCGGCATCCACTGACCTGCAGGAATTTCCACCGTTGCCAGCGTCTGAAGGGGCCTCCACCCCCAAGGTTCAGCGGACCAAGAGGCAAAACTCCCCTGGCTCAGCGAACCGTCGTGCGAGTTCCTCGGACCGCCAGAAATCCAGGAAGACGTCTACATCCTCGTCACCTTCACCTGGACCGGCTCCTGTTACTTCTTCAGTTTCCATCTACAACCGTTTTACCTGTTTGCCGAACGATGATTCCATGGACGTTACCGATCCCGATTCTGAAGAAACTTTATTTGCTGAATCTGATGACGACTCTCCTGCCCCCTCTCTGGTTGACATCACCTCTATGTTTGCTGACATCGAGGTGCCCTTAACTCCCCTCTCATTCACAGATCTGTTTGCCTTGATTGCTCGCCCCAGACGGGCGAAATTGATTACTCTCCCTTGTATAGCAAGTAAACTCTCTCACCTTCCGGAGATGCTAACCCAACTGACGTTCCTGCATGAGTTCTTATTAAATGTTGATCTGCCATCCGGGACAGAGCAGTACGCTCGCCGGTTGGCGTATTTACTTAAAGTTTTGAAGGCAGAACTGGAAGGTTGGATGCAGCCGCCCCAGTGATGCCTTCCCTAAATGTGCTCTGCTTTAACTGTAGAGGCCTTGCGTCTTCAGCCGCGAATGCTTTGGTCTTCGAGGACGTTCGTTTCCTGAGGACAGATATCCTCCTCTTCCAGGAGACGAACTGTTCCTTGGCGACCGGGTATTCCTGCTGGAGACGCTGGCCCTACGCTTTTTATCACAACTACCGGACGCACATTGGGTCCGGTACAGCGATTGCATTCCGTACTCGGTTTCATTCTCTTCTTTCAGATATCGTTGAGTCACAGAGTCTGCTGGGCTCCTTTCAAGGTATCTCCTTTAGTTATCTTTCCCGTCGTTTTCATGTTTTCAATTTGCATATGCCACAATCATCGGTTGATGCTGATGCTCTTCTTTCGCATTTGCTTTCCCTTCTTTCCCAAATTCCTCCTTCTGAAATCGTTCTTATTGGTGGTGACTTCAACTGCACTCTCCAACCGGGTCTTGACCGTGATGGTTCCGGGGAGAGTCGCCTTAACCTTTCCTCCCAACTGTCTCAACTAGTTAGTAATTTTTGTCTCATTGACGCATTTCGTACCATCCACCCTCTGTCCCGTGAATTCACATGGTTTCCTCCGGCCGCCTTAGCGCATGCTGCGGCTCGTCTCGACCGGTTTTATGTTTCTAGTTTCCTCCACTCCTCCCTTGTTGAAGTAACCCATCATCCTTCTGTTTCCTCCGACCATCGTCCTGTTCTTCTGGAAATATTTTTGTCCTCTCTCTCTGTCCCCCCTCCCCGGTTTGGTCTCTCGATGATTTTCTCCTTTCCGATCCCACGTTTCAGGCCGAAGTTCGTTCGATTATTTCTTCATCCATTTCTGAACTTCCTCTCACGGTTGACCCAGCAGCTCTGTGGCTTTCCACCAAACTTTCTATCCTATCGTTTGCACGTCAGTTCTCTTTTTCGTCCCGTTTTCACCGCTTTCATGATTTAACTATTCTTCACCGTAAACTACAGTTCCTTTCTCCTTCAGATCCATCGTTTGCAGCTCTTCAATCACAACTTCATAGCATTCTATCTTCCTTTGCTTCTTCGTCTCTTACCCGGTTAAAGTTTTCCAAGTTACATTTTCATGATGACCCGTTTCAACACCTTCGACATCTTGAATCCCACCGTGCTCTGAGTTCCAACATTTCTTTTCTCTCGCTTCCAGATGGCTCAACTGTTTCTGATCCAGTGCAGATCTGTGATCGAACTTTTCAGTACTTCACTGATCGGTTTCGATTGCGGGTCCTGCCGCCTGCAGAGAATTCTCCATTATTATCACATCTTCCTCAGGTCCCGTCTTTTTTTCCCCCTCCTTGGTTTCACCGATCTCTCCCTCGGAGGTTCGTTTTGCCATTTCTAGTCTGAATGACGGCTCCGCCCCTGGGGCTGACGGTCTTCCACTTTCTTTTTATAAAACCTTTCTTCCTGCTCTGCTTCCTCTTCTCGTTGCTTGTTTCAACTCGATCTTTTCTTCTTCGACTTTCGTTTCTTCTGACTTTGCTTTTGCTCTTCTCCGCCTAATTCCTAAAACTGGTAATCTTGGTCTTCTATCTAACTGGTGCCCCATCTCGATTCTTAACACCGACTACAAGATCTTTGCAAAAATTCTGGCTCTTCGCCTTAACCCTGTTCTACAATTTATTATTCATCCTGACCAAACTTATACGATCCCTTCCCGTTCGATTGCAACTAACATCACTACCATCCGTGATTTACACTCTCTTGCTTCCCGTCTTTCTGAACCTCTTGCTATTTTTAACCTAGATCAGAAACAAGCATTCGATTCTGTCCATCATTCTTATCTTTTCTCTGTTCTTCGTCACTTTGGCTTTCCTTCCCTTTTCTGTCAGGCACTTTCCAATCTATATTCCCATTCTTACTTTCGTGTTCGGACCTCTTCTTTTATGACGGCTGCTATTCCTTTTGCAAGCGGTATCCGGCAGGGTTGTCCCCTGTCGGGTCAACTGTTTGCCTTCACGTTTGAACCACTTCTTATTTCCCTTCGATCTCGTTTGCTGGCAGGCATTCCGCGTGGTGTGGTCTCCACACGGCACCATCGCGTGGTTTTGTCGGCCTATGCGGACGACCTTACTCTTTTTTTACGTTCCCAACAGGCTTTTGGTGTTGTTTTATCTACCTATACTGAGTATGCTTCAATTTCAGGTGCGGCCCTTAATACCTCTAAATCTGTTGGCTTGTGGGCTGGCTCGTGGTCGTCCCGCGGCGACCGCCCTTGGGGTGCCCGGTGGTCGACCACGGTCATCAAACTTCTTGGAGTGTTCATCGGGAACCCGGTGGCGGTTGCTGCCGCCACTTGGTCCCCTTTGGTGCAGGACATGAATCGACGCCTTGCCCCTTTTCGCCGTTTGAAACCGTTTCTTTCTTTTTTTAGCAGGTCGCATCTTCTTTCCGCTTTTCTTCTTCCGGCCCTTTCTCATACTTGGTTTGCTCATTTCCCTCCTCCCCTCTTTCTTCGTCACGTTCAATGTCTTTTTACAAATTTTATTTGGGATGTCGTACATTGGGTTCATCGATCCACGCTTGTCCTTCCGGTTTCTTTTGGTGGTCTTGCCCTTCCGGATTTGTCCCTTAAATCGAACGCTTTCCATCTCCAACATTTTTTGAGGATTTTTTCCCTTCCTTGCGGTTCTTCGATTACTATAATTGACACTTTGCTCTTTCCACGAAGTCCTTTTCTTTCTCTAGCTACTTTTATCCGCATGGACCTCTTTCCACTCATTCCCAATCACTTTCCCGCTACTTACCGTACCGTTTTCTCCCTCTGGCACTCCTTATGTCCAGTCCGCCTCCCCCAGCTTCGACTAACGATCTTCCTTGCGGAACCACTTTTCTTCTCCTCTGCCCTTCGTTCTCCAAATTCTCAGTACCTGAACTTCTCCACTTGGTTTGCAAGTGGCGTCGTTCAGGTTTCTCAACTTTTTGATTCTTCTCTTCACTGGAAATCTTTTGATCGCCTTTCCCCTCTGTTACTTGATACCCCTCAGCATCGTGCACAGTTCTGTCTTATTCAATCCTGTCTTATTCGTCTTTATCCTTTACTTGTCAATTCTATTGGCCTCATTCAGTCTTCCGCCCCGTCGCTCAGTCTTCCCTTTCTTCTCTACTTAAACGATTCTCCATTTTTACCCCATCAAGTTACAACCAAGCTTCTTTATTCGCATTTTCTTACCAATTTCACAGCTCCATTAGCAATTCCTTCTGTTTCAGCTACAGATCTTCCAGGTACATGGAGTGATCCATCGACTTCACTGGCTTCCCCGAAAGCCCGGGACATTCATTGGCTGCACCTACACCGTCGGTTGCTCACTCCGCGTACCCTTCATCGTTTTCGTCATTTGGCTTCCCCGCTTTGCTTCTTTTGTTCTACACTTGGTGATGTGTCACATTCCTATGATTCTTGTCTGGTGTTGCAGCCCTTGTTTTCGATTATGTTTTCCCTTCTTTCCAAAGTTTGCCCTTGTCCTCATACAATGTTCCATTTTTATTTCCTCCGACGCCATTCTCCCCTGTAGATGTCCACAGTTCTGTTTGTGCATTCATCATTCTCCAAGCGAAGTTGACGATTTATTTGTTTTACCACTCAAGCGTGGATCGAGCCTCTCTCCGGCG
The DNA here is from genome assembly GCA_039090855.1 of Macrothele yani. NCBI lineage: Eukaryota > Metazoa > Arthropoda > Arachnida > Araneae > Macrothelidae > Macrothele > Macrothele yani. Next base: position 41,671,581 of record CM076990.1, on the reverse strand, counting down.
TTATCATCCGGCCCGGGTGTTTTTGTGCAGGAGGTACCGATCATCCATCAGATCGGTCCTCCAACTTGAGTATGACATGGCGCGGGTTCGGCAGGATGTGCCTGCCTTTTTCTCTCTCTGGTCTCCATATTTTTCATGGTTTCATGTTTCTGCAGGCATTATTGCTCTCCTCCCATAGCCAGAGTTTATTATATTTATATTTATTTATTTTTTATTGGTGTTTTTTTGTTTAGTGCATAATTTTTGTACATACCGTAGATCTGTGTCAGTGGGTTAGTGTCTCCTTTAGTTTATCTTCTTGTTGCTTTCCGTGCACACACATTCCCGTTAATTTGTTGTCGGTAGCGTTTACTGACTTTTTCTTTTCTTTTATTTTATTTTCCGTCGGCCTCAAGCCGTTGGTCGACAAACTTTTTTGTGTGCCGGCTAAGCGTTTTGGTATTTTCTGTTTATTGTTTACTGTTACCAAGGTGTTTTATGTTGTTTTGTTGATGTTGATTGCATTTTTGCTGTGGCATGCACATTGTCTGATGTGTTTTTGTTTTGTTTTTTGTTGCTCAAGTGTCGGCTTTTTTTCTAGTTTGCTTTTGGTGTCGTTCACCTATTTTATATTTATTACTCGTCGGTTTCACACAGTTTACTGTCGCACGGTTTTGTGTTTAATGTTGTGGTTGTTTTTATTTTTTTGTTTTAACTTTTTTCTTGCTGAACGGGTACTGCTGGCGCGTGGTACCGAGGGTTTTTTTTTGTGTGTTGGTTCTGAACCTTACCGACGTGTTTCTTGATTTTGTTTGTGTAATCGGTGTTTATTTTTGTGGTTAGTGCTGTGCATACAGTGCGAATTCACTGTTTCGACCCGAATTTATTTGGTGGTGATGCTTGTCTGCAAGTTTAACTCCTGTGTTCTTTTTCACAAAGTTTTCATGGTGTTATTTGTGTATTGTGCATTCTTTATTGTGTTCATGGTGCTATTTGTATATTGTGCATTGTGTGTTAATTTCTTGGTGATATTTGAATATTGTGCTTTGTGTGTTGTGTTAATGGTACGGGGTGTTAGTTTCTAGTGGTTGTTTTTTTCTCTGTGTTGCTGTCGGTCTTACTGACCGAGATACGCTTTAAATGTAAATTTTTGTTGTTCGTCGGCTTACAGCCATTTGTCAACGCATTTCTCCGAACTACCAGGTTTTGTTTTTTTTCGGCTGCAGCTTGTTGTCGGACCGTGTGTGTGTTTGTTTTTTTCCCTTGACAGTTTTGACAAACTCGGCTGACTTTTCTTTACCGCCTTGCTTCATTAGTGGTCTGTCCTGTATGTATTGTTTGTTGTGCAACTGTTTTCTTTTTATCTTGCCGTGTGTTATTCTTCAACTTGCTCTGATGTCGTCTGCTTCTTCCTGTAGAGTACTCTGTTTATTGCGATATTGATTGTGTGTTGTTATTGTCGTTGCCGGTGAGTTATTGTGCAATTTTTTTTCCCGGTGAAAATTTGTGTTTGTATGTTGTCTTTTTTTGTAAATAAATGCTCTTTTGAAGTTCTGATCATTCGTCCGAAAGGGGTCCGGGTTCGAATCCCGTTGAGGCATGGATGTTTTGCTTTACGGCATTGGCTCACACCCTTCCCTGGAACCAGTGTCCCTAAATTAGGGACGGGCGACTGCTTATAGCACATTGAGTTGCTCACGGTGGTCGTTAAACCTCAAATAAAAAAATCGAAGAACATTTGTAATCGTGTGAAATGACAGAGCCTTACTTTTAAAAAAACTGCATAGTTTTAGGATGTGACTAACAAATATTTTTTCCCTTCATTAAAATATGCTCAAGTTAAGAGACTTAAATAAAAATAATTAATAATGAAAATGCGCAAAATATACTGAACAATAAAAATAGAAAATAAGAAATCACAATATTTTCAAAAACTAAAAGTCTTCTTTCAAAAGCGTTTTTGCCTGATCAGTTCACTGCTAAGGCAAATGGGCTATTAGGGGACTAAGCATGATGGGAGAGGGGCACAAATTTTGAAGTGTTTGGCAGAAATTTTGGCAAAAAATTCCGCTCAGGTGCATTTTATTCCGCTGAAAAATTCCGCTCAAGTGAATGCTGTACGTAATATTTATTCAATGTATGTAGTATGGGAACCATAGATACGAATTTCTATGGCAAGTTACTATTTCTTTGCAATTTTAGCTTACTTAGAGGTCTTTTATTTATTGTTTTCGTTTGTTTTTGTTTTCATAAGGCTGTTTATGAATTTTGTTTGTAACCTGACGACGATTCTCTCTCTCTGTCTGTCTCTCTCTCTCTCTCTCTCTTTCTCTCCTTTCTTTCTCCCTCTCTCTCTCTCTCTTTCTCTCTCTCTGTCTTTCTCTCTCTCCCCTCTCTCGTTCTCTCTCTCTGTTTCTCTCTTTTTCTCTCTCTTTCTCTCTCTCTCTTTCTCTCCCCCTTTCTCTCTGTTTCTCTCTCACCATCTCTCTCTCTCTCTCTTTCTCTCTCTCTCTCTCTCTCTCTCTCTCTCTCTCTCTCTCTCTCTCTCTCTTTCTCTCTCTCTCTCTCTCTCTCTCTCTCTCTCTCTCTCTCTCTCTCTTTCTCTGTCTCTCTTTCTCTCTCATGATTTAAAACTATACAATTACAAAAATAGTGCGTTTCTACTACTCTCTCAGAAATTCGTTCAGAAGACTGCCTCCATTTTCGATAAGTAGGCTACAAACACTATATTTTAATATCCTGTTGCTCAGTCCTGGAAACTCATAAATCTGGACAATTTATGTAAATTTTCATTCAGGACTGACAACAGTCCAACGCATTTTCTATAAGAGAAAAAGAGAATGACTGGGTGTTTGGTGTTTTCATTTTTTTCCCCCTTGCTGTTCTCTCATTTCTCTTGGCCTTATGCAGGAGGGGCTATGTATATAGTTTATTTTAGAAAAAGTTGAGAAAAAGGCAGAAATGTTTTTCTCGGAAATATCTCTTTCAAAATTAATCTTGACCTTCCTGTGAGTGTTGTTCGGTATATTTCTTTCGAGTAACTTAGTATTTTTTTTTACATTAGGTCTGTGTGGTGAATTATGCGGGCGGACGTGCGTGTGTGTGTGCGTGCGTGTGTGCGTGTGCGTGCGTGCGTGCGTGCGTGTGCGTGCGTGCGTGTGTGTGTGCGTATGTGCGTGTGTGTGTGTGTGTGTTTGTGTGTGTGTGTTAGCTTCACTCTTTCATAAATTTTCTGGTTCCTCTTTCATCTTCCGGAGAAGAGAAAATATTAATAGATAATAATAATACAGATGTTACTAGCATCTATCTTTTTTTTTTTTACCACCATCATAAGAAAAAGTGTATTTGAAATGTAGAAATTGAAATAATTATTTTTCTTGTTGTTTGGAACAGTCTGCCCCCTTCAGTCTTTATGAATATGTATGTGTAAAAAGGCCATGTACATATATACAATGTATAAGTTTGTATAATTTCTTTTTGTCTTCTTTCTTTTCCTAGTTTTACAAAAATTGTAGGTTTGGCGTCGTTGGGTGGCCAAAAGCCAGGAATACCACCCTTCTTATTTATAGGAGGGCATTGCGGAACTTTTGTTACGGAGATTTAATACAAGATTTGTTTGGGAAAAATATTAAATCTCATTCCGAACTTTTATTTCGCTTTCGTGCTCAATTTCCTTCGTTTCCACGATGCGTGAAAAAATTTAGCTTCGTCACCCCAGTCAAGAAATATCAGGAAATACGGTTTATTTAGAGACGCCAGGTTGTCGCATCTTAAAAGTCTAATCTTTGTATTTCGTAACGGTATTTAGCATTCTCAAATGCAATTTGCACCTTTCGGCTCTAGGCTCAACTGTACCGAAGGGTATGCAAGAGCAACAATCCTCAGCTTTTGAACTTTTATCTTGGAACGCGGCCCTTTTATTCCGTGTGAGAGGAAGTATCGCTGTGTGGGTTGGAAGGAGTTGCTCATCCTTTCGCTTGACGGCAAGGTGTCGAGTCGGAAAGGAGTCAACTCGGAGAGATAGAAGGCGTGAGTCGTGTGAGAAGCCAGATGGACTTGTTTCGACGACAGAAGTTTCTTAGCAGCGGGGGGAAAAAGAGGGTCTTTCCCTATGGACTGAAGAAAAAAGGAGAAAGTTATCGGCAACAAGCAGAGATGGAAACGGGTCGACAATTTCTTGCGGGTCCAACGGGTCGAGTCAAGGTGTTCCTGACCTGATTTTGACCCAGTTTTATTCCTGTTTTATTTTTGAAAAGAGAAAAATATATTCCAAAGAAAAATGCGCGTTGTGGAATTCTGTAGTCGATACTGGTGCCCAAGGAGTGAATAATGATTTGCCATGCAAAAATATTGTCGTCTTTTTCTTAAAGCAACGAAGATTTCCACCGACCGACGTCAGACACACCGACACCATATCGTAAAAAGATACTTCCTTTGCGTTCTTTTACAGTGCGATTGTCCAGGGCAAGGTACAGGCAAACGCCATTCGCCTCTGCTTCTCAGATGATTCATTCTCTCCGTGCGAAGTTCCTGTATGACTAAGAGTTGCTTTTCACATCGCATCTTTTACATTGAGCATTCAGAGGTTTCCGGTTGATGTGCTAACATCGCGTTCCCATGACATGTCATTTCGAAATTAACTCCTTGTTTGTTAATATGGATCGATTTAATATTAAGGAGGTTGGGAAAGGCGTCGAGGCCAACAAATACGTGCTTGTTGAAAACCACAAGCGGAAAAGTGAATGCTGGAAATTGTTTCGTCTCATTAAGGAACCGGTGAATAATTCGATGTTGTTCGGTCTTTCTTGTTGTTCAAAATGTGTATAATTACAAGGAAAGGTGTCGACGATGTAATGAAAGATTATGGAACCAAAAATCTAATGGACCGTATGAAAGTATGCGCACCTCCATCAAAGCGTGGAAAGAGTGAACAATCTAAATATGTTTAAAAAATACATTTGTGTAATCGTAAATAATGATTCCCATTTGTAATATACTCCATGGTCACGGCCATAGTCAGCCATTACTTCTGGATTACGCAAAATAGTGGCACTAAAATTTAACAAGTAACCAAATTTTATTATTAAAAAAGAATTTCAGTTATTAAATATATGTTATTGGGACCAGAGCCGTAACTAGGGCGGGGCAGCTGCCCAGGGCGCAGCTCAAGAGCGGGCGCATAAATCACTGTTTGGAATGCGATTACAATTGGAACGGAAACTTTTACACCCGTTTTTGGCAGAATTAAAATTAGAATTTCCTACTCAAAATGTTCAGGAGTTGTTAGTTTCTCACATTCAGTATTGAAGGCGTGGTTGCATAATCCGTCCAACTGAAGAAGAACCATGGGTCCCTTTCTACAACAATAGAGCTCCCAGTACTTCTTTAGTTGGATGGACTATATGTGAGTTGCAAGATAAGGATGTTGTTCACATTTTTTAAGATTCTCTGGAGGCTATTCAGTCTTTATTGTGGCTGCATGCCATGACTGTCAGCTACATTCGGTCCGCTTGATGCGGTGCTGAAGGTCCGAACTCCGAAGCAGTTACGAAAAGTTGTAAAACCAGTCACATTTTGGTTGTGCCGTTTTTACGCCAAGTTTCGTTAGAAAGTCTTTGTAGTACTGTTATATTTTTGAAATTGTATCTGCGTTTTGCTGTCTTTAATTTAAAGCTATTTTTCTTGAAAATTGTTCTCTGTAGCTTGTGCTCGCTTAGATTTTCAATGCTGTTTTTTGTTCTTTTGGTGAGTGTGTGTGTGTGTGTGTGTGTGAGAGAGAGAGAGAAAGACCGAGAGGGAGTGAAAGGTGAAAGAGAGAGATGAAGAGATATATAAAGAGAGAGAGGGATAGAGAGTGAAAGAAAAAGAGAGAGATGAAGAGATATATAAAGAGGGATAGAGAGTGAAAGAAAAAGAGAGAGGGGAAGAGAGGTAGAGTGAAAGAAAAAGAGAGAGGTAGATAGAGAGAGGGAAAGACAGATAGAGTGAAAAAAGATATAAATAAAGAGAGAGTGAAAGAAAGAGAGAGAGAGAGAGAGAGAAAGATAGATAGACAGATAGAAAGAGAGGCAGATTGGGGTGCAATATTTTGCAGTTTGCCCCGGGCGCAGAAATGCCTAGTTACGCCCCTGTTGGGATGTATATATATATTACGTTTATTTGTGTATGTATATAAATTGAGTTTCGAATTTATAGTTCAAAGCACATTTGTCCGGGTCAGTTACGGGTCCGGATCGGGTCGGGTCCGAAATTTTTGACCCGTTTCCAACTCTGGTAACAAGTATCCATAAGGAGAGGAAATATTTTATAGTGCTCGCAACAAGTAGAATAGCGGAATCATTAGGACAACCTTCAAGTAAATAATATCTAAGCGAGCACAAGCTAAGTAAATAAGAAGAATAAATCCTTTTTTATAAGATACAGAAGTATTTCATGAAATAGTGTGGGGTCCTCCTTACGATATTTAGCTCTTATGTTGTTTCGATCACATTGATGTTTGCGTGCCGAACTCTGACTATGAACCCCGAGGTGAAAGAGCCTATCATTTTTGTCATCAGTCACGTAGCACCGATCATCGTTATTCACTAACAAGATAATAAACCTCGTATTTATTATTCTTAATTTACTACATTAACCTGGATGAACAAACCAAGTTAACCCTTTGTTACTCTCGCAGAGCCTTTAAGATATGGTTTTCGACTTTCACACACACACACGCACACACACACCACAATTTTAATAACGAATTTATTTTACATAACAAAATTTCAGTGCGTTTGAGAAGTTCACATACATTTATCCAAGTTCCCTAGAATCTTACATTGTTGCACCCGCCGTATGTTCCAACTGTTTAAATATTTTTGGGGGTTAAACGGTGGGCTCAAAGAAAAGTTGTCTTCGTGCCTAGTTACAAAGAGAATCCTTCTGTGAGCTCCAAGTGCATAATTGCCAAATACTTTAATTAAACTTGTAGAATTTAAAATAATGAATACGAGTGAAATGTCTCCCACAAAAGCACTTTCACAATTTTTTATTTCTTTGCGTACATTAGAAGAAATTAAAGTAAAAAAACTGGCAAACAAGAGATAGTGTGGGAGGGGAAGTCTTTTTGAAATGATCGACTTCCATTTTGCAGTAATACTTATTGTATCATTAATCCTTGCCTCACATAAATATAATTCACATCCGGAAACACAATATATATATATTGGAACATCAAATAAAAGAACTAGCAAGATTGTTCCTAAGAGGAGAGTAATCACTAAAATGGCTGGATTCACATGAATAAATAGCCTAAGTTGAGTAATTTGCATAAAGAGAGTGGGTGAAGGAACATTAAAATCAAGCTCCTTGAAGACAAACATAAAAATAAGATGCGGTGCATTTCAAGTGTTCCGTCCCGTATACAGCATGTAGCAAATCCACCCTCCGTCGTGTGTTAAGCAGCGTGTGTATTACATTTTTTTTATTTTCACCTTGAACGTAACCCTTCAGTTCTAAGTATTCCAGTAGTCGAACAAGAAAAGAGATGAGGGGACATAAAGAAAAAAATAAAAATAAAAAGCCGCCTCAAGTTCAAGGCCATGTTAACAGCTGTGACCGTGCCAAAAATAAGGACCATGGGGAAGAATAAAAATAATAAACAAACGAAAATAGAAAGAAAAAAAAACTAAAAAAAAAATTGGGGGTAAAAACGGAAAGCGCACGCCGTGTGCTACCGTTGTAATCTGCGATTTCCGACAAGCCGAAGTGTGCCTCGTGATTGGCTGAGCTTAAGAACCATCGACCAATAGAAGTGAGGATGCATAACGGGTGTAGGAGAGGGAAGGGTTGAGGATGAGCGGGAGGCCAATGAACAATGGCTGAATAATTCACATGACGAAAGCATGTCAGCAGGGAAATGGAACAGTCCCAAGGTCACCAGATGCAACAAATCTATTTTACCCTTTACCCCTTTCCTTTCCATTATTAATCCACAAAAGGAACGTGCCGGAGGTACCAAAGGGTTCCTCTCGACTTTTTTTTTTTCCCTCCACTTTTTTCATTGGCATGAAAAAAGTTCACAAAGATCAGCTAACGGTAAACCGAAATATCGTAAAAGAGGATTTACATATTTGCAATTAACCAGCTAGACATTGTTATAAAATAATAAAATAAAAAAGATATTCTGGCATTGGAATGGCTTGTGCAACAACATTTTGCATAAATATAAATTTATGACGGCAATCTCAACACCTGACATTTATTTACAGTAACCTTGGATGACCTTGTCTTGAATAAAGGGTCCACATATTTGCTTTTCCTCATTAGAATGCCACGCAATTCTTTGCATCTTTATCAGTGCTTTAAGATCAAACATTAGATACAACAGAGCGAGAGAGAGTCCTTTTTCGCTTTTTGTCTACTGTTTTCCGAAAACAGTCCTTACAGAAGGTGACGGAAATTTGCGTAGAGGATTTTAGGAAGGGGGATCTGGCCATAGGTCTTAAACAACCCTTAGAAGTAGAAAGCTGGAAGATTTGAGCTGCAGTACCTGATAGGAAAATCACACGGAAGAGAGGTAGAAAATCAGTAGAGTAGATGACCTTATTTGTAACGGGGGATCCAATAGGGTTTCGTTCACTTGATCGAAAGGTCACTTCGCCGAAAATGACTTCGACGAAAATCACTTGATCGAAAGGTACATTTCACCGAAGGGTCACTTGACCGAAAAGTTAATTTCACCGAAAGGTCACTTCACCTAAAAGTTCATTTCATCGAATGGACAACATTTCACCGAAGGACTACTTTACCTAAAAGTTCATTACATCAAAAGATCATTTCACCGAATGGTCAGTTTACCGAAAACTTAGAATTTTGTTGTTAGAGATGGTGCGGGTTTTTGAAAAACTGGCCACCTTAAGCATTATCGGACTGTATAAGATATACACTTTTAACTTATATAAAACACCTCCCCATGAGTAGGTTTTTCGAAATATAACTTTGATTATAAGCCTTTTTGTCACATTTTAATAATTATGAGCCTTTTTGTCACATTATAAGCCTTTTTGTCACAATTGAATGCTCCGAGATCATATTCATAAGGGTTACATAGCAAATCAAGTAAATAATGTTCCATTTTCACTCAACCACAAAACATTAATTTTTTGGCCGCAGGCCAAAAAATTAATACAGGCCATTTTAACAGATTTTAACCATACTCATATTCATGAGCATTACATAAAATGTAAAGTAACTTTTTATGTAACCCTTCTTACGCACGTTTGAAATTTGCTAAAAAGGCCTAAGCCCTAAACTTGATTCTCTTTGCCTGAAAAAATGTGCAACATTATTAATTTTACTTTTTGTGTAAACCTTATTATGAACATGAGCAACTTTTATGTAAACCTTATGAACATGATTATAATTTGCTAAAAAGACTTAAGCCGATTCCTATTATCTTAAAAAAAAAAAAGATTTGTCTTAAAACAAAATCTTTGCGTTCTCTGTGACACGGAGAAATCAAAAGTGCAATTTGAGTATAATCCCCTAACGCCGCTTCGGTGGTGTGTCTGCCGAACTTGCACCATGCTTCAACAGATCCTGTAATGAAATCCAAAGTTTTTAATAAACTAACACTTCGGGGAAATGACCTTTCGATGAATTGAGACCTTTCGGTGAAATAACCTTTCGATGAATTGAGATCTTTCGGTGAAATAACCTTTCGATGAATTGAGACCTTTCGGTGAAATGAACTTTTCGATCAAGTGACCCTTCAGTGAAATGAACTTTTCGATGAATTGAGACCTTTCGGTGAAATGAACTTTTCGATCAAGTGACCCTTCGGTGAAATGAACTTTTCGATCAAGTGATCTTTCGATGAAACAATCTTTTCGGTCAAGTGACCCTTCGGTGAAGTAAACGTCGGGCAAATGGACCAGACCCGATCCAATACCATGGGGCCCCCGAGGTATTTGACAGCCGTTGAAAACAAGGTCTTTAAAAACCCTATATATTAGGTCCTAAACAACCTTAATTAAGGTTTTAAATAGCCCTTAGAATTAGAAAGCTAAGAGATTGGGGCTACAATGACCAACAAGGAAGACACGGAAGCAAGGTAAAAAAAAAAAGCCAATAGAATAGATGATCTCATTAGTAACGGGGAGGTCCAATACCGCTTGACCGCCCTTAGCGTGCTCTCCGAAGCACGGGGAATATTTAGTGGTTGGGCAGTCGGGCTGGAATCGAACCCACACCTATATGAAAACCGGTCACTCTAAATACGAAGCCATCCGCGGCGGGGAGACCGAAGTGGGTGCTTGTAAATTTATAAACCTCCAGCAAAATTGTTATGCCCTCCTCCTCCAAGAAAAAGTAAGTTTCCGTATTTCTCCTTTACTCCTTGAAACAGGGGAAATTTGATATTTCCCTCAAAAACTGGAGCTCACTTCTTTCTAAAAATGGAGAAGAGAATCAAATTCTCCGATATGGGCCCCACGCTTCCCTGCGAAATTTTTTTACGCACCACAGCCCCTTACGCCCATGCTGTGTGTTACTGAAAAAATGATGCAACAATTAACGTGATAATCTTGGAGACAGGTTAAAGTTTAATCATGTTTGAAATAAGAATTTTAAAGAAAACTAAACTGCACTGAATACAAATTGTATAATTCACACTGTCAAAAAATTTGCAGTTGGTTGCACGAAAGAAGTGGTGCTACACTACATGCACCACTTTTATGACGAAAATAAATCATTTTGTGCTGCATGAAAAATTCAGAAACATGGTGCATGGGTACAACTTCGCACCACTTAGGTAGGATGCCATACCATGGTGCACAATTGCATCACATGTTTTTGTGTATTTTATGATGCATCACACAATGGTTTATACCAGTGGCGTATCTTCGGTCTGAGACCTGCGCTATCCCCCGCCCCAGTACTGTTTTTTTTTAATTGCGAAGTTCAATTTTTAATTGTTAAGTAATAGATGTAACTTTTTTCTAAATTTTAGATACATGCCACTGCTAACATGATACCAAATAGTTATGAGGATTAGGATTTGAACACTTATTTGTACATGAACTCCATTCTTCTACTGAATACTTTATTTGTACATAAACTCCATTCTTCTTTCCTTTTGTGAGAACTTAAGTGTTACGTTTTCATAAAATGTTTCTTCCGAGTACTTTTTCATATTTAAAAAGAATGTTTTTCTCTATTGACAAAACAGCGAAGTTGCTCGAATGTGCATGTCCTTGTGTGGCTCTAAGATATATCTTGATTCTTTTTAATGCTGAAAAACTTCTTTCGGCAGTTGCAGTTGTTGATGGAAAGTTTAATATGAGGTCTGCTAATTTGTACAAATCACTAAACACTATATCCAATTTATTCAAATTTGTGTAACACGCAATGTCTCTTATTGATTTGTTTTTGTATTCATCAAGGGAATAAAACACTTTCGGTTCATTTCTTAGTCGAGCTGTATCAAATTTTGAAGCATAGAGTTCTTTAAGTTCTGACAGTAGATGTTCAGGGAAATTTTCACAACATTTATCAAAACAGTTCGAATCTAACAAAACCACGAAATTAAGATATAATATCACTGATTTTAATTCATTGACACTTCACAAAAACTGAAACAACTCTCGCGAAACACTTATGGGCGGGAGTATAGGAGTGCCTGAGATAGTCTAACTCTTCTTTTTTCTGAGCAAACCGTTTCCCAAAGCAATGGGCCAATCCCCTCTACCAGCTGATTCATGTTGTCATGGAAACGCTAGTAGGCGATTGTACGGAAGGTTTTCGCATCAGAACTGGGAAGACTCTGGAAGAGCTGCTTGCGTATAAAGCCGTTGGTTTTTGCTCGCCAGAATGAGTCAAAGAAGCGAATCCGCACGAGTTTTTTTCGCACCGAAAGCATCGACATATTTTAATACTGTTGATAATTGACTTTTATCTGTGTATTTAATTCAGTTTTTTTTGTTTGTTTTTTTTTGTGCATTCTCTGGGCTTCGCAGCTAGCCTAGCTAGCCTCGAATATACGCCACTGGTTTGTACCATTTTGGGGGCAAAGGTAAACCATTGTGTGATGCATAAAATGCATAGAAACATGCTGCAATTATGCACCATGCATGGTATGGTATTCCACCTGAGTGGTGAGAAGCTGTATTCATTGTACCATGTTTATAAATGTTTCATGAAACACGTAATGATTTGCTTTGTCCCAGAGGTGATGCAGCTGGTGTAGCACCACTTTTTGGGGCAACCTACTGCAAAATTTTTAACAGTGCATGATATGTATCTCTAAGTGAAAAAATGTTGGCTATAGTTGTGATTATTTTGTTATACATATATACGTCGTATAAAAAGATCGCCCGCTCGCCCTCCTAGCAGATTTTTCCGTATATGTATGTATATATGTTACCGTTAAAGTGTATAATTCAGTTATTTCATAGAATACCTATATAGTTATTTCATGAAATAACTAATGAAGTTAGTTAAAGCGTTTAATAAATTAATAATTCCACATTTTAACTAGTTATTCTATGAAATAACTAGATATTCTATAAATTCACTAATGATGGACAGTTCAAGTGTAAAGTAAACAATTTGACTGAATTATACAGCATACAAAATGTTATTTATATAAAGACACAATAAAATCATTTGTTACAACAGAGATTACTAAATTGGCATTTGGAATTGCATAGAAAATTATTTCTAAAACAAATACATTTTTTGTTGACACACTGCGTTTTACATGAACATTTTTTAAATCCCCGAACGGAACCTAAACTTTGAGCTGTAGCAACCGACCGGAGCGATTTCTCTATATCCGGCACTTCTTTGATCTGAATTAGTTTTTGTTCACAGACGCTGAACTGGGATCGGTAATATAGCTGTTTTATGCGGCCGTTTCTTGTTTCCAATTGAAAAAATCCTTCTTCGGTTATTTTCATGATAACAGCTGAAATAGATCTGGCGTCACCCCTTCCTCTTTCAACTTCAGGTACTGGGATACGGACTGTAAGCCTCACAGAGGCTTTTTCTTTCGCACCGAAAGCATCGACATATTTTAATACCCTTGTTTTCTCTTTCCCTCTGAACATTCACTTCATTAAAACACAATTTGCAGATTGTATTCTAAAACATAGTCTTCTAAACATGACATGTCGACAGGCGCATTACATTTCGAACAAACTACGTTTTCACTGCACTCTTGTGAACAAACTATACATACTTTACTAATGGCATTATTTAAATTTGTTTTTTCAACCAGTACTTCATTATCAGATTGAGACGAAGTACTCATTGCAGTCAAAGCACCTTGTAATTGATCTTCGTCATCTAGTGAATCAAATGCTTCCGTGGAATAGGAGTTGTTGACAGTCCGACTCTAGCTGCACAACCAAACATAGCCTCATTATTATTATATAACACTTTATAGTGGGATGAAAATGGTGTGCTATTTCTGTTCTCACTTTACAGCCTTTTGAATTTGGGATTTTTTTGCTGGGTTATTTTACACTTTAACGGGGTGTAGATCGCTATTCTATGAAATAACTAGTTAAACCACAGAATACAAGTGAGTTTTACGCTTTAACTGACTTGATCAGTTATTTCATGAAATAACTAGGTATTCTATGAAACAACGGATTTCATACTTAAACGATAACATATATAGCAAAATAACAAAGTGCTGGCACAAAATTCAGAAAGTACAAAAGCACAATTTGAACTAAATAATCAAAGCATACTGAGGAAGAAACAATGGGGCAAAACGCAGAAACATTAGGAGCCATCCAATCCAGCAGAAAAGTTTCCACTTGAGGTCTGCACGGGCCTAATTTGGTGAGCCCAGCCCGGAGCTGTCAATTGCAGCTCTTATTTAGGCCACGCCCTGCCCGTGATGTACCATTTGGTAATATTTTGTCTTTCTGTTGTATTTTATTAAAATGGAAATATTAAATTATGAAATGCGATATTATTGAAAATATTTAGTTGAATGTAAGTCAAAAAGTACCTACTAACTAAACTATGACGATTATCGAAAAATATAACCTTTAGAAAGAGAGAAAAAGGAAGACTAAGCGCGTTCAGAATCTCCCTTTCTCTGAACTAGTAAGCGGTAACATTACAAAAGTCAATCCCTATACAGATTAGGGATAGGAGAAAAGAAATCAGTGTCGTCACACACACACACACACACACCCTCACCCTACTGTAGCCATCCGCAGTCTTCCACTCTACACAACACACACACACACACACTCGGTCGGGGTCGAATCTTTTTTGTTGTCAACAAGCCCAAAAATGGTTTTACCATCATAATACCTACAGATTGGTAAAAACGCTGTGAGTGCCACTAGGAACAGTTAGGTAAATAGTTAATAGAAACAGTTAAACAGATCTGGAAATCGGAGAACACGACTTTTTTCTTTCTTTACTATTGCGATAAAAAGAATGGGTCTACTTGGCCCTGCCCGTTGCTTTGTTCTCTAAACTAAAAAAAAAGGCCCGACACGGCCCGTGCAGACCTCTGGTTTTCACCCCACAAGGGGAACATTCGGCATGCCTTGCCCTTGAAAAAGACATACGGAATGGCCGCCATTGTTTCTGCCTTTTGCCTCATTGTTTCCTCCTGTTTGGTCATTGGGTGTGCAAAAGCTTTTCTTGTCAATTATGTTGCAGCACTCCTTTTGCGTTGGTGCAACTTTTAAGTTTTGGCTCACAGTTGTTTTTTTTTTTATTTATTCTCCTCTGTTGCATTCTTGGATGTTTAGGTTTATCAATAAATAGCTTGCGATTTTTTCCCTTTTTTTTTTTTTTTTTTTGTTTCATTTCATCATCATCATCATTGTCAACCATTATCAATCCACTGCTGGACGAATGTCTCTCCAAGCCTTTTCCACAACGGTCTGTCTTGTGCCAGTCTCCTCCATGTTACTCCCGCATACTTTCCAATTTCATCCACCCATCTCCCATGTGGTCTTCTTCTAGGTCTTTTCCTGTCCCTTGGAATCACATCTAAAATTTCGGCTGTCCATCGATGGTCTGTCCTTCTGGCAGTATGTCCAGCCCATTGCCATTTCAGGGATTTAACTCTGATCATGATGCCTTCCACTCTTGTCATTTTTCGGATCCACGAGTTCCTCTTCTTATCTCTCCTCGTTACACCAAGCATGCACCTCTCCATGCTGCTTTGAGTTGTCTGCAGCCTTTGTACGTCTCTTTTAGTTAAGGTCCACGTCTCTGCACCATACGTAAGCACTGGAAGGATGCATTGATCAAACACTTTTCTTTTAAGACATAATGGCATATTGCTCTTGAAAATTATGCTGTTTCTTCCAAAAGCTCTCCAGGCAAGTTTTATACGCCGATTAATTTCTTCATCAATGTGACCCTCACTTGATACCTGCTGTCCAAGATAAACGTACGTGTTTGTTATCTCCAGCTTTTCTCCATCCATCGATGAATCTTCATTTCTTGAAAAAGCATTGTACATCACTTTTGTCTTCTGTTTCATTTACACACATATATATATAGTAAAAAAATGCAAAAATTTACGTAAAAGCATTTCGAATAAATTAAGATTTGCTGTGAATTGGGAGATAAAATGTTCTGTTCTGACTTCATCAGATAGAAAGAAACCCCTAGAAGTTCAGAAACAGATGAAACTCAAGCGGTAAAAGTTTTTAAAATTTTGCACTAGTGGATTTGGTTGACGATGAAAAGCAATGTATTTCCTTTGTTCTGTTCTTCTTTAGTATTTTCGGGAATATAAATATAAATACCGCTCCCCCTCGCCAAGATTTTTAACTCGGCCTCAGCATGTACTATTTTCTTACCCTTTAACACAAATAAATTTAACACTATCAATTAATACAAAATGACTTATAAATTAACCATCTAATCTTCAATTTAACTTCAAGTAACATTCTTTCTCCATCTTAAGTTCTCATATCAAAATCGCACAGCACTTCAGAAAATTTTCAACTTGAATAAGATACACCATCCGCAGCAATTTACTTTTAGCCTTTAAAGTTTTGCACTAGTAAAACTATTTTGCAATCAATATATAATTAATAAGCACAGTTTAAACCAATGGTTACAAATTTATGAATTGTTATTTTCATTGAGCTATGATTTCATAGATTTCACACACACACACACACACACACACACACACACACACACACACATACACATCATCATCATCAGCAGCAGCAGCAGCAGCAGCAGCATCGTTGTCAATCAATATCAATCAACTGCTGGATAAAAGTCTCCCCAAGTTTCTTCCACAACTTTCTCTCGCGAACAAGTCTTCTCCATGTCACTCCGACATGCTTTCGAATTTCATCCACCCATCTCCCTCGTGGTCTTCTTTTGGGTCTTTTCCTGTACATTGGAATCCAGCGCAGTATTTCAGTTGTCCAACGGTGGTCAGTTCTTGTAGCAGTATGTCCAGCCCATTGCCGTTTCAGGTATTTAACTTTGATCACAATGCCATCAAATCCCGACATTTTTCGAATCCATGAGTTCCTCTTCCAATCCTTTCTAGCAAGCATGCACCTTTCCATGCTTCTTTCAGTAGGTTGCAGCCTCTGGGCGTCTTTTTTAGTTAAGGTATATGTCTCTAATTCGTAAGCGAGAAATGGAAGAATGCACTTGTTAAACGCTTTTCTTTTAAGACATAATGACGAATTGCTCTCAAAAATTGTACTGTTTCTTCCAAATGCTCTCCACTCAGGTTTTATACGCTTATTGATTTCTTCTTCGATATGGATCTTACTCCGTTGTCCAAGGTAAAACAAGGCAAGAGTTACTTCTAGAAATGCTCCATCAATCGCTAAATCTTCAGTTCTTGTAAAAATATTGTGCATCAGTTTTGTTTTCTGTAAGTTCACTTTTTAAGCCCACATCTTTTTTATTCTTGCCAACAAGTTCATAAACCATAACCTCGCAGCTCTAAGGTGATATAAGCACTTCTCACTTTTCATAATGTTCCCAGTCTAACGACATCCCAAAGCTTTGCCACACATTTGTAGTCTCCTGTTTTTATAAACACAGTAATTTAGACCCCCCCCCCAGTAGTTCTCTAATGATTATGAAACTATATGAAGAATTTACAAAAGTAAAAAAAAACATGGTATATTCTTAGATAGAATCACGTCAAATTTTCATTGAATTCACATCTTACTTTCTCCAGTTCACACTTGATTAGGAGGAGCGCTCTGAATTTAAGAAATTTAACTTACTCCAAGTTCAAAGCACTCTCTTTTGATTAGCCCAGCGAAGTGCAGCAATTCGACGTAGCATGGATTCCACAAGTGGCAGGAAGACTTCTGGAGAGATGATGAGCCTTGCCATCTGAACAGCCACCCACAGTTCCCTGGTATATGTAGGTGCAGGATCTTGGGTGCGAATGGACCTTTCCACCACGTCCCATAAGTGCTCTATTGGGTTCATATCGAGAAAACGTGGTGGCCCCACAATCCGTCGGAAATGCCCAGAATGCTCCTCGAACCAATTCTGGACAACTTGGGCCCGATGACAAGGTGCATTGTCTGCCTGGAAAATCCCATCGTTGTTGGGGTACATGAAGTCCATGAAGGGCTATAAATGGTCACCCAGCAGAACAACAAAGCGAGTACCGGTTAATGACGTCATTTACGAGGACAAGAGGGCACAAACCGTGCCACGTAAAGACACCCCACACATGTACGGAACCACCGCCAGTGTTACCGCGGAACTACTTCATAGTTTGGGTCACATTGTTTGCGGCCTAATTAAATTTAACGACCAGGAGTAATTTACCTTAATTATATTTTTTTACTTAATTTAAATTATTTTTCCTTTGCTCCCTTCCTGTCTCATAAACCCCCTTTTCCCCACTGGGGAAGAAAACCCAGGTGGTCAAGACGGTTTTTGCCGGACACCCGTGGAGAATGACCAAGGAATCCATCTTCTTTTCACTCTTGTGAGAAGAAGCACGGCATTCACGAAATTTACGAAATGGCCACAGTGCTAGCGTTGCTGGTGGGACAATACATCCCGGTATTTCAGGAGTGCACATGCAATAGTCCGAAAAGCGGTCAGATGAACAGGCGAGTTGCGGTTTACGACCATCCCCTCGATGAGGGAGGCACCAGCGAAAGTCGTAAAGTACATCGCGGTGTCACAGAAAAGTCGTAACTCTGTCAGAGGAAAGCCCCTTAAATTCTTCGCTTTTCATCCGACCGCAGAAAATACGTCCTACTGAATTCGCAAAAACATCACTTGCCCAACAGGCCAGCTGCCGTGAAAAGGTAGCAAAGTGGACCAGAAGGCCAACCAATAGCCACTAAGCTCGAGCACTGGTCAGCTCAGCTGACCAATCCTGACCCCAGGCGAAGAGTTCGTAGAAGGTTGTAGGCACGCACCTATCACGTGGAAAATTAAAGGGACGGAAATATATAGGCAGAAAAAAGATATAGTCACAGAGGAGAAGATTGGTATCAAACAGAGAAAAATTCGTATCGGAGATTCGTATTCGAGATGGTTATCCACATATGGTATTCGAAACGGTGATTCACAGATAGCGACACAGATGTTTATTCACGTATAATAGTCGGAGGACAATTTTCAGAGATATTCGAGAATTGAGAGGATGGGAGTGAAAAAGATTGTTCAGCGAGGGATAGATAGATCCGGAGTCAGCATCATCGAAAGGTCATCTACCAGCGTGGGGCTTCAACGAGCAACAAACCAACCGAAGGAAGGTAAGTTGACGTTATTTTCCCCAATTCCAGTTCCAATGTTAACTAAATATATACATATGCATGGTCACTATGCCTCCGCGAAATAGATCGATCAGTTAATCTAAAGTTAAGCTCAGGGGTGTGACAGGCTTACGCGTCAGTGTACCAGTAAACACGGCTAATTCTAATATTTTTTTTAATTTAACGTAACTCTTATTTTGCCTCCACCTGAAGGATGTATTGGTTATATATACTTTCTCTTTTAACAATCATTGTTAATTACTTAACCTGGTGTAGCTAACTTTTCTAGGCTGTGTATATTCCTCTAAATTCACAATTTGCGGCATATGGGTTTTTTACGAATACCTCGTAACCAGCCTATATGAAACACAACGCGACGTCCGTAAACTTTGAGATTGGGTTCTTAACATTTATGGGAACGCAACCTCACTGTTTATCCAATTAGACGAGTATTAAGTATTCCGCGACCACAGTACTGCCGGGGCCGTGGTAATACCAGCTTGCACAGTGCCTTGTTGACAGCTTGGATCCATGGCCTCATGTGGTCTGCTCCACACCCGAACCCTACTACCAGCTCGTTACAACTGGTAGCGTGACTCATCTGACCACGCCACATGTTGCCAGTCTTCCATGGTCCAATTACGGTGTTCACGAGCCCGGGTGAGGCGCTGTGTCCGATGTCGTGGTGTTAACAAAGGCTCTCTGGTGGGTCTTCTGCTCTCATACCCCATGGACGCTAAATTATGCTGCACTGACCTGATGGATGTTTCTCTGGTACCTCCTGCATTGAATGTGGATGTTATTGGAGCCAGTGTCGCTTGTCTGTTAGCAAGGAAAATCTTGGTCAGACGCCGCTGGACACTGTCATTCAGCACCCGTAGTCGGCCACTGCGCTGTCCACGTTGGGTGGTAATGCCTTCCATGAGGTATTCTCGGTACACACGTGAATCGAGGAATGTTAAATGTTTGCACAACTTCGGAAATTGAATGTCCAATCCGTCTGGCTCCCACTACCACGCCTCGTTCAAACTCCGATAATTCATGTCAGCTTGCCATAATCCTACTGGCGGTTGTTCAACCTGACTAACAAGATTACACCTCGGAACTGATAAAAATCGTGGCGTGCGTCGAAGCACTTATACGACGGCAGCTCCAGTTAAAAATTTGCATATTGCTATCCCATGACATTTGTCACTTCAGTGTAGACAGTAGCGGACCCAGGGAGGGGCGACTGGAAATATAGTTCCTCCAGCAAGTATTTTTCTTCTTAAATAGTCTATATCGTAAATAATTAATGTATTTATTTTTGTAAAATTATAGTAATAAGTGCACAAATTTTCGTAAAAGTTTTCATAACTAAAATTTACTGCGAATTTGGATATAAAATGTTTTGTTTTAGCTTCAGCAGAAAAAACAAGTTAGTAAAATCATGCAATGCATTGATTATGATACGCTTTCCAACATACCAGAAATCATTACTCAAGTTATGAAGATAATGGCTGTGGAATAAATATCGCTTCTGTGCCCTGACCTTTGACCCCATTTCGATGATATTCTACAGAACTGCTTCAGTATACCTCAGGAACAACATACTAAACTTTTGTCGCAATAGAAGCATTTTTAGTTAAGTTATGACGCATAAGGGCAATGGAATGGATCCCGTTCCTATGTCCTGACCTTTGACCCCATTTCAATGATATTCGACATAACCGGTTCAGTATACCTCCGGTACAACATGATAAAGTTTTCTTGCAATCGAAGCATTTTTACGTAAGTTATCCTGACCTTTGACCCCATTTCGCCCATTTTTAATAGGGTTCGTACCCAGTTGGTCCCCTTACCACATATTAAAACTTCATCGAAATCGAACCATTTTTATGCGAGTTATCGTGCGGACAGACGGATAAAGTTGGAGCATATACGCTTCTTCAACCTACGGTTGGAAAGCGTAAAAAAAGAGCTGGAGGTTCAGAAACAGAAAGCTGGGAGAAGAAGTGAAAAAAGATTTTGACTTATCATAAAAAAGCAATGGGTGTGTTTTGTTCTGTTTTTAGTATTGTCTGGTATTATTCGTAATTGGAAGAAGGGAAAACCGCGGTGTGGGGTAGACTTTGAATTCTCTGTGTGATTAGACGCCCATAGCTTACTTTTCAGGAGGAAGCCAACAGGAATCGTATAGCTGCCAATAACATATACAAGCATCATAAGCAAATTTTCGCAGTGTCGTTTTGTTATCAATTTATTTATACCACACTCTCAACACATAGATTCAATTGGAAACCAGAAGACCCAAAAACTACATAAAATGAAAGAAAGATAAATGAAATTAGACAGAATGTTAGGACAATAAAGAAATTTTTTTATCATTCTTTTGGTAACTTATATACAACACGCGCCACGAAAGCCCATGGATCAATGAGATCAATCAATTCGTCATCAAAAATGAAAAAAATGCTCTCAAGACAAATTTCTTGGAAACATTTCGTGATATCTTTGTCCAGTAGTGAATAGCTGCTGCAAAGAACGATCATTTTTCATTTCCTCGTCTTACATAATATCACAATGCTTTACATATGTTCCAAGTGGCGTTCCCAGAATTTTTTTTTCGGGGGAAAGGGAGTACGAAGTTTATTTTATTTTTATAGAACTAAATATGTTATGAGTGCATTTTTTAAAATGTATGCAACATCCGCGGGAAAATATTCAAATAGATATTGCTGGAAATTATTATTAATATTCTTATTACCTATATTCTTATCACCACTTAATGGTTGACCACTTATATTTTGCTGCAGAAATTAAGTTCGAAAGTGACTGGAATCCTGATAAGACAGATTTGTCTGCGAGAAATCTAGTTTATACCTTAGCTAGAAAAGACATTCAGAGGCTGCAAACTGCTGAAAGAAGTATGGAGACGTATATTCTTCGCTCAACCCAAAGAATTGGAAGAGAGAGGAACTCATGGATCAGAAAAATGACATGAATGGGAAACGTCATGTTCAAGGTAAAAATCCCCGAAATGGCAATGGGGGATGGACATATTGCTAGTAGAACTGACCGCCGATGGTCAGTTCTTCTGGCAATATGTCAACATATTGGACTGGATAACATGGGACAGAAAAAAACACAGAAGAAAACTCTGTGGGTGATGGGTTGATGAAATTCAAAAACATACGGGAGTGACATGGAGGAGACTGACTCAAGACAGACAGTTCTGGAAGAAACTTGGGGAGACCTTCATCCAACAGTGGATTGGTAATGATTGTTGATTAAATATACATATATCTAATCAAAAGCCCACTACCTTGCTGGAAAAAATACATATGTACGTATGTAGAATGAAACTGTCGTGGGCCGCGGGTGGCTGCCATGGAAAGGACCTCAGGTTCGATCCCAGCAGGTACGAACGCTCGATCCACTAAATATCCGCCGTGCGTCGGATGGGCACGTTAAGCCGTCGGACTCCGGGTACTGGATCCCCGGTAATAAATAAGGGCGTCTTCCTCCCTCTTTCTACTTCGCTTACGTGTCACTTTCCTATCGGGTACTCTAGCCCAGTTCTCCTAGCTTCCTATTTCTAAGGGTTGTTAAGACCTGGTGTCTGACACTCCCTTTCTAAAATCCTCTACATATGATCATGATCATGAAACTGCCGTGATTGAACAAAACACATATAGAATACCTGAAATATTTTGTTTAATCATAACAATCATCCTCACCAACTTTTCGTTGGCAGAAGTCTACGCCAAATAAGACAGTCAGTTACAAGTACATAGTATATGTGAAAATAATATAAAAAATTCGCATAAGGTACAAAAGCGCTGACGGCCAGCTGAAACACCTTATCGTGAGGCGCACACAGCCTTTAACGATCATATGTAGAGGATTTTAGGAAGGGAGTGTCTGACCCCAGGTCTTAAACAACCCTTAGAAATAGGAAACTAGGAGATTTGGGCTATATAGGAAAGTGACACGGAAGCGAAGTAGAAAGATTTGGGCCATAGGAAACTGACACGGAAGCGAAGTAGAAAGGGGGAGGAAGACGCCCTTATTTATTACCGGGGGGCCAGTACCCGGGGTCCGACGGCTTAACGTGCCCATCCGACGCACGGCGGATATTTAGTGGATCGAGCGTTCGTACCTGTCTGGGATCGAGCCTGAGGCCCTTTCCGTGGCAGTCACGAACGTTGCCCACTCGGCCACCCGCGGCACACGGCCTTTAAAAGCTAAACTAGCTACATACCCTTCTTCTAGAATACGTATAATCCATACTGGTTTTGTTAAATTAAGCTTCGATTTCAGCCTAACATGGATTAATTTTTTTGTCCGTAGATTCCCACTTTGAAGATTAGGTGATTACCTGATGATAAACTGGTAGGCTTCATTAAAGTTTTGTGTTAACAGCCTTTAATTCCGTTCCAGTTTTTTTTTTTTTTTTCGGAAGTCTCTGAAATTTCGTAGCGCGATCTCGTAAGTAGAGCTATGAAGGTTCTGGACAGAAAGACTTTTTCTTTTCTTTTCTTTTTTTTAATTAGAGGGTACAAGGAGAGGATAACTTAGTTCAACATTTTTGGTATAATTCTGAACGGTGTGTGGCGAATTTAAAAGCCTTCTATCAGGCGCAATCATATGATAAATATGTATCTCACCGTATAATAAACATTTAACAAACCACTCACCTGCAATCGGTAGCTTCACCAGCTGACGGAAACTCTTAATCCGTATCATGCATATCACCTCCCTAAGAACCCTCAGATCCGCCACTAGCGACTATTCAACAATGATTTAATTTTTGATTTATGCTCTCTGAAATCAGCCCGTAGCAACAGGACCACACCTACCTTCTGGGAACATTTCTCTCAGGAACCGACGACAAACACACCCAAACTAGCTTCTGGAGACAAAGCTTTCGGAACTCCCTTTATTTGTGACTGATCTCCAAACCCACCCTGCTAATTATGAAACCATTAATCACTATTCCGCAGAGGAAGCAATAGAAACAATTCGCACTGCCTTTTACTATGGAGTACAATTCAACTTTTCTCATACTGTAATCGGGTCACAAATGTTCTGGGTATAAAGCTTGGCATGCACACCCATACAATTGTCCGTCCACCATACAAATTATCCGACACGGCTATAGAAGACCTCTACTTGTCAAAATTACAAGCAAACGACTCCCCACAAATTATAACGGCATTACGAAAGACACAAAACTGGTATAATCTGATGTTATCTAAGAGGGTGCTGCTGGGGTAAAAAATAGTTCGTTGCGAACACGAGGGTGATGCCACTGGGAGTTTGGGTGTAATGATGATCTCCTGAAGCAAAGGAAGAAAAGCTACATTCAGATATCCCCACGATATTACACGGAAACGTATACAATCCCAATAAAACATGTATTTAATAGAGGGTGTCAGAACTGAATTACACAGGAAAAAATTACACGGAATGAAATTACACAGCAAAAATTACACAAAGAAGAAATTACACGAAGAAAAAATTACACGGAATGAAATCACACAGCAAAAATTACACAAAGAAGAAATTACACGAAGATAAAATTACACGAAGAAAAATTTTCACGTCGGAAATTACACATAGAATGAATTTTACAACAGATTATACAAAATCATGAAACTCTAACTTAGACTGTAGACGGTTTTGGGAAGGGGAGGAGTCCGGGGTTGTGACACCCCCTCCACACACACACTGTAGATTTTACGAAAATCTACAGTTTTCAATTTAGAACCACTAAATTTGGTAAACTGTTACCAAATTTGGTGGTTCTAAATTGAAAACTGTAGATTTTTACGCAAATTTTTTTTGGGGGAGCTCTGACCCCCCGTTCCGTTCCGTTCCAAAAACCGTCTACCGTCTAAGTTAGAGTACCATGAGATAGTATACCAAATTTGGTAGTTCTAAATTTAAAACTGTAGATTTTACGAAAAAAAATTTTGGATGGGGGGGGGTCTGACCCCCGGGCTCCGACCCCTTCCAAAAACCGTCTACCGTCTAAGTTTGAATACCATGAGATAGTATACCAAATTTGGTTGTTCTAAATTTAAAACTGTAGATTTTACGTAAAAATTGGGGGGCTGATCCCCCCCCCGGGCTCCGACCCCTTCCAAAACCGTCTAAGTTTAGTGTATAGTCATGGCTACAAATTTTGCATAATCTGTTGTAAAACTCATTCTATGTGTAATTTCCGACTTGTGTCATTTTTTCTATGTGTAAATTTTTCTTCGTGTAATTTCTTCCTTGTGTAATTTCATTCCGTGTAACTTTTTTCCTGTGTAATTTTATCATGTAACCATAATAGAGATATGCACGGGCCAGGGCAGTATCTTATATCAAATCTTTGAGTAAAACCCTTGCCCGTACGAACCACGTTCAAGTTAATTTTCCCTCTAACTTTTTAATTAATTTTATTTAACCCTGCTAACCGAATAAACTAACACAGTGGGAACACACACATCTGAATGGTTAGGCAATAGTCTATCTTTTGTTCTTAGCCTAAAATTCTTAACTATTTCGTAACTCAAAAACGTCTTTGAGTGTTTTAAGTAAGAATTATGTATTATTTCTTGCATACAGAAGCGTAACTAAGAATTTCTACGCCCGGGGAAGACCACAAAATATTGCACCTCCTCCTCGCCTCACCGAAGTCGTTAAGACAAAAAAGCTTTACCGCCTGAAATATCCTAATCCTACTTGTTGCATGAGTGAGTGTTTAGGATTGTAAAACTGGTCTTGCATGCTGATTACACACAGATTTGTACAATTTAATACACACACGCATATGCAATTACATTTTTTTTGTAAAACGAACACTGGCCACCGGGAATTGTTTCTGACATTTTGCTTCACACTGAATTGTGTATTTTGTTTTTTCATTATATTATATTACTTTATTGTAAATTAATAAGTAATAACTGTGCAATAGATTTAAAGAACGGGCTAGTTCTTCGGCGGACCAGAGGAAGACCTTTCCGAAGTTATTGCCATTTTAATTGAGATTTAACAACCTAACTTTTAAATACTTTTATCGGGGTACGGTGCTGTAAATAAAGTACGTAGTGCGATCAAAAAGTTCCGAGACTAGGTACGTAGCGCGCCAACAGATGGCAGTACGAGGATGCGCGAGCAGCGGTCGAGGTCAGTGACCTTCATGAGTCATTGTACCAAGTGGCATCGTTCTGTGAACATCGAGAGCTGTGCTACATGACATTTGGTGACCACGTGCAGAACACAGCTGCGATTTCGGTATGGACTGCAAACTAGAGCAGCGAGCGAACATCAAATTCTGCGTCAAACTCGGCAAATCGGGAACCAACTTTCCTGTCGCGGAAACGAGACTTGTATTTACAGTTACGACCTGGAGATCAAACGAAGAAGGCCCCAAAGGTCCGGAGCGCAACCAAAAGCATGCTCATCGACATTCGTGAGGTTGTGCACCGTGAATTCGACCCACAGGACCAGACCGTCACAACCCTTTTTTACTGCAATGTTCTGCGGCATCTTAAGGAGGGCATTCGCAGCAAAACGACCTGAAATGTGGCGCATGGGTGATTTCCTGCTCTATCACGACAATGCAGCAGTTCACAGAGCGTTAGCAACACGCCAGTTTTGCAGCCGCAACAGCATGACTATACCCTGTCTCACCCGCCTTACGTATGTGTGTGTGTGTGTGTTATAACGAAGTAAATTTCTCCGCCATTTTTGTCCACTGCCGGGGCTCGAACCTGGGTCCCCTCATTCCGAAATTATTCGCTCTACCAACTGAGCTACGCGGACGTTTGATATCTCTGCTTTCTGCCTTTATATCGTGTGCGTCCTGCACGTCAACCCCCCCCCCCGAAAGAGGGTCGGGGGCATGGCCCACGGGTCAGCCGTGACCATGAATCGTCGTAGGCAGCCATACGCTGAAGAACGTGCACATGAGAACTCCCAGCCAATCTGGTGTGTGGAATGCAACTTCTCACACATTTATTTTCGAAGCGCTGGAGAAGGGATTCTCTGATTTTTCCTCTCTCGCGGTGTAGAAAGAACATCACACCATTGCGAGATCTTGAACGGCCGGGTCATCCGGAAAGTTCGGGCGCCATTATAACGAAGTAAATTTCTCCGTCATTTTCGTCCACGCCGGGGCTCGAACCCGAGTCCCCTCATTCCGGAATAAGTAGCTCTACCAATTGAGCTACGCGGACGTTCGTTATCGCTGCTATCTGCCTTCATAACATGTGCGTCCTGCACGTCACAGTGTGTTTACACTATTTGATTAATTTCAGTACATAATAATTTATAATAATTGAACTTCATATAATGATTTTACTCCCATCATGCATGGCTTTTATCGATTATGAAAAAGTCTTTGATTCCGTGAAACAATCAGCAGTTACAATGGATTTGAAATCCTGCGGTATTGAAGATGCTTACATTAGCATTTATTAATAATAACATCTGTGAAAATGCAAGTGCAAAGGTACGGCTATTTGAGGATACAGCACCAATAAAAATTGGAAAAGGGAGTGAGACAAGGTGACACCATATCTCCCAAACTGTTTAATGTTACATTGGAAAATGTCTTTCAATCACTGAACTGGGAAAACAAGGGGATAAAGACCAACGGAGATTATTTTTGTTGATGATGTAGTCATTTTTCTTTTCCTTTTTTTTTTTTTTTTTTTTTTTTTTTTGATTGGAGGTTTAACGACCACCGTGAGCAACTCAAGGGGTTATAAGCAGTCTCCCGCCCCTAATTTAGGGTCGCTGGTTCCAGGGAAGGGAGAGAACCAGTGCCGTAAGACAAACACAACATCCATGCCTCAAGGGATTCTAACCGGGACCCCTTTCGGATAAATGATCACCTCTTCAGAGCTGCAGAGTATGATCCAAGAACTTGCTGGCAAGAGTAAAGAAGTGGAGTTAAAAATGACATTTCAGAAGACAAAAGTGATGTACAATGCATTCACAAGAAATGAAGATTTATCGATTGATGGGGAAAGCTGGAGATTACTGATACTTACAGCAGATATGGGACAGATTGATTAGGAAATTAATCTGCGTATAAAACCTGGATGGAGATCTTTTGGGAAAAACCGTACAATTTTCAACAGCAATGTGTCATTATGTCTTAAAAGTGTTTAGTCAATGCATCCTTTCAGTTCTTTCATATGGAGAGACATGGATCTTAACTAAAGAAAAAAATAGCATACAAAGGCTGCAGGCAGTATGTCCAGCCCATTGCCATTTCAGGAATTTAACTCTGATCATGATGCCTTCCACTCTTGTCATTTTTCGGATCCACGAGTTCCTCTTCTTATCTCTCCTGGTTACACCAAGCATCCACCTCTCCATGCTGCTTTGAGTTGTCTGCAGCCTTTGTATGTCTCTCCTGGTTACACCAAGCATGCACCTCTCCATGCTGCTTTGAGTTGTCTGCAGCCTTTGTATGTCTCTTTTAGTTAAGGTCCACGTCTCTGCACCATACGTAAGCACTGGAAGGATGCATTGATCAAACACTTTTCTTTTAAGACATAATGGCATATATATATATATAATATACACTACCAAGTATAGACTGTAAAAAATAAAAAAAATATTTAACAAGAACTAAAACAGTTGTGACGTACCTGCCAGCAGGACGCACACGACATAAAGGTAGATAGCAGTCAGAACAAACGTCCGCGTAGCTCAATTGGTAGGATGATTTACTCCGGAATGAGGGGATCAGGGTTCGAATCCTGGCGTGGACAGAAATGACGGAGAAATTTACTTTGTTATAATGGCGACCGAACTCTCCGGATGAACTGACCGTTCAAAATCTCGCAATGGTGTGATGTTCTTTCCACACCGCGAGATAGGAAAAATCAGAGAATCCTTTCTCCAGCGCTTCGAAAAATAAAAAAAAATTGACTGGGAGTTCTCAAGTGCACGTTCTACAGCGGATGGCTGAGCCGTGGGCCATGCCGTCCAGTGTAAAATTTTGACATGGAGGAGACAGGCTCAAGACAGACAATTGTGGAGAAACTTGGGGAGGCCTTCATCCAGCAGTAGATTCATAATCGTTGACAATGAGGATGATTATATATATATATATATTTTTTTTTCCAGATCCGTTGAATAGCTTGCCCTCCGCAGGCACGCGCTGTTCTTTGTACAGTAAAAGCGAAAATATTTTCGTTTGTAAAGTCTCTGTAAAGGAAGAACATCATCATTACTTCTGTTTCTTCTTTTACCTTTTTATTTTCTTCGTACAACGATGTAGTACCTACCACGCCTAGATGCTTTTCGTTACTCTTCAATGTTCATCTTATTTTTCTTTTTTTCACTTTACCTGCTGCTTTTTTTTTTTTTTATTTATTTATTCTTTTTTTTTTTTTTGTATCCCAGCTGCATGAACTGGGAACACCATTTTGGACTTCAGTTGTGCATCTGTTCATGAATCTTCACCACCTAATGTTAGTGACAAATGCCAATCTTTGAAAGATTTTATCCAGGTTTCACAAATAAGCATTTTGCAAATCTAAATAATACCATCTACAGTTCCGAAAACTTCCGGCCGCACGGTGATCATCAGAAACTGAAGGCGTCTGACCGAGAGGATCTTTATCATCGACGACACTTTCCTAACGCCCTGTGACCGAAATTTGTTCTGTTATCTCCAAAACTACTTTCTAGGTCAAACTTTCATGATGTGTGCAGATTTCAAAACAGATACACTTCTGCTCTCTTCAACTCCAAGACCGAAAGTTTTTGAAAGGAGATATTCATGAACCCAAAGAAAGATAAAAAGACTGTCATTAGCATAAAAAAATATCCACAAAAATTGTATTCTTTATGTTGCATTGACTCAGTTACCACTATTAAAAAGGCACAATCCTTAAAAATCGACTTCCTTTCTCTCGTGTGCCGCCTGATATACCTATCCATAATTTCTAAGGACCACATTTATGAACTTTCCATGCAACATAACATTTTTGATTCTCTGTTCAAAACCTTTAGCCTACATACTTCTTGCTCTCAAAATATGTTCTGACAGCTTTTACCAAATACGTATACAGTAACAGCGCACAGAACACCTTCATGGTTACAGTGTACCAAAATGTGAAGGAACACTATATTTTGCCGCGAGATTTGTTCACTGATATTTCATTAACAATTCGAAAATAAATGTTTAGTTGTAGAGTACAGCAACCTTTAACAATGTATGATATTAAAAAATGCTTAACTCCGATGAAACCACATAGTTGTACTTACGAGCGTGTTTATAACTAATGCATGTAAAAGGCTTAGAAGAAAAAAGGCTTCGTGGCGCTCCGGCAGCCGAGTAGTCAGTGGCGTTAGGCCAGGATTGGAGTTCCGATAAAAGCATGTGTGGGTTGTAAGTCTCACTGCGCAAGCTCTTTCTCATCCCTAGCCCAAATCATGGACGGGTGCCAGTCTATAACCGTTAGAGATACACATAATGATGCTCTTAGATCGTTTGTACATCTCAGTCACTACCACCAGCACCACTACCAAAAAAAAAAAAAAAAAAAAGGTGTGCACGTTTTCTTACTATATAACTTTCTCTCTAAATAGCGCTGTTTCATAGGATAGTTAGCAAAATACACTCAAAGTTGTCATCAGTCGGACGATTTCCGTGTTAGATTGAAGCTGATTTCCGAACGTTTTGGAATTTCTAAATTTCGATGTGTTTGTCACTTTACATTGCATCTGAGATTTCTTCTTCTTTGGAGGATGACGGGGGTGGGGAGGATAAAGCCCATCATTAGCAACCTCGCTTAGTTATTGTCCGTGGCTCTGTGGAAGGGACTGAGCCAGCGCAGTAAGACTAACACACAACTCACGCCTCAACTGGGACTCGAACCCGACCCTATCTCAGACGAATGGAAAGAAACCTGCGTCTCAGAGAGCTTGGCTAACGGGGCAGTCATCTGAGACTTTGGTGGCGTAACTACTATAATATTTATTTATGAATGCCTAAATGGCTCTGTTGAGTACTGACGGCTCGAAGGAGAAACCGATGTTAAATTAGATGCATATATGACGTACTACAGAGGTGAAGCACATGTCAAGACGACAAAATTCCAGCGATTAATTCCGTCGGTGTAGCTTAATTGGTAAAGCATTCGGCTCCAGAGCAGATATATTTCTTTATTTATTTTTGTTGTTACATGCTTAGAAGAAAAAAAAACAGAGTGGGAAAAAAATTGACAGTTCATAAATGATGAACATAGACTGTAACAACAGGGAAAACAAGGGAAAAGGCCATAATGGCCTGACATAGCCCCATACTCCCAGTGGAAGAAAGAAATGAAACAACAGATAGACACACTAAGTCAGACAATCAGAAGACGTTTTGCCGATCTTTTCTATTTTTCTTAATTATTGAAGTAGGTAGAGTTTGAATTTTTTTTTAATAAATTAAAATTGTTTAAGTTAGTCAGGTTGCTAGGTAAAGAATTACAGTATTGAAGGCCTCTGCAATTTAAAGTAAGTTTAATTGATTCCGTTTTTGAAAAAATAGGTTGTAATTGTGGATTATTCCTTCTTTCATACGAATGTGCATGTGTATTAAGAAATATGAGATCCGAATATAAATTACATTTAATTCGTTTGAACATAATTTTTCCAAGATTAAAATAGCATAGTTGAGTAATAGTAAGTATATTATATTTATTAGGATATACTTTTGTTCTAAAATTTATTAAAGGTCGAGTATTAGGATGTGATTTGAGATCAATTAGTCTAATAAATTTATTTTGTAGAATTTGTAATTTATTAATATTGTATTGTGTCGTTTGTCCCCATGACAGTATGCAGTAATTAATATGAGTTTGGAATAATGTGTAATACAATGAGATCAATGTTTCAGTTGTTATATCTGTCAGGATATTACACATCATACCAATATTTCTAGATAGTTTAATTAAAAGATATGCGAGTTCGATCCCCGTCACCGACAAATTTGTGTTTTTACATTGGCACCTTTTTGTGGAAATGGATCTACTGGCCATTGGGTTCTTCAAAAAATACCGTATTTTTCCGTGTATAAGACGCCCCCATGTATAAGACGACCCTTACTGTTTTCGAACCGAAAATTAAGAAATCAGTATCTTTATTACAAAAAAGGACACATTTGATATTTTTTAGAAATTAGGTAATATCTTTGAAGTACATTTAGTAATTAGGTAATATCGCAGGCAAAGTCTGTGGTAATATATATAAAAAAAGAAGTTTTGGAAATTTATATTATTTAGAAATTAGGTAATATATTTAAGATACAAACTATGAAATTATGCATCACTTTCTTCAGCGCTATTAGTTCCAGACATATCACTTTTTTCAACTTCAACTGCATCACTGCTGTCGTATGAGTCACGTCTATATAGATTAAATCATCCCCAGTCCCATCCATGGCATCGCTGATTCCACATTTCTTGAAGAACTTCACAACCACCTCTTGCTTGACTCCATTCCATGAGTTTAGGACCCAGTTGCAAACCTCAGTAATGGTTTGTTTTTTCACTCTCCCTGTCGGCGTCAAGTTATTACCTGCTTTTTGCATCCATTTATTCCATTCTTCTTTCATCAGGTCTTTGAAGGGCTTGTTGATGGAAACATCTAAAGGCTGTAGCTGACCTGTAAGTCCAGCCGGTATAAACTGCTTGTCAGTCGTAGTGGGGAGAGCGAATGAGAGGTAATGGCAGTTTCGCCGCGGTAACCACAGGATTCTCTCAACCGGTTAGCCCCCGTGTATAAGACGACCCCCAAGTTTTGGTCTAAAAAATTTGAGAAAAAATATCGTCTTATACCCGGAAAAATACGGTATGTGATTTACGATTCCACACTTCGTCCGGAATTTATGAAAATTCCTTTTTCGCCTCGAAATAAAAAAAAAATTACGTGGGAGATGATATTACGTACTATAGAAGTGAAGCACATGTCAAGACGAAAAAGTTGCAGTGACAAATTCCGTCGGTGTACCTTAATTGGTAAAGTCTTCAGCTCCGCAGCAGAAGGATGCGATTTAGATCCCTGTCACCGACAAATTTGTGTTTTCACACATATGCTAGCACGCATATGCACGTGGATGCTAGTTTCACATTGTCTTGGCATTTAATAAATGAAAACACTGGAAGAAACTTTCATAATGATATCTCCTGGAAGAAACTTTCATAATGACATCTCCTGGAAGAAACTTTCATAGATGTGGCAATTATTGATATTGCTATTGATTTAGGACTCCAAATTATTGATGTCTCAATCATTCTGTTTTTTCCTTTTTTGTTGAGGAATTGTCTCTTTGAACTTTCGTCCAGGGTGTGCCCGGGTTCAGGTCCCTGAATAAGCATGGGGTTGTGTTTGTCCGACGGCACTGGATCTGCCCCATCGCAGGACCCAAGATTAGGGATAGGCGACCTCCTCGCTTCTACAAATAAAAGAGAGAGAAGAAGAGAGAGAGAGAGAGAGAGAGAGAGAGAGAGAGAGAGAGGTTCAATTATTTCCGCTAAAGAATCTGGAAAATTTCCAGTGCAAAATAAAATGTGTAAATATTAAAATGAATATGGGAGCCCCATGCAATCATAAGGCCTCAAGTTCAGGCATTGGACGCCTTTACGGTTACCAAACTTTGCATATAAACAGTTATATCTAATGTAAATTTATTCTCGTTGTAATACATGAATGGGATTTTTCTATAAGTTTTATTCTAAATCAGCTGAAAAATTTCTGTCCCAGGGAAATTCGTCTCGAAAGTGTGACTTTCCACATATTAAACTATAATTCGGCGATTTAGATGATAAGTATTATCAGTTTTATTTGTCTTGAGCTCCTTCATTCTCATGAAATAGTTATGTTAAATGTCAGGTTAGTTATGAGTGTTCCCTTTATTGACGTTTAACGACCCCTATAAACATTTAAGGCTATAAGGGATCTCCCATCCTGTAAGAATGGTGCTAACAAAATGGCCAGAAAGTGTTAGTTTAAGTAATTTTTCTTTGCCTACTGCTAACAATGCGGTACTAGGGTGCAGAGTTAGAAACGGGTCAAAAATTTCGGACCCGTAACTGACCCGGAGAAATCTGCTTTGAACTATAAATTTGAAACTCAAGTTATATATATATATATGTACATATAAACGTAATATATGTATTCATCCCAATAACTGCTTGATATTTAATAACTGAAATCCTTTTTTAATAATAAAATTTGGTTACTTGCTAAATTTTAGTGCCATTTTTAGTACAACTATTTTTCGTAATCCAGAAGTAATGGCCGACTATGACCGTGACCATGGAGTATATTACAAATGGGAATCATTATTTACGATTACACAAATGCATTTTTTTAAATGTAATCAGATTGTTCGCTCTTTTCACGCTTTGATGGAGGTGCGCATACTTTCATATGGCCCGTTAGATTTTTGGTTCCATAATCTTTTATTACACCGTCGACATCTTTCTTTGTAATTATACACTTTCCACATTTTGAACAACAAGCAAGACCGAACAACACCGAATTATTCACCGGTTCCTTAATGAGACGAAACAATTTCCAGCATTCACTTTTCCCATTGTGGTTTTTAACAAGCACGTATTTCTTGGCCTCGACGCCTTTTTCAACCTCCTTAATATTAAATCCATCCATATTAACAAATAAGGTGTTACTTTCGGAATGAAATGTCATGGAAACGCGATGTTAGCACATCAATCGAAAACCTCTGAATGCTCAATGTAAAAGATGTGATGTGAAAAGCAACTCTTAGTCATACAGGAACTTCGCACGGAAATGGTGAATCAGCTGAGAAGCAGGCAAATGGCGTTTGCCGGTACCTTGCCCTGGACAATCGCACTGTAAAAGAACGCAAAAGAAGGATATTTTTACGATACGGAGTCAGTGTGTTATCTGACGTCGTTCGGTGGAAATCTTCGTTGCTTTAAGAAAGAGACGACAATATTTTTGCATGGCAAATCGTTATTCACTCCGTATACACCAGTATCAACTACAGAATTCCACAACGCGCATTTTTCTTTGGAATATATTTTTCTCTTTTCAAAAATAAAACGCGAATAAAACTGGGTCAAAATCAGGTCAGGAATACCTTGATCCGACCCGCTGGGCCCGCAAGAAATTGTCGATCCGTTGACCCGTGACCCGTTTCCATCTCTGTTAGGGTGATCCCGAAATTTTGGTGGATTCAATGTGCATCGGTGTTTGTACATCCTTCATCATATAAGAGTTTTTCTAGGTGGGAAATATTTTAATAAATTCCCAAATTATATCATGAAAAATTAAAATGAAATATTATTTATTTTGTCTTTAACGTGATCCCTGGCGTCGGATATTTTCGGAAAGAGCATTAACGTCGAGACTAAGGTTTGTTACACACAGTAATGAAATGCTTGACTAATTATATCGGTTCTGAATTTTCATTGCTTTGGTTATTACCCAGAACGCAAACCGTGATCTTTCCGTACGATGTTGCGTACGCTTCTAACTCTTACAAACAAACACTATATAAGCTTTCGTTTCCTTTTCCTTCACTCCTGTGAAAAGATGATCGAATATAATATTTATCTAAGAGTCATTGCACATTTTTCCATTTCGCTACTCATCTTATCTTGCTCTGAATTCTGGTGATATAAGAAAACTTTACAACACATGTTATATATCTAAAATTCTTTCTTCGAAGTCCCATTTTTATTAATAACTTCTATTTTCATATTTTTGGTATTAATACGTTGTTTGGTCTTACGTATGTTAAAATTCAAATGGTCGGTAAATGACCTTAGCAGTCCTTTTGAAACATACGTAGTTGATGATTCTACGAGCCCGTATGCGAAGCCTGCGATTTTGGGACTGCTGTAACCATCTGATAACGTAAGTTGATCGCCATAAAAAAATTTCAGCGACCCCTATAAACATTTAAGGCTATAAGGGATCTCCCATCCTTAATTTAAAGACTGCAGTTCCAAGGAAAGAAAAGAAACAGCCCTTTGGAAGTACAAGTTCACAATGTTCCTATAATTTTTTTTGTAATTTCTTTTTCAAAGAAAATACCGGTTACTGTAAAACGTTTTAATCTAGCTCCATTATTCTTTATTTTGAATTAAAAGAGATTAGTAAGACAAAATTGACATTTTTCTCTTTCTTTTTGTGGTTTAACGACCATCGTGAGCAAGTCAATACGCTATATAAGCAGTCGTCCGTCCCTAATTTGAGGTTACTGGTTCAAGAAGAGAAAGAGAGTCAGTGCCGTAAGACAAACACACCACCCATGATTTGGGCCTGAGTTCACTCAGTCGAACGGTCAGAAGCCAGCGTTTAGACCACTGAGCAACCGAGACGGCTTTTCGTTTTTAATCTTTCTAATCTCTTTTAATTCCAAATAAAGAATAAAAGAGTTAGATTGGACCCCCCCCCCCCCTTTTTTTTTTTTTTTGATTGGATGTTTAACGACCACCGTGAGCAACTCAATGGGCTATAAGCAGTCGCCCGTCCCTAATTTAGGGCCACTGGTTCCAGGGAAGTGAGAGAGCCAATGCCGTAATACAAGCACAACATCCATGCCTCGCCGGGATTCAAACCCGGACCCCCTTCCGGACGAATGATCAGAAGCCATCGCTTAGACCACTGCGCCACAGGGCCGCCAGATCAACCCTTTAACCAGCTGGAACGAATTATCTCGGGGTTAACAAAATAGGCTAAAATTATCCCGAACGAATATATTCGCTGTCAGTGAAGTGGTCCCAACGCGGCTGGAACTAGTTAACCTGATCTTCAGAAAGCACTGCTTTACGTCGTACAAAGTCGGAAATTATTTTTCGTTCTAGATGGTTGAATAACTTCTTTGAATAGCTTTGCAATTTACAGAGGTTATTTAGGGTAATGTTTGACACTAATCCTTTTTTATTGTTTGTATGCTGAAAGGTATACTATAACAGTGGCGAGAAACTTTAGAAGGGATAGACAAAATGTTTGCAATCTAATTTTTAATAATAGCAAATAATTAGAAATCGTTCCCATGAGAAGGCTGTTTTTTTTCCCGACGGTGGGTGGTTTACACTCGGTGACAAAAGAAAAATCGAGATACCTTAAATTGGCATCCAAACGGTTAGTTTCTTTTTTTTTTTTTTTTTTTTTTTTTTACTATTATGTGCTGATCTAAATAATCTAAAGGGACTGAACCAAGTCGCAAGGGGAAATGGTTTACACCATACGTTTTCAGGTAACATTTCATGATTCCTTAATCATCAGAAACACGATTGGCGAAGACATTTTTACCACTCCTAATTTTTTTTAGGGAGGAAGGGTAGCGTTCTGCTACACAGCGTCATCTTACTAGCATTCTTAACATTTTACACCACCCCAGGTGAAATCCTGAATTAATAGCACAGGTAAAACATTTTTAGCACGTTTTTTGTAAAAAAGATCGTGCTTATGTAATCGGTTTGTCCGTCCTTCTGTACCCACGATATCTCTGCAACTATTAGTCCGATTTGAAAAAAATATTTTTGCATTGGGAAGCTTGAAATATGCGAATGATGATCCTTTATTTCGTTCTTTTTTTTTTTTTTTTTTTTACGATGCACAATTTCCGCGCTAGAAAGCGTAAATGCAGATGATGTCGAATTCAAAAATACGCCTTATTCCACATATTTGCTTCTAAACATCCGATTGAAAAAATTTTATCTTTCGACTCCATTTATATCGAAGAGCATTTTAGATATATTTACTTTTTCAAATTAGGCATAGATTTCCCGCTAGGGGGCGTAAAAGTAAATTACAGTTTTCCCGATAACTCTTCTTCTAAAACTCCGATTTGAAATTTTTTTCTTCAGCGGATACATCTCCTGATGGAAAATCGTTTGCATATAATTTCAAATTTTTGGTAAAGAATACTTTGGCCACCAGGGGGCGTAAGCGTTAATTTTTGCTTCTGATGTATTTGCCGCAAACTCTGAGCTTCTAAATATCGATCGAAAAAATTCTTTCGTGGACTGATGCCACTCACATCG
Source organism: Macrothele yani (assembly GCA_039090855.1). Taxonomy (NCBI): domain Eukaryota; kingdom Metazoa; phylum Arthropoda; class Arachnida; order Araneae; family Macrothelidae; genus Macrothele; species Macrothele yani. The sequence goes on along the minus strand of CM076990.1, from coordinate 41,633,831 downwards.
ATAAACCTTTTTGAAATATTTTCTTCCTAAAATATTCTACAGTTTCTCCGCCAGGAGGCGTAGATGTATATCTTATTTTTGTCAATATCTCTACTTCTAGGAGTCCGATTTGAAAAATTCCTTGTTTGTTGGATAGTGTTTCCAGTGGGACATGTGTTTCATATAATTTCAAAAGTTTCAAGTAATTCATAGACTTTCCGCTAGGGGGCGTAAAGGTAAATTTCGTTTCCCCCTATATCTCTGCTTCTAAATCTCCGATTTGAAAAATTCTTTCTGCACCGGATACAGCTCCTGATGGGAAATCATTTGCACATAGTTTCCAATCTTCGTAAAAAAAATTTGGCCACCAGGTGGCGTAAATCTTAATTTCCGCTTCTGATGTATTTGCAGCAAAATATGAGCTTCTAAATTCTCGATTGAAAAAATGTCGTTTGTAGACAGATACTACTCATGTCGACAAACCTTTTAAAAACATTTTCTTAAAATAGTGCATGGTTTCTACGCCAGGGGGCGTAGATGTATATCTTATTTTTGTCAATATCTCTACTTCTAAGAGTCCGATTTGAAAAATTCCTTCTTTGTTGGATAGAATTTCTAGTGTGACATGTGGTTCATATACTTTCAAAATTCTCAAGTAATTCGTAGACTTTCCGCCAGGGGCGTAAATGTAAATTGCGTTTCCTCTTATATATCTGCTTCTAAATCTCCGATTTGAAAAATTCTTTCTGCCCGGATACAGCTCCTGATGGGAAATCCTTTGCACATAATTTCTAATTTTTGTAAAAAATGGTTTGGCCACCAAATGGCGTAAGTCTTAATTTCCGCTTCCGATGTATTTGCAGCAAAATATGAGCTTCTAAAATCTCGATTGAAAAAAAGTCGTTTGTTGACCGATAGGAAATTTTTCTTCTTGAAATAATGCATGGTTTCTAGCCAGGGGGTGTAGATGTATATCTTATTTTCGTCAATATCTCTACTTCTAAGAGTCCGATTTGAAAAATTCCTTCTCTGTTGGATAGTGTTTCTGATGCGAAATGCTTTTCCTATAAAATCAAAATATACAAGTAAATCATAGACTTTCCGCTAGGGGGCACAAAGGTAAATTGCGTTTTCTTCGTTATTTCTGCTCATAAAACTCAGATTTGAAAAATTCTTCCTGTATCGCATACAAGACCTGTTGGAAAAGTTTTTTCACATAACTTCTAATGTTTTGTAAGGAATGGTTTGGCCACCAGGGGTCATAAGTGTTAATTTCAGCTTCTGATGTATTTGTAGTAAAATCTGGGCTCCTGAAAACTCGACTAAAATTTTTTTTTCTTGAACCGATACCGCTTGTATGATTAAACCTTTTGAGAATACTTTCTTCCTAAAACAATGCACGGTTTTCCCACCAGGGGACGTAAAGTCACATGTTATTTTTGTCGATATCTCTGTTTCTAAGAGTTCGTAAGCTTACGATTCCGTTTACAGCAATATCTGAGGGATTAAAAACCCGATTGAAAATCTTCTTTCTTTCGTCAGATCTATTGTTTTCCATACTGGTTCCATTGACTTTGAATAGCTTTGATAAATTTAATTTGCGTCAGAACGGATACAAAAGACGTGCTTATTACACCCGAAAATTCGGTGTCACCTTTCTTGTTACATTTTTAATCACCTGTAAGTGTAGATTTCTTGGAATACGTATTTGCGATATACGAGCATAAGAAAAATTTTGGTCTCAATTTACAATTTTTAGATGTATTAATGTATATATAAATAACAGGACTGTGATTATATGTATATAATCATCCAACAAGTTTCAGCCCCCTCAAAATTTGTAACCCCCCCCCCCCCTCTAACCCCGGAAGAAACTGTCTGAATGCAACGCAACTTCTGAGTTTCAGAAGAGTGGGAGAAAAGAATAAACCACTGCGATAATCTAGTTGCATTTCGAACGGCGCTCTGAAAGACTGGTGGAATGGTGTCGTGCCTATGCTACCATTACTAACGAGCAGTTTAGATTTACTGGTATGTAAAGCAAGCACGATAATTTAGCGCGGAAACTAAATATCAGTTGAAGAAAATGCTCGCTTCTTCAAACAAAGCAGCAGTATTTCAAGAAAAAGGTCAATAGTTTACAGCAGCAGTAATGCGTAAGTGTCGTCTGGTATTGAAAGCAACCTCAACTGCAGCAAAGTAATTATTTCAACCGTAATCATTTTGCCCGGCTTTTGCTTACGATAACAAAACAAAGTCAGTAAGAGAGATAAAATCTCGCGAGAGGAACCAGGAGAAGAATTCTGTGGAGTGGCTTGGTGATCAATACAAGCAGCTCTTCTCATAACTCCCCAAAAAAGATCTTCAGATGATCATCACCGGGCGCTCCTAGGGAAGAAAGAATGAATGAGGAGAGAGAGAGAGAGACAGAGAGCAGCAAGAGGCAGGAGAAGCAACACACATGCATACATACACACACGCGCGCACACACACACACACACACATATACGTCGGTCTTGTGGGGGAAGGATGCAGCCGCACGTGTGAGGGAGCCAGGGAGGGGCACTCAGGGTAGGAGCAGCTGTGAAGGAAAGGAGGGATTTCTACCCAAACTTCGCCTCCTCCTCCTACAAAAAGTTGAAAAAAATCCGTAGAGGAAACTCTCATTTCAGTAGAAAAGGGGAGACTTTGGATGCGTTGAATAGGGAACAACACATGCCACATCAGGTAACTCCACCGACGAATCATTTATTTTGCCAAACTAACTGAAGTTACCAAAATATATGAACGATCTCAAAGTATTTCAGTTGGTTCCAGTTTAACAGAACCAGCATCATCATAATTTTCACAGCGCCGCGTGCTTTCCGGCTTTTGACACGCACGAATTAAATAATAAATTAAAATGAGATGCGAGGAAGGTAAAAAAAAAAAAAAAAAAAAAAAGTGTTTCTCTTTGGCGTAATGAAATAACTTTAATAGTAGATTTACGCATAGATCATCTAATTAAAATCCACGATGTTTAACCGAGTAAAAAAAGAGTCGTTACTTTGAATTTTTCTAACTTACTAAAAAAGCAATATTTTAATCAAAGTTTGCCTTAAATGTAACGTATTAATTGCACTCTCATTCCATCAGGAACAGAGCTAATCCATCAGGAATAGAGCTAATTAACACACACACACATACAAATGCCTTTTACAAAAATATCTTTGAAACACATTTACATTAAAAAGAAAAGTTTTGCTTAAAATTATTTAAGTCTTGGTATCTGTTTACCTTTAAATTTGACGACTTTTATGCGATTCGTATGGCTCAGTGGACCAAATATTTCGCTACTGTCACAGCGTTCATTCCAGAGCAAACATCTATTACAACACCTTCATGTTAAAACGAAACATTATTTGCTGTCGGTAAGCCAATATATTCCACACACACACACACACACACACACACACTCACATTTATACACCATCAGTCAAGGCAAAAATATCCATCCGTAGCATAAAACAATATTCATAAAAACGATTTTAGAAACTTTTTTTGTGTGCAAAACTAGTCTTTTCTCTTTTGAGGGCTTACGCTTAAAATTGTGAATATACATTTTTTACCTCTTAATTTTACGGTGCTTCCAAGAAATACTTAGATTTCAGGAAATCATTTTCAAGTTACAATAAACGTTCATTAAAAGATGGATTTGATATACTTCGGAACATTGTCACACAAAAATTAAAAGCCGCCCCGGTGGCGCAGTGGTCTAAGGCGTTGGCCTCTGATCATTCGTCCGTAAGGGGTCCGGGTTCGAATCCCGGTCAGGCATGGATGTTGTGTTTGTCTTACGGCACTGGCTCTCTCCCTTCCCTGGAACCAGTGACCCTAAATTAGGGACGGGCGACTGCTTATAGCCCATTGAGTTGCTCACGGCGGTCGTTAAACCTCCAATCAAAAAAAAAAAAAAAAAAAAAAAAAAAAAAAATTAAAATAAGAAACGTAATCTCGTTATTGGCCTCTGGCAGACCGGGTGGTGCAGTATGGACTTTGTCCGTTCGTCCGAGAGTATCCGGGTTGCAGTGCCGGATGAGAAATGGGTGGTAAGTTTGTCATACGGCACTGAATTTCTCCCTTCCCTGGAACCAGTGGTACCAAATTAGAGGCAGGTGACTGCTTATAGCCCATAGAGTTTATCCTGGTGTTCATTATACTCCGAAACAAAATAAAATAATACTAATAATCTCTTTGCTACAAGGAATTAAAACTAAAAATAAATCCAATTAGCGTTTCTACAAGAAATCGAAACAAAACCCCAATAAAATTGACATCAGAAACCAAATCAAAGTCAAAAATTGAAATGAGAATCTAAATCAACACTACTATTAAGAATTCAAATGATATTAAATGAAATCAGCTACAAAGAACTGAAATGAAAAACCAAATCAACGTCGCTACAACGAGTTGAAATACACTGCCGGAAAGTGAAAAAAGAACACCAAGAAGGAATTGGCGGACGATCATGAAATTTACATATGTTAATAGGGTCGAGTTTACGTTGGTGTGATGTTAATTTCGGGACCAACCGGTGAGCGCTTACGCCACAGCACGGCATAATATGCTATAACGAAGTGAATTTCTCCGTCATTTTTATCCGCGCCGGGGTTCGAACCCGGGTCCACTCATTCCGGAATAAGTTGCTCTACCAATTAAGCTACGCGGACATTTGTTCTGATTCCTATCTGCCTTTATGTCGTGTGCGTCCTGCTGGCAGGTACGTCACATCTCCTCTCCTGGTACGTTACATCATCTCCCCCTTACTTTTTTTTTTTTTTTTTTTTTTCGAAGTGCTGCTCATATTTTTCCTATCTCGCGGTGTGGAAATAACATCACACCAATGCGAGATTTTGAACGGTCGGGTCATCCGGGTAGTTCGGGCGCCATTATAACGAAGTAAATTTCTCCGTCATTTTTGGTCTACGCCGGGATTCGAACCCGAGGACGCTTATTCCGGAACAAGCAGCTCTACCAACTGAGCTACGCAGACGATTATTTTTATTCCTATCTGCCTTTATGTCGTGTGCGTCCTGCTGGCAGGTACGTCACATCTCCTCTCCTGGTACGTTACAATGCAAATTATCGTCGGTGGTATTTAAGGAGTACGGCGAAGTGAATGTAATCAGTCGTCGGCGTACGGACACGTGAGAAGACCCTGAAGAAGCTGCAATGCCTGGACATGGAAGACGTGTACGGTTTCAGCAGTTAGCGGACTTTAAGCGAAATCGTCTAGTCGGACACCGCGAGGCCAGGTGGTCGTATTGTCGTATTGCGGAGCGAATTGGACGGGAAGTATCGGTGGTGGAACGATCGTGGCGTAGATGGTCCGAGGAACATTCCCACACGAAAAGACGTGGAGCCGGGAGTCACAGACGGACTGATGAGCGGACCGATCGACACATAAGAAGAGCGGCGTTGTCAAGCAAAACATTCACTGCGACGCAAATCCCGAGCTGCCGTTGCACCTGAGGTGACTGTAGGAACAATCCGTAACCGTCTACTGGATGCAGGACTACGTGCACGTGTGCCTCTGGCATGTGTACCTCTGACACCAGCCCACCGTCAGGAACGCCTGCAGTGGTGTCGCCAACGTCTGCACTGGAGAACGTAATAGCGATCTGTCGTGTTCAGAGATGAAAGCAGATTCTGCTTGGGAGCCTTCGATGGCCGTATGCGTGTTCCCAGACGCACAGGGGAGCGTCTCCACCCTTCTTGCATCCGCCAGCGACACACAGGGCATATACCTGGTCTCCTGGTGTGGGGAGCGATCAGCTATCACTCCCGTACACAACTAGTGTTTGTACCGGGTACGTTAAACAGCACCTCCTCATCAACATCATTCAGCCCGTTGTTGTGCCATTTGTAAGGCCGGTCCTTCGTGGTGTTTTCCAGCAAAATAACGCACGCCCACACACGGCACGTGCAACGCAACATGCACTTCAGGGTGAGAGACAACTTCCATGGCCTGCACGTTCACCGGATTTGTCCCCCATTGAGCACGTGTGGGATTTTATGCGACAGCGACTTATCCGGTCTCCACGGCCAGCCACGACCATCCCCGATTTACGCGTCCAGGTTGAGGATGCTTGGAACTCAATACCCCAAACTTACATCCAACATCTGTACGACAGACTCCACGCCAGAATTTCACAGTGTGACGCAGTTCATGGCGGTTCAACCTCGTACTAACCATGTTACATGGAAATGTTATTTTTCAGTTTACCAGCAAATACAGCAGTATTTTGCCATAATGTTTTGATCACGTTATAGTCTGTATTCCGTTATTATGTTGTATAAATTTCGTTGGTATCAGACGTCTCCTTCTTGGTGTTCTTTTTTCACTTTCCGCCAGTGTAAGAAACCAAAGTCAGATTGCTACAAAGAATTGAATTAGAAAGCTGGAGTTAGTTTCATACAAGAAACTCAATTAAGGAATCAAATCAATACTGCTATACAAGGTACTGAAATGAAACATCACGCCAACGTTGCTACAAAGAATTAAAATAAGAAACGAAATCAATGTTGCTACAAGAAAAGCCAATAAACTTGACATCAGAAACCAAATCAAAGTCAACAATTGAAGAGAGAATCTAAATCAACATTACTATAAAGAATTAAAATAATATTAAATGAAATCAACTACAAAGAACTGAAAGGAGAAACCAAATCAACGTGGCTACAACGAGTTGAAATAAGAAACCAAAATCAGATTGCTACAAAGAATTGAATTTAGAAGCTGGAGTTAGTTTGATACAAGAAACTCAATTAAGAAATAAAATCAACACTGCAACAAGGTACTGAAATGGAAAAACACGCCAACGTTGCTACAAAGAATTGCTACAAGGGACTGACATAACAAACCAAACAGTCGAGATAGCAAACGAAATCATTGTAGCTATGAAGAAGTGAAATAAGAAACAAATTCAAAGCTGCTACAAAGGACTGAAATCAGAAAGCATATCAATGATGCTTCAAAGAATTAGAAATGAGAAACTAAACACATGGGACAAAAAATTACGGAATGTAAACGTTATTCCTTAATATGGAGTTATATCACCACCTGCTGTAATTACAGCTTTAATTTTGTTTGGCATGTTATGAATATGACTCAGTATCCCATGTGTATCATGTTTATTACACTCCATGCTCAAAAGATCCCTTAATTCCGCCAAATTTGCAAGCTGTTGTTTTGTTTTCTTCACGGCCCTTTCTAACATGTCTCATATTTTTTTAATCACATTTAGATCGGGTGAATTTGCAGGTCATTTGACATATGGGAACGTCTCTCTCATGTTCTTCAAACCGATTTAGCACAATTCTAGCTCGATGGACACGAAAATTATCATCTTGAAACACAGGATTCACTATGTGTCCTCCCTGTTCCGAAAAACTGTACAAATGGCAATAATGCATTGTTTGAAAGTGGCACATAATCCATGTTTTATGCGATCGAACACCTCAACGAACGGTCCAACTCCAGTACTTGAAATACATCACCGAAACATGACATTTTCATCTCTTTTTTGTTCAGCTCTTTGGCCACATTCTAGGTAAAATGCTTCTTCAGCATTTCTCATGACCCTGAAGCGACGATCATTGGAATACAAGCATAATCTGTATTTCTCGGACCATATTATTCTTGCTTAAATGCTTCTTCAACCTTCCGCATGACCCTGGAGCGACCATCATTGGAATACAAGCAGAATCTGGATTCCTCGGACCATATTATTCTTGGTTAAATGCTTCTTCAACCTTCCGCATGACCTTGGAGCGACCATCATTGGAATACAAGCAGAATCTGGATTCGTCGGACCATATTATTCTTGGTTAAATGCTTCTTCAGCCTTCCGCATGACCCTGGAGCAACCATCATTGGAATACAAGCAGAATCTGGATTCCTCGGACCATATTATTCTTGGTTAAATGCTTCTTCAGCCTTCCGCATGACCCTGGAGCAACCATCATTGGAATACAAGCAGAATCTGGATTCGCCGGACCATATTATTCTTGGTTAAATGCTTCTTCAACCTTCCGCATGACTTTGGAGCGACCATCATTTAAATACAAGCAGAATCTGGATTCGTCGGACCATATTATTCTTGGTTAAATGCTTCTTCAGCCTTCCGCATGACCCTGGAGCGACCATCATTGGAATACAAGCAGAATCTGGATTCCTGGGACCATTTTATTCGTCGCCACTGTTCAATGGTCCCGTGAGGATGCTGTTTTGTCCAAGCAAGGCGATTTTTCTTCTGGACAGTTGTTAACTTTGGACATATCCGGGCAACACGACTGAAAATGCTCAAGCCACGCAGTTCTCTCCGTAGCGTTCGTTCTGAGACTGGTTTACTGGGTCCAGCATTGTATTGTTGAGGCAGTTTTTGACAATCCTGGAAACGTGCAGCAGTATAGATAATCGTCCCGAACGCCCGCGATCTCCATTGGTCATCATAGAGCTTCTACTACAGTAGCTCCGTCTACAGCGGTAGCTTCCGTACTTCTTCCACTAGAAATGGACACTAATGATAGTTGAATCGGGCAGTCCAACAAACTTCGCCATCCCTTGCAAAGGATGACCATGTTATCGGCTAAAAACAATGGACTTCGCCATCCCTTGCGAAGAATGACCATGTTATCGGCTAAAATCAATGGACCCCGCCTATAACGAAGTAAATTTCTCCGTCATTTTTGGTCTACGCCGGGATTCGAACCCGAGGCCGCTTATTCCGGAACAAGTCGCTCTACCAACTGAGCTACGCAGACATTTATTCTGATTCCCATCTGCCTTTATGTCATGTGCGTCCTGCTGGCAGGTACGTTACACGCCTTTTATCACTCAGTAACGTCCCTTTTACGACCCATAATTGTACCTTTGAAAGAAAATACAGAATCATACAGATACTTTAAACAAACACTTCAGACATCCATAATCATAATTCAGCAGTTTTACTCAGCATATTTATACACGTTACGATTATCAACTTTATACTTATGTATATATTTCAATCAGCATTCCGTAATATTTTGTCCAGTGTGTTTAAATCAACATTGCTACGAAGAACTAAAAGAGGAATTCAAGCCAACGTTGCTACAAATAATTGAAAGTAAGAATCCAAATAAACACTATTACAATGAATGAAAATGAGAAACTAAACCAACTGTGTTACCGAGGAAAGTGTAATAAGAAACCCAAATCAACGTTGCTATAAACAATTAAAAGTAAGAAGCCAAATCAACACTACTGCAATGAATGAAAATGAGAAACCAAACCAACTTTGTTACCAAGGAAAGTGAAATAAGAGACCAAATCAACGTTGCCGCAAATAATTGAAACGAAAAGTCGAGTCAACGTTGCCGCAAATAATTGAAACGAAAGTCGAGTCAACGTTGCTACAAGAGATTTACAGAACAAACCAAATCAACGTTGTTATGAAGATTTGAAATAAGAAACCAAATCGTCGTATACCCGCGAAGTATTAAAATAGGAAACCAATTCAACTTTGATATAAAGAACTGAAAAATTAATCCGAATCAACGTTGCTCCAATGAAAAAAGGAACAAAACCAAATCAAGTTTGCTTGAAAAATTTAGAATAAGAAACCAAATCAATAAGTAACAGAATTTTACAATGTAAGAGGTTAAAGCCGTAGTAAGAGAAAAGAATCAAAGATTCAAATTAACGATAAAAATTGAACCCCTCTACTTTATCAGATGATACGATAGTTCTAGCAGAAAAAGATGATGGCTTGAAGAAAAGCCTCCAGGTCCTCCACCAAACAGTAAGATCATTAAATCAGTAAGACTAAAATAATAGCCTTCAAAGAAAATGATTGCCTAGCAACGAACCCGTAGATCAACAAAAACAATTCATTTATTCGGGAGGTAGGGTTGTGAGACGATTTCAAGAAAAAGAGCAAAAAAGAATATACTTAACAAGACGGATTTGTGGCTATAAACTTTGGCAAACTCGTAACTAGAAGAATTATTCTAAAAATATTAAATTCTTTCGAATCCCACACTAGAATGTTGCAGGACAACAGCACAAAAGACAGAGAGTTAGTTACCTGAGCCTCTATCTTTTTTTTTTTTTCTTTGGGAGTTTAACGACCACAGAAAGCAACTGATCGTTCGTTTCCAATTTCGGGACACTGGGAGGGAAAACAGAGCTAGCAAAGTTACAGGAACCTTCTACCCATGCCACATCCGAGACTCGTGCCGGGCCCCTTCTCGGCCGAATAGTTCGGAACCCGTTCCTCAGATACTCGGCCTCCATGGCGGAAGGGTCTAATAATAAAGGCACTGAGATATCTTACAACAGGTCTCAGCAGTATTCTTCCCACGAACCTCATGCAGCTTTTTTGCAGACTCACCTATTCTAGAGCACGAAAATATATATATACATATAAACACAGTCGATTGAGACCACCTCCTACTATTGACGTCAACATCACGTAGCCAAAGAAAGTAGGCATGTGTTGTTAGCTGGCTTGGAGAGTATATGAGGTGTGCTGTAGGCATTCTGAACATATATCACTCGTTGGCGTCATGGATAAAAGGAGCGATTTATGAGATTTGTAAAAAGAGATGATTATCGGCTTTCGGGCCAAGGGTAGCTGTGTTTCTGAAACAGAGCAGTTTGTGAACTGTTCACGTGCTGCTGTGGTTAAAGTTTATTGTGATTGGAAAAATGGCACCATTGCGAACAAGCGACTTGGAAACTGCAGAGCACCACGTGCCATTGAAGTGAGAGGTGAACGTCGGCTGCGAAGGTGCATGAGGGCCGATCGACACGCTACAGTGGAGCAACTCACTGGCCGAATGAACAAGGGGGCTACCGGAAGTGCGTCTGAAACGACAGTTCAGCGAATCCTGCTGCGTATGTGGCTCCGATGCAGACGGATGGTCACTGCACCTATGCTAACGAAGGTGCATCGGCAGAAAAGGCTTACATTTGCACGGCAGTATCGGAATTGGACCTCCTCTGATAGGCAAAGTATTGCCTTCACCGTTTTCTGCTTCATCGAAAGGATGGACGTTGGCCAGAAACATCGGAGAATAGACACTCTTCAACCATTGCTGGAAGAACACAAGCTGATGGGGGCAGCGTTATGGTCTAGGAAATATTTTCGTGGCATTCCCGGGATCCACTCATACCTTTGGAAGGTACTATAGACCAAATTCGTTATGAATCCATCCTTGCGGACCACGTACACCCATACATTCTGATTGTCTTCCTTGGGGTGGATGGAATCTTCCAGAACGACAATGCGACGTGGTTACGCAACTAGAAATATCCGAAAGTGGTTGGAAGAGCACGATGAAGACTTCAAAGTACTTCCCGGGCCCCCTAGTTCCACAGACGTAATCCCAATTGAGCATCTGTGGGTCCTCCTCGATCGTGTTGTTCGGTCTACGGATCCTCCACCACGCACCCTCTAGCAGCTGTCAGGTGCACTGTAGTCAGCATGGCTCCCCATACTTGTGAACGTCTTCCAGCACCTTATTGAGTCACTCCCAACCGGCCTAGCTGCTGTCCGCGCTGCACACGGCGGTTACTCTGGATATTAGTGGATGGTAAAAATAAAATGACTCGACAATGTATATGAATAAAACGTGAGTATTTCGCTGTTTCCTCCTCTCAGAAAATTAGCTTGTTTTCACCCAATGTTGTATTTTCTCGCAAATTATGACGTTTCACTTGCAGGACTTAACACCTTCTTACTGCAACATACAAGCCGAATTAATTAATTTACACTGCTGGCCATTAAAAGTGCAACACCACGAAAGACAAGAGATATCAAAGCCATATTTATTGTACAGAAAGCAGATGATACAAGGGTGAATCGATTACAAATACAGCACGGTGAGACAAGGGAAACACATAAAAACCGGTATCTGGTGAGTCACCGTGGGCGGCAATTACAGCCTGGCATCCAGAGGAAGAGAGTGTTTGGGGAATGTCCGTCCACGCAGCTTTGATACGATGCCGCTGTTCCTCCGTTGTAGCCAGGGGTAATCGCTGGCGTGGCAGTCGTCCGGCGGTTGTGGACCACTCGTGTTTGATAGGCCACATATCCAGCGACCGCGCGGTCCAAGGAAGACGTGTCACACGGTGGTTATCCGAGAAATCTTGGACGTTGCGTGCCACACGAGGTCGCGCATTATCCTGCTGGTAAATGGCACCAGACCATTTACAACAGGATAATGCGAAGGTGCCGGGCCTGAAGATATGGTACAACAACAGGCTCCAATACCTCAGTGATATAAGGATGGCTGTTAAACGTACGGTAATGCGGACGAGGTGCGTGAGGGTGGAGTCCAATGGCACTCCATGCCATAACGCCGGGTGCCGGTCCTGTATGGTGCAGTATAATGCAGGACTCACTCAGCCGGTCGCTGAGGGACCGACACACACGGATTCGTCCATTACGGTGCTACAAACTGAATCGGGATTCGTCGGAAAACACGATACCTTGCCATTCGCTCCTCCATTCGTGAACGTTCTTGGCACCAGACGCAGGTGTTGTACAGTCAAAGGTAGCCGAAGTAATGGGCACCGTGCAAAAATGCCCCGCTACTGCAGACGGCGTTGAACCGTCCGTTCGGAGACTGGGTGTTGTGCCTCCCACCCGAACGGTTGCTATGGTGATCGATGCGGCTGTGCGATCCGTCAGAGCCATGAGCATCAGATGTCGGTCCTCTCGTTCGGTGGTGTGACGCGGCCGTTGTGATCTCGCACGTCGGTGTGTTCGTTCCTCCGCTACCCACTGACGCCATATTCTCCCCACCGTGGCCGCATGCCGTCACACACGAGCACCGATGTCTCGGAGTGATAATCCGCAATCCCGATATACCACAATTCTGCCGTGATCGAGGTAGGAAACCTGCTGGTAGGGCTGCCGTTGTCTTCAACGGGGCATTCTGCAGCTGTCTGTGGCCAGGAACGACGACCAAACGCACTTCCAGTGCTTAACACGGACTCCTTGTTCACCCCTCTTATACGACTTCTAGGGGGTGTTACTGTCCCACATGATTTCCATATGTGCTGCCCTGTTATTCATTTACATGTGCACCCGTGTTCTACCTTTCTGAGAAATTTCGAGTCCCTGGGATGCGATCTTGATCCTTGATCATATGTAGAGGATTTTAAAAAGGGATTGTCTGACCCCAGGTCTTAAACAACCCTTAGAAATAGGTAGCTAGGAGATTTGGGCTAGAGTGCCCGATAGGAAAGTGACACCGAAGCGAAGTAGAAAGGAGAAGGAAGACGCCCTTATTTATTACCGGGGGCCAGTGACCGGGGTCCGACGGCTTAACGTGCCCATCCGACGCACGGCGGATATTTAGTGGATCGAGCGTTCGTACCTGCCAGGGATCGAACCTGAGGTCTTTTCCGTGGCAGTCACGAACGTTGGCCACTCAGGCACCCTGGTGTTGCACTTTTAATGGCCAGCAGTGTAATTCGCGGTTCGCAGAAGGAGTTTTATGGAAGGTACAACGACTTTCACGAACACAACGAAGACTTCTCATTAAAAATCAAAATTTCAGATCCACATTTACAATTTGTTTTGTGATTCTGGATGTTATTTAAGCTAACTACCTTAAATTACGAAGACATTAGAAATATTACTAAGGGTTTTAATAATTGTCAAAGAAGGGAAATATTATATTAAAAAGACTTCACACAGGCTTCAAAATTATAACTAATCAGATGAAATTCTGTTGATTTCTTACGAGTTTTTCAAATGATGTATTCAAAAGCAACATCTCTCTGTCTCTCTCTCTCTCTCTCTCAAATGGAAGATATTCAATAAGTACTTTACATATGCTGGAGGGACTTAGCCCCTTAAATGTAAAGCATGGAAACAATATTGCTAGGCACATTCATGGATGGTTCCATTCAGGCCCTTGCACTAATAAAATCCAGCCCAACACTCATGGACTAGATCATCATGACCATTCCTATCTCCACGGGTGGATACTTCTAAGAGCATGCAGCAAGGATGTCACTGACTTATGCGGCATATACAGGGTGATTCATAAAGAAGTATACAGTTTCAACGCACTATAAAATAAGAACGATGTAAGATATTTTATGTTACCTGTAACAGATTGTAGGGGAATGTTTCAATTTTTTTTAGAGACAGTCACAGATGTTCTATGAGTGCACCCTTAGTCACACGACACAGAGCCGGTAATCTATTTCCGTCCAAACGCGAGGTGAGATATCTAAATCAAGTGCAGTGATAGTGGCTGTGATACGCTGTTTCAGCTCCGCTAAATCAACAGGAAAGGAAGGGGCGAATACCTTGTCCTTTACGTACCCCCACAGGAAAAAGTCACAAGGTGTTGATTCTGGGTGGCCATTGGGTAAGTGGCATATTGTAGTCCACGGCTCTCCCAATCCATCGGTGAGGAAGTGTGTGTGTGACCAAGGTTGCACACATAGAACATCTGTGACTGTCTCTAAAAAAACTTGAAACATTCCCCTAGAAATCTGTTACAGGTAACGAATAATATCTTACATTGTTCTTGTTTTACAGTCGTTGAAACTGTATACTTCTTTATGAATCACCCTGTATATAGACGGCACGGATAGGACGTGTAAATTTATCAGTATAAAGCCCATGCAATGAGCAGAGGGAAGGACTTATCGAAAAATCAGTATCACAGCAACCGCAGGCGTTGTTGTCTGCTCGACGACCGCCGAAGTGAAGGTGTAGCGGAAATGGTTCTAAGAAGGACACACATCCATTCAACGTGCTGGAATGGGAGACTGCAATTGTTTGACATTCGAAGAGAACACCGGTTTACAGATGCTGTCTGGGACAATAGACAGCTAACGATCCCACATTTAACGGCACATTACAACCAGGGTGCTCAGCGGAACTTTTCAAAAACACAATCTGACTGATGCTCTTACGGTTGGGCCTAGAGAGACAGAAACCCGATCATGTTCGCTACTGACCCACCGTCAGCAACAACTCACATGTAGTGGGGACGAGAGTACTGTGATTGGACATTAGTAAAAGAGGCGCCTGTTACGATGAGCCCACATGAGCCGCGGAGGGCTTAGTGGTTAGCGATTCAGACTATCGATGCAAGGTCCTCAGGTTCGAACCTGGGCTGATCTTTCAGAGATGGTGTGATTTACTGAATACTGGACGAGCACGTTAAGTGACGGCCCCCAGACTGGACCCACTGGTTAAATGGGTATCCTTTCCTATGCCCCCCCCCTGAAATTCACTCACCCCTCTGTGTGCAACATCGTACTTGTACGGTGGCACCATCTACTGTACTCTAATATCACTACAAACTGTTCTGTCAAAGTCGCTCTCTAGACTAGCTCTCATTCCTTCCGTTTCTGTGTCCTGCCCAAAAGGCGATCTCGCTGTAGGTAGCTGGGACCTAAACTCTACTCACTGTGGACGGAAGTTCAACAAGAAAATGACAAATACAAATACTGATGAGCTCACATTCTCCTTATTCGAGGCCACGCGCAGGTATAAGTGGTATAGAGACTCATCCAACGAGCATCACTGGGTCCCTCCTCATTTCCGTCCTGATCTTACCTATAGAGCCTTTGCACCGACTTCAATTTTGACGTCACGGTTACATCCGGGTATTTTAGAGAAAGTTCGGCTGCTAAGGTTCCCATAGGATTAACATGGGGAAGCGATTTCTGGACCCTCTGTCACTTGATTGTTTGAAGTTTTAGAAATAGTTAAAAGTTGTGTGGCGTATGGGTGATTCTCAAAGTACGAGTGAGGTAATGGAATCTTCTTTTGTCGCTTTCCAATGCAGAAAAACGCCTGATTATGTGGAAAATAGCCGTAAATCGGAAGGTATGGTCACTCAAGCCGTATGGCAGTATCTGCAGTAAACACTTCATTTCAGGTATCGTAAATCTGCATACGTAAATCTGGTATCGTAAATCTGCATACGTAAATCTGGTATCGTAAATCTGCTACGTAAATAGTCGAATTTACATCGGTACATTTTCTTGCTCACTCTTATGTATTACTTTCACGTTTTTACGCAAATCCTTGTTATTCTGTTTACGTAATATGCCCTGAATGCATCGCGGATTAACTTTGCTGTCGAATCGGAAATTGCTAAGCTTTCATGAATTTTCAAGATTTTGTACTCTTACTGATTTCTAAATACTGAAAAGATTCCTTTTTTTCGAACCGAAATATATTGTACGTCCACATAGAAGTAGAACGTGCTGTCATACATTATTGTGTCGTCCGTTTTCCAGGATCTGTTTTCTTTTTTTTTCTTTCTTTTTTTTTTTTTGGTTAAAAAATAGCCCGTTTTGCGGGATATGATAAGTCTGAATTTTCTTTTTTTAACTGCAACACACACTGGAACCAGTCAGAAATGTAACAAATTACCATAGGCTTGATAAAACAATTTTCGTTTTCAGTCTTCAGAATTAATACATTTCTAACCCATCCATTGGTAAAATACACTGGCGGAAAGTGAAAAAAGAACACCAAGAAGGAGACGTCTGATACCACAGAAATTTATACAGCATAATAACGGAATACAGAGGATAACGTGATCAAAACATTATGGCAAAATACTGCTGTATTTGCTGGTAAACTGAAAAATAACATTTCCATGTAACATGGTTAGTACGAGGTTAAACCGCCATGAACTGCGTCACACTGTGCAATTCTGGCATGGAGTCTGTCGCGCAGATGTTGGATGTAAGTTTGGGGTATTGAGTTCCAAGCATCCTCAACCTGGACGCGTAAATCGGGGATGGTGGTGGCTGGCCGTGGAGACCGGATAAGTCGTTGTCCCATAAACTCTCACACGTGCTCAATGGGGGACAAATCCGGTGAACGTGCAGGCCATGGAAGTTGTCTCACACCCTGAAGTGCATGTTGCGTTGCACGTGCCGTGTGTGTGCGTGCGTTATCTTTTTGGAAAGCACCACGATGGACCGACCTTAGAAATGGCACAACAACGGGCTGAATGATGTTGTTGATGTAGGAGGTGCTGTTTAAAGTACCCGGTACAAACACTAGTTGCGTACGGGAGTGATCGATGATCGCTCACCACACCAGGAGACCAGGTGTAGGACCTATGTGTCGCTGGAGGATGCAAGAAGGGTGGAGACGCTCCCCTGTGCGTCTGCGAACACGCATATGGCCATCGGAGGCTCCCAAACAGAATCTGCTTTCATCGCTGAACACGACAGATCGCCATTGCGTTCTCCAGTGCAGACGTTGGTGACACCACTGCATCCGTTCCTGACGGTGGGCTGGAGTCAGAGGTACACATGCCAGAGGCACACGTGCCAGAGGCACACGTGTACGTAGTCCTGCATCCAGTAGCCGGTTGCGGATTATTCGCACAGTCACCTCAGGTGCAGCGGCAGCTCGGATTTGCGTTGCAATGGATGTTCTGCTTGACAACGCCACTCTTCTTATGCGTCGATCGGTCAGCTCATCAGTCCGTCTGTGACTCCCGGTTCCACGTCTTCTCGTGTGGGAATGTTCCTCGGACCATCTACGCCACCATCGTACCACCACCGATACTTCCCGTCTAATTCGCTCCGCAATACGACGATACGACCGCCCGCCCTCTCGGATTCCGACTAGACGACCTCGCTCAAAGTCCGATAACTACTGAAATCGTACAGGTCTTCCATGTCCAGGCATTGCAGCTTCTTCAGGGTCTTCGCACTTGTCTGTACGCCGACAACTGATTGCATTCACTTCGCCGTACTCCTTAAATATCACCGAGGATAATTTGCATATTATGCCGTGCTGTGGCGTAAGCGCTCACCGATTGGTTCCGAAATTAACATCACACCTACGTAAACTTGACCCCATTAACATATGTAAATTTCACGATCGTCCGCCAATTCCTTCTTGGTGTTCTTTTTTCACTTTCCGCCAGTGTATTTACATGCATCAGGGCTTTTAAAAGCTTTTAGAGATTTTCCTGTATAACACGAAAAACTGCTTATGAAATAGTTATGAACATCGTGATAGTTCAAATCAGGAAGGTCTGTAGCAACGCAAACTTCCAGACAATGAAAATATCTTTCAGGTATGTCATATGGATCTTCTATGTCATTATTTCTAAGATTTCCTTCGTAACGTTGCTTTTCCACTGCATTAAGATGGCAAACTTTGTCAGAAATAACAGTTTTTTTAACTCTATTTACAGCAGTAGCAGTCATTGAAAAGCATGGAGAGAAACCAGCTCGGGTACTTTCTAACCACCCGGAAGTTTAGTAGACAGTTTTGTGACGTCACGTGCAAAGGCAGCCTAAGACTGCAATGCTGTCGAAGAAACGGAGCAGCTACCTCCGCTATGAAAAGTAGTCCCTAGCGTTTAGAGTGAATAGAAAAAGAATTATTTTGTTTGCTCAGGAGTTTATCATCAAAATTGCTTTCAACCTATTTAGCGTCCAAATTATCTGAACCAAACGGTGAAAAAGAAAATTTCTGCATTCCCAAAATAGAAAGCTACGGCAAAACAATTCCTCCTCATATCAGCAGTACCAATCATTAGCCTATCACGCGCTCCCAATTAATCCTTTATTCTATGCTTCATAGCCTAAGGCATAAGGCGGGGGGGGGTCTAGTTTTCCTGACACGGACATCATGTCACTGGGCGGAAGTAAGGAACTCAGACATCTTCTTTCTCATTTCTCATGTTCTTCGTCATTTTTACTTTTTAGCATAAGTCAGAAAGGATTAGTGGTTATTCACCCCTAAATGACCACTCTGAATAACAATACTACGCTTTTCGATGCACAGGTCTACTTGTTCCAGTGGTGTACGGGCCGCTTCTAAACAAGCAAATATGTTCGTTAAAGCTTATTTCAGTCCATTTTGGTAACCCTGTGTTAATTCATTCCAGCCAGTTTAAGGGTTAATTTTTCAGAATGACAGAGATAGTTTTAGAAATAAATTTTATATAAGAATTTACTCAATCAAAAGTAGCGTCTCGCACTTTCGGCCGCTGACTGTCCAGCTGATCGCATCTACTTATTAATGCCGGTCAAATTAATAAGAAGTTGCAATGAGCTTCAGTTTGGTCAGAACGTCGTAAATGTAGGAGGAAGGTCAGTGCGGGAGTGAGACACGGATTTATACCGTTCTTGTGTTCATCAGAAGACGCTGTGAGCCGGCTTTTCCATCTTCAGCAGTAGTGCACTCTTTGGTTGACTTGGAGTATAGTCATTGCTTGAGATCACTTCAGCTCTTCATGGCCACCGTTTATCCGGATGGCACTAGACTTCCACGCCCAATGTTACAAAGACCGCACGGTTCAGGAATAGTGTTGTACGGAAATATTTAAAATATAATTAAACACTGACTTTGGTTATCATGTGCGCAAACAGCAACTAGAAATTCGCATTCAGTTAAAAAGGCGCTTAAGAGATCCCTAGGAGTAGCTATTCTTTCACGAACCGAAGGACCACCCGCGAAAAAATAGAACCCCGACCCATCTTTGTAAATTCGACACCTCAGCAATTAAGGGCAATCAGCTCCTTACGTCAGGAACATCTCCCTTCGAGCGGCGGAGAGTGAAAGGAAGATATACAGAGTGGTCATAAACTGGGAGTCACGTACGAGGTTTCAGACATTTAGGAAAACTTTTGCTCAGTCACTAGGCAGGGAATTCCCCCGTCTTTACACAAGCGTGAATGAGAACAGATTTGACGGGAAATAAATCGAACAAGTCACCCCAAAATACCCATCTCTCGCTGGAAGTATATACTAATAATTTTCACTAACTGATATTTCCTTATCCCTCCCATTCTGAAGAATGAAGACTCGTGCGAGCCAAATCATCTGCCATTACATTCAGTTTGTTTAGCTACTTATTTATTTGCTTCCCTGCTCCAATGACACGAAACTGCAAACAGCGATTCTTCTGATAAGTTGGCGTCCATTTCAATACTTAACTATAACCACGCCAACAATAATCCCAGGATCACCTCAGATCAATTAATGTATCTTTGACCCCCCAAACTTCCTCGATTTGAACTCATCTAAAATTTATAGGATGCAGTGAATCGCAGCATTCTGCGGTTCACGCAAGTGCTTCCTCCATCGCCGAACTCCTGGAGGTCATTCTGTCCAGCTGTTACAGAATACCTGAGAAAACCTCCATAAAGTCTAATGGAGTTGATGCCACTCCGAGTGAAACAGTTATCGCGGTAATAGGCGGCCAAACACGTTATTAGCTTTTAAAAACAGATATTAGAAAAAAATAAAACGGAATAAGACAATGAACCGGAACAGAAGACGCATTAATACCGGTCAAATTAATAAAACAGAAAGCTCGAAGGTAGATGGAAATGGTCTAGTGAACTGACTAAATAGAAACATGAAATGGGTCAAAGACCCAGAAAGCGATTGTTGGAATAGATGAAAGCATGAAATGGGACAAACATAAAGACCCGGAAAGCGATTGTTGAATTAGATGAAAACATGAAATGCGACAAACGTAAAGACCTAGAAAGAGATTAGATTGTTCAATTAAATGAAAACATGAAATGGGACAAACATAAAAACCTAGAAAGCGATTGTTGAATAAGATGAAAGCGTGAAATGGGACAAACATAATGACCCAGAAAGCGAGTGTTAGATTAGAATGAGACAAACATAAAGACCCAGTAAGCGATTGTTGGATTAGATGAAAACATAAAATGGGACAAACATAAAGACCCAGAAACAAAGGCAGCTGGGATAAAATTGAGGAGGTTCTATATAAGTTTGTGGGCCAAAACCAGACTGATTAGTAGTGTATTCAAAATTTTTTGTACCTCTATACTTAATTTAAAAAGCAGATAAAAGAGGACGCGCCGAATTTCGGGAGATTTTCCGACTTTTATCTACTGATAGAGATTAACTGAAGGATTTCTCTTTAAGGTCAGTACTTACAAATAGTTTTGCCGGACAACCCCTGTCTTACATGATGCATGAAGTTATGATGAAGTACGATAAGAGTTTGGAATCGGGGTGTTTTAGAGGTAAAAAAAAAGGAATATCGAATTTCTCACGCAAAAAGTTTGTGGCAAGAATACTTGAGAAAGGTAACCTTAAACAAATACCCTTGAGCTCCAGACCCAAAGTGAGAGATGAAGGTAAAGAACACGGGGAAGATGGAGAAGAATACCTTTAGGTCACTCCCAAATCTGACGTCAGGAAAAAAAGAAGGAGAAACAAACATAAAAGACGGCGCAAAGAACTTATGAGGTGTGAGGCGGGATATTAACGAAGATATCACTGCTTGTCGCTTTACTTGGACCCATAAAATGGTATGATATAGAGGAGGGCACTCGTACTTGGCGTAATTATTGAAATTCGGAATGAAAGTTTGGAAACTACATAAGCAGTCAGTGTTAAAAGAGAGAATATTAACGTACGACAAACAAATATACAATGGCGGAAAGTGAAAAAAGAACACCAAGAAGGAATTGGCGGACGATCATGAAATTTGCATATGTTAATGGGGTCGAGTTTACGTAGGTGTGATGTTAATTCCGGGACCAACCGGTGAGCACTTACGCCACAGCACGGCATAATATGCAAATTATCGTCGGTGGTATTTAAGGAGTACGGCGAAGTGAATGCAATCGGTCGTCGGCGTACGGACACGTGCGAAGACCATGAAGAAGCTGCAATGCCCGGACATGGAAGACGTGTACGATTTCAGCAGTTATCGGACTTTGAGTGAGATCGTCTAGTCGGACTCCGCGAGGCCGGGTGGCCGTATCGTTGTATTGCGGAGCGAATTGGACGGGAAGTATCGGTGGTGGTACGATGGTGGCGTAGGTGGTACGAGGAGCATTCCCACACGAGAAGACGTGGAACCGGGAGTCACAGACGGACTGATGAGCGGACCGATCGACGCATAAGAAGAGCGGCGTTGTCAAGCAAAACATTCACTGCGACGCAAATCCGAGCTGCCGTTGCACCTGAGGTGACTGTGCGAACAATCCGCAACCGTCTACTGGATGCAGGACTACGTGCACGTGTGCCTCTAACTCCAGCCCACCATCAGGAACGGCTGCAGTGGTGTCGCCAACGTCTGCACTGGAGAACGCAATAGCGATCTGCCGTGTTCAGCGATGAAAGCAGATTCTGCTTGGGAGCCTCCGATGGCCGTATGCGTGTTCGCAGACGCACAGGGGAGCGTCTCCACCCTTCTTGCATACGCCAGCGGCACACAGGGCCTACACCTGGTCTCCTGGTGTGGGGAGCGACCATCTATCACTCCCGTACACAACTAGTGTTTGTACCGGGTACGTTAAACAGCACCTCCTACATCAACAACATCATTCAGCCCGTTGTTGTGCTATTTGTAAGGTCGGTCCATCGTGGTGTTTTCCAGCAAGATAACGCACGCCCACACACGGCACGTGCAACGCAACATGCACTTCAGGGTGTGAGACAACTTCCATGGCCTGCACGTTCACCGGATTCGTCCCCCATTGAGCACGTGTAGGATTTTATGGGACAACGACTTATCCGGTCTCCACAGCCAGCCACGACCATCCCGGATTTACGCGTCCAGTTTGAGGATGCTTGGAACTCATTACCCCAAACTTACATCTAACATCTGTACGACAGACTCCATGCCAGAATTGTACAGTGTGACGCAGTTCATGGCGGTTCAACCTCTTACTAACCATGTTACATAGAAATGTTATTTTTCAGTTTACCAGCAAATACAGCTGGATTTTGCCATAATGTTTTGATCACGTTATCCTTTGTATTCCGTTATTATGCTGTATAAATTTCGTTGGTATCAGACGTCTCCTTCTTGGTGTTTTTTTTTCACTTTCCACCAGTGTATATAGAAAAATAGCTTTAATTACTCAGTTCAGAATACTCGTAAGTGAAATTCTCCAGCTCAAAGTGCAAAATTTTTAACACTTCTTGAACTGGTTATTTTGAAATGCAGTTAATTTTTAATTCGGAGTTCCTTTCCAGCAGAGTAGCGTCTTAAAATTTGAATTATTCCAAATTATTTTAAAGCAACTCATGCTAACTTAACAAATTAAAAGTCTGAATAGCAAGTTG
Source organism: Macrothele yani (assembly GCA_039090855.1). Lineage (NCBI taxonomy): Eukaryota > Metazoa > Arthropoda > Arachnida > Araneae > Macrothelidae > Macrothele > Macrothele yani. Next base: position 41,610,744 of record CM076990.1, on the reverse strand, counting down.
TGTAACCGTGATAGAAAAAGTTACATAAGCTTAGTCATACTTTTAGCAGCTCTATTGTTGAAAATTTAACACATTCGTTAAATCTTTGATTTCTAAGTGGATTAAATGTATTTGCTTTCGATGCACCCAGCTCGCAAGAAAACGCCTTAATGCTTTGTCTTTTCTAAACTACGAGCAATTTCTTAAAGCTATGGATGAACTTCAAGATTTGGTATCAAAAGATGTTAAGAAAGTTCTAAAATAACCGTTAGTGAAGTCACAGTTTTATAAAAGATCGAAATTTCACAAACCTGAATTGCTGTTTGTTCATTCTTATGTTTATGGAAATTGTTTTAAATTTCGTTTCTTGAGTTTAAATTAATGAAACATAAAGGTTTTCTATCAAATAAACGTAAATCAACTTAATCTGCAATATAACTTTAGAACTTCAACAGCCCCCTTTAACAAGTAAATAAATTCTTATGAAAGATACTAAGCAATTAGATACTAAGCTTACAAAGCACAAAATTGGTGTGCAATGCTTTTACAAAATTAGAAGCCCGATTTTGAGGGTTCGAGAATCTCGAATTTCAGAAATTTTATTCTAAACAGTTATTGTGTTTGAAGAGCACAGGGAAGTAAATCACTAATACGCATAGGCATAGACTTTTGTAAATCTCAGGACGCATACTCGACGAAAAAGGAAGAAGAAATATGGCGTTTATTCACAATTATTTAAATAAAAATTAATATGTGCTATTATTAATCGTTATCAAGTGGTAAACTTTTGAACTCTTTTGAAATAGTGTCCGATTTTCATCAAATCATCATGCTTGAGAGAAAATCCTTATATATTACGGGCAAAAGTTTTTCTTTTTTATGTGGATATTTGTTTGCGGGTTTAAAGACCATCGTTAGCAACTCATTCGGATATACTCTATATTGACAAAAGTCACCGGACACCACATCAAAAGCAAATGAACGGATCCGCTGCGTTGTTAAGATGCGCAGTACAGCTGCAAACGGTATAACAACAAGCCTGCAGCTGACCGCGATCATATCGCACTGTGAGGCTGAGTGAAAAATACGCAGCGGGAGATAACTGACTTTGAGAAAGGAAATATTGTTGGGTGTTATATTAGTGGGCTGTCCATAAGAGAAAACAAAAGGTGTTTAAACATACCCAAGTCAACTGTTTTGGATGTACTGAATAAGTGGAAGACACATGGCATGCCTGAAGTAGCAAAACGTCCGGCAGGCCAAAGAAAATCAATGATAGAAGACGTCAAAGCCTCAGGAGAGTCGTTACAGCTAATCGACGAAGCACTGCACAAGACCCGAGTGTACAGGAGAGTAAAAATGCTGGAACATCGGTGCGAACACGTACCATTCGCACAGAACTTTATTACAAGGTTACCGTGGTCGTGCGGCTGCTCATAAGCTTTTCATCTCCACTCGGAATGCTACTTGTCGTTTAGCATGCTGTAAAGAACATTTATGGTGGACCGTAGATCGATGTAAACGGGTCCTCCTATGGACTGATGAATCCAGATACACGATGCATCAGTCTGATGGCCGTGTATGGGTATGGCGGCAGCCGGGGTAACGGTATTTACCACAGTGTACTGTTCCTACGGTCAAGTTTGGAGCTGGCAGTGTACTCGTGGTGGGGGGGGGTTCGTGGTATGGTCCCGGCCGATTGGTTATCGTAGACAAACCTGTTAACCAGCACGTCTACCTAGATATTCTGGACAATTATGCCGTACCGACTCTGTGGCAATACTATGGAACCGAGCCTTGGTGATACCAGGCGGATGATGCACCGAGCCATAAGGCAAGGACTGTTACAGCGTCGTTTGAAGTTGAAGATAATTCCTCATCATGTGTGGACTAGCCAGCACAGAGCCCTGATCTTAATCCCATAGAGCACCTATGGGATGAATTAGAGAGCCGCATAAGAAGTTTGGAACCAAAGCCTACTACTAAGCAACAGTTAGCGGCAACATTATGTACTAAATGGAAACGCATACCTATCCCTGTGTTCCAAAACCTTGTCGAAAGCATATTTTGAAGGATCAGTTCATACATTAAGACCAAAGGTGGACCGACACCGTACTAATATATGTCAATAAATACTATATTATGTTTCTCTTCTAGCTGTACGGTGACTTTTGTCAATATAGTCTGTATAAGCAGTCGGCTGTCTTTAATTTGAGACAACTCGTTCTGAGGAAGCGAGAGATCCAATGCTGAAAGACAAGTGTACCATCCATGTCTCAACAGGGATTTGGGCCCGCACCCATTTTGGGGGAAGGATTGGTAAGCAGCGCCCCGGACCACTCAGCCACAGCGGCGACTTCTTGTTTTCTTCATATTTTTCTTAACCGTTTCATTTTTCAATAAATCTGAAAAACGTTTGTTGTATTAAATTCACTATAAAATTATAACTGATACTGGGTTGGAAAGAAAGTGATGTCTGCGAATGCAAGACAACAGAAAAGTACTACTTACCGTAATACAACGGCCGTTTCATAAAAACTGAGAGTAAAAATCACACAAAATGAAGAAATATAGGTACAGCAAAATATATGTTATTCTTTCTCAAAGTATCTTCCCTCGGATGATGTGCAACGGTCCCATCGTTCAGTCTACTTTTCAAAGCATGTGGCGAAGACATTTTGTGGAAGCTGCTTTAACAACCCCTGTACAGCTTGAATAACGTCAGCATCTGTGTTGAATGTTGCGCCACGGAACTTCTACTTCATTGTTGGAAGCAAACAGAAATCGCACGGGGCAAGGTCAGGACTGTAGGTAGGCTGTGGCATGATGCATTTTGTAAGAAACTGTAGAGCCCAAGCAGCCACATGTGGACGGGCGTTATCATGGTGTAGGGTCCACTTGCCCACCAGTTTCGGTCACTTAATCGATATGTGTCGTCGCAGACCCTTCAAGACTGAAATACAATACTCAGCATTTACACTAATTTGTGGAGGAACGGCATGATCAAAGAAAATTGTCATCATCACCTGATTTGGTTTGGCGGAATTTTTTCGGAGGAGGCGAGACTGTGTGCTTCCAGACACTCATTGTGCGCTTCGTGAGGGGGTCGAAATAATGGGCCCATGTTTCATCGGCAGTTATTACTGTGTTTAGAAAGTTTGATTCCTTTGCAATCATTTGCTTCTATTCACGACACACCTGAACTCTGACTAACAATTGTTCTCTCGTCAGGTGATTAGATACCCATCTGGAACACATACGATGCTGCTGTAATTTGTCGCGTAGAATGCGGAATGCCGACGTTTCTATAATATTAGTTGACGCAGCTATGTCTATGTCTTCACACGTCATTCGTCGATCTTCTTGCAGGATTCCCCATACAATGTTAGCAATACTCTCCGTAACAACACTTTCAGGTCGACCAGGCCTAGGAGCGAGTTCTGCCGACAAACGCCCTTTTTTTGAAATCATGGTGTCATCTGAAAATCGTTGACTCACCCATACATATATCTTTGTACGCTTCTTTTCATTAAATCAACTGTTTCTGGAGCGTTTTATAAAAACGATAGCAAAATTTTATCTCATAACGTATTTCACTTTTTAAGTCTGAATCACTTACCTCTATAGATGTATGGCGAAATGCAGACGTACCTTAAACAACTACGCAATAATAAAACCAGGATCGTCTGTGCAGCTGTTGGATACCGTCCCTGCAGGTTTGTGGCGGTTTAGACGAAAAACACTAAGTGGGCGTTCGACATCGTCCCGGTTGGTGAACCGCTGTCCGTCCAGGAAATGGTGCAACGACAGGAAATGGTGCAACGGCAGGAAAAGGGGGTAGTCTCTGGGGGGGGGCAATGTCCAGGAAACAGGCTGGGTGCGGCAGCAGCTCCAAACCCAGATCCCTGATCTTGCGACAGGTCACCCGTGCTGAGTGAGGTGTCGCTCCATCCTGCTGTAGGAGGACGTCCTTGCGATTCAGTAGTGCTGGTTGTTTCGACGTGAGCGATGAGTGCAGATCGTCAAGCTCACGACAGAACACATCGGCGGCGACAGTGGTGTTGTCCAGCAGCGGCTCAAAAGCACAACACCCCGCATGTCCCACCAAACAGACAGCAGGACCTTACATGGGTGTAAGTCGGCTTCGTGGTTCGCCATGAGCTTCTGTTTTGGATCCAACCACTGTGTCTGGGCGGTGAAATTGTCATGCAGGACCCATTTCTCGTCACCTGTTACATGCGGTCTAAGTACAGGTCTACGTGGTTATGTTCAAGCAGGAAAACTCATTCACTCATTTGATTTGCTTTCTGCTCAGCTGTGAGTGGATGGGGTACCCGAACTCCCCTCTTGTGTACCTTCCGAAGTTGACGCAGGTGCGTGATAATGCTCTTGTGCGTAATCCCTAGCTGTGCGGCCAACTCCCGCGTAGTCACACGTAGGTCGGTCTTCGCTAAGATCTTCAGCTTGTCCACATCCACTGTTGCGGGCTTTGGGACGGTGTGACAAGTCAAAATTTCCCTATCGAAACCGTTCGAATCAACGACAGCACTGACGATGTGATATGGCACTGGAGTACACACTGGTAATATTTTTTTACAGCATTTGCGGGGGTGTTACCGCTCCGAAACTCATACAGCATGCAATGGCGGATGAGCTCCTGTTCCACTTCCATGTTGGCCGGCTGTTACACTCTTCGCCTTCTGAAGGCTAACTGCCACGGACTTAAACCACCTACTTATACCTGCTGATGTCATGCCGGTGTGCTGCCCAATCTTAGTGGTCAATGTGTGCCCTGGCCTGGGCTTCGACGTCGGGTACTGCGTCATTGGACATTACTTTCTTTCCAACCCAATATCATCAGTCTCTGGATTCATTAGCGCAAAAGCTATTACAGATGTCAAGAGAAAATTTTACACTTATGCGTTTTGTGATACAAGGTCGAGTCACATTATTATGACCACCAACTAATATCCAGAGTAACCGTCATGTGCAGCGCGGACAGCAACTAGACGGGCTGGGAGTGACTCAATAAGGTGCTGGAAGGTGTTCGCAGGTATGTGGAGCCAAACTGACTGCAGTGCATATGACAGCTGCTGGAAGGTGCGTGTTGGAGGATCCATAGAACGAACAACACGATCTAAGTGGTTTCACAGATGCTCAATTGGGTTTAAGCCTGGGGAATTAGGGGCCCAGGGAAATACTTTGAAGTTTTCATCGGGCTCTTCCAACCACTCTCGCACATGTCTAGCTGCGAGGCAGGTCGCGTTGTCGTTCTGGAAGATTCTATCCACCCCAGGGAAGACAATCAGCATGTATCGGTGTACGTGGTCTGTAAGAATAGATTCATAACGAATTCGGTCCGTAATGCCTCCCACAGGTATGAGTGGACCCAGGGAATGCCACAAAAACATTCCCCAGGCCATAACGCTACCCCCATCGGCTTGTGTTCTTCCAGCAACGGTTCAAGAGTGTTTGTTTTCCGTTGTTTCTCGCCTTATAGCCCAACGTCCATCCGTTCGATGAAGCAGAAAAAGTGACTCATCGGAGAAGGCAATCCTTTCCTAATCAGTGGAGGTCCAATTCCGATACTGCCGTGCAAATGTAAGCCTTTTCTGTCGATGCACCTTCGTTAGCATATAGGTGCAGTGACCATTCGTCTGCATCGGAGCTCCATACGCAGCAGGGTTCTTTGAAATGCCATTATAGACACACTTCCGGTAGCCTCTGGTTCATTCGGCCGGTGAGTTGCTTCACTGTAGTGTGTCGATCGGCCCTCATGCACCTTCGAAGCCGACGTCCACCTCTGACATTAATGGCATGTTGTGTTCCGCAGTTTCCACGTCACTTATTCGCAGTGATGCCATTTCTCCAATCACGATACACTTTAACCACAGCAGGACGCTAACAGTTCACAAACTGCGCTGTTTCAGAAATACTGCCACCCTTGGCCCGAAAGCCGGTAATCATCTCTTTTTGCTAATCTGATAAATCGCTCCTCTTATCCATGACAGCAACGAGTGATATGTTTTCAGAATTACAGCACACCTTATATACCCACCAAGCCAGCTCACGACACGTGCCTTCTTTCATTGGCTGCACGCTGTTGACGTCGAAAAGTAGGAGGTGGTCACATTAATGTGACTCGACTGTGTATAATACTATGAATTAACATATTTCACCTTTTTTTAAACATTATTAAATATATTTGTCAGAATAACAAAATATCGTGTTCCAAAACATCTTGTTGCTTCGAAAAATCATGATTAAAAAAAAAATGCGATTTGTGATAAGCCTCTTACAGAAAAAATAGTTATTATAATCCTTTTCAGAAAAATAATCATCTCCTACATAAAACAAAACGACTAATTAACCCGCATTCATAGCGAAAAACATTTCATCACAGAGCAAATCCCATTGTCTTTGTTTCTACCTTAAGTGTAACCTCGTGGCAAGTGCATTGATAGCGCAGGTGGTCGCGTTACTTATTGGCGGTCAAGCAATCGAGGGTTCATTCCCGATTGCTGGCAAGGATTCCTTCAGTTCCGTACGTCAGGTAAAAGTCCTGCAATACGTGCTGCTAAAAAAAGTGGAAAAGAAAGTGCTTTTGTAAAGGGACTGAAATTATCGAAGTTTTGCGGAAACTCGAGAAATTTCTGTTTTAAAACGGAAAAACCTGATACTGACATTTCTTAAAAAACAAAAAAAAAAAAAAAAAACGAAATTAGCGACATAGGAAAATCTGTTAAAATACGAGTATTAAAGCTTCCTTGAAAACTTTGCCAAATGGAAATTTTGTTAAAAATCGGAGGGATACCGATAACTTTGCTGCACGTCATTATGAGGAATTTTCCGTGAATTTAAACTTCTTATTATTTTATATGTGTGTGCACATATAAAATATTTCATGAAAGAAATACGGGATTACGCCATATAATACAAATTTTGAAGATGACAATCCGCTTTTTGGCGTAAATGTGACAAGGATGGTAAGTCAGATAATATCCGAAAACTTGAAAATTTTCATCGTCCTGGAGCGGGACTCGAACCCGCGTCTCCCAGATAGCGCCCGGGTATGCTAACCACTACACCACCCAGAAAGATCAAGTTTCAAGTTTCCGATCAATTTGAATTTAACCATCGCAGAATTCGCTAGTCGAAGCAACCGGCATTCATGTTTAGCGAATCTGGAGGTTAATAATCCTATCCCGTGATTATTAACCTCCAGATTATTAACCTCCAGATTCGCTAAACATGAATGCCGGTTGCTTCGACTAGCGAATCCTGTGATGGTTAAATTCAAATTGATCGGAAATTTGAAACTTGGTCGTTCTGGGTGGTGTAGTGGTTAGCATACCTAGACGTTTTCTGGGAGACGCGGGTTCGAGTCCCGCTCCAGGACGATGAAAATTTTCAAGTTTTCGGATATTATCTGACTTATAATCCTTGTCACATTTACGCCAAAAATCGGATTGTCATCTTCAAAATTTGTATTAAAATATTTATTCAAATCTTAGGTGCGTTTTTGTGCACATTCTCACGATATAAATTTACACAAGCGTAGATTAAGCAAATATTATGTACCCATTTATATATTTAATTCAGTTGTGCTAATGTTCTAGCGTGGCGTTTTGGCTCAGAGCGTTTTTATCTTCGGTTACAGGAACATCCGCAGTTGGAACACATCAAAGCGAAACGGAATGAAAGTCCCATTAAAGCTAGAGTCACCAGTTACGCGAGCGTAGATTAAGGATGTATTTTGTACGCATTTATTTATAAATTTATTCTTGCGATTATTATGGAGTTCTTAGGTCTAAAAAAAAAAAAAAAAAATACAAGCTGTGACCTTTAATTATAGCAGACTACTTGAAGTGAAAACCTATTGAGACACCGCTTTACTAAATGTTCGGAAGATCAGGGTCACGATTTATTTCGTCAAACAGAGAGCCAGAATTCTTTTGAAGACGAAAGCAACTAAACGTCTTCCCGTACTAGCTAATGAAAATTCAGTACCAGTAATAACACAGCAACACATAAAACTTGAAAATCGATCGGAAGTTCATTGTAATGCCTTTTACAGCGGTAACTAATCTTTTTCAATGTTCATGAAGAAAATTTAGGTGTCACTGTATTTCCTCAAGGTTTATAACAGATGGAGGCTTCAGAAGTGATGACAGTTTTAGACGGCTGAGATGTCATAATTTACGAATTGTTGATCGACAAATTGATCATCCATTTGCTTGCAGATGCTTCAAGAGAATTATTCCTCAGTGATGGATGAAATGGTCTGAATTCGGACGCTGAAATTCTCTGGGACACTTCAGAAGTGATGATAGTTTTAGACGGTTAAGATGTCATAATTTACGAATTGCTGATCGACAAATTGATCATCCATTTGCTTGCAGATGTTTCAAGAGTATTCCTCAGTAAATGATGAAATGGTCTGAATTCGGACGCTGAAATTCACTTAATATGACGATGATTTTTCACCAGCCTATGGAAATCCAAAATTATCTGGTATAAAATATGTTTATCTATATATTAATTTTATGAGTTTTTTTACTGTAAGCCCTATTTTGAGAGAACGGCTGAACGTAAATATATGGTTGAGGTATCAAAATAAAGGTCTTACCATGTAGATGTGACAGTCGGAAAAGAAAAATGAGATTGAAGCAACGGTTCGGGCGCTGTGGGGCGGCAAAGTTTCCATGTAAAATCTATGGGAGACGCGTGCGCTTGACTCACGCACTGTTGAAGGCGGACGCATGGAGGGACTGAGATAATCCAAAGTCCGAAGTCTTCTCTTTTCTGAGCGAACCGTTGCGCAAAGCAACGCTAGCAGGCATTCGTATCAAAGTTCTTCTCATCGGAACAGCGAACACTCTCGAAGACCTGCTTGGGTCATGCCGTTGGACTGTGTGATGTATATATACAATTTAATATTCATTCGATCCAGTTTATTCACGTAGGTAAGACGTTTCCCATTATGTAAAGATGTAAATAAACATTCCGTTTATCACTGTTAGCGAAAATATTTAGAATGTACATATTGAGGTGTGCCATCTATATATTCATTCCACAAGGTTTTTCACTGAGACCTATTTTGAGAGAACGGCTGAACGTAAAGATATGGTTGAGGCATCAAAATAAAGGTCTTACCATGTAGATGTGCCAGTCGAAGAGAAAACTGAGATTGAAGCTACGGCTCAGGTTTGGCGGCAAAGTTTCTGTGTAAAGTCTATTGGAGAAGCGTGCGGCCCTTATCTACGTCAGGCGCTCAGTTCAGTGTCAGACTTTGTGTGTGCATGGTCTACTATCATCAGTCCTAAAGTAAATAAATACTTTATTGCATACTTACCCTTAACAGAATGTCTCTCCCGCAGAAAAAATAAAATGAAATGTAAGAGCATTACTGGAAGGCGTGAGCGATCAATGGGTCGCAACTATATTTCTCAGACAAGAGAGAATGAAGAGTATTCGCAACGCGAATCTCATTCCAACAACATTTACAAACACAGTTGTGACTGAAGATGAGAGTGTAAGAGTGCGCTATCCAGTTGAATTTTTGCACACGATTGACACGAGTGGACTTCCGCCTCACATTCTACGACTGAAAAAAGGGGCAGTCGTGATGTTCATCACAAACCTGGCTGCCCCGGTCTAAGCGCTGGCTTCCGATTATTCGTTCATGAACGGTCCGGGTTCGAATCCCAGTAAAGGATGGATGTTGTGTTTGTCTTACGGCACTGGCTCTCTCCCTTCCCTCGAACCAGTGACCCTAGATTAGGGACGGGCGACTGCTTATAGCCCATTGAGTTGCTCACGGTGGTCGTTAAAACTCCAGTTAAAAAAAAAGAAATCACGAACCTGGATTATTGTCTTTACTGAAGTGGTTGAATGAATTTGTCAATCAAATAAAGTTTACATTTGTTGTTTGGTATGAGTTTTTTTTTTTTTTTTTTTTTTTTAAAGAAAACTAACCGTCGATTCCGACGGGTTTCGTCTTGTATAATGATTATTGCTTTACCTACAAAAAGAAAATTATAAGTGCGGAGTATGTTCACACATTTTTTGAACGTCTTTCAACAGAAATTACCGAAAATAAAAGAATTTCGAAGAATTGAAGCAGACAACAGCATGTTAGATGAGCACGAAAGAATCACCTGCTGTAGTTGAATATCGTCTGGCCGCCCCGGTGGCGTAGTGGTCTAAGCGATGGCCTCTGATCATTCGTCCGAACGGGGTCCGGGTTCGAATCCCGGTGAGGCATGGATGTTGTGTTTGTCTTACGGCACTGGCTATCTCCCTTCCCTGGAACCAGTGACCCTAAATTAGAGACGGGCGACTGCTTATAGCCCATTGAGTTGCTCTCGGTGGTCGTTAAACCTCCAATCAAAAAAATATATATATATTGTCTGCTAAGAAAATGGCGCACGTAAACAAGCTGTAGATAAAAGCTTATGTTTTTGATAAGATATTACAGAAAATAAGAGAATTGAAAGGGGCAACAGCGTGTTAGATGAACACGAGAGAAACATTTGCTGCAGTTAAATATCGTTTGAAAAGAAAATGGCGCACGTAAACAAGCTGTGGATAGAAGGTGATGTTTTTGCTCTTTACGAAGAGAAATATTCGTGTTCTGTAATTAAAAAATGCTGTGAAAATCATGGAATTAGCATTTCTAAATGTAAAATAGGCAATATTATTTTTTTTTTGATTGGAGGTTTAACGACCACCGTGAGCAACTACTATAAGCAGTCGCCCATCTGGGCTATAAGCAGTCGCCCATCCCAACTACTATAAGCAGTCGCCCATCTGGGCTATAAGCAGTCGCCCATCCCTAATTTAGGGTCACTGGTTCCAGGGAAGGGAGAGAGCCAGTGCCGTAAGACAAACACAACATCCATGCCTGACCGGGATTCGAACCCGGACCCTTTACGGACGAATGGTCAGAGGCCAGCGCATTAGACCACTGCGCCACCGGGGCGGCGACAATATTATTAATAATAGAGGGAAGAATCGTCAAGCGTTGCTTTTAGCAGGGAAAAGAACACCAAACGGATATCCAAAAAAAGGTACGTACTTTTACGACTATTTGAAAAGTAAGGTCTCTGGTCTTAAAAGAAAATCCACTGACTCAAAGAGCAATCGCTAAGTCGTTAAAAATATTTCTATCAACCGTAAACAAGGTAGTGAACAAAGATTTGAATCTGAAAAAATCTAAAACACATAATGTTCACTGCCTTTTACCTAGGCACGTGGCTGAGCGCAGAACACGGTGTAGACTTTTTCATGAAAATCACTCAGTAGGAGACAGGTGGAAATTTATTCTGACTGTTGATGGAGCATTGATCTAACAAAAGAACTGTAACAAAAAAAAAAAAAAGGTACATTCCCTACAGCAAAAAAAAAAAAAAAAAAATTGGCGGGGGCTGTGTCGGAACCGCGGCCGCATGTCTTTTAGGCGTAGCATACGTTGCGTGGCTGTTGGGTGTCGGGTGGATGTGTTAGAAATGAGTGAATGGGCAGAGTTTAGGTTTACAGAGTTTTTTTGTTTTGTTTTCTAATTTTTTTTTTTTTTTTGGCTGTTTTCAGAAATCTTGTGCAGAGAGTAATGTAGTTTGAGAGAATGTCTTACTTATTCTAGGTTGAGAATAGTCTTGTTGACGAGGGGGCCAATGGTACGAGAAGTAGCTCACGTATGATATGACACCGACGATGATGCTTCTCCCGAAAGTCAAGTCGATGTATGTGTTTCCCAGCGTTGTTGGCTAACGCGTCGGCACAAAGTTCAAGTTGAATCGAGTCTTCATGAAATCGAGCTCGTGTAGATTCGTTTGAGCGTCGACGTTAAACTCTCCCGTGATTATACATCGGTACCTCTGTGTCCACAGTCATATTCTTGCTGATTTTCTTGGCGTTCTCGGAGTACTTGATCATCATCGCAAAGAGAAACATTTCGAGGCCCGAGATGGAGACGTTCGGGTGAATGTAAACGCATCCGATAATGAAGCGTGACTCACCGTTCAGTGTGATGTCGACGAGTTACATTGTCTCCCACGTAGTCTTCAACTATACGTTTTCTCGCGTTCAAGTCGATCTATTTAAATTAAGATATTGAGACATTTCGGAAATTTTCACAAAGTTCTCAACTATTTCACAATTTTTCACACACCTAATCAAGTTTTCTCACAAATATTATTACAGATATCGATAGATCTAGCGAAGATGAAACGAATTACACCTCGCGATACGTGCTATCAAGTCGCGGTTCCGAGTTTTACTAATTTTATCGCGGCCGCCGAGCGCACGATTTAACCACAAAATGTCGGACGCGCGCGCCGCTCATTATTGCGTCATATGACCTTGAACTATCTTTCGGTAGACTCTTTGTACCTTCATATCTTAAACTCAGTTATTATATATTTGCTAGCTGTTATAGTTTTGAAATTATTGAAGGAAGTCTGGCGTACACTTTTTTGGGACACACGGATTTTTACCAAGGGACCCATTACTTGAACGTAACGATAGACATATTCTACACCAAAAAAAAACAGAAAAAGACTTACAAACTTGGTTCGTAGAATCCAAAGAAAGTTTCAGTAAAGGGTTATGATTATTTCTAATTTCTCGTACAATGGGAAATTACAGTTAAGGGAAGTTGAAAAGAATAGTGAAATCAATTCTACATATTACCAAAATAATGTTTTAACGCCCTACATTTAAAGAGGAAATGTCATTCCTTTATCCACACAGCCTTCAAAGAGTTGAACTACATCAGAGTAAGGCTACCAGTCATTCGTCCAAATTTACCACTCCATTTCATAAAAAAAATGGAAAAAGAGGCAGGTGTCAAGTCTATACCTTCTGCTATTCCTTCAAAGTCCCCCTAATGTGCCTCCAATGGACTATTATGCCTTCGGACTGCAAAAAAGAGCGCTATCTAAATGCAGACCTGAAACAATGATTGTACTATGGAAAGCAATGGAAGAGTAGTGGAATGAAATGCCACTACCAATTTTAAGAAACGCTCTGTTATCTTGGAAATCGAGATGTATAGGTTTACAGTCCAGAGAAAGGGCTATTAGATAGAACATTTCAGAAAGAAATCATTTTACTTTAAATATAAATTATATTGGTGGAAAATCGTTCTAAAAATGTGTGTACATCCAATGTAGCTGTTGGATATGCAAATTAGTTTAGGTTGGAAGGATATACCCTGAAGAGCAATTGAATTAGAGATACCTGTCTAGTAACGTGTAGCACCACCTTTCGCCCTTATGAAGGCGGCGATTCGTCTCGGCATGGACTCAACAAGACACCGGAAGCGTTGGGAAGCCATACGGATCCACGAACCCTGAACAAGCTCCCGCAGTTCACAAAGATTTGATGGAGGGGGGTCAGAGCCTCGAACATCTCTCTCGATGGCATCCCAGATGTGCTCGATGGGATTGAGGTCAGGTGACCTAGCTGGCCAAGGAAGCGAGGTCACATCGGTGGAGTGTTCATCCAACCATTCGGATACAATTCGGGAACTGCATTGTCTTGTTGCAGGATGAGGTCCCCAGTGGGATGTTGAAGACGCACAAACGGGAGCAAATTGTCTTCCAAGATATCTCGGTAACGTTGACCTGTGAGGGACGATGTCCCACGTATCTGGGGGTCCCATTTCAATCCACGTAAACAGTCCCCAGCCGTGAATACCACCCCACACCAGCTTGAAGAGTATCCTGCTGGCAAGAAGGATCCGTCGCTTCATGTGGTTTGCGCCGTACTCGTATCCTGCCATCCGCATGTACCAACGTGAATCTCGACTCATCAGTCCAGGCAACATTTTTCTACATGTCTAGGGTCCAGTGGCGATGTTCCCGCTCCCATGCTAATCTTTGCACCCTGTGATGTGCGGTCAGCAGTGGTACCCTCGTGGGACGATGGCTTCTGTACCCCATAGCGAGGAGATGGTTCTGGATGGTGTGGCTGCTTACACGTTTTTGTGCACCAGCGTTAAATTGCCGAGTGATTTCTTGCATTGTAGCCCGTCCATCCGCTGTTACAATGCGAGCTAGCCGACGATGACCCCGCTCATCCACACGCTGTTGTCCACGGCAGTTGGCCCTTGCAGGGATGGTTTTACCGGATTCGATGTACTAACGGTGCACCCGGGACACAGTGGCTCGTGAAAATCCCAGTGCCTGCACGACTTTCGAGATGAATTGACCTATTCGTCGGGCTACGACAATTTGCCCACGATCAAATGCGCTTAGATCCTTCGTCTTACCCATACTGCGTCCGACTCTTACTGATTCCCGTCGCATCACTCCTTATATTGTCGGATCGCTGTATACGTCATGTCGTTTCCGTTTACAGGGCCGCCCACAGCGCCACATTTGCATAACGCCAGCTGTCTCTAATTCAATTGCTCTTCAGTGTACACTTACGGGGTTTGTACCTCAACCTGCAGAATCAAATGCGGTAAGCGTTACTTGATGTCTATCAAATCATGAAATATTCCATTTTCGTTTAGTGAGAAAGTGGTTCCCGATAATAAAATTTCATATATCATCTTCAATCTCCGTGGTTCGGGATAACGGCATCCTCTTCTCCGTAGTGTTGCATTGGAGTTGAAATCATCATTTTCAATCATTCTCAATCCACTGCTGGATGAAGGTCTCACCAATAATTAAATATGAAGTTTCTACATTTGATGTCACGTATTCTTTATCGTGATGCTTGCTTTTTATGTCTCTTTGATCTTCTTTTTTATTGGGGATTTAACGACCACCGTGCGCAACTCAATGGGCTATAAGCAGTTGCCCGTCCCTAATTTATGGTCACTGGCACCAGGATAGGGAGAAAACCAGTGCCGTTAGACAAACGCAACACCCATAGCTCACCGGGATTCGAACCCGGACCAGTCTCGAACGAATGGTCACAGCCAGTACTTACATCACTGTTCCATGGGGCGGCTCTTTGATCTTCATCTGAGCTCATTCATTGGTCACACTTCAGGTTTCCTGCTTCCCGTGTTCAAGAAACAGGAGGCTCCTCTTTATGAAACACTAGTCTCAAATCCGATGGTATATTTAGATTTGAGATCTAATAGCATGTTTGATTTCAGAGGTGTGACCAAAATCCTTATTCAAGAAGAAAAATACAGTATGACTTTTAGGTCCACTCTAAACCATTTGCACAACGAATGGTTCATGTCTTTCCCAGTTGAGCCGCGATCCAAGATCTACAGCACATGTTGCCCAGATATGCAGTATGTCCATAACTTTTCTTGCTCACAGAGTTTGGACCAAAGATCAGTGGCGCTCTCAGTGGGGTGGCCGAGGGTCACGCACCATCCCCATGAAGTACATATCACTCGGTTCTTCGTTCTTTGTTATTGACGGCTAATCTTTAAATATATTTATGCATATTTTTCAATATATACGTTTCAGGAATAATTGGAATCACACTTTAATATGGGAGAGATATTTTTATCGCTTCCCAATATTATAGGAGATGTTTTCTCTGGGATATTTTTATTTGCATCTTCAACATTTTGGGCTGATCCCATAAAGAAGCAATGTAAAAACTTACATCCTATATAGTGCGCAGTGTGCCAGGTACCCAAGACATATCATGTAAGTTCCCTTCATCACTTGTTTTCTTTTGAAACTTGGGAGTGAAATGGCAGCAAATACAGCGGAAGATAATAACATTATTAACAATCACACACCGACGTGTGGCACTGAAATAAAGCAATCATATCATGAATGAATCTGCTGTTTTAAAGCCAGACATCTGAAAAGCAAAAATTTCATTTGAAAATATCCATTTTGACACAACTTTTTCTTCTCTTTAGTGCTATTTAACAGAAATTTATAATTCACTAGAATTCTAACAGTTTTCCTTATTTTTACTGCTCCGCAGGGCTGTTTAACATTAAAACTTGACATGTATAAAGTTAGATGCCGCCGGTGCACTCAGACCTAGTGTTGCTAATAAAAATAAAAAAAAAAACAGACAACCTCCATACAAAAAAACTTACCTAATTTAAAAAAATATTTACTTTCTACATAACCACACTAACCCACCAGGTCGCCTGGTGGTCTACGAGCTGGCTTCTGATTGTTTGTCCCAGATGCACTCCTGCTCGAATCCAGGATCAGCCATGGTGGTTAGTGTTCCTGAACCGTGCCATTGGAACCACAGCTCCCAAGTTAGGGACGAGTGATTTCTGGAACCATAGCTCCCAAGTTAGGAACGGGTGATTTCTGGTATCGTAGCTCTCAAGTTAACAATGGGTGATTTCTGGTATCGTAGCTCTCAAGTTAACAATGGGTGATTTCTGGAACCATAGCTCCCAAGTTAGGGACGGGTGATTTCTGGTATCATAATAGCTCCCAAGTTAGCAACGGGTGATTTCTGGAATCATAACTCCCAAGTTAGCAACGGGTGATTTCTGCAACCATAGCTCTCTAGTTAGCAACGGGTGAATTCTGGAACCATAGCTCTCAAGTTAGCAACGGGTGAAGTCTAGAACCATAACTCCCAAGTTAGCAACAAGTGATTTCTGGAACCACAACTCTCATGTTAGGGACGAGTGATTCCTAGAATCATAGCTCCCAAGTTAGAAACGAGTGATTTCTGGAACCATAGCTCCCAAGTTAGGAACGGGTGGTTTCTGGTATCATAGCTCTCAAGTTAACAATGGGTGAATTTTGGAACCATAGCTCCCAAGTTAGCAACGGGTGAATTCTAGAACCATAACTCCTAAGTTAGCAACAAGTGATTTCTGGAACCACAACTCTCAAGTTAGGGACGAGTGATTCCCGGAACCATAGCTCCCAAGTTAGAAACGAGTGAACCATAGCTCCCAAGTTAGGAACGGGTGATTTCTGGTATCATAGCTCTCAAGTTAACAATGGGTGATTTCTGGAACCATAGCTCCCAAGTTAGCAACAGGTGATGTCTGCAACCATAGCGTCCAGGTTAACAACGAGTGATTTCTGGAACCATAGCTTCCAAGTTAGCAACAGGTGATGTCTGCAACCATAGCGTCCAGGTTAACAACGAGTGATTTCTGGTATCATAATAGCTTCCAAGTTAGCAACGGGTGATTTCTGCAACCATAGCTCTCTAGTTAGCAATAGGTGATTTCTGCAGCCATACCCCTAAATTAGTGACGGGTGATTTCTGGAATCATAGCTCCCAAGTTTGGGACGAGTAATTTTTGGAACCATAACACCCAAGTTAGGAATGGGTGATTTCTGGTACCACAGCTTCTAAGTTAGCAACGGGTGATTTCTGAAACCATGACTCCCAAGTTAGCAACGTGTGATTTCTAGAACCATATCTCCCAAGTTAGGGACGATTGATTTCTGGAACCATAGCTCCTAAGTTAGCAATGGACAATTTCTGGAACCATAGCTCCCAAGTTAGCAACGGGGGATTTCTGGAACCATAACTCCCAAATTAGGAACGGGGGATTTCTGGAACCATAGCTCCCAAGTTAGCAACGGGGGATTTCTGGAACCACAACTCCCAAATTAGGAACGGGTGATTTCTGGAACCACAGCTCCCAAGTTAGCAACGGGGATTTCTGGAACCATAACTCCCAAATTAGGAACGGGTGATTTCTGGAACCATAGCTCTCAAGTTAGGGACGGGTAACTGCTTACAGTCCATAGAGTTATTAACGGTGGTCGTTAAACCCTGAAATAAAAGAAGCACTTGAAACACAGAAAGGAAAATTGAGTATTTCCGAAAAAAATGCTTAGTAGTAGCAGGAGGAAATTAAAAAGCATATCTGTTAATCTGGAGTAATGGTCTGTTACAGGTTAAGCTCTTGCTGTTCATAATAATAATAATAAGTCCTTTTTCTTGCTGTTCATAATAATCATAAGTCCTTGTTTATTAATAATCAGACAAAAACTGAGGCCGAAAATTTTATGACGAGCTGTCCTTTTTGCAGTTTAAATAAAATTAATAATAAATCAGTCAGGTAACTTTAAAGTCCACGTGGTTATCCAGAACAATCTGGCGTATATATTCATTTATCGGTGTTAGATGTGCAGATATAATGTTATTAATTCATTTCACGCGGCCAAAAGTAATTACCAACTGCTGAAAACATAGCAGAATTATATTTGTCTCACTTCACGTTGTCCGCACAAATTCGATTTAAAAATGGGTGAATAATAATTGCAACCTTAATGCATTAAAGATACGTTTCTTCGAAAGCGATATTTCAGAAGAAAAAAACAAAAAATGCATCGAATGACAAAAAAAAAAAAAAAAGAGGAAATACTTATTCTACCTATTATATACCCGGACAAAGAATTCTGTTTTTCCATATTATCATTATTATTCTAAGTTTTATACCCGGCAGGTGCAAACAGCTGTTGTTGACAGCAGCTGTTTGTACAGCTTTACTTGCTGAGACCAAATCGCTTCAGCAGTCGCTTGAATTTAGAAGTACTTCCCTAGTTGAATTTATTATTTTAATTACGTAAGATCTAAACTTAAGTTTTTCTTGCTGTTCATAATAAATTCGAATGAATTGATTTCCGTGTGCCACAATAAATTTTTAATTAAATGAAATTATTTCCCCGAGAGGTTTCACGTATCACTCGGCAAGAAACAGTTCGTCATCCAAAATTAAATGCCGACTAATATCGCAGTTTCTTTACTTCATGCCAGATCTTGGTCAACAACACACAATAGTTTCGGTAAAGCTGCTTTCCGCTGGCAGTTCGTAATACTTTTCATAATACACAAGATACAACAAAAGCATGGTGTCAAATGCCATGTGAAAGCACAGTTACTAAATTTTTCTTTGCTTTATTCGTAGTACCTGAATGGTACCCAGCGAAAGTTGGGTATTTAAGATGCGATCTATGTCATCAATCATCATCAACAACAGTTCTGAATCCACTGCTGGGTGAAGGTCTACTCAAGTCTCTTACACAACTCTCTGTTTTCAACCGTTCTCTTCCATGCTACTCCGGCATGCCTCCGAATCCCCTACCTCATCTTCATCGTCCTTAACCGTTTACAATCCACTGCTGGATGAAGGTCTACCCAAGTCTCTTCCAGAACTCTCTGTCTTCAGCAGTTCTCTTCCATGTCACTCCGGCATGCCTCCGAATCCCCTACCTCATCTTCATCGTCCTTAACCGTTTACAATCCACTGCTGGATGAAGGTCTCCCCAAGTCTCTTCCACAACTCTCTGTCTTCAGCAGTTCTCTTCCATGTCATTCCGGCATGGTTCCGAATTCCATCCACACATTTCTCGGGTAGTTTGCTTCTGGGTATTTTCCTATCCCTGGTATCAAGTTTAGTATTACATCATGCTCATTGTCCTTAACCGTTTTCAATCCCTCGCTGCCCCAAGTCTCTTTCACAACTCTCTGTCTTGTCTTGAGTTGTCTTCATTGTTACTCCAGCATGCTACTGAAAATCATCCATCATCTTCATCATCCTTAACCGTTTCCAAAACACTGCTGGATGAAAGCCTCCCCACGTCTTTTCCACGATTCTCTATCTTCAGTGGTTCTGTACCATGCTACTCCGGCATGCTTTCGAATTCCATCCATGTAATTCCGGCATGCTTCTGAATTACATCCACACCTCTCTTGATTTGTCTGCTTCTGGGTCTTTTCCAGTCCCTTGGTATCCAGCCTGGTATTTCAGTTGTCCAACGGTGACTAGTTCTTCTAGCAGTGCGCCCAGCAAAATGTCATTTCAGGGATTTTACTTTGATCTCGATATCATTCACTCTTGCCATTTCCATGTGTTCCTTTTCCTGTCTTTCTTGGTTACACCAAGCATGCTTCTCTTCATGCTTCTTTCAGTTGTTCACAGCTCTGCATGTCTTTTTTCGTTACAGTCAGTGGAGAAGTGTGACCTATTAGATACTGTTACCAGAATCATACAGTGGGAAGTAGATGAAGTAACGTATAACAACAAAATGCGGTGTTATTGACGAAAGCATAAAAATAAATCTCCGCACTTTAACTGTCAAAAACATTGTCTCTAAAACATTGTAGAACTCTGCCACGTACACTACGGCTTGTGAATATTGGAGCACCAAGGACGAATCGCGCTATTCAAATGAAATTTATATCACAGATTCCTCTTCTTACAGGAGATAACTTATTACATTCGTAGAGCTATACAAGATTGTTTTTACTTCAAAACTCAGTATCGTGTGAAGCCACCTCGAACAAAATAACAACCTGTAGACGGCGTGATATTGAATGGAGAAGGTTTTGATGCCGCCCCGGTGGCGCAGTGGTCTAAGGCGCTGGCCTCTGATCATTCGTCCGAGAGGGTTCCGGGTTCGAATCCCGGTGAGGCATGGATGTTGTGTTTGTCTTACGGCACTGGCTCTCTCCCTTCCCTGGAACCAGTGACCCTAAATTAGGGACGGTCGACTGCTTATAGCCCATTGAGTTGCTCACGGTGGTCGTTAAACCTTCAATAAAAAAAAAAAGTTTTGATACCGGCCATAGCCTGCGGGACTGCTTCTATGTGAGACCAGAGTTCATTTGTGGTGACTGGCCGAGGCGCTTGACGGGCCAGTCGCTTAGCTACCATGTCCCAGACATGTTCGATCGGGGACATATCCGGTGAATGTGCAGGTCAGGGAAGAAGCTTCTCTTCTGTGATGTAAAATATGTCTTGGACTCTTGAGGCAACGTGTGGCGGTCATTGTCCTGCTGGAATATAGTGCCAGGACAACTCTGAAAGAAGAGTTTTACCTTTGCCCCTAAAACATCCCTGATGTATCTCTGGCTGTTAAGGATTTCCTCAGTTCGTATCAGAAAATATGGTGAATTGAAACCAATGGCGCCCCAAAGTATGTATGACGCTTGGCATTGGGCCAGTATGACGCTGCAAAATGCACGCTGCGAGGTGCCGTTCACCACGATATCTTTGAAGACATATGCGTCCTTCATGGTGCATCAAGTTGAATCGTAACTCGTCCGGAAACACGAGCTGTTGCAATCAGCACGCCAATGTCTCTGTGGGCAAAACCTCCTGAAGAGTAAGAAAGCCTCCGAATTGATCTGTGACGTCAGAGCTAGCGGGCCGACTGGCTGACTCCAGACTTGCAGCTCCTGAGAACACCGATGGAGTACCGCGGTGTTTACACTGAGAAATCTTTTCGCCAGTGCGATACTAAATAATTTCCGCACACCACAATAAATCGACTAGGGTTTTTTTTTTCTATATTTTTCTTCCTTAGATAATGTCAAAAGATCACATCCTTTATAGTTTTCATGTGTTTTTTTTCTCAGTTACCTACAATGATATCTACTAATCGGGTAATTCCAAAGCTTTGCTCTTGTACTGCGAAAGGATTTCATGTACCGGTCTTAAAAATTAATATTTCAGGAAAGTTTTCCCTTTAGTATTCAATTAGGCTAAGGAACACAACATAATAGTTTTTTCATGCATAATATCAAAAGCCCAACATTTTACGTTAAGCATTTTTGTAACTACCTTTTTTCTTTTGTTTTTATTTTTATGTGCGTGAATGGCAACTTGGCAGGACTCTATGAACATAATCATTTCACTTAAAACTTTTAGAAATTCTCTTCGCGTTCAATTTATTAAAAACAAAACAAAAGTTCTCTAATTATGCAACAAAAGTAGCAACTATTTCTATTACACATTATACGAAAGCAAAATTTCTGATGTGGTGAGTATATTTCCTGAAATTGCGGTAAGATATGTGCTCAAATCTTGCAACTATTATACTTCTAGAAGGTAAAAAAAAAAAAAAAGTTGTAAATTAAAATCACTTAGGAAAATGTTTTTTATCAAATGTTCAT
This sequence comes from Macrothele yani, assembly GCA_039090855.1. Lineage (NCBI taxonomy): Eukaryota > Metazoa > Arthropoda > Arachnida > Araneae > Macrothelidae > Macrothele > Macrothele yani. The sequence continues at coordinate 41,588,937 of CM076990.1, read as the reverse complement.
GGAAAGTATTAATTTGGATATCTTTGAATTTATGCACATAACGTCACGAATTTTATGCTGCAAATCTAAATGTCTTTTTTTCTTTCCAACTTTGTAAAAAAAAACATATTAAACAAATGGTATTAATTTTCTATAGAAGTATATCGTAAAGCAAACCTTTTTTTTTCATTTTTCAACTGAAATAGATATTGAAAATATCAATTAACACATTAACAGATTCACAAACACACACACACACACACACGACACAAATCCCAGAAAAAAAAAAAAAAAACGAAGAGAGAAGCATCAACGAATATGTTGATTCATTGTATATAAGTACTTTTTTTTCTCCCCCGATGTGCTTCTTGCAGAAAGAAACGAAAACTTCTAAAAAAAATTCACATATCAGTGGAAAAATGCTTTTGAAATCTTCCCATTACACTTTTTTTACAATCAAGCTGATACTTAAGATAGTAACAAAGCAAAGTGACACTAAAAGTAAAACCTACACAGGACCCTCCGATCTTTCTGCTTCTGCAGAGAGGGATTGCGATGGCTTTCTGACCGTGACGTGACACCCCTCCGCAGCTCGCGCGTTGGCGCCTCCTCTCCAGGGGGTTTTGGTGTGGGAGACCCCATTGCAGCCTGAAGCGTCTGTGATTGGTTAAGCAGATGACGTGGAACTGTGCTGGACAACAAAGCCCAACCTGTGACAGAGCTTCTCTGCTGCGATAATGCAGTGGATGTCGCCGTGCGATCGGTCATTGCAATGCGGTAGAGGTGTCTGTCATCCCGTGCAGTCGTGCGATTTTGCAGTCCATTATCCTGATTTCTGTGCTTCCGAGCCTCATCTGTCAACTGACGGCACGTTCGCATCACTGTACTGCATCTCTCACTGTACTGTACTGCATCTCTCACTGTACTGTACTGCATCTCTCACTGTACTGTACTGCATATCTCACTGTACTGTACTGCATCTCTCACTGTACTGGCATCCCTGTACTGGCATTTCACCCCTCGCGAGGGGCAATTTCGCGGTAAGAAAATACAGCATCTCTCACCCTAACAATCTTTCCTCGCTCAAAATCCGTCAGGTGTTCATACAGTAATGCGATCTTCCTCGGCGACGGGTGAGATGCAAGAAACACCCTTTCAACTCAACGTCGGCTCCTCACTGATTATAGCAACTCGTTCAAGCTAGCTCTTTATACCCACGACTGTTCAGAAAGCGTTGCTCCGAAACCGCATGAGCATTTTCACTGACATTTTAATCATTTGCATGTCCCAACCTGTTTTACATATCGTGTAATTTTCAAACTAATCCTTCATGGTTTTGTGATTTTTACAAACAGGGTGATCCATTTGGGTAGGAATAATTTAAAAATACTGTGGTGTGGCTTGCTCCAGATTTAATAAGAGTACATTTGGCAGAGATTACCATTATGGAAGGAAATTTGTCTAGAACTCTACATGAGCCTCTTTGCAAACTCATCAGAGTTCATACCGGGGCTCAGTTCTTGCCACGTGTTCTCTAACATCTGCGGAATTATTTGTGCGAACGCTGCAGAAATTTTCATCTTCAAGTCATTCATAAGCTTTGAGGTCGTTCGTTGTGCGTAGACGATGTTCTTTACAAACGCCTACACGAAGAAATGGGGAGGGGGGCTGGTTAATGAGATCGGGGAGAAAAGCTGGTTAATGAGTTCGGGGAGTTTGCAGGCTAAGGAACACGGTCATCACGGCCACACTAGTTGCCATTGAATGTGTTGTTGAGGAAGTTCCTGACTTCCAGTGACCGGTGGGGTGGAGCCCCGTCTTGCTGTAAAATGTCATCGTTATCCAGTTGTGAAAATCGCGAAAAATGGTTCGTGAATTTCAGAAAAGGTTTAACAGTAAACGGGTAGTTCCGAATGATTCCAAGCGGGTAGTAATTTCCACTTGAATCTGTTTTCTAGCACAGGGGCGTACTGATAGCCCCCGGAAACCCCGCATAGCTGGGGGGAAGGTTTCACGACTGAGAGGGCCTCTTGATTCAGCAGAAATATTTTACAAAATTTTTAGCGAAAATTTTATATGAAGCTGGTAAAGAAAATATCCGAGAATTTTGACGGCAGATTTGAATGAAGCATTAAAAAGAACAGTAATTTTTTTTCAATAAATAAGTAAAATATTAAAAATCGTTTTCGCAGTTTTAGTTTGTAAAACCCTGGATTTTATACCAATGAGGATAAGTTTAAGTATTTTAGTCATTTGCACATAACTATGCAACCTACAGAATATAATGAACTAAAAGACATTCTTGGCGGGGACTACGTGTCAATCATTGTGGCATGATGTTAAATGTGTTTTACGTATTCAAGAGTAAATAATTTAGGAAGTTTTTTTCTGTGGGCCACCATTCTTAATTGTTGCTTACTTATGCCTTGTATTTCTTTATACACGGTCGAGTCACATTATTGTGACCACCAGCTAATATCCAGAGTAAGCACCGTGTGCAGCGCGGACAGCAGTTAGACGGACTGGGAGTGACTCAATAAGGTGCTGGAAGGTGTTCACAGGTATGTGGAGACAAACTGATTGCAGTGCATCTGACAGCTGCTGGAGGGTGCGTGGTGGAGGATCCATAGAACGAACAACACGATCGAAGTGATACCACAGATGCTCAATTGGGTTTAAGTCTGGAGAATTAGGAAGCCAGGGAAGTACTTTGAAGTCTTCATCGTGCTCTTAAAACCACTCTGGGATATTCCCAGCTGTGTGACACGTCACATTATCGTGCTTGAAGATCCCATCCGTCCCAGGGACGACAATCAGTATGTATGGGTGTACGTGGTCTGCAAGGTTGGATTCATAACGAATTCGGTCCATAGTGCCTTCCACAGGTTTGAGTGGACCCAGGGAATGCCACGAAAACATTCCCCCGAACCTTAACGCCACCCCCACCAGCTTGTGTTCTGCTATTGTTCTCCGATGTTTCTGGCTTTATACGGCAACGTCCATCCGTCCGACGAAGCGGAAAACGTGACTCATCGGAGAAGGCAATCCTTTGCCAATCAGCGGAGGTCCAATTCCGACACTGCCGTGCAAATATAAGCCTTTTCTGCCGATGCACCTTCGTTAGCATAGGTGCAGTGACCATCCGTCTGCATCGGAGCCCCATACGTTGCAGGGTTCACTGAACTGTCGTTTTAGACACACTTCCGGTAGCCCTCTGGTTCATTCGGCTAGTGAGTTGCTCCACCGTAGCGTGTCGATCGGCCCTCACGCACCTTCGCAGCCGACGTTCATCTCTCACATCAACGGCAAGTGGTGCTCCGCAGTTTTCACTTCGCTTTTTCGCAATGGTGCTATTTCTCCAATCACGATACACTTTAACCACAGCAGCAAGCGAACAGTTCACAAACTGCGCTGTTTTGGAAATACTGCCATCCTTGGCACAAAAGCCGATAATCATCCATTTCTTTCAAATCTGATAAATCGCTCCGTTTATCCATGGCAGCGACGAGTGGTATGTTTTCAGAATGCCTACAGCATACCTTATATACCCTCCAAGCCAGCTCACGACACGTGACTTCTTTCATTGGCTACGCACTGTTGACGTCAAATCAGGATGTGGTCACAATAATGTGACTCGGCTGTGTAAATCAGAAAAGGTCATTAAACACCGTCACCCGGCAGTTACGTGTTTTATGAGTGTGATCATGAGGCATTTTAAAGAGGATGGCCTTATTTCCTTAAAAGAATAAAATTTGCATATGATTAACTTTGGCGTAGGTGTTTTGCACTCTGCGTATAAAACTAGGGCCGTCATTGTAATTATAACGTACACATCTATGTCATAATTTTAGTTTTACGAAAAATGCCTGTAGGCTCCAAAGAATTTGAATTATTATAACGTTCATAAAACCTAGTTAATAATATGGAGTTTTGAAATGAAAGTTACTGAAAGCTAATATATTTTTGCAAAAGAGCCTCACAGATATTTTTTGCGGGGTAACTGAATTTTTCAGGTACGCCGCTGCTCTAGCCGCTTAACTTTTTATTCAAACTCCTGTGCCGAGCAACGTCCTTTAGTCAGGAGAGTGTAACAACGGGAGCCACTGCTTTATAAATCTGCAATGCGACGCCAAAAGTAATCAGAACTTACTTATTGATCAGCCTACGTTAATATCGGTATACGTGTTTGATATGAAGGGGTTGCCTTAATATCATTCTGTATTTTTAATACGTTTGACTTTCCGTTTTTTATAACTAATATAAATGAGAATTAATGCTGGGACTCCTATTAAAGACCCTCTGAAAACCAAAAAAAAAAAAAAAAAGAATAGACTTTACACAGTCTGTTTCTACCTATACGGGAATCCATTAATAAATTCCTTCATCATCTCCCTTCAGCCCGATGTTGCATCTGTTTCATCAAGCGTTCGGACCACCAGCGTTAATTACGGAAGAGACACCGGTTATTTTAACTATGAACTTTCGTTCCCAAATGAGAAAATGTGTAATTAAAGCAAACCATGTAGAAAAGAAAACAACATTGAGCTCATGCAGTGTTTCTTTTTTCTGCAGTTCAGCAGAGGTTTTAGTTTCATCTTTTTTTTTTTGTTACTTTTCCTTTAAGTTATCTTAAATCTCATTTACTGTTCTCTTTCGTAATTTAACTTAAAATCTCATTTAGCATTCTTTCCCGTACGCAAATTTCTGAGCTTCGAGAGAGCAAAGATGCCGGATATTTTTATCGTTAGACATGCTCCCGTATGAATTTCTTTAACAAAATTATACGTAAACGGAAAAGCTGTTAACCATACTAATTGTGAGCTTTAATATGTTCCCATTTGCCGTTTTTGAATTCGTGAATGCAAAGCTTAAATGTAAAGTAGCGTTAAAAATGCATGTCCATGGAAGGAACGGCTGCGTTGAACAGCGCGTGTGTTTCTCGCAATTGTTCAGCAACTTATTTATCTTAAAGATTTTTCATTGCTAGGCTGATTTAAGAGTGTTTAACTAAATCCTTATTGTTCCGTATCATCGAAGGATTCAAATAAAATCTCAGGAGAAAGATTGTGCTATTGTGTACACCTATCAAAAGTGAAGAATATATGTGAGACTTAGAACTCTAAACATGGAACAACTTCACAAGGGAAGTGGACCGCAGGAAGACCTAAAAAGAGATGGAAGGAGTGCTTAAACGGCCGATGTTAATAATTTTCTGAAATTCACGAGCCACTTTCTGTCATTTGTTTCGTGAGTTAATGAGGCATATTCTGATACAACCTTTTATATGGAACGACCGAAAGAAACCTGAATTTCTCGGATGTTTCGTACCATGGGAAAATTCTTAATTTTTAGAAACCTTTCTACAGTTTCTTTCTTATATTGGCGGTAAGTTGCCGTTTTAGAGACGTGTTAACGGAAAATTCTTAATTTTTAGAAACCTTTCTACAGTTTCTTTCTTATATTGGCGGTAAGTTGCCGTTTTAGAGACGTGTTAACGGAAAATTCTTAATTTTTAGAAACCTTTCTACAGTTTCTTTCTTATATTGGCGGTAAGTTGCCGTTTTAGAGACGTGTTAACGGAAAATTCTTAATTTTTAGAAACCTTTCTACAGTTTCTTTCTTATATTGGCGGTAAGTTGCCGTTTTAGAGACGTGTTAACGGAAAATTCTTAATTTTTAGAAACCTTTCTACAGTTTCTTTCTTATATTGGCGGTAAGTTGCCGTTTTAGAGACGTGTTAACGGAAAATTCTTAATTTTTAGGAACCTTTCTACAGTTTCTTTCTTATATTGGCAGTAAGTTACCGTTTTAGAGACGTGTTAACGGAAAATTCTTAATTTTTAGAAACCTTTCTACAGTTTCTTTCTTATATTGGCGGTAAGTTGCCGTTTTAGAGACGTGTTAACGGAAAATTCTTAATTTTTAGAAACCTTTCTACAGTTTCTTTCTTATATTGGCGGTAAGTCGCCGTTTTAGAGACGTGTTAACGGAAAATTCTTAATTTTTAGAAACCTTTCTACAGTTTCTTTCTTATATTGGCGGTAAGTTGCCTTTTTAGAGACGTGTTAACGGAACATTCTGAATTTTCAGAAACTTTTCCGGAATTCCTTTCGTATATTGACGGAAAAACTCCGTTCTCATATTTTCCGTATCCGTATGACGAGAAATTACCGGTAATAGGAGCGATTGGTGAGAATACTTGAGGTTTGATTAAATTTAAATTTCAATTGTCTGTCGAATTTTGGAGTTCCATAGCGAGATCGGATATTGTAAATAGCATATCGCATGAATTTAGTTTATTTTGGCACAGAATATGTCATCTCCTCTCTCCTATTTTCTGCATCAGCTATTTATTACATATTGTGTTACTGTAAGAAACAGGGTACTTAACTTATTGTACAGATGATTACACGATGTTAAATTAATATTAACAAAACAAAAGTAAGGATTTTTTCAAGTACCTCAACCCCCACCTCATTAATTCAGAATATTAATTTACTTGGATCATCTATAGAAGTGGTTCAAAATCATAACTATCTTGGTATCATTATTCAGCACGATTTAAAATCGAATTCACATGTTGACTACATTTCTAATAAGATCTCAAGAAATATAGGGGTTATAAGTAGTAGTGCAGTGGCCAATTTAACCCCAAAATTAATGATTTTATTATACTACACTTTAATTCAATCTCACCTAATCTATTGTATATCTGTTTGGGGATCGACTAGTTTATGCAATATGAAAAAACTTAAGTCGTTACAAAATAGATTCATAAGACTACTACAATTTAAACTACAAAATACTCAATTTTCAAATACAGTCTTTCAGGCTAGACTCAGTCCAAATGATCTTAATATATTAACTATTCAACAATTGCATATATATAGTATAGGTAAACTAATGTTTTTGAGAATTAAAAATGGTTATTACCAAGATTTAATTACAATAAATACTCACAGTCATGATTATTCCACGAGACATAAAACAACATTAATCCCTATGTTTCCACAAACAGAACGATTTAGATCATTTGTTAATTATACTGGTCCTGCATTGTGGAATACATTTCCTACTGATATTGTATCACTTAATAATATTAATATATTTAAAGGAAAACTCAGGCATTTCTTACTGACAAAATGCTCATAATGTATTATTACCTTTATTAATTTATAGTACCACCCTAGCTGTGTTTGATATTGTGTGGACTTGACTTGCTTATGTTTTTCTTATTTTTTTTTATTTTCATGAAAATTTTGAAATTTTGATGCTTTGGCAGAAGAGGGCGCGTCAGGCCTATCAGGCCTTTTCCCTCCTCATTCCCTGTTGTTACAAAAATATATTATTTGTGTTATATATTTATGTTTATGTAATACCATGTCTGTAACAACTAAAATGCAATAAATGAAATGAAAACGAAATGTTTGTGTATCAGTCTTTGGAAAACTTAAGACAAAAGCCATTATAGCTATCAAGAGCAAATTTTATATATAGGAGGGTTTTTTTTTTTTTTTTTTTTTTTTTTTTTTTTTGTGAAATAATAGTATAAAAAAGCACATTTCACATTTTTTTAAAAATAACTAAAAGTCATTGTCAGTTTAAAAAAACAAAATAAAAATTTGCAAAGCCCTTTGTTACTTCGAAAAATCGAGATGAAAAATGCTTAATTTCTGAAAAGTCCTCCTACAGAAAATAAAATGACTAAATCACTCGCATCAAAGACAAAAAAAAAAAAAAAAAAAAAAAAAAAAAATTCATCGTCGCGCAGTTGTTTTTATGATGTACGTGAGTTGAATTTCCTAGCGTTTAAGAAGACTCAGTGGTTAAAGTTGTGAGTTGCCGATTGAACCAACCCAAACGACGGGGGGTTCGATCCTGACTGCAGCGGAAGGATTATGTGGCGTAAGGACTGAAAAATGCAGTTAATTTTAGTTTAAATGCGGAAAAACCTAAAATGGATTTTTCTGAAATACACGGGATTTTTAACAACGGAAAATCTGTGAAAATACGGAAGTTAAAATAAAAGGGCACTTTTAAAAATGGAAATTTCTGAAAATGACGGATACCTACCGGCAACTTTGTTACATGTAATTTTCAAACATTTTCCGTGAATTCACACCACTTATTTCATACAGTGTACTTGAACGAAATGGTGTCCAACATTTTCCGCGCTCCTCAAAACAGTATTCTCGATATAGCAGCCATATTTTAGAAAGCTACGGCCAAGCAATTCCTTTTGCCTCCTCTCATCTTAGCAGTACAACTATAAACCTGCCACTGGTGATACGAGCCAAAAACTCCTGAAGATTAAGAAAGCCTAGTCTGTGAAGTCAGTGCTACTAGGCCGACCGACGCGACCATCGAGCTCTCCGCTCCTGAAAACGCCGACGAAGTACCACGGTGTTTACGCAGAGAAATAATTTCTCGAGTGCGATACTAGACAATTTGCGCCCACAGCAATAAATCGACCATGTTTTTTTCTCTGTATTTTTTATCCTTAGAAAACATCGAAAGATTACATCCTTAGCTTTCATTTTTTATTCACAGTTTCCAGCAATGATATCTGTAAATCGGTGAATTCCAAAGTTTTGCTCTTGCGCTGGGAAATGATGTCATGTACGGGCCTTAAAATTAAATATTTCGGGAAATTTTTCCTTTAGTCTGCAATTTGGCTAAAGGACCACAACATAATTTTTTCCCCGCATAACGTGAAGAGCCCAGCATTTTACGTTAAGCATTTTTGCAACTACGATTTTTTTAAGTGCGTTAATGGCAAATTGGTAGGACTGTATGAACATAATCATTTCACTTAAAACTTTTAGAAATTCCCTTCGCTTTCGATTCACTAAAATGAAAGAAAAAAATATTTTTCTTTAATTACGTAACGAACGCGAAAGCAAAATTTCCGATTTAGTGAGTGTATTTACTGAAAATGCGGTAAGATGTGTGCGTAAATTTTGCAAATACTTCTAGAAGGTAAAAAATAATAATTATAAATTAGAATCATTTAAGGAAAAGTTCTTTGTCAAATGAACATGGAATGTATTAATTTGGATATCATCGAATTAATGCATATAACACTGCATATTTTATGCTGGAAAATCTGAAGGTCACATTTTTTTCTATTGTTCAATATCTGTGAAGATATTGAAAATATCAATTAACACATTAACAGACTCCCTAAAAAGCGGAAAACATATTCATCAACAAATGTGTTCCTTCATTATGCATAAGTACTTTCTTTTTTGAACGATGTGCTTCTTGCAGAGACAAACGTTTCACTGCCAATATTTCTGAAACTATCCTTATACAACATGTAACTATGAATGTAACTAGAAATTAGTGCTGCTTTGCAAAAGAGTTCAATGTAGACAATTCAAGTTCATAGTTCTCTAATCCGAACCTCAATCTCTACCACAACTTAATTACAATTAAATTATACATTCACTAACTTAAAAAAAAATTGTAAGCCCATGAATATATGTACCTACATACCTTTTAACTTATCAGCCAGTAAACTTCAGGGATCATGCTGAAGTTTAACGATATAAGTGAATTCTTTCGGACACATTCCAAACTTTCGGATACATTTGTTGGACATTCCAATAAACTTTTCTTTGGGCTAGCCTTCCGATTATCAGCGCATCAAGTAGTTCTGTACATTTCATGCGAATTCTCGTTTTAATTAGGACACTGATACACAGCAATTTTGTGAAGAAAAATGACATTTCTTTTACGGAAATGAAATGTTGATTAATAAATAACGTAATTAGTTATTGCCAGTTTCTTTGCCTGGTTAACCTTAGTACTTGATGCGCTGATAATATCTGTACATCTCACATCTCCTTTTTTTTTTTTTTTTTTTTTTTTTAATCCCAATTTTAACACTACTAACTACGAATTTCGCAAAGAAAAATAACATGTATTTTGTAGAAATGAAATGTTGAAATGGTAAGTAATATCATTGTTTAAACGACAATAAACAATGTGCTGATAATCGGAAGGCTAGCCCGTAAATTTTACTCCGTCAATCAAAATAACGACTAACAATTCATTAAATAATAGTTGTATTTACAACGAAAGCAGAACATGCTTTCATGAGAACAATTAGGCTTAACTAATTTTTGAATTCAAGGTGGGTTCAAAATTTTTTATTCGTAAGGAAGAAATCCATCATTTTCGAAGGCTTTCACCTTCAGGAAAGCTGAAAACAGTGGCTTTTGGATGTGCTTTATAATTAGATCTACGTAAAGGCACTCAATATTTTTCAGGCATGTTGTATAAAAACGCTAACTCATGTGCTCGACTACCGAAAGCTCAATACTGACCAATGCCGCATGAATACGAAGCTGATGTCAGCATTCCGCTTTACGTTTGCCCTTTGACCTCTCTGGAGAGAGGGATTGCGATGGCCCTCTGACCGTGACGTCACAGCCTTTCGCAGTTCGCCAGGGGGTTTTGTAAGAGCTCGCTTCTAGTTTTCTATTATCTGTTCCCCGACCCAAGGCACAATGCGAAGGGATAGTTCTCCTGACTCGGACATCATGCCAAGTAGTAAAACCAAGTGACTCAAATGTCTTCTCTCTCCTTTTTCACGCTTTCCAACCGTAGGTTGAAGAAGCGTATACGCTCCAGCTTTGTCCGTCCGTCCGCATGATAACTCACGTGAAAATGGTTCGATTTCGACGAAATTTTACTATGTGGTAAGGGACCACCTGGGGACGAACCGTATTGAAAATGGGCGAAACAGAGTCAAAAGTCAGGACATAGGAGCTGGATCCATTCTATTGCCCTTATACATCATGACTTGCGTAAAAATGGTTCGATTTCGATGACATTCTAGTATGTGGCAGAGAACCACCTGGGCACCAGCCCTATTGAAAATGGGCGGAATGGGGTCAAAGGTCAGGCAGGACATAAGAGCGGGATTTATTCCATTGCCCTAATGCGGCATAACTTGCGTAAAAATGGTTCGAATTTGATGAAGTTTTAGTATGTGGTAGGGAACCAACTGGGGACGAACCCTTTGAAAATGGGCGGAATGGGGTCAAAGGTCAGGACATTAAAGCGGGATCCATTCCATTGCCTTTATGCGTCATAACATGCGCAAATATGGTTCGATTTCGATGAAATTTCAGTATGTGGTAGGGAACCACCTGGGCATGAACCCTATTGAAAATGGGCGATGTGGGATTAAAGGTCAGGACACTGGATTGGGATCCATTCCATTGCCCTTGTGCATCATAACTTACCTAAAAATGCTTCGATTGCGACAAAACGTTATCATGTTGTTCCGGAGGTATAGTGAACCGGTTCTGTTGAATGTCAACGAAATGGGGTCAAAGGTCATTGCACAAAAGCAAGATTTATTCCACAGCCATTATTCTTCTAACTTGCGTAAAACTGCTTCTATTGCGACAAACCTTTAGTATGCTATTCCTGAGGTATACTGACCCGGTTCGGTTGAATATCATCGAAATGGAGTCAAAGGTCAGGACACAGGAGCGAGATTTATTCCACAGCCATTATCCACATAACTTGAGTAATAATTTTTGGTATGTTGGAAAGCGTATCATAATCAATGCATTGCATTATTTTACTAACTTGTTTACATGTAGATTAGATGATATGGTTAAACTCCTTTTAGCAGGTAATCATTCAGTAATGATTAGTATCAATCATCCATCTAAATGACCACTTGGTACAAGTAACGAAGCTAAGGAGAAAGGAGTTTTCTGATGCGCAGGTTCACTCGATTGATCGGCGTTCCGCTCACTTCTTAGACAATGAATCTATTCGTTCAAACCCGGAATCGATTCGTTCCACCCGGTTAAAAGTTAACCAACAGATTAGGTTTTAAAGTGGTGCATGAAGACCCCAGAAGCGGTGGAGAGTGTACTCTTAAACAAGAGTATGGATAATTTTATTAATCTCATGGCGCGTAAGGCATTTTATGTCGTTTCCAAGGTTTCCAGAAACGTAGTAAGCGATTTTTTTAGCGCTTTGATGCTAGACGGAATTTATATCCCAGTGCAGCCTGGAAAGGAGCTTTTTTTTTCTTTTTTTCAAAATCATATTTGCCAAAACAGTATTTCTTTTTCTACTTTTCGCTAATTTTACGATAAAATTTACACACGAATCAGTATTAAATTAGTCATAATTTGAAGATTTGGCGAATTTTCTCAAATTTTGAATATGTAGAGTGATTCTCTTAGCCCTAACCAATCGTGAATTCCTCGACTTTTTTTCTTTTTTTTCATAATAACGCAAGTCTTTAGATGCCTACAGATTAGTTTTCAGCATCATAGTAATGTTCATTATTTCTTTGCAAGTACCGGAAGGCGACAAGATGAACCAAGAAAGGAAAAATGGGAAAGCAAGAGCTCAGAGCATCAACATAAAAAAGAGTTGGAGACAAAGCATATCCATGAAAACAATGGCGACACTCTGGGAAGATGCCTCTTCATGTAAATACGTAGTGCGATCAAAGCGTTCCGAGACTAGGTACGTAGCGCGCCAACAGATGGCAGTACGCGGATGCGCGAGCAGCGGTCGAGAGCAGTGACCTTCATGAGTCATTGTGCCGAGTGGCGTCGATCTGTGAACATCGAGAGCTGTGCTACACGATATTTGGTGACCACGTGCAGAACACAGCTGCGATTTCGGTATGGACTGCAAACTAGAGAAGCGAGCGAACATTAAATTCTGCGTCAAACTCGGCAAATCGGGAACGGAGACGCATGAAACGTTGCGGCAGACTTATGGCACTCGCGCTTCAAGAGCGGCAGAACGGCACTGGAAGAAGACGAGAGGTCAGGGTGACCGTCCTCGAGCAAAACCCCGAAAACGCGGACAAAATTAGGGAACTGATGCATGAGGATCGTCGGAGAACCATTCAAGACATTGCAACTTTCGTCAATGTGTCATACGGAACAGTGCAAGAAATTCTGACGTCGGTTTGAACATGCACCGCATTGCTGCAAAGTTTGTGCCGAAGATTCTGTACCTCGAACAGAAAGCGCTTCGTGTCGAACTCTTTCAAGATCTTCGTCAGCAGGTGGTGAAGGAACCAACGTTCCTGTCGCGAGTCATCACTAGGGGACGAGACTTGGGTCTACGGTTACGACCCGGAGACCAAACAACAGTCGTCCCGGCATCTCCACGACCGAAGAAGGCCCGAAAGGTCCGGAGTGCAACCAAAAGCATGCTCATCGTGTTCTTTGACATTCGTGATGCTGTGCACCGTGAATTCGTCCCTGCCCTTTTTACTGCGATGTTCTGCGGCGTCTTAAGGGGGACATTCGCACCAAAGGACTTGAAATGTGGCGCAAGTGTGATTTCCTGCTCTATCACGACATTGTAGCATCTCAGAGAGCGTTAGCAACACGCCAGTTTTGCAGCCGCAACAGCATGATTACCCTTTCTCTCCCGCCTTAATCGCCGAATTTGATCCCCTGCAACTTCTTTCTCTTCCCGAAGATGAAGCTGAAGCTCAAGGGTCGCCGTTTTGAAATGGTGGACGAGATCCAGCGCGAATCGCAGGCGGTGTATCGCTGTCCATGGAGACTACTTTGAAGGAGATCATAGCCAGACTTAAGTAGCGTAAGTACTTTGTTGTATATCGGCCTAGTCTCGGAACTTTTTGATCAGACCTCGTATGTGTTCCGCGGAATTCAAGCTTGGCGGAAAGAATGTGGAAAATGTCACTCGCTCAGGTATGCTCTGAGGCGATTACTCAAGAAAATGTGGCTAAGCTGCTTAGAAATGTACTGCAAAAAAAAAAAAAAGACGTTTAACAGTTAAGCAGATTATAGTGGAGCACTTTACATTGGTAAAAAAGAAAAAGACAGTTGATAGCTTACTGACAGAATTTTTGTTAAAATGCGTGATTGTACAATTACCTCCAGTAATGCACCGGAAAGTTAGTAGAAGCCCTCGTGTGACTAGCAAAGATTGTCCGTCAGAGTGGTCAATTATCGTTACAATACATGTACCAGGAACTTCAGAAAGAAAGCAGGGATTGAGAGGTCTGTATGACCATACTACGAATCGAACTGCGCAAAATCATTGAAAGTTTTGGATTAGTCGGTTCAGAATCCCTATTGCTGCCCCAATGGCGCAGTGGTGTGAAGACTAGATTATGACCATTCGTCCGAGAAGAGTATAGGTTCGAATCCCGGTGAGACATGGATGTTGTGATTGTCTTACGGCACTGGCTCTGTCCCTCCCCTGGAACCAGTGGCACAAAATAGGGACGGGCGACTGCTTATTTATTTATTTAATTGATTGGGAGTTTAACGACCACCGTAAGCAACTCAATGGGTTATAAGCAGTCGCCTGTCCCTAATTTAAGGCTATTGGTTCCTGGGATGGAAGAGAGCCAGTGCCGTAAGGAAAACACAACGTTCATGCCTCACCGGGAGTTGAACCCGGAACCCTCCCGGACGAATGGTCAAAGACCATCGCTTAATTAGACCACTGCTCTACCGCGTCGGCATTTTACTTAGGGAAGCCAGAAATGTGAGAACGAAAATCTCTTCTTTTTTGGTCTTTTTCCAATGCATAACTTTGCAGCTAGAGGTCGTAAATGCAGATGTTATTGAGTTCAAAATATATTTCATTCCTTATTATTGCTTCTCAATAACCGATTGATAAAAGATTCTTTATTCCCTTCGATACCATGTAGAATGAATTCCATTTTAAATGAAGTTTCTTTTTCAAATAATTCGTAATTTTCCCTCTAGGGATGCGTAAATGTAATTTACGTTTATCTCGATATCTCTTCTTCTAAAAGTGTGATTTGAAAAATTCTTTTTACGGCAGATAAAGTTCATCATGGGAGTTGGTTTGCATGTAACTTCTAAGTTTGGGGGGGGGGTTAACGACTCAGTAGGCTACAAGCAGTCGCCCGTCCATAATTTAAGGATGTAGGTAAAAATACCCCCTGAGAAAATACCCCTGAAAACTGAAAAGCGGTAAAAAATACCGCCGGAGGAAATACCCTCAGCAGATCAAACACTCACATCTCCCAAGATCATGCATTTTTTGCAGTTACCTTCGACGCTTTCTCCGTTTGTTAATAACAGTCTGCACGCATAAACTGCATGCGGTGAAACAGAATGAAAGGAAGTCATTCTTGCAGTAATACTAAAGCGATTTACTTGTACAATCAACTAATATCCATTGGACGGGGGTATTTCTTCCGCTTTGGAAAATATATCCCCAGCTGAAATACCCCCAGAACAAACGGTACACCGTAAACTGCCACACAGGAACACTGATGTGTGGCAGTGTTTCGGTGTGACAATTCACCGGCAACCCTGCCACATATCTTTCATCAACTTGGAACATTGCCATACAGGAAATTGCCACATGTTTTTCATTAGTGGACACAAATTGCTGTTCCTCTAAAGAACTCTTTGAATGTGTGACAATTTTTCCATTTGGGCAGTTTTCCAAATTTCCGAATTATGTGTGGCAGTTTTCCAAGGTGCCTAACAAGGGGAAGGAACTCTTTTGTTTGTCTCAATTTTCATGCCGGTTCATACGAGTTTAGGGCAACTGGCCACAAACGTTCAGGGGGAAGGGGCCTATAAAGATTGCCGTTTCTGGGCCTGTATTGAGAACTGAATTGGAAACTCCAAAGGAATTTCGAGAAAACGTTCCACGTAAGCCAAGCGAGAATTGTACTTTAATTCGAAGAAATAAATTGCCAAGGATCCGAGGTACACTTGGTTTGTGGGGGTCTCTGCCCCCAACTTCCGTAATATTATATTCTGGGTATCCAGGATGTTCTTCTTGAAGCGTTCGCGAGGTCCGTGAGCTTCGGGGAGAGCTTTCCCCATAAATGTTAAAATGGACGTAGAGCTGTAAACATTAGTCATCATCATCATCATCATCGTCAACCATTATCAATCCACTGCTGGACGAAGGTCTCCCCAAGTTTCCTCCACAACGGTCTGTCTTGTGCCAGTCTCCTCCATGTCACCCCTGCATACTTTCGAATTTCATCCACCCATCTCCTATGTGGTCTTCTTCTGGGTCTTTTCCTGTCCCTTGGAATCCAATCTAAACTTTCGGCTGTCCATCGATGATCTGTCCTTCTGGCAGTATGTCCAGCCCATTGCCATTTCAGGGATTTAACTCTGATCATGATGTCTTCCACTCTTGTCATTTTTCGGATCCACGAGTTCCTCTTCTTATCTCTCCTGGTTACACCAAGCATGCACCTCTCCATGCCTCTTTGAGTTGTCTGCAGCCTTTGTATGTCTCTTTTAGTTAAGGTCCACGTCTCTGCACCATACGTAAGCACTGGAAGGATGCATTGATCAAACACTTTTCTTTCAAGACATAATGGCATATTGCTCTTGAAAATTATGCTGTTTCTTCCAAAAGCTCTCCAGGCAAGTTTTGTACGCCGATTAATTTCTTCATCAATGTGACCCTCACTTGATATCTGCTGTCCAAGATAAACGTACGTGTCTGTTATCTCCAGCTTTTCTCCATCAATCGATAAATCTTCATTTCTTGTAAAAGCATTGAACATCACTTTTGTCTTCTGAAAGTTCATTTTTAATCCCACTTCTTTACTCTTGTCAGCAAGTTCCTGGATCATACTCTGCAGCTCTGATGGGGTAGTTGCAAAAATGACTACGTCATCAGCAAAACGAAGGTGGGTTAGATAATCTCCATTAATCTTTATCCCCTTGTTTTCCCAGCTCAGCGACTGAAAAACACCCTCCAATGTGGCATTAAAGAGCTTCGGAGATATGGTGTCACCTTGTCTCACTCCCTTTCCAATTTTTACGTGTGTTGTATTTTCAAACAGCCTAATCTTTGCACTTGCATTTTCATAGATGTTATTAATAATATTAATGTATGCATCTTCAATACCGCAGGTTTTCAGAGCCATTGTAACTGCTGATGGTTTCACCGAATCAAAGGCTTTTTCATAATCGATAAAAGCCATGCACAATGGAAGTTCATATTCCCTCGCTCTTTCAATTAGTTCTCTCAGCACGTGGATATGATCTATTGTGCTGTAGCCACTCCTGAATCCAGCTTGTTCTCTCGGTTGAGCCATGTCTAGTGCTACCTTCAAGCGGTGTGAAAGAACTTTAGTGAAGATTTTATAAACTACTGATAGGAGGCTGATAGGTCTGTAGTTTCCGAGATCCTCAATGTCACCTTTCTTATGTAGCAGGATCATTGTAGCGGTGTTCCAATCCTCAGGAATCTTTCCTTCATTAAGGCATCGAGTGAAAATTTGGGCGAGTACTGTTTCGATTTCTCCACTTGCTTCTTGTATGATGTCTACAGTAATTCCATCTTCTCCTGGAGCTTTTCCTCGCTTCATGTTCTTGATTGCATGTGCAACTTCTGCTGGAAGGACTGGAGGAACTCTGGTACTGGTATCTTTCATGATGTCTGGAGTGCATATATCATCCCTTTCATATAATTTGGAGTAGAAATCTTTCACTCTTGTCAAAATTTCGCCTCTATTTCTTGTTACAGAACCATCTTCTTTTCTCAGTGCCATAATCTGTTTTCTTCCCTTACTGAGATGTCCCTTTGCTATCTTTAGGCTTTGGTTGTTTTCAATTGCTTTCCTCACTAGTTCACAGTTGAATTTCCTTACGTCTTCAGTGATACTTTTTCTTACTGTCTTGTATAGCTCTATATATTCCACTTTGGAAGTCACATCTTCTTTAGTTGTCCTCATCTCTCTTCTTTTTTGCATCAACATTTTGGTTTTTCCTGATAATTTGTTCACATGCAACTTGTTCTTAGACCCAGCTAATTTTGTTGCTGTTTCCATAAGAGCTTTGGTTACTTTTCTGTTAACTTCAGAGATGTCCACTTCTTCCGATGTTAGGCCTTCTAAAGCAGAGAACCTGTTCTTCAGTTCTAACTTGAAGGTATTATGGTGTTTTTTAAGGTTGGTTATGTCAATAGATTTTGTTTGTCTTATGAGCTTGCCACGTTCAAGTTTAGTGTTGAGGTGCATCTTACATCTCACCAATCTATGGTCACTACCTGTGTTGAACTTGTTTAGCACACTGCAGTCTTCTATGACGAATTTTTTGTTACACATAATAAAATCAATTTCACTTGTCGTCCCATTTGGATGTCTCCATGTCCATTTCCTGTGTGGCTTTTTCTTGAAGAAGGAGTTCAAGATGAAAAACCCTTCTGCCTCTGCAAACTCAACGAGAGTATTTCCACGCTGGTTTCTGTTGCCATGACCGAATTTACCTACTGAAGTTTCATTCTGTTGCCGTTGCCCTATTTTTGCATTGAAATCTCCCATAATTATTTTCAAGTGCTGCTTACCTTTATTATTTAGATGACAAATTTCCTCATAAAATTCTTCAATTTCTTCTTCAGGATGACTTGTGGTGGGTGCATAAGTTTGAATAATCTGAGCCTGGTATCTTTTCGAGAGTTGGATAACAAGTCGTGCAGCTCTGTCAGAGGAACTTTCAACTTCTACAACTTTATCCTTCAGTTTCTTGTTTATTATAAATCCAACACCACTAGTTCTGCCTGTATCTGTCCCACGATAGTAGAAGAGATGTCCACTTTTCAGTTCGATGAGATCTTCTCCTTTTCTCCTTACCTCACTTAGCCCCACGATGTCCCACTTGATCCTTTGTAGTTCCTCTTCCAATTCAAGAAGCCTTGAATCAGAAGATAGGGAGCGTCCATTGTAAGTAGCCAAGGTCAGCATCAGATGGCAGCCTAGTCCGGTCCTCCGGGGATTCTTAGCACCCTCTGCCTTCATGTCGCACTGGCCGCTGCCTTGGCCAGGTACATTCCAGCTGCCGGAGACTGAGGGCCAAGATTTAAGTTGTGGAATCATTTTGGAGGGGTTTGGCCATAACTCACCACGCTGGCCAAGCGGGTTGGTGAGTGTGGGATAGAATTTCCTCTGATCCCGATGGTATAGTTATACCGCTATGGGCGGTCGTCAGAGCCCCTTTAGTGGGAACAGGATGCACCACGAGAAGGCGGGGTTGACATTTGTCAAGGAGAGGCTGTGATGTTACGCATCACCTGACCTTGCATCCCTAAACATTAGTACCATGCTTTATATAATGATTCTGTACACGACCAAGAATTTTCAGGAGGGTGGGGTGAATTCACCCTCCCCAAGTTTCTAAGAGCGCGGACAAGTGTGGTAAGGGATTTGCTCGCAATTTCTATGCTTCATGTTGTGTTTAGTGGCCGACTATGTATGCCCTTCCCCCCCCCCCCTCTCCCAGACATTTGGTGAAATCTATAAAAGGGATACGAAGTGCTTGGTTTGGAGGGCTCTACCCCCAACTTCCGTAATTTTATATTCTGGACCTGTAGAGTCGGTCAGTGTATCCTCGATGTTACCCCTGAAGAGCTCTTAGAAACTGGGGTGTGGGGTGTGGGGGGTGGGGTGTGGGGGGGTGGGGTGTGGGGGGTGGGGTGTGGGGGGTGGGGTGAATTCACCCTCCTGAAAACTCGTAGTCGTGTACAGAATCATTATATAAAGCATGGCACTAATGTTTACAGCTCTACGTCCATTTTAACATTCATGGGGGAACCCCCCCCAAGATCACAGACCTCGCGGATGCTTAAAGGGGAACATCCCGGATACACTGACAGACTCCAGCGGCCCAGAATATAATATTACGAAAGTTGGGGTAGAGGCCCCCACAAACCAAGTGTACCTCGGACCCTCGGCAATTTATTTCTTTAAATTAAAGTACAATTCTCGCTTGGCTTAAATGGAACGTTTTCACGAAATTCGTTTAGAGTTCCCAATTCAGTTCTCAATACAGGCCCAGAAACGGCGATTTTTATAGCCCCCTCCCCCTTCAACTTTTGTGGCCAGTTGCCCTAAACTCGTATGAAGCGGCATTAAAATTTAAGCAAACAAGAGTTTTTTCCCCTCGTTAGGCACCTTGGAAAACTGCGACACATAATTCGGAAAACTGCCCCACTGGAAAAATTGTCACGCATTCAAAGTCTTCTTCGGAGGAACAGCAATTTGTGCCCAGCCCATTAATGAAAAACATGTGGCAATTTCCCTGTGTGGCAATTGTTGAAAGATGTGTGGCAGGGTTGCCGGTAAATTGCCGCACCGGAACACTGCCACACATCAGTGTTCCTGTGTGGCAGTTTACAGCGAACCATTTGTTCTGGGGTTATTTGTACCGCTTTTTAGTTTACAGGGGTATTTTTTTCCGGTGGTATTTTTATCGTTTACACTGATTTAGAGCCACTGGTTCCAGGGAAGGGAGAGAGCCAGTGCCATAAGACATACACAACATCCATGCCTCACCGGGATACGAACCTGGGTCCATCTCGGACGAATGATCAGACCACTACGCCACCAGGGTGGAACGAAAAGTTACGCCATTAGGGGACGTAATGTGCTTTGTATAAGGGGGCGAAGATATTGCTGGCCGCCCCGGTGGCGCAGTGGTCTAAGCGATGGCCTCTGATCGTTCGTCCGAACGGGGTCCGGGTTCGAATCCCGGTGAGGCATGGATGTTGTGTTTGTCTTACGGCACTGGCTCTCTCCCTTCCCTGGAACCAGTTACCCTAAATTAGGGACGGGCGACTGCTTATAGCCCATTGAGTTGCTCACGGTGGTCGTTAAACCTCCAATAAAAAAAAAAAATAATAAGATATTGCTGCAATTCATTAATATATTTCGTTTAACGAATGAAGACAAACGGTATGAGGAAAGAATGCCCACGGAAAAAACGCCCACGGAAAAATCGCCCACGGAAAAAACGCCCACGGAAAAAACGCCCACTTCGCGAAAGTAGGAAAAAACGCCCACGGAAAAATCGCCCACAGGCAAAATGCTCACGGGAAAAATATGTGATCGACTGATAAGTTTATATGTCTGTTATAAACGGTGTTCGGACAACTGGTCACACATTGCTGGCCAAAAAACCGTTAGGGGTCATATAAAAATTGTGGTTTCTTGGCCACCTCACCTACATAACGAAAATGGGTGTAGGAGAATTGGCCACAAAAGTTCAAGGGGGGGTGTAAGTATTATTGATTTTTTGGCCTACATTGAGAATTGAATTAGGAACTCCAAACAAATTTCGAGAAAACGTTCTATGTAAGCCAAGCGAGAATTACAGCATAATTCATGTATGTTCGGAAAAGGACCCTAAGGTGGGATTTTTAATAACGCTGCACTTTTACGTAGGTACTAAATATTTACATAACATGTCAAGTTTGCAATATTTTTCTTTACTTAATTAATTCACAGGCGAAGAAAAAAGTGTTGAATAGGCTTAGGCCTACGGCCTATTAATTAATGTATGGATTGAATGTATGGTGCATAAGTAGAAGCGCAATATTACTGACAATTAATTCAGACATTTGACGTGGAATAGGAATAGCTGTGGTGCAGTGGAAGCATATCCGGCGCGTAACTGGAAGACCCTGAGTTCGATTCCTGGTGGCGGCCACTGAGAATTTTTCCGTGACTCACTTATAAACGTGGAAAGAGCGATGACTTCTGTTTGATTATTGACAATACTTGTTATGTAAATTTACGAATATGGGAATGGCGGAACGAAAACTTTTAGAAGGGCCTAAACGTTAGTCCTAATATTATTTTTTTGCCTGAGTAACACCGCAATATTAATAATTTGATGTGTTACGTAAACGTTATGAATATAACATCGTTAGAATAAAAACTGTTAAATAGGCCAAGGCCTAGGACTTATGACTTAAGGGCCGCGGGTGGCCTAGTGAAGAACCAAATAAGATTGTTAACTTTCAACTTCCTACTGTAGAGTGGGATGTAAGGTCAGGTGATGCGTAACATCACAGCCTCTCTTGACAAATGTCAACCCCGCCTTCTCGTGGTGCATCCTGTTCCTACTAAAGGGGCTCTGACGACCGCCAATAGCGGTATAACTATACCATCGGGATTAGAGGAAATTCTATCCCACACTCACCAACCCGCTTGGCCAGCGTGGTGAGTTATGGCCAAACCCTCCAAAATGACTCCACAACTTAAATCTTGGCCCTCAGTCTCCGGCAGCTGGAATGTACCTGGCCAAGGCAGCGGCCAGTGCGACATGAAGGCAGAGGGTGCTAAGAATCCCCGGAGGACCGGACTAGGCTGCCATCTGATGCTGACCTTGGCAACGTACAATGGACGCTCCCTATCTTCTGATTCAAGGCTTCTTGAATTGGAAGAGGAACTACAAAGGATCAAGTGGGACATCGTGGGGCTAAGTGAGGTAAGGAGAAAAGGAGAAGATCTCATCGAACTGAAAAGTGGACATCTCTTCTACTATCGTGGGACAGATACTGGCAGAACTAGTGGTGTTGGATTTATAATAAACAAGAAACTGAAGGATAAAGTTGTAGAAGTTGAAAGTTCCTCTGACAGAGCTGCAAGGCTTGTTATCCAACTCTCGAAAAGATACCAGGCTCAGATTATTCAAACTTATGCACCCACCACAAGTCATCCTGAAGAAGAAATTGAAGAATTTTTATGAGGAAATTTGTCATCTAAATAATAAAGGTAAGCAGCACTTGAAAATAATTATGGGAGATTTCAATGCAAAAATAGGGCAACGGCAACAGAATGAAACTTCAGTAGGTAAATTCGGTCACGGCAACAGAAACCAGCGTGGAAATACTCTCGTTGAGTTTGCAGAGGCAGAAGGGTTTTTCATCTTGAACTCCTTCTTCAAGAAAAAAGCCACACAGGAAATGGACATGGAGACATCCAAATGGGACGACAAGTGAAATTGATTTTATTATGTGTAACAAAAAATTCGTCATAGAAGACTGCAGTGTGCTAAACAAGTTCAACACAGGTAGTGACCATAGATTGGTGAGATGTAAGATGCACCTCAACACTAAACTTGAACGTGGCAAGCTCATAAGACAAACAAAATCTATTGACATAACCAACCTTATAAAACACCATAATACCTTCAAGTTGGAACTGAAGAACAGGTTCTCTGCTTTAGAAGGCCTAACATCGGAAGAAGTGGACATCTCTGAAGTTAACAGAAAAAGTAACCAAAGCTCTTATGGAAACAGCAACAAAATTAGCTGGGTCTAAGAACAAGTTGCATGTAAATAAATTATCAGGAAAAACGAAAATGTTGATGCAAAAAGAAGAGAGATGAGGACAACTAAAGAAGATGTGACTTCCAAAGTGGAATATATAGAGCTATGCAAGACAGTACGAAAAAGTATCACTGAAGACGTAAGAAAATTCAACTGTGAACTAGTGAGGAAAGCAATTGAAAACAACCAAAGCCTAAAGATAGCAGAGGGACATCTCAGTAAGGGAAGAAAACAGATTATGGCACTGAGAAAAGAAGATGGTTCTGTAACGAGAAATAGAGGCAGAATTTTGACAAGAGTGAAAGATTTCTACTCCAAATTATATGAAAGGGATGATACATGCACTCCAGACATCATGAAAGATACCAGTACCAGAGTTCCTCCAGTCCTTCCAGCAGAAGTTACACATGCAATCAAGAACATGAAGCGGGGAAAAGCTCCAGGAGAAGATGGAATTACTGTAGACATCATAGAAGAAGCAAGTGGAGAAATCGAAACAGTACTCGCCCAAATTTTCACTCGATGCCTAAATGAAGGAAAGATTCCTGAGGATTGGAACACCGCTACAATGATCCTGCTACATAAGAAAGGTGACATTGAGGATCTCGGAAACTACAGACCTATCAGCCTCCTATCAGTAGTTTATAAAATCTTCACTAAAGTTCTTTCACACCGCTTGAAGATAACACTGGACATGGCTCAACCGAGAGAACAAGCTGGATTCAGGAGTGGCTACAGCACAATAGATCATATCCATGTGCTGAGAGAACTAATTGAAAGAGCGAGGGAATATGAACTTCCATTGTGCATGGCTTTTATCGATTATGAAAAAGCCTTTGATTCGGTGAAACCATCAGCAGTTACAATGTCTCTGAAAACCTGCGGTATTGAAGATGCAACATTAATATTATTAATAACATCTATGAAAATGCAAGTGCAAAGATTAGGCTGTTTGAAAATACAACACGCATAAAAATTGGAAAGGGAGTGAGACAAGGTGACACCATATCTCCGAAGCTCTTTAATGCGACATTGGAGGGTGTTTTTCAGTCGCTGAGCTGGGAAAACAAGGGGATAAAGATTAATGGAGATTATCTAACCCACCTTCGTTTTGCTGATGACGTAGTCATTTTTGCAACTAGCCCATCAGAGCTGCAGAGTATGATCCAGGAACTTGCTGACAAGAGTGAAGAAGTGGGATTAAAAATGAACTTTCAGAAGACAAAAGTGATGTTCAATGCTTTTACAAGAAATGAAGATTTATCGATTGATGGAGAAAAGCTGGAGATAACAGACATGTACGTTTATCTTGGACAGCAGATATCAAGTGAGGGTCACATTGATGAAGAAATTAATCGGCGTACAAAACTTGCCTGGAGAGCTTTTTGGAAGAAACAGCATAATTTTCAAGAGCAATATGCCATTATGTCTTAAAAGAAAAGTGTTTGATCAATGCATCCTTCCAGTGCTTACGTATGGTGCAGAGACGTGGACCTTAACTAAAAGAGACATACAAAGGCTGCAGACAACTCAATGACGCATGGAGAGGTGCATACTTGGTGTAACCAGGAGAGATAAGAAGAGGAACTCGTGGATCCGAAAAATGACAAGAGTGGAAGACATCATGATCAGAGTTAAATCCCTGAAATGGCAATGGGCTGGACATACTGCCAGAAGGACAGATCATAGATGGACAGCCGAAATTTTAGATTGGATTCCAAGGGACAGGAAAAGACCCAGAAGAAGACCACATGGGAGATATGTGGATGAAATTCGAAAGTATGCAGGGGTGACATGGAGGAGACTGGCACAAGACAGACCGTTGTGGAGGAAACTTGGGGAGACCTTCGTCCAGCAGTGGATTGATAATGGTTGATGATGATGATGATGATGACTGTAGAGTAGCTACTTTCTTAAAAAAATCCAGTTCGGCTTTACTGTAAAAAATTTGTGACTATTCTTATTTTTTAAAGTAAGGTCTTAATTTTTATAAAACTATGCATGTTTGTTATTTAACTATATCAATTAAAAGGGAAATCATTAAAAGTCAGATTATTTTATTTATAAAAACTTGTAAAGTATAGCATTTAATTGTAAAAGCGATTTTCGTAAAAGGCGCAATGTACAGATATAACTTTGTGTAATGTGCTTTCTTTGCACTCTTGTCTCTTTTGGAAATCCTCTTTTGTGTACGGCGAGCCGAAGGGGGAGGGGGGAGCATCTGTCTTCGTCAAAGTGGTGCTTTGCAGCTGCAGCTGGAACGTTTGCTAGCGACCGCACCCCAAATAACAAGGGTTATATTTCATTTAAATTTATCGGTTGGCCACCGGTCAGGGTGTGTCTTCCCCGTGAGTAGTATAATCTCAAGTTACAGGCATACTTCTTTTCTTCCCAGTGTAAAGAAAAAAATACGCACTCATAGCTTCCTGGGAGTTTTCCAAAGGACAACTAAAACAGTTAATTTCTACATGACGGGTGTAGGAGAACTGGCCACAAAAATTTTAAGGGGCCTCATAAAAATAACGTTTTCGACCGCTTCGTGCCCACGAACCCTAGAGGTTGGTAATCAGAGTCATATAAAGTTTCCGTAATTTCGTCTTTTCTTAATTGCGATAATTAATGTAATTCTTTATAAGAAATGTTTATGATCTACATCTGAGCAAAAGATTTAAGGGTTTTCAAACTACAAGTCTGCAAAATATCTGAGCGCATGTGCTGACTCAGGAAACCTGTCCGGGGGGGGGGATATCAAAACTCTAAGATTTGAAAATGTATCGTCCCATCGGGAGATTTTTCAGCATTTACAAGCTACAGTTGGACAGATTATTTGAGGGTACGTGCCTACTCAGCAAACCTGGGGTGGGGTGGGGGGGGTTATATGATAATTGTGAATTATATAGAATTTCTTGTCCGATCGGGCGATTTTCAGCATTTACAAACTACAACTGGAGACATTATCTCCGGGCATGAACCTACTGAGCAAACCTGTCGGGGGTAGGGGGGTAATACCAAAAGTGTAGAATATGAAGAATTTCTCTTCCGACCCGGAGATTTTCATCATTCACATGCCTTCAGATAATGTGTCGAGTTGTAGCTGCTAATTGCCGAGAATCTCCCGATCGGACGAGAAATTGTTCATATCTTACACTTTTGGTATTACCCCCCCCCCTCCCTCTTCGCCGACAGGTTTCCAGAGAGTGACATGCGCTAAGAAAATTTGTCGAGTTGCAGTTTCTAAATACTGAAGATCTCCAGATCGGAAGAGATATTTTTGATATTTTACGATTTTGGTATTACCCCCCCCCCCCCCGACTATTTTCCTGAGGCAGCAGATACCCTCAGATAATTCGACGTGTTGTAGCTTGTAAACACTGGAAATCTCCCGATCGGACCAGAAATTCTTTATATTACATATTTTAGATTTTAAGCACCCCCCCCCCTCCTCCCCAGACAAATTCCCTGGGTTTGCACATACTCGCAGAGAATTTTTTATTTGTAGTTTCTAGAAAAATATCGTATAGCAGTTGGCTTGAAGACAACGGTGAATCATTAGTATGTTTTAAAATAAATGTTGCATAAGACTACCACGGCTTTCAGGCCAACACCATACAACCTCTACAGTCAATCAGTGCAATCCGAACTTTCCTCTCATATTTGTAAGGTTTGCAGAAAATATTTTACACATCAAATTATTAATATTGCGGTATTACTTAGGCAGAAAATAATATTAGTACTAACGTTTAGGCCCTTCTAAAAGTTTTCATTCCGTCATTCCCATATTCGCGTTATGTAGGTGAGGTGGCCAAGAAACCGCAATTTTTATATGACCCCTAACGATTTTTTGGCCAGCAGTCTGTGACTAGTTGTCCGAACACCGTTTATAACAGACATAAAAACTTATCAGTCGATCACATATTTTTCCCGTGAGCATTTTGTCTGTGGGCGATTTTTCCGTGGGCGTTTTTTCCTACTTTCGAAAAATGGGCGTTTTTTCCGTGGGCGATTTTTCCGTGGGCGTTTTTTCCGTGGGCATTCTTTCATACAATCAAGACAAACATCACCCATGCTGGAACGAATCTACTATACTAGCCACCCCACGTTCTAAATTTTCCTCCCTACTTACTGAAAGCCTATATATTCACAAATACAAAAATATATACGGCAACGATGAAATTCCACTACATATTTCATTACGGTGGAAACAATCTATTTCGGGATACAACCAAAAAGACTAGAAAAATCCACCAACAACCAAAAAATTAATCGATGTCAACTATCATCATCATTACACTGACTGAGCATGCGCATGGCAAACATCACCTAGCCATTAACAGAAAACTGCTCTACAGCATAGTCTTGCATTGACTGATTCATTCACGTGTTTCACCACATCTGATGATCGTCTTGAAGCAAGACCGAAAGGACCTAATGTGATTTTATATATTTGTAGTATGGTATATTTTTACTGTGACATTGTGAATTAAATTTTTGAGAAATAATAGTTTTTATTGTATCACTTTGATTATCGTGCAAAAACACGGCAATGATTTTTACTCATAATTCAAAAAAGTTTTCTTCGACTGCGGGAAGTGTCTTTAAGCAAGATGACCATTACTTCTTTCAGGCGTCACCTGGCTACCCTCGATTCAAGTGTGTGAGTGTGTGTGGCAAGTATTTGAAAAAGAATATATATTTATAAAGCCATTCAAGAATGCAGGACACCTCGGGTTTAACACAATGCAATGGCCCGTTCTATATGTTTTCATCTGCATTTGAATCAATTTATCAATCACAATAGGCAAACAGTGTCCAAATATGCTGAAGATTACTCCCTCCTCAGTTGTTGTTGTTTTTTTTATCCCCCTTCCCCTTTATAACACAACAGCCAGAATGAAGTTCTTTTTGCCTTAGCTGAAGGTCATGTAGGCTTTCACAGTTTTCTTCTACGAAAAACTTCCCCCACTATCACCACGACAAACACGCATATATAAAAAAAAATCCCTCTTCTACCACGTGGCCCACGTTGAAAATAGGTGTAGGCGGGGCTATGAACTCAAGGAAAGTGAGACAGTTGAGGTTAGAATACTTCAATCTTCCATGGCACCCACGTCAAAAAGAAAAGAGTGAAAAAAGGTGTTTCCCTTGCCCGAAGGGAAAGCTGCTAACGAATCCATTAGGCACAATCGTTTGGCCTGTGTCAAAGGTCAAAAAGAACTGAATGACCCCCTTTCGTGGTGCCACACCCACGTGACGCCGTGTTCATTCTTTGGTAACTGAATCCTTTTCATACGGAAACGGAAGCTGTTCCTTTATGAGCTTTTTTTATTTTTATGACTTCTTGTTCTTTTTATTCATTTTTTTGAACAAGGTAACGAGCTGTTCCGCAGTTCAACGGCTGCCAAGTGTCCTCAGTGGCAGGTAACACTTAAAACTTCGTTAGGTGTTTTTTCCAGTATCTTTTGCGAAATAGCGTCAACATTTTGCAGTAAGGTAAAAAAAGAGATATTAACCTCTTCAAACAGGTATGACAGCAGCAGCAGGTATCAAACAGCCGTGATTAGCGAGGCGAAACAACGATTTTAGAAAACCATTTAAGGACTAAAAAAGTATTAATAAGTAAAGAAACGCGATTCTTGAATACCGTTGGTCCAGTTCTTTGAATGGCTGAACAGATCAACAGATGTTTTCAATATTTACATTTGGTGCATGATAATCGACTGAGGCAAAACAAAGATACAAAGATATTGCAATTGTACCACATTTTTTCTTTTATTTTCATCTGAAATTTAATTTGCCGAACAGATGACAAGCATCTTCTAGACTTATGTGGCAGAACCTTTCAGGGAAAAGTTCCAAAAATGGATATTTTTTCGAGTTTAGGACATTTGGGCACCGAACATTTGGGCACCCGGACATTTGGGCACAAATCTTGAGGGGCCGTACAAAAATTGCCGGGTTTTTTTTCGCTGTGAAGGGAATTGAATGGAGAAAACGTTTCCAGTAAGACAAACGACAATTATAATTGAATTTAAAAAATATTACAATGCACAAATTTTGAAGATGACAATACGATTTTTTTGGTGTAAATATGACAAGCATAATATCCAAAAACTTGACAATTTCGTCGTCCTGGATCGGGATTACATAGCTCATAATCATGAATATGGATTACATCATATTCATGATTACATATAGCACCAAGGGTGTCCGTGGGGGAGCCCCCTCCCCGTTAATATAGCCAAATTTTTGATAAATTTAAAACACTAAAATAGACGAAACCTTTTTTAAATGATTGACAGCCTTGTAGGAGGTAAGGATTTTTCTTAGCCCCCGCCCCCCCAGCACACATAAAATGTCCGTAATTTCGTATTTTCTTATTAACGATATTTTTCTATTTTTCTATAAACTATAACTAAACAAATTCTCTGCGAGTATGAGCAAACCCAGGAAACTTGTCGGGGGGGGGGGGGGGCTTAAAACCTAAAATATGAAA
This sequence comes from Macrothele yani, assembly GCA_039090855.1. Lineage (NCBI taxonomy): Eukaryota > Metazoa > Arthropoda > Arachnida > Araneae > Macrothelidae > Macrothele > Macrothele yani. The sequence continues at coordinate 41,559,365 of CM076990.1, read as the reverse complement.
TATAAAGAATTTCTGGTCCGATCGGAAGATTTTCAGCCATTACAAGCTACAAGTCATCGAATTGCCTGAGGGCGTCTGCTACCTCAGGAAACTAGTGGGCAGGGGGGATGATACCAAAAGCGTAAAATATCAAGCATTTCTCATTTCTCTTCCGATCGGGAGATCTTCAGCATTTACAAGCTGCAACTCGACAAATTTTCTCAGCGCATGTGCACTCTCTGGAAACCTGTCGGCGATTAGGGTAATACCAAAAGTGTAAAATATGAAAAATTCCTCGTCCAATCGGGAGATTTTTGGCATTTACAAGCTACAACTCGACACATTAGTTGAAGGCATGTGCCTACTCAGCAATCCTGTGTATGTGAGGGGGAAAGGGTGGATACCAAAAGTGCAAAATATGAAGACTTTCCCTTCCGATCGGGAAATTTTCAGTATTTACAAGCTGCAGCTCGACAAATTTTCTGCTCTGAGCGCATGTGCCTACGCAGCAAACCCGTCCGGGGGGAGGGGGTAATTTCAAAAGTTGTAAAATATGAAGAATTTCTCGTCCGCTCGGTAGATTTTTGGCATTTAAACTGCACGCATTATTTGAGGGTTTGTGCCTACTCAGCAAGCCTGGGTGTGTGTGGGGATCGGGAGGGGGCATACCAAAAGTGTAAAATATGATGACTTTCTCGTCCGATCGGGAGATTTTCAGCATTTAGCAGCTACAACTCGGCACATTATCTGAAGGCATGTGAATGAAGAAAATCTCCGGGTAGGAAGAGAAATTCTTCATATTTTACACTTTTGGCAATCCCCCCCCCTAGGTTTGCTGAGTAAGCACATGCCTTCAAATAATGTGTCGAGTTGTAGTACTGAAAATCTCCCGATTAAGCGAGAAAAATTTTCATATTTTACACTTTTGGTACTGACCCCCATTGGGTTTACTGAGTAAGCACATGCCCTGAGTTAATGTTTGGAGTTGTACTTTGTAAATGATGAAAATCTCCCGGAGGTCGGAAGAGAAATTCTTCATATTTTGCACTTTGGGCAGTACCCCCCCCCCTCCCCTACAGGTTTGCTCAGTTGGTTCTTGCCTTGAGATAATGTCTCCAGCTGTATAGTTTGTAAATGCTGAAAATCTCCCGATAGGACAAGAAGTTCTTTATATTTCACAATTATCATATCCCCCCCCTTCCCGACAGGTTTGCTGAGTAGGCACGTGCCCACAAATAATCTGCCGAGTTGTTGCTTGTAAATGCTGAAAATCTGATTGGACGATACATTTTTTAAATTTTAAAGTTTTGGTATAACACCCCACCCCCCCCCCCCCCGTTTTCAGAGTAGGCACATGCGCTCAGATAATGTGTCGAGTTGTAGCTTGTAAATGCTGAAAATCTCCCGATCGGACGAGAAATGTTTCATATTTTACACTTTTAGTATTACCTCCCCCCCCCCCCATCCGACAGGTTTGCTGAGTAGTGCCCGTAAATATTTAGTGCCTAAGTAACTTACGGCGAACATTTTCTCGGTCAAACTCTTACTATTTATTGGGCCAAGAAACGGCAATTGTTATACGGCCCCTTAAACATTTGTGCCCAAATGTCCGGTGCCCAAATGTCCGCCCAGTCTTTCAGACAGAAATTCGTAAATATTTCTCAATTTCTTAATGATTATGAGATATAAGTGAAAAAAAATTTGTGCACACCAGTTGCTCAAGTAGGGAGAAATATAGGAACACTATAATTTTTAACGCAGCGCAATTTCATTGCTTTAAAAGGGAATGTACCCAAATGTCCGGTGCCCAAAAGTCCAGTGCCCAAATGTCCGAACCCCATTTTTTCACCATCACTGACAGATTCGTATTCAAACAAGAACATTCGATACTGTAGAGCTCGGTGACTAACTGCGAATCTTAAAGTCGCTATTAGCGTATAATGAAAGTATGGTTCACTGTAAACCGCCACACAGGAAAACTGCCACATGTTTTTCATTAAGGGGCCGGGCACAAATTACTGTGTTTCCGAGGAACACTTTGAATGTGTGGCAGTTTTCCAGGTTTCCGAGTTATGTGCGGCAGTTTTCCAATGTACCTAACGACTGGAAAGTGTTCTTTTGTTTGTCTGAATTTTCATGCCGACTCATCGCGAGTGTATGGCAACTGGCCACAAAAGTTCAGGGGGGAGAGTATGAAGATTCCCGTTTCTTGGTCTAGGTTGCGAATTGAATTGGGAACTACAAACAAATTTCTTTCGGGAGGACGTTCTTTCCAAGCGAGAATTTTACTTTAGTTTGAAGAAATAAATCGCCGTGACTTAGTACATTTCTTAAAACTACAGTGTTCGACGAAACAACGGAATTACAGCATGACCCATGCTGTGTTCAGAAAAAGACGATAAGGTGGGATTTTTTTAATAACGCTGCACTTTTACTTAGGCACTAAATATTTACATAACATGTTAAGTTAGTAATATTTCTGTTTTACTTAATTAATTCATAGGCCCAGCACCTAGGACTTTTTAACTACTTTTAATCAGCCGACTATAAATAAAGTAAATAGCTTTACTTTTAACTACCTTTAACCAGCCGACGTATCAAATAAAGTTAATAGCATTACCCTTTTACTTAGGCGCTAAATATTAATTCATAGGCCCTAGGGCTAGGCCTTTTTAACAGTTTTTATTCTACCGATACCACATTCATAAAGTTTACACACCAAGTCAAGTTAATAGTATTGCGCTTTTACTTAAGCATGAAACATTAATTCACAGGCCCTAGCCCAAGGTTTTTTTAACAGTTTTTATTCTGACTGTGTAATATTTATAACTTTAAATATCGGCGCCAGTTAATGTGTTGTGCTTATTAAAATTTTCTAAAAAGGCTTAGGGCTAGAGCCTATGAATTAATATTTAGTGCTTGTCTTGATATGTAAACGATATGAATATGACACAGATAGAATAAAAACTATTAAAAAGTCTGCGCCTAGGGTCTATGAATTAATATTTCGTGCCTAAGTAAAAGCGCAATATTATTAACTTGATTTGATGTGTAAACGTTGTGAATATGACATTAGTAGAATAAAAACTGTTAAAAAGGTCTAGGGTCACTTAATTGGTATTTAGTGCCTAAGTAAAAGCGCAATATTATTAACATGAACTGATACGTAAAGGTTGTGAATGTGACATCGGTGAGTAGTAGTAAATGACCGATTCTGGCTTAAACCGGAGCCATAGACTTAACATTAGGTGTCGGCCGGAGCAGCCGGAGCCAGCCGGAGCAAGCTGCAGCCGAGCGAACGGAGGGGGCGTGGTCAGTAGCAGCCTCCAATTCCCCGCTGCAATTTTTCCCCCTTGACCGAAGTGTGTGCTTATCTCCGAAGATAGTAGTATTTATTGGACTTTGTCGAATTTTGGGGGAAATCAATGAAGGCTTATTCCTTTTTTTTTTTTAATTTAATGAAGGTTGTTTCTTTATTTATTTTCCCCTCTCTCGACCCCATCCCCTTAGGTTATTGTTATGTAAAACGTTTTTTCCCTCGTAATTTGTTGATTTTTCAATTAATTTTCATGAATTCCTCATGTGTCTTCCCTAATGAAAATTATGTGGGGTAAGTATTAATTAATCATTTCTCTTTTTTTCTCGAATAATACGGTCATGTCCTCATCTCAAGAAATGTTATTATGATATCTTATTTTTGTTCATAAATGTTTGATTTTGAGAGATGGCAACGCCCGAGTGAGAAAGGGGTTGGATATAGGGGGATGGCAACTCGATGTGTTGCCCCCTAGCGGTGCTTCTTGGAACTTTCGATTGATCTTTGATTTTGAGGGATGGCAACGTCCGAGTGGGAAAGGGGTTGGATATAGGGGGATGGCAACTCGATGTGTTGCCCCCTAGCGGTGCTTCTTGGAACTTTCGATTGATCTTTGATTTTGAGGGATGGCAACGCCCGAGTGGGAAAGGGGTTGGATATAGGGGGATGGCAACTCGATGTGTTGCCCCTAGCGGTGCTTCTTGGAACTTTCGATTGATCTTTGATTTTGAGGGATGGCAACGCCCGAGTGGGAAAGGGGTTGGATATAGGGGATGTCAACTCGATGTGCTGCCCCCTAGCGGTGCTTCTTGGAACTTTCGATTGATCTTTGATTTTGAGGGATGGCAACGGCCGAGTGGGAAAGGTGTTGGATATAGGGGGATGCCAACTCGATGTACTACCCCTAGCGATGCTTCTTGGAACTTTCGATGGATCTTTGATTTTGGGGGATGGCAACGACCGAGTGGGGAAAGGGCACTGCGTAGGTGTTAGATATGATGATGCTTCTTGGAACTTTATTATTTCGATGGATCTTTGATTTTGAGGGATGGCAACGACTGAGTGGGGTCCGTTGGGAATTTCTGCATTTATTCCTGTGTTTTGCAAGCAAGATTTCCCCCCTCTTCAATACTATTTTTCCCCCGCAGGAAATGTTTGCGTAACGATGCTGGGGAATTTTCTTTCCAAGGGAATAAAAATGCTCCTAAGGTCTTAGCGAGGTTCTAACTGACGATGATTTGGTTTCCAAAAATAGTCAGGGGGTCAAATGGTTTTCGTGTACTACGTATTCCCTATATATATATTTTTAAATTACTTTTACGTTATTTCTTCATGTGTTTTTATATATTTTTTGTATGTTTTGAGGGAGTTTTTTCGTGTAGATGTAATGAATTTTCTGGGGAACTTTTCTTTCTCCTCCATTCAATTTTATTTCAGACCATGAGACGAGGAAATGCTTCTTTAGAAATTATTTCGTTCTTGTTCGCAGTAATTACTGGACATAGACTTCATGTTAATTCTGTGTCTTTCACCCCTGCAATAATATTTTCTCGTAATTTTTTCGTATGTTCAAGAACTCTACAGATCTTTCCCAGTTAAAATTCTGCTCAAACAATATTTTCGGTCTTTATTTCCTTATAGCTTCCCAATTTCCGATATTTTTCTTCCTCTATCTTTGAAATTTCATTAAACTTCTCAATAGGTCAGGATTCTTTTTTCTTGGACAAACTTATGAGGCCTTTTATTCAGACTATCTTTTTTTTTTCCATTTCATTTCAGCAAACGATTATTTTAGATGCAACAAATCGTCAGATTTTGGTTTCCTTATATAGCATATTTTCCAACTAGCTTAAAAATATTCCTCAAAGCTTGCATGTATGTCAAATATACATTTTTTTTATTCTTTCGTAGTTAGCCATACTTTTCGTGGACTGCCTCGACAGGAAAGCATTCAATGTCAAGACATACAATCTAAAACCTTTTTCTTTCGATAAAATTTGTATTCTTTGGGCTGAATATTTTTTCTGTCTCGTCCGAAAAAACATTCATTCTAGAGGCAAAGCGACTAATTCCGTTCTTCCCATAAACATTATTTTTTTTTATTATATTTGATATTCAGAGTTGTATACATTTACTATCCAAAAAAGAGATATATTTAATGTAAAGGTATATTCTTCCAAGCTGGGGAAATATATGTATATCTTAGTTCATTTCCAGTTAAAGGAAATGCATCTTTATATTTCAATATGAAAAAGAAGCCCTATAAGTGAAAGCTCAACCTAAAGACGGATAGATTGTTCCCACTCTCTCTACTCTATGACATTTCTTTACTGAATGAACCATGGCCTTTTTTTTCATGAACTGCTTTAAAATCTTCGTTCTCACTTTACTATTGTCAGATTCCATGTCCCTTCAGTTCTTTACTTATTCAATTTTAATTTATTAAGAGAGTAGAACTCTTTTAGGCTTTCGAACTCTTTTAGGCTTTCTATTGACAGATTCCATGTCCCTCCAGTTCTTTACTTATTCAATTTTAATTTATTAAGAGAGTAGAACTCTTTTAGGCTTTCGAAGTACTTTCAAGTCTTTCATTACGAAAATTTTCATTGTCATGAAAGAAGCCATAATCGAGATGATTTACTATCGTTTCAATGAAAGTGTTTACGCATTCATTGCTATGATGTCAGATTTCATTTTCTTATACTTCGAACAGAAATGAGTTTGAATCATTCGTCGAGAAAACATTTCTTTCATATATATATATATATATATATTTTTTTTTTGCCTCCGAATCAAACGAACTCAAAAAATAAGAGACGCACTTTAATATTTTTTTTCCTCTTATGAGAGGAATACGGGAATATGATACCAAAATTAAAGAATAAAGAATATCGACTTTCCTCTCAACACCGTACATCTACGTTTTTTTTTTATTTTTTTTATTTTCAATAAGCTATTTCTATATTTTTACAACTGAATAGAATTATTTATTGAAAAAGTCTAAGTAAGACGAAAAATGGTTTTGTTGATTGCCTAAGAGGATGATTTTGGAAATTTTCGTTTTCTGGTAATTGTAAAAATCTCATAGAATAACATGGGAAAACTAGCATGCATAAAAGACTGTTTTGGATCGATTAAATTGAAAGAATTTTACAAAGTTCATTTCAGAAAAGTACATTCCTTCCTAGTGTCAAAAACGAATCACTTCGTTTTTTCTAAGATACACTTTGGAATCTTATAAAAGTGCATAGGGTCAAAAACGATTTTGATGATTTTACTAAGATGACAGATTTCGGATTTCTTGTGATAGAAAATACAGTGAATTTCCCATTGAATAACATGGGAAACTGCGAAATTTAAGAAGCACGTTTTCGTTCAAGTAAAATATTTTAAAAGTCTTTTTTCGAATCAGTTGAAAACAGACAGGGTGTGTTTCTGAACAGTTCATTATTTCCCAAGATCAAAACGAATCACTTCGTTTTCTTTTCTTTTTTTCCTAATGTGCGTTTCTGAAAGAAGTAAAAATAGTTTAGCTAGAAAATTGGAAAGATATTTTTATGAATCCTAGACTGGTTATTTTCGTATAGCTAGAAGGGTCTTCAGTGAGAGCACTTATTCTCTTTACAAACTAAGAGAATGAAGTGTAGTCAGTTTGAAAAAAATTCAAACTCCCCTAAATTTAGCCTTTTGTCCTGGTTTCGACTCAATACTGTAAAGCATTGCTCTCAGACCAGTTGAATTCCTGGCCCTTAATGAAATACATTAAGCCTTTCCCTTAAAAATAAGCAATCTCTTCTTCAATACCAGATCCCCAATAAATTTCTTTAAGAGTTATTCATTCCCACTTTTACTTTTTAAAACTTAAAATTCATTATTATTTAACTCATTACAAAAAATGAAACTCATTCATACAGAAAAAATATAAATGAATAAAAATAAATAAAGTAGTCCTAAAAAGGACTGTTTTTCTGGGTCCCCTTCATACAGCTGCTCCATGATCGGTATAAGGAATTTTTTTTTTACCTGCTGATATCTCAGCACATTGACTTCACAGTCTCTAGCAAGTTCTTTACAATTATACTTTCCAAGAACGCTTTGGACGGGACATGGTCTCCAGTGACTGCAACAAAAGATTCTGCTAGAATCTTGGGGTTAAGCAATGCAACGGCATCATCGAAATACTTTTGCCACTTGGATTCGGGGGTGGCATATGCACAGCTGTGGGCCGTGATGTTTGCGAATATGCGATTTGGGGGTTGGTGGCACTCCATACAATAATATAAGTTATTGACATGTTCCTGAAGGCGATCCCTTACCATGTCAGCAAGCATGATGAAAAACTCTTCATCTGAGATGGAAGCAACAGGAAGAAATCCTTGGATGGTACAAAACAGCCTTTCTAAAGACAGGTCCAAATAGTAGTTGAGTAATACTGTCCCATATTTTTCCACATTGATCAATAAGAGTTCCAAATTGTTGACAAGTCAGCTTTATCGGAACAGGATTCAATCGACGAAAACCATGAATTCTGGGGGAAAGCACTTCTAACGTGTAACTGCCAGAAGCATCTAAGAGGGAAGGACAGCAGGAAACGATAAGTTCACGATTAATCAAGATGTCACAATTCATGCCTTGAATCCAGTGTGATTTTCCCATGAATTTTCGGAACGTTGAAGCTGACATTGTTATTCCATTCTTAGAAGGGTAGAAAGATTCCCCATCTTTCCTATAACTTCGAATATGAACTCTGATTGTATTATGGAAATCAGACACTTTAACGAATGCGTTACCCCTAAATGGAAATGATGAGGGGGATTTCATTCAAAGAAATTCCCAATTCAACACATGACTTGGAAGCTTCAGAACATACCTTCTTTGCTACAGCATCGGAAACTTTAGTAGAGGAAGATGATCGCTTCATGTTAAAAGCTGGAGGAAGAGAATCGAAGGAAATTGCTGGAAGCGTTGAGGTCGGGAGCGAAGGGTGCTGACGGTTCGAAGACAGAGAACAGAATGAGTTAGCTTTGAATTGTTCAGGCAAAACTGATAAGAGGTTGGAGTTCGTCACTTGTTTACTGCTTGAGAGGTAAAGAGCAGAGTCATGGGGAAAAGAACACTCGGTTATCATCTTTCTAAAGGTCAAATTCAATCTAATGTTTGGAGCATTCTTTTGTCGAGGCAGACCATGACTCCAATACGAATTAGTTGGTGGCAGGATCTGTAGTAAAGTTCCAGATCTCAAAGATAAGGAAACTGGTTTAAACCCGTTTCGCTTGAAAACAAAGTCTCTTTCTTGTCCGAGAGATACTGATGCAATACAAGACAAAGGATCTAATTCAGCTTCGTCATCACGATGATAATTGATTCTTTCATCTCCATTTCGATATTTATTAATTAAAACAAAGTTGAAGGATTCACCACATTCTTTCTCAACATAAGCTTGATTTCCTGAAGTAACGGCGTCCAAGGGTTAGGTTCTAAGCACAAACCGCTAAAAGTGTATTTCAGATTGGGGTCCCCGAAGGCAGCATGTTGTCTGGGAATGGAATATGATTTTCCATAAATTTTGATCTTGGAGAATTCTCCACTTAAATATTCCACTTCTTCTTCCAAGCGGGAAAAGTAATGAATAGCTTGAGTTGAGGAGAACAGCTGAGAGTAATGGAAATGAAGTCTTTCCTTGTTATGTCGAAGAGGCAGCATTTTTTTCTCAGGAAGGGAAACAACTGAAGTCCGTCCACTAAATTAACTGAATTGAGAATGAAGAAGGAGAGCTTGAGATAGGCTGACGAGTGACCTCATGACTCTCAAGGTGAAATTCATTATAGTTCTGATAAGAACTTTTTTTTTCCCCATGAGCTAAGAGATCCGTCAGAAGAATATTCTCTTTGGGAAAACTAAGAAATCCCCCTCCCCCCATAACTAACATGAAAAAAAAAAAAACAAAAAAAAACAAGGTTTTATCTAGAAATTCGTACATGAAGAAATTTAGAAAGCTTATGTTCCTAATAGTCAATCTATAAAGTTAGAAGACAAAACATTTACTTGGTAGAATTAAATAATTCCCCACAGAAATGGAGTTGGCAACACTTGACTTTAAAAAAATCTCGCTGAATGCATCTCCGACAGGTCCTCGAAAAGTACTTTAAAAAAAAACAGAGGAAATATTGAGGGCAAATGTAGATTTTCATAGCAACGTGATCACCTGAATTCACTAGAAATTCAGACAGCTCAAGACGTAGGTAGCATCTAATTCAACTCTGAATCTAAAACAATGGACTGGCTCCACACATTTTTAAGATGAGGTATATTTGAGAGGAGGATTTTCATGTAAAAAAATCTTTTTCCTGCATTAAATGATTTCAGGAGTGCAATAACTTGGGAAGCAACTTGAAAATCTTGATGAGAGTAAAATCTTGAACATACGTATTCACGAATTCCAAGTGAATAAAAAATCACAACTTGTTCATGAGAGTAAAATCTTGAACATGCGTATTCACGAATTCCAACAGGAAAAGATTTCATGAATAAAAATCTTGGAAAGCATCCTGAAATTCTTCATGAGAGAAAATTAAAAATTTTGAGACGGTGCATTCTTCACGTGAGCAAAACAATAATTTTGATTAAATTTTCTTCGAAAAGTTTTTCTAGAAATCCAAGCGAGCAGCAACAAAATGACGGAGACATAGCATAGAGCAGAGAATTTTTTTCTTGAGTGAAATCTTCTCGAACAATGAGTTAAAGACTTGAAACATTCTGTAATTCTTCCTGAACAATCTATGCCGTGTGGACCCCTTCATGCCAAGCAGTTTATTAGCATGGAGTGGTTCGAATACAGGCAGCTATTTTGTTTTTATTTTTTTCTTGGAGGTTCTCCAGAATTTAATGAAAAATGACCGTAGGGGAGGGTATGTATATTGTCCGAGGATACGACTCGCTTGTTGTCATATGGGGAAAGAGATGTTTTGTTTATGACAACAGTAAAAACAGAATGTTTCAAGCTTCGAATGCTATAACTCATGTTCTTTTTTTCTTGCTTGTGAAAGAGTGAAGACTTGAAGTCGTTGAGGCGAAGTTGCTGTGAAACGACGGTTTTGCTCACGCCTTTGGCTTTCTTAACTTCTTCTTCATCTGTAGCATACGCATACATTTTTGGTCTAAGACCAACAAATTCTTTTATGGCAGTTCCATGGGTCTCATCTTTAAATTTCCCAATCACTTTTTTGTTTTTAAGACAAAATAGAGGGTGCGATGGGGGGTAGGAACTGGTGTCTATGCATTTTAATGTCACCCACCTCACCTTCAACAAACCCATTTATTTGGGAGTCGCCATTCTAGACATCTCTAAAACTAGGATGTACGACTTCCATTATGAGGTGATGAAACCTTTATTTCAAGAAAACATTTCCATTCTTTATATGGATACTGATAGTTTCTTCTATCACATAAAAACAGAAGATCTATACTGATAGTTTCTTCTATCACATAAAAACAGAAGATCTATATAAAGATATGGAAATGTTTTCTTGAAATAAAGGTTTCATCACCTCATAATGGAAGTCGTACATCCTAGTTTTAGAGATGTCTAGAATGGCGACTCCCAAATAAATGGGTTTGTTGAAGGTGAGGTGGGTGACATTAAAATGCATAGACACCAGTTCCTACCCCCCATCGCACCCTCTATTTTGTCTTAAAAACAAAAAAGTGATTGGGAAATTTAAAGATGAGACCCATGGAACTGCCATAAAAGAATTTGTTGGTCTTAGACCAAAAATGTATGCGTATGCTACAGATGAAGAAGAAGTTAAGAAAGCCAAAGGCGTGAGCAAAACCGTCGTTTCACAGCAACTTCGCCTCAACGACTTCAAGTCTTCACTCTTTCACAAGCAAGAAAAAAAGAACATGAGTTATAGCATTCGAAGCTTGAAACATTCTGTTTTTACTGTTGTCATAAACAAAACATCTCTTTCCCCATATGACAACAAGCGAGTCGTATCCTCGGACAATATACATACCCTCCCCTACGGTCATTTTTCATTAAATTCTGGAGAACCTCCAAGAAAAAAATAAAAACAAAATAGCTGCCTGTATTCGAACCACTCCATGCTAATAAACTGCTTGGCATGAAGGGGTCCACACGGCATAGATTGTTCAGGAAGAATTACAGAATGTTTCAAGTCTTTAACTCATTGTTCGAGAAGATTTCACTCAAGAAAAAAATTCTCTGCTCTATGCTATGTCTCCGTCATTTTGTTGCTGCTCGCTTGGATTTCTAGAAAAACTTTTCGAAGAAAATTTAATCAAAATTATTGTTTTGCTCACGTGAAGAATGCACCGTCTCAAAATTTTTAATTTTCTCTCATGAAGAATTTCAGGATGCTTTCCAAGATTTTTATTCATGAAATCTTTTCCTGTTGGAATTCGTGAATACGCATGTTCAAGATTTTACTCTCATGAACAAGTTGTGATTTTTATTCACTTGGAATTCGTGAATACGTATGTTCAAGATTTTACTCTCATCAAGATTTTCAAGTTGCTTCCCAAGTTATTGCACTCCTGAAATCATTTAATGCAGGAAAAAGATTTTTTTACATGAAAATCCTCCTCTCAAATATACCTCATCTTAAAAATGTGTGGAGCCAGTCCATTGTTTTAGATTCAGAGTTGAATTAGATGCTACCTACGTCTTGAGCTGTCTGAATTTCTAGTGAATTCAGGTGATCACGTTGCTATGAAAATCTACATTTGCCCTCAATATTTCCTCTGTTTTTTTTTAAAGTACTTTTCGAGGACCTGTCGGAGATGCATTCAGCGAGATTTTTTAAAGTCAAGTGTTGCCAACTCCATTTCTGTGGGGAATTATTTAATTCTACCAAGTAAATGTTTTGTCTTCTAACTTTATAGATTGACTATTAGGAACATAAGCTTTCTAAATTTCTTCATGTACGAATTTCTAGATAAAACCTTGTTTTTTTTTGTTTTTTTTTCATGTTAGTTATGGGGAGGGGGATTTCTTAGTTTTCCCAAAGAGAATATTCTTCTGACGGATCTCTTAGCTCATGGGGAAAAAAAAAGTTCTTATCAGAACTATAATGAATTTCACCTTGAGAGTCATGAGGTCACTCGTCAGCCTATCTCAAGCTCTCCTTCTTCATTCTCAATTCAGTTAATTTAGTGGACGGACTTCAGTTGTTTCCCTTCCTGAGAAAAAAAAATGCTGCCTCTTCGACATAACAAGGAAAGACTTCATTTCCATTACTCTCAGCTGTTCTCCTCAACTCAAGCTATTCATTACTTTTCCCGCTTGGAAGAAGAAGTGGAATATTTAAGTGGAGAATTCTCCAAGATCAAAATTTATGGAAAATCATATTCCATTCCCAGACAACATGCTGCCTTCGGGGACCCCAATCTGAAATACACTTTTAGCGGTTTGTGCTTAGAACCTAACCCTTGGACGCCGTTACTTCAGGAAATCAAGCTTTATGTTGAGAAAGAATGTGGTGAATCCTTCAACTTTGTTTTAATTAATAAATATCGAAATGGAGATGAAAGAATCAATTATCATCGTGATGACGAAGCTGAATTAGATCCTTTGTCTTGTATTGCATCAGTATCTCTCGGACAAGAAAGAGACTTTGTTTTCAAGCGAAACGGGTTTAAACCAGTTTCCTTATCTTTGAGATCTGGAACTTTACTACAGATCCTGCCACCAACTAATTCGTATTGGAGTCATGGTCTGCCTCGACAAAAGAATGCTCCAAACATTAGATTGAATTTGACCTTTAGAAAGATGATAACCGAGTGTTCTTTTCCCCATGACTCTGCTCTTTACCTCTCAAGCAGTAAACAAGTGACGAACTCCAACCTCTTATCAGTTTTGCCTGAACAATTCAAAGCTAACTCATTCTGTTCTCTGTCTTCGAACCGTCAGCACCCTTCGCTCCCGACCTCAACGCTTCCAGCAATTTCCTTCGATTCTCTTCCTCCAGCTTTTAACATGAAGCGATCATCTTCCTCTACTAAAGTTTCCGATGCTGTAGCAAAGAAGGTATGTTCTGAAGCTTCCAAGTCATGTGTTGAATTGGGAATTTCTTTGAATGAAATCCCCTCATCATTTCCATTTAGGGGGTAACGCATTCGTTAAAGTGTCTGATTTCCATAATACAATCAGAGTTCATATTCGAAGTTATAGGAAAGATGGGGAATCTTTCTACCCTTCTAAGAATGGAATAACAATGTCAGCTTCAACGTTCCGAAAATTCATGGGAAAATCACACTGGATTCAAGGCATGAATTGTGACATCTTGATTAATCGTGAACTTATCGTTTCCTGCTGTCCTTCCCTCTTAGATGCTTCTGGCAGTTACACGTTAGAAGTGCTTTCCCCAGAATTCATGGTTTTCGTCGATTGAATCCTGTTCCGATAAAGCTGACTTGTCAACAATTTGGAACTCTTATTGATCAATGTGGAAAAATATGGGACAGTATTACTCAACTACTATTTGGACCTGTCTTTAGAAAGGCTGTTTTGTACCATCCAAGGATTTCTTCCCCTGTTGCTTCCATCTCAGATGAAGAGTTTTTCATCATGCTTGCTGACATGGTAAGGGATCGCCTTCAGGAACATGTCAATAACTTATATTATTGTATGGAGTGCCACCAACCCCCAAATCGCATATTCGCAAACATCACGGCCCACAGCTGTGCATATGCCACCCCCGAATCCAAGTGGCAAAAGTATTTCGATGATGCCGTTGCATTGCTTAACCCCAAGATTCTAGCAGAATCTTTTGTTGCAGTCACTGGAGACCATGTCCCGTCCAAAGCGTTCTTGGAAAGTATAATTGTAAAGAACTTGCTAGAGACTGTGAAGTCAATGTGCTGAGATATCAGCAGGTAAAAAAAAAAAAAATTCCTTATACCGATCATGGAGCAGCTGTATGAAGGGGACCCAGAAAAACAGTCCTTTTTAGGACTACTTTATTTATTTTTATTCATTTATATTTTTTCTGTATGAATGAGTTTCATTTTTTGTAATGAGTTAAATAATAATGAATTTTAAGTTTTAAAAAGTAAAAGTGGGAATGAATAACTCTTAAAGAAATTTATTGGGGATCTGGTATTGAAGAAGAGATTGCTTATTTTTAAGGGAAAGGCTTAATGTATTTCATTAAGGGCCAGGAATTCAACTGGTCTGAGAGCAATGCTTTACAGTATTGAGTCGAAACCAGGACAAAAGGCTAAATTTAGGGGAGTTTGAATTTTTTCAAACTGACTACACTTCATTCTCTTAGTTTGTAAAGAGAATAAGTGCTCTCACTGAAGACCCTTCTAGCTATACGAAAATAACCAGTCTAGGATTCATAAAAATATCTTTCCAATTTTCTAGCTAAACTATTTTTACTTCTTTCAGAAACGCACATTAGAAAAAAAAAAAAAGAAAAGAAAACGAAGTGATTCGTTTTGATCTTGGGAAATAATGAACTGTTCAGAAACACACCCTGTCTGTTTTCAACTGATTCGAAAAAGACTTTTAAAATATTTTACTTGAACGAAAACGTGCTTCTTAAATTTCGCAGTTTCCCATGTTATTCAATGGGAAATTCACTGTATTTTCTATCACAAGAAATCCGAAATCTGTCATCTTAGTAAAATCATCAAAATCGTTTTTGACCCTATGCACTTTTATAAGATTCCAAAGTGTATCTTAGAAAAAACGAAGTGATTCGTTTTTGACACTAGGAAGGAATGTACTTTTCTGAAATGAACTTTGTAAAATTCTTTCAATTTAATCGATCCAAAACAGTCTTTTATGCATGCTAGTTTTCCCATGTTATTCTATGAGATTTTTACAATTACCAGAAAACGAAAATTTCCAAAATCATCCTCTTAGGCAATCAACAAAACCATTTTTCGTCTTACTTAGACTTTTTCAATAAATAATTCTATTCAGTTGTAAAAATATAGAAATAGCTTATTGAAAAAAAAAAATAAAAAAACGTAGATGTACGGTGTTGAGAGGAAAGTCGATATTCTTTATTCTTTAATTTTGGTATCATATTCCCGTATTCCTCTCATAAGAGGAAAAAAATATTAAAGTGCGTCTCTTATTTTTTGAGTTCGTTTGATTCGGAGGCAAAAAAAATATATATATATATATATATATATATGAAAGAAATGTTTTCTCGACGAATGATTCAAACTCATTTCTGTTCGAAGTATAAGAAAATGAAATCTGACATCATAGCAATGAATGCGTAAACACTTTCATTGAAACGATAGTAAATCATCTCGATTATGGCTTCTTTCATGACAATGAAAATTTTCGTAATGAAAGACTTGAAAGTACTTCGAAAGCCTAAAAGAGTTCTACTCTCTTAATAAATTAAAATTGAATAAATGCTTCTGTTTCTCAGTAAAGAACTGGAGGGACATGGAATCTGACAATAGTAAAGTGAGAACGAAGATTTTAAAGCAGTTCATGAAAAAAAAGGCCATGGTATATTCAGTAAAGAAATGTCATAGAGTAGAGAGAGTGGGAACAATCTATCCGTCTTTAGGTTGAGCTTTCACTTATAGGGCTTCTTTTTTCATATTGAAATATAAAGATGCATTTCCTTTAACTGGAAATGAACTAAGATATACATATATTTCCCCAGCTTGGAAGAATATACCTTTACATTAAATATATCTCTTTTTTGGATAGTAAATGTATACAACTCTGAATATCAAATATAATAAAAAAAAAAATAATGTTTATGGGAAGAACGGAATTAGTCGCTTTGCCTCTAGAATGAATGTTTTTTCGGACGAGACAGAAAAAATATTCAGCCCAAAGAATACAAATTTTATCGAAAGAAAAAGGTTTTAGATTGTATGTCTTGACATTGAATGCTTTCCTGTCGAGGCAGTCCACGAAAAGTATGGCTAACTACGAAAGAATAAAAAAATGTATATTTGACATACATGCAAGCTTTGAGGAATATTTTTAAGCTAGTTGGAAAATATGCTATATAAGGAAACCAAAATCTGACGATTTGTTGCATCTAAAATAATCGTTTGCTGAAATGAAATGGAAAAAAAAGATAGTCTGAATAAAAGGCCTCATAAGTTTGTCCAAGAAAAAAAGAATCCTGACCTATTGAGAAGTTTAATGAAATTTCAAAGATAGAGGAAGAAAAATATCGGAAATTGGGAAGCTATAAGGAAATAAAGACCGAAAATATTGTTTGAGCAGAATTTTAACTGGGAAAGATCTGTAGAGTTCTTGAACATACGAAAAAATTACGAGAAAATATTATTGCAGGGGTGAAAGACACAGAATTAACATGAAGTCTATGTCCAGTAATTACTGCGAACAAGAACGAAATAATTTCTAAAGAAGCATTTCCTCGTCTCATGGTCTGAAATAAAATTGAATGGAGGAGAAAGAAAAGTTCCCAGAAAATTCATTACATCTACACGAAAAAACTCCCTCAAAACATACAAAAAATATATAAAAACACATGAAGAAATAACGTAAAAGTAATTTAAAAATATATATATAGGGAATACGTAGTACACGAAAACCATTTGACCCCCTGACTATTTTTGGAAACCAAATCATCGTCAGTTAGAACCTCGCTAAGACCTTAGGAGCATTTTTATTCCCTTGGAAAGAAAATTCCCCAGCATCGTTACGCAAACATTTCCTGCGGGAAAAATAGTATTGAAGAGGGGGGAAATCTTGCTTGCAAAACACAGGAATAAATGCAGAAATTCCCAACGGACCCCACTCAGTCGTTGCCATCCCTCAAAATCAAAGATCCATCGAAATAATAAAGTTCCAAGAAGCATCATCATATCTAACACCTACGCAGTGCCCTTTCCCCACTCGGTCGTTGCCATCCCCCAAAATCAAAGATCCATCGAAAGTTCCAAGAAGCATCGCTAGGGGTAGTAGAAGGTGAGGTGGGTGACATTAAAATGCATAGACACCAGTTCCTACCCCCATCGCACCCTCTATTTTGTCTTAAAAACAAAAAAAGTGATTGGGAAATTTAAAGATGAGACCCATGGAACTGCCATAAAAGAATTTGTTGGTCTTAGACCAAAAATGTATGCGTATGCTACAGATGAAGAAGAAGTTAAGAAAGCCAAAGGCGTGAGCAAAACCGTCGTTTCACAGCAACTTCGCCTCAACGACTTCAAGTCTTCACTCTTTCACAAGCAAGAAAAAAAGAACATGAGTTATAGCATTCGAAGCTTGAAACATTCTGTTTTTACTGTTGTCATAAACAAAACATCTCTTTCCCCATATGACAACAAGCGAGTCGTATCCTCGGACAATATACATACCCTCCCTACGGTCATTTTTCATTAAATTCTGGAGAACCTCCAAGAAAAAAATAAAAACAAAATAGCTGCCTGTATTCGAACCACTCCATGCTAATAAACTGCTTGGCATGAAGGGGTCCACACGGCATAGATTGTTCAGGAAGAATTACAGAATGTTTCAAGTCTTTAACTCATTGTTCGAGAAGATTTCACTCAAGAAAAAAAATTCTCTGCTCTATGCTATGTCTCCGTCATTTTGTTGCTGCTCGCTTGGATTTCTAGAAAAACTTTTCGAAGAAAATTTAATCAAAATTATTGTTTTGCTCACGTGAAGAATGCACCGTCTCAAAATTTTTAATTTTCTCTCATGAAGAATTTCAGGATGCTTTCCAAGATTTTTATTCATGAAATCTTTTCCTGTTGGAATTCGTGAATACGCATGTTCAAGATTTT
Source organism: Macrothele yani (assembly GCA_039090855.1). Lineage (NCBI taxonomy): Eukaryota > Metazoa > Arthropoda > Arachnida > Araneae > Macrothelidae > Macrothele > Macrothele yani. The sequence goes on along the minus strand of CM076990.1, from coordinate 41,541,301 downwards.
ACTCTCATGAACAAGTTGTGATTTTTTATTCACTTGGAATTCGTGAATACGTATGTTCAAGATTTTACTCTCATCAAGATTTTCAAGTTGCTTCCCAAGTTATTGCACTCCTGAAATCATTTAATGCAGGAAAAAGATTTTTTTACATGAAAATCCTCCTCTCAAATATACCTCATCTTAAAAATGTGTGGAGCCAGTCCATTGTTTTAGATTCAGAGTTGAATTAGATGCTACCTACGTCTTGAGCTGTCTGAATTTCTAGTGAATTCAGGTGATCACGTTGCTATGAAAATCTACATTTGCCCTCAATAATTCCTCTGTTTTTTTTTAAAGTACTTTTCGAGGACCTGTCGGAGATGCATTCAGCGAGATTTTTTTTTAAAGTCAAGTGTTGCCAACTCCATTTCTGTGGGGAATTATTTAATTCTACCAAGTAAATGTTTTGTCTTCTAACTTTATAGATTGACTATTAGGAACATAAGCTTTCTAAATTTCTTCATGTACGAATTTCTAGATAAAACCTTGTTTTTTTTTGTTTTTTTTTTTCATGTTAGTTATGGGGGGAGGGGGATTTCTTAGTTTTCCCAAAGAGAATATTCTTCTGACGGATCTCTTAGCTCATGGGGAAAAAAAAAGTTCTTATCAGAACTATAATGAATTTCACCTTGAGAGTCATGAGGTCACTCGTCAGCCTATCTCAAGCTCTCCTTCTTCATTCTCAATTCAGTTAATTTAGTGGACGGACTTCAGTTGTTTCCCTTCCTGAGAAAAAAAAATGCTGCCTCTTCGACATAACAAGGAAAGACTTCATTTCCATTACTCTCAGCTGTTCTCCTCAACTCAAGCTATTCATTACTTTTCCCGCTTGGAAGAAGAAGTGGAATATTTAAGTGGAGAATTCTCCAAGATCAAAATTTATGGAAAATCATATTCCATTCCCAGACAACATGCTGCCTTCGGGGACCCCAATCTGAAATACACTTTTAGCGGTTTGTGCTTAGAACCTAACCCTTGGACGCCGTTACTTCAGGAAATCAAGCTTTATGTTGAGAAAGAATGTGGTGAATCCTTCAACTTTGTTTTAATTAATAAATATCGAAATGGAGATGAAAGAATCAATTATCATCGTGATGACGAAGCTGAATTAGATCCTTTGTCTTGTATTGCATCAGTATCTCTCGGACAAGAAAGAGACTTTGTTTTCAAGCGAAACGGGTTTAAACCAGTTTCCTTATCTTTGAGATCTGGAACTTTACTACAGATCCTGCCACCAACTAATTCGTATTGGAGTCATGGTCTGCCTCGACAAAAGAATGCTCCAAACATTAGATTGAATTTGACCTTTAGAAAGATGATAACCGAGTGTTCTTTTCCCCATGACTCTGCTCTTTACCTCTCAAGCAGTAAACAAGTGACGAACTCCAACCTCTTATCAGTTTTGCCTGAACAATTCAAAGCTAACTCATTCTGTTCTCTGTCTTCGAACCGTCAGCACCCTTCGCTCCCGACCTCAACGCTTCCAGCAATTTCCTTCGATTCTCTTCCTCCAGCTTTTAACATGAAGCGATCATCTTCCTCTACTAAAGTTTCCGATGCTGTAGCAAAGAAGGTATGTTCTGAAGCTTCCAAGTCATGTGTTGAATTGGGAATTTCTTTGAATGAAATCCCCCTCATCATTTCCATTTAGGGGGTAACGCATTCGTTAAAGTGTCTGATTTCCATAATACAATCAGAGTTCATATTCGAAGTTATAGGAAAGATGGGGAATCTTTCTACCCTTCTAAGAATGGAATAACAATGTCAGCTTCAACGTTCCGAAAATTCATGGGAAAATCACACTGGATTCAAGGCATGAATTGTGACATCTTGATTAATCGTGAACTTATCGTTTCCTGCTGTCCTTCCCTCTTAGATGCTTCTGGCAGTTACACGTTAGAAGTGCTTTCCCCCAGAATTCATGGTTTTCGTCGATTGAATCCTGTTCCGATAAAGCTGACTTGTCAACAATTTGGAACTCTTATTGATCAATGTGGAAAAATATGGGACAGTATTACTCAACTACTATTTGGACCTGTCTTTAGAAAGGCTGTTTTGTACCATCCAAGGATTTCTTCCCCTGTTGCTTCCATCTCAGATGAAGAGTTTTTCATCATGCTTGCTGACATGGTAAGGGATCGCCTTCAGGAACATGTCAATAACTTATATTATTGTATGGAGTGCCACCAACCCCCAAATCGCATATTCGCAAACATCACGGCCCACAGCTGTGCATATGCCACCCCCGAATCCAAGTGGCAAAAGTATTTCGATGATGCCGTTGCATTGCTTAACCCCAAGATTCTAGCAGAATCTTTTGTTGCAGTCACTGGAGACCATGTCCCGTCCAAAGCGTTCTTGGAAAGTATAATTGTAAAGAACTTGCTAGAGACTGTGAAGTCAATGTGCTGAGATATCAGCAGGTAAAAAAAAATTCCTTATACCGATCATGGAGCAGCTGTATGAAGGGGACCCAGAAAAACAGTCCTTTTTAGGACTACTTTATTTATTTTTATTCATTTATATTTTTTCTGTATGAATGAGTTTCATTTTTTGTAATGAGTTAAATAATAATGAATTTTAAGTTTTAAAAAGTAAAAGTGGGAATGAATAACTCTTAAAGAAATTTATTGGGGATCTGGTATTGAAGAAGAGATTGCTTATTTTTAAGGGAAAGGCTTAATGTATTTCATTAAGGGCCAGGAATTCAACTGGTCTGAGAGCAATGCTTTACAGTATTGAGTCGAAACCAGGACAAAAGGCTAAATTTAGGGAGTTTGAATTTTTTTCAAACTGACTACACTTCATTCTCTTAGTTTGTAAAGAGAATAAGTGCTCTCACTGAAGACCCTTCTAGCTATACGAAAATAACCAGTCTAGGATTCATAAAAATATCTTTCCAATTTTCTAGCTAAACTATTTTTACTTCTTTCAGAAACGCACATTAGGAAAAAAAAAAAGAAAAGAAAACGAAGTGATTCGTTTTGATCTTGGGAAATAATGAACTGTTCAGAAACACACCCTGTCTGTTTTCAACTGATTCGAAAAAAGACTTTTAAAATATTTTACTTGAACGAAAACGTGCTTCTTAAATTTCGCAGTTTCCCATGTTATTCAATGGGAAATTCACTGTATTTTCTATCACAAGAAATCCGAAATCTGTCATCTTAGTAAAATCATCAAAATCGTTTTTGACCCTATGCACTTTTATAAGATTCCAAAGTGTATCTTAGAAAAAACGAAGTGATTCGTTTTTGACACTAGGAAGGAATGTACTTTTCTGAAATGAACTTTGTAAAATTCTTTCAATTTAATCGATCCAAAACAGTCTTTTATGCATGCTAGTTTTCCCATGTTATTCTATGAGATTTTTACAATTACCAGAAAACGAAAATTTCCAAAATCATCCTCTTAGGCAATCAACAAAACCATTTTTCGTCTTACTTAGACTTTTTCAATAAATAATTCTATTCAGTTGTAAAAATATAGAAATAGCTTATTGAAAATAAAAAAAATAAAAAAAAACGTAGATGTACGGTGTTGAGAGGAAAGTCGATATTCTTTATTCTTTAATTTTGGTATCATATTCCCGTATTCCTCTCATAAGAGGAAAAAAAAATATTAAAGTGCGTCTCTTATTTTTTGAGTTCGTTTGATTCGGAGGCAAAAAAAATATATATATATATATATATATATATGAAAGAAATGTTTTCTCGACGAATGATTCAAACTCATTTCTGTTCGAAGTATAAGAAAATGAAATCTGACATCATAGCAATGAATGCGTAAACACTTTCATTGAAACGATAGTAAATCATCTCGATTATGGCTTCTTTCATGACAATGAAAATTTTCGTAATGAAAGACTTGAAAGTACTTCGAAAGCCTAAAAGAGTTCTACTCTCTTAATAAATTAAAATTGAATAAATGCTTCTGTTTCTCAGTAAAGAACTGGAGGGACATGGAATCTGACAATAGTAAAGTGAGAACGAAGATTTTAAAGCAGTTCATGAAAAAAAAGGCCATGGTATATTCAGTAAAGAAATGTCATAGAGTAGAGAGAGTGGGAACAATCTATCCGTCTTTAGGTTGAGCTTTCACTTATAGGGCTTCTTTTTTCATATTGAAATATAAAGATGCATTTCCTTTAACTGGAAATGAACTAAGATATACATATATTTCCCCAGCTTGGAAGAATATACCTTTACATTAAATATATCTCTTTTTTGGATAGTAAATGTATACAACTCTGAATATCAAATATAATAAAAAAAAATAATGTTTATGGGAAGAACGGAATTAGTCGCTTTGCCTCTAGAATGAATGTTTTTTCGGACGAGACAGAAAAAATATTCAGCCCAAAGAATACAAATTTTATCGAAAGAAAAAGGTTTTAGATTGTATGTCTTGACATTGAATGCTTTCCTGTCGAGGCAGTCCACGAAAAGTATGGCTAACTACGAAAGAATAAAAAAAATGTATATTTGACATACATGCAAGCTTTGAGGAATATTTTTAAGCTAGTTGGAAAATATGCTATATAAGGAAACCAAAATCTGACGATTTGTTGCATCTAAAATAATCGTTTGCTGAAATGAAATGGAAAAAAAAAGATAGTCTGAATAAAAGGCCTCATAAGTTTGTCCAAGAAAAAAGAATCCTGACCTATTGAGAAGTTTAATGAAATTTCAAAGATAGAGGAAGAAAAATATCGGAAATTGGGAAGCTATAAGGAAATAAAGACCGAAAATATTGTTTGAGCAGAATTTTAACTGGGAAAGATCTGTAGAGTTCTTGAACATACGAAAAAATTACGAGAAAATATTATTGCAGGGGTGAAAGACACAGAATTAACATGAAGTCTATGTCCAGTAATTACTGCGAACAAGAACGAAATAATTTCTAAAGAAGCATTTCCTCGTCTCATGGTCTGAAATAAAATTGAATGGAGGAGAAAGAAAAGTTCCCCAGAAAATTCATTACATCTACACGAAAAAACTCCCTCAAAACATACAAAAAATATATAAAAACACATGAAGAAATAACGTAAAAGTAATTTAAAAATATATATATAGGGAATACGTAGTACACGAAAACCATTTGACCCCCTGACTATTTTTGGAAACCAAATCATCGTCAGTTAGAACCTCGCTAAGACCTTAGGAGCATTTTTATTCCCTTGGAAAGAAAATTCCCCAGCATCGTTACGCAAACATTTCCTGCGGGGAAAAATAGTATTGAAGAGGGGGAAATCTTGCTTGCAAAACACAGGAATAAATGCAGAAATTCCCAACGGACCCCACTCAGTCGTTGCCATCCCTCAAAATCAAAGATCCATCGAAATAATAAAGTTCCAAGAAGCATCATCATATCTAACACCTACGCAGTGCCCTTTCCCCACTCGGTCGTTGCCATCCCCCAAAATCAAAGATCCATCGAAAGTTCCAAGAAGCATCGCTAGGGGTAGTACATCGAGTTGGCATCCCCCTATATCCAACACCTTTCCCACTCGGCCGTTGCCATCCCTCAAAATCAAAGATCAATCGAAAGTTCCAAGAAGCACCGCTAGGGAGCAGCACATCGAGTTGACATCCCCCCTATATCCAACCCCTTTCCCACTCGGGCGTTGCCATCCCTCAAAATCAAAGATCAATCGAAAGTTCCAAGAAGCACCGCTAGGGGGCAACACATCGAGTTGCCATCCCCCTATATCCAACCCCTTTCCCACTCGGGCGTTGCCATCCCTCAAAATCAAAGATCAATCGAAAGTTCCAAGAAGCACCGCTAGGGGGCAACACATCGAGTTGCCATCCCCCTATATCCAACCCCTTTCCCACTCGGACGTTGCCATCCCTCAAAATCAAAGATCAATCGAAAGTTCCAAGAAGCACCGCTAGGGGGCAACACATCGAGTTGCCATCCCCCTATATCCAACCCCTTTCTCACTCGGGCGTTGCCATCTCTCAAAATCAAACATTTATGAACAAAAATAAGATATCATAATAACATTTCTTGAGATGAGGACATGACCGTATTATTCGAGAAAAAAAAAAGAGAAATGATTAATTAATACTTACCCCACATAATTTTCATTAGGGAAGACACATGAGGAATTCATGAAAATTAATTGAAAAATCAACAAATTACGAGGGAAAAAACGTTTTACATAACAATAACCTAAGGGGATGGGGTCGAGAGAGGGGAAAATAAATAAAGAAACAACCTTCATTAAATTAAAAAAAAAAAAGGAATAAGCCTTCATTGATTTCCCCCAAAATTCGACAAAGTCCAATAAATACTACTATCTTCGGAGATAAGCACACACTTCGGTCAAGGGGGAAAAATTGCAGCGGGGAATTGGAGGCTGCTACTGACCACGCCCCTCCGTTCGCTCGGCTGCAGCTTGCTCCGGCTGGCTCCGGCTGCTCCGGCCGACACCTAATGTTAAGTCTATGGCTCCGGTTTAAGCCAGAATCGGTCATTTACTACTACTTCGGTGGAATAACAACTGTTTAAAAGGCATAGTCCTAGGGCCTAGGAATTAATATTCAGTGCTTAAGTAAAAGTGCGATATTATTAACATGAGTTGATATGTAAACGTTGTGAATAGGACATTGCTACAGAATAAAAACTGTTAGAAAGACCTAGGACCTATGAATCAATATTTAGTGCCTAAGTAAAAGCACAATACTGTTAACTTAATTTGATATACTGTATAAAAGTTGTGAATATGGCATTGGTAGAATAAAAACTGTTAACAAGGCCTAGCCCTAGGGCCTAAATGGAATGGTCCACCAGCTTCGAAAGTTTGTCTTCTAACTGAGTGCATGTTAAATTGTTCTGTAGCCTAGAAGGACGACTTTAGCTGGTTGATCATTATTTGCCAATGTTTCTACTTTTTTATGACAGGCTTCTTGTATACGGAGCCCAAATTGAATGGTTCATCAGCTTCGGAAGTTGGTTCTCTAACTTTGTGCATGTTGAATGGTTCTGTATCCGAGAAGTACGACTTCAGCTCGTTGATCATTATTTGCATTTGCTTCAACTCTTTTATGACAGACCTCTTCTAGGGATCCCAAATGGAATGGCCCACCAGCTTGGTAAGTTTCTCCTCTAACTGAGCACACGTTAAATGGCACTGTATTTTGCAAGGATGCGACCTGTTTATCATTATTTACACTTGCTTCTACTCTTTTGCGATGAAAATTGTACTTTAAAAGTGTGTGTTACAGAAGAAATAAATTATAAGGATGAATCAACTGTCACATGAATAAAATCTTGTAATTTAAAATTAGAGTTCCTACACAAAAAAAAAAGAAATGGAATGCTTGAAGATTTATGCGTTTTTGCGATCGACAATCCTCTTTATAATTCAGCAGAAGTTTAAATTGAGTAGATGTTAAGCATACAAATGGTTAGTCATCACAACCAAAATGATAAATATAAGAAACATTCATTTTTTTTTTTTTTTTTTTAGTTTTGTCTTTTAGCTCACTTTTCTACCACAACTAATTTTCGAATGCTGCAGCTGAGACTATAATTGAACTCCAATTGCACGAGCTTTCGAGTCTCACATTCTTGTTTCCCTCCGCCTCTCATACCGCTGATGCAAGTATAGCAATTTTGTCGATAAACGTTTCGTAAAGATAAAAATATGTTTTATCTCGTCGAAGTAGGATGGCAATTCCTTCCACTCCCTATCTTTTGCACACTTTAAAAATCAAACCCCAACTCTTCATAAACAAAAAGAAAATCTTTAAATGGATGTCAAATTGAGAGAGAGAGAGAGACAAAAACGTTATTTTCGAAAGAGAAACAATCTAATCAGACTAAGCGCGTGATTGGCTCAATACACCGAACGTCCTTCTATGTACTTAAAAACGCTGGCGTATATTGTCGTGCCTTAAACTGGGCAAAAGAATCTGGAAGTATCGTGATTGCTTGTAGTTTTTCGGAACTTATCAAGCATCTCATTTACTATAAGTAACAATAAGCGTGTTGAATAAATTTCAAGCCACATATGACGGCTATCTGAAGTAAAAGAAACAAAAAGAAAGGAAAACTCTTTTGTTTGAGAGCACCCTCCGATCAATTTGGTGTTCATTTTGTGATTATTTAGGCATACCTATAAGAAGATATTTGAACTGAGGAAACAAAAACCTAAATATTAATGGAGATTATTCAACTCACCTTGGTTTTGCTGATGACGTAATCATTTTTGCAACTGCACCTTTAGAGCTGCAGAGTATGATCCAGGAACTTGCTGACAAGAGTAAAGAAATGGAATTAAAAATGAACTTTCACAAAACAAAACTGATGGAGATTTATCGATTGATGGGGGAAAGCTGGAGATAACCGATACCTACATTTACCTTGAGCAGCAGATATCAAGCGAGGGTCGCATTGATGAGGAAATTATTTAGCGTATAAAACTTGGCTGGAGAGCTTTTGGAAGAAACAGCACAATTTTTAAGAACAATATGCCTTTATGTCTGAAAAGAAAAGTGTTTAATCAATGCATCCTTCGAGTTCTTGCATATGGAGCAGAGACATGGACCTTAACTGAAAAAGTGGTACAAAGGCTGCATACAAAGAAGCATGGAAAGATCAATACTTGGCGAAACCAGGAGAGATCAGAAGAGTAACTCGTGGATAAGGAAAATGACAAGAGTGGAAAACATCATGGTCAGAGTAAAATCGTTTAAATGGCCATGGGCTGGGCATGTTGCCAGAAGAACGGACCACCGATGTACAAACAACCGAAATTTTAGACTGGATTCCAAGTGGCAGGAAAGGCCCAGAAAAAGACTACAGGGATATGGATCGATGAAATTCGAAAGCATGCCAGAGCAACATGGAGGAGACAGGCTCAAGACGGACAGTTGCTGAAGAAACCGCCGCCCCGGTGGCGCAGTGGTCTAAGACGTTGGCCTCTGATCATTCGTCCGTAAGGGGTCCGGGTTCGAATCCCGGTCAGGCATGGATGTTGTGTTTGTCTTACGGCACTGGCTCTCTCCCTTCCCTGGAAACAGTGACCCTATATTAGGGACGGGCGACTGCTTATAGCCCATTGAGTTGCTCACGGTGGTCGTTAAACCTCCAAACAAAACAAAAAAAAAAAGAAACCTGGGAAGACCTTCATCCAGCAGTAGATTGATAATGGTTGAGAATGATGATGGTGGTGGTGGTGGTGGTGATTATGATAAGATGTGCGTGTGTGTGCGCGTGCTCGTGAATGTAATAGAATGGAAAATTAATTAAAGTAAATTCAAATAAGTACCCTGCGCTGCCATTAATATCCGGACATCTGCATGTCTACAAATAATCTGCATTAAAGAATTAATTTAAATCTTACGCGTATGAGCATGGTCAGTTTAAACTTGTTAAAAAGGCCCCCGGCTTTGGGTCTCATAATGAGTTTTGTACCTCGGTAAAAGTGTGGCATTTGACTGTTCTTAGGCGGAGTGACGTCGTGAATATCCTCCAAAGGAATTATAGTATGAGTCACGCCACATATACAGCGTGATTCATAATTATTGTCGGGTTTTCCATGGCCTGGCATGGTCGAACCGTAGTCGGCTAAATAAAATCAGGGCTTTGGAAGAGAAATAAAACTGCCTACAGTCTACCGCGGAAAGTTTTATGTGGCAACACGGAACCCGCTGAATTGACGTCAGCGGGTTCTGGACATTTTAAAGTGAATGACCCATGCATTTTTCAAAGGATTTAAGTCGAATTTAAATTTCATTCAGTAAATTTATCTGGCACAATTATTAGACGTCTGGAATGCTAGAATGAAATAAATTATAGTTAATTACAGAATTTTTTAGCTGTTTATTTTTCAGCCTCTCTGCCCCGGGTTACTTCTTGATTCGCCTATTCTTCATACGTCGAAAGTTAATGGGTTCCACAATTTTAGGCAAGGAAAGAATTTTTTGATTCGTCTATTCCTGTCTCGCCTAAAACTTTCGCCTGCTAGAGGGGAGAGACTCACCTGGAGCACTAAACTTTCCGTGCGTTAAAAAAAAAAGGGGGGAGGGGACAATTTTTTTCGTGAAAAAAGCTTGTTATTCATTGGAATAAATATTAGCTGGTGTTTTTTTTTTTTTTTTTTCAAATTTTTGTGTAACAGGCTTTAAGGAGAGTTCTTGATCATTGACATATGCTCTAATAATCACTTAAACTTATATGAAAATCCGCTACAGTTTTGGGGGAAATTTCAGAGAAAAAAAAAGTGTTCTGGGGAAATATTGGGCCCCGAACATTTTCTGCAGCCCTGATGAACATTACCTGCGAACATGGATATTTAGTGATGAAGTAACGTTTTTCGTCTCAGGGAGGGTACATCGGCATAACTGCAGAACACAGGGCTCTGAAAACCTTCACGCCATTCAAGAAGTCGAACGAGATAGTCAAAACGTAAACGTCTGGTGCGCTTTTTCATGTTCGGAAGTGTTGGGCCCTTTTTCTTTGTGGAGAAAACAGTGACATCGGTGACCTATCTGGACATGCTACAGCTGTATCTGTTGCCTCAGTTGGAAGATCGACAGTCCAATGTGGTGTTCCAGCACGATGACGCACCGCCGCATTGGGATGTTATTGTCCGAGAATTTCTTGACCTCCATTTTCCTGGGCCCTGAGTTGGGCGTGGTGGACCCATTCCGTGGCATCCGCGCTCACCAGTTGTTACGCCACTGGATTTCTTTCTGTGGGGATACGTGAAAAACATCGTTTACGAGACGCCTGGGACCTATCTCGATGACCTGAAGACCAGAATTGGTGTTGCGATAGCAACCTGATGTATCGGTTCTACAGGTAATAAAACTTTTAGTTGTCACCTGTCATATTCTATTTTCGGTTTTAGTTTGTTGTTTCCCGTTTTACGAATACGTGCCACTGAAAAAATATCCAAAGTCACCGCAATTTATTTCCCCTGGTGAAAGTGAAATTTTCACTTGGCCCCTAATGCAATTCAACAAAGCACGTTATAATGTTTTTCGTTTAATCGTCTCTACTCCACTACTTAAATCCTTATCTATCGTACTATCAGTCAGTTGAATCCGTAGCACAGCAACTTCGAAGTTTAAGCACCGGATAGTTAGCAAACAAAACTCTTTAATTATCCATTGAACCAAATTAGACAACCCAACGGCCAAAAGAGAGAAGGTTTTTATAGAAGGTCTTTATTAAACGGTCTTTACTGGTAGTTCCAGGAAAAGTATAAGCGTGCTATACGGTACTTCCAATTAATCAAAGACGATCACATCCACATCAGTTACAATAGTTGTTAACATCCAACAACAACAATTTCCGGCAGTATATATCATACAGTGTGTCCCACTCGCTACCAAACCCGGCATTTCTTTAATAATATTAACACCAATGAAGATATTACAACGAAATTTGAAGTGGACTTACCTCATTTCGTGCGAAATGTGATGACATCACAACATGTGCTGGAAGTGGCCACCATTTGCGTCCAGACAGCATTGAACCCGGCGCTGTCCGCCAGCCAGACGGAGTGCTCATTTGTGGCAGACACATTCCTAAGTGTGGCGCCACTGAGGAGCAGTCCACCAGCCAGCCAGCCAGCCAGCCGGAGTGCTCCTTTGTGGCAGACACATTCCTAAGTGAGGCGCCACTGAGGAGCAGTCCACCAGCCAGCCAGTCGGAGTGCTACTTTGTGGCAGACACATTCCTAAGTGTGGCGCCACTGAGGAGCAGTCCACCACCAGCCAGCCAGCCGGAGTGCTCCTTTGTGGCAGACACATTCCTAAGTGGGGCGCCACTGAGGAGCAGTCCACCAGCCGCCGGGTTGCTCCTTAGTGGAAGACACATTCCTAAGTGTGGCGCCACTGAAGAGCAGTCCACCAGCCAGCCAGCCGGAGTGCTCCTTAGTGGACACATTCCTAAGTGTGGCGCCACTGAGGAGCAGTCCGCCAGCCAGCCGGACGCGCCTCTGTGCAGCTTTGTTATGCCATTTCGCTTAGCGTGTCTACACAATACGGTTGTTGATAGTGAGTGCTCGTGGCTGTTGGCGTACGTGTGAAAATGTATCGGTATACTCTGGAGGCGCGAGTGTTTATTGTTCGCACTTATTGGAAAACATAATCAATAAAATCTTGTCAACAGCAATTCCTTTAGAGGTTTGCTGGCAGACATCCGCCGATCAATTCCATCACTTGGGCATTGTCGAAGAAATTAGAAACCAAAGACTACAATGCAGGAGGTCTCCAAAAGCACTTGTCAACGTGCTGTGAAAGAAGCGAAGCTTCATGCGTACCGTGTCTCCGTGGTCCACGAACTGAAAGAGCCTGACCACGTGACATACTGTCAATGGTTTCAGACATTTTTTCATGAAAATCTGGGCATTCTTGGCTACACGTGGTTCTCGGACGAGGCGTGGTTTCACCTATCCGGATACGTCAATTCTCAAAATTCCCGTATTTGGACCAGTAAAAATCACAACGCGATACATGAAGAACCCGTTCATTCACAGAAAATTGGTGTTTGGTGTGGGATGACCCGGCGCCGCATAATTGATTCCATCTTCTGCGATACAACCATCACAACAGATGCATATATGGAAATCTTCAACACCTTTGTAAATCAATTGGACGACGAAGAACTCTCCATTGGATATTACCAACATGATGGAGCGACATCACACACATCACACACCAGTATGGCCGAAATTCAGTCTTCTTTTTGGCGACCACGTCATTTCGAAGGGTCTATGGCGACCGCGCTCTCCCGATATGACGCCTCCAGATTACTTTTTATGGAGATATCTAAAAGAGAAAGTTTACCAAAAGGAACCGCGAACCATAGATGCCTTAAAAGCAAGCATCACCGAAGAAATTCAGGCAGTGACGGCGGACATACTAGCTAGGTAAGTCCACTTGAAATTTAATTCAGGCAGTGACGGCGGACATTCACACGAAATGAGGTAAATCCACTTGAAATTTCGTTGCAATATCTTCATTGATGTTAATATTATTAAAGAAATGCCGGGTTCGGTAGCGAGTGGTACACCCTGTATTATATATCACGAATACGCAAACCACACCACCAAATATTTTTGCTGCTTGCTTTAACATTACATATCTCTCGTTCTTATCTGTCAACACGCATTCTGACTTGAAGACTGTTGCCAACACCATTCAGCAAGTGAGAAAAATAACGTTAAGGTAGAAAACATTAAAGAGAATGAACTCAAATTTACATAGAGAAAGAAACTGAAAATGAAAGTTAAATTAGAGTGTACGTCATAACGTTTGTATTGGTATCAAAATAATTCATTCATATCGATGGTGTTTCCACTTCAATTTTCATTTTAGAAGTAGTAGCTATAATATTTGTTACGTTTTCAGAGGAATATATTTCCATTATGTAGGTGGAGCGGCTACCTGCATAGCGTAGTGGGTTAAGTCGCTATACGCTGTATGGGAGGCGGACGTTTCTGTCGGGTGTTCGAATCCCGGCCCTGCTGGTCATCTAGTCTGCGGTTTTTTCGGGGTTTTCCGCAGACTTCCTGTGTTTGAGAACGCGAATGCGTAGATGATTCCCTGAGATGTCAGCCCCAGGCGCACTTTGTCCTTTACTCGAATGCAGCAGAGGAACGGCAAGCCGGATGCATTCATTTGCCAGTAATCCTCATGGGCGCATAGTCGCCTTTGCGGAATTCAACCCTCCATGGGCGGACGAGATAGAGGGAGAGAGGTGAAGTGGCTAAGGAACAGCAATTTTTATACGGTTCTTGTGGCCAGCTATTTAGTAACCAGTTGTCTTGAGGCAACTTGTCCGTGTGGCCACTTGTCCTATACTCCATTTTGATGAATTCGTTTAATTTTTTTCGAAAAAGCCGTCGTTCGGTGAATTGCTCGTTCGATCAATTTGTTTTTGATGAATCTGCATTCAACGATTTCGTTTTCGATGATTTCGCCTACTCCCCTCTAGTCTTAGTGTAATACCCTACGTGGGCTTTTTGTAAAGATCCACAGACATGTTCTGCCATTCGGCCTTCGCAGAAGTAACCAGTTGACCTTTGACCCAGTTGGTGAGGCCAGAACTTTGTGGTCACCAATCCAACTATTTGACGCTCATGCCTCCTCAAACCAATCTATAACAAAGCGAGTAGTGTTTCATGATGCGTTGTCCTTCTGGCAGAGTTCTTGGCCTTCCCGAAGGCACTACCACAATGTTGGCAGTGCATAATTCTTCGAGACGTCTAGAAAGAAAATAGCAACTGCGATTTTGTCCAAAACAAATAATGGGCCCAAGCCGAACCACGTAAAACAGCTCCATATTCTCATGCATTGTCCTCCTGACTCAGTTCTTGGCTTTTCCGAAAGCACTACCACAATGTTGGTAGTGCATAATTCTCCAGAACGTCTAAATAGAACTCAGCAGCCACGATTCAGTCCAAAACTAATAATGGGGCCCAAGCCGAACAGCGTAAAACAGTTCCGTACTGACACGCTGTCTCCGCGAAACTGTGTTGTCGTGGTGACACAGTGCGGAACAGTGGCGCACTCACGGGAAGGGTCCGGACGCCCGCCTCCCCTCCCAAGAATGCCCTGGTCATACATTCATCAAATGAAGGAAACAAATGTTCTCCTAAAATATAAGAAAAAATCTATGAATTTTTTATTTTCGTTATGATCAATTGTTACGGAGATTTAATATAGGAATTTCTAAGCATTAATATTAAATATTTCTTTCGTAGCATTTTTTTTTTTTTTTTTTTTTTTTTTTTGGCCTGGGAAAGGTATTTATTTATTTATTTCGCATTAGTCAGGATGTAACGGATTTTAGACGGCGCCTTCCAGTCACATTTTAGGATTCGTCTTCAAAGATATTGCAATGGAGATAGCTATTTGCAGACATCGCTTTGTGCCATCATAGGTACTTTTGCCGTTTTTGATCTACACTTTCCGAAAGGGACGTCCGTAGCGAGTTAAATCAACTTTAAGGTTTTGAATACGATGCCGGTTTATACCGAGGGGATACCGGGTTGAGTGTTGGAGCGAGTGGGGTCACTTCCTGGGACAGGGGGGGGGGCAGGAGCAAGAAAGGACAGTCGGCGTATTCTACAGGACATCATTCATACATTATTATTCCACAGGACACCATTTATACATTATTATTCCACAGGGCACCATTCATACATTATTTGATTCGATGCCTCAGCGCATATAATAGGTGATGCAAGTCAGAGGTGGCGCCCACAACGATTATTGGCGACATCGACGCACGTGGACGTAGGACACAGAGATGCTAATCATTTGATCTGTATCGCCTAATAAACATAACCTGTAAAAATCAGGTGTCGCAGCTCGACTCCTTTCAAGTCTTATGGTTTTTATCGGGTACGGAAAACTGGCCACCGGAGAACTGGACACATTGCAATTTCAGTGCCATAAAACTGTTCTGCATAAACAAATTTCGTGTGGCTATATTCCCCACTACTTGAGCAACTATTGTTCATATTTTTTTTTTTTTTTAATATTTCATTTTCAGTAAGAAATTTAGACATTTCCATGATTTTCGGAGCTAAGACTAAGCGGAGAACTGGCCACCGGAGAACTGACCACCGGAGAACTGGCCTCCGGAGAACTGGCCACCGGAGACCTGACCACCGGAGAACTGGCCACAAAAATTTAAAGGGGCAGTATAAAAATTGCGTTTTGGGTTGCTCCGCGGCTACGTCTCCCCGAGATTGGTTATCTGACACACATAAAATGTCTGTAATTTCGTATTTTCTTATTTACGATATTTTTCTATAAACTAGAACTAAACAAATTCTCTGCGAGTATGAGCAAACCCAGGAAACTTATCGGGTGTGGGGGGGGAGGGGGCTTAAAACCTAAAATATGAAATATAAAGGATTTCTGGTCGGATCGGGAGATTTTCAGCGTTTACAAGCTGCAACTCATCGAATTATCTAAGGACATCTGCTGCCTCAGGAAACTAGTCGGGGTGGGGGTGAGGGATACCAAAATCGTAAAATATCAAGAACTTCTCTTCCGATCGGGAGATCCTCAGCATTTACAAACTGCAACTCGACAAATTTTCTCAGCGCATGTGCACTCTCTGGAAACCTGTCGGCGAGGGGGGGGGGGGTTAATACCAAAGGTGTAAAATGTGAACAATTTCTCGTCCGATCGGGAGATTTTCAGTATTTACAGGCTGCAACTCGACAAATTTTCCGAGCGCATGTGCCTACTCAGCAAACCCGTCCGGGGGGGGGGGGGTAATTTCAAAAGTGTAAAATATGAAGGATTTCTCGTCCGACCGGCAGATTTTTGGCATTTACAAGCTACAACTCGACACATTATTTGAGGGTATGTGCCTACTCAGCAAACCTGTGTGTGTGTGTGGGGGGGGGGGTTACCAAAAGTGTAAAATTCCTCGTCTGATCGGGAGATTTTCAGCATTTAGCAGCTACAACTCGACACACAATCTGAAGGCATGTGCCTACTCAGGAAACTTGTCGGCGGGGAGGGGGAGTAACACCAAAAGCGTAAAATATGAACAATTTCGTCTGATTGGGAGATTCTCAGCATTTAGCAGCTACAACTCGGCACATGATCTGAAGGCATGTTATAACGAAGATCCCCTCATTCCGGAATAAGTCACTCTACCAATTGAGCTACGCGGACGTTTGTTCTGACTACTATCTGCCTTTATGTCGTGTGCGTCCTGCTGGCAGGTACGTCACATCTCCCCCCCCCGAAAGAGGGCCGGGGACATGGCCCACGGGTCAGCCGTGACCATGAATCGTTGCAGGCAGCCATTCACTGTAGAACGTGCACTTGAGAACTCCCAGTCAATCTGGTGTGTGGAATGCAACCTCACACACATTTATTTTTCGAAGCGCTGGAGAAGGGATTCGCTGATTTTTCCTCTCTCGCGGTATGGAAATAACATCACACCATTGCGAGATTTTGAACGGTCGGGTCATCCGGATAGTTCGGGCGCCATTATAACGAAGTAAATTTCTCCGTCATTTCTGTCCACGCCAGGATTCGAACCCGAGTCCGCTTATTCCGGAACAAATCGCTCTACCAACTGAGCTACGCAGACGTTTGTTCTGACTACTATCTGCCTTTATGTCGTCACAATGTGAATGTTGAACATCTCCGGGTTTGCAGAGAAATTCTTCATATTTTACACTTTTGACAATACCCCCCCCCCTCATCGGGTTGACTGAGTAAGCACATGCCCTGAGTTAATGTCTCGAGTTGCAGTTCGTAAATGATGAAAATCTCCCGATCGGAAGAGAAATTCTTCATATTTTACACTAGGGGAGAGATTGAAAAAGAGCGAGAGAGAGAGAGAGAGAGAGTTGGCAATGGAACCGAAAGCCCAGGTTGGCTTCTTTGTGTGTAAAGGTCACTCCCTCTCTTTTTCTTTTCCATAATTTTGATTATTCCCTACCTTTCTCAGTGAATGTTATTCTTTCAGTTTTCTGCTTTATAATAAGATTTTCACGGAGATTCTCGATGTGGTAGCTTGAGATGGGTAAGAGAAAGACATAGAGACAGACAGAATGTTGTATGATTTCAAGGAAAAGTCATCTCAATGGGAGCCAAGTATTGAGGTGAGAAAACTGGTAAGGTAAATAATGTGTGAATCATAAGCTGCAGAAAGCAACTCCATACAGTAAAGAAAGTGGAACCATTATTTGATTAATGGAATTTGAGAGAAAGGGGGACAGCCAGAAAATGAAAGACAGATAGAGAGAGAGTTGCATCGCAGAAAACAATCGACCTATGTTTGTTTTCAGTGCGTGCATGTGTTTGACAGAGAAAGAAGTGACAAGCAAAGAAGATGACACCTAATGCATGGATGTATTTTTACTGGGTCGTCTTACCTATCGTCTTCAAGTACTGATTTTGCAGTTTTTCATTCTATTAGAACAATGGATGGCGGCAATCTACACATTCAGTGATTTTCTAGCACAAATGATTACGTCCTGCTGCGGACATTTTTAATTAGACTTCATGGCAAATTCGGAAAATGCTGCATTTCAAAACTACTATTTTTTTTACAGCATTCAGTTGGGAATAATTTTTGTAATGTATTTTTTGTTGTTTTTATTGTTATGTCAAGTTAGTAAGCGACACTCGCTCTTTTTTCTCTTGTGTTTAGTTATTTGTTCGCAGATCACAGCTTTCTTGCTCTTTACAATTACCTTCAAACGGTACATTTTTTTTTTCTAAATGTCCGATTAATTTTGTCATAGTAATACACCTTAATGATATTCTCACTGAAGTATGAAAATGGTATTACATACATATTTTAGCACTAGTGAAAAATTCAAGGCTGTCAGTTTTTCCTTTACACACCCACACGTGAAGTTAATGAGATGAGAATCTTTGACCAGCCTTAACCTGTTACAAGAATTGCTTTCTCATCCCTTCGATTACTTGCCCCCCCTTCTTTTAAGGCTTCTACTCCACGTGATTTTCCTTCCTTTTACTTCATTAAAGAGCTCGGCAAGAAACTTCAATAAATCTTCCAAAGAAAGCAAACAAATTCAGATCTTCGCACTTTTCCCATTCGGTTGAGCGATCTCATTTCAAATTTTAGAGATTGATTTCATTTCTCATAAGCTGCAGAGACCCCACTGCAAAGAAATTAATATCAGGATCTTCTTCAAGAGAATGCCGCTCGTTACGGTGCCGTCTCTTTCAAACACACTGATGAATAATCAATGTCTCTGAGAGAAGAGAAAGAAGAAATTCCCCATCGGTACAGCGATCGGTCTTCGTGGGAACGACAGGATTTCATCAGCCAACAGGTTCCGAACAGCGGATGTGTTTAATGTCGCCATTGTTAAAACGGATAATAACCGTCTCACCTTTGCCACTTTTGAATTTCGGGGAATTTCCGCAGGCGTTAAGTAACCTCAGACATTGTCTTTGCTGTTTGTCCGAAGTGTAATGACTGAATCATGGAAAACTGATTCATTGAAAAAAACTAATTAACAGGTAGATAATTTAAAAAATATTTTTGCGACATGAAGAGCAAGCCTTGGTTATACAGCGTGTTTTGTAAATATCAATGTGCTTCAATTTTCTGTTTAAGTGCACCTTCTTGTGAGGAGCAAGAAGGTGCAGAAAAGATAACAATGGAAGCGACAGCGGAGTTGCTAGGCAAAGACCATTGATGGTCTGAACAGGGCTTAATTTTTTATCTAGCATTGAGGGGGCTGAACTGGAATTGATCTGTGACAATGAGGTGGTCGCCGTGGGCTTAATTTTTAGCATACAGGGGGCTGAACAGAGCTCAATTTTTTAACATTGAGGGGGCTGAACAGGGCCTAATTTTTTAGCATTGATGGGGTTAAACAGGGCTAATTCTTTTTGCATTGAGAAAGCTGAACAGGGCTTAATTTTGTAATCTTAAAGGGATTGAACTGGGCTTAACTTTCTAGCATTGTGGGGACTGAATAGGACTTAATTTTTTAGCATAAAGGGGACTGAACTGGGCTTAGCTTTTTAGCATGATGGGGGCTGAACAGAACTTCATTTTTTAGCATGAGGCGGATGAACAGAGCTTCATTTTTCAACATTGATGGCGCTGAACAGGGCTTCATTTTTTGGTATTGAGGGGGCTGAACAGGGTTTTATTTTTTAGCAATGAGGGGGTGAACAGGGCTTAATTTTTGACATTGATAGGTCTGAACAGGGCTTCTTAATTTTTTTATATTGAGGGGCTTGAACTTTAGCATTGAAAAAGATTGCAAGATGGATGGCTTTGCAAAAGATGGCTTGAACCTTAGTATTGTGGGGGACTAAACAGAGCTTAATTTTTTAGCACGGAAAGGGATGAACAGACCTTAATTAACATTGATGGGGCTAAACAGGGTTTATTTTTTTTAGTATAGAAGGAGCTGACCTGTACTTAACTTTTTAGCATTGCAGGGGCTGAACAGAGCTTGATTTTTTAACATGAGGGGGATGAACAGAACTTAATTTTTAACGTTGATGGGGCTGAACAGGGCTTACTTTTTGGCATTCATGGGGCTGAACAGGGCTCTTTAATTTTTTAGCATTGCGGGGATTAAACAGGGCTTTACTCTTTAGCACTGTGGGAGGCTAAACAGAGCTTAATTTTTTAGCAAAGAGGGAGATGAACAGAGCTTAATTTTTTAGCAAAGAGGGAGATGAACAGAGCTTAATTCTCATTGATGGGGCTGAACAGGGCTTAATTTTTTTGGCATTGAGGGGATTGAACAGGGCTTAACTTTTTAGCATTGTGGGGGTTGAACAGAGTTTACTTTTTTTCATCATTGACTCAGTTGCATGTGACGTCACAGAATGTAATGTCACCAAAGAAAAAGATGGAAACTGAAAAGTTGGCCCGGAGATTATACTGTATAGTGAAATACCCAAAGCAACAAGTAGCTATGATAATCAGTTAACATGATACTCTGCTCGACAAAGAAAATACCACACCAAGAAATGTTTGTCGGTGCGCCATACAAATCAATGGGTAAGTGTCAACAGTTGGAATATACACGATCGTATCAGAATAATATGAATAATAGGACCACCCCGGAATCACAGTGTACCCGCCCAGGCACGTCACAGAGTGCAAGTGACAAGGTCGACCACGCCGAGAGATATAAGCGGCCGGCCAGGACAGGTGAGCCATAGTGCATGACGTGAACACAATGGGCATGATTTAACGGACGTTCAAAAAGGAATGATTATCGGCTACCGCGCCAAGGGTGGAAACATCTCAGAAAGAGCAGACTTCGTGGGCTGTTCGCGAGGTGCTGTAGTAAGGGTGAACCATGAATGGACCGCTGGCACACTGAGCGCCTCCCGACGTCATAACTGTGGAGCCCCAAAGGCCAGCGACCCCCAGAGGAGAACGTCGCCTCCGTCGACCGGTAAATGGCAATCGACGCGCAACTGTGTAGCAATTGACCACGGAAATGAAAACTGGAGTACCCAGGTACGTATCCCCGATATCAGTAGAATGAACCCTGTTACGCATGGGTCTCTGGAGTTGACTCGGCGTCAAGGCGCCCATGTTACGCCAGGCCCATCGGCAACGATGCCTGCAGTTCGCATGGGACCACCGTCATTGGACACTAGAAGAGTGGGAAAAGGTTGCCTTCTCCGACGAGTCCAGGTTTGTACTCCCAAAATTCATGGGCGGTGGCGGATATGACGTCAGACACACGATAACAAACACCCGGACGCGCTTGTCGGTCAAATGTAGGCCGGCGGTGGCAGTGTGCATGTCTAGGGGATGTTTTCCTGGTATGACCTGGGACCGCTAGTACCACTGAATGGCTACCAGGCCATCCTCGCTGACCACATGCATCCCTTCATGTCGCACGTTTGCCCTGGTTGTGATGGTGTCTACAAACAGGACAATGCGCCGTGCCACGTCGCTAAAGTGGTGCGTGACTGGTTTCAAGAACACGACAGCGGAGTCTCCGTTCTCCCTTGGCAGGCGAACCTTAATCCCATAGAGCACTTTTGGGACTATTTGGATTGACAGGTTCGAGATGTCGACCCACAACCACGTGATCTCTGGG
The DNA here is from genome assembly GCA_039090855.1 of Macrothele yani. NCBI lineage: Eukaryota > Metazoa > Arthropoda > Arachnida > Araneae > Macrothelidae > Macrothele > Macrothele yani. Next base: position 41,519,700 of record CM076990.1, on the reverse strand, counting down.
ACATCCGTACTCTTCCGCGTTCCTTATGGGCACGTGTGCCTCGAGAAACCTTCCAGGGTCTCATTGAGTCCATGCTACGCCGTCTCGCAGCTCTCATCCAGATCAAGAGTGGTTATTCGCATTATTAGGTAGGTGGTCGTATTATTCTGATACGACTGTGTATAAATGATTGCAGTCGCCACCTGATAACGTGATAAGTGGGGAAGATAAAGAGGCAAAATGGCTCGGGGTTGCTAATTTAGTCGTCCTCCCTCGGTGGTGTGAACACTGCATAGGATTGATATCGGTGACGAGAGTTAGAATATCTGGGAGACGTCATTAAAAACCCTACACTACACGGACACCTTTATCAGAAGTTTCAGCATATAGCTACGTACTGCTGGTTGGTCCCTGTGTCTTATCGCGGTGGAAACGCATTGGGATGCAACAACTGCTGACAAAGGGCGGCGACAGTGGTGAGGGAAAGGTAACATGTATTGCCATAGTGGGACTGGTACGCTTAAGCGGACGTACGAAGATCTCGCTTGCTGCGTTCGATGACAAGCAGTAGCACCCCACAATCCACAACGTACGACAATTGACGAGATGTACAAGAAAACTATGGACATTCTCGTAGCGACACACACTGCGAGTCGCAGATTAGCTGAAACCGGCTTACGTTATCGCCAGTCATTGCCTCGACTGCGATTGCCACTCACCGTAGTACAGCGTCACGCATGGTTGCAGTAGTGCCCTAGCAGACATGCGTAACGGGACGAATGGAGAGCTGTCATATTCAGAAACGAGTCACGATTCTGTCTCAGCGCCGACGGTCGCCGAATGAGAATCTGGAGACGACGTGGTACCCGGGTTGTTCTTGCTGCCATCTGTAAGTGTCATACGGATCCTTAGCCCGGTGTCATGGCTTGGAAAGCGCTATTAGTTTCAACAGCCTTTTGCCGCTCGTACGCAGAGTAGGTAAAAATGACAGTCCGAGGATACGTCAATGAGATGCCGCGGCTTGTTTTGCTGTTGTGTCTCGGTGCGCTGATGGTAAGCGTGGCGAGACACAGCTATTAAACACCGCTGATGCGTTGTTTCAACAAGATAACGTCCGGCCGCCCACTGCCGACATCAGCAAACTGTGCCTAGAAGGTGTCTGAGTGCTGCTCTGGCCAGCCCAATCCTTAGATTTCCCCCTACACAGAACTTGGGTGATATCATTGGCAGACGATTTAACGACGATGCACCAGCTAGAGGTCTGCACGGGCCGGATCGGGCCTCTTTTAGTTTACAGAACAAAGCAACGGCCCGGGCAGGCCTTTTTCCCAGACACATACGACCAAGTCGGCCATTTCTTTATATCGCAATGGTAAAGAAAGAAAAAAGTCGTGTTCCCCGATTTCCTTGTCTGTTTAACTGTTTTGCTGGCTTTACTTTCTTCCATGACATAGCCCAGGGCGTAATCAGAAAAGCAAGGAGAGGCACTTACTGTGTTTTTACCAATCTGTTGGTATTAAGATGGTAAAACCATCTTGAGGCTTGTTGACAACAAAAAGATTCGACCCCGAGCGAGTATGTGTGTTTTGTAGAGTGGGGAACGGGGAGTGTCTGCAACGAAGTGGGGTGTATATGTGTGTGTTTGAATGAAAGAGTGGGGAACGGGGAGTGCCTGCAGTGAAGTGGGGTGTGTATGTGTGTGTTTGTATGAGGGAGAGGGGAACGGGGAATTTTTGCAGTGAAGTGCGGTGTGTATGTGTGTGTTTGTATGAAAGAGTGGGGAATGGGGAGTGCCTGCAGCGAAGTGGGGGTGTATGTGTGTGTTTGTATGAGAGAGTGGGGAACGGGGAGTGCCTGCAGTGAAGTGCGGTGTGTATGTGTGTGTTTGTATGAAAGAGTGGGGAACGGGGAGTGCCTGCAGCGAAGTGGGGGTGTATGTGTGTGTTCGTATGAGAAAGTAGGGAACGGGGAGTTTCTGCAGCGAAGTGAGGTGTGCATGTGTGTGTTTGTATAGGAGAGTGGGTAACGGGGAGTTTCTGCAGCGAAGTGGGGTGTGTATGTGTGTGTTTGTATGAGAGAGTGGGGAACGGGGAGTGTCTGCAGCGAAGTGGGGTGTGTATGTGTGTGTTTGTATGAGAGAGTGGGGAACGGGGAATGTCTGCAGCGAAGTGGGGTGTATATGTGTGTGTTTGTATGAGAGAGTGGGACGACATCGGTTTTTCTCCTATCCCTAATCTTTATAGGGATTGACTTTTGTATTGTTACCTCTTACTATTTCAGAGAAAGGGAGATTCTGAACTCGCTTAGTCTTCCTTTTTCTCTCTTTCCAAAGGTTATATTTTTCGATAACTGTCAAAGTTTAGTTAACGTTCTTAGGCTTACATTCAACTAAATATTTTCAATAATATCTCATTTCATTATTTAATTTCCCCATTTTAATAAAATACAATAGAAAGACAAAATAATACCAAATGGCACATCACGGTGTAACGTATACTCTAGATTCAGTTTCCTTTTGATTTTACTATCTCTTGTTATTTTATTTTCCTATGCAAATTATCTTCTCACTTAACGAGATGTTATTTCTCCCGCTGAATGATATTTGGCAACGAGTGTAAGTCATGACGTGGTGGTATGCAGTATATATAGGCGCGCTCAACTATACCAAGCAAGCTTCGTTTTATGTGATAGGTTCTTCTTAATTATTGTTATGCGATTCTACGAAAGTTTGGATATTCAGTAGTCGTGTGATTTGTTGAGTGTGTGTTTGATAATACCAGGAGTTCTCCAATAAAAGGTTTAAAGTGAGTACGTTTTCTCAGTTCATATTATTGTCAAACCTCTGTCTGGCCGTTAAGTCTCTTTCATTAAGTGTCTCCATTAGGTCCAGGGTATATTGTGTTTACCGCTCTAATAAGGAGCCTTCAAGGTACTAATGTACTAAAACCGAAGTTATAGTACTGATATTCAAGATAATGAGGAACGCTGAGTAAAAAGAAGTTCCATATTCAATGAATTTATTGCACGTGCGAGTCTTACCTAAACAAACTCTAGCACTTTGAAGATTAGGTACACTTTAGCTACGTCAAGTAACCTTCCAATAACCCTAACGTGGCTTAACGAAAACTTCCCTGCACTACACGTCCAGCGGAGAACTTTATTCATTATAACGGGCTTAGCCGGGCCTAAATAAGAGCTGCAACTGACAGGCTCGGGCTGGGATGGGCCGAGTGTCTAATATTTGAAACGGACCGGTCAGACCGACCTCTAGCCACAACCTCCTCGCAGTGTTGATGAACTGTGAACACACGTCCATTCAATGCTACGCCGTGTTGCCGAATGCATAGCCGGTATGTTGATCATACGACCTACTGACTCTGGCCACATTATGGAGTCCCCTTTCTCATTGAATCCATGTAATCCTTCAGAAATGAAATGGCTTTTTTCCCACTTGGTTGTCTACATGTGTAGTAAGTTCCGTCTCATTTCGTGACTTCTTTCATTATGTAGCATTTTCTGTGTCGAGCAGTGTATATACTGTATACAGCATTATCCAAGAAGTGAATGTAAAATATGTAAAAAAAGATATACACATATGGATACGGCTAAGCGTCTCACGAGGACGTTTCCCACGGGAAAATGGATACGGCTAAGCATCCCACGGTGGACGTTTCCCACAGGAAAATGGATACGACTAAGCACCCCACAAGATGTCTTACGGGGAAATAGATACGGTTAAATGTCCCACGAGGACGTTTCCCATGGGGAAATGAATACGGCTTAGCGTCGCACAAGGAGATATTTTTTTTTTTTGTTTTTTTTTTTTTGTTGTTTTATTGCAGGTTTAACGACCACCATGAGCAACTCAATGGGCTATGAGCAGTCGCCCGTCTCTAATTTAGGGTCACTGGTTCCAGGAAAGGAAGAGAGCCAGTGCCGTAAGGCAAACACAACATCCATGCCTCAACGGGATTCGAACCCGGAACCCTTTCGGACGAATGATAAGGAGCCATCGCTTAGACCACTGTGCCACCGAGGGGGGGGGGAGATGTTTTACGTGGAAATGGATACGGTTAAGCGTCTCACGAGAACTTTTCCCATGGGAAAATGGATACGGCTAAACGTCTCACGAGGACGTTTCCCATGGGGAAATGGATACGGCTAAGCATCCCACAAGATGTCTTACGGGGAAATAGATACGGTTAAATGTCCCACGAGAATGTTTCCCATGAAGAAGTGGATACGGCTAAGCTTCCTACAAGATGTCTTACGGGAAAATGGATACGGGTAAGAATCCCACGAGGAAATATCATAAAGGGATGCGACCCTCCACAGATATACCTGCACACGAGTGGTTGATTAGCATAATTTCACGAAGTTAGCACACACATAACTGGCATCTATGCGCCGGTATATCAGCACATATGTACCTGATAAACAGGAAATCCATACTGCTCATGTGACGCTGAAACTTAACACCCGTGAGTAATCTTCGTTGAAAAAACGAATTTGCGAGATTTATTGAAAAAAATCATTAAAAACCATGATGCTACATTGGGTGACATGCGTTACTTAATGGCACGAAGAGCCAGTCAGTCCTTTCATTCTTATGAAAGTTTTAATCGCATTTTCCTTTAATGTGCGGAAAAAGATTACATGCATTTAAAGTACACTTTTGCACACGTGAGATCTTAGAGACTAAACTGTTACCACAATGCGCAAGTCGCTCTTGCATGTGCAATTTCTTTTCTCATTGCTTTCCTTCAAAGTTCGCAAAACATTTTACATTTTTCTACGAAATTTCAGCAAAATTTATGAAAACAATGAGGAGTCTCTTTCTTTTAAAGCAACGCAATGACAGTTAGAAAATTTTTACCAGATCAAAGGTGAGATTCAATTTCAGATATTTTTTTTTCCTTTTTTTTTTAAATTATGATCGGTGTAATATCAGTTAATTAGCTGTAAAGATTTTTTAAAAAAAAACGTTGGGTAATATCAGGTTGCCTGACCTCCAACGAGCAAAAGAGCGATTAATAGCTAACTGTAACGCCTACTCCTTAAAGCCAAGATCATCAGGTGTTAAGAATTATTGATGAAAAGGATAAGAGGGAGGTGAGAAGATGACTGCTACCCGAACACTGAATCATCTCCGGCCGAACTGGATCAAGCTGTTGGGTTGCAAGGAGGAGGGTGAAAAATACGTGTCTTCGTGACTCAAAAAAAATATGTTGCACTATTTAAGAAAGTAAAATATTATTTTCCTTAATGCCAGTCGTCCGTGATAAGCTGATAAGTTCCCAGATAGTGCTTTTGAGGAAGATAATTTCTGTTTGACCTAGGTAATTTCACCACAATCATCTTATGTATCCTTGTTAATCGGCAAAATTATTTTCACTTCGTGGGGCTCATCTGCGTTATCTCTAGAGAGAGAGAGAGAGAGAGAGAGAGTGAGAGAGGAATGTTAGGAGTACTTATAAAGAACTATATCTGTTTAATCTGAGAGCATATCCTTTTTTTCCTAACAAGCACGTGATATGCCATTTATGTTTTCAATAATTAAATAAATTCCAGGCAGCCTTGTAAGAATTAATGCTCATCGTACGAGGTCGGTAAAACCCCCACTCTATAATGGACTCTCTTTATAGCAATTTTCATGTATGTATTTCTGCTTTATGAGTGCACTTTTTTTAATCGCTCTGAGTGGAAAAATAGGCTAAGGCGTATTTCAAAAGCTTTTTAGCAGAAATTCTAAGAGTTGTTTTAGTACTGACAAAAAGTGAATTTCGTATCAGTTTACTTTATGTTTCATTTTAGTGAACGTTATGTAGTTTTAGCCAAATTACGAAATTTCAAGAAAAGAATGCCACCAATGCAATTCATTGCATTTTGTGCTTTCACATGAAGTGGCGATATCAAAAAATAAGTGCATATTGCAAAGGAATGTGACCGTTTGTAATTCTGTTAATCATGAAAGGCGACCATGCGTCATCATTTACCTACTCATCCACGAAAAACGAAAGAGAGAGGAAGAGACAGAAAGTCAGAGTGAGAGTGAGTGAGAGTAAGAGAGCGAGGGAGAGAGAGTGGGAGAGCTAGTGAGAGAGAGGGACAAAAAGGGAGAGTGAGAGAGAGAAAAAGAGAGGAGAGTGAGAGAGAGAGAATAAGAGAGTGAAAGAGAGACAGAAAGTGAGAGAGTGAGTGAGAGAGTGGAAGGGCTAGTGAGAGAGTGAGAGAGAGACAGAAAGGGAGAGTGAGAGAGTGACAGATAGTGAGAGTGAGAAAGGCAGACAGAAAGTGAGAGAGAAAAAAAGAGAACAGGAGAGTGATAGAGAGAAAAAGAGAGTGAGAGAGAATAAGACACTGAGAGAGACAGAAAGTGAGAATGAGACAGCGAGTGAGAGAGAGTGGAAAAGCTAGTGAGAAAGTTAGAAAGAGGCAGAAAAAGAGAGTTAGAGAGCGACAGATAGTGAGAGTGAGAAAGACAGACAAAAAGTGAGAGAGAGAGAGAGAGAGAGAGAGAGAGAGAGAGAGAGAGAGAGAGAATAGGATAGAACAGAAGAATAAAACAGATTTTTAAAACGCACGAACAGAAGCGAAGATGTGCACGATACAAAATTATACATCTCTTCTTCGTTCTTCAAAGGAATGATTAATTTCTGCTAAAGGAGTGTTCAGCTTGTCAGCGTTTTTTACTCAGGAAACAATGCGTCATTGTTGTTTCGAACAGTTATATGATCCTCCTTGTTCACCGTATTTGGCACCATCGGACTATTTCCAAATCTCGAAAAGAACTTGAAATGGCTGAAATTCGACAAAGATACTGCTTCGATGGATGCAGGGAACAAATGGTTTCAGTCAAAATCCTCTGAAATTTATTTGAGCGGATTACGAAAGAAAGTAGATCCAGCCAGAAAGTGTGTTGACTTAAGGAGAAACTATGTTGAAAAATAAATGGGTTTCTACAAAATTCCGGCATTTCTTCTACGAGAGGCTAGCAGTTTTTCAAATCCCCCTTTGTATTGTAGTGTTCCTTCCCATTAGCATAACATAGGAATGTATTAATGAAGTTGCCATGAAGTTAAGTTTTCTGATAAGTCCTCTTTCTCTTTCTGTTTTTTCTTATCTCAATTGTTAGTCCATAGCTCGTAAGATCTTATTTTATGTGAGGATTAACTAATTCGCTGCACCCGTCCCTTCTTATACACATGTCTACGCCCAATTCAATAAGTTCTAGGTATATATCAAATGAAGTTCTCCTCAGGTTCGTGACACGCCATTCTTAAGAACAGGTAATTATCATTTTTAATCGCTGCAGTAATAAATATGCAGAAGCATCATGATACACCATTTCTATTCAGGCGATGACGTCCAAAGCGCTTTCAAATCAGTAGTAGTCCAAATTTTCACCCGAATTCTGAACAAAATGAACTCTCGGCAACGAGTTGTAATGGTAGATTCCATGTGAAGAATTGTAATGTAGACAGATTCTGCGAATATATATATATATATATATATATATATATATATATATATATATATAACACAAACGGAATCGTAAGGGCTGATGCGCACGAGCTATTTTGCGGCATTAGAAGCTTGCCTTCGTAATTACGAAGTGAAAGAAACATCAGTTATGCATTCCAGAATTTGTCTTCGGCAATTATTGCCGTTTTTCAAAGGACAGAATGAAATCTGCCGACTAAATTAAGGACAAGAAAAAAAAAAAGTTATTTTATATGCATCACACAACAGTTTTATTCGGAAATTAGAGCCGTCAAAGTCCAGCTTGCTATGACTATCACTGTTATTATATTTCACATACCCAGGTGTGATAAATATAGGCAAAAATGTACGCATTATCGTAAACGTCAGGCAGAAGTATCAAAATGTACCTCCCAGCTATGTCATTACAGCGTCGTGCAGCTTTTGATTTTCTCTAATCCATGGGCAATTAGCAATTTCTAATTCTACCTCATCGAAGACACGTCCAGAGGCAATACGAGGATCCTGCATGAAGCTGACTATCATCACTTGACTTCGATCATCCGAAGAATGGGTGCTCTCGTTATTACTAATTGACAAACAAAGAGCTTGTGCTTCATTATACAGTTTTCCGCCATTCGAAAGAAAGAAAATGTCTGGGTTCAGGAAAATCCTCTAATAATTTTTTTCATCATTTTTTACACAATAATCAGATAGCTCCGAAGGTGCGTAATAAGTCTCATTATCTCGCTTCGTAGAGAAGCGCCTGGAGAAATGTCGCGGCTGATTAGCCAACCACACGCTGTCAATATGTCGTACGTCTTGAGAAGTGAAAATTATGCGACAAATTCTCGCATAACCGGTGGGAAAGTGCTTTTAGATTTATGACCACAGAAATTGCTTTCTTAAGTTAAAGAAAAAACTAGTTCCCTCTCTCTGTCTCTAAGTCAATGTCTGAAAAGCACTCCCAAGCAGAATAAAAACATTTGTGGTTTCACACATGATTATCTATGTCAACTTCCTTACATGGCATGTGTTCCAGTTAATTCACTTAGAATCCCCTCTCCATTTTGTATTCTTTTGAATGGGAAACATTAATGGGCATTCATTATGTATGCTGGAAGCAGTGACGTAACCAGAATTTGATTTCAAAGAGGGAGCCGGGATTCTATCTCACACGCTTAGCACTCTTAGCATATATGCAAGCACTATTTCACCCGTGCAAAAAAACTGTGACTGAGATTTTTATAACACGAATCCTAAAATACATATACATAACAATAATAAACTGTTGAATTATTAATGGGCAGTCTATAAGATAGTTCACCAATAACAAAATGTTCGTAATATTCCCATTCAACATTCCCGTGACAAAAGTCACTGGACACCTAGAAGAGAAGCACAACTAGCATTTATTGACATACATTAGTACAACTTTGTCCATCTTTGGCCTTAATGCGCGCACTGACCCTTCGAGACATGCTTTCGACAGGGTTTTGAAATACAGCGATAGGTATGCGCTTCATTCAGTACACAATGCTGCCGCTAGCTGTTGCTTAGTAGTAGGCCTTGGTTCCAAACTTCTTATGCGGCGCTCTAATTCATCCCATAGGTGCTTTACGGGATTAAGATTAGGGCTCTCTGCTGGCTAGTCCACACCCGATACGGAATTATCGTCAAACCACGCCGTAACAGTCCTTGCTTTATGGCTAAGTGCATTATCCTGCTGATACCAACAAGGCTCGGTTCCATAGTATTGCCACAGAGTTGATAAGGCATATTTGTCCAGAATATCGAGGTAGACGTGCTGGTTAACAGGTTTGCTCACGATAATCAATGGGCCAGGACCGTACCACGAAAAACACTTCCACGCGAGTACACTGCCAGCTTCCAAACTTGACCGTAGGAACAGTACACTGTGATAAATAGCGTTCCCCAGGCTGCCGTCATACCCACACACAACCATCAGACTGATGGATCGTGTATCTGGATTCATCAGTCCATAGAACCTGTTTCCATTGATCTATGGTCCACGATAAATGTTCTTTACACCATGCTAAACGACGACTAGCATTCTGAGTGGAGATGAAAGGCTTATGAGCAGCCGGACGACCACGGTAACCCATGGAATGAAGTTCTCTGTGAATGGTACGTGTACATACCGAGGTTCCAGCATTTTTTACTCACCTCTACACTGAGGTCTTGGGCAGTAGTCTGTCGATTAGCTGTAAGGACTCTCCTGAAGCTTCGACGTCCTCTATTACTGATTTTCTTTGGCGTGCCGGTACGTTTTGCTGCTTCACGCACGCTATGTGTCTTCCACTTATTCAGTACATCCAAAACAGTTGACTTGTGTATGTTTAAACGCCTCTCGGTTTCTCTGATGGACAACCCACTAATATAACACCCAACAATCTTTACTTTCTCAAAGTCAGTTCTATCCCGCCGCGACATTTTCACTCAACCTCACAATGCGCTATGATAGCGGTCAGTTGCAGGCTTATTTTCATACCGTTTGCAGCCGTACCGCGCATCTTAACAACGCAGTTGATCCGTTCATTTGCTTCTGAAGGGGTGTCTTGTGACTTTTGTCAATATAATGTAGGTTAATAGATTATAACCTGTCATATGACGGTCAGAGTACGTTAAAAATCATAAAATGTAAAAATTTAGGTAATTAAAAACATGTTAATTAAAGGTCATGAAAGACTTCTTGATATATAATTTTTGTATTATTGTCATTTAATTGCTCAAAAGATTTCCTTGCAGTTCATTGTGTTTGACAAAAACCTTCATGTGCTGTGGATTTCTTGATTTTGAGAGCGCAACATAGACTTGAGCTTCATCAAATTGAGCTGCTTCTCTTCGAATTACCTAACCAAAATATTCTTGTTCAATTGCTTCTCCCTGGAGATGGTTTGCTTGTGAGTGAGCATTTGCAACATGTCGAGCCTGAAGTTCTTCTGGAGTTTCTTGCTGTCGGTGAAATTTGCAGCACGTCGAGTCTGAAGTTCGTCTGGAATTTCTTGCTGTCGGTGAAATTTGCAGCACGTCGAGCCTGAAGTTCTTCTGGAGTTTCTTGCTGTCGGTGAAATTTGCAGCACGTCGAGCCTGAAGTTCTTCTGGAGTTTCTTGCTGTCGGTGAAATTTGCAGCACGTCGAGCCTGAAGTTCTTCTGGAGTTTCTTGCTGTCGTGAAATTTGCAACGCGTCGAGCCTGAAGTTCTTCTGGAGTTTCTTGCTGTCGGTGAAATTTGCAGCACGTCGAGCCTGAAGTTCTTCTAAAGTTTCTTGCTGCCGGTGAATTGCGTCTGAGAGAGAGAGAGAGCAGCTGCATTACGTCAAGCTTGTAGTTGTTTAGGAGTTTCTTGCTGTCGGCGTTTAGCATGCGCAAGACATATGCCTGTAATATGTCTGGCTTGTGTTTCTTCAAAGGTTTCATTTCGTCTGCGATTAGCTCTACCTTCGTTCAAGTTATGCAAAGTATTAGAAGATTGGTTTGCACGCCATCGCCGTTGTCGTTCTCTATTTAAGCGATGTTTTCTTTCAGCTTTACCTTTTTCCATTATTGTAGTACAAAGAAAGAAATCCACGGAACCAATATTTTTTTTAATTTCCGTCACAGTGAATCAAAACTGCGCCTACAGTTTCTTACAATTTTACTTGTTCCTTTTTATGAAATAAAATAACGCTGATTCCTTTTCAGGAATTCCTTTTTATGAAATAAAATAACGCTGATTCCTTTTCATGAATTCATTTTTATGAAATAAAATAACGCTGATTCCTTTTTATGAAATAAAATAACGCTGATTCTTTTTTATGAAATAACTCTGCAATGCGAAGAAAATTAAATAAAACTCTACATAACACCTACGTAACAGAACAAACGTCGCAGACAGTTATTCGAGCACGTGCTTGTTGTCACAGGTGAAGTCGTTTGTCTCACTAACTTTATTTTATTTTCCGCTATTTCTCCTTTATTTTATGTATCGTGTGATAGCGGTGATCTTAGTTCCGATTTCAGGCACCGGATAAAAGCAGATGGCGATGCAAGTACTGAATGACGTCAGAGCGTTCGGGACAGACGCAGCCTATTATATAGGTTTTATATATGTGTGTGTGTGTGTGTGTGTGTGCAAATTAAGTTCAGTTAAAATATATATATTAAAGTTCAATTCAATTCAGATATACATGGGTTGGGCAAAATAATGTGAGCACCTGGGGAATAGGTATAGGATTAGACCTTATTAAGCGTAGGAATAGGTCTTTAGTCTTTATTATTAAGGTGTTGAGCGACCATTTGCTTTTAATACAGCTTCCAACATTCTTCGAATAGATTCATATAGCTCATATATAGTTTCCTGTGGAATATTGTACCATTCGTCGATCAGAACATCGGCCAATTACATCAGAGATGTTGGAGGATGGAATCTGCTTCGCACTGTGCTCTCCAAAACCGCCCACTGTGGTTCGATGATATTCAAGTCAGGTGATTGAGCTCGTCATGGCAGATGAAGTTCATTTTGGTGCTCATCAAATCAAGACTGAAATGTTCTGGCTATGTGTATGGGTGCAATATCATCTTGAAAAAATAGTATCATTGTGGGGAAACAGCATTTGAATCAAAGGGTGCACCTACTCACCTAGAGTATCCAGGTACTTGTTGGCAGTAACTCGACCATTCAGGATAATGATGGAATCAGCCAAATACAGGGTAATTCAAAATGATTGCCCCGATTACGAATGACAATACATGGTTTATGAACATAGATACAGAGATCACATTTTTGCACAATAAATAAGGAAGTTTAGAATTTTGTTTCCATGCCTTACAAAGGTTTTATGTGACTCCCTGGGTCACGTGGACAACATCTAAACGGTAATCCATTTCACGCCATGCATTATGAAGCATGTCCGTAGTCACTGATGCCAGTGCAAGCTGAATACGCATCTTTCGTTCTTGCAGTGTTCTCGGCAAAGGTGGCGCATACACATGGTCTTTTACATACCCCCACAAAAAGAAGTCACAAGGAGTAAGGTCCGGAGACCTGGGTGGCCACTTGCAGAAAACCCTGTCGTCCTGTCCACAACGACCAATCCAACGGTTTGGAAAAATTAGCAAGACCATACATTTTCGGAAGAATTTTCGAAAGACCATAGCGTCACAGCAGTAGATTCCAATAAAATTTTAAACTGCATTCTTTCTTGTGTAGGGAAATCAGCTGTCTCTTTATCTTTGTAAACACGTTGTCATTTGTAATTGGGGCAATCACTTTGAATTACTCTGTACCAAGATATGGCATTCCAAATCTTCACAGATCCAGCTCTGTGTTTCAGAGTTATAACCAGACATTCTGAATTGTACGCTTCCTTGGGGGTTCTCCATACATAAACCCCACCTACTGTTGAAAATGATGTAAATGAGTACTCATCGTACTTTATCACATGTTTCTAGTCATCAGCTGCCCAGGTTTTATGCTCATGATACTATCTTTTTCGCATTGTGGTATTGGCTTCAGTGATTAAAGGTTTAGCAATTGCAGCTCTTCTATGAATGCTGCCTCTGTGTAGTTCTCAAGTTCTCTGAGGATTGTTTTTGTGGAAAAAAGAGTCTTCCAGGTGGATATTGAGTCCTGCTGTAACTTTTGCTAGGTAATTCTGCGTTGTTTGGAAACAGTCCTTGTTACTGTTCGTCGGTCCCTCTCGTTCAGTTTCGGTTTTCGCCCACTACTCTTCTTTGCGGATAAAGTCTCTGCATGCTTTGTGTGGGCAGTCATAACCGTGAAGGCTATTGCTCTTGAAATACCAAACAATTTGGTTGTTATGGTTACAGACTCTCCTGCTGAACGGGCTCCCACTATTTGTTCGCTTTGGAAGTCTGATAGATCCACTCATTTCACCATTACTGAACACAACTCGTACTACACTGGCATACAACTTAGAGATTATACGCACAAAAAAAAAAGAAATACACAAAAGATAATCAGAACGGTAAGGGACCTGTACAATTTTGAGTCCCCTGGTTCGTTTCTGCTGACATGTCCCCCAGTGCATTCCTTAAGTCTTTAATTACTACACGTCATTAATCCACCAATATTTGTGAATCCATTAATATTTGGTGAGTAAAAATGCTAGAACCTCGGTATGTACGCGTACCATTCGCAGAGAACTTCATTCCATGGGTTACCGTGGTCGTGCAGCTGCTCATAAGCCTTTCATCTCCACTCGGAATGCTACTCGTCGTTTAGCATGGTATAAAGAACATTTATCGTGGACTGTAGATCAATGGAAACGGGTTCTATGGACTGATGAATCCAGATACACGATCCATCATTCTGATGACCGTGTGTGAATATGGCGGCCGCCGGGGGAACGCTTTGGAGCTGGCAGTGAACTCGTCTGAGGGTGTTTTCCGTAGTATGGTCTCGGCCCATTAGTTATCGTAGACAAACCTGTTAACCAGCACGTCTACCTCGATATTCTGGACAATTATGCCCTACCAACTCTGTGGCAATACTATGGAACTGGGCCTTGTTGGTACCAGCAGAATAATGCACCGAGCCATAAAGCAAGGACTGTTACGACGTGGTTTGAAGATAATTCCGTATTGTGTGTGGACTGGCCAGCGCAGAGCCCGGGTCTTAAACCCACAGAGCACCTATGGGATGAATTAGAGCGCCGCATAAGAAGTTTGGAACCAAAGTCTACTGCTAAGGAACAATTAGCGGCAGCATTATGTACATACTGAATGGAAGTGCATACCTATCGCTTTTCTTTATTATTTATTGTGATATTTTCGTGTGCTTCGCTATTATTAAGTTGGTTTGACATTACTTTTGTTTTATCAATATTGGTTTTTTAATCCAATTTCGTTTGGTAAATCTGTTAGTTCTTCTATCATTTCTTTTAATTCTTTGCCTTTCTTTGCCCTTTAAAATAGCAATATTAAATTCATCTGATTGACAGGGCTGACCGTACCATTCACGATTAAATTTTCACACCTATAATTAAAAGCGATAATGAACTTGCTGATCCCCGTTTGTCCAGAGAAAAACACCCTTTTTGAAATAATGGAGATGTAAGAAATTGAATGGGTAAATTCTTCTTGTGAAACTTTGATACTTTTCTTGCTGCAAATTACAAACATCGTCTATAATGCATGTGACGTACTACAGAGGTAAAGCACGTGTCAAGACGACAATGCATCCCGTCCGTGTAGCTTAGTTGGGAGAGCAAATTACTCCGGAGTGAGGGGGCGCGCTTTCGATCTCCGTCACTGAAAAATTTGTGTTTTCACATACAGCGCCTTGGGGGGAAAATTCCGTGGTTTTTTTTTCTGTTACCATCACTATGTGTTGTACTGCCTAAAATAGATTTGTTACAAAGAAACACAACAGAGAACAAGACGACGAATTACTCAGAAAAATTCGGAACATGTAGATTCAGGCAAAAAAAATAAAGTTACTAAAGTTAGTCACCGTATATGAACAGCTGTTTAAGAGTGTGAATCTTCCTGTGTGAATAGAGCAGGGATTGACTTTGCGTAGTGGTGCTCAATGGTGGGGCTGTGACGTATACTGGTTTTATTCCTTTTTTTTTTTTTTTTTTTAACTTTTTTTTTTGCCTTCCACATATGCAAATGTTAATAGCTTCTTTTTATGTTTTCCTACTGAACGTTACACGTTACGTTTGAACTCCTGTAAGTAATTCTTATTCTGGCAGTCTGTAAAAGGGCTTTTTTTGTGCTGGTTTAATCCCCGTTCGGGTTCAATACTTAAGCCTAATTGCAGCTCGTTGTGAAAGTAATAAAGAAAGCATATGACGAAGAAAGTACGAGTACTAAAAGGCAGTGGCAGTATATAATCGGTTTTTTATTACTATCTAATTCTCGTACTGGAATTCGTTTTACTAGTGAATTAATTATGGTTACTTTACTTCCCACTTGTCATCAGCACGTTCTACTTAAATTCTCTTCTATTTCATTTCCTTATCATTCAGGCTTCCGTGTTCGGAAGCCATCTCCCTCCTAACCTCTCTCCCCTCTTGCCTCAAAAAACCCTCTGTCTTAAACCTCCCTGTGTGTCTTACTCCTTTCTTTGCCTGACCCCTCTTCTCTTCCTCTGTCTCGACTTCAAACTTAGGAAACAGCTTCCTCGGCTCCAAGAGCAATAAAATTATTTAGCCCTGTGGATGCTTTTTTGGATCACTATATACAGGGAAAGTGTTTGGTAAGATTTTTATTGAAAAAGTACGGAGTCTTACATCAGAGAAAGTGTGGGATGTTCAGAGTGCCTGTTAAAGGCTGCACTAACTAAATTTTTGCTTTATGCACGTTGGTTGAAAAGTATCTGGTTGTCGGTAAGAAAGTTTTTGCTGCCTTCATAGGTTTAGAGAAAGCTTACGACCGAGTGAATAGGACACTTTTGTGGAAGGTATTGAATGAATATGGTGTTACTGGGAATCTACTTACTAGTGTAAAAGACATGTATGCTGGTAGTAGAGCTTGTGCACGAGTGAATGGTGTTTTATCAAAAGGGTTTTCTCTTGGTGCAGGAGTCAGACAAGATTGTATAATGTCACCATGGCTGTTTAATATATTTCTGGATGCGTGCATGCGCGATGCCAAAATAGATAATCCTGGTTTATGTCTGGGTGACATCGGTGTGTGCAGATTGCTGTATGCTGATGACACTGTCCTGTTGGCAGAGAGCAAAAGTGAGTTTCAGAGTATTGTTGTGTCAGATGTACGAGTTTGCATGAAATTCAAACTGAGTATAAATAAGGGAAAAACCAAAGGTATGGTCTTTGATAGAGGAACTGGTAGCACGGAATGTAATGTAAGTCTAAATGGCACTGTGATTGACCAGGTAAGTGAGTTTGTGTATTTAGGAAGCATGTTTGACAGAGAGAACAAATTGGAGGTTCACTGTAAACCGCCACAAAGGAAAGCTGCCACACAGGAAAACTGCCACACCGGAAGATTGCCACACAGGAAAACTGCCACACCGGAAGATTGCCACACAGGAAAACTGCCACACGCTTTTCATTAAGGGGCCGGGCACAGATTGCTATTCCTTCGAGGAACACTTTGTATGTGTGGCAGTTTTCTGGTGTGGCAGTTTTCCAAGTTTCCGAATTATGTGTGGCAGCTTCCCAAGGTGCTTAACGATGGGTTTGTTTGTCTGAATTTTCATGTTGGTTCATACTTACGGCAACTGGCCGCAGAAGTTCGAGTGGGGAGGGGGTATGTAAAGATTGCCCTTTCTTGGCCTATATTGAGAATTGATTTGGGAACTTCAAACAAACTTCGAGAAAACGTTCTATTTAAGCGCCAAGCGTTCAGGAAAGAACAATAAGGTGGGATTTTTTAATAACGCTGCACTTTTACTTAGGCACTAAATATTTACATTAGATGCCAAATTTGTAATATTTTTCTTTTACTTAATTAATTCATAGGCCCTACACCTCGGCCTTTTTAACAGCTCTTAATTCGCCGACTTTATATTCATAACGCTTACGTATCAAATCAAGTCAATAGCATTGCTCTTTTACTTAGGCACTAAATAGTCATAGGCCACAGGCATAGGCCTTTTTAACAGGTTTTATTCTACCAGTGTCATATTCACAACGTTTACACATCAAATCAAGTTAATAATATTGCGCTTTTATTTAGGCACGGAATATTTATTCACAGGCCCTAGGCCTAGTCTCAGACCCTTTTACCAGTTTTATTCTACCAATGCCATATTCACAACGTTTACACCGGAAATCATGTTAATAATATTGGGCGTTTTTTCAGGCACGAAATATTAATTCATATGCCCTAGGCCTAGGCCTTTTCAATAGTTTTTTTACTTTATCAATGCCATATTCACAACGTTTACACAAAAAAAAATGTAATAATATTGCTCTTATACTTAGGCACGAAATATTTGTTCATAAGCCCTAGGTCTGGGCCTATGGATTAATATTTCGTGCCCAAGTGAAAGCGTAATATTATTAAATTGATTTGTTGTGTAAACGTAGTGAATATGGTATTGATAGAGTCAAAACTATTAAAAAGGCCTATGGCCTATGAATTTATATTTCGTGCCTCAATAAACGCCCAATATTATTAACATGATTCGCTGTGTAAACGTTGTGAATATGACATTGGTAAAATAAAAACTGTTAAAAAGGCCTAGGCCTAGGCCTAGGGACTATGAATTAATATTTCCTGCCTAAGTAAAAGCGCAATATTATTACATTTATTTGTTGTGTAAATGTTGTGAATATGGCAGTGATAAAGTAAAAACTATTAAAAAGGCTTAGGCCTAAGCCTAGGGCCTATGAATTAATATTTCGTGCCTAAGAAAATGCCGAATATTATTAACTTGATTTTCTGTTAAACGTTGTGAATATGGCATTGGTAGAATAAAAACTGATAAAAGGGCCTAAACCTAGGCCTGGAGCCTGTGAATAAATTTTTCGTGCCTAAATAAAAGCGCAATATTATTAACTTGATTTGGTGTGTAAACGTTATGAATATGACACTGGTAGAATAAAACCTGTTAAAAAGGCCCTATGTCTGTGGCCTATTATGACTATTTAATGCCAAAGTAAAAGAGCAACGATATTGACTTGATTTGATACGTAAGCGTTATGAATATAAAGTCGGCGAATTAAAAGCTGTTAAAAAGGCCGAGGTGCAGGGCCTATGAATTAATTAGGTAAAAGAAAAATACTACAAATTTGGCATCTAATGTAAATATTTAGTGCCTAAGTAAAAGTGCAGCGTTATTAAAAAATTCCCACCTTTTGGAAGGAGCTCTTTTGTTTTTTCAGACAAACAAAAGAGCTCCTTCCCATCGTTAGGCACCTTGGGAAACTGCCACACATTCAAAGTGTTCCTCGGAGGAATAGCAATTTGTGCACGGCCCCTTAATGAAAATCGTGTGGCAGTTTGCCTGTGTGGCAGTATTCCTGTGTGGCGGTTTTCCGATGTGTGGCAGTTTTCTAAGTTGCTGAAAAATGTGTGGCAGTTTTCCTGTGTGGCAGTCTTCCTCCAACCCAAATTGGATGGTGAAATTAGTAGGCGAGTGAATTCTTCATTGAAAGTCATAGCCGCTCTCGGAGGTTTTCACAGGAATGATGGGTTCTCTACAGGGTCTAGTATGGCTGTGTATGAAAGTGTAATTGTTCCTTCTCTGATGCATAGCAGAGAAACCTGGGTACTACAGAAGAAACATAGAAGTCGTTTGTGTGCTGGACGACAGTCGTTGTTTACTTCGTGCTCGTATTTTGCTCCGTTTGTGATAATTTCCGAGTCTACAGCTCCTAATTTTGTGTGTGCAGCGTGTGTGAAGGTGCCGTCCAACTTCTGATCCATTTACCAGGTCGGTAAGTGCCCTTTCTGTGCTGCATTCCTCATTTTCCTGCTTTGGTCGAGTTGGCCAAAGCTCGTAATCTTATCGCCATTGCAGATGGCGACTTCCGGGGTAGCGGGGCTTCTAACCTCACTTCCGGAAGTGACTCTTTATCCCTATCAGCTGCTCAGCAGCTATCCGCCAATGGAGGGCTTCCTTTGATAAGCCCCTCCTCTCCGCAGCGTGACAAAGTTGCCTTGCCCATGGAGCCATCTCCTTCCCATCTGACGAAGAGTGGTGAACCATTGCCTTCTCCTGTGCCTTCTGACGACGCCATGGACGTCACACTTCCGCGTCATCACAACGCGCGCCAGGTGTGACGTATGCAGCCGTCACCTCAGGTGCGTCAACTTCTTCTTCTTCTCACCAGCCCCCTTCTTCAAAGTGCCCTTATCAGATGACGTATGGTACAGACCAGATCTACGTGGATGTTCCGACTACTTGCCCTCTAGGTCAGCTTTTTCTTGACAAAATCGGGCTGGGTGTATTTTTCCGCAGCCTCCCCAACACAAAGCTGACAGCGTACAGCGCTGCCCTTCGACAAATTGTTCCAAAAGAGCCTGTTACTCACGTGGGTAGAAGAACCAGTCAAGTAATTGCTTATCTTGCGACCCCAGCCTTCGCTCTTCGAGTTCTGACCGAAGGCATTTCCATCGGCGATCGCCATCTCCTTGCGACCCCACTCACACAAGCACCTACTACAGTCAGTTTCGCCCCTGTTCCTCCGGAAGTATCCGTCGACCTATTGTTCTCCGTCGCTCAGAATTATGGACGTACTGTCGGATTGGTCATCACGTACTCCTCCTTTCCGGGAGTTCCTGAGGACCGTTATCTCTTAGGATTTCGCCGTAACGTACGTGTGATCTTTCCCTCGGAGGAAGCCATGTTACGTGTTCCATCGGTACTCAATGTACGCTGTGATACTCATATTAGGCACATTGACATCACTGTGGGCACCCTTTGTTCGGTTTGTAAGAGCACTGGTCACCCTAGTGCGCTATGCCCTCATCGGGCAGCTACTGCCTTCAATTCTTCAGTTCAGCCTACTGAACGGTCAACTGGACCATCGGCATCTTCATCTGCTGCCTCTGACCAGCGGCAGTCGAGTTATTCCGAAAGTCTGCTAAAAACCGTTGGTCAACGCGTGACTTCGTCGCAACCTTCCACTTCCAACTCAGATTCTATACTCCAAACATGCCGACAGCAGGAGAATTCTTCGACCGGAGACCAGTTGAACTCTCCTCTGCTTTCTACATTTACTCCACAGCACCCTTCAGAGCCCGATAATGGGGTTGATGCGCCTGATGCCTTCACAGTGCCAGACAATCCTGCCTTTAGTCCCGAGCAACAGAGTGTACGCTCGAAGCGTCGTCGGACGACTCGACGTCGCAATAAGAAGACATGCACATCTCCCACCTTTCAAGGAGGACGTGATCGCTCGGAAAGTCGTTCACTCGCATCTGACGCTTCTAGCATCTCCATCTCCGACTCTGACAACAGCACACTGGTCCTAATTACTCTAGAGGATTTCATACAGCGATTGGAAGATTCCTCACTACCACAGACACCGATTTCTGGTGCGGAGTTAAACTCCTATCTCATCGGTCCTCGTAGTAAAACCATGTCTCATGATTTTCTCCAATCCTATCTCACGGAGCTTGCAGCAACTATGACGCAAGTGGCGGTTGTTCGATCTCACCTCCAAGCCTTACCATCCACATCGTTCGGCGGAAGCGGTTGTCTCAAGAAAGTCTGCGATCGTCTCTCTCGGCTCCAACGAGCAGCTGACAAGCTCCTTGAACCGCCGTCGGACATTTCTGTTCAAGATAAATACAGTGAACTATAGAGGGTTTGGGTCCCTTCTGGCCAACACGCTTGCTCGTGAGGATCTCCATCACCTCACAGCAGACATTCTTCTGCTCCAAGAGACAAATTGCCTGTCTACAACGCCCTTCAATCGATGGCGTACGTGGAACTATCAGTTCCACCACGATTTCCGACACTCCACAATCGGCGGTCTAGCCATCGGCATCCGCACTCAGTTCCGTCAAGTTCTATCTTCAGTAACGGTGCAGATTCTCTGCCGTGACTTGCTTCAGCGCCTTACCTTTGTTCTGGACGAGCGTCGTTATGTCGTTTTCAACATCTACGTTCCGTGCACACCTCAACATCACACCCTCCTTTTCATGGCGCTCCGTTCAGCTCTTCAGTCAACGTTGCCATCGGATCACGTGTTGATCGGCGGCGATTTTAATTGCACGCTTGACCCTGATCTTGATCGTGCTCCAATTCATAAGGAGACTCGCTTACGCCTTGTGGAGCAATTTCACTCCCTCATCACGGAGTTTGATCTTCGGGACGTCTTTCGTCAAATTTATCCTACAACGGTTTCCCATACGTGGAGGTCCTCAGCTCCCACCTCGTCATCTTCCGCTAGACTTGACCGTTTCTACGCAACCACTGCCCTTCTACCCGTGGTCACAGACTGTCAGCATCTACCCACCGCCTCTTCTGACCATTGTGCCTTTGTGGCCACCTTCACCTCTTCTTTCCGTCAACGCTCCGAGTTTCACTCCTGGACATTAGATACCTCTCTCCTGGATGACCAGGCTTTGTGTTCGAACGTCCGAATCTCCTTCACTCTTATCACCCTGGACTGTCCACTGCTTCCTGTGCACTAAGTTACTGGCTGGATGTCAAGTCACACCTGCTCCACTTTCTCAAGAGCCACTCGTTCACAGTTGCCAATCTGCGCACCATGGAAGAACGTAATCTCCGACAAGTTCTCGCCCAGCTTGGAGCCTCTCACCCCCTCTATCCAGCATATTTGGTAGACCTCCGTGCTCTTCTAGAACCTCGAGCCCGGCAGGCCATTTTACGACTTCGTCTCCAGCACTTGTCTCCCGAAAACTGCTCTTTTGAGTTCTTGTCTTCGTTAGAGGATCAGCGCCGTTCTTCTCATCAACTCCGTGTGCTGCGTCTGCCTGAAGGTCATGTGCCTTCGGACCCAGATGTGCTTTGCTCCCATGTTCATCAATACTTCTCCGACAAGTACAGTGATACCCCTCCACCTTCTGCTTCTGCGTGTAATACTTTACTTTCTTCTCTCCCTCAAGTCCCCTCTCACCTCTCCGCTTCTCTTCTGCAGCCTATCTCTCCATCTGAACTTAGGACTGTACTTTCCTCTCTCAATCCCCGAGCCGTCCCTGGTCCTGACGACCCCCTCTATCATTTTATCTTATCTTTTTACCTTCTCTCCTTCCTTTCCTTCTCGCTGCTTACTCTTCTGCCTTTGCATCTATCTCCCTTCCGAGGGGTTTCACTGTTGCTCACATGGTACTTTTCCCTAAGAAGGGTGACCTCCTTGACCTGGGGAACTGGCGTCCGATTTCACTAATAAATCTTGATTACAAACTGTTCACTAAAATTCTCTCTCGCCGCCTAAATCAAGTTCTCCCGTATCTTCTCTCTTCCGACCTGTCCTACACGGTACCTGGTCGTTCTATCGCTACTAACCTTCACCTCCTTCGGGATCTTCTGTATCTTGCCGGGACTAATTCTGAATCTCTTGCCCTACTAAATTTAGACCAACGTGCAGCTTTTGATAATATCTCCCATTCATTTCTCTCAACTACTTTACACACTTTTGGCTTTCCTTCTGTCTTCGTTACCACTATTCTTGCTCTCTATCGCGACGCCGTCTTTCAGGTCAAGACAGCCGCCTTTTTTACAGCACCCATTTCTTTCCGTCGTGGAATACTACAGGGGTGTCCACTTTCTGGGCAATTATTCGCTCTGGCGTTTGAGCCTTTCCTACACACAGTACATCGTGCATTTCTTGCAGCTCTTCCTCCTCCCACAGCAAGCACCAGGCACTTCTCTATAACCTACTACGCCTACGCCGACGATGCGACTTTCTGCGTTCAGACGGAATCGCAATTTAATACCCTCGCTCATGTATATGCACTCTACTCTTCTTGCTCCTCAGCGATGCTCAACACTACCAAGAGTGCCGGCCTGTGGTGTGGTGCCTGGGAGTCCAGGACGGACTTCCCTTTGGGTGCCTCCTGGACTGCGTGTTCTCAGAAATTTCTTGGTGTACACCTGGGAGCTCCCATAGCTGCCCGAAACAACACGTGGGCTGCTCTTCGTAATCGCCTTGCTCGATCGGCTGCCTTCTGGCGGAAAGCTCAGTTCAGTGCCTCTTACGTCACCCGGGCACGCCTTGCTCGTACATATCTTCTGTCTCCTTGTCTTCATGTGTGGGCAGCTGCTCGCATGCCAGCTTACTATCTTGCTGAAGTCACACGGATCATTTCTACTATGATCTGGTCAGCTCATCATTGGATACAAGTCTCAACTCTAAGTCGTCCGATCTCCACTGGTGGTATTGCGCTCCTGGATGTCCGCCAGTTCTTCAAATCACACCGGATAGTATCCCTTCTGCGTCTACTCTGCGAACCAAGATCCGCAGCCTCTCTTCTCCGAGACGTGATGATTTCTCCCCGGAACCCTCGCTTCAAATTCACAACTTTTCTACTGATGGATCACTTTTCTCTCCTCCGCTCCCGTCTTTCCCCCGTTTATTCAGAGGCGCTTTCCTTTCTTCGCTCTCTGCCACTACTCCGTGCCCCACCCGCTACCACCTCAGAACTTCTAACTGAACCCCTCTTCCTTTCCTCCATCCTCCTAACGCACCGTATTTCACTGACCTTTCCTGGCTCCCCGCTGGGTTCGTATCCGTCCGAGACTTACTTTCCTCCGATCTAACATGGAAACCCTTTTCCGACCTCTCTCCTTTCCTTCCACGCACCTCTGCCTCTCTTGCACTCTACGATTCTCTGCGCTCCTCGATCATTACTCTTTTTCCTGCTCTCGCTTCTCCGTCTGGCCTCTTTCTCGTTTCTTCTGCCTCTCTTCCCCTTCCTTTTTTCTTCCTGTTCGTGGCTCTTTTCATCCGATCTCCAGTTTCACTGTCCGTATTCTCTATCGTTTTCTCCTTCTGGATCCATCGCCACCCGCACCCCAGCTCATTTCAGGAGTGCCACCCGCCGCTCTTCCGAGTGTGTGGTCGGCAACAGCTTCACCCATCTCGACACCAGATGAAAGGAATATTCACTGGCTCTTCCTTCACCGCCGCCTGTCAGTGCCGGCCACGTTATTTCGGATGACGCTGGCAGCCGCACCCACCTGCATCTTCTGTTCTGAGCATGCTGATGTTCTACACATCTACCAGTACTGCCCGACGATCCTTCCTTTACTACACCTAGCCTTTACCGTTGCCAAGTGTCTCTGTGCTAAAGAGCTGCCTTTTTCTTCATACAGTACGTTGCTGGTTTCTTGTTCGCCACTGGTGCCTTTATCTGAGCCATGCGCATACATCTTTGTTCTCGCAAAGCATGTGATTTACTGCTTCTATCTGCAACTCCGTCATACCTCTAATGCGTCTACGCTCCTTCAAGCAGGAGATACCCTCTGTGCGCAATTCCGCAACCGGCTGACTTCCAGGCTACGATTGGCGTTTACCGCAGCCAGGGCCACTGACCAGAGTCTGCAGTTCCTGAGTGTATGGTCACCATTACATCGCTGGTTTTCCGGGCCTTCTGCAGACCTACATCTTCTGATTTGACTTGCATCCTCTACGTCGGGATCTTCCCCGCTTTGATCTTTGTGATGAACCCTAGACTGGCCCACCGTATCCGGAGAGTGTCTCCCTAAGCTTGTCAGACTTAGTTCTTCTGTACATTCTTCTTATTACCATCTCCAGTTTATCTTTTTACTGTTAGTGTTTGCAGGTTATTCACGTGCACTTACTTTGTGGTGTCCTCTTCTGAACAAGTGATTTTTGTAGTGATTTTTTTCTGTGTGCCTTATATTGTACCTGTGTATTCAATGTTTTTATTTCGTCATATATATCTTCTGCTCATTAGTTCGTCATATTGCTCATATAAATTGTACATACACATCTTGTATATATTTCGCTGTTCATTCTGTACATATACATATTCCTTGGTACTGTGTATGCTCCGTTTTGGAGCCGTCCTACAAGCTCATTCTTTACTGTCTGCATCTTACATATCTCAGTCATGCACTTTTTGTACACATCTGTATATAGTACACATTTCAATTGCATCATTATGTTCTGCGTCATTTGTATTTATATTTTCATTGCATTGTATGTATATCTCACTTGCTGCACATAGTTCGTTCCCTGTTCCTATATGGCTTCACGCACATCTGTATATACTTCGCCTAAATTGAACATTTATTCAGTCTCACGTATATCTTTTCCATTATCACACCCTGCACTGTTGCACTTATGTTGTATCATCGCTCCTCTATCTCACTAGCACTTGTATTATATATATACACCTCTCATACTGTAAATAGCGCACTTCTTGAATACATACTCGGTAATTTTGTTTTGTAGTCCGCTCATCTATTTCACTTGCATTGTATATACCCCTTGCATAATGTAAATTGCACACACTTTGTATATATCTGACTCCTGTTATTATTATTTCAGGCATTGTAAAGGCACATGCCGCCTACCGCCTTCGTTCCCTGTAAATTTCGCTCAGAATAAAACATTTTGAAAGTTTGTGTGCTGGAGAACGCGGTCTGATTGTGTGAGAAATGAAGATGTGTTGCAGTTGTGTGATGTGAAGCAAAATGTTGTTAGCAAGGTGGAGACCAATATGCTTCGGTGGTTTGGATATGTTGAAAGAATGAGTGATGAGATGCTTACTAAGAAGATCTTTTTAGCCCAAGTGGCAGGAAGGAAAGGCAGAGGAAGGCCAAGGAAGACATGGGTGGATCAGATTCAGGAGTGTCTGCATGAGAAAATGATTATGAGTATGAAGTATTAAAGATCTTGTGTACGGCGTGTAATGGATATCAGTGAAGCCCGAGTAGTATGTCAAGATCGCTGTAAATGGAGAAGTTTGACACGACAACAGTAAGTAAAAATATCTGGTAGTTTGTATTTCTTTTTGAGCTGACCTCTGAATCTCAGAGAACAGCTTAGTGATATGTATATATGTATATAAGTGACGAGTTCAGGGCAACTCGGCACAGGACAACTGGGCACATTCACTTTTGGAGCCATGAAATTGTTCTGCGTAAAAAATTATAGTGCTCCTATATTTCTTCCTACTTGAGTAAGTGGTGTGAACAAAAAATTATAGTGTTCCTATATTTCTTCCTACTTGAGTAAGTGGTGTGCACAAAACATTTTCCTCCATATCTCATTGCCATTGATAAATTAAGAAATATTTACGATTTTCTGTCTGAAAGACGGAGCGAGCATCTGGGCACACGAACAACTGGGCACCGGACATCTGGGCACATGGACAACTGGTCACAAATGTTTAAGGGGCCGTATAAAAATTGCCGTCTCTTGGCACTACAATGAAAATTGAGTCGAGAAAATGTTCACCGTAAGGGAAGTGACACTTATACTTGAATTTGGGGAAACAAAAGTACATTCATAAATACAAAAATAATTACACAGCCCATTTCTTAAACCTACGGCTTTCAACGAAACAAAGCAATTACAGCAGAACTCATACTATGTTCGGAAAAGGACGACAAGGTGACATTTTTTAATAACTTTACACTTTTACTTGGGCACTAAATATTTACATAGCATGTCATGGTATAATTATTCTTTTACTTCTTAGGCACTAAATATTAATTACTATGCCTCAACCGTGCGCCCTTTTGACATTTTTTTTTTCTACCGAAGTTCGGCGATAGTTTACTAAAATGTTCGGCGATAGTTTAATAAAATATACTGTTGAGTAACAATGAAATTAACTATTGTTGCGTCACTTCATGAGACAGCATGCGTTACGATCATATTATAACAATGGTTTTGACTACTTCCGTTACCCATTTTCGTTACATCGAAATTTTTTACTTGGGATTTACTACCGTCGCAAAAAGCCAAGAGAGATGTATGCTTGGTGTAAGCAAGAAGTATTGGAAAAGGAACTCGTGAAACAGGAAAATGACAAGAACTGATGACAATCAAGATTAAAGTAAAACCCTCAAGTGGAAACAGGGTAGCCGCCCCGGTGGCGCAGTGGTCTAAGGCGTTAGCCTCTGATCATTCGTCGGAAGGGGTCCGGGTTCGAATCCCGGTCAGGCATGGATGTTGTGTTTGTCTTACGGCACTGGCTCTCTCCCTTCCCTGGAACCAGTGACTCTAAATTAGGGACGGGCGACTGCTTATAGCCCATTGAGTTGCTCACGGTGGTCGTTAAACCTAAAAAAAAAAAAAAAAAAAAAAAAAAAAAACCAGGGTGGGTGTTTAGCTAGGATGTAGGTAAAAATACCCCCTGGAGAAAATACCCCCGGAGAAAATACCCCTGAAAACTGAAAAGCGGAAAAAATGCCCCCGGAAGAAATACCCCCAGAACAAACGGTTCACTGTAAACTGCCACACAGGAACACTAATGTGTGGCAGTGTTCCGGTGTGGCAATTTACCGGCAGGCCTGCCACACATCTTTCAGCAACTTGGCTACAAAAGTTGAAGGGGGGGGGTTGTCTATAAAGATTGCCGTTTCTGGGCCTACATTGAGAACTGAATTGGGAACTCCAAACGAATTTCGCGAAAAAAACGTTCCATGTAAGCCAAGCGACAATTGTACTTTAATTTGAAGAAACAAATTGCCGAGGTACAAATGGTGGGTGAGGGTGCTCTACTCTGAACTTCCGTAATATTATTTTCTGGGCCGCTGGAGTCTGCCAGTGTATCCAGGAAGTTCCCCTTGAAGTGTCCGCGAGGTCCATGAGCTGGGAGGGCGCTTTTCCCCAAAATGTTAAAACGGACGTAGAGCTGTAAACATTAGTACCATGCTTTATATAATGATTCTGTTCACGACCACGAATTTTCAGGAGGGTGGGGAACCCCACCCCAGTTTCTAAGAGCTATTCAGGGGTAATATCGAGGATACACTGAGAGCATCTACTGGTCCAGAATATAAAATTACGGAAGTTGGGGTAGAGCCGTCCAAACCAAGCACCTCGTATCCCTTTCACAGGCTTCACTAAATTTTTGGGGGAGGGGGAAGGGCATACATAGTTTGCCATTAAACACAACATGAAGCATAGAAATTGCGAGCAAATCCCGTACATTGAACACTTGTCTGCGCTCTTAGAAACTTGGGGGAGGGTGAATTCACCCCACCCTCCTAAAATTTCGTGGTCTTGTACAGAATCATTATGTAAAGCATGGTTCTAATGTTTACAGCTCTACGTCCATTTGAACATGTTGGGGGACCCCCTCACCCCCAAGCTCACGGACCTCGCGGGCGCTTCAAGAGGAACAGCCTGGATACACTGACAGACTCCAGCGGCCCAGAATTTAATATTACGAAAGCTGGGGGTTAACCCCCCCCCCATCCCCATCACCACCACCAAGTGTACCTCGGATCCTCGGCAGTAGAGGGAAATGACCGATCCGAGCTTAAAGTGGAGCCCATAGACTTAACATTAGGCTCCTTCTGGAGCAGGTGGAGCCAGCTGGAGCAAGCTGCAGCCGAGCAAACGGAGGGGGCGTGTTCAGTAGCAGCCTCCAATTCCCCGCTGCAATTTTTCCCCCTCGACCGAAGTGTGTGCTTATCTCCGAAGATAGTAGTATTTATTGGACTTTGTCGAATTTTGGGGGAAATCAATGAAGGTTTATTCCTTTTTTTTTTAATTTAATGAAGGTTTATTCATTATTTATTTTCCCCTCTCTCGACCCCATCCCCTTAGGTTATTGTTATGTAAAACGTTTTTTCCCTCGTAATTTGTTGATGTTTTTTTTTCAATTAATTTTCATGAATTCCTCATGTGTCTTCCCTAATGAAAATTATGTAGGGTAAGTATTAATTAATCATTTCCCTTTTTTTCTCGAATAATACGGTCATGTCCTCATCTCAAGAAATGTTATTATGATATCTTATTTTTGTTCATAAATGTTTGATTTTGAGGGATGGCAACGCCCGAGTGGGAAAGGGGTTGGATATAGGGGGATGGCAACTCAATGTGTTGCTCCCTAGCGGTGCTTCTTGGAACTTTCGATTGATCTTTGATTTTGAGGATGGCAACGCCCGAGTGGAAAAGGGGTTGGATATAGGGGGATGGCAACTCGATGTGTTGCCCCTAGCGGTGCTTCTTGGAACTTTCGATTGATCTTTGATTTTGAGGGATGGCAACGCCCGAGTGGGAAAGGGGTTGGATATAGGGGGATGTCAACTCGATGTGCTGCTCCCTAGCGGTGCTTCTTGGAACTTTCGATTGATCTTTGATTTTGAGGGATGGCAACGCCCGAGTGGGAAAGGGTTGATATAGGGGGATGTCAACTCGATGTGCTGCTCCCTAGCGGTGCTTCTTGGAACTTTCGATTGATCTTTGATTTTGAGGGATGGCAACGCTCGAGTGGGAAAGGGGTTGGATATAGGGGGATGCCAACTCGATGTACTACCCCCTAGCGATGCTTCTTGGAACTTTCGATGGATCTTTGATTTTGGGGGATGGCAACGACCGAGTGGGGAAAGGGCACTGCGTAGGTGTTAGATATGATGATGCTTCTTGGAACTTTATTATTTCGATGGATCTTTGATTTTGAGGGATGGCAACGACTGAGTGGGGTCCGTTGGGAATTTTTGCATTTATTCCTGTGGTTTGCAAGCAAGATTTCTCCCCTCTTCAATACTATTTTTCCCCGGAGGAAATTTTTACGTAACGATGCGGGGGAATTTTCTTTCCAAGGGAATAAAAATGCTCCTAAGGTCTTAGCGAGGTTCTAACTCACGATGATTTGGTTTCCAAAAATAGTCAGGGGTCAAATGGTTTTCGTGTACTACGTATTCCCTATATATATATATTTTTAAATTACTTTTACGTTATTTCTTCATGTGTTTTTATATATTTTTCGTATGTTTTGAGGGAGTTTTTTCGTGTAGATGTAATGAATTTTCTGGGGAACTTTTCTTTTTCCTCCATTCAATTTTATTTCAGACCATGAGACGAGGAAATGCTTCTTTAGAAATTATTTCGTTCTTGTTCGCAGTAATTACTGGACATAGACTTCATGTTAATTCTGAGTCTTTCACCCCTGCAATAATATTTTCTCGTAATTTTTTCGTATGTTCAAGAACTCTACAGATCTTTCCCAGTTAAAATTCTGCTCAAACAATATTTTCGGTCTTTATTTCCTTATAGCTTCCCAATTTCCGATATTTTTCTTCCTCTATCTTTGAAATTTCATTAAACTTCTCAATAGGTCAGGATTCTTTTTTTTTTTTTCTTGGACAAACTTATGAGTCCTTTTATTTACACTATCTTTTTTTTTTCATTTCATTTCAGCAAACGATTATTTTAGATGCAACAAATCGTCAGATTTTGGTTTCCTTATATAGCATATTTTCCAACTTGCTTAAAAAATATTCCTCAAAACTTGCATGTATGTCAAATATACATTTTTTATTCTTTCGTAGTTAGCCATACTTTTCGTGGACTGCCTCGACAGGAAAGCATTGAATGTCAAGACATACAATCTAAAACCTTTTTCTTTCAATAAAATTTGTATTCTTTGGGCTGAATATTTTTTTCCGTCTCGTCCGAAAAACATTCATTCTAGAGGCAAAGCGACTAATTCCGTTCTTCCCATAAACATTATTTTTTTATTTATTTGATATTCAGAGTTGTATACATTTACTATCCAAAAAAGAGATATATTTAATGTAAAGGTATATTCTTCCAAGCTGGGGAAATATATGTATATATTAGTTCATTTCCAGTTAAAGGAAATGCATCTTTATATTTCAATATGAAAAAGAAGCCCTATAAGTGAAAGCTCAACCTAAAGACGGATAGATTGTTCCCACTCTCTCTACTCTATGACATTTCTTTACTGAATGAACCATGGCCTTTTTTTTCATGAACTGCTTTAAAATCTTCGTTCTCACTTTACTATTGTCAGATTCCATGTCCCTTCAGTTCTTTACTTATTCAATTTTAATTTATTAAGAGAGTAGAACTCTTTTAGGCTTTCGAACTCTTTTAGGCTTTCTATTGACAGATTCCATGTCCCTCCAGTTCTTTACTTATTCAATTTTAATTTA
The DNA here is from genome assembly GCA_039090855.1 of Macrothele yani. Classification (NCBI taxonomy): domain Eukaryota; kingdom Metazoa; phylum Arthropoda; class Arachnida; order Araneae; family Macrothelidae; genus Macrothele; species Macrothele yani. Next base: position 41,488,718 of record CM076990.1, on the reverse strand, counting down.
TTAAGAGAGTAGAACTCTTTTAGGCTTTCGAAGTACTTTCAAGTCTTTCATTACGAAAATTTTCACTCTCATGAAAGAAGCCATAATCGAGATGATTTACTATCGTTTCAATGAAAGTGTTTACGCATTCATTGCTATGATGTCAGATTTCATTTTCTTGTACTTCGAACAGAAATGAGTTTGAATCATTCGTCGAGAAAACATTTTTCATATATATATATATATTTTGCCTCCGAATCAAACGAACTCAAAAAATAAGAGACGCACTTTAATATTTTTTTCCTCTTATGAGAGGAATACGGGAATATGATACCAAAATTAAAGAATATAGAATATCGACTTTCCTCTCAACACCTTTCATCTACGTTTTTTTTTATTTTTTATTTTCAATAAGCTGTTTCTATATTTTTACAACTGAATAGAATTATTTATTGAAAAGTTCTAAGTAAGACGAAAAATTGTTTTGTTGATTTCCTAAGAAGATGATTTTGGAAATTTTCGTTTTCTGGTAATTGTAAAAATCTCATAGAATAACATGGGAAAACTAGCATGCATAAAAGACTGTTTTGGATCGAGTAAATTGAAAGAATTTTACAAAGTTCATTTCAGAAAAGTACATTCCTTCCTAGTGTCAAAACGAATCACTTCGTTTTTTCTAAGATACACTTTGGAATCTTATAAAAGTGCATAGGGTCAAAAACGATTTTGATGATTTTACTAAGATGACAGATTTCGGATTTCTTATGATAGAAAATACAGTGAATTTCCCATTGAATAACATGGGAAACTGCGAAATTTAAGAAGTACGTTTTCGTTCAAGTAAAATATTTTAAAAGTCTTTTTTCGAATCAATTGAAAACAGACAGGGTGTGTTTCTGAACAGCTCATTATTTCCCAAGATCAAAACGATTCACTTCGTTTTCTTTTTTTTTTTTTTTTTCCTAATGTGCGTTTCTGAAAGAAGTAAAAATAGTTTAGCTAGAAAATTGGAAAGATATTTTATGAATCCTAGACTGGTTATTTTCGTATAGCTAGAGGGTCTTCAGTGAGAGCACTTATTCTCTTTACAAACTAAGAGAATGAAGTGTAGTCAGTTTGAAAAAAAATTCAAACTCCCCTATATTTAGCCTTTTGTCCTGGTTTCGACTCAATACTGTAAAGCATTGCTCTCAGACCAGTTGAATTCCTGGCCCATAATGAAATACATTAAACCTTTCCCTTAAAAATAAGCAATCTCTTCTTCAATACCAGATCCCCAATAAATTTCTTTTAAGAGTTATTCATTCCCACTTTTACTTTTAAAAACTTAAAATTCATTATTATTTAACTCATTACAAAAAAATGAAACTCATTCATACAGAAAATATAAATGAATAAAAATAAATAAAGTAGTCCTAAAAAGGACTGTTTTCTGGGTCCCCTTCATAGCTGCTCCATGATCGGTATAAGAATTTTTTTACCTGCTGATATCTCAGCACATTGACTTCACAGTCTCTAGCAAGTTCTTTACAATTATACAAGAACGCTTTGGACGGGACATGGTCTCCAGTGACTGCAACAAAAGATTCTGCTAGAATCTTGGGGTTAAGCAATGCAACGGCATCATCGAAATACTTTTGCCACTTGGATTCGGGGGTGGCATATATGCACAGCTGGGCCGTGATGTTTGCGAATATGCGATTTGGGGGTTGGTGGCACTCCATACAATAATATAAGTTATTGACATGTTCCTGAAGGCGATCCTTACCATGTCAGCAAGCATGATGAAAAACTCTTCATCTGAGATGGAAGCAACAGGAAGAAATCCTTGGATGGTGTAAAACAGCCTTTCTAAAGACAGGTCCAAATAGTAGTTGAGTAATGCTGTCCCATATTTTTCCACATTGATCAATAAGAGTTCCAAATTGTTGACAAGTCAGCTTTATCGGAACAGGATTCAATCGACGAAAACCATGAATTCTGGGGAAAGCACTTCTAACGTGTAACTGCAGAAGCATCTAAGAGGAAGTGACAGCAGGAAACGATAAGTTCACGATTAATCAAGATGTCACAATAATTCATGCCTTGAATCCAGTGTGATTTTCCCATGAATTTTCGGAACGTTGAAGCTGACATTGTTATTCCATTCTTAGAAGGGAGTGAAAGATTCCCATCTTTCCTATAACTTCTCGAATATGAACTCGGACCGTGTTGTTAAATCGCATACTTTTGCAAACGTGTTTTCACCTAAATAAAATGATGAGGTGCAAGATTTTTCATAGAAATTCTTGGGAGGATAACTTCTCCACACGATTTGGGCTTTAAAGGAACGGACTCACATACCTTCTTAGCGAGAGTAGCAGAAATTTCACCACTTTGCTTCATCGTGGAAATGGAATCGGTAGCGCTCAAAGCAACAGACAAAAAAAGAAGTGACTCGTTTGAAGACTAAAGACAAACTGAAGGAACAGCTCTTATTCTAAGTCAAAACTGAGAAGAGGTTGGAGTTCGTCACTTGTTTACTGCTTGAGAGGGAAAGAGCAGAGTCATGGGGTAAAGAACACTCGGTTATCTTCTTTCTAAAAGTCAAATTCAATCTAATGTTTGGAGCATTCTTTTGTCGAGGCAGACCATGACTCAATACGAATTAGTTGGTGGCAGGATCTGTAGTAAAGTTCCAGATCTCAAAGATAAGGAAACTGGTTTAAACCCGTTTCGCTTGAAAACAAGAGTCTCTTTCCTGTCCGAGAGATACTGATGTAATACAAGACAAAGGATCTAATTCAGCTTCGTCATCATGGTGATCACCGATTTGGTTATCACCATTTCTTATAAAAGTGCATGGGGATCAAAAAACGATTTTGATGATTTTACTAAGATGACAGATTTCGGATTTCTTATGATAGAAAATACAGTGAATTTCCCATTGAATAACATGGGAAACTACGAAATTTAAGAAGCACGTTTTCGTTCAAGTAAAATATTTTAAAAGGTAATCAGTTGAAAACAGACAGGGTGTGTTTCTGAACAGATCATTATTTCCTAAAATCAAAACGAGTCACTTCGTTTTTCTAACGTACGTTTCTGAAAGAAGTAAAAATAGTTTAGCTAGAAAATTGGAAAGAATTTTTATGAATCCTAGACTGTTTATTTTTATAACTAGAGGGGTCGTCAGTGAGAGCACTTAATCTCTTTACAAACTAAGAGAATGAAGTGTAGTCAGTTTGAAAAAAAATTCAAACTCCCCTAAATTTAGTCTTTTGTCCTGGTTTCGACTCAATACTGTAAAGCATTGCTCTCAGACCAGTTGAATTCCTGGCCCTTAATGAAATACATTAAGCCTTTCCCTTAAAAATAAGCAATCTCTTCTTCAATACCAGATCCCCAATAAATTTCTTTAAGAGTTATTCATTCATCCTTTAACTTTTAAAACTTGAAATTCGTTATTATTTAACTCCTTATAAAAATGAAACACATTCACACTTTTACTTTAAAAAACTTGAAATAACTTCATACAAAAATGAAACCCATTCCCTTTTTACTTTTAAAATTATAGAAAAAATAGATGATACAGAACATAGGTTCACTTTCTCATTCACTCATGCATACAGAAAACAAAATTAAATAGTGCTATTTGAGCTGCATGGAGGTGTCAAGATGGGTGGGAAAAACCTCCATCTATCATTCAATTGGACTAAAACTGTTGAAGGATGTGAGCTATTCTCACTAGCTCCTCCATGCAAGCTGTCTGTCTGAGGTTGGCCATCCCAGTCGATGATTTTATTTCAATCATTTCCACTTCGGAATCTGAATCCCAAGTAAGATCAATAATTTCAACTTCGGAATCTGAATCCCAAGTAAGATCAATAATTTCAACTTCGAATCTGAATCCCAAGTAAGATCAATAATTTCAACTTCGGAATCTGAATCCCAAGATCAATAATTTCGAATCTTCAGAAGTTAAGTCAACAACCTCCGGTTCTTGGATAGAGTCTTCCACAACCCAGAAGTTTTCCCACTGAGAGGGGAGGAAGAGACCTAATCCACTGATTAACGTAGAAATCGTCTCTAGATTCCTGGAGGAGAGAAAAAAATAGATATATATATAATAAGAAATAAAAAAAAATAAAACCCTACATCCTAGATAAAGCAAGAGAAAATTAAAAATATTCTTACCGAGTCGAAGTCCAGGGAGGTGTAGGAATTATTTTCAACATCTGTGATTCTAATAGCATGCGTTACTTCAAAGAAAACTTCGAGAAGCTGTGAGAATCTGATATCTCTCTTGCTACTATTATACTAGCAGAAGGATTGATAAGGAGGGATCATGTGATAACATACACGGAATCAGAATGGTCTTTGAGGTCAACTTAAATCGACAGATCGCTCTATTTTATAAACTTTCCATTGTACAGGAAATAACATCTTTCTCAAACACCATAGTTCATGGGACCTTCTAAGGAGGTAAAATATTCTAACGCGTATCTAATCAATGTTCTGTATACTTAAGACCAAGCGTAAATGGAATCGATAGCACTCTTCCTCCCTGAAGGAAATGACGTCTGCATACTTCTCAAAATCCTTTGTTCCTAAGTCAAACGCATGGAGGAAAATCAAGTAATCTTATCTGTATTCCTTCGTTGAAAGTGTAATGCTGATTCGAATTTAACTTGAGAAAGGAAATGTTTTGTATCTTTTCTAAACAAACATACACTTTCAACGAAGGAATACAGATAAGATTACTTGATTTTCCCTCCATGCGTTTGACTTAGGGAACAAAGGATTTTGAGATGTATGCAGACGTCATTTCCTTCAGGGAGGAAGAGTGCTATCGATTCCATTTACGCTTGGTCTTAAGTATACAGAACATTGATTAGATACGCGTTAGAATATTTTTACCTCCTTAGAAGGTCCCATTAACTATGGTGTTTGAGAAAGATGTTATTTCCTGTACAATGGAAAGTTTATAAAATAGAGCGATCTGTCGATTTAAGTTGACCTCAAAGACCATTCTATTCCGTGTATGTTATCACATGATCCCTCCTTATCAATCCTTCTGCTAGTATAATAGTAGCAAGAGAGATATCAGATTCTCACAGCTTCTCGAAGTTTTCTTTGAAGTAACGCATGCTATTAGAATCACAGATGTTGAAAGGAAATAATTCCCCTACACCTCCCTGGACTTCGACTCGGTAAGAATATTTTTAATTTTTCTCTTTGCTTTATCTAGGATGTAGGGTTTTATTTTTTTTTATTTCTTATTATATATATATATTTTTTTTTCTCTCCTCCAGAAATCTAGAGACGATTTCTACGTTAATCAGTGGATTAGGTCTCTTCCTCCCCTCACAGTGAGAAAACTTCTGGGTTGTGGAAGACTCTACCCAAGAACCGGAGGTTGTGACTTAACTTCTGAAGATCCAGGAATTATTGATCTTACTTGGGATTCAGATTCCGAAGTTGAAATTATTGATCTTACTTGGGATTCAGATTCCGAAGTGGAAATGATTGAAATAAAATCATCGACTGGGATGGCCAACCTCGAGACAGACAGCTTGCATGGAGGAGCTAGTGAGAATAGCTCACATCCTTCAACAGTTTTAGTCCAATTGAATGATAGATGGAGGTTTTTCCCACCCATCTTGACACCTCCATGCAGCTCAAATAGCACTATTTAATTTTGTTTTCTGTATGCATGAGTGTGAATGAGAAAGTGAACCTATGTTCTGTATCATCTATTTTTTCTATAATTTTAAAGTAAAAAGGGAATGGGTTTCATTTTAGTATGAAGTTATTTCAAGTTTTTTAAAGTAAAAGTGTGAATGTGTTTCATTTTTATAAGGAGTTAAATAATAACGAATTTCAAGTTTTAAAAGTAAAAGGATGAATGAATAACTCTTAAAGAAATTTATTGGGGATCTGGTATTGAAGAAGAGATTGCTTATTTTTAAGGGAAAGGCTTAATGTATTTCATTAAGGGCCAGGAATTCAACTGGTCTGAGAGCAATGCTTTACAGTATTGAGTCGAAACCAGGACAAAAGACTAAATTTAGGGAGTTCGAATTTTTTTTTCAAACTGACTACACTTCATTCTCTTAGTTTGTAAAGAGATTAAGTGCTCTCACTGACGACCCCTCTAGTTATAAAAAATAAACAGTCTAGGATTCATAAAAAATTCTTTCCAATTTTCTAGCTAAACTATTTTTACTTCTTTCAGAAACGTACGTTAGGAAAAAACGAAGTGACTCGTTTTGATTTTAGGAAATAATGATCTGTTCAGAAACACACCCTGTCTGTTTTCAACTGATTACCTTTTAAAATATTTTACTTGAACGAAAACGCGCTTCTTAAATTTCGTAGTTTCCCATGTTATTCAATGGGAAATTCACTGTATTTTCTATCATAAGAAATCCGAAATCTGTCATCTTAGTAAAATCATCAAAATCGTTTTTGATCCCCATGCACTTTTATAAGAAATGGTGATAACCAAATCGGTGATCACCATGATGACGAAGCTGAATTAGATCCTTTGTCTTGTATTACATCAGTATCTCTCGGACAGGAAAGAGACTCTTGTTTTCAAGCGAAACGGGTTTAAACCAGTTTCCTTATCTTTGAGATCTGGAACTTTACTACAGATCCTGCCACCAACTAATTCGTATTGGAGTCATGGTCTGCCTCGACAAAAGAATGCTCCAAACATTAGATTGAATTTGACTTTTAGAAAGAAGATAACCGAGTGTTCTTTACCCCATGACTCTGCTCTTTCCCTCTCAAGCAGTAAACAAGTGACGAACTCCAACCTCTTCTCAGTTTTGACTTAGAATAAGAGCTGTTCCTTCAGTTTGTCTTTAGTCTTCAAACGAGTCACTTCTTTTTTGTCTGTTGCTTTGAGCGCTACCGATTCCATTTCCACGATGAAGCAAAGTGGTGAAATTTCTGCTACTCTCGCTAAGAAGGTATGTGAGTCCGTTCCTTTAAAGCCCAAATCGTGTGGAGAAGTTATCCTCCCAAGAATTTCTATGAAAAATCTTGCACCTCATCATTTTTATTTAGGTGAAAACACGTTTGCAAAAGTATGCGATTTTAACAACACGGTCCGAGTTCATATTCGAAGTTATAGGAAAGATGGGGAATCTTTCTACCCTTCTAAGAATGGAATAACAATGTCAGCTTCAACGTTCCGAAAATTCATGGAAAATCACACTGGATTCAAGGCATGAATTGTGACATCTTGATTAATCGTGAACTTATCGTTTCCTGCTGTCCTTCCCTCTTAGATGCTTCTGGCAGTTACACGTTAGAAGTGCTTTCCCCAGAATTCATGGTTTTCGTCGATTGAATCCTGTTCCGATAAAGCTGACTTGTCAACAATTTGGAACTCTTATTGATCAATGTGGAAAAATATGGGACAGCATTACTCAACTACTATTTGGACCTGTCTTTAGAAAGGCTGTTTTACACCATCCAAGGATTTCTTCCCCTGTTGCTTCCATCTCAGATGAAGAGTTTTTCATCATGCTTGCTGACATGGTAAGGGATCGCCTTCAGGAACATGTCAATAACTTATATTATTGTATGGAGTGCCACCAACCCCCAAATCGCATATTCGCAAACATCACGGCCCACAGCTGTGCATATGCCACCCCCGAATCCAAGTGGCAAAAGTATTTCGATGATGCCGTTGCATTTGCTTTAACCCCAAGATTCTAGCAGAATCTTTTGTTGCAGTCACTGGAGACCATGTCCCGTCCAAAGCGTTCTTGGAAAGTATAATTGTAAAGAACTTGCTAGAGACTGTGAAGTCAACGTGCTGAGATATCAGCAGGTAAAAAAAAAAATCCTTATACCGATCATGGAGCAGCTGTATGAAGGGGACTCAGAAAAACAGTCCTTTTTAGGACTACTTTATTTATTTTTATTCATTTATATTTTTTCTGTATGAATGAGTTTCATTTCTTGTAATGAGTTAAATAATAATGAATTTTAAGTTTTAAAAGTAAAAGTGGGAATGAATAACTCTTAAAGAAATTTATTGGGGATCTGGTATTGAAGAAGAGATTGCTTATTTTTAAGGGAAAGGTTTAATGTATTTCATTAAGGGCTAGAATTCAACTGGTCTGAGAGCAATGCTTTACAGTATTGAGTCGAAACCAGGACAAAAGGCTAAATTTAGGAGTTTGAATTTTTTTCAAACTGACTACTTCATTCTCTTAGTTTGTAAAGAGAATAAGTGCTCTCACTGAAGACTCCTCTAGCTATACGAAAATAACCAGTCTAGGATTCATAAAAATATCTTTCCAATTTTCTAGCTAAACTATTTTTACTTCTTTCAGAAACGCACATTAGGAAAAAAAAAAAAAAAAAGAAAACGAAGTGAATCGTTTTGATCTTGGGAAATAATGAGCTGTTCAGAAACACACCCTGTCTGTTTTCAACTGATTCGAAAAAAGACTTTTAAAATATTTTACTTGAACGAAAACGTACTTCTTAAATTTCGCAGTTTCCATGTTATTCAATGGGAAATTCACTGTATTTTCTATCATAAGAAATCCGAAATCTGTCATCTTAGTAAAATCATCAAAATCGTTTTTGACCCTATGCACTTTTATAAGATTCCAAAGTGTATCTTAGAAAAAACGAAGTGATTCGTTTTGACACTAGGAAGGAATGTACTTTTCTGAAATGAACTTTGTAAAATTCTTTCAATTTACTCGATCCAAAACAGTCTTTTATGCATGCTAGTTTTCCCATGTTATTCTATGAGATTTTTACAATTACCAGAAAACGAAAATTTCCAAAATCATCCTCTTAGGAAATCAACAAAACCATTTTTCGTCTTACTTAGAACTTTTCAATAAATAATTCTATTCAGTTGTAAAAATATAGAAACAGCTTATTGAAAATAAAAAAAATAAAAAAAAAAACGTAGATGAAAGGTGTTGAGAGGAAAGTCGATATTCTATATTCTTTAATTTTGGTATCATATTCCCGTATTCCTCTCATAAGAGGAAAAAAAATATTAAAGTGCGTCTCTTATTTTTTGAGTTCGTTTGATTCGGAGGCAAAATATATATATATATATGAAAAATGTTTTCTCGACGAATGATTCAAACTCATTTCTGTTCGAAGTACAAGAAAATGAAATCTGACATCAGCAATGAATGCGTAAACACTTTCATTGAAACGATAGTAAATCATCTCGATTATGGCTTCTTTCATGAGAGTGAAAATTTTCGTAATGAAAGACTTGAAAGTACTTCGAAAGCCTAAAAGAGTTCTACTCTCTTAATAAATTAAAATTGAATAAGTAAAGAACTGGAGGGACATGGAATCTGTCAATAGAAAGCCTAAAAGAGTTCGAAAGCCTAAAAGAGTTCTACTCTCTTAATAAATTAAAATTGAATAAGTAAAGAACTGAAGGGACATGGAATCTGACAATAGTAAAGTGAGAACGAAGATTTTAAAGCAGTTCATGAAAAAAAGGCCATGGTTCATTCAGTAAAGAAATGTCATAGAGTAGAGAGAGTGGGAACAATCTATCCGTCTTTAGGTTGAGCTTTCACTTATAGGGCTTCTTTTTTCATATTGAAATATAAAGATGCATTTCCTTTAACTGGAAATGAACTAATATATACATATATTTCCCCAGCTTGGAAGAATATACCTTTACATTAAATATATCTCTTTTTTGATAGTAAATGTATACAACTCTGAATATCAAATAAATAAAAAAATAATGTTTATGGGAAGAACGGAATTAGTCGCTTTGCCTCTAGAATGAATGTTTTTCGGACGAGACGGAAAAATATTCAGCCCAAAGAATACAAATTTTATTGAAAGAAAAAGGTTTTAGATTGTATGTCTTGACATTCAATGCTTTCCTGTCGAGGCAGTCCACGAAAAGTATGGCTAACTACGAAAGAATAAAAAAATGTATATTTGACATACATGCAAGTTTTGAGGAATATTTTAAGCAAGTTGGAAAATATGCTATATAAGGAAACCAAAATCTGACGATTTGTTGCATCTAAAATAATCGTTTGCTGAAATGAAATGAAAAAAAAAAGATAGTGTAAATAAAAGGACTCATAAGTTTGTCCAAGAAAAAAAAAAAAAGAATCCTGACCTATTGAGAAGTTTAATGAAATTTCAAAGATAGAGGAAGAAAATATCGGAAATTGGGAAGCTATAAGGAAATAAAGACCGAAAATATTGTTTGAGCAGAATTTTAACTGGGAAAGATCTGTAGAGTTCTTGAACATACGAAAAAATTACGAGAAAATATTATTGCAGGGGTGAAAGACTCAGAATTAACATGAAGTCTATGTCCAGTAATTACTGCGAACAAGAACGAAATAATTTCTAAAGAAGCATTTCCTCGTCTCATGGTCTGAAATAAAATTGAATGGAGGAAAAAGAAAAGTTCCCCAGAAAATTCATTACATCTACACGAAAAAACTCCCTCAAAACATACGAAAAATATATAAAAACACATGAAGAAATAACGTAAAAGTAATTTAAAAAAATATATATATAGGGAATACGTAGTACACGAAAACCATTTGACCCCCTGACTATTTTTGGAAACCAAATCATCGTGAGTTAGAACCTCGCTAAGACCTTAGGAGCATTTTTATTCCCTTGGAAAGAAAATTCCCCAGCATCGTTACGTAAAAATTTCCTCCGGGGGAAAAATAGTATTGAAGAGGGGGAGAAATCTTGCTTGCAAACCACAGGAATAAATGCAAAAATTCCCAACGGACCCCACTCAGTCGTTGCCATCCCTCAAAATCAAAGATCCATCGAAATAATAAAGTTCCAAGAAGCATCATCATATCTAACACCTACGCAGTGCCCTTTCCCCACTCGGTCGTTGCCATCCCCCAAAATCAAAGATCCATCGAAAGTTCCAAGAAGCATCGCTAGGGGTAGTACATCGAGTTGGCATCCCCCTATATCCAACCCCTTTCCCACTCGAGCGTTGCCATCCCTCAAAATCAAAGATCAATCGAAAGTTCCAAGAAGCACCGCTAGAGAGCAGCACATCGAGTTGACATCCCCCTATATCCAACCCCTTTCCCACTCGGGCGTTGCCATCCCTCAAAATCAAAGATCAATCGAAAGTTCCAAGAAGCACCGCTAGGAGCAGCACATCGAGTTGACATCCCCCTATATCCAACCCCTTTCCCACTCGGGCGTTGCCATCCCTCAAAATCAAAGATCAATCGAAAGTTCCAAGAAGCACCGCTAGGGAGCAACACATCGAGTTGCCATCCCCTATATCCAACCCCTTTCCCACTCGGGCGTTGCCATCCCTCAAAATCAAACATTTATGAACAAAAATAAGATATCATAATAACATTTCTTGAGATGAGGACATGACCGTATTATTCGAGAAAAAAAAAGAGAAATGATTAATTAATACTTACCCTACATAATTTTCATTAGGGAAGACACATGAGGAATTCATGAAAATTAATTGAAAAAAACATCAACAAATTACGAGGGAAAAAACATTTTACATAACAATAACCTAAGGGGATGGGGTCGAGAGAGGGGAAAATAAATAATGAATAAACCTTCATTAAATTAAAAAAAAAAGGAATAAACCTTCATTGATTTCCCCCCAAAATTCGACAAAGTCCAATAAATACTACTATCTTCGGAGATAAGCACACACTTCGGTCGAGGGGAAAAATTGCAGCGGGGAATTGGAGGCTGCTACTGACCACGCCCCCTCCGTTTGCTCGGCTGCAGCTTGCTCCAGCTGGCTCCACCTGCTCCAGAAGGAGCCTAATGTTAAGTCTATGGGCTCCACTTTAAGCTCGGATCGGTCATTTCCCTCTACTCTCGGCAATTTATTTCTTCAAATTAAAGTACAATTCTCGCTTAGCTTACATGGAACGTTTTCGCGAAATTCGTTTGGAGTTCCCAATTCAGTTCTCAATATAGGCCCAAAAACGGCAATCTTTATAGCTCCCCCACCCTCTTTGAACTTTTGTGGCCAAGTTGCTGAAAGATGTGTGGCAGGGTTGCCGGTAAATGCCACACCGGAACACTGCCACACATCAGTTTTCGTGTGTGGCAGTTTACAGTGAACCGTTTGTTCTGGGGGTATTTCTTCCGGGGTATTTTTTCCGGGGGCATTTTTTTCGCTTTTCAGTTTTCAGGGGTATTTTCTCCAGTGGTATTTTTTCCCGGGGTATTTTTACCGTTTACCACTGGAAATGGATACCGTGGGACAGTAAATATTCACAAGGAGAGATGGGTGGACGAATTGTCGGGGTGATATGGAAGAGAATTGCTCAAAGCATAGAGTTGTGGAAGAAACTAGGGAACATATTCCAGCAGTGGGTCGAGAATGCTGTGCACATATGTCATGTAATGTATAAATAATGTTTACAATGTCATGTATAAATGAAGTTTAAAACACAAAAATGTAAGCAACAATTTGTAACCATCTCCTGCACTGACTTTCGTAAGGAATGTTGTTAAGTATTTAGCTCGTTTAAAAGAAAAAAAAAGTGTCTGCTGATATATCTCTGTTCATTTGTTATGGGACTGTCTACTGACGCGGGGAATTTATATGTATTTTGGAGTTCAAAAAATCCGCTTACTTTTTAACTTGCATCCTGGTATCATTGCTCACATTATGACGGGAAACTATCTCAATATCTCAGAAACGTAAATTTTCAGAAACTAAATTATATGGCTAATAAAAATTTGCAATAAATTGTCTGTATCATATGACATAACGTGGCATTTTTTCTCAAGCATCAAGACATTTTTTTCTCACGCATTGATAAAAATCTTGTCTTATAATAAATGTCATTATTTTCAAAACTTAATTCAGCGAAGTTGCTGCTAAGTCAAGATTTACCTCTGTCAAGGTCAAAAGGTTATTTTCTAAAAAGTCGTATAGCGATTTTTAAAACTAAAAACGAATGAAATTCTCAGAAATTGTGACATTGTCGAGACAAAAAGGTAAGTTTTTGCAAACTAAAGGTGAGATTTTTAAAATTTGGAACTCAATTAAAAAGACTTAATCGTTAGGGAAAATGCATCCTGAAGGTCAAACGGTGACTTTTTTCCTTTCTTTTTTTGAGGGAATATTGCGCTGTTCAAAAGTGAACCAAAAGGCTTAAAAATGTGAGAGTGTGTCAGGAAACGTACGTCTTCAAGGTGAAAGGGTGATTTTTTTCTCTTTTGTAAGGCACCATGTGTGTGTCGGATATGGTATGCAGGCAAGCCTAAGGGCTTGTAAACAGGAAGATAAGATGGGCCGAAACGACCCACTGATATCCTTTTTCCCCATCTTCCGCTAAAATGTGGTAAAGAGCGAAAGTGAGGGGGAGAGACTTCAGAGGGGACGCCAGTTCCCGTGTTGCGTGGTTTTAGGTAAGAAGGGCGATACGGTGAACAAAAAAGGAAAGGGGAAATCGGGGGTTTTTACTGTGACCTTCAACGCAACCTTCTTGAAAGACAGATTCTTGAGAAGACTGATGCTTTTGGACAGAAAACGAGTCCGATGAATGTGGGAGGCAGAAGAAGCTGAGGGCCATTCTCGTGAACAGCTGATTTATGTTCTCTTTTACCGGACAGCTTTCTCTCTCTTTGCGCCCTTTTGGCTATTTCAGTCTCCAAAAGGGGGCGATAAAAAGTCCTGACCGAGGAATCCTGTAGACAAACCCTATTTCTTTCCACCTTTGAGCTCACATGTTTGCCAGAGAAGGAAGGAAAAGTTAACAGTTCTTTCCTGGAAGCAATCAGAAGAATATATTTATATCTTTGAAACGCCATGATAGACATGTACGGTAGCCCCATAAATTCAATAGAACTCTAGCACAGAGTCAACACTTTGTTGCTTTTTATAAACCAATATAACCCTTATTCCGACATTTTATCACAGGCATCCATATACGGTGTATGCAGACTCTTCCCTAGAAATCTCAGTATGCCATTTCAATCCTTCAGGAGAACAAAATAGTTTTGACACTGATTACTAATTTTTGTTTATATTTCTGTGTCTATATATACAGTACAAAATGTCTTTCAATCATTGAACTGGGAAAACAAAGGGATAAAGATTAATGGAGATTACTTAGCTTACCTTCGTTTTTGCTGATGACGTAGTAATCTTTGCAACCACCCCTTCAGAGCTGCAGATAATGATCCAAGAACTTGCTGGCAAGAACATAGAAGTGGGATTAAAAATGAACTTTCAGAAGACAAAAGTGATGTACAATGCTTTTACAAGAAACGAAGATGTATCGATTGATGGAGAAAAGCTTGAGACAACCGATACCTACATTTATCTTGGGCAGCAAATATCAAATAAGGCTCACATTGATGAAGAAATTAATTGGCGTATAAAACTTGGATGGAGAGCTTTTAGAAGAAACAGTACAATATTTAAGAGCAGTATGTCTTAAAAGAAAAGTGTTTAATCAGTGCATCCTGCCAGTGCTTACGTATGGAGCAGAAACATGGGCCTTAACTGAAAAAGACGTACAAAGACTGCAGCCAACTCAAGGTAGCATGGAGAGATGCATGCTTGGTGTAACCAGGAAAGATAGGAAGAGGAACTTGTGGATAAGGAAAATGATAGGAGTGAACTACATCATGACCAGAGTGAAATCACTGAAATGATAATGGGCTGGACATGTTGCCAGAAGAACGGACCACCGATGGACAACCGAAATTTTAGACTGGATTCCGAGAGACAGGAAAACACCCAGAAAAAGACCCCATGGGAGATGGATGGATGTAATTCGAAAGAATGCTGGAGTGACATGGAGGAGACAGGCTCAAGAAAGATATTTGTGGAAGAAATTTGGGGAGGCTTTCATGCAGCAGTGGATTGATAATGGCTGACGATGATGATGATGTTCAGTACAAAAGTTGGCAGAACAGAGTGGAAATTCTCAGTAGGAATTTATATTGGAATTTCTCATTGCCATGCTGAAGAATGGTGCTCGTGTGCACAGTGTGAGAAACTATGAAAGGTAAAGAACTGCGAAATACATTATAGCTGCCATTCCTTCTACGTTCACTGCTGGACAAAGATTTTGATAGATTTCTTCTAGAACTCTATCTTGAGGGAAGATCTTTCTATGGCTGGATGATCGATTGATTTCTAAGATTTTGGAATGACAATGCAGCCAAAAAGCTGAGAAACTCAAACAAAATAGCACATACATGACAACAACGGGTGGCGAAATACTCCCACACCGGAAAACTCCTACACCTTCTCGTGTAAGGGGATGTTGTCACAGAGATTTTATACAGGGTTTTATAATTTCATTTAAAATCTCAAAATGCAACTTTTATTCCATCTCGTGCTCCATTTCCTTTGTCTCCACAAAGCGTGAGAGAAATTTCTCAGAGTCAGTTCCCCATTAGACACCGGATGCGCGGTTTTTTACTAAGACATTTTGTCTATGCTTAGTATTTGCACTTTGCATGTTGAATGGAGCCTCTTTTGATGCTTTACAGGTTTGTATTTCAATGCTGCCGACAAATGACTGGCCCCTCACATTTTACTTTGAGGCTTTAGATTTACCGAGGGCGGTGTGGTTGTTTCTCACGGGGAATTTTAGGATATGCTTAAAGGCATTTTTGGGAGAGAGGGGAGAAAGAGGCGAGAAGACAGTTGTCTCTGGTCTATGAGAGCGAGCGGTCGCGAAAAGTACGACGAGGTAATTGCCTCAGGGTAGGTCTTAGGTGGACCGGCAGGTTAGGGGATTTCTCGACAGCGCGAGAGATGAAGGAAAGCAGGACTTAAAAAAAAGGAATTGGAGTTTTGAGCGCGAGAGTTAGGAATTATAGCACAGCTAACGGACAACTTTTGCGGACAATTAAATGAAGAAAAGAATAAAAGTTTCTTAGACATATTTACGAATCGCAAGAATTATTTGCATACAATTATTATCATTTGGTTATTACGTGTTAATTACTATCATCTTCAACTATATAAGACTTAGCAACTCAACCACGTAATATTTATAAAGTTGATACGAACATATTAACAACAGGCTACAAAGATAGCAACGAACTTGTTTACAATTGGCGCCCAACGTGGGGCGCCAATTGTAAACAACGGTAGGTCTGCCGGTCCACCTGAGACCTACCCTGGGGCAATTACCTCGTCGTACTTTTCGTGACCGCTCGCTCTCCTAGACCAGAGACAACTGTCTTCTCGCCTCCTTCTCCCCTGTCTCCCAAAAATTCCCTTAAGCATATCCTAAAATTCCCCGTGAGAAACAACCACACCGCTCTCGGTAAATCTAAAGCATCAAAAGAGGCGCGATAGAGTTAATCTCCATTCAACATACAAAGTGTAAAAACTAAGCATAGACAAAATGTCGTCATAGTAAATAGCCGTGCATCCGGTGTCTAATGGGAAACAGACTCTGAGAAATTTCTCTCACGCTTTGTGGAGACAAAGGAAGTGCAGCACGAGATGGAAAAATGTTGCATTTTGAGATTTTATATGTAATTCAAAAACCCTGTATAAAATCTCTGTAACAATAAACACAAATTGCCTTTCGTTCCGAGATCTTGTCAAAGTGTAGGAGTTTTCCTACCTGACCAAAACGAATGAATGAAGTTAACATTTCATGATGGTTTTTGATCGGCAACGATGTTCAGGTAATTTTTGGAGGACACCCGACTTTTCAGCAATATCAGGGAACCCGTTTCTAACCAACAGAACGTTCCCCACACCATGACACCACCTCCAGAACCTTGAGTTGTGTTCACAAGGCAAGCTGGGTCCATTACTTCCCAGGGCCCCAGCCAAACTCTCTGCCTACCGTCGGTACAGAACAGAGTGCACCGCGACTCGTCGGACCACATGCCGTTTTTCGAGTCTTTCAGTGTCCATTCACGGTGTTCCTGACAATACTATAGACGAAATTTCTTGTTCTTCGCAGAAATCAGTGGTTTCCGTATAGGCGTGCGACTGCTAATACCGAACTCTTCAATTCCCTACACATAGTTCGGCAAGATATGGGTCGAGAACAGCCTTCATTGAATGTTTTGGTCAATTGCAGCACACAGGAAGTCCTGTTTCTCTGTACAAGCCTTCTCAGACGACGGCGATCTCGTTTTTGGCAGATTGTCGTTGCGCCACAGTTACGGCTTTTAGACAAGAAATGTGGGTTATTTTCCCACAAAATTCGGGATATCCTACCTTTTGAGAAACCAGCGAGTTTTCAAAATCGTCGCTCCAGTCAGAATGACACCCGGAATAATCCCTGTACCGAACTCAGTAATATGCTTTTTTTTCTCTTTCTGATCAACACTGGTGACCATTACGATACGATACGATATTTGAAGAAGTTTTAGGATGGGAGTGTCTGACCCCTGGTCTAAAACTACCTATAGAAATAGGAAGCTAGGAGATCTGAGTAAGTGAATTCAATAGGAAAGACAAACAGAAAAATTGAGTGAAAGGAGAATGTGATATATCTTTCAAACTGTGAACCGTGACACCAGTCCGGGGCAAGGGGAACCAAGCACCGCACAACATCACAGAGAACCACAACAACACCCGGCCGCCGACGCACCAGGGAGTGACTGAAACTCACCGAGAGCAAATCCAATGCCCGAGAAGAATCCATTTTCACCATCTCGACAAATCTGAAAAAGAAGGGGTTGGTGGTTGGTCTAACACCCAGCAGTGTTCTCATACTTACTCTCTCTGTCAAGGGGGTTCAACGATCGCCGCTTTAGTTCTGGAATACCTAAGGAATTCGCTGGGATTGTAATCAACCGCGTCTCTAACAAGTCCATTAGGGTGGGTTTCCGCTTTCTGGAAGAACTTCTTGGCGAGTCTGGTGGAAAACTCATGCATCTTCTCGATTCCAAGTCTGTTCCTCAGGTTCCGAAATAGGGTTTAAGGTGGAGCCCCAGCGATCATTCGAAGTGCTCGACTCTGCACCCTCTCGATTCTCTCTCGCTGATTCCTACTAATACCAATACAGATGAAGGAGGCGTAAGTAAGCACCGGCCTGACGACCGTGTTGTACAGCAGTACTTTGTGCCGTACTGTAAGGAAGCTTCTCCGGTGGAGTAGTGAAAGCTGCTCAAGGCATTGTCTAGCTTTATTCGTGTGGTAGCTGGTGTTCACCACCCACGAAAGTCGACAATCTAGTTGGAGCCCTAGGTACTTAGTGGAGGTAGCCCAAGGGATTGTCTCTTGAAATATAACGAGTTTCGGTACTCCTTGAAGAGACCCAAAAAACAACAGCGCACTGCTCTTAAACGGAATGATCTTGATCCGCTAGTCAGTGTTGTAGGTTTCCAGCTGAGAGAGAAAGTAGTGGAGGAGCTTCACTGCTCTGCCTTTGTTTAGGGACCTGACGACAACAGCTGTATCGTATGCGTACATCATGACCTGCCCTTGTTACTGACGAGCAGAAGTCTTAAATAGTTGCCTAGATCACGTGGTAACGCACGTGACCACGCTTTTGCATATACGTTGTGTGACGTTTACGTACATCTGCATATAGGTTTCAAATTTAGTGGCCGGTGTGTGTAGAATTAATAAGCTAAGTTTACGCAGAATTATAAGATTTTTGCAATTGTAATGCAACTTATAATTTTCAGAGTTAAAAGCACTACAGTCCCAGGGTTCTAATCCTTTATGAAGCATGGGTGGGGTATTTGTCCCATAGTGCAGGGTCTCTATCTCTCTCTTTGGCCCCAAATTAGGGACGGAAGGCGCTTAGAGCCTTCAGAATTGCTCATGGTGATCGTTACAACACCCCAAATAAACAAACAAACAAAAAACTAAACAGTTTCTGTCAGGGTTATGATCTGGTATCTCAATCGTCAAACTTGACCTAATTCATTCTCTGACGGTGAGATTTCACGTTTAATGACGCTGATAATTCCCCAGAATAAGCTACTTTAGCAGTCGTAATCACTCTACATAAGACGAAAATCTTTTTGCAATAAAATCAAAAGGGTTTCCATTAAAAAAAATTATAATCCTTCGAAATAATTGTGGATGATGGAATATTAATGGCCAGAAATCCTCAAGTAAAAACATGTGAAAAAGTATGTATCAGTGCTCGAAAAACCTGAGAAGAAAATATTCATTATGGGCTAAATGACGATCAGAAAAAGTCTGGTGTTCCATTACACAGACGAAACGTGAGTTCACCAAACTAATTCCGCAGATACCGAAATTCAATATTAATGGCTTTCTTCAAGGAAAAGATATGGTCTGCAGAACTAATGTCCTTGAGATGAATGATTTGCACAGCAAGGTCATAATGTTATTACCTAAGCACGACGGAGGAAATGAACTGAGTAAAGAAAACAGGTAAATCTTAAGCAATGGCCTATGTAGGCAAATCCAATGTGGTTTTGGCACTGCGGGACCGAATGAAGTGATAAAAAGATGCAGCCAAACTGTTTTAAATCTTTTGATAAACTCAATTGCTCCAGCGTTAAAGAGGAAGCCAATAGCAAACATTATTAATTATTAAATTACCCATTTTGTACGAAATATCACGCTTTCATATCAGCAAGTCGAAATATAAGTTTTTTAGTGAAAGATTAACAGGTAAAAAAACAAAATGGATCTGAGGTTACTGTAATGGAAGGAGAGAAAAATAAGAAAAAACAAAACGATGCAACTGAAGACTCCGATTTATAATTTTCTCGTCATAAAAGCTAAAAAAAACTCATATTAAGCACTATAAGAGTCGGTTTGTTTCCAAGTACACTACATATTGTTATTTCTACCAAACAAAAAATTTTAATGTATGAGTAATGTTTAACTCACCTTTAGTAATGCTTAACTCTTTGTCATATTCAACTCACCTTCATTTTGCTGATGACGTAGGCATTTTTGCAATTACTCCATCAGATCTGCAGAGTATGATCCAAGAACTTGCTGACAAGAGTAAAGTAGTGGAATTAAAAATCATCTTTCAAAAAACAAAGCTGATGTAGAATGCTTTTACAAGAAATAAAGACTTTGCAATTGATGGGGAAAACCTCATAGTAACCAATACCTTCATTTTCCTTGGACAACGGGTATCAAGCGAGGGTCATATTGATGAGGAAATTAATCGGAGTATATAAATTGGATGGAAAGATTTTGGAAGAAACAGTACAATTTTCAAGAGCAATATACCATTATGTCTTAAAAGAAAAGTATTTAATCAGTGCATCATTCCAGTTCTTACATATGGAGCAGAGACATGGACTTTAACGAAAAAAGACATACAACGGCGCCAGATAACTGAAGGAAGCATGGAGAGATGCATGCTTGGTGTAACCAGGAAAGATAAGAAGAGTAGTAACTCGTGGATAAGGAAAAGGACAAGAGTAGAAGACTTCATGATCAGAATAAATCCCTGAAATGGCAATGGGCTGGACATTGGTATGAGAAAAGAATGCCCACGGAAAAAACGCCCACGGAAAAAACGCCCACGGAAAAAACGCCCACGGAAAATATGCCCACAGACAAAATGCTCACTGGAAAAATATGTGGTCGACTGATAAGTTTTTATGACTGTTATAAACGGTGTTCGGACAACTGGTCACAGACTGCTGGCCAAAAAAGCGTTAGGGGTCATATAAAAATTGTGGTTTCTAGGCCATCTCACCTACATAACGCGAATATGGGAATGACGGAATGAAAACTTTTAGAAGTGCCTGTGTGTGTGTGTGTGTGTGTGTGTGTGTGTGTGTGATCGCCAACACTGGCTTCACTGTATATATATGTAAGGTCAGGTGATGCGTAACATCACAGCCTCTCCTTGACAAATGTCAACCCCGCCTTCTCGTGGTGCATCCTGTTCCCACTAAAGGGGCTCTGACGACCGCCAATAGCGGTATAACTATACCATCGGGAGCAGAGGAAATTCTATCCCACACTCACCAACCCGCTTGGCCAGCGTGGTGAGTTATGGCCAAACCCCTCCAAAATGACTCCACAACATAAATCTTGGCCCTCAGTCTCCGGCAGCTGGAATGTACCTGGCCAAGGCAGCGGCCAGTGCGACATTAAGGCAGAGGGTGCTAAGAATCCCCGGAGGACCGGACTAGGCTGCCATCTGATGCTGACCTTGGCAACGTACAATGGACGCTCCCTATCTTCTGATTCAAGGCTTCTTGAATTGGAAGAGGAACTACAAAGGATCAAGTGGGACATCGTGGGGCTAAGTGAGGTAAGGAGAAAAGGAGAAGATCTCATCGAACTGAAAAATGGACATCTCTTCTACTATCGTGGGACAGATACTGGCAGAACTAGTGGTGTTGGATTTATAATAAACAAGAAACTGAAGGATAAAGTGGTAGAAGTTGAAAGTTCCTCTGACAGAGCTGCACGACACGTTATCCAACTATCGAGAAGATACCAGGCTCAGATTATTCAAACTTATGCATCCACCACAAGTCATCCTGAAGAAGAAATTGAAGAATTTTATGTAAGGAAATTTGTCATCTAAATAATAAAGGTAAGCAGCACTTGAAAATAATTATGGGAGATTTCAATGCAAAAATAGGGCAACAGCAACAGAATGAAACTTCAGTAGGTAAATTCGGTCACGGCAACAGAAACCAGCGTGGAAATACTCTCGTTGAGTTTGCAGAGGCAGAAGGGTTTTTCATCTTGAACTCCTTCTTCAAGGAAAAGCCACACAGGAAATGGACATGGAGACATCCAAATGGGACGACAAGTGAAATTGATTTTATTATGTGTAACAAAAAATTCGTCATAGAAGACTGCAGTGTGCTAAACAAGTTCAACACAGGTAGTGACCATAGATTGGTGAGATGTAAGATGCACCTCAACACTAAACTTGAACGTGGCAAGCTCATAAGACAAACAAAATCTATTGACATAACCAACCTTAAAAAACACCATAATACCTTCAAGTTGGAACTGAAGAACAGGTTCTCTGCTTTAGAAGGCCTAACATCGGAAGAAGTGGACATCTCTGAAGTTAACAGAAAAGTAACCAAAGCTCTTATGGAAACAGCAACAAAATTAGCTGGGTCTAAGAACAAGTTGCATGTAAATAAATTATCAGGAAAAACGAAAATGTTGATGCAAAAAAGAAGAGAGATGAGGACAACTGAAGAAGATGTGACTTCCAAAGTGGAATATATAGAGCTATGCAAGACAGTACGAAAAAGTATCACTGAAGACGTAAGAAAATTCAACTGTGAACTAGTGAGGAAAGCAATTGAAAACAACCAAAGCCTAAAGATAGCAAAGGGACATCTCAGTAAGGGAAGAAAACAGATTATGGCACTGAGAAAAGAAGATGGTTCTGTAACAAGAAATAGAGGCGAAATTTTGACAAGAGTGAAAGATTTCCACTCCAAATTATATGAAAGGGATGATACATGCACTCCAGACATCATGAAAGATACCAGTACCAGAGTTCCTCCAGTCCTTCCAGCAGAAGTTGCACATGCAATCAAGAACATGAAGCGGGGAAAAGCTCCAGGAGAAGATGGAATTACTGTAGACATCATACAAGAAGCAAGTGGAGAAATCGAAACAGTACTCGCCCAAATTTTCACTCGATGCCTTAATAAAGGAAATATTCCTGAGGATTGGAACAACGCTACAATGATCCTGCTACATAAGAAAGGTGACATTGAGGATCTCGGAAACTACAGACCTATCAGCCTCCTATCAGTAGTTTATAAAATCTTCACTAAAGTTCTTTCACACCGCTTGAAGGTAACACTGGACACGGCTCAACCGAGAGAACAAGCTGGATTCAGGAGTGGCTACAGCACAATAGATCATATCCATGTGCTGAGAGAACTAATTGAAAGAGCGAGGGAATATGAACTTCCATTGTGCATGGCTTTTATCGATCATGAAAAAGCCTTTGATTCGGTGAAACCATCAGCAGTTACAATGGCTCTGAAAACCTGCGGTATTGAAGATGCATACATTAATATTATTAATAACATCTATGAAAATGCAAGTGCAAAGATTAGGCTGTTTGAAAATACAACACACATAAAATTTGGAAAGGGAGTGAGACAAGGTGACACCATATCTCCGAAGCTCTTTAATGCCACATTGGAGGGTGTTTTTCAGTCACTGAGCTGGGAAAACAAGGGGATAAAGATTAATGGAGATTATCTAACCCACCTTCGTTTTGCTGATGACGTAGTCATTTTTGCAACTAGCCCATCAGAGCTGCAGAGTATGATCCAGGAACTTGCTGACAAGAGTAAAGAAGTGGGATTAAAAATGAACTTTCAGAAGACAAAAGTGATGTACAA
The DNA here is from genome assembly GCA_039090855.1 of Macrothele yani. Classification (NCBI taxonomy): domain Eukaryota; kingdom Metazoa; phylum Arthropoda; class Arachnida; order Araneae; family Macrothelidae; genus Macrothele; species Macrothele yani. Next base: position 41,465,462 of record CM076990.1, on the reverse strand, counting down.
TGCTTTTACAAGAAATGAAGATTTATCGATTGATGGAGAAAAGCTGGAGATAACAGATACGTACGTTTATCTTGGACAGCAGATATCAAGTGAGGGTCACATTGATGAAGAAATTAATCGGCGTACAAAACTTGCCTGGAGAGCTTTTGGAAGAAACAGCATAATTTTCAAGAGCAATATGCCATTATGTCTTAAAAGAAAAGTGTTTGATCAATGCATCCTTCCAGTGCTTACGTATGGTGCAGAGACGTGGACCTTAACTAAAAGAGACATACAAAGGCTGCAGACAACTCAAAGCAGCATGGAGAGGTGCATACTTGGTGTAACCAGGAGAGATAAGAAAGAGGAACTCGTGGATCCGAAAAATGACAAGAGTGGAAGACATCATGATCAGAGTTAAATCCCTGAAATGGCAATGGGCTGGACATACTGCCAGAAGGACAGATCATCGATGGACAGCCGAAATTTTAGATTGGATTCCAAGGGACAGGAAAAGACCCAGAAGAAGACCACATGGGAGATGGGTGGATGAAATTCGAAAGTATGCAGGGGTAACATGGAGGAGACTGGCACAAGACAGACCGTTGTGGAGGAAACTTGGGGAGACCTTCGTCCAGCAGTGGATTGATAATGGTTGACAATGATGATGATGATGATGATATTTCTGGGAAACGTAAGGAACATCTTGAGTATGCTTTTTATCCATCCTACCTAAAGAAATGCTTTAATCCATACCTTGTAAAAGAAGATATATGGTGTCCACGAACAGAAAACAAAAGCCCATAACACAAGTACATCTATAGGTACATTTCAATAAACCTAAAAATATTACTTAAATTTGATACTGAAAGTTAATACAGTCGCGGCATTATAACAAAGTCCGAGAGACTGATGCCAACTTCGTTTTAAAAATCTATATAGAAGTAATAGAAGTAAATACGTATGTACGTAGAAGCAAATATATAGAAGTAATAGAAGTAAATACGTATCTATATAGAAGTAAATACGTATGTACGTAGTCCATGTCGATAGGAAAACACACTTCAGACAAAGTAAAGGATTTTTAATACTTCTTTATGTCCGCAACAGGGAATTTCGCCTTCGTTATAAATAAATAGTCTATTACACAGTTTCTGTCCTAAAACAAGAGGAATGACAGTTTCTTCGTATAGCCGTAAATTCACTATAAATGACTTATAGTTGCAAACGGGTGCGGCTGTATCATGCTTAGTTTAAAAAAAAAATATATATTCTGAGTAAATAACAAATAGAAGTTTGAAAGGGTAAACTTGTAAGTAAAAATTATTAAGTTTATCTATAATGGTTTCGTTAAATATTTTCGTAAGAATATCATGGTCAGATATCATGTCTGACAACAAATCTTAGATGGGCAAAATGGCCTTAAAAAAATTAGCAGAAATTCCATATAATTTAAGAAATTCAAATATCAATGACAATTCCAAAACTTATAACGTAATGTCTTTTTCGTGAGAGATATTGTCGTTACGCTAAGTCTAAACCCATTATGTAAGAATACGATGCAATAGTTCCTAATTAAACTTTTAAGGCCAGATGAAACATAGACAGAAGTCAACTTACGGTAATTCTTTCTTTACTCCAACAAATAAACATCACAACATGGCTCTAGAGTTGTTGATTTCACATTTAACTTAACAATTGAACGTCTATACACATCTACCCACACCAGCAACTGTTATCTCGTCCTTTTATTTATCGTTCTTATCTCATACATTCATACGTCACATTCACTCTGACCTCAAATGTGTTGCCAACAGTATTCTCGTGAGAGAGAAGATGTCACGTTAAGTTTGGAAGCATAACGGAGAACAAACTCTGATTTACATAGGAAAACAAACTAAAAATGAAAGTTATATTAGAATATACGTCACAAACTTTTCTAAAAGACGGTGATTTATAAAACAATTTCGACATTCATTCACCCAAATTTCATTCTGATTGTCTTTAGAACTTGCACTAACGACGATTAACACCGTAATATCTAGTTGAGCTTGAAAAAAAATTGATCTTTAAAGCAAAAAATTACCAAATTCTTCTTTCACATGTTGGTATTTCCGCAATAGTTACTTTGATTCGTCTCGCAGCTCTAGCTCAGAAATCCTTGTTTTTCTACACATACGAGCATCTTATGCTAGATGTTACCTCCCTCTAATTTAAGTGTCCTGGTTGCAGTGAAAGTAGAGAAATAGCATCAAAAATTAAAACATAATTTTTTTTTTTTTTTTGCCAGTTATTTAAACAGTTAACAATAGCGTCATCTTAATGAACCAAATATTCGTATCTTTTGGAATTCAGTTTCGTATAACTAAGTGCGAATCACAAACAGGCACAATCTCCTCAACTGAAAAATAATGTTTGTAAAACTGAAGTATATTTACGTTGCTAAAAATAAAATACTGCTCACTTTTATACACTTGCCAATGAATAAAAACATATTTGGAAAAAATATTGAGGGAAAAAGCACAAACAGACGGCTTAAAATAAATAAGTTGATCCCTTACCTAAATAAGTTTCCTAGCATTGGCAGTAATGATGCATAAATGCGTAAAGAAATTACGAGAAATTTGTAACAAATAACCACTGCAGCGAAAGAAAAAAACCACACTTACATATAGCAGATGATACAGAATATATGCAATGCTTGGCTGTATACAACTCAAATAAGCATGGAGACGTGCATGCTTGGTGTAACCAGGAGATTTAAGAAGAGGAACTCGTGGATCCGAAAAATGACAAGAGAGGAAGACATCATGATCAGAGTTAAATCCCTGAAATGGCAATGGGCTAGACATACTGCCAGAAGGACAGACCATCGATGGACAGCCGAAAATTTAGATTGAATTCCAAGGGACAGGAAAAGGCCCAGAAGAAGACCACATGGGAGACGGGTGGATGAAATGCGAAAGTATGCGGAAGTAACATGGAGGAGACTGGCACAAGACAGATCGTTGTGGAAGAAACTTGCGAAGACCTTCGTCCAGCAGTGGATTGATAATGGTTGACAATGATGATGATGATGATGATATAGGAAGACAGAAGAAATAAATGTATGCATAGAATGATTGGTAATACCCCATACACGACCGTAAGAAATAGTGGATAAAAATTAATTACACGCATAAAATTAAACACTTAATGGATCGCGGTGTTATAAAATATAAGAAAAATAAATCAAACAAATGTACACCAAACAGAAATCACCGCTCTTTCCACTTTAATAAGTGAGTCTCGGAAAAATTCTCATCGGTCGCCACCGGGAATCGAACTCGGGGTCTCCCAGTTACAAGCCGGACATGCTACCACTGCACCAGAGCGGCCTCGAATTCTCCAGACTCACATGTGATCCGGGTGGCGGCCGATGAGAATTTTTCCGAGACTCACTTCTTAACGTGGAAAGAGCGATGATTTCTATTTGGTGTTCCTGATCCACGTCGAGTGTTTGAATTAATTACAAATGTACATCTAAGAGCAATATAAATGAACGTCGTAAAACTATCATTAAACATAGTTTGGAAGCGTCGCTATTACTCTAAAGAAAACACTTAACGAAAATAAAAGAAGAAACATTGCTGTACAGTATTTTGAAGTTTTTAAACTACCCTACATACACGAGGAGGTTTATTATAATCATTAAAGTACGTGGATCAAATTTGATTATCTTTAAAGAAGCAAGTCTCCTTACAAAAAGTTTTCGCGAAACTTGCTCGATACTTAAAAAAAAAAAACATTTTAAAAAGCATTTGACCATTGTTATGAGATGGGTCCGGGCAGTGGCGGATATCCAATTAGGCCCACTAAGCGCGCGCACCTAGAGCCCTAGAGCTTGAGGGGCCCCGAAAACGTCCAGTTTTGTTTTGGTTTTCACAAACCGAAATAAAAAAAATGCAGACCTTCTTAATTTTCCGATGAAAATAATAAAAAACAAGTTAGTAAAATCATGCAATGCATTGATTATGATACGCTTTCCAATATACTAGAAATCATTACTCAAGCTATTACTCAAGTTATGAGGAAAATGGCTGTGGAATAAATCTCACCCTTGTGCCCTGACCTGTGATCCATTTGGATGATATTCAATAGAACTGGTTCAGTATATCTCCGAAATAACATGATAAAGTTTTGTCGCAATCGAAGCAATTTTACGTAAGTTATGATGCATAAGCGCTATGGAATAGATCCCTTCTCCTGTGTCCTAACCTTTCACTCCATTTCGCCCATTTTCAATAGGATTCGTCCCCAGACAGGTCCCTACAACATACCAACATTTCATCCAAATCAAAACATTTTTACGTAAGTTATGACTCATAATGGCGATGGAAGTGATTCCGCTCCTATGTCCCGACCTTTGACCCCATTTCGCCAATTTTCAATAGGATTTGTCCCCAGGTGGTCTCCGACCATATACTAAAATTTAATCGAAATTGAACCTTTTTTACGTTAGTTATGACGCACAAGAGCAGTGGAATGGATCCCGCTCTTTTGTACTGACCTTTGATCCCATTTCGTTCACTTTCAATAGGGTTCCTTCCCAGGTGTTCCCCTACCACATACTAAAATTTCATCGAAATCGAACGATTTTTACGCAAATTATCGTGCGGACCAACATACGCATACAACGCGTGACGTAATGAGGCAGATGGGAATCGCGACCATCTGCTAGCAAGGTGTGACGTCATAAAACTTTAAGAGGATCCACAAACAACGCGTGACGTAATGAGAGAGATGGCATGACCGCGCGCCAACATCTAATGCGGCGACGCCATGACACCACACTACAAACTTGGTAATTCGGGGTCGTTATTTAACCCACTAAACAAATTTTCTTAAAGTCGAGATCAAGCTAAATCGATTTCTAGTACCAGAAAACGGTAGGTTAACGACTTTCATCAAAATTCTTAGAGCCGTTTTCAAAATAAAATTTACATACATACATACAAGAATTGCTCCTTTATGGTGAACGTCAAGTAATTTTGCTTCTTGTACTTCGAATGGAAAAATTTCTGTACACATTTTCTTCCCAATTAATGCGTTCCCAAGGATGAAAATTTGAACATCGATTAATATATCTTCATTTTATAACTTGGAATACTTAATATTTTCTAAAACATAACCATAATTATGCAATCCAACATTTGTTTGTCTACTGACGTCATGAAAATACAGGTCGTGCCATCTTTTTTCTGGACAATTAATGCATTCACAAGGATGAAAATTTGAACATCAATTAAAATAGCTTCCTTTTATAACTTGGAATACTTAATATTTTTTTAAAACATAACCATAATTATGCAATCCAACATTTGTTTGTCTACTGACGTCATCAAAGTACACGTCGCGCCATCCTTTTTCTGGTTTCAACACCACCAAAGGAAAAGTTATTGATTCTTTATATAATTATGGTTATGTTTTAGAAAATATTAAGTATTCCAAGTTATAATAAAGTTATTTTAATCGATGTTCAAATTTTCATCCTTGGGAACACATTAATTGTGAAGGAAAATGTGTATAAAAGTTTTTCCATTGGAAGTATAGGAAGCAAAATTACTTGACGTCCACCTTAATAATATGGGATAAGAGCGATGGAATGGATCGGAATCCTATGTCCTGACCTTTGACCCCATTTCGTCCACATTCAATAGGGGTTGTCCCCAGGTGGTCCCCTACCACATACTGAAATTTCATCGAAATCGAACCATTTTTAAGCACGTTATGACGCATAAGGGCAATGGAATGCATCCCGCTCTTATGTCCTGACCTTTGACCCCACTTCACCCATTTTGAATAAGATTCGTCCCCAGGTGGTCCCCTACCACATAGTAAAATTTCATTGAAATCGAACCATATTTACGCAAGTTATGACTCATAAGGCCAATGGAATGATCCCGCTCCTACGTCGTGACCTTTGACCCCATTTGTCCCATTTTCAATAGGGTTCGTCCCCAGGTGGTCCCCTACCACATAGTAAACTTTCATTGAAATCGAACCATATTTACGCAAGTTATGACGCATAAGGGCAATGGAAGGATCCCGCTCCTACGTCGTCACCTTTGACCCCATTTGTCCCATTTTCAATAGGGTTCGTTCCCAGATGGTCCCCTACCACATACTAAAATTTCATCGAAATCGAACCATTTTTACGCCAGTTATCGTGCGGACAGACGGACGGACAAAGCTGGAGCATATACGCTTCTTCAACCTACGGTTGGAAAGCGTAGAAAATGCTTTCAAGAAACTCTTCATATTCTCGCTTTCCTGCAGTGACTGATGAAATTCTTACTGTCCTCCTTTCTTGGTCCATGGAATTCACCCATGCCAAAACTCCTCCAAGAAAAGTCATCCTCCGTTTTCAAGTAAAGCACTGTGCATAAATTGCATTTTATCCGTATTTTCTAATGTGGATAACTTTTCCGGTTGCCGAGGCTTTCAAAAGTATTTTATTTTTGCGTGATTCCATGCTCGTTTCCTACTAATTTTCTCAAAATGTAGAAAAATCAATATGATTTTCCAAAGCTGAAGCAATGGAAAGAGCACGTTTTATAATTGAAATACATTCCAATTTTATGGAATTTTATGACCACATACACGCGATGTCCGAAATTTCATTTTCAGCGACCTTAGCGTTAATTTTGCCAAGAAACTTGCAACTGAAAAGGTGTTAAAGTAATCAGTTTTGCCTAACGTATCAAACTCAAAAAGAACTTTTGCTGTAACTGAAATAGTCCCTTCGTAGAGCGAAGCTAAAATTTACGAAATTTCCATTTTTGAGAACTCCTAGCGGGAAATTTATGAACTAATAGTGAAATTTAAAATGGGAAAATTTTAACGAATTTTTATGTCCGATCATTCCCAAAAATAATTTTTGAAAAATCTGTAAAAACCAAATTTTTTGGCCTTCAGCAGGAAATTAACGAACTGATTGGAAAATTTAAATATTTGAGAAGGAACAGTTAAGCCTTATCCGAGAAGCACAAAAATATATATTTTTTTGTTATGTTGAATAGTTTCTTCACAACAGAACTTTAATTTTTTGAATTTTTGACTGGACAGCCCTTAGCGGTATTTAAAGTGCCGAACTTAATATATTTAGATTTCCTATTAGCAGCAAAAATAATTTTTGAAATATCTCTAAAAACAAAAAGTTCGATGTGCACGGGCATACAAAGGGATTATACTATCACTGTTTCACACAAAACGTTGTAATAATAGGAAGATCGAATGGAATTTTAAAAAGCGTAAAAACTTTTTCCTCGACCTTACTTTTTTGCTTTTTTTTTTTTTTTTTTGCTAATCTGACGGATGAAAATTTCTGAGGCGATAAGAAGGCGCAGGGGGCCTACTGAATCTTTTAGCGCCTAGGGCTCCAGAAGATCTAAAGTCGCATCTGGGTCAGTGTTCAGATTCCGTGAGGCCTGGATGTTATGTTTGCCTTACTGCCCTGGGTTTCTCCTTTTCCTAGAGCCAATGGCCCTAAATTAGGGACAGGAGACTGCTTATATCCCACTGAGTTGCTTACGGTGGTGGTTAAACCCCCAATCAAATATATATATATATAAAAAAACATACATTTTTTTTAATAATAATGACGTTTGAGGGAAAAAAATTGTGAACACCAATTACTCAAGTAGGGAGAAGTACAAGAACACTATAATTTTTTATGTAGATCAATTTCATGGCTCTAAAACTGAATGTGGCTAATTGTCCTAAAGTCGCGCACTTGTCTGATGGCGCTGGCTCTGTATCTTTCCTGGAACCAGTAGTCCTAAACTAGGGACGGGGAAAGACTGCTTAGAGCCCATCAATTGCTCATTGTGGTCGTTAAAGCCCGAAACTAAACAAAAATAAACAAACACACAAACAAAACGTTTTTCATGACTCTATATTGCAACTTCAGTTGTTGAATAATTTTCTATTCCTAAAAACTTATTTATAACTACATTTTCAATACCACTTCTGGTGATAAGGACAGATCTTGTACCTTTAAATCTGCTGATATTTACATAACCAAATTCCAATAATCTGTGCTGAGATTTTTTCGCCGCTGATTATCAAAAACAGCAACTACATCAAACTATACTGCTATATAGAGAGAAGTTTATCGCAAAACACAGAGAGGATTTAAAATTATTCGGATTGAAAAGAAATGCAGCTCTGATAAAGGCAAACTTTTGTTCGAAATATCATTTTATGAAATTGGCAAAAAAACACAGATATTCCTAAAAAATGAAGAAATTTGCATGCAGAAGATAATTTGTTTGGTTCATAAAAAATTCGTTTTTGATGTACATTTTGCAAAAAAAAAAAAAAATAGAATGGAGACATCTCCAGATAGCAAGGTACTCCCCTCGTGAACTGTAATATTGAAAACTAAAATCTACTCTGCTTGAGAATTTGAAGGCATCCCGAAGATGTTGGCGAAGTTTAAATATTCAGTGGTCAAATGTGAGTTTTTTTTAGACTACAAATTTTTGTTCATCACGCAAATAAAAACAGGGTCTGTTCTTCTTCACTAGGTATAATATTCGTGCTTTATTATCACCGGTTTTTGGCCGTTAAACATTGCTGTAAATGGAAAAGGACTTTGATGGTCACACACACAAACATACGTGGTTTTTTTAGGGTTATAAGATTTATTTTCCGTTATCTTAGAACTGGTTATAACCAAAAATTTTGATTAATCAAGTTTTTGTAAAGAGTTAATGTCATTACATTAACTCTTTACAAAAACATTAACTAAAAAAAAAATGTAATGTAAAATGTTCATTAATACACATTATCATAGGACTGGTTATAACCAAATTTTTATTAGCCAAGTTTCTGTAAAGAGTTAATTAACAATGTAAAATGTTAACATCCATTACTTTAGGACTGGTTATAAACAAAATTTTGATGATGAAGTTTCTGTAAAGAGTTAATTAAAGTATAATGTAAAATGCCAATTCATGCCCATTATCTCTCGATCGTTTTGGAAATCGTAGAACCCATGACAGAATGTTTCAGAAAGCCACACAGCACGAGCATACAATCGGATGGAGACGGCAGGGGAGGCAAGGGACATATTTCCTCAACTTTTTCTTAAGTAGGGGTCATTTCCTTGGACTTCCGGCTTTATTTTGTCACTCAACATATTATACTCCAAAAGCTCATTAATTATGGAATTTAAATTAAAATCCAGAATAATTAGGTACTGCATTTTTTCCTGTAATAATGTATAGTTGTGAGGTTATTTTTGTCAATGTGTGTAAAGCAAATTGATGGATGATGTGGATGGGCAGGGCATGGTCTGAGCTCTGACTGAGTACCCTTGTTATTCCTCCCTACTTGCTCTGCATGTCTCATGCAATCTGCAGGCCCAGAGTGACCCTCTTATTTTATGGCATGTCATTCAGTTAGCTTTTCCATTCGAATGTAGTGCATCGTCGGGACTGTCTGTACGTCTGACTATTTCCAGTGTTACTGATCATCAAAAGGGATGAAGAATTTTCATGATCAGTCTTGGTGCATTTATTAATCGAATCTCCATCGTGAGAAATGATTGTCAAAATGTTATTATGCCCAAATTTTGGCGATCACTCTTGATCGTTGTCTGTACTGCCGAGCAAAAATGCATTTAGTATAAATAATGGCCAACTATCAGTGAACCTTTTTAGTTTCATGAAAAGCATGGTTTTACGCCTCTCCGGTGGCCGAGTGGTACGTTGCGCTGGCTTCGAATCATTCGACAGAGATGGGTCAGAGTCCGAATCCCAGGCAAGAAATGGATGATGGGTTTGCCTTACGGCACTGACTGACTCTGTTTGCTTCCTAGAACCAGTGACAATTCGTAGACTGACTCTGTCCCCTTCTTAGAACCAGTAGCAATTCGTAGACTGACTCTGTCCCTTTCTTAGAATCAGTGGCAATTCGTAGACTGACTCTGCTGGCTTCCTTGAACCAGTGGTAATTCGAAGACTGACTGTGTCCTCTTCCTAGAACCAGTGGCAATTCGTAGACTGACTCTGCCGGCTTCCTTGAACCAGTGGTAATTCGAAGACTGATTCTGTCCCCTTCCTAGAACCAGTGGTAATTCGAAGACTGATTCTGTCCCCTTCCTAGAACCATTGGCAATTCGTAGACTGACTGTGTCTTCTTTCTAGAACCAGTGGCAATCCGTGGACTGACCCTGTCCCCCTTCCTAGAACCAGTGGCAATTCGCAGGGACTGCAAGTGATTGCCCAAATTAGGAACGGGCGGTCGCTTATAGTTCCCGCAAAATGCTCACGGCGGTCGTTAGAACTCAAAACAAAATAGAAAAAAAAAAAAAGCATCGTCGTATCGTCGTAAATACAAATGACATTATAAATCAGTTTATTTATTTTTTGAACGAATGTTTTTTAAATGGAAACAATGGCTTGAAATATAACAAAAAGTGAATATAAACAAAAAATGTTTACTGAAAATAATGGAATAAATGTTTCCCTTTTTATCCTGTTATTCTTCCTGAAAATAATGGAACGTAAACTGTAAATACTGGAATATAAAAGTGCTTATGTAAATGTGGGAATATAGATTTACCGTTTTGCCTTAAAAATGGATTTTCTCTTTATTATAAGTAACTGCTCAAATGAGTTTGCTTACAGTTTAAAACAGGACTGAAATTTGTCTTTTTAACGCAAATAATATCTAAAATTAAATCATTTATTTTTGTCATTAATTTTGAATCACACATTCCTTTTTATCGTTGAATGCAGCAGTGTATATAGAATATTTCTGGGGACGAGGAGGGGGTGGCGACGAAATTTTTTGAAATCCACCAGAACAAAACAAAAGTTAGTGAAATATAGGAGAAAAAGTTTAAGCACTTTATTCTGATGTAAGTTGATGCACTTTTTATAAATTAAGGCTTTTTTTTTTCTAACGTAAGTCGCATTTCAACCAAAAACATAAAAAGAAAATAAAACACTTTCGGTAGTTAAGACCTATTTAAAAACGTCCTTGATTGAATGTTAGGCACATGTAAAGAGAAGAAAAAGTGAAACTAAACAAAAAATGTTACTGAAAATGATGGAATAAATGGTTCCCTTTTTATTCCCTTATTCTTCCTTCGAATAATTGAACGTAAACTGTAAATAATGGAATCTAAAAGTGCGTATGTAAATGTGGGAATGAAGATTTACCGTTTTGCCTTTAAAATGGATTTTCTCTTTACTATAAGTGACTGCTCAAATAAGTTTGTTTACAGCTTTAAGTCGGCATGAAATTCGTGTGCTTAACGCAAGTAATAACTAAAATTAAATTATTTATTTATTTCATTAATTTTGAATCACACACATATTTCTTTTCGTAGTTGAATGTTAGGTAAAAGCAAATTATACCCTAAGTTGATTTATTTACATTTTAAAGATGCTTGAATGTCATGTTATTGATGCAAATAATAAGTTGAAGTAAAACACAGGCCCAAATAACAAACAAAAATGTTGTCAGTGTAATTAATGTCTTTTGTCCATTATTTATAGCAAAAACTCCTGTTTTGAATAGAAAACGCATACTAGTGTGATTCAATTGTATACGTTCATTAAAACTACTAAACACAATTTGTTTACGTTTTAACTATATATTACGTTTATTTTAATCACATTTGAATCAAAGCCGTGAAAACAAGTTTATGTCCCATTATGATCATAAATGAGGATTTTTAGGAAGGAAGTGTCTGACTCCAGGTCTTAAACAACCCTTAGAAATAGGAAGCTAGGAGATTTGGGCTACAGTGCCCGATAGGAAAGTGACACGGAAGCGAAGTAGAAAGGGGGAGGAAGACGCGCTTATTTATTACCGGGGGGCCAGTACCCGGGGTCCGACGGCTTAACGTGCCCATCCGACGCACGGCGGATATTTAGTGAATCGATCGTTCGTACCTGCCTGGGATCGAAGCTGAGGTCCTTTCCGTGGTAGTCACGAACGTTGCCAACTAGGTCACCCACGGCCCTAACGTCCCATTATATCAAACTTTGAAGCTTTTATTTTCTAATGTCAGAACGAAAAACAAATTATGTAAAATAAGATCAGAATTGTGGGCCGATTTATTGGGTTCTTTGGTTTGCATTTAACACAATCTTTTTCAAAGGAATCATACTGTTAAGCTCTTTCTCTATATAAGCTTTAATATATAAATACAGAGGTGAGCATATGCTTGCTATTCAACATAATAAATAAATAAATAAAACGCATCGAACATATCACTTACAAAATATCACATAACACAAATTCGAAAAAACAAACGTAGTGATGATAAAATGTGCTTCTGTTTTATGAAATCATGGAAATAATTCTCATTTCATTCAAAAATGTATTAATTGCAATATACTTTTCCTTAGGCAGTAAGGATAATCAAGTTGCATTTCGGGATACCTTAAAAAGGGATATGCTTCTCATAAAAGACATCCAGTTTTTTTAGAGTTCTTACAGATAATATAAGTTGCGTAATAATGCGTTTTAACGGTAACTATAAACTTTGTTTTATCATCAAGTGAAATAAAATTAAATACTTAATTTTTTTGCAGCATTCAAAAATTGGAAATGTACGAAACATAATAATTTTCAAGATATGAGCAATGTTTTCAGTTCATTTTACATCGTGAAATAAAAACAATTCTGAAAATACTTTGTGCGAGAAATGTACACATGATAAAGTATATCCAAATGTATTGCCAACTTCCGTGTAATGACAAGCATCCGGCTCAGAAACATTAAAATATATTTTTTTTTCCAGGGTATGATTCACAAAGATTTAATTTCAAAAGTTTTGAAATCGCTGTCTCACAGGCTTTAACGATTTTAAGTAACTTAATGATCGCTTTAATTTTGAATACGATAAAACAGGACGCTGTTTATAGAGCTAGCTGACAAGAACTGTTTTACTGAACTGCAAAACCCAGTGGCAATTTTTCCTAATTGCCGTTCCCTAATTTTGCTTATTAGCAATTGCTAAAAAAAAAAACAGTCACCATACAGGAACTTGAAATAAAGAATGTATGGTATATTTATCAGCAAAATATACATGTGGCGAATTCGATATCCAAAAAGCCCTTTGAAGAGAATGTATGAATCAAAATAAGCGACGGACACGTTTTAATTTCCAAAGAGAAATTACGCATCGATCTTGACAATAGAAATGACCTCCAAAGGGGAACATCGCTGATATATTGAACTCAAAATTTGGGAATGGTACGTTTGCATCTCCAAAATGATTCCGTTTCATGGGAGCCAGTGTGTAACTCTCGTTTCTTCGTCGCCAAATAATGATTAAACTCAAAGGTATATCAAAAGAAAAACAGTGTCATGTTTCTATTTCCAAAGAGATTTTTTTAAGGAACAAACAAACAAACATGTAATTCACTTTTCCATCTCCTAAGGGGAGTATTGAAATTAGCAAACCTAGATAATTTAACTAAGGATATATTAGAAGAAAATCACTGTCATGTTTCCAATTCCAAAACAGAAAAAACCAAGGTTATTCATGAAAAAAAAAAAAAAAACCCATGTAACTCACTTTTCCATCTCCAAAACAGAATATCAAAATTAGCAGACTTGTATAATATAACTAATGAATATTAGAATGAAAACATTATCCTGACCCCACCTCCAAAAAAAATACCAAGGTTATGCATGGAAAAAATGCATGTAAATAAATCACTTTTCCATCTACAAAGCAGGATATCGAAGTTAGCAAACATTGGTAATTTAACTCGTTTGCTAGATTATTTTTTCAGTATCAGTATCTCGCAGTTTTTTTTTTTTTTTTTTAGATTTAATAATTATGCTATCATTTTTTTTTTTTTTTTTTTTTTTTTGGAGTATTTTCCAAATAGAAGAAAGTTTCAGTGGATCTTCAGTTTCGAACTGGAACTCTTCAAACCCCTGAATATGATTTTTTAACCGAATAATGTTGGAAGCCAAATGAATAAATGAGTGCAGTATTCACAAAAAACACGTAAAGAAATGTAATCCTAATAAGATGCTTCGTGAATATAGTGAATACGAGGTGAATTTTCCCACAAATAGAGGAACACTTTATTGAGTTCTACTCCTTGTAAACATTGTAATTTGAAATATGTGTCATGCTATAATTTGTGAGACTCCATTTTTGTACTTTCAGCAGGATTTGGTTCTAAACAGCATTTTAAATTTGCGGAAAAATGATATAAATAGCCAAAGAAGGGAGTAATACTGTTTTGTTTCCGCTGTTACTTGAAGCTTTTTACCAAAACTTTGTTATCTTTCTCGTTCACAAATCATTCACGAAATCGTATCAGAATAATTTTACGTAATCATTAATTTGCACCATGACTACCGAAAATAAACATGTTTGTGTTGTCTTGTACGCTTTCCCTCGTTGAAATGAAATTTTATTGGAAGAAAAATCTGCTTTTAGAATCAGATTGTAGTAATTTAAATAACACATATCTTTTGTTTTTTTACACACGTTTTTCAAACTATTTACAAATTTAAATACACGAGGTTACAAATTCTAACACAATGAAGTATAATCATGAATTCCATCCACGTGCTTTCACAATATAAAGCTGAGTAAAATTTGAAAAGGCAAGTGTGGAAGCTTTGAATTACATGTAATACAGTTCGTAGTTCTTCACTGAGATATGAACTCTTTTAGCACATAAGAAAAAAAATTCCAATTTAACTATACATATATAATTTTATAAGAAAAAAACTTCGAATTTAACTATACACATCATTATTTTTAACCTACTAATAAAGGAAAAAATTACAGAAAGAATAGCATTAATGATGAAAAAAAGTAAAGCAACCACAGAACTAAAAGTTATGGACTTTGTTAACGGAGGTAAATAATATGTTATTTGTACAGTTATATACAAAAGAGTATTATTTCAAAGAAATTAAACTAAGTGAGCTCCCAATATTCCCCACCTAAATTATCTAAGTCTACTAATTTCGACATTCCGCTTTGGAGATCGAAAAGTGAGTTATATCCTTTTACCATGTGTAATCTTGGTATTTCTCTTTGGAAGTGGAAACATGACAATGGGTTTTTTCTAGTATTCTTTAGTTAAATTATTTATATCTTTGGTTGTAACCAGTCCTAAGATAATGGACATAAAATGAACATGTTGGATTACATACGTTACATTAATCAACTCTTTTAAAGAAAGTTTAATGATCCAAATTTTGGTTGCAACTAGTCCTAAAACTTCGATAGGTTGAAGAAATTTAGGAGTTATAAATAAAATGCCATAAAGCCGAAGTGTTTTACAAATCTTAATAAATAAAATTACACAAAAACGAAAATAAGATGTCTCACAAAGGCTAATAAACAAAATGACATAGAAGTGCTGAATAAGTGTCTCACAGGAGCTACTCACTGAAATGACATATAAGAGCCAAAGAATTGTTTTAGAAAAGCTGATAAATATAATTACATACAAGAGCGGAAGAAGTGGCTCGTGAAGGCTAATACATAAAAGGACATATAAAAACTGAAGAAGTGTCTCACAGAGCTTAACAAATGAAAAGGTATAAAACGAAGCTAGATCTCATGAAAATAAATAAAACACACTAGAAAAATTCTGAAGTGTCTTACAAAACTTAAACGAAATGGCACAAGAATATACCTCTCAAAGCTGAGTAAATAGAAATGGTACACAACAAAAAATAAACAAATAAAACACACTAGAGAAATTATGAAGTGTCGCACAAAACTTTATAAACGAAATTACACAAGAATATAACCTTGAAAAGCTGAATGAATGAAATAACAAGAAAAGAAAGTCAGAAGTACCTTATAAAATTTAATAAATAAAGTTGCACGTAAGGCAGAAATGTCTTATAAAACTTAATACATAAAATTGCATTTTAAAAAGCCCGAGGTATCATAAATGTAAATAAATAAAGTGACACACTAGAGAAAGTTAGAGGTGTCCCACATAACTTAATAAATAAATTGACATAAGGAGATAGAAGTGCCTCATAAAGGAAAATATATAAAATGAGTCACTAGAGAAATATAAATAAATAAAATTACACACCAGAAAAAGTTAGAGTTGTTTCACATAACTTAACAAATAAATTGACATAAGGAGATAGAAGTGTCTCATAAAAAAAAAAAAAATGAATCACCAGAGAAAGTTTTGTGAAACAAAACTTTGTAGACAGTGTAGCATACAAGAGAGTAAAAAAGAAGAGCCTCACAAAATTTAATAATTAAGATGACGCACGCGAAAGAAAAAAAAATCTTCAAAGAAGCTTCAAAGAACTTGACTTAACTCATACATGCCTTATAAATTGTAATTTTAAGGAATTCCTAAGCTTCATAAACGAAAGTACAGAAAAGACAATCCCAAAAGTACATGCGGCAAAAATAATGCACAGTCTTCCCCGAACCGCAAATTTTAAGGATTCATGAGTTCTAAAAATTAAGCCATGCAAAAGGGAGGAGAGAAATCATCTGGGAAAATGCTATATATATTTTGGGATTGCTCGTAGCTTATTTGATTACTTTTAAAAGATTTATGGGCTTCCCCCATACAGCGGCTGTAAAAAGAATGCGAGCAATAGTGCTTTGCACAAATTTAGGGGTTATTAGAACTTTTCCGTATGAGCGGCTAAAACTAAGAATAGTCGCCTATGTCTTAATTACCGTCTGTGGTTCCAGGGAGGGGGGAAGCGCTTTTGTTTGTTTATTTCGAATTTTAACGGCCAGTAGCAAATCTTAGGGTAATAAAACGTTAGTCCCACCGGCTCTGGGAAAGAGAGAAAGCGGATGACGTATTGCAGGCACACCACCCATGCCTCTGCCCTGAGAAAAACTCGAATGACTAGCCAGAAGCCTATGCTTCTGACCACTCGGTCACCGAGACCGCCATCGAACGTCAGAAACCTAGTTCATGAGGCCACCGACCAACTTGCTTGAAGTCTACAGTAATCTCCGGTTACAGCTATTTATTGCTTTTACGAATAAAATGACTAAAAGTAAAAAAGAAATTAAAAAAAAAAACCCGGCAAAACACAAAGTTTCGCAAGTTTCATTCATGACAAAGCATCATGAGAACAATGGAAAACAGGTTACAGCAAAACACTTGTCGCTTTTAAATTTGATAGTTAATTTGGGTTGAACAAATATCGAAATTCAATGGCCCATGATCTTCAGAAATCACAGAACTCTGTCGGTACACATATACAAGAGTATTACATGCTTTACATTAAAAGAACTATGAAATTCAATTGGCACATTTCGGTTTCATAGCTATGCTTCGTTAATGTCACTTAAGTTGACATCTGTATTATTTTCCTACCGCTAGGTGTTAGATGTTAAGCGACATTAAGTTAAAAAAAAAATACGTTGCAAAATCATGTTCCTAAGAGAAATGCATTACCAGCACAATTTTCAGTTGAACGTTTTGCTCTTGACAGCACCATAAAGAAGCGGAATGGAAATATTTTTCTGTCTGCTATATCGCTTTTTAGCATTGTATTTCACGTCGATATGCGTTGCAATACATATTACCGCATTACAGCAATTAGACTTTTGAATCCCAACGTGTGTAGGAAAAAGGAACTTTTGGTATGTTAATAAATATTGTCCCACCTTTACACGAAGGTTTCATAAAAAACGCTTATTATTTCGGAGAATTTTACTCTCTTTATATCTAAGTTATAAATTACTTTTTCCCTCAACAATGGCCTTTCATGCTGTTGGTTCACCTAAATAAAAACCAAAAGGAAAAACATGTTTGAGGTAAAGTTACTATTGATTCTAATCTGACTTTGAAACATTTTTTTTTTTTTTTTGTACAAATATTCTTCATCTTTCCCTAGTTTTTCAAGCTGTATAATATCTGAGATGTCAAAAATGCGTATCTTTATGTGTTTACATGTAATCAATTTTGTAATCCGAAGCATTTTGTAACTGTTTTATGTGATACATTTCATCTTTTTTTTATTATTATTATTCCTTTATTCGGAAAGCATACGTCATCGAAACGTAATCTGTTTATGACCATCCTTTTCACCAACATTGCATTTGCGTGTAGCCGCAGTGCTACTAACGATGGTTTTCAAAGCAAGAAGTTCAGATCCTGATATTTTGTTGGTGAGTTTATGATAGCTGACGAATTCGGTTACAGAAATTAGAGGAGATTTTCTCTTACAGAGGAGCAAACGAATGAAATTCTAGGCAGTGTCGTGAAAAATTTCCAAATCCTTTCGACAGAACCGTTAGGAGTGTATTTACTCCCAAAATTCTCTGTTTCCTTCCGAAATAATTGAGAATGTTTCATCTAAATAAAATTTCCGATTTAAGAAAAAGCAACAAAAATGTCCATAGGTAAAAGAGAAAAGGAGACAGGGAGAAAGAAGTCTAGATTTCTGTTTCATAGAAACGTGACTGTGCAATCGAACTTTTAGTTTGGGTAAGTGAAATCAAAGTTTTTGGAAAGTCACAACGGAAAGTTTTCTTGGTATAAATCACACATTCATAAACACAGTAATCAATTTTTTCGATACGTCCTCATTTATGTATATGAAAACGAATATTCACAGTTATGTAACTATAGAAATACACGTAACGGCTGTAATGTATATTTCAGGAATGTTCAGTTGAAATTTATCACTTATTCACCAAACCTCAAGCATGAAGAAGCTTTTATATACTAAATCTGTTTTTGTATCTCACACCTTTCTCTCGTTAAAATGGGAAAAAGACAGTGAGCTCATGCCTTATATCTAAATTCAGTATGTATGAAAGAATGGCGAACAGCAGTTTTTTTTAATTTTCTCCAGAACCTTAGGGAAACTCTCTATGCTGATAAATTTGGCATGAGAAACAAGATAGTCTCCCATATTCTAAGGTTAATTATATGCTATGTTTCTACGCTTCTGATATGAAATTTCAAGTTCCACGAGCCTTTAACGCATTCCTTTTCTGGAAGCAGTTATTTTAAATGTTGCACTAATTATGAATGTTCGTCTCTGTACACATAACGCAAGAATCTGAATATAAAAGTGACTGATCAGAAAAGATCAGTCACTTTTATATTCACGTTCTTGTATTTTTTGTATGTGCTACGTATCAAATTAAACGCAATATTAATAATAATCGGTAAATATAAGTGTGTACGGAAAATTTTTAAAACATTTGTTATTCCTTGCATTCATACGCACCCCTGTTGTTTACAGAGAAAAAAGTACGGAGAAATGCAGCTGGCCAATTGGCTACAGCGAAACAGAAAAATGTGTAAGAAAGAGAGATGCTTTGAATGAATCCAAATGTGAAATCAGATTTATTTAGCGAGTGTTAAAACAATGTTACAAGTCACGTCGGAAACGGATTTCTAAGATACCCTTGCATTTAAAAGTCAGTATAATTTGTCGCAGATACATGCGTGCGTGCGTACATTTAGAATATTTATTGAGCTTTACTCTTGCATCAAGGAAAGATTAATATTCATATAATATTAATTCAGCTCTTCTCTTCTAATGATATATAATGATAAAATCCATATAATAATGCAGCAGAATTAATTTTCTGTTAAGTCAGGACCTTATATAATATGGATATGTAATTTCGCAAATGGTAATTATTGCCTAACGCAAAGAAAAACTGTATAATACTTTTTGCACCAGACTTTAAAATATAACACCTTAGTAGCGATAAATTTGATTTTGTTTTATTACTTAGTGACGTCATCTAATTGCTTGCACTTTTCTAGTTGTTTTCACATTTTCAGGACATCAGTTGTTGCATTTATGAAAATCCCTCCTCTTCGAGAAGCAACTTTTTTTTATATTTTGCGCATATGTGTCCAACATTTCCATATTTTGGGTAAACATAACAATAAAAAATATTAATTAAAACTTTTTTTGTGCGTGTCTGTTTGTTTCAGCTAATTTCAAAACTGTTTCCTGAATATTCGTGACTGTGTAGTATTCTCAAATATTATTATTCTTCAAACTTCAAGGTGAACACACGCCAGAAACATCAAATATAACAAACGGTTTTCAGCTCAAATATGACAGGATGGTTTAGAGGGTAAAAGAAGGGCAGTTTGGTGGAGTAAAAAATTGGGGGGGGGGGGAGGAAGAGACAGAGAGAGAGAGAGGAACTGATAAAAAAAAAGAAGGAAAAAAAGGACTACCACAGCGCCACAAGAAGGGGGTCGGAATAAAAAAAACTGAACAGATGAGCCAGACGTCGATTGCACACACGTGCTCTGTAAACGATGTCTTACCTGTGCTGATCCATATATCTCCGATTCCTCGGTTTTCGCCTTTAGAGCATCTAATATTTCGAACTACTGTCCACTCGTAGGATATCACGAAATCCAGAATCGTTCCCGAAGTCCAAGGAATTGTCATTAAACGGAGATCCACAGTGCACACAAGCGGTTATTCGAATCCAATGTTTGCAAGTCTCCATGATTCGGCTCCTGAATCCTGGTAGTAGAGCGATTGCTGGGTGCAGCGCCCTCTGTTGGTCTCTCAACCCAACCTGGGAGAGTGGATAATAAGTAGGGAGTTTTCTCTATTTTTATTTTTATTTTAACTCCTTCTTGTTTGTTCTTAAGATCTGTTAACCATTTTTGTGTCGCTGGTGTTTCTTTTTTTTTTCTTTCTTTCTTGTTTTTTAACTCTCTTAGTACGCATCATTTTAAACGATTTCTGCGAAGGTAAAACGTCACTCTTTTTTTCAAAAGTTGTGGCTAATTTAAAGAAAAAGATGCATCAGCGGAGAAATCCGCTTGCGTAAAAGTGACGTCATCAAAACCTTTATACACATCGCAGTCTGGGCGGTTCGTTATGTAGCGTCGCCTTGATAACAATCTTAAGAGTTTTATTAATTACATCATTTTTTCAATTATGTACTAATTTTATACGTTGCATTGATTGAAATGACTTAAAAATAACAGCTGAAATTATTCAAACTGTTAAATGTAAAAAAAAAACCCGAAGCTAAAGCATTTGTAAGACTTAACCATAAAAACAACTGGATAAATCAGTTATAAATAAAAATAAGAATTTGTCATTAAATTAAGTTTTTTTAACTCCAATTTTGTATCTTTTCGGGATTTCTGACAAGTTACTACAAATATTTTTAGCATAAATTTTGTACTTATATTTCATTTCCAGTGATCCATGATCAACTATTTTTTCATTTATGAATTACCCCTTAATATTTAATATATCACGCCTTTCCTTATTATTACAGAGAACATTGTTTTATTTAACAACTGAAGGTTCTTTTCAGTCATAATACTGCCATTGTGAAACACAGCTTACTCATCATACAAATCTAATGACTCAGATGTCACAATTATAGACAGAGTCACAGAGCTGCAGACCTTCGGTGAAAATCAGTTTATTCAATCAGAATTCTTTTGTCAAATTCAAAAATCACACGGGGCAAACAGACTAAAAATAAAAATACCTAATTCTGATTTTTCAAGTTGTATAATAGCGTGTACCTTCAAAGGAAGAACTAAAACTAATTTTAACTCAAGTAAAGTGTTTTTTAGTCCATGCTATTACAAAGTGCAGTCTAAATTTTATCTGTGTGTGTCTCACACTAGGAAATATTTTGAGTCTTTTGTTCTGTTTTAAGATTCAGTTTACTATGACTGTTCTTCTATGCTTTTTCTTTGTAGAAATGTGTTCGGTCACTGACGCTTAAGAGGAGTAATAACACGAGAGCTTTAACTCAAGTAAAGTGTTTTTTAGTTTTAACTCAAGTAAAGTGTTTTTAGTCCATGCTATTACAAAGTGCAGTCTAAATTTTATCTGTGTGTGTCTCACACTAGGAAATATTTTGAGTCTTTTGTTCTGTTTTAAGATTCAGTTTACTATGACTCTTCTTCTATGCTTTTTCTTTGTAGAAATGTGTTCGGTCACTGCCGCTTAAGAGGAGTAATAACACGAGAGCTTTGAAAAACTTGGTAAAGCGCTTGTGTGTGGACAGAGAGGTGTTGCATTTAGAGAGTTTCTTCCTGGGAGGGGCAATTACAAATTTTGAGGGGGCTGAAACTTGTTTACTGATTATATACATATAATCACAATTTTGTTATTTTAGTATATATATGTGTGTGTTGTGAGTGTGGGCGCGCGCACGTGTGTATATTGTACATTAGCACATATACAATTTTTAAATAGAGTATGAGCATTTTCTTATGCTCGTGTATCGCAAATGCAAATTCCAAGAAATCTACACATACAAGTGATTAAAAATGTTATACTTTTGCTTTAATTCAATAATGCACCACCGATTTCACTATGAGGTGGTGTAAAATATTGAGGATGCTTGTAAGATAACACTGTGCTGAAGAAAATCGCACCCCCCTCCCCCAAAAAAAGCGAAAAAAAACAAATGTCTTCGCCTTACTACAAGCGTATTTCTGATTATTAAGGAATCATTACAGTGTTACCTGAAAACGTATGGTGTAAACCATTCTCCTGCCATTTGGTTACAGCCCATTTAGATCACATAGTAGTAAAAAAAATACGAATTGTTTAGATGCCAGTTTGAGGTGCCTGGATTTTTTTTTTTTTTTTTTTTTTTTGTCACAGAGATTAATCTCCCACCAGAAGGGGGGGGGGGCGGGGGGAGGAATAACTTTAAAATTCCTAATAATTTGCTATTATTTTGTTGTATTGGAAGCCCTTACGTCACATTAGCTACACCGAGGCTTAACCGTAAACATGGAAAGTCGGCATCCAGAAGACTGAAATAAAACTGAATGCCAGCTTACAAAATATGATGATGTATTGCGAAAGTAGTTGTCAGTGCTTGAAAAATTGCCCCATCAACGAGGTTTGTTTATTGAAGGATGATAGAATCTTTGAAATCCATGCGGATGTTTTTTTATTATTATAATATTTTCTTTCATTTTCTTAAGTTTTAATAATTAATTTCTTCAGATATCAGCTATAAACGAAAACAGTTAGACTAAATATAAGGGGAGATCGCCCAAAAACCTACGGGGGGGGGGGCGTTCATGGATTTTCGGGGGACTAAGCACCCCTTAGCAGATACCAGAATACATCACTGGGGAGGGGGCAACTTTTGAAACTCAGTGCACATACAGAATTCTTCACAAAGCTCAGATTACTACAGTTCACGAAGCGTTTAAGAGCAATATGAAGAAAACTAAGTACGTAACTAATGTAAATGTATGTACATTATATTTCTTCTATAATTATTAGGAGAATTCAAATTCGTGCAGAAATAGTCAAAAGTAATCGAGATTGTTGCCTTCAATGCACGATCTTGATATGAAGGGTCACTCACAATACAAATTTAAATTCGTTGGTTGAATTTAAAGATTTTATTGTATATACAAGTATTAGAACTTTCAGGTTTTCCTAGAACCCATCATCAGATACAGAAGAAGGAATAAAAAAAATATATATATAATTATAGAACAAAAGTAATCGAGGTAGTTGCCTTCAATACACGATCTTGATATGAAAGGTCACTCGCAATATTCCTTCTTCTGTATCTGATGATGGGTTCTAGGGAAACCTGAAAGTTCTAATACTTATCTATACAATAAAATCTTTAAATTCAAGCAACGAATTTAAATTTGTATTGTGAGTGACCCTTCATATCAAGATCGTGTATTGAAGGCAACTACCTCGATTACTTTTGTTCTATAATTATATTTTTGCTTTTTTTTTTTTTTTTTTTTTTTTCAGGGTGTTTTCCCTGTCTTTCTGTTCACACTTTCAATAGCTGCTACAGCTTCAGTTCTTGTTAACGAAAGAAAGGAAATGCTTGCGTACATGGACAGGACTGTGAATTGTAGGGCCAGATTAAGGGGAGAGGTCTAACGGGACTATAGCCTAGGGGTCCTTCCATTACCAAGGGCCCTCGCAGGTATGCCGCTACACCACGTGGAACCTTTATCCTTAGTGAATCACAGCTTATATGTTTATAGAGAGACAGAAGTTTATAAAACAGTTTTAGTTTTGTCTCATGTAATTTTCACTCGATCACAAACAGCTGCTAGAAGAACAAATTTCAAGGCAGTGACTTCCTAAGGGTAGAGATTCCATGTTACTACTTGTATATACAGCGGGATCGGTGAGACAATCTCAGCTTTTTCACTACCATGCACCCACACCTCCCTACTTACACTTGGAAGTGCCAATGGTCGAAGGGCTTCACACTGTAGGGGAAGCCCACTGTAGGGCTTCACACTGCATACCAAAAAAGAAAAAATGCATCAAGAAAAGTGTACAGTGAATGAATCATGAAGAAACCTATCTTAAGCTTTTAACTCGTGATCTTGGGAGAAAGTGGGGAATTCCGTGACTTATTATAAAAAACTTTGAAGGTAATTTATGAATTTGAAGAATGCACTGCGTATTAATTATCCTTAGCACATTGCTACAGTTTGGTGTTTTAACGAACTTCATAATGATTCTCCGTCATAAGTTCTTTGGTAAACGGTAAAAATACCACAGGAGAAAATACCCTTGAAAACTGAAAAACGGAAAAAATACCCCCGGAAAAAGTATCCCCAGAACAACAAACGGTTCACTGTAAACAGCCACACAGGAACATTGATCTGTGGCAGTGTTCCGGTGTGGAAATTCACCGGCAACCCTGCCACACATCTTTCAGCAACTTGGCCACAAAAGTTCAAGGGCGGGGGGGGGGCTAAAAAGATTGCCGTATACGAATTTCGCGAAAACGTTCCATGTAAGCCAAGCGAGAATTGTACTTTAATTTGAAGAAATAAATTGCCGAGGATCCGAGGTACACTTGGTTTGAGGGGGGATCTACCCCCAACTTCCGTAATTTTATATTCTGGACCTCTAGAGTCTGCCAGTGTATCCTCGATGTTACCCCAGAATAGCTCTTAGAAACTTGGGGGAGATTCACCCCACCCTCTTGAAAATTCATGGTCGTGTACAGAACTGGATACACTGACAGGCTCAAGCGGCCCAGAAAATAACAGTACGGAAGTTGGGGGTAGAGCCCCCCAATCAAGTGTATCTTGGAACCTCGACAATTTATTTCTTCAAATTAAAGTACAATTCTCGCTTGGCTTACATGGAACGTTTTCGCGAAATTCGTATGGAGTTCCCAATTTAGTTCTCAATATAGGCCCAGAAACGGCAATCTTCATAGCGCCCCCCCCCATCGAACTTTTGTGGCCAAGTTGCTGAAAAATGTGTGGCAGGGTTGCCGGTAAATTGCCACACCGGAATACTGCCACACATCAGTGTTCCTGTGTGGCTGTTTACAGTGAACCATAGTTCTAGGGATATTTGTACCGCTTTTCAGTTTTTAGGGATATTTTCTCCGGGGGTATTTTTACCTACATTCAAGTTCTTTGGGGATCCCTCTCAGATGTCTTACCGTTTGAGTCCACTCAGTTGTCTTAGCCCAGAGGGTCACTAAGGCTTTTATCCAGCCCTGTTGAACTGTGCTAATTACAAGATATCTCTTTTCTCTCTCTCTTCTTCTCTTCCATCTAAGACGGCTTCAGTCTTGTGACGTGCCTGTCCAGCAGGACGCACACGACATAAAGGCAGATAGAAGCGATAACGAACGTCCGCGTAGCTTAATTGGTAGAGTGACATATTCCGGAATGAGGGAACCCGGGTTCGAGCCCCGGCGTGGACAAAATGACGGAGAAATTTACTTTGTTATAATGGCGCCCAAACTTCCCCGGATGACCTGATTGTTCAAGATCTCGCAATGGTGTGATGTTCTTTCCACACCGCGAGATGGGAAAAATCAGAGAATCCCTTCTCCAGCGCTTTGAAAAATAAACGTGTGTGACGTTGCATTCCACATAGCAGATTGACTGGGAGTTCTTTTTTTCTTTTTTTTTTTTTTTTGATTGCAGGTTTAACGATCACCGTGAGCAACTCAATGGGCTGACAAACACAACGTCCATGCCTTACCGGGATTCGAACCCGGATCCCTTTAGGACGAATGATCAGAAACCATCGCTTAGACCATCGCGCCACCGGGGCGGCACTGGGAGTTCTCAAGTGCACGTTCTACAGAGGATGGCTGCCTGCAACGATTCATGGTCACGGCTGACCCGTGGGCCATGCCCCCGGCCCTCTTTCGGGGGGGGGGATGTGCCGTGCCTTCCGAGCAGGACGCACACCACATAAAGGCAGATAGCAGCGTTTTCGAACGTCCGTGTAGCTCAATTGGTAGAGCAACTTGTTCCGGAATGAGGGAACCCGGGTTCGAGCCCCGGCGTGGACAAAAATGACGGAGAAATTTACTTCGTTATAATCTTCCATTGAGTTAATTCTCCCAATCTTCTCTGTTCCTTGCTTTCCAAAAAAGCTCACTATATGTTCTGCAGCCGGAGTTGTTCTTTATTCATTTCAGCCAGGTAAGTCTTGGTCTTCCAGGTCTTCTTTTTCCTGTTGTGAAAGTATTTACTAAGATGGTAGTATTTACTAGATGTTTATGCCCATGTGTGCAACGTGACCAAACCATCTCAGTTGCTGTTTTCTACTTTTTTCCAATATTGTCACTTTATATGACAGTTCTTTTCTGATTGTGCTATTTGCTTTTTTTTTTTTTTTTTTTTTTTCTGTCCAGGTAGTTTTATTCATTTTTCTTAAACATTTCATTTCAAACGCTAATAATTATTTTCTCCTCTCTTGACTTAATTTTAATTGTCCATGCTTCTGCTCGCTCCATAATGACCGTTGGTACAATCATTGAATCATATAATTTGATTTTGGCTTTTGGATATCTTGATCACACTCCCAAAATACCTGACATTTTTTAAATGGGAAAATACATACAAATGCATATAGCATATATATTATCATCATCATCAACCATTATCAATCCACTGCTGGATGAAGGTTTCTCCAAGTTTCTTCCATAACTCTCTGTCTTGAGCTAGTCTCTTTTGTGTCACTCCAGAATGCTTTCGATTTCATCCACCCATCTCCCACATGGTCTTCTGGATCTTTTTCTGTCCCTTACTTAGTCTCCAGTACAGTATTTCAGTTGTCTAACGGTGGTCAGTTTTTTTACTCGTAGCAATGTGTTTAGCCCATTGCCCCTTGAAAGTCTTTACTTTGATCATGATGTCATCGATGTCTGTCATTTTTCTGACCCATGAGTCATCCTTTCTATCATTTTTTGGTTACACCAAGCACACATCTCTCTATGCTTCTTTGAGCTGTTCGCAGCCCTAGGGCTATAAACAGTCGGTCACTCTTAATTTGGGGCCGCTGGTTCCACGGAAGACAGAGAGAGCCATCGGCGTAAGAGAATCAAACCTCTGATGCGTCATTTGGGAGTCGAATTCGATTCCATCTGTGTCTAATCTGCAACCGAGGAGACGGAGTTTGCTTCCTTTATAATGAATAATGAAAATTAAGTTTATATACATTTCAAAACCTGTACCTATATATCAATACAGCTTGTACACCACGTATATATATCGTTTAAAAATGAGATATACAAAAACTTCCAAAACCGAAACAGCGGCATATTTAGCGGCATATTTACCTTCTGAAAAAAGGTATGTAACGTACCAGGGCATATTTACCTTCTGAAAAAAGGTATGTAACGTACCAGGAGATGTGACGTACCTGCCAGAAGGACGCACACGACATAAAGGCAGATAGGAATCAGAATAAAACGTCCGCGTAGCTCAATTGGTAGAGTGACTTATTCCGGAATGAGGGGATCCGGGTTCGAATCCTGGCGTGGACAGAAATGACGGAGAAATTTACTTCGTTATAATGGCACCCGAACTATCCGGATGACCAGACCGTTCAAAATCTCGCATTGGTGTGATGTTATTTCCACACCGCGAGATAGGAAAAATAAGAGCATCCCTTCTCCAGCACTTCGAAAAAAATAAAAAAAATAAGGAGAAGATGATGTAACGTACCAGGAGATGTGACGTACCTGCCAGAAGGACACACACTACATAAAGGCAGATAGGAATCAGAATAAAACGTCCGCGTAGCTCTATTGGTAGAGTGACTTATTCCGGAATGAGGGGATCTGGGTTCGAATCCTGGCGTGGACAGAAATGACGGAGAAATTTACTTCGTTATAGGTAAAGCAAAATGCATGCCTGAAATATTAGAGCAAATTTAGACGGGAAATACTGGAAGAAATGCAGAAAATGTTGAGAGTACTTATTTTTGGCTTCATCAAGTGACAACAGAACTGACTCCTCCCTCGTTCTCACATGCTTGGCTACCATCTTTAAACAGTTTTGGCAATTTTTTCGCATTATTATGTTTATTTCTACAGTATCGTACAAAAATATTTTGTAAATAATTTTAACCTTTGTCTTTGGCTCAAGTATCAAGTTTGGAAATTTCGGTGGTCTATATTATGCTTATGATGTCGAGTCGCGCCTGTGTATCACATATGCATTAGTTTTTTTTTTTTTTTTTTTTTTTTCTTTTTTAATGTTTGGTGTAGCAAATTGGGAATTTGCAATTTCTTAAGTAAAGGGAAGATTTTGCTGAGATTCCATTTCCAGCCAATTTTGAATTAGCTTAAATAATACGTTTATAAGTAGTGTCCGTTGTAGTTAATTTAATTTTTTGGGGGAGAGGGGGGCACTCTATACAAATGTAATATGGCAGTGCGCTTAGAAAACGTTCACTATGTGTACGTGGAATTGAGAGAGGGGTCAGTTGTTCTGGTCCTTGATAAAGACACAAATGACTGTGCTCTAAACATTTCCTGCCTTTCTTCCAGCTTATTGCTGTTTAAATTTACTCTAATATTTTAGGTATGAAAGTTTTGCTTTACCTTTCTTTCAGAAGGTAAATATGGAACTGTTTTATTTTTGAAATTTTTGCATATCTCATTTTTCAACTATTTTTCTTGAAAATTCTTCTATGCAGCTTTTGCGACCCTAGAATTCCAATGCATTTGCAGTCCTTATATTGTTTTGGGGTATATTTTTGCCAGTCGTGTGTGTGTGTGTGTGTGTGTGCGTGCCGGATTTTGTAAAACGTGCAACTTCTGAAAAATGGTATTTTTGACTTTTATTTGAACAGCTGAATGTCAATGAAATTTTTGGAAAACACACACACTACCTAACAGGGAATTCCAAAATTTCGTGTCGTAGAAATGAAATGACAAAATTATCTGTTACCTACTTACTCCGGTAGTACGAGTGCTAGATGAACGTAATTCTTGATGTGTGCCACACATTGTGGAACAAGAAATGAAAGCTCTTTCGAGAAACGTCCGTGATAGCCCCAGAAAATTGTAGGAAAGGTAAGAATCCTGTCATTCAGTTTACGATTGACTTGAGAGCACTACTGTGGGTATTAGAATTGTACTCCAGATCTTCTCTAGATCAGAAGCTGTTCAGCGGGAAAATGACGCCCAGTGAAAAAGGAAAATGTGATTTTTATTTTAATGCAGATTTTTCAATATAAACCTCCCAGATTGGAAGAAATATTCACACCAAAAACAGCCAACCCTAATTTTAGTGTTAGTTATTTATCAGATTTCTCCAACATAAAATATGATATCGTTTCTTCCTCGGAAGGTAATCTATCTAGTTTTGCATTAAAAATAGATCAAATAAGGAAAACGGGAAAAGTAATGTTGATACCTTGCATACCACTCTACGATCGAACTTATGAAATAAATTTTCTATTCGTAGAAATAATTAAAACGTTTTAGCTTTTGCATTGTCATGATTTAACAAAAAACTGACCTCTAATTGCGTTGTAGCCCACATATTTACTCGGGTTTTGTAGTACTCGTTTACAGATTTTGTCACTCATGTTGTCTTGAAATTATTATTTTAATTGAAAATTTTTTTTAATACATACATTTTCGTTTTTGCACTAATAATTCACAATACATCTATACAGTGTCTACGCCAGAAGTTCAGAACTGGATGGGTTATTAGAATAGGGGGAGGGGGTAAGCAGCAACGGATTTCGAAATAGGCACTAGGCACGCGCCTAGGGCCCCAGAGTTTGAGGGGCCCAGAAAATGTATAATTGGATTGTCAGTAATATTTTGGTTTTCAGGGACCGAAATATGAATAAAAAATAAATACATCCTTAAAACCCCTTTATTTGCATTGTGAATTGATATTTTACTTTCTCATATTAACACATATTTTTTTTGCTGTTGTTGATACACCAAATTTGCGGGTACTTATCGATGTCCTTGTTTTGAAAGTAACAGTTAAAATAACTTAGCCTTCCATTTAGTGATAGGTGAAAGAAGAATTAACTCTTCACACACTTTTATTGTATAAGGTTAATACTTAACTGGTCTTCTGTTACATAAATTACTTTCATGCTACTTCCAGCCAAAGAAAACATCTGCGAACCTTCTTTCCCCATGATTTGTAATGAGGAGTGCTTGTAGAAACTGTTTTGATGATCGGGGGGTGTTTGCTGTTCATTACCTTTTCCCTTTGAGGCAAGGAGATCAAGCTCTTCCTCAGCTCTAATATTCCCTGAACCAACCTAAACCAAAAGAATTAAGATTTAGGCTGAAAAAAAGAAAAAAAAAAAAGAAAGAAAGAAATTCGAGAATATCACAGTATTTATCTTTTTCTTATGTAATAGTGTTAAAAGAAATTCCTATTGCATTGCAAAAACTGTTTCTTATTATTTTCTTCTCCCCTGGTTTAATATTGATAATTATCAAGTGTTCTCACTTTTTCTATTCCTTAAATCAACATAAAATTAACTTTTGAAAAAGCAATAAAAGTTTCAATGATACTCTTACTCGAAAAGCTGTGGTTCCAACTTTTCCATTTTCAAACCGGATCTTTTGTTTGCAATCCTTATGCCTATTCAGAAATCCCCCACTGAAAGTGCCAAACCTAATATCCTTAGATTTCCTATTTGCCGCAAATACATTTTTTGAAATATCTCTAAAAACAAAAAGTTCGATGTGCACAAACAGACAAAATGATTATACTAACACTGTTTCTTACAAAACGTTCTAATAACAGGAAGAATGGCATTTTAGAAAGCGTAAAAACTTTTTTCTTGGCTTTTTTTTTCGTTATTCTGACAAATAAAAATTTCTGAGGCGATAAGAAAGGAAGGGGGAGGGGCTGAATCTTTTAGCGCCTAGGGCCCCATAAGGTTTAAAGTCGCCTCTAGGAGTAAGTGTCGTACGGGGGGGGGGGGGCACAAACTATGAAGTGCTAGGCAGAAATTTTGCCAAAACATTCCGTACATGTAGATTTAACCTACGTGTACGGAATGTTTTGGCAAAATTGTTGACGCTATTCCTAGCATAAAAAAAAAAAAAAAAGCTTTCAGATACATACTGTACCTAGTATTTATTCAGTGTATGAAGTACTGGGAGCCATGGATACGAATCTGTTTCTTCGCAATTTTGCTAGTTTAAGTCATTTTTTAAATAATTTTTAACATTGTTGAAAAGCGGTTTATGATTTTTACTTTATAATATGACAAGGTATATTTCATCTTTTTAAACTATAATTGCGAAAATGGTTGGTGTTTTTCTACTGGTCTCTTAGACATTCGCTCAGGAAATACCCTCTATTTTGCAGAAGAGTACGACACAAAATTTAACAAAAAATTAATTTTATATAACAAAATTTCTGTGGATTCAAAAAATTCACATACTTTATCTAAGTTCCCAAAAATCTTACAAGGCTGCGGTTGTCATGTGTTATGTTTACATATTTTGGGGAAAGAGAGGCCAATAGGTGGGCTTACATAAAAGTTGAGTACCCCCCCCCCCATCCTAGCTTCCCAGCTGCATCCATATTCTTCTACGACATCAAAATGTATCAGATAGATGATTCTATAAAGTGGTTAGTGTGAATGTTTAAGTTCAAGATGTGAAATTATCGCTCAAACACATAATAACGAACTCTCTTGTCTCGTGATGACAACAATAAAAATCTATACGTATGATTTCGTACATTAATTCAGATGTGCACCCAAGGGGAGTGTAAAAATAATTATTTTTTCTTGTTTAGCTTAACACCAAAAGCCACATATTTTTCACCAATTTCTCATTACGTTAATAGTCAAAATAGTATCAAGGTTCAAATATTTGGTAATATTTTACCTCTCATTATGTCAAAGGGAATTCTCTCTCTGTTTCTAGCAGTAATTGATGTGTACACATAAAATGGATGCAACAATAAGTTAGCACATGCATTATGGTACGGCCGCGAACTGGTAATTCGCACATATTTCCTATATATCAACAAAAATTAGCATGTTTTTTTTCAGTAACTGATGTGTACAAGCAAATTTATTATAGAAATAGTTTAGTTCATTTATTATGATAAAGAAGGTCCACGTATGGGTAAATTACGTTCATTTTCTATAACATCAACAGAAGAAATTCTCATAATTTTCTAGCAATAATTGATATGTGCACATACAATCGTTGCCAAAAGTCAAATTTTTGATGTTTGAAGTCAACTTATGCAGCGTAATGGTAAAGTCACGAATACATATTATCATCAGTTTAAAGGTCATTTTATGCTGAATTCAAATATATTTACAGAATGTTAACACCAGTAATAGAAGTGAAGTTACAAGTAAATGTACAGCGTCTAGTCATAAAAAGCAACAAATAGTGGAATTAGTGTACAACGCATTTAACGTAAAATTACTATACGGTACATTATTGACACTTGCAACTTATCAACAAGCAAAATGCGTTTTAATATTTAATTGGATAACCATGGTTACTTAGTAACAAAGTGCACTTTCTTGGCATGGAACTAATGAGCTTCTCTAGTTGTCCATTGGTGATAACACGGTGCCATACGGCCGTTACAGACTCAATTAAAGACTTTAATTGAGTCTGTAAGGGCCGACACCGTAAAGGCTCAGTTAAAGACTATGAGCTTCTCTAGATGTCCATTGGTGATAACACGATGCCATACGGCCCTTACAGACTCAATTAAAATCTCTAATTGAGTCTGTACGGGCCGTATGCCACCGTGTTATCACCAATGGACAACTAGAGAAGCTCATTAGTTCCATGCCAAGAAGATGCACTTTGTTACTCAGGAACCGTGGTTATCCAATTAAATATTAAAGCGTATTTTGCTTGTTGGTCAGTTATTTCAAGTGCCCTGCAAGTTTCAATAATGTACTGCACAGTAATTTTATGTTAATCGCATTGTACACTAATTTCACAAATTCCACCATTTCTTGCTTTTTATGACTAGACGCTGTACTTTTGCTTGTAACTTCACCTCTATTACTGGTAATAACATTCTGTGAAGATATTTGAATTCAGCATAAAATTTTCTTTAAACTGAGGATAATAATTATTCCTGACTTTACTATTACGCTGTATAAGTTGACTTCAAACATCAAAAATTTGACTTTCGGTCTACTGGTGTCGGGCTTTTGGCCGTGATTGTAGGTTTAATATGAAAATAATTTATTACACTACTTATGGTGTGATATCATGGATAATTTGCCCGGTAATCTATGCCCATTTTCTTTCATGTCAGCGAAAGAAATCATGATTTCCTATAGTAATCGATATATGTACACATAGATTTGATATAAAAGTAATTTAGTATTTTTTTTTGTTTTGTTCTTTAATATCATAGATCACGTAATTTTTACTTGTGTGGCGTATATGACGTATTAAACTTTCCGTTTTAGTTGGCTGTCCCTTCGGTTATCTCTCGTTATACTTCCCGTAATTAACTCATGTCTGAGCGCCCAAGAGTTTTTCTTCCGTGTGAAATCACTGACTGTCAGTCAGGCAAGCATGCTTAACTTGTCAAAAGTCTTTAGAAAGCATGCAATAACTTGTCAAAAGTCTTTAGCAAGCATGCAATAACTTGTCAAAAGTCTTTAGCAAGCATGCAATAACTTGTCAAAAGTCTTTAATGTGTTAAGTGTCTTCAACGTTAGGTAGCAAATAAATGGTTAACCTAAGGGATATTTTACTGTTCGGCGATACCTTGTAGTTGTCTTGTTCTTTTAAA
The DNA here is from genome assembly GCA_039090855.1 of Macrothele yani. Taxonomy (NCBI): domain Eukaryota; kingdom Metazoa; phylum Arthropoda; class Arachnida; order Araneae; family Macrothelidae; genus Macrothele; species Macrothele yani. Next base: position 41,431,470 of record CM076990.1, on the reverse strand, counting down.
GTTCATCGTTATTTATTCAGTAACTCTGGTTAATGTGTTCGCTTTTTTCAACGACTAACCTACGAGTTAAATCTTCGTATTTATTTGTGTGCCAGCGTTGCAAGCTCGTTATATTTTGTGTAAGAGCAGGATCGTACTGATAGTTCCCGTACCTCCTCCCCTATACTGCGGAAGGGGAGGGGGGGGGGGCACGGCTAAGAGGGAATCTAACCTCCGCAAAAACCTTTTACAGAATCTTTTGCGGAAACTTCATATGAATAAAGAAATAGCCAGGGATATTTTACGAAAGCTTTGAAAGAAGTATTAAAGAGAACAGCAATTTTTGGTTGTTGCTTTTTCCGAGGTTTAAATTTATAAAACCTGGATGACGGGAAAGCAGTTATTTGAGAGGACCTGAGGCCCCTTTCACAGTCATAGTAATAGTCAAAATAGTATAACTATACTAATAATCCGAAATTTCTTGGTGCAGAATAGAGATAAAAATTTCTAAGCTTTCGCACATCAACCAGATGGCTTTTTCAAGGAAGATAGACATTACAGCGTGCACATATCAATTCTATGCCAAGAAATTTTGGATTATTAATATAGTTATACTATTTTAAGTATAATTGGTGTGCAGTTCCTACTTATTGAACTTGTCATAGTAATAGTTCCTATACATGTATATTAACAAGAGACTGTGAATGAAATATCAGTTCAATAAATGAAAAGTTTTTAACAATGAGAATATAGGTGTTACGTATTACAGTTGTTTGCACGTAACTACGCATGCTTCAGAAAATAATGAACTAAAAGGTGTTCTTCGCGGGGAGAAGCAAAGACCTGTGTCGCTTTTTTTTATAACAGAGTCAAGAGAAAAATTTGTACTATGTCAAAACACTGTGGCATTATCTTAAGTGTTTTTTTTTTTTTTTTATATCCAAGAGCAAATCATTTAAGTAGTTTTACTTTTCTGTGCCACGATTCTTAATTCTTACTTATTTATTTGCTTACTGATGTTCCTAATTTTTGTATTAATCGAAAAAGGTCATTAGATGCTATCACAGAGAAGTTACATGTTTTGTATGTATGGTTGGGAGGCATTTCAAAGAGGCTGGCCTTAGTTCTCCAAAGAATAAAATTTGCATGATATTTTCAACTTTGGCGTAACTGTTTTTGTACTACTTTCTAAAATTGGTATAAAACTAGTCAAATTATTTCAATTACAGCCTGCACATTTCCGTTACACACAGTAACGTGTAATAATTTTTGTTTTTACGAAAAATACTTGTAGGTTACAACATAGGCGTGACGTAGAGGGAGGGGGAGGCACAGGAAGGCATACCCCCAACTTAAAAAGTCGAAAAAGTAATAACCAGTCGTTCTCCTTTTAAATGTTATAAAATGGGACATACAGCCAAGGGAACAACGCTACGGAATAGCGAGCATTGTTATGACTGTTTTCCAGTAGTCATTCCATGCACAATAGCATGCAGTCATCTGATGATGGTTTTCATCATCATCACACAACTCGTTATTATGGATATATTAGGCATGATAAAAAGTTATGGCAATTGAACAGGAGCATTTTCGGAGAAACTATTTCTGAGACACCCCCCCCCCCCACCAATGTTCCAAATAATTTTAATTATTAAAACGCCTATAAAACCTAGTTAATAACATGGAATTATGAAAATTAAGTAATGGAGTGCTAATAGTTTTTCACAAAAGGACCTCGCTCGAAGAAATGTTCGCCATGCGGGGGGGGGGGGGGGGGTCCGATGTGTACGAGTCATGTAGGAGCTCATAATTGAAGTTTACCATGTATCGCCTGTAAGTGTTTTATGTTACCCTCAGTGGCTTCGGCAGCGAGGGGGCAGAGGAAGAAACTTCCCCGTACCCATTCGTATACAGGGGTGAAACATCACATTCGCCCCCTCAATTTCTACCTTTTTAATTACATCCGTAATCAAAACTCAATAAATATTTGGATTTTTTAAATTTCTTGTCCTTTAAATTCCTGTTGTTGTTTTTTTATTATTATTATTCGAGGTTTAACGACCACCGTGAGCAACTCAATGGGCTGTAAAGCAGTCGCGCGTCCCTGACTTAGGGCCACCGGTTCCAGGGAAGGGAGAGAGCCAGCGCCGTAAGAGAAACACAACATCCATGCCTCACCATGATTCGAACCCAGACCTCATCAAGGACGAATGATCAGTAGCCATCGCTTAAACTGGCCATTCTGTTTTGATTATTAACTACCAGAACTATGAATTTTTAAGGCAGTGGAAGAGGGATGGAATAAAATATCACTACCGATTTTCAGAAATGCCCTGTTATCTTGGAAATCTAGATGTAGGCAGTGGAAGAGGAATAGAATAAAATATCACTACCAATTTTCAGAAATGCCCTGTTATCTTGGAAATCTAGATGTAGGGAGTGGAAGAGGAATGGAATAAAATATCACTACCAATTTTCGGAAATGCCCTGTTATCTTGGAAATCTAGATGTAGGGAGTGGAAGAGGAATAGAATAAAATATCACTACCAATTTTCAGAAAAGCCCTGTTATCTTGGAAATCTAGATGTAGGGAGTGGAAGAGGAATGGAATAAAATATCACTACCAATTTTCGGAAATGCCCTGTTATCTTGGAAATCTAGATGTAGGGAGTGGAAGAGGAATGGAATAAAATATCACTACCAATTTTCGGAAATGCCCTGTTATCTTGGAAATCTAGATGTAGGGAGTGGAAGAGGAATGGAATAAAATATCACTACCAATTTTCGGAAATGCCCTGTTATCTTGGAAATCTAGATGTAGGCAGTGGAAGAGGAATGAAATAAAATACCACTACCAATTTTCAAAAATGCCCTGTTATCTTGGAAATCTAGATGTAGGCAGTGGAAGAGGAATGAAATAAAATATCACTACCAATTTTCAGAAATCCCCTTTCATCTTGGAAATCTAGATGTAGGCAGTGGAAGAGGAATGGAATAAAATATCACTACCAATTTTCATAAATGTCCTGTTATCTTGGAAATCTAGATGTAGGGAGTGGAAGAGGAATGGAATAAAATATCACTACCAATTTTCAGAAATCCCCTTTTATCTTGGAAATCTAGATGTAGGCAGTGGAAGAGGAATGGAATAAAATATCACTACCGATTTTCATAAATGTCCTGTTATCTTGGAAATCTAGATGTAGGCAGTGGAAGAGGAATGGAATAAAATATCACTACCAATTTTCATAAATGTCCTGTTATCTTGGAAATCTAGATGTAGGTTCATAGTCCTGAGAAAGAGGTACGAAATATTTAAGAAATAATTTTATTTTAAATATTAATTATATTGCAGGAAAATCGTTCTAAAAATGTGTAGTGAAGATCCTCTGTAGTTAACAACATGGGGCATATCTCTCATAATATTCGCCTATTTTTCAGCGATGTCAACGAAATTCTAACGGTTTTTTTTTTTTTTTGTCGTTGTTGTTTTTTGTGTGATGATTCGTTTGTACCCAAACATTTGAGGTATAAGAGGCAGACAGCTTATATCAGTTGTATATTGTAGCAGAAAAAGGTAGGAAGTCGAAACATTTTACAAAATATAACTGCACCCAATTCGTAATGCAAAACTCTTTCCTCTTCTTGAATACACGGTACCAGTATAGACGAAACTCGTTATTGCGGAGGCCCAACTCACTAAGCTGTATTTTCTTCTGATCGCTTGATTTCTTTTCGGTCAGTTGACATGTCAAAATTTTCTGCTCGATTTTAAGAACTTATACCAATTTGATTGCACATTTTTTCTCTTGTTAACAACAAAAATTTTCGCTGTCACAAAAATAAAAGAAATGTAAGCAAATATGTTAACATTAATTTTCATGTTTCTCAAATTTCTGAAAATATTTTTTTCTGTTTTTTAGAACTCCTACAAATATCTGTATCTCTTCAATAAGTTCAAAAACACACAAGTATACTAAATTTACATTCTCATGAAAAGCACTGTTAATTATCTCTGTTCCTTGTGTATAAAAATCATGTTTTTAACTTACAAGAACTGAAATTAAGTAGATAGGTCATTATTTATTCATTTAATCTCATAAAAACATCAGGCCTGTTTGTCATCCGGATGCATTCCATAATTCCGGATTTTCATGCTTTGTGTAGGAAGTTGGAATTCTCGATCATATTATTTCTGAAAAAGTGCCTTTCCAGATTCAAAACTGTTGTGGAGGATGAAAGGAAGGCTACATTTGTTATTTTGGCAGCTGTGTCTATATCAAATAATTTCGTTAACAAGATTGAATGAATCCAATGAGCAAATTGCGGAATTGACAAAAATCGCCGTAAGATGTTATGGCAGCATCCAGATATGAACTCATTTAAATTGTCTGAAGTGCAAAATTTGACTTTTTGAATTCGAATTTCACAATTTTTGAGAGATCTCTAACATTACATATGAAATTCAAAAATGCAATTTTTCCTAAGATTTTTAAGATATGGGAAAAATTGGTACAAAAAAGATGCGAAATTAAACTGCACGGACACTAATGATTAATTGTTGTGTAGCTAGTTAATATAAGATGTGTGTGATATATAGACAATGTATACCTGTATTGTACATAACATTATACAATATAACAACTAAATAACATGCATTATTTACATATGTAACACTGAGGTCAGAGTTCAGAGGGGTCTTTTTTTCATCTCACGATCACCCCTGAAACATGAATATACAAAAAAATAAAATAATAAACAACAACCTGGACGACGACTTCTTTTCATTCGTAATTTCGAGGTTTGACACAACCCCCATGAACACCGAAGGCTGAAGGAGTTGCCCATATTTAATTTGGAGTCACCGGTTGCAGAACCAGCGCTTCAACTGACAAACAGAACACCCATGTCTTTCCCCGATATTTTAAGCCAGACCAAGCAGTAGGGCAGAATAACTATTTCAAATTATTTAGTCTCGTAATAATAATACAGTAACACTTGCTAAAATCAATATTTCAGAATTCGCTTTCTTTCGTTTCATCTAAGGAATTCATCAACGAGTATATCCCTCACAACTACTTTATGTGCACGTCTGTTGACACACACAAGCACATCCTACATAATACACTGCCGGACAATTTCTAAGGACGGATGACAATAGCAACGATAGCAAAATGGAAGGCAGGAAAATGTGGAAATTAGCATAAGTGCGGGATACAGTAAGACGTGTTGTGCGTATGCAAATTTTGGATTGCCGAACTTGTTCGTGACGTCATAGCGCTGATAAGAGATATAAAGGATTTGATGCGTATTGACCGTTGTTGTTCAAACGCAAAGTTGAAAGGGAAAGAATCAATTGACGAACTTGCAATTTTCAGTATGTCTTCCCGACATCACCCAGATGATTTTACGCGTTGCCGTATTATTGGCAAGATTGAAGAAGGGCGAAAAATAACAGATGTTGCCAGGGAGTTCGACGTCAGCCACAGTGTTGTTTCAAGGCTTTGGAAATCAATTCAAACAAATGGAGATTGTAGCAAACGTCACGGGGAAGGTCGTGTTCGCAGTACGACACCTGCAGAAGATCGGTACATAGTGCTATCAACAAAAAGACACCGGCGCAGCACAGCTAGTGAGGTAGCAAATCAGTTTATTGCTGCTACTAGCAAGCGGATCTCCCAAAAAACTGTCGCCAGACGTTTGCATGAAGGAGGACTATACGCCCGCCGTCCTGTTGTGTGCATCCCATTGTCCAGACGTCACCGTACCGCCAGTTTGCAATGGTGCCATCAACATCGCAATTGGGCTGATAACGATTGGTCTGCTGTCCTCTTCTCAGATGAGAGTAGATACAGTCTATCGTCTGATTGTCGACGACAACTGATCTGGCGTGATAGTTGTCCAACAAACATACAGGAAAGGGACCGATATCCGACATGTAGTGTCATGGTATGGGCTGGCATCATGATCAATGGCCGTACGTCCCTCTATGTGCTTCCGACTGGTACTATGACTGGCCAACGATACATTAATGATGTTCTGCTACCTCATGTTCGCATGTTCCGTGGTGCTGTCGGTGATAGATTCATTTTCATGGACGACAACGCAACATGTCATCGAACAGTTGCTGTCCAGGAGTGTCTTGAGAGCGAGGATATCACGCCTCGTATGGCCAGCACGTTCTCCAGATATGAATCCCATTGAAAATGTGTGGGATGCTTTGGGGAGGAGTCTTGCTGGTCGCCAATGCCCTCCAATAAACAAAGACACCCTCATCATTGCACTGACAGAGGAATGGGATAAATTACCCCAACAGATGCTTGATAATGTTGTGCAAAGCATGACACGACGTGTGGAATCTTGCATCGCCCTCCATGGTGGCCATATCCCGTATTGACATCTTACGCCGGAACGCCTGCGGACGGGAATTGCATTTTTTTCACGTTTACGTATTCTGCACAAAATGGCCTGTTTCTCCCTTGAACACGTTCCAAAGCCTTGTGGATTTCAGAGCACAATAAATTGTCTTTCTTGTAATGTCCTGGCATTCTGAGATTATTTTATTTCACTTGGCATCCAACCACACTTACTTTTTTATGCGCTATATAGCCGTTTATGATCCGTCCTTAGCAATAGTCCAGCAGTGTACTTTGATTCACTTGTTACATGCTGCTTTCAGATTCTAGCATTGTTATTGGGTATTTTTGACACCATACTCTGAGTTTTAACACGAATTCATACTCGAAATGTCACATTGAGATCGTGATAAACACTGTCCTCAAAAATAATGGAAATAACTTGAAATATGGTCTGAAATTAAATTAACTTTTATGTTTTTTTAAACTCACTGCCATCGGAAAAAAGCGTTGCCAAAATAAATGTCATCCATTTTAATCATATCAGAAACGCAAATGATGTCATTGTCATATCTGACGCAAAGAAATGGAACCCTTGATTTTTGAAATTTAAACCACCAAAATTGTTTAGTAAAAATAAGCAAACAATCCTACGGCTCATTAATTTTTCTGTTGTATTTCTGTGGGTGGGTTTGTACGCAGAAAAAGTGACTGGGCAGCAGAGACATGCATGACCTGCCTTTAGCTTAGATTCGCAATTCCTAGGGGCTACGAATTTTAATTATATGTTGATCTTTTATCATCATCCAATTTTTGATCTGTACTATCTTTGAAAAAAAAAAAAAAGAGAAATAAATAAAATCACAAACAGATACGCAAATCCTTTTCACGTTTCTTCCTGTCACTATGTTTATAAAGATGCAATTATAAGTAAAGTCATATGAAAACGGCCTTTCCCCTTCTTTCTACTTTGAGAAGGTTAGTATCTTTCCCGCAGGTTTTACAAATAAAACAGCAATAAAAGAAGAGGAATGCGTAGTCAATTAACAAGACAGTAGATTGAAGTTTCCTGGGTTCAGTGAAAAGAAGAACGTCTCGGATTTGTTGCTTTAACAGGACTACAATTCCCATACTTTTTGGGGGGAAGGGGGATTGGTGGTTCAACGATCACCTTGAGTAACTCGTTGGGCTGTAAGCAGTCGCCAGGCCCTAATTTAGGGCCACTGGTTCCAAGGAAGCTAGTGGCATAAGACAAGTACAATGTCCATACCTCACCGGGATTTGAACCCGGACCCATCTCGGAATGATCAGAAGACAGCTCTTAGACCACTGTGACGCTGAAGAGTCAAATTCCTTCTGTTATTAGTTTAAAAAAAATCGTGAAACGAAAATAAAACTCCGAGTGCGGACTTATTTCTACTATCAAGTAGAATATTCTCTCGTACTCTGCGAAATCATTCTCAGACTCAAGTGAGTGATGAAAACTTACGATGCGAGAGTCAGAAACGTTTACAGAGTGTCGCGCACAGGTGGAGTCCCTAGAAGTAAAGCATGAAAAACAAGTCGTGGCAATTCCACTCTCCAATCAATTAACTAACCGACGCCTTTTGGGTGATGGTTACGCCTGACTTAAAGGTAGTGATGCCCAAACGGGATATAAACTTGAACGCCTTGAAATATCTTGACTGAAGATGAGGTCTAGACATTCTGGTTCATTTTATTTTATCGTTTGTGCGATGTTATTCAGAAAAAAGCGCGTATCTAGAAACCTAATGTACTTCTGCATTGATAAAGTTAGCAGACAGTCTTGGTCATGAGCAGCAAGATAGCTTTATCTGCCTCTAGCTGTGATGGGCTCGTAGGCATGCTTATCAGGATCGTAACTTCTCCTCACTTGCGAGTATCGACATGCTTGCTCACATAACTGCCACATTTATTAAGTAGTTCCGGTTGTTTAAAGCATAACATTTCTTTTTTTACCCACCTACACGGGTGCGTGCAGTGAGAAATTTCCATTGCTTTTAAAGGGATGAATAATTGCTACGGTGGTTTGCCAAGTAGTTTTCAGCAAAACGTGCGTTGCATGTGTTCCATTCCTAAGCCACTGTGGTAATTGGAAGGTAGAGATTTGAAGAGTGTTTAAGACACATGTGAAATTTTCCTTATCTTTGAACAGGCTGAAAATCGCTGCTTCATCCTCCTCTCTTATCACAATTTTTCGTTCCTTCCTCTTTTTTTTTTTAACTCCGTTTTTTTTTCTAGATATACGTGGATACTGAATATCCCCGTTTCCGGTTTCATTTTACTCATTATGCTATCGAAGAGAACACAGAACTTGTAATGTACTTGACATGATGTAGTGCCAGGCCCGTAGCAAGCTTTTCCTATCTGGGAGGGCGAGATTTGAAATTACGCCCCTTCGAATTAAAAGTTCCCCACCTCCACTCAAAAAGTACGCATCTGTTACTTTTTCATACCTCCGTTATGGGAAAGTACTAAAACCGTTCACAAATTGCACTTCCAGTTATTGACATAATTGTATTTAAATGTTTTATAATTTTACATAACTTTTGTGATTCAATTTTACATAACTTTTGTGATTTATGTGAACTCCGACATCATTGCACTCTACAGGACTGTAGCCAGAAAGAATTTTCGGGTAGATTTTCTGGATCTGAAAATCAAATTTCACCGTACGTTATGCATATGTTACATTTTTTCTCTGTCACATTTAACTTGCACATGAAATTCTTCAATTTAATATTCCCCATATTTCAAATACTGACTTACACAAGTATATGGATCTATGTACATTCCCTGGCGCCACGTATTTGTCATTTTCTTGTAGGACATCCGTCCATAGTAAGTAGAGTTTAGGTCCCAGCCACCTACAGCGAGTTCGTCTTTTGGGCAGGACACAGAAACGGAAGGAATGAGAGCAAGTCTAGTGACTTTGACAGAACAGTTTGTAGTGAGATTAGAATACAGTAGATGGCGCCACTGTACAAGTACGATGTTGCACATAGATGGGTGAGAGAATTTCAGTGGGGGGGCATAGGAAAGGATACCCATTTAGCCAGTGGATCCAGCCTGGCGGCCGTCACATAACGTGCTCGTCCGATGCACGGCGGATATTCAGCGATTGTTAGTAAATCACACCATCTCTGAAAGATCAGCCCAGGATCGAACCTGAGGACCTTGCATTGATAGTCTGACTCGCTAACCACTAAGCCATCCGCGGCTCATGCACCCTCCCTTTATTTAAGTATGGCATTTCTGGAAGGGTTTAAATCCCCCATACTCCTCCCTGGCTACAGCCCTGCAGCTAACTAAAGTCTTTAAAAAAGAAAATACTCAACTGTAGAAGTTTCAATTTTTAGCAAATTTATTTACATATTGTGCATTTCTATGTTTCACCCCCTTAGAACATGAATTTACCACCCTGGTGAATTCATGTTCTAGCTAGGGAGGAAAATCGCCCTCTCTTGCTACGACCCTGCGTAGAACTGAGGTGACGTATGAGTCAAACTGATAGTGAAGTGGCGATAAGCCTGCCGGCGTAGTTCACTTGGGAGAATAGCTGCTTCGGAATAAGAAGATGTGGGTTCGAATCCCACTGTCGGAAAAGGAAGGTTATATTGGCACCCGAACGAAAATGAGTCTCCTAGGCGTAAGGTTTGTAAAAATTGTGTAAAGATTCTTCCACACAATGCACGTAATTAAAAAAATATATTTCTTTTACAATGAGATGATCCTTTGAGCATGGTTATCGGCTGACCTGAAACCTGCGATTTCCTGCCCAGTGCCTTTCTCAAGAGGGAGGAGGGGAAGATATGTATGTACTACGTGACATTACGCAGATGACGTATTGTTGATGTATTGCAAATGATACTGCAAAGAGATGAGTCAATTCGACAATGAACCAGTGATACGCTTGTTGGTGTAGTTCAATTAGGAGAACAGCCTGTCCTGTGTAGGAAGATGTAGGTTCGAATTCCCAGTGTCAGCAAAAAAAAAAGGTTATAAACTTCAAATCTTCGGGAAAAAAATGTTTTTAATCTTTGCGCGCTCTCTCTCTCTCTCTCTCTCTCTCTCTCACACACACACACACACACACACACACATATTACATCTATATGATAAAATACTCAAAACTCTGTAAAATTTTGAAGCTTAGAGAGCAATCAGATATTTCATCTATGCGACATAATCCTGAAAGCTAAGAAGCTTTTCAAATATTTAGGAACATTCAGGTGATTGGTCCAGGATTAGGAGTTGTGCTGAAATTCCTGATTTTTCTTTTTTGTGTCCTGAAAGTCCCTACTTTTTACTGCTTTGTCGTGAAATTTTGAATAAATAATAATTCACTTCTGAAATTTGACTTCTTTCTTTTTCTTTATGGAAAGTAGCTGCAATCGACAACAGCAAAAATTCGCTTGCAGCGTTTCTTATATGGGACTTCTACCTCTGGCGCACCCACTGGGGGGGGCATTGGGGCTTAAGCTCCCCTCCCCAAAGAGGTTAAGAAGGGCGTACGTCAACTCAAATTGATAATGAGGAATAGTACACCACCAATTATGTATACGAAGTAGTAACACTGTACTAGTGATCCGATTTACTATCGTAGGAAATAGACACAAGCGTTTCCAAGCTTTCGCACATCAACCAGATAGCTTTTTCAAAAATGTTAGACAGAAACTGCCTAAAGTTTCTGTCTAACTTCCTTGAAAAAACCATCAGTTTCTGTATAACTTTTTTGAAAAAGCCATCAGTTTCTGTCTAACCTTTTTGAAAAAGCCATCTGGTTGATGTGCGAAAGCTTGGAAACGCTTGTGTCTATTTCCTACGACAATAAATCGGATCACTAGTATAGTGTTACTATTTCACGTTAACTCTTTTATCTATCTATCTATCTATCTATCTATCTATCTATCTACTATCTATCTATCTATCTATCTATCTATCTATCTATCAATCTAATGTATGCACTATATAGGGTATATACACTGTAGTGCCAGAAAAACTGGTACACCAGTCTAATAATTGGTAGGTCCTCCACAGGAGCGCAGGACGGCAGAAATACGACGGGGCATGGACTCCATTAGCTTCTGGAAATATGCTGTAGGCAATACACACCATACTTCCTGCAGAGCGTTCCACAATTAGGGTGTATTCCGAGGTCTCTGATTCCTGTGTTCGATAGCGCGGTGCATGGCATCCCAAATGTGTTCTATCACGTTCAGATCTGGGGACTTAGTTGGGTATGGCAACACCCCAAACTCAGATGAATACTCCTCTAACCATAATGTGGCGTCCCGACACTTGTGTGGAGGTGTATTGTCCTGTCGTAACAGGCCCAACCCATCAGCATGAATGCAGGACATGAACGGGTGTACCTCGTCAGAAAGGATGCGCATATAGCGCTGGCCGGTCACAGACGTTTGTAGACGTACCAGGGGTCCCAGCTTAGTCCAGCTAAACACACCCCATACCATTACGGACCCCCCCCCAGCCGGTACAGTTCCCTGTTGACAGGCGGGATCCATGGCTTCATAGGGTTTGCGCACACACGAATCCTTTCATCTGCCCGATACAGTTGAAAACGCGACTCGTCTGACCAGGTTACTTGTTTCCAGTCATCAAGTGTCAAGTGGCGGTGTTGCCGTGCCCATGCGAGCTCTGTGTCGTGCACCCATCAAAAGGACTCGAGTTGGGCGTCTGCTCCCAAAGCCCATATCGTGCATGGTACGTTGCACAGTCAGGACGCTGATGCTTGTTGAGGCTCCAGCATTGAATTCCGATGATACCTGCGAGAGTGTTGCACGCCTATCGCGTGAAACGATTCTTGACAGCCGACGATGGTCACGTTCACCCAATGTCTTTTTACGGCCACACTGGTATCGTAGGTTGGAGGTTTTGCCGGAATTCTTGTAGTCACGGTACATCCTTGCAATGGTCGTCCGTGAAAATCCGAACTTCGTTTCTACCGCCGAAATACTATGGTCATTCTCATGCTGAAAACAGCTCTGACAGCTGGCAAGGATGTCTATCGCTTTATATACGCACTGGCAGACGCAACCGAGTACGCGCATAGGTGACGTTGCTATGTATTTTGCATAAGCTCGTCTGTACCAGTTTTTCTGCCACTTCAGTGTATATACACACACACACTATATACATATATATATATATATATATATATACATGCATATACTGTGTATATAATATAAGTGTAAACAAACATCACGAACGAACAAAAGTGCATTGTTATTTTTGTTTTGTTTTTTCTCCCCGGCTTTTGGCTCCCGTTGAAAATGGTTCTTGTTGAGTATATATGTTATGTACGCATATACCCCCCCCCCCCACATTAATTCCTGGGTACGCCACTGACTTTGACAATTAGATTTTCACACGCTGAGGACATAAAAAAGAAAAGTCGTTCAAAACTTGCGGAACAAATAGCTGATTTATTGAATGCAGATAAGTCCTTGGCAATTGAACAAGACACATCACATAAGCTCTTGGTTGAAGCTCCGAAATAAACAGACAATTGTGTTAGAGAAAACAATATGAGGGAAGTTAGAGTTTCCCAGATGATTCTGTCTGCAGGAAGCGCCGAAACAGACAAAATCACGAAGAAAATAAGTGTAATTAAAAAAACGGTATCTAAATTTAAAATAAAGAACTTAAAGCCACATTAAAATGTATCACTACAATGATAGTTTAGGTTGCCTGCCTACAATGAATCAACTTATCCGCAATTCTATTCAATATTTGTGATATCCCATTTTGCATAATTTGAAAGCGCCAGTTAATAACTTTTTTTCTTAGTCCATCCTTATACGCACTTAAATAGAGAAAAATATGAGTAGATAAAATAATTTTTTTGTGGGCAAAATTTCTGCGTTAAAGATAATGACCATATGTGACGCATATTGTATGTCCTGAAATTAAAAAAGAAAAACTTGTCGAGAAATTTTGTTTTGTCATTTCTAGCTCTGTTGACCTATATTACATAATACTGAAAACCATAAAGGATTTCGGATTTTAAGGAATACTCAAATATTTTGTTTATAGTACAAAAAAACTGAAAACACAATAAATTTTCAAATCTTCAGGGGCATTCTGATATCATGTCTAGCTCATATTAACTAGAAACTACACAGGTTTATAAAAAAATAAACCCTTGTATATACTTAATAACATCTATGAAAATGCAAGTGCAAAGATTCGGCTGTTTGAAAATACAACACACATAAAAATTGGAAAAGGAGTGAGACAAGGTGACACCATATCTCCGAAGCTCTTTAATGCCACATTGAAAAATGTCTTTCAATCACTGAACTGGGAAAACAAAGGGATAAAGATTAATGGAGATTATCTAACCCACCTTCGTTTTGCTGATGACATAGTCAGTTTTGCAACTACCCCATCAGAGCTACAGAGTATGATCCAGGAACTTGCTGACAAGAGTAAAGAAGTGGGATTAAAAATGAACTTTCAGAAGACAAAAGTGATGTTCAATGCTTTTACAAGAAATGAAGATTTATCGATTGATGGAGAAAAACTGGAGATAACAGACACGTACGTTTATCTTGGACAGCAGATACCAAGTGAGGGTCACATTGGTGAAGAAATTAATCGGCGTACAAAACTTGCCTGGAGAGCTTTTGGAAGAAACAGCATAATTTTCAAGAGCAATATGCCATTATGTCTTAAAAGAAAAGTGTTTGATCAACGCATCCTTCCAGTGCTTACGTATAGTGCAGAGACGTGGACCTTAGCTAAAAGAGACATACAAAGGCTGCAGACAACTCAAAGTAGCATGGAGAGGTGCATGCTTGGTGTAACCAGGAGAGATAAGAAGAGGAACACGTGGATCCGAAAAATGACAAGAGTGGAAGACATCATGATCAGAGTTAAATCCCTGAAATGGCAATGGGCTGGACATACTGCCAGAAGAACAGACCATCGATGGACAGCCGAAATTTTGGATTGGATTCCAAGGGACAGGAAAAGACCCAGAAGAAGACCACATGGAAGATGGGTGGATGAAATTCGAAAGTATGCGGGAGTGACATGGAGGAGACTGGCACAAGACAGACCGTTGTGGAGGAGACTTGGGAGACCTTCGTCCAGCAGTGGATTGATAATGGTTGACAATGATGATGATGATGATGATGATATACTTAAAATAGTACAACTATATCAGTAATCGGAATTTCGTGGCGTTGATTATAAATCAAGGTTTCCAAGCTTTCGCACATCAACCAGATGGCTTTTTCAAGGAAGGTAGACAGCAAACTGCAAACTGAATAATAGAATGCTTCAACAATTTGAAGCGTGTTTAAGTGTGATTGGTGTACAGTTCCTCGTTATTATTACTTGTATATACTTTCTTTGTAGCTTCCATATTATATGATTCTGAAACAAAACAGGCTTTCAGTTTTCAAGGAGCACTGAGAAATTATTCCTACATCATTTTCTACTGAAAACTACGCTGGTTTTTAAATCTTAATCAATACATCTGTACTGTGTACCACTGAAATAAAAACTAAAATAGCTTTTAGATATTTGTCAATATTCTGTATTAATTTACACAGCTGTGATTTTCAAACTGTAAGACACCTTCAAATATTATGCATATGCAAAATACAGTATCTCATACTACTCAAAACTATACCACTGGTATTAAGGACTTGTATACTACTAAAACAGTAAACTGCACAGTTTTTCGAACCAAAAGAATCACTCCGGTTTTGCGACTATACTATGTGCTACTAAAAAACTGATTTTCATGGAAGGATCTTTAGCATTACTTATACAACAGGTTACTGAAAATTTCACAAGTTTTGAAATATTGAGAATCGCTCTGATATTGTATTTGTGACACGCAGGGACGTCACTAGACTTCGAAATGACTGCGTGAGACACGTGAGAGAGTGGTATTTTTGCTGGGGTAAGTTTAATACTAACTTTATTTACGAAAAACTAAGAGAAAAAAAAATAATGCTAGTTACTACAGGCTGTAAAGAAATTCGTGCAATACCCTTTCCTCCCCTGGATATATTGTACTTATTTATTTCGGAACTGTCTTGAAGTTTTTGCTCGTTTTGGAATACAAAAGATTGCAAAGTTTAGGGTCTTTTTAGTTAATATCTCGTCCATCCATTTTCAATAAAACTAGTAAAACCTGAAGAGTTACATGCCCATATAACAAACATAATACACTGACATCTGCACCAGTAAAACGCACTGATTAAAGGAATTGCTTTTTGTTTGGGGGCATAATGATCACCCTAAGCAACTCGATGGGGAATAAACAGTCGCATATCGTTAATTCAGTTCCAGGGAAGGGAAAGAGCCAGTACCGCAAGACAAACACATTATCCATGCCTCACCGAAATTCAAATCCGGACTCATCTCGGACAAATGGCCAGAAGCCAGAGCACTGCAACACCGGGACAGCGAAACGTTTTAAGCCTAGAAGAAGGGTATGAAAGCAAATGTTTACGTTGATGAGAGTTGAGGGGAAATAAGGACACGCAGACGCAATACCTTCCCTCTTCTCAACTCACTTTCTTCAAGCCAACAACCTTGTCTTGCACGCGTTTCTTCCAAAACAGTCCTATCCGCCCTCCTCATTAACCCCTAGCCATATTAACAAGCCTAGGAGAAGGGTATGAAACCAAATGTTTATGTTGATGAGGGTTGAGGGGAAATAAGGACACGCAGACACAACACCTTCCCGCTTCTTAGCTCACTTTCTTAAAGCCAACAACCTTGTCTTGCACTCATCTCTTCCAAAGCAGTCCTATACGCCCTCCTCATCCGCTCCTGGGCATACTAACATGCCTAGAAAGAGGGTATGAAACCAAATGTTTACGTTGATGAGGGTTGAGGGGGAAATAAGGACACGCAGACACAATACGTTCTTCCTCCATAACTCCCTCTCTTCAAGTTAACAACCTTGCCTTGCACTCATCTCTTCCAAAGCAGTCCTATACGCCCTCTTCATTTGCTCCAGGCCATACTAACATGCCTAGAAAGAGGGTATGAAATCAATTTTTTACGTTGATGAGGGTTGAGGGGGAAATAAGGACAAGCAGACACAATACCTTTTTCATCCATAACTCCCTCTCTTCAAGCCAAAAACCTTGCCTTGCACTCATCTCTTCCAAAGCAGTCCTATACGCTTTCTTCATTCGCCCCGGGCCATACTAGCATTCCTAGAAAAAGGGTATGAGATCAAATGTTTACGTTGATGAGGGTTGAGGGGGAAATAAGGACAAGCAGACGCAATACCTTCTTCCTCCATAACTCCCTCTCTTCAAGCCAACAACCTCGTCTTGCACTAATTTCTTACAAAGCAATCCTATCCGCCCTTCTCATTCGCTCCTGGCCATACCAACATGGGAAAAGGCTTAAACTAAAGATTTGAAAGCGAAGAGAACATCTGGAATTTTATTACCCTGCGGATGACAATTTTTCTACGGAGAAGTTAACAACGCTTTTTCTGGGGGAAAATACATAAGGCTTCACGAAATAAAGCACGGGACTCGTTATCACTCGGAAAAATCCAGATTATATTTTAAAGTTAAAAAAAATGAAAAGGGGCACATTTTGAACTGGGTGGTCACTGGGTGAAAGCTTTACACGGTGTGCGGATGCTTCCGTGGCCAGCACGATCCCCCCCCACCTGTCACCCATCGAGCATCTGTGGGACACAATTGGATGTAGGTTGAGTACCCTCCCACCCCTGCAAAATGAAGATGAACTGTGAACTCGGATCAACACCACATGGTTCACGATACCCCAGGACTCTATTCGGACTCTCATTGCCTCGATGCCACGTCGGATTCAACGCTGTATCGCCCAAAATAGGGGTCACACTTCTTATTGATCATCCTGTATATTCGGCCTCTGGAGCCTAGTCTGTATGTGATAATTAAGTCATTTTTTCAAGATCTATTTGGCTACCTGTGTGTGTGCAGTTTTGCCCGTTTTCGAGCATTCCTTTATGGTGTGGCATTTTCTCTGTCAGGCAGTGCATGTTTTAAAGAAGTTTTATCCGCTACAAAGGTATCCTTTGTTTTGCGCTAGTTTAGTGGAAAAAACACGCATCATTCAAAAAAAGCTAAAGATAAATCATGGCGTAAGGAATTTTGTTAATTTCAGATACTTCATGAGTAGTCAGCCCTCCTGCATTTCTCACTCTTGATCAACCAGTTCATCGCTTCTTTGGATTGACGGACTTCGAGAGCGCTAATTTCTTTTGATAGGTAATCTTTTCTGAGCAAAAAGACATGCGTAAAGCACTTTTCCATAACTCGTTTTTTTTTTGTTTTTTTTTCACCCCTTGTTTCTAATTAAATCGGCTGATAAACTTCGGATACATTCTTTTCAATTTTCTCGTAAAAGGAAATGCATTCTTGGATATAATTGGCTGCAACAACACTATTAATAACTACGAGGCAGGATAAAATTTTGCTCCTAATGGTTAAATCGACGCATGGTTTGATTTGATGTATTCAGTAGTTACGAGATAGGGTTAAGTTCGACATAATTAAGTGCTAATTGGGCATATTTAAAGGTTAACTTGACTTATAACCAAAATCGACGAGTTTCGTGATTAATTGAATATTTCGCTAAATAGACGTATTTATTAATTTATTCGATGCCCTATTAGTTAATTCCGCTCATGATTCATTTTACACATGGGAAAATTGGAAGCACTGAATTTTTACAATCACGTGTTTATATTGTTAATTGGATGCTCTTAATAACTTACTAAATGTAGTGTTAAAATCTGCGTGTTCAACGGCTAATTCAATACAGTATTGGCTATTCGTAGCATTTAATGAATAATTCAAGTCACCGATACCGTTCGGTATCATTCTCGAACAGAAAGCGAAAGATGCGGGTTCTATTTCCACTCCGCCGCCCCGGTGGCGCAGTGGTCTAAGGCGTTGGCCTCTGATCATTCGTCCGTAAGGGGTCCGGGTTCGAATCCCGGTGAGGCATGGATGTTGTGTTTGTCTTACAGCACTGGCTCTCTCCCTTCCCTGGAACCAGTGACCCTAAATTAGGGACGGGTGACTGCTTATAGCCCATTGAGTTGCTCACGGTGGTCGTTAAACCTCCAATCAAAAAAAAAAAATTCCACTCCACTATGGCGTATTCAACCTCAACTAGTTGATGTCCCCATGACTCCAAAAGAACTGCAGATGGAATTGATTGAGTCTCATGAAGTTGAGCCTGCACCCCCCCCCTCCTTCCCTATTAACATACACACGCGGGTTTATTCTCACTGAGTTCAGTCTCTCTTTTTAGCACGTCTTTTGTAAAAAAAGATCGTGCTTATGTTATCAGTTTGTCCGTCCGTCCGTTAGTAGACACCATATTTCTACAACTATTAGTCGGATTTGAAAAACTATTTTTACATTAGGAAGCTTGAAATGAGCGAATAATGATCCTTTGTGTCGTCTCTTTTTTTTTTTTTTTTTCTACGATGCAGAATTTTGACGCTGGAGAGCGTAAATGCACATGATAGCGAATTCAAAATACATTTTATTCAATATCTTTGCTTCTAAACATCCGTTTGGAAAGTTTCTTTTACTTTTCGATTTCATTTATATTGAAGAGTATTTTAGCTATAGTCACTTTTTCAAGATAAGCATAGATTTTCCGCTAAGGGGCGTAAAAGTAAATTGGGTTTTCCCCGATATCTCTGCTTCTAAAACTCTGATTTTAAATTTTTTTTTCTTAAGCGGATACGGCTCCTGATGAAAAATTTTTTGCATATAATTTTCAATTTTTGGTAAAGAACGATTTGGCCACCAGACGGCGTAAAAGTTAATTTTTGCTTCTGATGTATTTGCCACAAAATCTGAACGTCTGAAATCTCGATTGAAGAAATTCGTTCGTCGGCCGATGCCACTCACGTCGATAAACCTTATCGAAATATTTTCTTCTTAAAATAATGCATGGTTTCTCCGCCAGGAGGCGTAGATGTATATTTTTTTTTTTTTTTTTTTGTCAATATATCTGCTTCTAATGGTCTGATTTGAAAAAAAAATCCTTCTTTATTGGATACAGTTTCCGATACGACATGTTTTCCCTTTAGTTTTAAAATTTTCAAGTAATTCATAGGCTTTCCGCTAGGGGGTAAAAGGTAAATTGCGTTTTTCCCGATGTCTCTGACTCTAAAATTCCGATTTGAAACATTCTTGATTGAAAACAAATTCGTTTGTGAACCGATACTACTCACGTCGATAAACCTTTTTGGTAATATTTTATTCTTAAAATAGTGCGTGGTTTCTCCACCAGGGTTGTAGATGTATATATATATATATGTTGACAATGATGATGATGATGATGATATATGTCAATATCTCTACTTTTAAGAGTCCGATTTGGAAAATTCCTCCTTTGTTGGATAGCGTATCCGGTGCGAAATGTTTTTCATATGGTATAATTTCAAAACCTTCAAGTAACTCATAGACTTTCCGCTAGGGGCGTTAAGGTAAATCGCGTTTTCCTCGATATTTCTGCTTCTAAAACTTCGATTTGAAAAATTCTTCCTGTATCGTATACAGCTCCTGATGAGAAAGGTTTTACGTATAATTTCTAATATTTGGTAAAGAATGGTTTGGCCAACAGGGGCCATAATTGTTAATTTCTTCTTTTGATGCATTTGTAGCAAAATCTGAGGTCCTGAAAACTTGACTGAGGAAATCCTTTCCTGGACCGATAACCGCTCACATCGAAAAAACCCTTGAGAATACTTTCTTCTTAAAATAATGCATGTTTTTCTCTCAAGGGGGCGCAGATGCATATTTTATATTAGTCGATATCTCTGCTTCCAAGAGTCCGATTTGAAAAATTATTTCTTTGTTGGAGAGAGTTTTCGCTTTGAAATGTTTCTCATATAATTTAAATTTTCCTTAACCTACAAGTCCGCAGACAGTGGGCATAAGTTCAATATTCCGTTTACACAAAAATCTGCGGGATTAAAAACCCGGTTGAAAAACTTATTTCTTGTGTCAGACACTACTGATTTTCATACCGGTTACATTGACTTTGAGTAGCTTTGATAAATTTAATTCGCGTCAGAACGGATTCAAAAGAGGTGCTCATTAAATCCGAAAATTCGGTGTCATCTTTCTTGTTTGTTTGCTTGTTTGTTTTTATCGGCCAGCACGAGTAACTCTAAGGCCTAATTTAGGGCGACTGTTTCTGGTAAAAAATATCGAGCAGCGTGATAAAATCCAGAACCGCGACCGGGCCCAACTCGGACGACTAACAAAAAATCATCGCTTCTGACAACTCGGCCATCGGAGTGGCGAGTTTAGTCATCATAACGTTTTAATGAGTGTTTTACGTTTAATTTATTCAGTTTTTTATGCTTTCCAACCGTACGTTGAAGAAGCGTATATGCTCCAGCTTTGTCCGTCTGTCTGTCTGTCTGTCCGTCCGCACGATAACTTGCGAAAAAGTGGTTCGATTTCGATGATATTTTAGTATGTGGTAGGGGACAACCTGGGAAGCAATCCTTTTCAAAATGGACGAAATGGGGTCAAAGGTCAGGACATAGCGGGATCCATTCCATTGCCCTTATGCATCATAACTTGCGTAAAAATCGTTCGATTTCAATGAAATTTTAGTATGTGGTAGGGAACCACCTGGGGACGAACCCTATTGAAAATGGACGAAATGGGATCAAAGGTCAGGACATAGGAGCGGGATTCATTCCATTGCCCTTATGCGTCATAACTTACGTAAAAATGCTTCAATTGTGACAAAACTTTATCGTGTTGTTCCGGAAGTATACTGAACCGGTTCTGTTGAATATCATCGAAATGAGGTCAAATGTTTGGGCGCAGGAGCGAGATTTATTCCACAGCCATTATCCTTATACACTGCTGGACAGTTGCTAAGGACGGATCATAAACGGCTACATAGCGCATAAAAAATAAGTGTGGTTGGATGCCAAGTGAAAGAAAATAATGTCAGAATGTCAGGACATTACAAGAAAGACAATTTATTGTGCTCTGAAATCCAGAAGGCTTTCGAACGTGTTCAAGGGACAAACAGGCCATTTTGTGCAGAATACGTAAACGTGAAAAAAATGCAATTACCGTCCGCAGGCGTTCCGGCGTAAGATGTCAATACGGGATATGGCCACCATGGAGGGCGATGCAAGATTCCACACGTCGTGTCATGCTTTGCACAACATTATCAAGCAGCTGTTGGGGTAATTTATCTCATTCCTCTGTCAGTGCACGGATGAGGGTGTCCTTGTTTATTGGAGGGCATTGGCGACCAGCAAGACTCCTCCCCAAAGCATCCCACACATTTTCAATGGGATTCAGATCTAGAGAACGTGCTGGCCATACGAGGCGTTGAATATCCTCGCCCTCAAGACACTCCTGGACAGCGACTGTTCGATGACATGTTGCGTTGTCGTCCATGAAAATGAATCTATCACCGACAGCACCACGGAACATGCGAACATGAGGTAGCAGAACATCATTGATGTATCGTTGGCCAGTCATAGTCCCAGTTGGAAGCACATAGAGGGACGTACGGCCATTGATCCTGATGCCAGCACATACCATGACCCTACATGTTGGATATCGGTCCCTTTCCTGTATGTTTGCTGGACAATATGCAGTACCACTATCACGCCAGATCAGTTGTCGTCGACAATCAGACGATAGACTGTATCTACTCTCATCTGAGAACAGGACAGCAGACCAGTCGTTATCAGTCCAATTGCGAAGTTGATGGCACCATTGCAAACGAGCGGTACAGTGACGTCTGGACAATGGGATGCACACAACAGGACGGCGGGCGTATAGTCCTCCTTCATGCAAACGTCTGGCGACAGTTTTTCGGGAGATGCGCTTGCCAGTAGCAGCCATAAACTGATTTGCTACCTCCCTAGCTGTGCTGCGCCGGTGTCTTTTTGTTGATAGCACTATGTACCGATCTTCTGCAGGTGTCGTACTGCGAACACGACCTCCCCCGTGACGTTTGCTACACTCTCCATTTGTTTGAAATGATTTCCAAAGCCTTGAAACAACACTGTGGCTGACGTCGAACTCCCTGGCATTATTTGTTATTTTCCGCCTTTCTTCAATCTTGCCAATAATACGGCCACGCGTAAAATCATCTAGGTGATGTAGGGAAGACATGCTGAAAATTGCAAGTTCGTCAATTGATTCTTTCCCTTTCAACTTTGCGTTTGAACAACAACGGTCAATACGCGTCAAAACCTTTATATCTCTTATCAGCGCTATGACATCACGAACAAGTTCAGCAATCCAAAATTTGCATACGCACAACACGTCTTACTGTATCCCGCACTTATGCTAATTTCCACATTTCCCTGCCTTCCATTTTATGGTTGCTATCGTTGCTATTATGATCCGTCCTTAGCAATTGTCCGGCAGTGTAACTTGAGTAATGATTTCTGGTATGTTGCAAAGCGTATCATAATCAATGCATTGCATGATTTTACTAACTTGTTGGTATTTGTTCTGCGTTTGTACTGAGAGCCGAAAAATTTTTCACGATAGAAGGAATTCAAATGAAAATGTGTTTCTAAGGCACAGAGAGAAGAGATTTTAAGAAACAGAAAGAAAGCAATTTAAAAAAAGTTATGCACCATGAAAAATAAAAGAGATAACTTTCGGCTGGAGTGATAAAATCCTGATGCTTTACATTAATTTAAATTTCAGAAACAATGATCAGACACTGTTGTAGGCTGTTTATGTGATGATATTGTTAGAAATCTATTGAGAAGAAAGAGATGCTTGAAAAAGTTTTAAAAATACAATACAAGACCCACTGCACGTTTACGCAGACAAAATTTCCCCTGATAATTTTTTTCCTTTAAGATGGGGAAGGGGGATAAACATTCCCTGCCCTTTTTTGAGGAAAGAATTATTTTCGGAAATCCTAGGAGAAGAGAGACCCCTGCAACACGGTGCTTGCTCGGAGGGCACAAACACCTGTGCCCAGTTCAGCGAAGCTAGGGGAAAAAAAAAAAAAAAAAAGGAAACAAATGGAACAGAAACAGATTCCTTACGTTGGAGATTTTTTATTGTGTTATGGTGTTTTGCTGTAACTCAAGACGTTTCAGATTTACTTATGCCTAACTACTATTAAATACATTGCTGGACAATTGCTAAGGACGGATCATAAACGGCTATATAGCGCATACAAAAGTAAGTGTGGTTGGATGCCAAGTGAAATAAAATAATGTCAGAATGCCAGGACATTACAAGAAAGACAATTTATTGTGCTCTGAAATCCAGAAGGCTTTGGGACGTGTTCAAGGGACAAACAGGCCATTTTGTGCAGAATACGTAAACGTGAAAAAAATGCAATTACCGTCCGCAGGCGTTCCGGCGTAAGATGTCAATACGGGATATGGCCACCATGGAGGGCGATGCAAGATTCCACACGTTGTGTCATGCTTTGCACAACATTATCAAGCAGCTGTTGGGATAATTTATCCCATTCATCTATCAGTGCACGGATGAGGGTATCCTTGTTTATTGGAGGGCATTGGCGACCAGCAAGACTCCTCCCCAAAGCATCCCACACATATTCAATGGGTTTCAGATCTGGAGAACGTGCTGGCCATACGAGGCGTTGAATATCCTCGCTCTCAAGACACTCCTGGACAGCGACTGTTCGATGATATGTTGCGTTGTCGTCCATGAAAATGAATCTATCACCGACAGCACCACGGAACATGCGAACATGAGGTAGCAGAACATCATTAATGTATCGTTGACCAGTCATAGTCCCAGTTGGAAGCACATAGAGGGACGTACGGCCATTGATCATGATGCCAGCCCATACCATGGCACTACATGTCGGATATCGGTCCCTTTCCTGTATGTTTGGTGGACAATATGCAGTACCACTATCACGCCAGATCAGTTGTCGTCGACAATCAGACGATAGACTGTATCTACTCTCATCTGAGAAGAGGACAGCAGACCAGTCGTTATCAGTTCAATTGCGATGTTGATGGCACCATTGCAAACGGGCGGTACGGTGACGTCTGGACAATGGGATGCACACAACAGGACGGCGGGCGTATAGTCCTCGTTCATGCAAACGTCTGGCGACAGTTTTTCGGGAGATCCGCTTGTCAGTAACAGCCATAAACTGATTTGCTACCTCACTAGCTGTGCTGCGCCGGTGTCTTTTTGTTGATAGCACTATGTACCGATCTTCTGCAGGTGTCGTACTGCGAACACGACCTCCCCCGTGACGTGTGCTACACTCTCCATTTGTTTGAAATGATTTCCAAAGCCTTGAAACAACACTGTGGCTGACGTCGAACTTCCTGGCAACATCTGTTATTTTTCGCCCTTCTTCAATCTTGCCAATAATACGGCCATGCGTAAAATCATCTAGGTGATGTCGGGAAGACATACTGAAAATTGCAAGTTCGTCAATTGATTCTTTCCCTTTCAACTTTGCGTTTGAACAACAACGATCAATGCGCGTCAAATCCTTTATATCTCTTATCAGCGCTATGACGTCACGAACAAGTTCGGCAATCCAAAATTTGCATACGCACAACACGTCTTACTGTATCCCGCACTTATGCTAATTTCCACATTTTCCTGCCTTCCATTTTATAGTTGCTATCGTTGCTATTGTCATCCGTCCTTAGCAATTGTCCGGCAGTGCATTATCACAGTCGAACGATCGCTAAGAAAACAAAAAGAAAAGAAATGTAACTTACAACATTAATTTCCTCCTGGTTGCCGATGTACGCTCGTGGTAAGGATTCCTATTTTCACAAAAATTAGTTTTCACAATAGATAATTCGCATACAAGACGACTTCAATGCTTATATATTATCAAGGTAACAAAATAGTGTGTATCAAAATACACACTCAGTTAATCATTATTCTTCATACTATTATAATTACCACTACATCTTTTTTTTTTTTTTTTTTTTTTTGAAAGCTTAACGACCACCGTGAGCAACTCAATGGGCTACAAGCGATCGCCCGTCCCTAATTTAGGACCACTGGTTCCAGGGAAGGGAGAAAGCCAGTGCCGTGAGACAAACACAACATCATCCATGCCTCACCGGAATTCGAACCCGGACCCCTCTTGTACGAATGGTCATAACGCTTAGACCACTGGGCCACCGAGGCGGGTTTTTTTTTTTTTTTTTTTTTGCTTTCTATGAAGCTCTTTTTTTTTCCCTTGGGGTAGAGGGGAAGTTTAGCGGCCACCGTGAGCTATAGGCACCCTTCCGTCCCTAATTTAAGGGCACTGGTTTCATAAAAGCCCGTACCGTAAGACGAAAACACCACTTATGCCTTACCCGGGATTCGAACTCGGACGAATGGTTAGAACCCAACGTCTTGTACAATTCGGCCACTACGACGGCATGTGCACTTTGACATACCACATCTCAGTGCTGCCAAAACGTACAAGGAAATTCGGGGAAGTGATATACCATTCAGAAAGAAAAATTCAACTGAGAAATAACAAAATTTACATAAAACTGCAAACGCAAAAAGAAGATTAAATTCGAAATATGCATCACAATGTTAATACATTTTTTTTTTTTGGAATATCATTCAAACACAAAATTATTTAAAAAAATGAGTAAAGTTCCATTTTTCTTCACTTGAAGCATTTAGTTTATTAAACGGTTTAATAAATTTATAACATTTATTTCATTAAACTTACTAAACTTACACATCTATAATTTATATCATTCACATTCATAACATTTATATTTATAACATTCGTACTTATAATATTTATATTTATAGTATTTTACTTCACTAAACTTCCCTTTAAAAACAACTGTGCACGTCAGTTATTTTTTAAATGAACCAACGGACGACATGGCTCAACTTTAAAACCAACCAAAATTTATTGACACTAATTAACATTTGGAAATATTAAATAGTTTTAAATGCATCTAGGGCATGTGTGTGTATATATATATATATATATATATATATATATAAGCGCGGGACATGTTGCCAGAAAAACGGACCACAGATGGACAACCGACATTTTAGACTGGAATCCAAGGGAAAGAAAAGTCCCCAGAAGAAGACCGCACGGGAGTTGGATGGATGAAATTCGAAAGCATGCCGGAGTAACATGTAGAAGAGTGGCTCAAGACAGATAGTTGTGGAAGGGAGTTGAGGAGACTTCATGCAGCAATGAACTGATGGTAGCTGACAATGACGATGATGATGATATATATATATACTGTATATATATACTTACGGTATTTTAGATGATAAATAAAATAAATAAATGCATTTTATATCGATTGCAATCTAATTTAAAACCAGTGAGAGATGGTGTTTCCTGCACTAGCGAAGGATGAGTTATTCTTTCTAATAATAAAAGTTTATTATTAATTTCTTTCTAATACTTCTTAAAGAATATCGAAAGCGTCATACCCTACTTAGTGAGTATTTATATGAAGTAATTTCATGTGGGAAAAAGATACCAATCGCGCTCCACTGCGTTGATAACTTAATCCAGCTAAACTGAAATCGTTAACGGATGACGTTTCAAGGAACATTTCTCTGGGAAGCAAATGAAGAAAAAAAGATTTTTCTTTCTTTCTTTCTTTCTTTCATTGAAGAATCGGTGAAAGATCATTATCCTGTTTACGAGAGTTGATCACGGAGTAATGAGTTGGATTTTTTTTTCACTGGCGGAGATATACATTTATTCATCAAGTGAGGCATGTTGCCATTCAAAATAATCTTCTTGAAGTGCAGAACATTTGTCCCAACACACACCTTGCCTTTCCGATCTTGAAACACGCGAATGGGGCCATTTAGCAAAAGATGCATCAGGAAAATCCTCACAGCTGTGTCACTCCAGCTGCCACTGAATAAAATTGCTATCAATTCCAGTGCTAGTGAACTAAACAACAGCAAAAATAATAATAATAAATAAAGCAGAAGAAGCAGCAGTGAATAACCGCAGTGTCAAACCTGCTGGCGATGAATAAAGCTACGAAGCAGGAATGCATTTCTTACCATATATGTTCTGCAATTTTAACTCTGCGTCTTGAGGGCACCATGTTCTGAATTTGAGGGAAAATAATCTGTTCTACGGAAAACTCAAACGCGTAAAACTGATTGCTGTTAATTGGATTTCATCTTTTAAAAAAGAAAACACT
Source organism: Macrothele yani (assembly GCA_039090855.1). NCBI lineage: Eukaryota > Metazoa > Arthropoda > Arachnida > Araneae > Macrothelidae > Macrothele > Macrothele yani. Next base: position 41,403,927 of record CM076990.1, on the reverse strand, counting down.
GCTCCCACTTTCGGACACTCAAGCAATGCAAGCAGTGACGGTGTTAGGCTATTTTCAGACACGACTTTAGATCTTTTGGGGCCCTAGGCGCTGAAAGCTTCAGCCTCCCCCCCCCTCGCCTTCTCATCGCCTCAGTAATTTCCATCCGTCAGATTAACAAAAAAAGTAAAGTCAAGTAAAAAAGTTTTTACGTTTTTAAAATACCATTTTATCTTTCTATTGTTAGAACGTTTTATAAGAAATGTCTGTCTATGCACATGCAACTTTTTATTTTTAGTGATATTTCAAAAATTATTTTTGGCGGCTGGTAGGAAATCAAAGTATATTAAGCTTGTCACTTTAAATATCCTGTATACTTTCATGAATTTACAACTAAGGGCTGTCATAGTCGAAAATTAAAAAAAAAAAAAAATAAATAAATAAAGTTTTGTTATGAGGAAACTATTCAACTTAGAGGGAAAATTATTTTTGTGCCTGTCAGATTAGGCTTAATTGTTCCTTCTCCAATATTAAAAATTTCCAATTAAATTTCCTGCTACAAGCGCTGAAGGCCAAAAAATTGGATTTTCATAGATTTTTCAAAAACTATTTTTGCGAATGATAGGACATAAATATAAATACTAAATCAGGGGAAGGGAAAATAGTACGAAAATTTGTTGCGAAACAATAGAAATTTCTTTTAACACTATTAAATAAGAAAGAGATCAATAGTGTGTGACATTCTCGAATTTCTTTATTTTTTCAGCCTAAATATTTAGTTAAAACCGATGGATTTGGGTAGTCCGGCTATGTAAAACAAATAAAAATACAATTGATATGCAAGCCATTAGTTGGTAAAGCAGAATGTGTTTTAGCAATAATAAAAACAATAACTATCTTTTTTGGGGGGACTGGAGGTTTAATGACCACCGTGAGCAACTCAATGGGCTGTAAGCAGTCGCGCGTCCCTAATTTAAGGTCACTGGTTCCAGGGAAGGGTGAAAGCCAGCGCCGTAAGGCAAACACAACATCAATGCCTCACCGGGATTCCAAACCGGACCCCTTTCGGACGAATGATCAGAAGCCATCGCTTAGACCACTGCGCCACCGGGGCGGCAAAATAACTATGATTTTATAGTAAAAATAATAGCGACACAATGATTTCTTTCTGATAACATTGCCACCCCGCCTAGCAAAAATAACTTTATAATGTTTCACTAAAAATTATTGATTGCAAAATAACTTACTGAAATAGGAAAAGTTTTCTGAAAGGGGACGCAATTCGATGCCAGTTGAGGGCCAAAACATGACATAATCTGGCCATGATAGAATATACCGAAGAGATTTATAATGTTTTAATTACATTCTAAGCATTCATGATTCGCGAACCCTTTGACTTAGTGGTCTAAGACGCTATCTTTTGAGATGGTCCCGGGTTCGAGTCCCGGGAGATTCATGTGTGATGTTCTTCTCTGATGGCGCTGTCGCTTTCCCTTCTCCGGCGCCAGTGGCCCAAAATTAGGGACTGACGACTATCATTTCCCTGGTACCAGTGGTCCTAAATTAGGGACTAGCGACTATCACTTCCCTGGTACCAGTAGCCCTAAATTAGAGACTGGTGACCATCCCTTCCCTGGTACCAGAGGCCCTAAATTAGGAACTGGAGACTATCCCTTTCCTTTGTGCTGGTGGCTTTAAATTAGGAACTGGCGACTATCCCTTTCCCTGGCACCAGTGGCCCCTAAATTGGGAACTGGCGACTACCCCTTCCCTGGTACCAGTGGCCTTAAATTAGAGACTGGCGACTATCCCTTCAATGGTACCAGTGGCCCTAAATTAGGGGCTAGAGACTATCACTTCCCTGGTACAAGTGGCCCTAAATAAGGGACTGGCGATTATCACTTCCCTGGTACTAGTGGCCCTAAATTAGAGACTGGCGACTATCCCTTCTGTGGTACAAGATGCCCTAAATTACGGACTGGTGAATGCCGGTTGCTTTGACTAGCGAATCCTGTGATGGTTAAATTCAAATTGATCTGAAACTTGAAACTTGGTCGTTCTGGGTGGTGTAGTGGTTAGCATACCCGGGCGTTTTCTGGGAGACGCGGGTTCGAGTCCCGCTCCAGAACGATGAAAATTTTCAAGTTTTCGGATATTATCTGACTTACCATCCTTGTCACATTTACGCCAAAAATCAGATTATCATCTTCAAAATTTGTATTATATGGCGTAATCCCGTATTTCTTTCATGATTTCATAATCATTTAGAGTTTGAAGACCATGAAACGTTCGTTGAGAATTCATATCAAGGTACTGTTTAGGTTCATAGGTACGATAAGCCTCGCGCAGGTATACCAGTTGAGGTAAACTCATGATGCGCGAACGATGATCTTGAAGCCGTGATAAACATGCTGAAGAAAAGAAACAATTGAACGTTTAATGCAATCAACGACGAAATCTCGTTATTAACACAGTAACGTTAGTTAGCAAGGAATTCTCTGAGGTAGTAAAACATTTCACTAAGGTAGAGTCGAAGGTAATTAACTTAACAGATGATATCACCAGCTGGCGGGCTGGTGCAATGGTCTAAGCGCTGGGTTTTGACCATTTGTTCAAGATGGTTTTGGGTTCGAGTCCTGGTGACGCATAGATGTTGTGTTTATCTTACGACACTGGCTCTCTCTCTTCCTTGGAACCAGTGGCACTAAATTAAGGACGGGCAACTGCTTATAGCCCATTAAGTTGCTCACCATTGTCGTTAAACCCTCAACGAAAATTTTTAAAATCACCTCTCACCCAAAACATTACACCCACTCAATTTATCATAGTTTCGCGATCGGACTAATTGCCAGTATTGCTACATGTAACAGGAACTTTTAGAAATTCATACTTGTTGTCATTTTCGGAAAATTTGAGTGATAACCAAAATTTACCTAAGAGACTGAGAACATAATTGGTAAGTTAAATTGGAAATATACGTCGTCACAGACTGTACATGCCAACCGAACCTGAACTAAAAACATTTAGTTAACATGTTGTATTTTATGCATTGCATTATTGTAACAATTTCAGGATATCCTAATGACACCCGAATCTTTAGCGTGCTTTTGATTTTTTCCCGGCAGGATGGCAGCAGTACATTTACTATTTCTGCATTCCAAATATAGTGCTTGTCCATTTATACCCATAGGCCTATCAGAGAAACCATTCGGCATTGTGCAATATTTATGGTTTTCAATTACTCTGATCTGTTTCCATCGACTTAAAATATGTTCGTTGCTGAACCTCTAAGTGATGAAAGCCGCAAGAATGCACATCAGAGGAATAACCATTATTCCTTTGTATGCACATCAGAGGCATAACCATTGTTCTTTTGTATTCACATTAGAGGAATAAACATTATTCCTTTGTATGCACATCAGAGGAATAACCATTATTCCTCTGATGTATATACAAGAGGAAAACTCAACTTCTGAAACACTATAGAACGCAGAACAAACGGGAAATACTTGGAATAGCAACCTTTCTTCCACAACTAACCTAATTTGTCTTGGAATAGCCACATTTCTTTCAAAATAAATTCATCATGATTTGACATGGCTACATTTCTTCCATAATAAATTTATCTTGACTTGACATGGCTACATTTCTTCCATAGCAAATTCATCTCGACTTGACATGGCTACATTTCTTCCATAGAAAATTCATCTCGACTTGACATGCCTACATTTCTTCCATAGCAAATTCATCTCGAATTGACATGGCTACATTTCTTCCATAGTAAATTCATCTTTGGCCGCCTCGGTGGCGCAGTGGTCTAAGGCGCTGGCCTCTGATCATTCGTCCGTAAGGGGTCCGGGTTCGAATCCCGGTCAGGCATGGATGTTGTGTTTGTCTTACCGCACTGGCTCTCTCCCTTCCCTGGGACCAGTGACTCTAAATTAGGGACGGGCGACTGCTTATAGCCCATTGAGTTGCTCACGGTGGTCGTTAAACATCCAATCAAAAAAAAAAAAAATTCATCTTGCCTTGACATGGCTACGTTTCTTCCATAGTGAATTAATTCATCTTGACTTGACGTGGCTACATTTCTTACATACTGTTGTAGATTCCTCTTGACTTGACATGACTGCATTTCTTTCATAGCAAATTCATCTCGACTTGACATGACTACATTTTTTCCATAGTAAATTCACCTTGACTTAAGATGCCTACATTTTTTCCATAGTAAATTCATCTTGACGACTTGTTCTTCCATAATAAATTTATCTTGACTTGACATGGTTAGATTCCTTTCATAACTAATGCAACTGATCTTGGCTTTGTTATATTTCTACCAATTCAATGAAACTTGTCCTGGTGTAACAGCATTTCTTACATGGCTGATTCCGCTTGACATCTTCTTGTTTTTTTTTTTTTTTTTTTTTTTTTTTTTTTGCGAAATTTCTATGAAATATTTTGAAGACAAGCTTTTCAACGTGATCTCCTTCAAACTTTGGGCACGCTATGTAGACTGCATTTTCATTCCCTGGAAGTGTGATGTTACTAAATTTCTTAAGCTGCTATCAACGATCAGCTCATTAGACTCAAATATTCAATTTACTTATGAATTGGAGTAAGATTGCTCTCTTCCTTTTCAAGACGTAGTAGTTACGCGGTGCGAAGATTAATTCATCACTACTGTTTATCGCAAACCATTTGCTGTTAATTTACCGCCTCACGTAATATCAAACCGTTTCGTCCAACACAAAAGCAGTACCTTTTATACATATGTCCACCAAACCTTAAACGTCTGTTCTACAGAAGAGGGTCTCCAGAAAGAACTGGATTATGTCAGGCGTGTTTCTATCATAGAGACTTCAAACCTTCAGTGGTACACTCAACTATCAAAAAATTGCTTGTAACGTACCAGGAGATGTGACGTACCTGCCCGAAGGACGCACACGACATAAAGGCAGATAGGAATCAGAATAAAACGTCCGCGTAGCTCAATTGGTAGAATGACTTATTCCGGAATGAGGGGATCCGGGTTCGAATCCTGGCGTGGACAGAAATGACGGAGAAATTTACTTCGTTATAATGGCGCCCGAACTATCCGGATGACCCGACCGTTCAAAATCTCGCATTGGTGTGATGTTATTTCCACACCGCAAGATAGGAAAAATAAGAGAATCCCTTCTCCAGCACTTAGAAAAAAATAATAATAAAATAAAAATAAGGGGGAGATGATGTAACGTACCAGGAGATGTGACGTACCTGCCCGAAGGACGCACACGACATAAAGGCAGATAGGAATCAGAAAAAAACGTCCGCGTAGCTCAATTGGTAGAGTGACTTATTCCGGAATGAGGGGATCCGGGTTCGAATCCTGGCGTGGACAGAAATGACGGAGAAATTTACTTCGTTATATGCTAAACTCTCAACATAAACCCACCTTGACCCCGATCTCTACAAACTCTTACCAAAATTTGGCAGTTCTTCCCTTCGTTCGCGAAATTTGTTTCGAAATATCTAAAATGCTTAGGTCATAAATTTTCAAAGTGAGTTTTAGTCGTGTGACTAAGATGATTTGCTCTACAAAAAAGAGTCCAGTTCCTGATAAAAACTCTTGGGAAATCTCTCGTGTCAGCGTGGTCTGTCGTACATAGGTCAGACACGAAGATATCGTATGTTTAAAAGTGTAGGCTGAATGAATATCCATAGATATCGGTGAATATTTAATGAATATCCATGTTGGGAAAACTCCTCTAATTTTTGTTTGATGACGCGGAATTGTTAGAAAGACCTGGATCAATATCTGATATTGTCTTTTTAGGAGCATTTCACATTTTCCAAAACCATCCTTCCCTGATGAATGATTGATCCTCATTGCCATATCTATCGAGCCTATGGAAAGCACTAAAAAAAACCGGAAACCGCCACGTGACATGTAGCATGTGAAACGTGCAACCGTCGTCACAAGAACTCAAAATGTCCTAGCCCTGATAAAGCTGAACCACAGTTCCAAACGAAACTGTAGTAGACGTTAAGTTATAAATAATTGCGCTTATAAACGTTGTTCCTTTATACTAAAAAAAAATATGTTTATGCAATGTCTGTAGCTCACCGAGTTTTTTGTATTTTTATTGGTTGGAGGTTTAACGACCACCGTGAGCAACTCAATGAGCTATAAGTAGTCGCCAGTCCCTAATTTTAGGGCCACTGGTTCCAGGGAACGGAGAGAGCCAGCCCCGTAAGACAACACAACATCCATGCCTCACCGGGATTCGAACCCGGACCCTTCTCGGACGAATGATCAGAAGCCATCGCTTAGACCACTGCTCCACCGGGAAGGCCAGTTGTATTAGCGATAGGAGAGATGAGGTCATTTAAAACGGCCGCCCCGGTGGCGCAGTGGTCTAAGCGATGGCTTGTGATCATTCGTACGAAAGGGGTCCGTGTTCGAATCCCGGTGAGGCATGGATGTTGTGTTGTCTTACGGGGCTGGCTCTCTCCGTTCCGTGGAACCAGTGGCCCTAAAATTAAAGACTGGCGACTGCTTATAGCTCATTGAGTTGCTCACGGTGGTCGTTAAATCCCCAATAAAAAAATAATCCATCTGGACTTGATGAGTGGTTACATTTCTATCAAACTTAATCCAACTTGTTTTCGATAGGCCACACTGCTTCCATCGTTAATCCAATTGTCTTGGAATGGCAAATTCTTCCATTTTAATTCATCCAGTATTAATTCGAAATTTTCTTGGAGAGGGCTCATTTCTTCGAGACATAACACAACTTGTGTTCATTGTTTCCGGAGCTTAACAAACATGGTTAGTAACTCTGGGGCCTATAAGGGGCAGTCACCCGTCCCTAATTAAGAGCCACTGGTTTAAGGGAAGAGGACGAGCCAGCGCCATCTGAGGGTACACTACCCATGCCTCATCTATAAAGAAAGTTTTGCGGTATTTCTACGTACTTTAACCTGGAAATAACGCAAAACTGATTTAGAAAAACCTCTCTTCTACGGTCAAACATTAACTGTTCCGAATTCCTAAGGGTGAGATTTCACTCGGTGTATGTGTCGAGTGTTAGAAGAAATGCTTTCCACGCTCCCTACCCCGCTTGGCCAGCGTGGTGAGTTATATCCAAATCCCCTCTCCCGAAAATGATAACAAGGAAGGAAAAGAAGAGGAACTTGTGGGTGGATCAGGAAAATGGCAAGAGCGGTAGACACCATGATCAAAGTAAGATCCCTAAAATGGCCGGTAGACAAAAGGCAAGAGTATAGTATCAAAAGTAAAATCCCTAAAATGGCCGGTAGACAAAAGGCAAGAGTAGTATCAAAAGTAAAATCCCCAAAATGGCAATGGGCTGGACATATTGCCAATAATAAAATAACAGCCGCGCCGGTGGCGCAGTGGTCTAAGCGATGGCTTCTGATCATTCGTCCGGAAGGGGTCCGGGTTCGAATCCCGGTGAGGCATGGATGTTATGTTTGTCTTACGGCACTGGCTCTCTCCCTTCCCTGGAACCAGTGGTCCTAAATTAGGGAAGGTCGACTGCTTATAGCCCATTGGGTTGCTCACGGTGGTCGCTAAACATCCAATAAAAAAAAAACTGAAATAATAGACTAGATACCAAGGGACAGAAAAAGAGCACGTGGAAGTTGAATGGATGAAATTCGAAAGCATACCGGAGTGACATAAAGGTGACTAGCTCAAAACACACATTTGTGGAAGAAACTTGTAGAGATCTTCATCCAGCAGTGGATTGGTAATAGCTGACAATAGTATTGACGATGATGATGATGTTATATCGAGCGGCTCAAAAGTTTGTTTAAATTTCAAAACATTGTAGCAAAAAACCTAATGTGTATGTGGTACGGTGCAGTGTGCACGAAAAGTGTCAGCTAGTACAGCGATTTTGTTTGGCAAACGGAAAAAAACTTTAGTTCAAATAGTCACCCACAGAGGGCGATAACAGTTAAAAACAAAAAAGTTTTTTTTTTTTGATTGAAGGTTTAACGACTACCGTGAGCAACTCAATGGGCTGTAAGCAATCGTCCGTCCCTAATTTAGGGCCACTGGTTCCAGGGAAGGGAGAGAGCCAGTGCCGTGAGACAAACACAACATCCATGCCTCATCGGGATTCGAACCCGGACACATCACGGACGAATGGTCACAAACCAGCGCTTAGATCACTGCGCCACTGGAGCGGCCTAAAAAGTTTGTAAATAAAGTGAAAATGAACAGAAATGCATACGTTGCATTAAATTGGTGGCACTGTCACAACAGTAATTGTTCAATACGTCCTGTACCACAAGGTATTGCAACATTCAAGCATGAAACAACCCTAGTGATCGTGGAATGTATATAAGATATCTGGATGAATGCACCAGACTTCGTGGCGAATGGCTTCCTTCAGTTGTGGCATTGTGGGAGGTCTTGTCTGGTGTACTCTGGACTTTAAATAAACCCACATGCAGAAATCCACTGGGGTCAGTACGAACCGACTACCACCCTGTTTTGCACCATGGCCCATTTCCTAAAAGGACGGCACTTCACTTCATTGGTGGATGCGGAACCTGGCATCAGAAAGTTTCTGTCTGTCCTCGAGATCTGCCGAGCGTTAGTCCTCGAGATCTGCCGAGCGTTACCGCCGTAGAATCGCTGCAAAGAACTGTAGAAAGCAGCGACCTGTGTGTACTTTGTTTGAGAATGAGGTGAGCGTGTAGGGCCTCCTTCTCGCATCATTAAACTTAAACGGGATGAACCCTAATATATTCCAACTTGTTAAACATGTATCACCATGGTCAAGAACAAATATTTCCAACTGCACTGACAATAAGTAGGAGATACATAATTTTTGAAACGCTGCATTTTAAGTATTTTCGATAGCGACGCTGAAAAAGTAAACAAGAATCGCTTTGGGAGATGTGCCTTATTCTAAGTTAGCGTGTAAAGCGAGGATTGCGAGTCCTGTTGAAAGATGGCGGCACGGTGCGTAAAGAGAATCGTTACTAATGGATGTAGATGGTCGGAGAAGATGTTCACGTACCTTGTTCCGGTAATGGAAGTATCGACTCGTAAGAGGAGCCCCAAGGAGGCTCATGTGAACGCACCCCAAACTGGTACACCGCCACCATCTGCCTGTATGTCCTCTATTTGGCAAGCTGGATCCATAGCTTCGTTTAGTTTACGCCACACACGCACCGTCCCATCGGCGTAATAGAGTTGGAACAGTGATTAGTCAGGCTAGAGGATGTGTTTTCAGTCCTCTGCACTTCGGTTACGATAAGTCATTGCAAAGTACTGCATAATCTTTCGGTGCCTTTCAGTCAACAAGGGGACAGAATGTGGACGGCGACTACTCTAGCCTATTTTTTCCATGGTACAACGAATAGCCTTTGTACATAAGTTTGCTGACGCGCCCTCATTAAATTCTGACGTTATCTGCACCGCGATAGCCGTGCGTTTCCTTGTAACGATGCGGGACAGTCTGTGCTCACCTTTTCTTTTCGGTCCCATTACTACCGTTGATTGGAAGTTTTGCCTATTTCACATAGCCTTGGTATTCACGTGCGACAGTCTGACATAGAAATTCCAACAATTCATCAGTTGAGCTGATAAGAAAAGCGGCCCTTCTCGCAGTGACAATGTGACCATGGTTAAAATACCAAAACTTCAGCAGCTGGGGTGATTGGAAAACATTTCTTTCTCGCAGTGACTATCTGGCCATGTCTAAAATACCAAAAATTCAGCATTTGAGGTGACTGGAAAGCCGGCCCTTCTCGCAGTGACTATCTGGCTATGGTTAAACACACTTATGTTGCTGCCTTCAGCCATCATTACTTTTCCTTAACTGGTTTCCAGTGGTAGAGACCTGCTGTATTTATAGGAATATAATAATTTTTCCATGCAGTATACTTCAGTACATTATACACTAAATGACCAAATTATTATGACCATCTAGTTAGTTTACACGTTTCTGGGCCACCTTTTGCCCTTAATACTGCTTGAATTCGTTTTGGTATAGACTCTATTAAATGTCAGTAAGTTTATTGGGGTATATTCGCCGAAATGCGATGAATTTTCCCTTCCAGTTCTTGAAGATTCCATGGTAATGAACCTAACTGTCTGTCTGATGCCCCTTCGGACTCCATCCTGAAAACGCTCCGTTGGATTGACATCCTGTGATTGGGGACGTCGGTGCAGCAGAGAAAAGTCTCCATGATGCTCTTCAAACCATTCGCGTACAATGTGAACACTTTGACATGGAGCATTGTCCTGGTGGAACAATCCACCTGCATTTGGAGAAACCATCAACATACCTAGATGGACTTGGCCGGCAACTATATTTAAATACCTTCGAGTGGTCAGACGTTGCTCAAATAGCTTTTTCGAGCGGTCACTCGAAAACGCCTTGTTCAAAAGGCATAAACACTGGAAAGGGCTTTGCTCAAAGGTCCCAAACACACCCACGAAAACATTTCCCAGACCATAACGCTTCCTCCTTCAGTTTGAAGAGTAATGACGATGCAAGATGGCTCCATGTTTTCGTGCTTCTGTCTCCATATTCTCACCGTTCCATATGCATGGTGTAGTTGAAAACGTGATTCGTCGGATCACATTACCCTTTTCCACTCATTCACTGTCCAATTCTTTTGTTCCTGAAAGAACTTGAGGTGTTTCTCCTTGTTCGGTGCAGATAGCAATGGCTTACGGACAGGCCATCTGCTTCTGTAGCCCATACGATGTAATGTGCGGCGAACTGTATGTTCAGCGTCCATCGGACTGGTTTCTAATTCAGATTATCTGTAATCTGTCAAGGTGTTGCCCGGCTATTAGGCTGAACAAGTCTGCGTATTATCCGCTGAGCTCGAGCATCCAATATTTGTTGAAAGCCACAGGTTTTACGCTCAGACTCGGTTTTCTGATTAGTGGTCCATTCTCTCTAATTTTTAAAAACTACTGCCCTCGAACATTTAAAGCAGCCGTTTTGCTCGCATCAATGCTTCGAGCACCCACGATATTCCATATTTAAAGTCCGTCATAGCGCGTCTTTTACCCATTATTTCTTGCGCAATGCATTTCATTAGTCTCTGCATGCCTTCAGCGGTACCTTTTATACCAATTCAGCCATCTTGCGTCAGCAGCTTCAGCGGAATAGCTACTTTGCATAAAACAGTCCCTTGGTCATAAGAATTTGTCCACTCAGTATACGTGTTGAAACATTAAATTTGAAGTTTAACATAAACTGTGAATTTTTAAAGTTGTTACCGACGTTTGTTGAAGTTTCAGAGAAAATGGTTCAGCACAAATGAGATCATATCAAGGCGGGAGCGAAAAGAAAATTATTCACTACGCGCAGGAAATATGGAGTCTAGAACAAAAGTTACTAAAAAAGAATCGTTACTACCAGTTTTTCAGCTGAAGATAATTTACGAAAATGATGAGAAATGTAGATGGGTTCAAAGTTGGCCAAGGTTAAATATTATTATCCCACCTTCGACTTCATATGCTGAAGTCGTCGTGAGTCAGAAATTGGTGTTAAACATCTGTAACGAAACAGGTGCAAAAAAGAGAGAGAAACCGGTAATATTCTAATGACGTAATTTAAATTTCCCGGAAAGTTGCACACGTAGTGAAAGATACGATCTACTATAATTAGGGGTGCGAAACCCACATGCCTATTATTTTTTCAGCATCTAGTTATAATTGTAAATGATTATTAACTCTAGGCTTCTTGGCTCTAGCTGTAGAAAAAAAAAGGAAACATTAAGACTGAAAAGCCTCACATTTTTCAAGGCATGAACTGCATTTCACGGTATACTTTCCATGTGCTGCAATTTTTATCAATTTAAAAAAAAAAAAAAGGTTTTAGAATATATCAAATGGAATAGCGGAGACACAGATTGTTTAAACATTGCAATTTTTGAGCTCAGCGACTTTCATTTACGCCTCAGTAATTTTAAGAAATAAATAAAGGTATAGAACTAGAACGGAGCGGCCGACGGGGTGTCAAGAAGTACGGTAGCAGAAAAGGTATTTTCAATTTTCATTATTTTTGGTTTCGCTGTTTAATAGTCATCAAACGCAATCCGATGGCTATAAGCCCACGTTCGCTCATAATTTACGGCCGCTGGTTCCAAGCAGGAGAGGGAGAGAGTCCCATCAGCCAGCCTCATCCCGAACCAGAACCTGGGCCCATCTCGGACGAAAGTTTAGAAGCCAGATCCTCAGAAACGTCGGCCACCAGGGCGGGCAGTTCCGATGACGAGTCACCATCTCAATCGGAGAGTGTTTACAACGATGACAAAAGACCATCTCAGTCGGAGTGTTTACAACGTGTTGTCTCTATAGATGTAATGCAAACGAAAGTTTTCAGTCGGACTTAGCTTAACAGTGAAGTACCATCACCCTAACGCTGTAAGACAGCTATTGTCGAATATACACGATATTGACAAAAGCCACCGGACACCCCTTCAAAAGCAAACGAGCGGATCCGATGCGTTGTTAAGATGCGCGTAACAGCTGCAAACGGTATAAAAACAAGCCTGCAGCTGACTGCGATCATATCGCACTGTGAGGTTGAGTGAAAATGTCGAGACGGGAGAGAACAGACTTTGAGAAAGGAAAGTTTGTTGGGCGTTATATTAGTGGGTTGTCCATAAGACAAACCGAGAAGACGTTTAAAGCTACCCAAGTCAACTTTTTTGGATGTATTGAATAAGTGGAAGACTCATGGCGTGCCTGAAGCAGCAAAACGTACCGGCAGACCAAAAAAATCAGTGATAGAGGACGTCGAAGCCTCAGGAGAGTCGTTACAGCTAATCGACGGACTACTGCACAAGAACTCAGTGTGCAGGTGAATAAAAATTCTGGAACCTCTGTATGTACACGTACCATTCGCACAGAACTTCATTCCATGGATTACTGTGGTCGTGCTGCTGCTCATAAGACTCCACTCGGAATGCTACTCGTCGTTTAGCATGGTGTAAAGAACAATTATCGTGGACTGTTGATCAAAAGAAATGGGTGCTGTAGACTGATGAATCCAGATACACGATCCATCAGTCTCATGGCCGTGTGTGGGTATGGTGAGAGCAGGGGGAACGCTATTTACCACAGTGTACTGTTCCTACCGTCAAGTATGGAGCTGGCAGTGTACTCGTGTGGTGGTTTTTTCGTGGTATGCTCCCGGCCCATGGGTTATCGTGGACATACCTGTTAACCAGCACGCCTACCTCGATATTCTGGACAATTATGCCTTACCAACTCTGTTGCAATGCAAGCTTTGTTGGTAGCAGAAGGATAATGCACTGAGCCATAAAGCAAGAACTATTACGGCGTGGTTTGACGATAATTCCGTATCGCGTGTGGAATGTCCAGCACAGAGCCCTGATCTTAATCCCATAGAGCACCTATGGGATAAATTAGAGCACGGCATCAGAAGTTTCGAACCAAGGCCTACTACTAAGCAAGCAACAGTTAGCGGTAGCATTACGTACTGAACGTAAGCGTATATCTATCGCTGTGTTCGAAAACCTTGTGGAAAGCATGTCTCGAAGGGTCATTAAAGCCAAATGTCGACCGACACCGTACTAATGTATTCAATAATTGGTATGTTGTGTTTCTCCTCTAGGTGTTTGGTGACTTTTGTCAATATAGTGTACATTGCAATTGGTTTGGACGTTATGTGATTGTTCAGTCCAACCTTTTACTCTGTTGGGGTTTAACAACCACCGTCAGCATCTAAGCCAGCAAGCAGTCACCCGTCCTTAGTTTGGGAACTCTGGTGAAGAAGCCATTCCCGCAGAAAAAGCGTGCCACCATCGGGTACTCGCACCCGGGCCTCTATATTATCATCACCCTAACGCGGCAAAGCAGTCATTGTCGAATATACAACGGCCGCTCCATAAAAACATAGAGTAAAAGCAGACAAAATGAAGAAATATAGGTACAGCAAAATATATGTAATTCTTTCTCAAAGTATCTTCCCTCGGATGATATGCAACGGTGCCATCGTTCAGTCCACCTTTCAAGGCATGTGGCGAAGGCATTTTGTGGAAGCTGCTTTAGCGACCCCTGTACAGCTTGAATAACGTCAGCATCTGAGTTGAATGTTGAGCCATGGAACTTCATTATTGGAAACAACCAGAAATCACACGGGGAGAGGTCAGGACTGTAGGTAGGCTGTGGCATGATTTCAATACTGCATTTCGTAAGAAACTGTTGAACACAAGCAGCCACATGTGGGCGGGCGTTATCATGGTTTACGTTCCACTTTCCCACCAGTTCCGGTTGCTTAATCAATATGTGTCTTCGCACACACGCTTCATTGCAGAAATGTAATACTCAGCTTCCACAGTAATTTATGGAGGAACAGCATGCTAGTAGACTATACCTTTATGATCAAAGAAAATTATCAATATCACCATAACAGTTGATTTGGTTTGGCGGACTTTTTTGAAGGAGGGGAACCTGGGTGTTTCGAGACACTCACTGCGCGCTTTGTGAGGGGGTCGAAATAGTAGACCGATGTTTCATTGACAGTTATTAGTTTATTATTTAGAAAGTTTGGATTCCTCTTAATTATATGTTTCCACTCATGACACACCTGAACTCTGGCTAACTGTTGTTCTCTCGTCAGGTGATGAATTACCCATCTGGAACACACACACGATGCAGCAGTAATTTGTCGCGTAGACTGCGGAATGGCGACGTTTTCGAAATATTAGTTCTTGTTCTATTTATTGGTTCTAAATTGAAAACTGTAGACATTTTAACTAAAATAACGAAAATTTTGTATGGGGACCCCTCTGGCTCCGATCCCTTTCAAAATCCTTCTACGGTCTAAGTCAGAGTACCATGAGATAGTATACCAAATTTGGTGGTTGTAAATTGAAAACTGTAGATTTGTATAGTGGACAAACAAACAAATATACAAATTTTCACTTTTATATATATAGATGTTCTTAACTGCGTGTAACATGGCAAATAAATAAACTGAACTTAACTAAACTAAATTTTTATTTTATTCCGCATCCATAGATTTTCCTGTGTAAACTCTAGTTCAAAATACATGCAGTCAAGTGGTAATTTCTCTTCTTGTTCACCTGGTTCTATCGAATGCTAATTAGAAGCCTATCCTGTTTCTCTATATATATTATGAATTTAACTCGTGCCGATAACTACATACATGAAAAACTACCGAAATGACACGATAACTATTTTAACTCCAATGTTAAAATATTTAAAATACATTTAAAAAGATGATATAATAAAATATGCACACACATGAGATCTTTCGGTGCCCAAAGTGGGTACCATCTTCAGATGCTGTTAAAATTCAACAAACAAACGTGACAAGCACCTGCCTGGAACGAGATTAAAATTCTCAAAACACCAACGTCTAGATCAACTTTGATATTTGTTGAGAGTCTGTACATTTTGAAATATGGGAATACAGCATGTAATGATTATTTACCAGAATTTTTACCTATACCGTTTAAAACATACTTGGGTTTGTCGGATTAGGTATTAATAAATAAATAAACCCTACCTATTACTTTTACGTTTGACCAGCAACAAATGCTGTCCCATACTCTCATTCGTTAAGCCCGTTTTTTACTAGTTACGTCATTACGACTGTATGTCTTATATAAATAACACAGTGTTTTTCACGTTTGGTGAATTTTAACAGCATCTGAAGATGGTACCCACTTTGGGTACCGAAAGATCTCATGTGTGTACATATTTCATTATATCATTTTTTTAAATGCATATTAAATATTTTAACGTTGAAGTTAAAATAGTTATCGTGTCATTTCGGTAGTTTTTCATGTATGTATCCCGTTTCTCCCAGTTGCTTCTGTCTTTGGATCTTGACCTTCGTTTTCTTTGATATCTGTTCCATCCAACCACTTGTGGGTGAGCTTTCCTCATTTTTTGTGTCCCAGTTCAGAGTTCAACTCAGTCTTTGGGAAAGAGATAGGGATTTACACGAACTCCATGAGCAACTCAGAGTACACTAATCAGTTGCCCGTCCCGAATTTAGGGTAACAGGTTCCATCAAGACGACAGCGCTAGCGACGTGGGACAAAACACACCACCCATGCCTCATCAGTACTCGAGTCCCGGCCCACCTCGAACAAATAGTCAGAACCCAGCGCCTTAAACTACTCGGCAACCTGGGTGACACATTTTTGTTTTGTTTTGATTGAAGGAGGTTTAACGACTACCGTGAGCAACTCAATGGGCTATAAACAGTCAGTCGCCCATCCCTAAATTAAGACCACTGGTTTCAGGAAAGGGAGAGAGCCAGTGCCGTAAGAAAAATACAACATCCATGCCTCAGCGGGATTCGAACCCGAACCCATCTCGGACGAATGATCGTAAGCCATCACTTAGACCACTACGCCCCCGGGGCAACAAGGGACACATTCATTCTAGTGGATAGTCAACCATTCTCGCTTCTTAATGGAAGATCTGCCGTTTCTACCTCACTGGTTTAACGTGTATGTAGAGTTTATAAAGTTCAATTGGAATTGTTTGATTAACACGCATTCGCGGAATTCAGCTTTTTTCGTTATCATTTGGATTTATCTCGAGATCGATACAACACTGAAGATAAATTTCGGGAAGATTAGTGGAATGGGGGGGGGGGGGCGGCGCGTATTTCGAAATTTTGAAAAACGGAAGATAAACGGAATGAAGATTTCTCCCGTAATCGTAACTTTTTTCTCACGATGTTTCTCCTGCTCAGTATAGTTGTTAAATATAATTTTGTTCCATAAATATTTGTATTTCAGCTTGAAAGAGGGGGGGATTCCGAAAACGGAAGTCGGACGGAGCGAAGATTTCCCCCATAACCATAACATTTTTTTCACAATGTTCTCAATAACCTGCGTTGCTGTTAAATGTTATTCCCCCTCCCGTCATGATCGTTTGCATTTAAGCTTGGTAAGGAAGGGGAAATTTTCCAAAAACCGAAGTGACAAAGTTGCAGTGATTCGTTAGATTTGATGAATGGTGTTCAAAAGTATTCATATTCTCAAAGTTACACCACTTATCTAAAATAGTTAATGTTTTGATATCTTGTACTCATGGTCCTCAGGCTGAAAGTTCTTTCAGCATGATGGATGAAATTGTTATCATCTGAAGGAAAAAAATAGTAAAGATATGGGAAGGGGGAAGATGTCAGCAGAATGAAAAATTAAGCAATGGATGCTGTGTCACTGCAAAATCAACAAAAGACAAATATGGCTGTGGAACTTGCTGAGAAGACAGCAAGGCTTATTCGTAAGAGAAAATTTGAGCTGTTGTTCTAGCAAGCACAACAAAACAAAAAAAAATTCTGTGTTTGAAGCAGTTTTTTAAAACCATTCTACTTTGCTTTGAATTCAGTAATTTTACATTGCAAATACAATGATGTGCTCTAGTTTAATATTTAAGGGAAAAATGCAGTGAACAATTTGTCTTGATAATAATTGTTATGTTCACACTTTTTCGGCGATTGTTATGATTTTTCAGCTGGTTAAAAATGTTCAGCTTTTTCTTTTTTTTTTTTTTTGTTCTTCATCAGTCTCGTGTATGTCTTAGCTAACCCTGAAGTTTTTGAATGCAGTGAAACCTGTGTTGGCAGTAACTCGCATTCCGCGGTCGTCTGCCAAAATGAGCAGTTTTGTCTGGCACATTTGTTATCACCTACAGAAACAATGCGTAAGAAATCTCCATTTCAATGCCACCTATAAGACACGGCCATTGCAGATATTTTTGAAACGCATACGACAGCATACCTGCATTTCGTGGTTACCAACATGCAAAGCTTTTGACAAAAGTTTTGTAGAAAGTTTTAGAAAGATAAAGAGAAAGAAAAGGCCGTGAGTTTAAAAATGCGAAACGCCTTTTCCTTTCTTTCTGTCACTACCTTTCACGAGATTGTGAATAATGAGTGGTCCTTGGGGTCTGCCAAGTTCTTAAAATTTTGTTTGTAGACAGTATGGTTTTCTGTTATCTAAGGTACGTATCTTATATCTTTAAATGCCCTCGTAGGACAGTTCATCCCCCTCATCCAAATGAACCTAGCCTTCTTACATACCTGCCGTATTTAGAAGGTTTGGTGATTCGCTTCACACGGCTAAAGAACACAAGAGAAAGGAGGGGGGGGTGACTTCAAAGATCAGCCGCAGTAGTGCTGCTATTGGCGTTCGGCATCTCCTTACCTTCCATTTTCTATGACGGGATATGTAGTAAAAGCGCCCAAATTCCAACAACTTACATATGTTCCGAACACATAACCAGATTCCTCACTCTTACTTCACGGTTTTAGTGAGAAATTTAGTGAATAACATTCTTAAATTATTAGGTGGCAGGAAACAAATAACAAGCACTTCACAGCAGGCTTCATTAAATAGCTATTTTTTTTTTTTTTTTCATTTTCTAGTGTGGAGATATTTTGGCGAACTGAACCACTCTATTTTGTGATCACCTGTCAGGACGGTCATTTTTTGCGCAGAACCGTATATGATCTTGCTATACAGGTTTCAATGAATATATTTCGCTTCTACAATAAATAAATGAATAATAATACGAAAGCCCGGGGTAAAAGAAAAGGTACTTATGTGTAACGACAACTTGTTCCTTTATTGTTCCGCTCACTGAATTTTTAAAGGTCACCGAAATAATCCCCTGACATAAACTACATTGTATTTCTTGTAGGAAGGCAGATCTCAGTTACATAACAACAATAGGTACTCGTCAATTCACGTAGATATACGTATAATAGGCTTCAATCTCTTTTGCTATATCAGCTTTCCACAATCTACTCGAAATCTCTCTCTCTGTCTCTTTCTCTCTCTCTCCCTCTCCACATCACGCTCACTGTCCATTCTATTCAGATCATATCAGATCATATGTAGAGGATTTTAGGAAGAGAATGTCTGACCCCAGGTCTCAAACAACCCTTAGAAATAGGAAGCTAGGAGATTTGGGCTAGGATGCCCGATAGGAAAGGGACACGGAAGCGAAGTAGAAAGGGGTAGGAAGATGCCCTTATTTATTACCGTGGGGCCAGTACCCGGGGTCCGACGGCTTAACGTGCCCATCCGACGCACGCCGGATATTTAGCGGATCTAGCGTTCGTACCTGCCTGCGATCGAAACTGAGGTCTTCTCCAAGGGAGTCACGAACGTTGCCCATTAGGCCACATGCGGCCCCCATTCTATTCACATTCAACGTCGTCATTTATGTTGCTCTGGCTCATTGTTCGCGTTGCCAAAATGTACAAGCTATTCGGAGAAATCATTTGCTGTTCAGTGAAAAAGTATTTAACGATTTTCACATAAGGAAACAGAAACTCAAAAGGAAGGTAAAGTAGAAGTATACATCACGTATACTATGATATTTTCGGTTTTAGTTTCCTGCCTTATCCATGTGTTTTTTGGTTTTTACCTTTCAGTGTAATACCCAACGTTATTTCTACTTATCTCTGTATAATCGGTACTTCGCGGTTTGCTTTGGGCGTGGTATACAAATCGTTTCAGCTTCTGTTAAATTTAGAAGTGCGTATTGATTGAAAGTATTCTTCTTTGAGGAGAAATCGGTATGATTTTCCAGAATATAACATTTAATTTTGCAAAAGCAGCGCAGAATTCCTCATTTGATCTTTTTTTCCGTGTTTCCGTTATTTTTACAAATAATTAATACATAATTATCTTTAAACGCATTTAGCATTCCATTGTTTAAAATGCTGTATTGCAATGTCAACATATTTCATGCACTTTTCTACGCTTTCTTATTGATTCTTCTGTTCTGAATAAAGGTGCTTACTCAAAAAAATTTGAAGGTTTAAATATTCTCGGTGCAAATGTGTTTGCGAAAGCTTATCTTTTTTTCTGTAACTTCATTCGATTTACTAAACATCTGGGCTTACACTAAGCACGCTTTATGGTTTGTTAAACAACCGTATTGAAACATTTGTTTCCTCGACTTGAAATATTGCAGACGAGAATTTTAAAGCAAATCGTATTTTACTTTGTACTTAAAGAAAAATACGTTGGAAATAAAGTCCGGAAGTAAAGATTAGATGGCAAACAACCATACTGTGTTTATTTTCATACAAGTTCTTTGTGCGGTGCTTATATCCTGTGTTATGAGTGCATTTTTAAAATGTATGCGACATCCGCACAAAAATATTCAAGTAAATATTGTTGGAAATTTTATTAATATTCTTATTACCTGTATTATTATCCCTACATAATGGTTGGCCACTTATATAGTGCTATTTATCTGGGTAGAAAACAAGAGCACTGCACTGCTTGCTGTTAAATAGTTAAAAGATACAAGTAGTTCTAGAACGAAATAAAAAATTACCTTCCAGTGAAATATTCTTCATTTTACAGAACACTACTTTTTCATTGTACAGTAAAATTAACAATCGCTGACGCTGACAACACTCGTTTCGATAAATATATATTTTTTTAATTTGATTCAACTCTTATGTTCCTTTTCCTTACTATTACTTGATTCGTATTTCTGGCCTTCTGGACTGTTTTGCTGGTTCATGTAAATCTTCTTCAGCTATCGGCGTGTATTCTCGATGAACGCGATGTAATACTAATCCATTGAGTTTCAGTTCTGATATGGTATTACGTAGATATGATTTTAAGAAATATAGTGTTAAACCGAGAGCTCACTTTCTGAAGTTGTCACTGGTAGAGGTCTGGTATGTAAAAATGTTTTTATAATGGGCAACACCTCACTGTAGTACAGTTTTATACATCTTTTTGGTCAGTGCTCCTTTTCTTTGCGGACGATCCTACGGTACCACAGTTTCAATTCTGCGGTTAGTTCTTTATGCCAGCCATTCAAGTCCCCTGTATAAAATTTAGTTAAAGCTTTAAAACCATCAGTTTGGGCCCAGGGTGGCTTAGTGGTCAGCGTTCGTGACTGCCATGGAGATAACCTCAGGTTCGATCCTGGGCAGGTACGAACGTTCAAACCACTAAATACCCGCCGTGCGTCGGATGGGCACGTTAAGCCGTCGGACCCCTGGTACTGCCCCCCCCGGTAATAAATAAGGGCGTCTTCCTCCCCCTTTCTACCTCGCTTCCGTGTCGCTTTCCTATCGGGAACTCTAGCCCAAATCTCCTAGCTTCCTATTTCTAAGGGCTGTTTAAGACCTGCATTGTAAAAAATAAGTGGTGTGAATTCACTGACAATTTCTGAAAATAACGTGCAGCAAAGTTGCCGGTAGGTATCCGTGTTTTTCAGAAATTTCCGTTTGTAAAAGTTCCCGTTCATTTTAACTTCCGTATTTTCACAGATATTTCCGTAGACAGAAATTCCGTTTACTTCAGAAAAATCCATTTCTGGTTTTTACGTACTTAAATTGAAATTCCACAACCCTGGACAGCACTTATCCGCATCGGCCAGGATGGAACACCCGACGCTATAGCTCGCCGCACAGGCATCTTGCTCTTTTACCAACTGAGCCACAAACACCTGTCAACCGGACTTACGTATGTCATAAAACTAATCGCCCGACAAAGAAATTTTGTTTTTTGTTATTAATGTGTGTGATTTAGTCATTTTATTTTCTGTTGGAGCTTATTATTTTTCTGAATAGGTTTGTAATTTATTTATTTTTTTCCTATAAGAGGGCTTTTCAAATATTAAGCATTTTTCATTGTGGTTTTTCGAAGCAACAAATTGCTTTGCAACATGAGTTTTTAAAACTGACAATGATTCATTTATCTTTTAAAAAGGCGAGATGTACTTTTTATAGTATTATTTCACACACACAAAAAAAAAACTAAATATGAAATTTACTCTCGATAGCTATAATAGCTTTTGTCTTAAGTTGTCCAAAGACTGATACACAGACATCGTATATCATCTGTACAATAAGTACCCGGTTTCTAACAGTAACACAATATATAATAAGTAGCTGGTGCACCAAATAGGGGAAAGGAGAAATATTCTGGACCACAAAAACAAACATAATCTATGTGATATGCTATCCACAATATTCGATCTCGCTACGGAACTTCAAAATTCGGGAGACGTTTGAAATTTGAAAGTTAATCAAACCTCAAGTATTTCCACGAATCACTACTATTAGAGGAAATTTCTCGTCATACGGATACAGAGAAAGTGAGAACGAAGATTTTCCGTTAATATAAGAAAGAAACTGCGGAAAGGTTTCTGAAAATTCAGAATTTTCCGTTAACATATCTCTAAAACGGTCATTTTCCGTTAATACAAGAAAGAAACTGCGGAAATGTTTCGGAAAATTCAGAATTTTCCTTTAACATATCTCTAAAACGGTAATTTTCCGTTAATATAAGAAGGAAACTGTGGAAAGGTTTCTGAAAATTCAGAATTTTCTGCTAGTGTATCTCTAATGCGATAATTTTCCGTTAATATAAGAAAGAAACTGCGGAAATGTTTTTGAAAATTCTGAATTTTTCGTTAACATATCTCTAAAACAGTAATTTTCCGTTAATATAAGAAACTGCGGAAAGGTTTCTGAAAATTCAGAATTTTCCGTTAACATATCTCTAAAACGGAAATTTTCCGTTAATATAAGAAAGAAACTACGGAAAGGTTTCTGAAAATTCAGCATTTTCCAGTGGCACGAAAAGTCCGTTAAATTCAGGTTTTTTTCCGTCATTTCACGGAAAGGTAGTATCAGAAGCATGATTCGTTAATTCACGAAAGAAATGACGGACAGTTGCCCGTGAATTTCAGAAACATTTTTACAGTGTGGGGGCAGACACTCACTTCCTAAAATCCTCTACGTATGATCTGATGATCTGAAAACCATCAGTAAAAGTCTAAAATGTCTAAAAGCACTGAAAAACATGTCTAAATTGAAACCCTGTTAAAATCTTCTGGGTTTTCTGTGTTTATGTTACAGCGGTGGTTTTGCTATGATGTGATTCTTGGTATTTTAATCAAAACTCCTTGCGTTTCAGCGTGCTTTAGAGTAATCTGAAATACACTCACGGACAATGAAATTTGCGCACCTAGAAGAAAACATGCTACAACCGCGAAACTTTGCAAATAGCTAGAGTGCACGCTGGTATGCAAATGATCCACGTTTGGTGCGTTTTATGTCCGCACACCCTGTGGTGGCGCTGCAAGCACAAACCGCCTTATAAACCGGCGTGTAGTCGATGTTCCATGAAAGCGAAAAGCACAGGCCGACGCCAGCATGAGTACGGAGTGAAAATAATGCCGGGCAGACACTAGACACGTCAATTTACGCAACTTACGAACTTTGAGAGATGCCGTATCATCGGGATGAAAACCGCAGGATGGTCGGCGCGCCGTATAGCCCGCCACGTAAATCGTTCTGACCATACCGTCCGACTATGTTGCGAGCAGTGGACACGTGACGACACTGCCACACGGCGGAGCGGCTCCGGACGGACCAGGAGGACCACCGGTATACAGGATCCACGGTTCGTGCGCCAGGCACGAACGGATCCCACGGGGACCCGGTCCACTATGCAGGCAGAGGTAGCGGCTCTTGTGTGCCCACGAACCATTTCCCGACGCCTTGTGGAAGCGAATCTGCGATCCGAAAGCCCCTTACGTGTGCTGCCATTAACACCAGAACATCGTCGACTCCGTGTGCAGTGGGGCTAGGCCAAAGCGACGTGGAACGCCACAGATTTGAGGCAGATGATGTTTAGCGATGAGTGCGCTTCGTTTTGTGGACAGATGATCATCGTGTCCGGTTGTAGAGGTCCCCGGGTCAACGACACAATCCCAACCTCGCTATCGAGCGCCACACCTCCAGCACTGCAGGCATTATGGCCTAGGGAGCCATTTCCTACGATAGCCGATCAGCTCTAGTAGTGGTACGTGGATCATTGACGTGGTACGTGGATCTCCCCTATCGAACATGTGTGGGACCGGTTGAAACAGCGGCTGCCGCTGTGCAGCATTATCCGGGATTTTGAGCACCCTGTCCGACACGTGTGGGCCAGTCTAACGCAGGAGAATATCAGGCGTCTGTTCGCTTCCATGCTGGACCGTATTGCAGAATGTTCCGCCGCACAAGGCGCTGCGACGCGCTATTGAAGATGATCGGAATGCGTGCCATACATCATTCTGCAATTGTCCTGCAGCTATATTTTTGCGATCATGTGTATCATTCATTCTGTATCATTACTTCAATAAAATTTCAGTTTAATCCGATGCTTCCTTCTTGGTGCGCAAATTTCATTGTTCGTGAGTGTAAGTCATGGAACTCAAAGTTGGCCTTGCCTCGTCGCCACAGAAACTTTCAGTATTGGCATTTCATTGCAATGGTATATCCTGGTCCTCGGTTTCTTGCCGCTTCTTCGTCTTCATGTAGAAAACACGTTCAGTTGCTGCTTTGAGACATAAAAAAATCTTTTTTAAATACTCCAAAACTTTGCCTTTCAAAATCGCGTTTTTGAAATATCGAAAGGTTCCAATTTTTTTTTGGGGGGGGGGGATGATCCCCCTTGGGTATACCACTGCTGTGCAACATAAATTTGCTTTCTTGGCCTCGGACCCGAGGCCTGAATAGTGTGTTTGTCTGATGCCACAGAATCTCTCCCAGGTGGTCCTAATTTAGGGAGAGGTGATTGCTTATAGGAAATGGCGTAGCTATCATAGGGAAAGGTGCTGCAGTTACACTAGGGCACAGCCACTTGAGAGGCTATTGCCGGCTAATGCTAAACTACGGAAAAGACAAAAGGTAATATTGATGATAATACCAAAGTATAACCTTAAAATTTCTGTCTGGTTTCAGGACGATTTTCGTATAACATTCTCAAAGGCGAAACCCAAAATTCATCCCAAAATAAGCCAATGGAAGACAGAAGACAGAGGTAATGTAATTATCGAGCATTGTTGCGCTTATTAAACCCGCGCTGGTCGTCAGGTTGAATCAGTTATTTTTATTATTAAGAAATTAACTCCGAAAAGGTATTTTCTTGCTGCCTTAAATTCCCCTCGTTTGAGTTGTATTTTTTGATAAGTCTCCTTTTGCCGAATACCACGCTTCTAATCTTGCCAACTGTCGGAGAAAGTGCTTCGTTCTCATGATCTGTCCCGTCGACCATTCATATACCGGCATACGTTGTAGGCAGCTACATGATCAGTGCGCTACATGTAATGTTTTTCGTTTAAAATGTCACTACATAAAACATTACTATCATATCTGTCAGTTGAACTCGTAGCACCGTAACTTCGAAGTCTTAAGCACCTGATAGCTAGCACACAAAAACTTTTATTTATACACTTAAATTAGGCGACCCAACTGCCGGAAAAAGAGTCGATTTGTGAAAATCACAGTCCTTTCTTACCCAAATTGTTCAGGTTAAATAGGCATCTACGATAAATCATCAGTCATCCAATAACGAATATATCTCTTTCCATGAAAGCCACAACTTCTTTACGTATAGAAAGTCGTGAAAGTACAACGTAACGCAACGTTAATCTGTACACAACATCGCCACACCACCACCGCTTTTCGCTGCTTGCTTCAACATTCTCGTTCAGATCTGTCAACACGCACACGCCAGCCACTTTGACCACAAGAGTGTTGCCAACGCCATTCATCGAGTGAGAAAAATAACGTTAAGGTAGAAGACGCTTTAAGAGGGTGAACTCAAATAGAGAAAGAAACTAAAAATGAAAGTTAAATTAGAGCGTACGTCATATACCGGCTACAGTATTGATAACAAAAAATGCGTGTAATCATGTGGTATTCAGTGTTGACAAAACAAGAAGATCCTTCCTTTAGTATTACTCCGCATATTGGTGAGTAAACAATCTAATACTCTGTATTCTATTTATTTTACTTTCTTTCTTTCTTTCTTTCTTTCTTTCTTTCTTTTTTTCTAGGTTTAACGACCACCGTGAGCAACTCGATAGTCTATAAGCAGTCGTCCGTTCTTAAATGATGGCATCTGGCTCCAGGAATGGAAGACAGCCATTGCCGCAAGAAAAACACAACGTCTCTGCCTCACCGGGACTCAAACCCGGAAAAATTGTCAAAAGTTAGCGTTTAAACCACTGCTCCACCTGTACGTCTGCAGTCTGTTCTTTCGATTAAAACGATCAGTCACTGTTAAACGGTCGAATCCCATTATTGTGACCAGTGGCGGCGGAACCGACCGGGCAGCTAGGGCCCGGGCCCGGTCAATAATTTTAGCCAAGATTTTTATTTTTATTAATTTTTTATTTGACATATGGGCGATCCTTGTGATGTGACTTAGAAAGTTCCTCTAGGTAAGTGGTTGGGTGGTCCTAATTCACAGCAAAGCTCCTTAGGCATTGTTTTTCTTCTGTTTGTTCCGCGAAGCGGAAAGGTAGAGGGTGTGCCACCTTTCGAAATTTCAGGCCCGGTCAACGAACTTCACTTTCCGTCTCCCCTGATTATGACCACTAGCTAATATTCAGAGTAACCGCCGTGTGCAGCGCGAACAGCAGCTAAACGGGCTGGGAGTGACTCAATAAGGTGCTAGGGGTGTTCAAAGGTATGTGGAGCCAGGCTGACTGCAGTGCATCTGAAAGATGCTGGAGGGTTCGTGGTGAAAGGATCCATAGAGCGAACAACACGATCGAGGTGATCCCTCATTTGCTCAATTGGGTTAAAGTCTGGGGAATTAGGGGCCAGGGAAGTGCGTTGAAGTCTTCATCGTGCTATTCCAACCACTCTCGGACATTTCTAGCTGTGTGGCACGTCGCATTGTCGTTCTGGAAGATTCCATTTGCCCCAGGGAAGACAATCAGCATGTATGATGGGTGCACGTGGTATGCAAGGATGGATTTGTAACAAATTCGGTCCGTACTGCCTTCCACAGGTATCGGTGGACCCAGAGATTGCCACGAAAACATTCTTCAGACCATAACGCTGCCCCCACGAGCATGTGTTCTACCAGCAATAGTTGAAGAGTGTTTGTTCTCCGATGTTTCTCGCCAACGCCCATCCGTTCGATGAAGCAGAAAACGTGACTCATCGGAGAAGGCAATCCTTCGCCAATCAGCGGAGGTCCAATTCCGATACTGCCGTGCAAATGTAAGCCTTTTCTGCCGATGCACCTTCGTTAGCATAGGCGAAGTGACCATCCGTCTGCATCGGAGCCACGTACTCAACAGAGTTCGCTGAACTATCGTTTGAGACACACTTCCGGTAGCCCCTTGGTTCATTCGATCAGTGAGATGTTCCACTGTAGCTTGTTGATCGGCCTTCACGCAATTTTGAAACCGACGTTTCAACATCTACAACACTTGCGCAGCAATGGAGGATGGTCACAATTCTTCCGATGTCTGCAAACAATGTTCTGGATTTCTGCAGAGAGGCCTCGTTGCTCGCTGTCCATTGCTACGACTTCCCTTGACTCTGAACCATAGGCGCCATGAATTGCAGTGATAGCGCGAACGTCGAAACTGGAGTGCTGAATGGAAGCATATTGTGTTTTCGGACGAGTCTATATTTAATCTAATGCATCACGACGGGCGAATCCTTGTTCGCAGATAGCGTGGTGAACGGCATCTGGAAGGCTGCATTGTGCAGCGTCATACCTGTCCCACGCCGAGCGTGATGGTCTGGGGCGCTATCGCGTTCCATTCACACACTCGCCTACAGCGCATGACAGGCGCATTGAACAGCGAACGTTACATCACGGAAGTATTGGAAGCTGAACTTCTACTCTTCCTTCAGACGATCCCGGGAGCCGTCTTCCAACAAGACAATGCCCGACCCCATGTTGCTCGTACTGCGCAAGACGTACTCTGTGCGTATCAAGTCGCTCATCTTTCCTGGCCTGCTCGCTCGCCAGATTTGTCGCCTACAGAGAACCTCTGGGGCTGTCATAGCGTAACGATTGGCTCGCTTTACCTCGCCACCTGTTACAACCAACGAATTATGGATGCGTGTAGAAGCAGAATGGAATGCAAAACCGCAGACAACCATCCAAACTCTGTTTCATTCAATCCCACGGCGTGTGGGGGTCGGTTATCCCCGTCCATAGTGGATTTACTTATTACTATTTTTTTTTGGGGGGGGGGGGTTCCTCATCACGAATCGGTACGTGATTGTGATCGTTTGCATCTTGTACAATAACTAATCACTCCAAAAAATTTCATTCAGATTGCTTGTTTGTTTCTTGATGCTGCAGTTTCTATTAACAGTATATTTAAGAGTAAATGATTTTTGTTTTCTTTCTACAATTTTTAATTGTTACTTATTTATTTGCTTATCCTGAATTTTCATATAAACCATAAAAAAGTCGTTAGATCCGAACACACACGGCAGTTACATATTTTGTGTGTGTGATCGTGAGGATTTCAAATTTTATTTTTTTTAGTTCTCTAAAATAATTAAATTTGCTCGATATAATTAACTTTGGCGTAAATGTTTTGTAGTGCTTTTTATCGGCATGAAACTAGGGCAATCATTTATATTACAGTGAGCACATTTTTCTTTCACGCAATAAAGTGTAATCATTTTGATTTTACAAAAAATACTTGTATAGGTTCCAGTGATGTTGTTTTAAATAAAATACTTGTATAGGTTCCAGTGATGTAGTTCTAAATAAAAATAAAATACTTGTATAGGTTCCAGTGATTTAGTTCTAAATAAAAATAAAATACTTGTATAGGTTCCAGTGATGTAGCTCTAAATAAAAATAAAATACTTGTATAGGTTCCAGTGATGTAGTTCTAAATAAAAATAAAATACTTGTATAGGTTCCAGTGATGTAGCTCTAAATAAAAATAAAATACTTGTATAGGTTCCAGTGATGTAGTTCTAAATAAAAATAAAATACTTGTATAGGTTCCAGTGATGTAGTTCTAAATAAAAATAAAATACTTGTATAGGTTCCAGTGATGTAGTTCTAAATAAAAATAAAATACTTGTATAGGTTCCAGTGATGTAGATCTTAATAAAAATAAAATACTTGTATAGATTCCAGTGATGTAGTTCTAAATAAAAATAAAATACTTGTATAGGTTCCAGTGATGTAGTTCTAAATAAAAATAAAATACTTGCATAGGTTCCAGTGATGTAGTTCTAAATAAAAATAAAATACTTGTATAGGTTCCAGTGATGTAGATCTTAATAAAAATAAAATACTTGTATAGATTCCAATGATGTTGTTCTAAATAAAAAAGTACCTTAGCGCTTAATTGATTGAGAAACCTCAATCCGGAAACAAAACCCTCAAAATATTTTTCAAAAGCCCTATGAAATAAATCTGATTTAATTTATTTATTTAGTAATTTTTATTACTAATTACTTTTATCAATTTATATTAAAATTGCACAATTTGAGCGATTTTAGAAAAAAGAATGTTACGTTTTATAGTTATATACACAGCTGACTCACATTACTGTGACCACCTCCTAATTTTGACGTCAACAGCGCGTAGCCATTGAAAGAAGGCACGTGTCGTGAGCTGGCTTGGAGGGTATATAAGGTGTGCTGTAGGCATTCTTAAAACATATTTCTCGTTGCTGTCATGGATAAATGGAGCGATTTATCAGATTTTCAAAAAGGGATGATCATCGGCTTTCGGGCCAAGGGTGACAGTATTTCTGAAAAAACGCCGTTTGTATTTTGTTCACGTGCTGCTATGGTCAGAGTGTATCGTGATTGGAGAAATGGCACCATTGCGAATAAGCGACATGGAAACTGCGGAGCACCACTTGCCATTGATGTGAGAGCTGAACGTCGGGTTCGAAGGTACCTAACTTCCGATCGACACGCTAAACTGGAGCAACTCACTCGCCGAACGAACCAGGGGGCTACCGGAAGTGTGTCTAAAACGACAGTTCAGCGAACCCTGCTGCATATGTGGCTCCGATGCAGACGGATGTTCACTGCACCTAATGCAAATGAAGTTGCATCGGCAGAAAAGGCTTACATTTGCATTGCAGTATCGGAATTAGACCTCCGCTGATAGGCAATGGATTGCCTTCTCCGATGAGTCACGTTTTCTGCTTTATCGAAAGGATGGGCGTTGGCGTATAAGGTGAGAAACATCGGAGAACAAACACTCTTCAACCACTGCTGGAAGAACACAAGCTGTGGTGGGAGGCAGCGTTATGGTCTGGGGAATGTTTTCGTGACATTCCTTGGGTTTCCTAACATCTGTGGAAGGCGCTATGGACCGAATTCGTTATGAATCCATCCTTGCATACCACGTACACGCACACAAGCTGATTGTCTTCTCTAGGGCGGATTTGATCTTCCAGGACGACAATGCGACGTGTCACACAGCTAGAAATGTCTGAGAGTGGTTGGAAGAGCACGATGAAGGCTTCAAAGTACTTTTCTGGCCTTGGACCCATTTCATGCGCTGTTGGCGACGACGTGCAGTGAGCATGGGGACTTGGCTAGGTCTACGGCTAGGCAGGCTCATGAGCAGAAGGCTGCGATGAATTGTGTGCTGTGCCACATTGCCCCGATCACCACTGTTGCAGCTGCGGATGGCTTCCCGCACTGTGGCCTTGCGGTCGCTGTGAACAATGCCCGATAGTCTCCGCTCCCCTCTTGCATCAGTGAGCTGCGGACGACACACAGATGGACGACGGTTTATCGTTTGGCCATCTGTGTACCGCTTTTGATACGTACTCACTACAGCGGCACGTGGACAACCCACAAGCAGCGCTGTCTCCGAGGCTTCGTGCCATCACAATTTGTCCTTTATCGAAGTCCGATAAATCTGCAGCTTTTCGCATTCTGACTCCAAACACTCTACTAACCGAAAGCCGGTCCTCGGGTTGTATATGAACTTCACCTGCGCCCCCGTTCGGTCTCCAGACGAGCTCGTTTCTCTAGGCTGGGGTGGTCATAATGTAATAGCTCATCGGTGTATATACGTATTTCGTGTTAGTCTTTTCGAACTATTACTGTATTTACTAATTCAAGTTAATTCGACTAAGTGCCTGTTGTGTTATTGGAGCTACGCTTGAGCGAAATGCTGTTGAAATAAAGGCAAACTCTAAATAAATCATTCTTGAATTTTATTTGAGTGACTTCGTTTCGCTTAAGGTGAGTGAATAAGGAGAGGAAATTTTGCGTAGTGTTGTTCTGAAATCTGCATACATACGTTTCAAATAGTAAAGAATGTTGCAAGTTAAAAGTGATTATCACAGCTTTTCTCTCCCTCGCTAATTCCTATCCGCCTACCTCATTAGCTCCCCTGGCCGAACAAACTTGAAAAGGGGGCTTAAACTACGGAATTGGAAGTGTGGAGAACAATGGAATTTTCATGACCCTGCGCGGATGCTATTTTGATAACCTTTTTTTTTTTTTTTTTTTTGGAGACGTAAACAACGCACTTCCTAGGGGGGGAAATGCGTAGTGCTGCATGAAGTAAAACGCAAGACTTACTACTTTGTAAAGTCCAAATTACATTTTAAAGTTAGATATACTCATCGTCAAAAAAATAGCTGCACCAAGAAGGAAGCAACCGGCAGGAATGAAACTTGGTGGGTGCTGTTGTGTTGGTAGCAAGCTTTGCAAGTCAAGTATGCCTCGGATAAAAGTTCGGAAGCAATTCGAGGAGTTGGGAGAGTTCGAGAGGTACCGTATTGTCGAGCTCCGTGAAGCGGGATGGTCTTATCGCCTATCGCGCGCCATACCGGTCGTGCGGATATCACCATAGCACGCTGTTGGCGTCAGTAGATAGAACAAGGCACGCAGCAGCGACAGGAAGAGTCCGGAAGGCTTAGACGAACCACGGCGAGAGAGGACCAACGGGTAGTCCGACATGCACGGAGTGACCCAACAGCCACGATTGGGTATATTCAGCGAGTAGTGGTGCTGCCCTCCATGCATCGTCCGATTAGTGCCAGCACTATTGGCAGACGACTGAACGACGTAGGACTACACGCACGCAGACCTTTACGGCGACTGCCCTTAACACCATGGTATCGTCGCAAAACACTGCAAATGGTGGCATGCCAGACTGTCATGGTGCCACTCGGAATGGCAGCGGGTGATCTTCAGTGACGAGTCCCACTTCTCTCTTGGAGGACACGATGAACGGATCCGTGTGTGGAGTGCACCGTGGTCAGCACCAAGATGAACGGTTTTTTGTCCAGTGTCATACGTCTAAAAGGCCTGGTGTCATAGTGTGGGATGCAATTGCCTACGATACCAGATCACCTTTGGTGTTCATTACAGGAACTTTGACAGCCCAACGTTATGTTAATGAAGTTCTTCAACCAGTGGCCCTACCTTTTCTGAACGCTTTCTCCTGTGCGATATTCCAACAGGACAACGCTCCTCCTCATACTGCTGCTGTCTCGAGAGCTTGCCTTCAAGGCACTGACACTCTGCCATGGCCAGCCGCATCGCCAGACCTATCGCCGATTGAAAGTGTGTGGGTTTGCTATTGGACGCACTATCCATATTCCACATTTACCACACAATCTGCAGGAACTGCGTGAGAAGATTCAAGCTGCATGGGATGACTTATCGAAAGGCACCATTAGAAACATGTACAATTCCATGCCAAGACGTCTGGCATGCTGTGTGAGCAAACACGGCGGCCCGACGCTATACTGAGAGACACTACTTATTGGCGTGTAGCTCAATAAATATTGCCCATATCAGTCTCAATGTTTAATCATTTATTGTTCCTGCTAACCTTTATACTTCCCTCCCGAATAGCATTTGTATATTGAAAAATGACACATTTTGAACTGGGTGGGCGGCAGGGTGGGCAAGAGAACTTTCAGAGTGGGAGCCCACCCTCACATCCCTTTGGCGACATATTCATAACGACTTTTGGAAGATGGCCCTGGGCACTATATTTTTCCATCCTTTAGTTCCTTAAGAAGCTCTGGCTTGTATCAGCGGGCGAGAATGATTTGCGTCTGTTGAGCGCAAAAGGAGAGAAAATATTTTTTCACCTCTTTCTTTCTTTCTTTTACGATAGTTCAAGAAACACTCTCGTACATGAATAAAACTAGACACTACAGTGAACTCTTATTTTAAAATATATGGCACCAGGAAAAGAAAACAACCAGAACTGGGGAACAAATGCAACTTCCAAGTTTCATTGGAATTCGAAATTTGGCTTCCTCCACGGAAGGTATCACCCTGAACGCATCGGGGGATTTTTTTTTTTTAACACTGTTGAAGAACGAAAACTAAATAATCCTCCTGTTCCGGTAAGAAAGTATTAAATGATTTTCTATCGTGTAGGTCCAGCAAAATCAAAAAAATAATTGATACTTCTGGATAATCAAGTTAAGTTAAAAGCACTCTAATATGCAATTATAAACGTCTAGTTGCAATGGAGAGGTTTGCCAACGGGCAAATAAAAAGTGTTATTATAACAGTCATGGAAATATTTGCACACCTCTTCTTATTGTACCTCGAGGGGCCAAAAAATAACAAATTTGATAACTGGTTCGGATAGCATGACTTTACTACAGACTTCTTCCTGAATCTCTTCTGGGAAGTTGGCGTGTTGACGACTCTCTGTCATAAGTGGTTATGACGTCATACGTATCAAATAAATCTCGCAAGAAGGTGTTCCATTTCAACACCATATAAAACAAGAAGGATGGCACCAAATCCATCCTTCTAGTTTTATATGTTTAATCCATCCTTTTTGTTTAATCCATCCTTTTTGTTTAATCCATCCCCTTGTCAAATCCATTCTTCTTGTTCTCTAACGTATTCTTCTCGGGTGTAATGAGCACGTCTTTCGAATACGTTCCGACACGAAAGAACTATTTCAAGGAAGATTTTTAGGAAACTTAAAACTTTAGCTAAAAGAAGAACATGCTTACACCACCAAGCATCTCGCATAATTTAAAATACGCAACGTAAGCAGGGATAAAGTAGATTCCGGATAATTGGTACACATCGGGGCTAGAACACTTTGGCTCAGCTAAGCGGCTGCCCCAGTTATCCGAAGCTTTATCCCAAAGAGCTAATTTGGAATGTTTTTCAAGAATAGTCCCAAATAAACGGCAATCCCGATTAACCGATGGCCCAATTAACCGGGATCTACTGTACCTTTATCCCAAAAAGCTAATTTGGGATGTTCTTCAAGAATGGTCCCAAATAAACGGTTGTCCCGATTAGCCGATGACCCAATCAACGGGGATCTACTGTTCCCATAAGAAATAGAACCGGTTTCAAAAAAAAAAAAAAAACGGCGTTTGTACAAGCGATAAAACATCCCTTAATGGAAATAGTTAGTTACTTCCACTAGCAGCAGAAAAATGTGTTACGAAAGTTAATAAATTGTGCACAAAATATTTCTCATAGTAGAAGATATGAGAGGCAAAAGGGAGTTCAAATTGAGCAATGAGGAAAAGAAACATAGAATATAATAAGACATACCTTGCGGTAAAAATGCCCTTGCGGTAAAAATGTGCGTTATCTGAAGAAGAAAATACGTGCAAAATACTCTTCATTTATGAAGGGTGTCTCATGGAGCTCATAAGCTCCACCTTATGAGGCCAAAGCGATTTATTTTCAAAACATTTTTAAATAACAACTAAGTAATTTTTTTCCCTCATTGCTTGTTTGATAAGAAACTTGATTGTAAGCGCCGTATTTTGTTCGACACGTTCTCGTGATGTTTAAAACAATTGTAAAAAATAAAATAAATAAAAATGCAGAAACGTATAATCTCTAGCTCCCTTATGTATCTATTTAATTTTTGCGCTTCTCGATCTTTGTTTGAGTAACAGTGCTAATTTTTCATATTTTTGATAAACGTTTGAAAACAAAATCTCTCGGGATATTTTTATAAAATCGCAGACTGAATTTCATTTTTTAAAATATTAATATTCAGCAAAAAAATATTTCAATTTCCTCGTTCATTTGCTGATGAGCAATTACAATTGCGTTTCAAAATGTACGTCGAATCTCGTAGTTTATCCCCCCCTCCGTGTTTTAGCTTTAATTATCCTCCTGACAAAGGAACAGTCACGCTCCTCCCACGTCTGATCTCTTCACGCCTGCCCCCTCAAATATTTCGTAAAGTCGGCGCCCTTGCGTCCTGGCCACGAATGTCGCCCGTGTAGCGGTGTACTGACACTGGAAAAAAAAAAAAAACTGTACTTGTGCACCATCATTGTCATACAATTCCTTTCTCGTACCTGTAATACATTTTTTTTTATATTAGTTATTGTAATGTGGGAAATGGACACCCTGTATTTTGAATTCGATAGCAACTGCATTTACGACCTCTAGCGGCAAAGTTAAGCATCGGAAAAGAAACTGAAAGCAAAGATCATCGTTCTCACATTACTGATTTCTGAATGTAAAAAAAATTCAAATTTGACTGATAATTGCTGATATGGTGTCCACAAACAAACGGACAAAGTGATATACGTGACTTTTTATGTTATATTTATACATATTAGCTTTTTATTTTACATTAGCACCAGTGGGGTATATTCGAGGCTAGCTGCGAAGCCCAGAGAATGCACAAATAAAACTGAATTAAATATACGCAAATAAAAGTTAATTATCAACGGTATTAAGATATGTCGATGCTTTCGGTGCGAAAAAAAAAAAAACGCGTGCGGATTCGCTCTTTGACTCAGTCTGGCGAACGAAAACCAACGGCGTAAAGCAAGCAGCTCTTCCAGTCTTCGATGCGAAAACCTTCCGTACAATTGCCTGCTAGCGTTTCCATGACAACATGAATCCGCTGGTAGAGAGTAATGGGCCATTGCTTTGGGAAACGGTTCGCTCAGAATAGAGAAGACTTAGAATATCTCAGATCTCAGGCATTCGCATACTCCCGCCCATGAGATTGTTTCGCGAGAGTTGTTTCAGTTTTTGTGAAGTGTCAATGAATTAAAATCAGAGATATTATATCTTAAATTCGTGGCTTTATTGGATTAGAACTGGTTTGATAAATTTTGTGAAAGCTTCGCTGAACATCTACTGTCAGAACTTAAAGAACTCTATGCTACAAATTTTGATGCAGCTCGATTAAAAAATGAACTGAAGATGTTTTTATTCCTTTGATGAATACAAAAGCAAATCGGTAAGAGACATTACGTGTTACATAAAGTTGAATAAATTGGGTATAGTGTTTAGTGAGGTGTACAAATTAGCAGACCCCATATTAAGCTTTCCATCAACAACTGCAACTGCCGAAAGAAGTTTTTCTGCATTAAAAAGAATCAAGATATATGTTAGAGAGACACAAGGAAATGCACATTCGAAAAACTTGGCTGTTTTGTCAATAGAAAAAAACATTCTTTTTAAATATGAAAAAGGACTCGGAAGAAACATTTTATGAAAACGTAACACTCAAGTTCACACAAAAGGAGAAGAATGGAGTTAATGTACAAATAAAGTATTCAGAAGAAGAATGGAGTTCATGAACAAATAAGTGTTCAAATCCTAATCCTCATAATTATTTGGTATCATGTTAGCAATGGCATGTACCTAAACTTTAGAAAAAAAACGTTACTTCTATTACTTAACAATTAAAAATTAAACTTCGCAATTAAAAAAAAACAGTACTGGGAGAGGGGTGAGATAGACCAAGTCTCGGACTCAAGATACGCCACTGATTATCACGTAATTTTTTTTAAAAAACGACGTGCCGAAAGTCAGGGAAGGAGTAGCAGCATGAATATTTTCTGTAGTGCAATCAATGTTGTAATGGAGAGATTACGGGCCTCCCAGTAGCAGATTTTTAAACGGGACACCCGATCACATGGTCCTTTCCCCCCTGCCTTACTCTTTGTATGAGCAATTAATATATTCTTCTCAATGAATATTTTTTCAATTTGTTATAAGCATCAAATTTTGAAATAGCCTTTATTTACTCAATGACCCTCCATTTTGCAGGCAAAATGCTTACATTCATACAATAATTACGATCGCCGAAAGAGTAGACATAAAAATTTAGGAAGCTCCGCAATTTGATGTGGACGCTGTTCGCAGTTTTTTATTCTCTACTGATTTCTATCGTGAGTTCATCATCATCATCATTGTCAACCATTATCAATCCACTGCTGGACGAAGGTCTCCCCAAGTTTCCTCCACAACGGTCTGTCTTGTGCCAGTCTCCTCCATGTCACTCCCGCATACTTTCGAATTTCATCCACCCATCTTCCATGTGGTCTTCTTCTGGGTCTTTTCCTGTCCCTTGGAATCCAATCTAAAATTTCGGCTGTCCATCGATGGTCTGTTCTTCTATCAGTATGTCCAGCCCATTGCCATTTCAGGGATTTAACTCTGATCATGATGTCTTCCACTCTTGTCATTTTTCGGATCCACGTGTTCCTCTTCTTATCTCTCCTGGTTACACCAAGAATGCACCTCTCATGCTTATTTGAGTTGTCTGCAGCCTTTGTATGTCTCTTTTAGCTAAGGTCCACGTCTCTGCACCATACGTAAGCACTGGAAGGATGCATTGATCAAACACTTTTCTTTTAAGACATAATGGCATATTGCTCTTGAAAATTATGCTGTTTCTTCCAAAAGCTCTCCAGGCAAGTTTTGTACGCCGATTAATTTCTTCACCAATGTGACCCTCACTTGATATCTGCTGTCCAAGATAAACGTACGTGTCTGTTATCTCCAGCTTTTCTCCATCAATCGATAAATCTTCATTTCTTGTAAAAGCATTGTACATCACTTTTGTCTTCTGAAAGTTCATTTTTAATCCCACTTCTTTACTCTTGTCAGCAAGTTCCTGGATCATACTCTGCAGCTCTGATGGGGTAGTTGCAAAAATGACTATGTCATTAGCAAAACGAAGGTGGGTTAGATAATCTCCATTAATCTTTATCCCTTTGTTTTCCCAGTTCAGTGATTGAAAGACATTTTCCAATGTGGCATTAAAGAGCTTCGGAGATATGGTGTCACCTTGTCTCACTCCTTTTCCAATTTTTATGTGTGTTGTATTTTCAAACAGCCGAATCTTTGCACTTGCATTTTCATAGATGTTATTAATAATATTAATGAATGCATCTTCAATACCGCAGGATTTCAGAGCCATTGCAACTGCTGATGGTTTCACCGAATCAAAGGCTTTTTCATAATCGATAAAAGCCATGCACAATGGAAGTTCATATTCCCTCGCTCTTTCAATTAGTTCTCTCAGTACGTGGATATGACCTATTGTGCTGTAGCCACTCCTGAATCCAGCTTGTTCTCTCGGTTGAGCCATGTCCAGTGTCACCTTCAAGCGGTGTGAAAGAACTTTAGTGAAGATTTTATAAACCACTGATAGGAGGCTGATAGGTCTGTAGTTCCTGAGATCCTCAATGTCACCTTTTTTTATGTAGCAAGATTATTGTAGCGTTGTTCCAATCCTCAGGAATTTTCCCTTCATTAAGGCATCGAGTGAAAATTTGGGCGAGTACTGTTTCGATTTCTCCACTTGCTTCTTGTATGATGTCTACAGTAATTCCATCTTCTCCTGGAGCTTTTCCCCGCTTCATGTTCTTGATTGCATGTGCAACTTCTGCTGGGAGAACTGGAAGAACTCTGGTACTGGTACCTTTCATGATGTCTGGAGTACATGTATCATCCCTTTCATATAATTTGGAGTAGAAAACTTTCACTCTTTTCAAAATTTCGCCTCTATTTCTTGTTACAGAACCAATCGTGAGTTACTTACCTCTAAATATTTCTCTTGTAAGTTGTCTGAATTAGGATTGGCCCTGGAGACTCGGAAGAGGCATGGATGGAGCGCTTTTGCCCTACGGTGTGTTTGCTATCTCGCTTTCCCGGAGCCTGTGGACCCGAATTAGTGATGGTCTGCTTCTTTTTGCTTTAAATACCCACACTTGTCGCCCCCCCCCCCGCCGCCCTGTTGTAGGCCAGATAAATTTACTTTTTGTTTTAAGTACTGTGACATATACTCTAAATTAACTTTCATTTTTAATTGCTTTGTCTATGTAAATTTGAGTTCTTTCTCTTGTGGCGTTTTCAACCTTAATGACGCCGCCCCGGTGGTGCAGTAGTCTAAGCGATGGTCTCTGATCATTCGTCCGACAGGGGTCTAGGTTCGAATCCCGGTGAAGCATGGATGTTGTGTTTGTCTTAGGTACTGGCTCTCTCCCTTCCCTGGAACCAGTGACACTTAATTAGGGACGGGCGACTGCTTA
The DNA here is from genome assembly GCA_039090855.1 of Macrothele yani. Taxonomy (NCBI): domain Eukaryota; kingdom Metazoa; phylum Arthropoda; class Arachnida; order Araneae; family Macrothelidae; genus Macrothele; species Macrothele yani. Next base: position 41,364,854 of record CM076990.1, on the reverse strand, counting down.
TAGCCCATTGAGTTGCTCACGGTGGTCGTTAAACCTCCAATAAAAAAAAACCTTTAATGTCAGTGTAGGGGTGAAGAATTAATCGCTTGCATAAACTATGTAATGTCGCTAATTTGCATAATTTATAGAGACTGAAGTATTACGGAATTATGTGATGGACATTAAGTTAGATAATTTCATGGAAACGTAAATATTCTCGGCAGGCTCATGTATGTTTGAAGACCACCTGTGAGAAATTATTAACGATCGTCCTTTAGGGCGAAGATACGCACGAAACGAGGTTGAAATAACAGACACCAGACGTCTGAAGAATGCAGTATTTCGACGACATTCCGATGTATACAGTTGTTATTCTATGTATTCATAGAGGCCACAGCTATTGTTCCTAGCCCGGGTGACTTCAGGTTTGCAAGGGACGCAGAAAACAGGAGCTGCGTAAGGACGCCTTGGGGTCACGCAAGAGAAGTTCAAAGGTCAGGTTATGGCTCGGGGGTCACGGAAGGGTGGGGGGAGCTGCAGAGAGAGGTGAGGCAGTTATCTTTGAGCGCGCTCCACACCAGGAGGACATGATCGCCGCAAGGCGGGAAGAAAGCAGGAGCCAATGGGGACGAGGAAGTTGGTTCCTCGGAAATTTTACGTTGGAGAAGAGACAGTTGGAGTTGAGTGCTCCTAGGAGCAAGAAGTGTTTTTCGTGAAGTGCACGGCCGGGATATGGACTCTGGTAGGACCACGTGCGTGGAAAGGAGGCATTAAGCCTTTGTTGGAGAGAGAAAGAGTGCAAAATGTACGAAGCGATACAGGCCGGCACTGGCTCTCGCTTACGTGATAGGATAAGCGTTAGAAAATAAGTTGATTTTTCCGAATAAGGATTCCGATACGGAAGACGAACTTTTGGAAGTACCGAGTCTGTAGCAACTGAAGTAGCACGAGCTGGAGAACAATAGCGGCCTAACCCTAAGATAATAAAATCGTTAAGTTCAGTTTGGTATTTGGGCCTAATGAATATTTTATGCCTCAATGATTCTTTACAGTTCTACCCTCCCTCTCTTGAATAGCAGATATATTGTCAAAAAGCTGAGAGAGAAAGAACTCCGGGCTATCATCAGCATTTATTGATATATATTTATTTGTAAAAATAACATTATTTTATTTGTTATGCTGGGGGACAATCTTCTCAAACACGTGGGAGCAAGCTTTGCATAAGCATATGCTAATTAACATACGAGGTTCCGTCCCTACAGTCAGATTTTCTCGCTCGCGGACTGATGTTAGCAACAATCTTGAGGTCAGACAGCGTGACTTTAGCATGTTGACAGATAAGAACGAGAAATATACACAGTCGAGTCACATTATTCAAATCAGATCAGATCATACCTAGAGGATTTTAGGAAGGGAGTGTCTGACCCCAAGTCTTAAACAACCCTTAGAAATAGGATGCTAGGAGATTTGGGTTAGAGTACCCGATAGGAAAATAATACGGAAGCGAGGTAGAAAGGGGGAGGAAGACTACCTTATTTATAACCGGAGGGCAGTACCCAGGGCCCGACGGCTCCACATACCTGTGAACACCTTCCAGCATCTTATTGTGTCACTCCCAGCCCGTCTAGCTGCTGCACACGGCGGTTACTCTGGATATTAGCTGTTGGTCATAATAATGTGACACGACCGTGTACAATGTTGAAGCATCAGCCGAAATGTGCGGTGGTGTGGTTTACGTACTCCTAGTATATGATATGTAGATCTCCCGCAAACTGTTGGTGTTGGATGTAAACAAGTCGAACCTAAGGTGATAAAAGTCCAGTATTGTAATTGATGGGGATGCGATCGCTTTTGATTAATTGGGAGTAAAGTAAAGCATGTTTAAGCTTTTCGTGGAACAACTTATAAAGACGATTTATTTGAGTAATTGAAGTCTTCTCTCATCTGACCGTTGGGTTGTCTAATTTAGCTCAGTGTATAATTAAAGATTTTTGTGTGTGCTAGCTATCCGGTGCTTAAGACTTCGAAGTTGCTGTGCTACGAGTTCAACTGATCGATAGTACGATAGATAATATTTTAAGTAGTAGAATAGAGACGATTAAATGAAAATTAAAGTACTATTTGTGAAAATTGCAACACCATGAAGGAATGATGGCAATCACGTGAAACTTACAGGATACGCAGAGCAGGGTATAGGACATGCGAATGATTAGAAGTGCAGAATCATTGCGCATGTCTGGGCCCGGCAGCGCCCTCTGGACAGTCGAGTGAGGGGTATAAATAGAGGGCTGTTTAGGATACACACCAGTAGTGCATCACGGACAGCGAGTTGTAAAAGGGTCTCCAGGATTCAATAATGCTTCGGCGACGACGAAGGGCGCAATATCACCATACGACATAGTTTGAACGTGGACGAATGATTGGTATGCGGGAAGGTGCATTTTCATTCCGCGAGATTGCAGCTCGGACGAGACATAACGCCACGATAGTGATGCACGTGTGGCGGCAGTGGACCGAGGAGAACCAGATGCATCGACAATCCGGCAGTGGACCGCGAAATGTGACGACACCGCGAGATGACCGACACATGATCCGCATGGCAGTGACGAACCGATCCGCTTCTTCGTAAGTGTTAGCACAGCAGTGGAGCACTAAAATAGGTGTGGTACTGTCTGCCTCCACAGTTCGACGCCGTCTGCTGCACAGAGGACTGGTTGCACGCTTCTCTTTGCGGCGGATTCCTCTGACCTTGAACCATGGACGCCTCAGGCTGGAGTGGGGTTTTCAATACAGACAATGGCGTGCTGATTGGCAACATGTATTTTCGGATAAGTCCCGATTCAGCTTGGACTACCATGATGGCAGCATACACATTGGATGGAATTGTGGTGAGCGCCTTCTTCCAGCATGCATTGTCGAGTGTCGCACTGGCCGAAAGCCAAGTGTGAGGGTGCCATTGGGTACCATTCGCGATCTCGGCTGCTACGACTTGAGGGCAATCTCAACAGCGACCGCTACATCAGGGAAGTTGTACAGGCAGAAGTCATACCCTTCCTTCAGAGCACTCCTCACGCTATATTCCAGCAGGACAATGCCTGACCACATGTTTCCAGGAATGCTCAAGCCCTCTTCGCAGCACAGCAGATACCGCTTCTTACCTGGCCTTCACGTTCGCGAGACATGTCGCCTATTGAACATGTCTGGAATGTGGTCACTCGGCAACTCGCCCATCAAAGTCCTCCAGCGGTCAGTACCAATGATCCGTGGACTCGCATACATGCCGCCTGGCAAGCAATTACCAAGGACACCATCCACCGCCTTTTCGATTCAATGCCACGCCGTCTAGAAGCTTTTATTGCATTTGGAGGAGGCTTCACAATATACTGATTTTTGCAGGAAAAAATTATTACATTCTTCTGAAAATGAAATCACTTATTTACAGTCATATCAGAAATGTGTAATATAAATTTCATTCTAATCGCATGGTTCCTTCTTCGTGTTGCAATTTTCACAAAGAGTAGTGTATTATAGTACAGCCGTATTTTATCCCCAACAGACCTGTTTATGCACGTGGTAGATTTATCGTTGCATGCCTCTTTGAGAGAGAGAATCTCTATGGCGTCCCTTAGTAAGGTTCCTCTTGTGGTGATGTACTGGGAAATACCCTTGATGTTGCACCAGATATAACGAAGTAAATTTCTCCGTCATTTCTGTCCACGCCAGGATTCGAACCCGGATCCCCTCATTCCGGAATAAGTCACTCTGCCAATTGAGCAACGCGGACGTTTTATTCTGATTTCTATCTGCCTTTATGTCGTGTGCGTCCTTCGGGCAGGTACGTCACATCTCCTGGTACGTTACGTCATCTCCCCCTTATTTTTTTTTTTTTTTTTTTCGAAGTGCTGGAGAAAGGATTCTCTTATTTTTCCTATCTCGCGGTGTGGAAATAACATCACACCATTGCGAGATTTTGAACGGTCGGGTCATCCGGATAGTTCGGGCGCCATTATAACGAAGTAAATTTCTCCGTCATTTCTGTCCACGCCAGGATTCGAACCCGGATCCCCTCATTCCGGAATAAGTCACTCTACCAATTGAGCTACGCGGACGTTTTATTCTGATTCCTATCTGTCTTTATGACGTGTGCGTCCTTCGGGCAGGTACGTCACATCTCCTGGTACGTTACACAGAGTGGTTTTGCTTCGTTATTTGATGCTTCCCTTGATAGTGCAGCCGTGAGGCTTCCATATTTGACATCCATTTTATGTTCTTCAAGCCTTGTATTAAAGGTCCTTTTTCTCATTCCTATGCAGACCTTCTCGGATCCATCAGAGTGCATTACAGGAATGGAGTACACTTCAACACGTTCAGACGCGATATGTTGGAGATCATGGAGTATGATTACATCTGAGATTCATCTAGGTGATTTTATCCCCACATCATAGTTAAACGTTTCTAGAGCTCTTCTGAACTGTAATGAGAATCCCGGAATGTATGGGATGGATCCGATGAATCTTGGCGACGGATTGTCAGGACGTTCATCACCTTTGTTAACTACGTGTTTCATTTATTCGATTATCCTGAGGATTCCGTGCTGTTTTTATCCAGAGGAAACAGCAAGGTTTATGAGTGTCTCAATCTCATATGAAAGTTCTTTAACCTGAGATCTGTTGCGGAACATATTAATCTGCTGTTCAACGGTGCAATGAAATTTATTTTGATGGTATAGCCGAAATTCTGAGAAATAATCAATAAAACATGTCTTTACGGTACGAAATTCTATGCTTACCATTTTACATAGAGCCTTCCAGATAGCACTCGAAATTCCAATCCCCACCCCTCACCGGATCTAGAAATGAAGCTGTTTGCAGTAAACAGAGGAAAGCTAGAATATTTTTAACCTATTTTTCCAATATTCATCCCATTTGCAGGCAACGGAAATACTTTCTAGAAATCTTGACTTTCATATTTATCGCCATATCGAGATCAGATTAATCGGTATGTAAACACAGGAAAGCTAGAATATAGATTTAATCATACATCCAAGAGATGAGGCATTTTGTAAATTAATGGAAATTTCGGGATAAAACATGAATTTTAGCATCGCGGAAGCGCAGAAGCGAACGCTACCTTCCGAAGAAAGAAAGTATTATGAAACTTCAAGTCAAGTTTCTTGTACTTTAAAATCTATTACCACAGATTTTAAAGTAATACAAGAAACTTGACTTGAAGTTGATTTTGGTTTTACCGCATGCGAAAGATGGTTCTGAAAGTCGTGCAGCTTTCTAGTAGAATTTAAAATAAAAGTTATCACAAGGTCTTCCTCTTTACGGTAGGAATAAATCTCGTGTGAAAGAAACAAAATGGAATGTCTTCCGCATTTAATTTTATGGCCAAACATTTGGAAAGTAAAGAGGGGGAACTGCATAATTTTCCCATATTTTCTCTTCTTTTTTGGCCAAATGAACTGAAGTCACACTCTAAAAAATCTCTTTTGCCTTTACCATAAGCTCATCGTGTGGAAGAATATATATTCTTTCACCTCCCTTACTTCATTTCCAGGAAAGATTATCTGTTGTTCCATGGCCCGTAAAATAAATTCTTATAGGACTGCCTGAACAAAAATCTCTGAGCTAGTTTTTAAACTGGTCTGTATTTATTGTTTTACATTCTTTTTTATATACTCAAAAGTCAAACTCACTTTGTATTAAAACGCATTGCATATGAATACGGCCAATCTTTATTATTATTTTTTTTTTTGGAAGCATTACATTATGCGTATACAATGCACATCTTTTTGGTAGCAAGGAACATGAATATTGTGCAAATACAGTACGATGTTCGGGAGCAATGAAAATAAATACTACGCGAATACGATCTAAATGTTTTTATTATCAGTAACAGGAAATATTATGCTAATAAGGCATGCAAGGTTTTAGTAGCAATAAGAAAAAGCATCAAACAAATTAACATGTTTTTGGTAACATACACACATACATACATATCACTAAGCTGTTCTCTGAGATTCAGAGGTTAGAAGTACAAACTTCCAGATAAATTTTTAACTGATTATTTACTTACTGTTGCCGTATCAAACTTCTCCATTTACAGCGATCCTGACACACAACACGGGCTTCCATCTGTTGCTACGGGGTGGTCTTAGTGAGAGATGTATTTGACTCCTCGGGGCGCTCCATGGGCAACAATGGCACACAGAACAGCAACAAGGGCCTCTGTGAGTCTTGGAAAGGTACAAGCTAGTTCTGTGTGACACTGGTGAAAAGACCCCAACTCAGTGGGTTTTGTTCCAGAATCCTTAGGTTGAATGACCAACTGGACAATCCCCGCACTGATGTACTTACCTGATTAAAAAGACACAAAGAAACTATGTTTTTGGTAGCAATACTCTAAATCCCGCTTTCGTTTTAATTTTATTTATTTAAATTCTTCTTTGGGGAATTTTCAGGATATTTTATTTTTGTTGGATGAGATTTCTTCTACCTTTGTCCATTCCATCCAGATTCAGATTGGCAGCAATAAACAGCAATATTGTATAAATATATCTTATGATTTTTTGATGATATTCTAAAGGAATATTTTAAGGATTTCCGCTGTATGCAGCCATGAGCTCCATGGTGTAATTGTGGGAAACTGCTGTTGTCCTAATGCGATACGCGGCATCACTATGCTGTAAGCGGTAGGACATATACACTGAAGAGCAATTGAATTAGAGATACCTGTCTAATAACGTGTAGCACCACCTTTCGTCCTGATGACGGCGACGATTCGTCTCGGCATGGACTCGACAAGACACCGGAAGCGTTGGGAAGCCATTCAGATCCACGATACCTGAACAAGCTCCCACAGTTCACGAAGATTTGATGGAGAGCCTCAAACATCTCTCTCAATGGCATCCCAAATGTGCTGGATGGGATTGAGATCAGGTGACCTAGCTGGCCAAGGAAGCGAGGTCACGTCGGTGGAGTGTTCATCCAACCATTCGGATACAATTCGGGAACTACATTGTCTTGTTGCAGGATGAGGTCCCCCAGTGGGATGTTGAAGACGCACAAACGGGAGCAAATGGTCGTCCAGGATATCCCGGTAACGTTGATCTGAGAGGGACGATGTCACACGTACCAGGGGTCCCATTTCAGTCCACATAAACAGTCCCCAGACGAGAATGCCACCCCCACCAGCTGGAAGAGTACCCTGCTGGGAAGGAGGATCCATCGCTTCATGTGGTTTGCGCCGTACTCGTATCCTGCCATCCGCATGTACCAACGTGAATCTCGACTCATCAGTCCAGGCAACATGTTTCCACATGTCTAGGGTCCAGTGGTGACGTTCCCGCGCCCATGCTAATTTTTGCACCCTGTGATGTACGGTCAGCAGCGGTACCCTCGTGGGACGATGGCTTCTGTACCCCATAGCGAGGAGATGGTTCTGGATGGTGTGGCTGCTTACACGTTTTTGTGCACCAGCGTTAAATTGCCAAGTGATTTCTTGCACTGTGGCCCATCTATCCGCTGTTACAATGCGAGCTAGCCGACGATGACTCCGCTCATCGACACGCTGTTGTCCACGGCAGTTGGCCCTTGCAGGGATGGTTTTACCGGATTCGATGTACTCACGGTGCAGCCGTGACACAGTGGCTCGTGAAAATCCCAGTGCCTGCACGACTTCCGAGATGGAGGAACCCATTCGTCGTGCCCCGACAATTTTCCCACGATCAAATGCGCTTAGATCCTTCATCTAACCCATGCTGCGTCCGATTCTTACTTATTCCCGTCGCATCACTCTTTATATTGTCGGATCACTGCATACGTCATGTCGTTTCCGTCCACAGCGCCACATTTGCATAACGCCGGCTGTCACTAATTCAATGGCTCTTCAGTGTATATCATTGTGAAATCGTCTGAAGTAAACATTAATTATCTCGTGAAAGGTAGACGTACCATCAGCGGTACGCAAAATTGGTGGCGGATCACTTGGTCCAGTTCGTTTCGCCCGCCTTTCACTTTGTCAGCTGTTCATTTAGTCCACTTTTCATTTCTTTCACCGTTCACTTTGTACACATTCATTTTGTCCTCAGAATGGGTTCTTGGAATACCGTGAACATTTTCTGTTTTTGTGGAATTTTTGTTACTAGACAGAAAAAAAAAGGTCAGCGGACAATGTTTCCATGCGATTTTTCTTTCCTGTTTAAATTTTTCGATTAAAATACGACGATTTTAAATGTTATTTAAATTAAAACGAAGAACTGAACTTCGAAGAGCTTTGCGACATCAATCACTATGTGATGTAAATCAACAAAGAAATAAAAATAATGTTTTGAAATTGTTTTTACGTCTTGTACATTGTTTTCACGTGTATTCGTAGCTTTTCAGTATTTTTTTTATTATTACATATTTATATTTTCCGCATTACCAATTTTCATATGAATAAACTATGATGCTTTCTATACAGGGTGATTCAGAACTTTAAGGGGTGGTAGAGCACATTGCGACAAACATTTATTTGTATAGGAATGCATGGGCGCAAGTGACGCTTTGAGGCACAAACACAAAAAATAGACATGAAAGGAAACATAAATTGTTTGCTTACAGCATCGTTGACTAGTGCTTCTTTACAGCAATGTTTACAATAATTGCTCAAAATTGCGTCCACCAACAGTAATACATGCGTGGCAGCGTCGACGGAGTGATTGGAGTACAGTTTCAAAGATGCCAGGTATTTCTCGCACACGTGCAGCCGCAACGGATATTCGAGCGACGAGGTCCTCAACAGAGTCAACTGGAGTCTCGTAAACGAGGGCCTTCAGATGTCCCTATAAGAAGCAATCGAGTCTCGTAAACGAGGGCCTTCAGATGTCCCCATAAGAAGTAATCGAGTCTCGTAAACGAGGGCCTTCAGATGTCCCCATAAGAAGTAATCGAGTCTCGTAAACGAGGGCCTTCAGATGTCCCCATAAGAAGTAATCGAGTCGCGTAAACGAGGGCCTTCAGATGTCCCCATAAGAAGTAATCGAGTCTCGTAAACGAGGGCCTTCAGATGTCCCCATAAGAAGTAATCGAGTCTCGTAAACGAGGGCCTTCAGATGTCCCCATATGAAGTAATCGAGTCTCGGAAACGAGGGCCTTCAGATGTCCCCATAAGAAGTAATCGAGTCTCGTAAACGAGGGCCTTCAGATGTCCCCATAAGAAGTAATCGAGTCTCGTAAACGAGGGCCTTCAGATGTCCCCATAAGAAGTAATCCAGTCTCGTAAACGAGGGCCTTCAGATGTCCCTATAAGAAGTAATCGAGTCTCGTTAACGAGGGCCTTCAGATGTCCCCATAAGAAGTAATCGAGTCTCGTAAACGAGGGCCTTCAGATGTCCCCATAAGAAGTAATCGAGTCTCGTAAACGAGAGGCCTTCAGATGTCCCCATAAGAAGTAATCGAGTCTCGTAAACGAGGGCCTTCAGATGTCCCCATAAGAAGTAATCGAGTCTCGTAAACGAGGGCCTTCAGATGTCCCCATAAGAAGTAATCGAGTCTCGTAAACGAGGGCCTTCAGATGTCCCCATAAGAAGTAATCGAGTCTCGTAAACGAGGGCCTTCAGATGTCCCCATAAGAAGTAATCGAGTCTCGTAAACGAGGGCCTTCAGATGTCCCCATAAGAAGTAATCGAGTCTCGTAAACGAGGGCCTTCAGATGTCCCTATAAGAAGTAATCGAGTCTCGTAAACGAGGGCCTTCAGATGTCCCCATAAGAAGTAATCGAGTCTCGTAAACGAGGGCCTTCAGATGTCCCCATAAGAAGTAATCGAGTCTCGTAAACGAGGGCCTTCAGATGTCCCCATAAGAAGTAATCGAGTCTCGTAAACGAGGGCCTTCAGATGTCCCCATAAGAAGTAATCGAGTCTCGTAAACGAAGGCCTTCAGATGTCCCCATAAGAAGTAATCGAGTCTCGTAAACGAGGGCCTTCAGATGTCCCCATAAGAAGTAATCGAGTCTCGTAAACGAGGGCCTTCAGATGTCCCCATAAGAAGTAATCGAGTCTCGTAAACGAGGGCCTTCAGATGTCCCCATAAGAAGTAATCGAGTTTCGTAAACGAAGGCCTTCAGATGTCCCCATAAGAAGTAATCGAGTCTCGTAAACGAGGGCCTTCAGATGTCCCTATAAGAAGTAATCGAGTCTCGTAAACGAGGGCCTTCAGATGTCCCCATAAGAAGTAATCGAGTCTCGTAAACGAGAGGCCTTCAGATGTCCCCATAAGAAGTAATCGAGTCTCGTAAACGAGGGCCTTCAGATGTCCCCATAAGAAGTAATCGAGTCTCGTAAACGAGGGCCTTCAGATGTCCCCATAAGAAGTAATCGAGTCTCGTAAACGAGGGCCTTCAGATGTCCCCATAAGAAGTAATCGAGTCTCGTAAACGAGGGCCTTCAGATGTCCCCATAAGAAGTAATCGAGTCTCGTAAACGAGGGCCTTCAGATGTCCCTATAAGAAGTAATCGAGTCTCGTTAACGAGGGCCTTCAGATGTCCCCATAAGAAGTAATCGAGTCTCGTAAACGAGGGCCTTCAGATGTCCCCATAAGAAGTAATCGAGTCTCGTAAACGAGGGCCTTCAGATGTCCCTATAAGAAGTAATCGAGTCTCGTAAACGAGGGCCTTCAGATGTCCCCATAAGAAGTAATCGAGTCGCGTAAATGAGGGCCTTCAGATGTCCCCATAAGAAGTAATCGAGTCTCGTAAACGAGGGCCTTCAGATGTCCCCATAAGAAGTAATCGAGTCTCGTAAACGAGGGCCTTCAGATGTCCCCATATGAAGTAATCGAGTCTCGGAAACGAGGGCCTTCAGATGTCCCCATAAGAAGTAATCGAGTCTCGTAAACGAGGGCCTTCAGATGTCCCCATAAGAAGTAATCGAGTCTCGTAAACGAGGGCCTTCAGATGTCCCCATAAGAAGTAATCCAGTCTCGTAAACGAGGGCCTTCAGATGTCCCTATAAGAAGTAATCGAGTCTCGTTAACGAGGGCCTTCAGATGTCCCCATAAGAAGTAATCGAGTCTCGTAAACGAGGGCCTTCAGATGTCCCCATAAGAAGTAATCGAGTCTCGTAAACGAGAGGCCTTCAGATGTCCCCATAAGAAGTAATCGAGTCTCGTAAACGAGGGCCTTCAGATGTCCCCATAAGAAGTAATCGAGTCTCGTAAACGAGGGCCTTCAGATGTCCCCATAAGAAGTAATCGAGTCTCGTAAACGAGGGCCTTCAGATGTCCCCATAAGAAGTAATCGAGTCTCGTAAACGAGGGCCTTCAGATGTCCCCATAAGAAGTAATCGAGTCTCGTAAACGAGGGCCTTCAGATGTCCCTATAAGAAGTAATCGAGTCTCGTTAAACGAGGGCCTTCAGATGTCCCCATAAGAAGTAATCGAGTCTCGTAAACGAGGGCCTTCAGATGTCCCCATAAGAAGTAATCGAGTCTCGTAAACGAGGGCCTTCAGATGTCCCCATAAGAAGTAATCGAGTCTCGTAAACGAGGGCCTTCAGATGTCCCCATAAGAAGTAATCGAGTCTCGTAAACGAGGGCCTTCAGATGTCCCCATAAGAAGTAATCGAGTCTCGTAAACGAAGGGCCTTCAGATGTCCCCATAAGAAGTAATCGAGTCTCGTAAACGAGGGCCTTCAGATGTCCCTATAAGAAGTAATCGAGTCTCGTAAACGAGGGCCTTCAGATGTCCCCATAAGAAGTAATCGAGTCTCGTAAACGAGGGCCTTCAGATGTCCCTATAAGAAGTAATCGAGTCTCGTAAACGAGGGCCTTCAGATGTCCCCATAAGAAGTAATCGAGTCTCGTAAACGAGGGCCTTCAGATGTCCCCATAAGAAGTAATCAAGGCTCGATAAATAGGGCGATCGGGGTGGCCAACGGACTGGTCCACCACGGCCAATCCATCGTGCCCCAAAAGTGGCATCCAGGTAATTGGGCACATTAATGCCGAAATGGGGTGGCGCCCCATCATGCTGAAACCGCAGTCCTTGTCGGACGGCCAGTGGTACATCTTGAAGCAATTCTGGTAAAACCTCCTCCAGAAAAATACGATAACATCTGCCATCGAGTCGCGTTGGTAGTGGATATGGGCCAAGCAGGAAGTCGTTCAAAACACCCGCTCACACATTCACAGAGAATCGTTCTCGGACGTGTAGCGTGTGGGTTAGAGGTTGCCCACACATGGCAATTGTCCAAATTGAAAACACCTTCGTGTGTAAAAATCGCCTCATCTGTGAATAGCACATGAGCTGGGAATTTCTTGTGTTTCTGCCTCAACGCGTCACTAGCGCCCATACATTCTTATACAAAAAAAAATTGTTGCAGTGTGTTCTACCACCCCTTAAAGTTTGTCCCATGAGTTCTGAATCATCCTGTATGTGTTATAGCTATTTAAATTGAGAAAAAAGAAGTACATAAAAGTATAATGGTGCAAAAAAAGTTCAGATTTATGTTTACTGTGAATTTTCGATTGAGAGAAGGAAAATTGACTTTTTTAAAGAAATGAGAACGGGGGTCTAAAATTTTCCTCTTCAGTCTAACACATTTCCGGACATAGGAATAAACTTTGATTAATGTTATAGTTAGAGTTGTAGACAAGGTAGGGGTTTCCATGGGTCCGGACCCCTTGAAGGCGGATTGAGTACGAATTTAAGGCGATGTATACACGTGACTTTCGCCAATGAACGAAATTCATGGACTCCCCTTCCCCCTTAAAGAACATCAAAGAGAAGAATTTATAGTTAAGTACGCAGATAGAAGTCAACGAAGAATAAAGATCCGTAAAAGCCTTGTCCACCTAACTTCTTGTTATCCACGCCCCGGTGACCCAGTGGTTAGAGGCGTAGGTTTCTGACTTGGCGCTCGATATGGACACAAGCTCAAGCTCCAGATAGGCAAGGGTGGTGCGTTTGTCCCCCACCACTGGCTGGACCCACCTGCCTCAAATTAGAGAATTACGTAGAGGGTTTTAGGAAGGGAGTGTCTGACTCCATGTCTTAAACAACCTTTAGAAGTAGAAAGCTAGGAGATTTGGGCTACAGTTCCCGGTAGGAAAGTTACATGGAAGGGAGGCAAAAGCGGTGAGGAAGACGCCCTTATTTATAACCAGGGCGCTAGTACCCGGAGTCAGGCGGCTTAACGTGCCCCTCCGACGCTCGGCGGATCGATCCTGAGACTTTTCCGTATGGATCCATTTTCTGTATCGATACTTTTTTTGTATCGATCGTGAGGCTTTTCTGTGGCGGTCACAAACGTTGAAAGCTAGGCCATCTGCCTCAAAGACAGACGGCTGACTGTTAATAACTCTTAAGAGTTTTAGCACTATAACCATCAAAATGGAATTTCAAAATGGAATATAAATGTAATTTCAAATGGATGTTAATCTCATGTTATATCACGTGACCATTGTTTATTTTATTTAAACCTGTGTTGTATTTATGCTTTTCAGTTTTGGGACATGTTGTTCAAGTGTCTTGAAAAAAGCGCCCGTAGACGAGTGAAAGCTTGCAAGATCTTGTATGTGCTTCTTTACACCCATAAAAACCGGCTTATTTTTTGAAGTCTTGCACTGATTTGCTTCTAAGTCACAGGGATTATTAAAATATATACAGACTATTCTTGAGGCATATGTACTTGAATATCACTGCTACTATAGGGAAGTTGTTTTTTATGCAGATTGGTATTTATACAAGATTTTTGCTGTGACGAATATATGACTTTCATTTGTATTTAAAAAAGGTGAAATGTACTTTCTTTATAGTATTATTTCAACAACAACAAAAAAAGGACCCTAAATGTAAAATTTACTCTTGATAGCTATAATAGCTTTTGTCTAAAGTTGTCCAATGACTGATGCATAGACATCGTATAGAAATCTGTACAATAAGTTAAGTACCCGGTTTCTTACAGTAATACAATATGTAATAAATAGCTGGTGTGCAAATAAAGGGAGAGGGTAAAAAATATCATGTGCTACAATAAACAAAATTCGTGCGATATAGTATCTGTAATATCCGATTTCGCTACGGAACTTCAAAATTCGATAGACGATTGAAATTTATAAGTTAATCAAACCTCAAGTATTCTCACCAATCGCTCCTATTACCGGTAATTTCTCGTCATACTGATACGGAAAAAGTGAGAACGGAGATTTTCCGTTAATGTACGAAAGGAATTGCGGAAAGGTTTCTGAAAATTCAGAATTTTCCGTTAACAGATCTCTAAAACGGTAATTTACCGTTAATATAAGAAAGAAACTGCGGAAAGGTTTCTGTAAATTCAGAATTTTCCGTTAACACACCTCTGAAACGGTAATTTACTGTCAATATAAGCAAGAAACTGCGGAAATGTTTCTGAAAATTCAGAATTTTCTGTTAACAGATCTCTAAAACGGTAATTTACCGTTATTACAAGATAGAAACAGCGGAAAGGTTTCTGAAAATTCAGAATTTTCCGTTAACACACCTCTGAAACGGTAATTTACTGTCAATATAAGCAAGAAACTGCGGAAAGGTTTCTGAAAATTCAGAATTTTCCGTTAACAGATCTCTAAAACGGTAATTTACCGTTATTATAAGAAAGAAACAGCGGAAAGGTTTCTGAACATTCGGAATTTTCCCATGGTACGAAAAATCCGTGAAATTCAGGTTTCGTTCCGTCATTTCGCGGAAAGAGTTGTATCAGAAATATGCTTCGTTAATTCACGAAATAAATGACGGAAAGTAGCTCGTGAATTTCAAAAAAAATGTTTACAGTATATTTTCAGGTTATCCAGAGATCATGACCTAGAACGAAGAACGCATCGTGTCATTTAAAATTACTGCTTGCACCTGAGCTGCGGCGTTGCTACCCCACATCACAAGGTTCATGCAAAAAAATAATAATTACGTTGCCATTAATGGCGTTATTTCGCAGTACAACTATCACTCAGTAAAATAGCTGTCATCAACGATGCCACTGTGCGTATTTCGGTCAACACACATTTTCTACAAAATAACTGTAATTATTGTCAACGCCATCATCTTCGATGGACATTATTAACGAAATAACTATAATCACTACCGACGAAGTCATTTACGAATTTTTTTCTTCCGTTTGTTAAACAACATTTATCTAGCAAAATTATATGTATATATCTGATTATAAATATAAAGCAAAACAACCATAATTACTCCCGAAGCTGGATTTTGTGTGCTTGTTTATTTGAACCATATTTGATTAACCAAATAACTATCATCTTCGTCTTTCCCGAAATTTTTGTGGTTATTTTGTTCAGTTAGCGCTCGTTCGTCGTTATCGACGTTTCAGACTGGATGAACAACATCATCAGCAGCCATGTCGATAGTAATTTCTGCTCAGTTGAACAAATTCTACAAAATAATCATAGTCGTTGTCTGCGATTGCATTTGTGCGGTTCCTTCGGAGGTAACGTTTAATTCACACAAACGACCATTCTCGTTGTAAATGTCGCCATTCATGTAGTTATTTAACTGAAAATCTATAATTCGATTAAATCAAAATAATTATTTTCCTACCGTATTTCTGGAGAGGGGGGGGGGTTTAACGAGCACAGTTTGCAATTCGACACCCGTCCCCAATTTAGGACCACTGGTTCCAGAGAAGGGAGAAAGCCAGTGGACGAGCGATCAGAAGTCTGCGCCACCTAGACGGCCTACCTGTAGTTTAGTGCGAATATTTTGTATAAAACTTTCGGTGTAATAAAATTTTCATCATCAATACCATTTTTGCAGTCATTTTACGGAAAATATCGATTCAATAACGTAATTATCATCTTCGTCATGGGCATCAATATTTTTGAATATTATTTAACTACAGTCCCACCGCTTGCAACGAAGTGGTTTATAGGAAATTTAGGGATACAAAGAAGGAACTACCACTCCCCTTGATTTAGGAAGAAAATTGCGTCATAGACTGTTTGTTTACAAAACCAGATCAATATTGGAAATTACGAAGTGTTCAAAATCCTTTACTGTGTTGTCCGAAACGGCAAAGAAGAGAAGTAGGAACTTAGGATTATCTGAAAAAAAGCCAGAAAAAGCAGACTCCTAACATTTGTTTTCCTCAGAATAGGTTTTTCCTGGGTTGTACTGGGAGTGAAGACTTAGCGCTGAACATGCATATATGGCTGTTGAGAAAGTAGGTCCTTCACTCGTTCAAATGTGGAGAAAAAATGTGTAGAACGAGGGAGAAACGTTCCAAGACTTTTGCACTACCGACGATGACGTCATTGCACGGTCATTTGCAAAAGTTTAAGACCACCTGTTGTAATTAGGAGATTTCTGCCAATTGTGTCAGCTAGTGTCTGTATTACTCAATCTCCTGTCGGAATTGCATCATCCTACAGCGGCAGCTGCTGATAGAGTTGAAAAAAACATGCGAGCGTCAGTTTGCTTCTGGTTTTCATGCTGAGAGGTTTTGAACGTATTTTCTATACATAGCGAAAAATGGGCAAAAATGCGTCATTAAGTGTTACTCAGAGGGCACAAACAGTGACTTTATATCATGAGGAATACTCCGAATGTGACATAAGCATAAAAGTGAATGTCAGCAAGACTGCTATTCATAATAAGATCATAAAATATCGAGATTCAGGTGAATTTAGCTACCGAAAGAGAAGTGGACGCCCAAGGAAAACAGCCCCACGTGATGTCAATGCCATAAGGCGAATAGTTATGTGCTCTCCGAGGAGTTCATGCAAGAAAATCAAGGCCTTTCTATACATTCAAAAGGGTCTAATATTAGCATCAGCACTGTTTCCCGACGTCTTAGCAAAGATTTTGGATTAAAGTCTTCTAAACCTGCACATAAACCTAGACTAACCTCTGTCATGAAAAAGAAGCGACTCCAGTTTGTGAAGCGTCATCAATCGTGGACTGCTGAAAACTGGAGCCAAGTTATTTTTTCTGATGAATCAACTGTGCCTCAATTTAAAGCACATGTTTGACGATCAAAAGGCAGCAGGTTTGATGAAAAGTACACCGTTAGCGCCGAGAGACGTCCGCCTAGTCAGATGACATTGGGTGCTATGTCAACATCTGGTACTGCTTCATTATGCTTTCTGCCGACAGGCACTACCATGACTGGTCCTTTTTATGTTGAAATGTTAGGTGAGAAGCTGTTAACTCATATGCAAGTGCACAGATGCACAATCTTTATACAGGATGGTGCTCCATGCCACAGATCAAAGACAGAAAAGAACTATCTGCAGAGGAAAAACATAACTGTGCTTGAGTGGCTCAGTAATAGTATCGACCTTAACCCCATAGAAAATGTGTGGACCATTTTAAAAGACAAGGTAGCAGAAAAACAGCCATCAAATTCTCAAGCTTTGATTGACGCAATAAAGTACGTGTGGTGCAAAGGCATTTCAAGTGACTACTGCAGATCTCTCATTGAGAGTATGCCACATCATATTTTGTTCGATATAAAAAGAAAGTTGGCCCCAAAAAAGTATTAACTTCAGTTATTTTGGGTTCTAAAGAATGAAAGTATTCATCTGTGGTGTCATTTTTTTCAAATATCTGTGATTAGTAATTAATTGTTTTCCTGAAAATCTAAATTTTCAATAAATTGGCTGGTGGTCTTAAACTTTTACAAATGACTGCAAGTCCATTTCTAGAAGTTGCTGAGATCATGTAACAAGTCCAACAGTAGGGGACTGGCATTTTGGCCTCTGGAACGGACTGCAACTACAGAACCAACATTATCGGCTGCATCTGCAACACCTTCTTTGATCACCGTAGCAAGATTTTTGATGTCCCACAGCAAGGTCCCAAAAATTGGGAAGGGCGCTACCACTTCCATTACATGCCCCCACACCCATGTGGTAAATGGTATCGTCCACAAACGACGTATATATAGAGAGAGGCAGAAATCTCCGCAAGCTCAAGTAGTAGCTTTCGCAGTTCAGATGGCAACTTATCAATGATTCAAGCGATTCCGAACATTATATGATAGTCGGCGCCCGGGAGATGGGTCACTCCATCTCGGAAATTACCAAGAAATTTGGATTTACACGGTCAACAATCCCAAGGGTATATCTAGACTACAGAAACCTTGGGGAGGGTGGGGGGAAGGGAGTGGGGGACCCAGTGTGCAAGACCGGTGTAGCCCTAGAAAAGCCCTGCACTATCGTGGCAGCGGCGTCTGGCACTCATCGTAACATCCGTCCGGCGTGCAATATTGCAGCAAATCACAGCGCAATTCAACGCTGGGGCCAGTAGTATCATCAGAGTTAGGACAGTGCAACGTTCCCTGTGTTCTACGGTGTTCCAGAGCCACCAAGGTGCCATTCCTGACCATACAATACAAGTATGTGTGCCTCGCCTGGGCAGTGAAACACCGCCATTGGACGCGAGATAACTAGAAACTTGTAGCCCTGTCCGATGAATCGCGATACCAACTGTTTCGGGCAGATGGCCGACTCCAGGTGTGGCGAGAAGCCCACGGGGCAATGTACCGCGCATGCCTAGAAGGAACAGTGCAGGCCGGTGGTGGCTCTGTTATGATGTGGATTGTTTTCAGCTGG
Source organism: Macrothele yani (assembly GCA_039090855.1). Classification (NCBI taxonomy): domain Eukaryota; kingdom Metazoa; phylum Arthropoda; class Arachnida; order Araneae; family Macrothelidae; genus Macrothele; species Macrothele yani. The sequence continues at coordinate 41,346,285 of CM076990.1, read as the reverse complement.
CATTAGAACCCCCTCATACTGAAATGCTGAAAGAATGGCTACGTAGTCTCCACGGTCAGAGCAGACCATACTGAAAGAATGGCTACGTAGTCTCCACGGTCAGAGCAGACCGCTCTGACCGTGGAGACTACGTAGCCATTCTTGGGGATCATTTGCACCCGTTCATGTCATGCAACCACTCCTACGGGTTGGACTCTTTCAACACGACAATGCGTCACCGCACACGTCAATGGTCACCCGATTATGGCTGAAGGAAGTTTCCACGGAGTTTGGCATCCTGACTTGACCCCCACGTTTGCCGGATTTAAACCCTATAGAACGCATTTGGGATGCTGCGCAATGTGCCGTCAATGCCAGTAATCGTCCACCGGTGAATATTACGGAATTGAAGGACGCTCTTCAGTAACCATGGAGTGCGCTGTCTCCACAGTACTACACTGTTTAAAAAATCGACTTAAAAATGAGTACCTGAACCTACTATCTTTTTTTTATGTTCAATCGTATCGAAAACGAATACACGACATGCTCAAATATAAGTAACCATTCGTACTTACAAATAACTGCGTCAATAAATATAAATATTGGGTTTTCGGAAAAGTCATGATGCATTTTGGCACCCGATGGTGGCTGGGCGGTTTTGGAAGTACTAGAAGCATGCGCAACTCTGTTATCGCTATGGCATTCGACAGGTGCCAGTTCTAGCTGCAGTCCAAAAGGAATAGTGAGCGATTTGGTTGATTTAAGGAGATTTGACACCAAGTTGAAGATGGAAGACCAAACTGTGCATTTTCCCCATATTTTACTGTTTTACTTCCGCAAAAGGAAGAACACGCGTCAAGCTTGTGAAAAGTTGCGTAAAGTGTACGGTGATAATGCTCTACAAGAACGTCAGTGCCAGCGGTGGTTCGCAAACTTCCGTGCTGGTGATTTTGACCTCAACGATGCTCCTCGGTCCGGGAGGCCCACCGAGATTGATGACGACCAAATCAAGGCATTGATCGAGTCAAACCCACGTTACACGATACGAGAGATTGCAGACACATTGCACATCCATCATTCAAGCGTTCGCGACCACCTGAAGAAGCTGAGATACGTAAGCAAGCTCGATGTGTGGGTTCCTCATGAACTCAAAGGAGCTCAATTGACGGCGCATATAAACATCTGCGATATGCTCATTAAACGTGAGGAAAACGATCCTTTTTTGAAGCGACTGATAACTGGTGACGAAAAGTGGATTGTGTACAACAATGTGCTGCGCAAACGGTCTTGGTCCCGACGTGCTGCTTCGCCTCAAACGACATCCAAAGCAGACATTCATCAGCGGAAGGTTCTGGTCTCACTGCGGTGGGATTTTAAAGGTGTCGTGTTTTTCGAGCTCCTACCACGGAACCAAACATCAATTCGAATGTGTACTGTCGGCAATTGGACAGTTTGAACGAATCCGTCATCCAGAAACGTCCAGAGCTCGTTCATCGTAAAAGTGTTGTGTTCCATCACGACAACGCGAGACCACACACAAGTTTGATCACCTGTCAAAAATTATTGGAGCTTGGGTGGGATGTGTTGCCACACCCATCATACTCAACTGACCTTGCGCCGTCAGACTTCCACTTGTTTCGCTCTCTTCAACAGTCCTTGCGTGGTATAACGTTCAATTCAGATGAGGCTGTAAATCAGCACCTTGTACAGTTTTTCGCCACGAAAGACAGGTCCTTCTATGAGCGAGGCATTCTGCAGCTCACTGAAAGATGGCAAAAGGTTATCGAACAAAACGGGCATTATATCATTGATTGCTCTTTGTTCTTTCTATCAATAAATGACCTTTGCTAAACATGGCTAAAATACGTCATGACTTTTCCGACAACCCAATATAATCCTGCATTACTTCATTTTAGATATTATAGATTTCAAGAGAAATTGTTTAATAAATGTGTAAAGTGACACAAGTAAATAATTAGTACAACAAAGATACTGATCACAAGTAATTTAATTATGCATAAAGTATCTTTGTGTACGTTTTTACATTACCTATATTTCTGCCAATTTTTAACAGTGTACGGAGAGCTGGTGGAGGCCATGCCCCATCGTGTTGCTGCCGTTATCCGATTGCGAGGAGGACCAACGCAGTATTAGAAAGATTTCCCAGTTTATTTAGCGCTTCAATGTGTATTTCCAGTGCAGCAGAAAAATTATTTCACAGAAAAAATCAACGATGTCCTGTGTTGCATAGAAAAAACAAAGTTATTTAGATTCGTGGATATTAAAAAAGTGAGAGTCTAAAGTGAGTTTTCCTCAGTACGGAATTCTGTGGGTGGTGAGTGGGGCAATTGTCCCGTCCTTCCCCAAGCAGATTTTTTCTTTTTGAATGGCCGATATCTAAATAATTAACGCACTTCTTTTTGATGCGTACTCACATCAGCGGCACGTGAACAAACCATAAGCCGCGCCGTTTCCGAGATCGTTGTTCCAAGGTGCCGTGTCATCACAATTTGTCCTTTATCAAACTCCGATAAGCCGGCAGCGTTTCCCATTCTGACTCCGAACACTCAAATAATTCGTGGTTTTTACTTTCTAACACACCGCCGTTATAAGAAAGTAAGCACACCGGGAAAAAAATATAGTCACACCTGTCAGAACTCACCTAATAACGGGTGACGGCGCCACTTGCATTAATAACAGCATGAATCTGGTGTGGTAGAGACTTCAAGAGATTGTGGATGTATTGAACATCAATTTGCAACCACTGCTGCGTCAATTGTTCCCGAAGTTCCGCCAGAATACGTGGGTGTTTATCCCGGTGTTTTACCTTCTGTTCCAAATGATTCCACAGTTTTTCAATAGGATTTAAATCTGAGGATTTGGCGGACCAGTCGAGGTCAGACAGTGCTGCTGATCGTTCGTCGTGCCACTTAGACACTGTTTTAGCCATGTGTGTTTGTGTGTGTGTGTGTGTGTGTGTGTGTTTGGAGGTTTGACGACCACCGTGAGCAACTCAATGGGCAATAAGCAGTCGCCCGTCCCTAATTTAGGGTCACTGGTTCCAGGGAAGGGGAGAACCAGTGCCGTAAGACAAACACAACATCCATGCCTCACCGAAATTCGAACCCGAACCCCTTTCGGACGAATGATTAGAGGCCATCGCTTAGACCACTGCGCCACCGGGGCGGCATTTAGCCATGTGCACACAGCAATTGTCTTCTTGGAAGACAGGAGTGTCAATGTGATGAATGGCAACACTTCGTCATTCAGAATGCGGAGGCACGCATGCTAGTTCCAATTCATCGTCACTGTAACGAGATGGCCCATTTCGTTGTACGAAAAACATTCCCAAAACGTCTCAGAACCCCCTCCAGCTCGAACAACCCCTTCGGCATTATCAGGATTAAAGGCTTGGGTCTGCGATGCACTCGTCGCCTCCCATCATTGGAGTATAAATAAAAACGAGACTCATCAGACCAAATTACTCGTTTCCAATCCTCCACAGTAAAGTTTCATTGCCTCTGAGCCCATTGATAACGTGCGACTTTGTGACTTGCTGTTAAAAGAGGATTCTTTCGTTGTATTCTGCTCCAGATATCCATCGAATGCAGTTCTCGTCGCAATGTCCTCTCGGAAATTGGTTGTAGTGGACTTTCGTTGACTGTTTGGAGCAATTGTTGTCTGGTTTGAAACCGATTTGCAGTTACTAGGTGTGAAACATGGCGGCGGTCCCTGTTGGTGAGAATCTTTTTCCGGCCACAGTTACGTCGCCGATTTTCAGTTGACTTCGAACCACACCACTGTTTGTAGACCCACTGGATAGTGCGCTTTGACACACCAACGAATTGGGCGACTTCATTCATTTTGGGTCCGTGGGTACGGCCAAACATGATGGCTCCTTTTTGACACTCAGTCACGTCTGTCTTACGACCCATATTGCAGACTGAATTCAACACACACGTTGTTCTTCACCACTGCACGAGACAGATATGATCGTGTATTACTCGACCTCAGCGCACAGTATTTGTCATTTTCTTGTGGGACTTCCGTCCACAGTGAGTAGAATTTAGGTCTCAGCCACCTACAGCGAGATCGCCTTTTGCGCAGGACACAGAAACGGAAGGAATGAGAGCAAGTCTAGCGACTTTTGACAGAACAGTTTGTAGTGAGATTAGAGTACAGTAGATGGCGCCACCGTACAAGTACGATGTTGCACCCAGAGGGGTGAGAGAATTTCAGTGGGGTATAGGAAAGGATACCCATTTAACCAGTGGGTCCAGCCTGGGGGCCGTCACGTAACGTGCTCGTCCGATGCACGGCGGATATTCAGCGATTATTAGTTTAAATCACACCATCTCTGAAAGATCAGCCCAGGTTGGAACCTGAGGACCTTGAATTGTTAGTCTGACTCGCTAACCACTAAACCATCCGCGGCGCTATGATCGTGTAGACCACGTCAGTGCTATTTATCTCCCAACAATGCTGTCACGGCGCCCTGTGTGCAACTGGTAACTTCCTACTGTCATTTCTGTTAAGTGTGACTAAATTTTTGTCCGGTGTGCTCATTACGATCGTTCAAAAATCACATTTCAGATTTTTGACATAATTTTATTCAAAATGTTAAAACTAGGTAAATACCCAAGTACCACAGGTTGTAAATACCAAGTAAAGTGTAAACATTATGTGGACACCAACAACCCAGCACTCCACAGAAATGCAGAACGAAAAACAGCCCAGCGCAGAACGAATGAGTATCGGTTAGTGAACGTAACAGTAGGAAGAGTGTTTTACGGGTAGAGTTACGAAAAATTCCGTTCAAGGTTAAACGTTCAGAGAACTTTCTGCGACAGAGCACAGATGATTAAGTAGCTCTTCATCCCAGCAACATGTTCGGAAAGGTCATGGAGTTTAGACATTCAGCATATTGTTTTCCGGATCCGGACATAATCCCGACAAGCCAAAATCTCAACAGCCGAAATCCTGACAACCCAAAATCCAGACAACATCAAAATCCCCACAACCCAAATTCCAAATTTTAGTGTTTCTTATTATAATAAATCAAATAATTGATCAAATAGTACAGTATATAACAACACAACTCGAACGCGCACACTTCAAGTAAACACCGCTTCAGCGTAATGCAGCTTCCACGATTATGACATCACACCACCACACACACCCCTTTTTCACTAGTTGCTCCAACATTATATAGCTCGTTCTTATCGGTCAACACGTAAACTTCACGCACTCTGATCTCAAGACTCTTGCCAACACCATTCAGCGAGTGAGAAAATATAACGTTAAGGTAGAAAACATTTATAGAACTGAACTCAAAATTTACATTGGGAAAGAAACTAAAAATGAAAGATAAATTAGAGTGTACGTCGTATAGCGTAATATAACAATCATTTATAAGCTTAAGTTCGATGTTGGACTTTTTTATTTGATCAAAGGTTTGCAATATTTGGCTCAACACCAGACAAACCTAATCTTAAAATTGTTTCTGCATGGAGTTTACTTCTCTATTTGGATTTAAAACAAAAATTAAGTGATAATGCTTGCTGGCGCACAACTTTGGCGGAAAATGGTAGGAGTATTTTAGAAGCTCTTCTTCTGAGAGACGGAAATTCATTTTTTACTTTCAATGGCAAATTTATAAGGCTGTCGTCGTTTTTGAATGATGTTCGTAGTGCAAAATCCGTTTATATGTTAATTAAATTTCCTTTTTCATCCATTGGTAATTCATCTGTCAGAGATGTAAAAGACATCAAATGGGTTGTGAATTCAATTTAATTCATTACAAATTTCAAGAAAATATTCACCGAAAGACACTTCTAAAAATTTAAGATGATCACTGGTATCTTTCTGAACAGCCTGATCCAAAACTAGTTCATTTTCTTATAAGAAATTATGTAATGTCACAAAGCACTCGGTATCGTGATAGTCCGTGATAGGTTCGAATCGCTGCCGAAACAAGCCTATAATGCTTCAAACATTTGAATGTTTCTTGTCACCAAGGAATACATATTTGTAATTAGGGCTTGAAACCGGCGGTCTTCTGATCGTCTGTAACGAGTAAAAAATCTATTTGACGAGTAAAATATTCACTAGATCAGTTTAAATTAAATCGGTAGTTATAATGTTTTTGTACCTATTTTTGGAAACGAAAAATTATCAGTTTTTTAATAAAGCTTATTTTAATTCACAGAACTGATGCTTGCTTGTGCGCCAGCGAAACCGTTTTTTCGCGAAAGAAATTGGACAGCGAATGCCGTGAGTCAAAACATCCGGGAACGGTGCGCTTAACAAGGAACACGAGGAAAGAGCCCGGCCGTATTATTTCCCCAAACACTGTGTGAAAAGATAGCCAGTGTAAGAGTCACATGCGCATCACGAGCCAATTATTTACATGCGCCGCTTAGCCAATTGATGTCCTAGATCACACTGTTGGGAAAGTTCTAAAACACTGACGGATTTTTGCATCATCTACTCTAGAAGGAGAAAACTGAGTTTGGCTATTACACAATGGTTAATCGTAAATTAGGTTAGCGTTAAAATATTATTCGAGAGATGTGTATATATTCTTAACAAATCAAACTTTAAAACACCGTTTTCTTAAACAGATTAATTTTTTCTTCTGGGATATATTGGGAGAAAAATATCGATATATCTATCGTTTTCGTTATTCCGTACTTGAACGCCATTTTTGTTTGCGTTTGTTGTGACTCGTATTTGTGTCAGTCGCTTGCCACGTATTTTTTGATCTGAACAGTTTTTTTCTTTCGTTCCAAAATAGTGCAATTTTCGAATATGTATGATCTCAACAGTTTTTTATGATGGCACAAAAGAAACTGTTTGACCATTTTTGACGATTTCATCATCATCATCATTATTGTCAACCATTATCAATCCACTGCTGGACGAATGTCTCCCCAAGTTTCTTTCACAACAGTCTGTCTTGTGCCAGTCTCCTCTATGTTACTCCTGCATACTTTCGAATTTCATCCACCCATCTCACATGTGGTTTTCTTCCGAGTCTTTTCCTGTCCCTTAGAATCCTGTCTAAAATTTCAGCTGTCCATCGATGGACTGTCCTTCTGGCAATATGTCCAGCCCATTACCAATTTAGGGATTTTACTCTGATCATGATATCTTCCACTCTTGTCATTTTTCTGATCCACGAGTTTCTCTTCTTATCTCTCCTGGTTACACCAAGCATGCACCTCTCCATGCTGCTTTGAGTTGTCTGCAGTCTTTGTATGTCTCTTTTAGTTAAGGTCCACGTCTCTGCACCATACGTATGCACTAGAAGGATGCATCGATCAAACACTTTTCTTTTAAGACATAATGGCATATTGCTCTTGAAAATTATACTGTTTTTTCCAAAAGCTCTCCAGGCAAGCTTTATACGCCGATATTTCAAGCCCTGTTTGTAACATAATTGGCCAACTTTTTACAGCTTAAGGAGCCATTACAGAATTTTTAGCGTAAAATAGGAATTACGGTTTTAAAGACAAAGCTTTTCGCCTCACTTCATTTTCTGCTTTCCAACAAGTTCTGATATGCTCAACTGGGATGACACATCTTCTTGAACCCGTCAACAGGTAAACAAACAAGCACGCAATCCCATCTCCCTTGCTTTCGAATGACAGTTTCGATTAAGATGAAAAATCACTGTAAAAGTTTTTCTGAAATACACGAGCCATTTTCCATGATTCCTTTCGTAAATTAACGAAGCACATTCCAGATAACCTCTTTCCGTGTGTGACATACCTGCCAGCAAGACGCACACGACATAAAGGCAGATAGGAATCAGAATAAACGTCTGCGTAGCTCAGTTGGTAGAGCGACTTGTTCCGGAATAAGCGGCCTCGGGTTCGAATCCCGGCGTAGACCAAAAATGACGGAGAAATTTACTTCGTTATACGTGAAATGATGGGGGAATAACCCAAATTTCATTTGCCAGGAAAATTATGAATTTTTAGAAACTTTTCCGAAATTCCTTTCGTTTATTGACGGTAAATTACCGTTTTTAAGACCTGCTAACGGAAAATTCAGAATTTTCAGAAACCTTTTCGTAGTTCTTTTAGTCTATTAACGGGAAAATTCTGTTCTCACGTTTTCCTTGTCCATATAACTGAAAATTTCCGGTAATGGGAGCTATTCGCGGGAATACTTAAGGTTCGATTAACTATTAAATTTCAATCGTCTATTGGAGGACCTGATTTTGAAGTTCTGTAGCGAGATCGGATATTCTGGATAGTAGAGCCGGGTCCAGGTACGGGCAGTCCGGCAGCTGCCTGGAGCCCCTGTTCATGGAGGGCCCGAATTTTTTTTTTTTTTTCCGTTGCATATACATTAATGTTTTCTTATTCCAACAGCGATTGTTATTTTGAAAATCAGATTCGAAATATGAATAAAGTGTATAAATATGTAGTCCCTCTCTCCCTCTCTCTCTCTCTCCCTGAGAAATCGAAAATCCGCCTACCCATGGCTCTTGTGGCATCATCCATGAGCTTCAAACTTATGTTCAGGGCCGGATTGCGCTGAGAGGGAGGGGGGGGGGCTACTTTATAAGCTGGAGCCTCGGAAGAGTATATCTACTGCTATCATAAAAAAATATGCATATATATTTTTTAATTTGTACGTATCGCACACGACTGCTATCGTAAAAGGAATAAGCGTACCAAAATAATGGCAGGATGAAAAGGCACATAATTTCTCTCTTTGTCAATGAAATCATTTTTTTTTCATTGAAATGCGACAAATTGATGCCCCTGGTATGTGATAAATACTGCTCATGATACACGCCGAGGCTGGAGTAAGGCCTTAGTGGGGCCCTAGGCTAAGACATCTCCGTGGGCCCCCAAAGAATTTATGACGGACAATCATTATTAAAGTTTATTAAAACACGAAACTCTGGCAATATGCTTGTGATAACTAATACGTGTAGTGCATTCTTCAAACTAATAAATTACTTGCGGAGTTTTCATAAATAGCCACTGCATTTTCCACTGTTCTCACAAGAACAGGGGTTAAAAGCTTAAGATTCCTAGATCTTGTCATGGATTTTTTTAGTAATATAGCATTGTATATTATTCTTGGGGCATCTTTTTGTTACGCAAAGTGAATTTCGCCCACTAACGGTTCCAAGTGCAAATAGGGAGGTGTGGATAGATGTTAGTGGAAACGTGAAGCTGTCTCGCCTACCTGCTGTACACAGTGACATGGAACATTTACCCTTAATACTTCCCTGCCTTGAAATCTGTTCGTCTTCTAGCCATTGTTTGTGGTTGAGTGGAAATCATACGATACAAAACTAAAACCGTTTCATTTCTCTGTACAAATTTATACATAAGCTGTGTACTATTTGCGGTGCAGCAGCATGTCTCATGGGCCCTTGGTAATGATGGGCCCCTAGGCTATAGCCCTGCTAGACCCTCCCTCCGCTTAATGCGGCCCTGATATACGTATCGCGTTTTCAGGTGCTTTATGGTTATTTTTCTATCTCTACTGCAAGTGCCTGTGAAAACACAAGTTTGCCATTGAATTCGCGCCCCCTCGCTCCGGAGTAAATCGCTCTCCCAACTGACAGAATGTCTCTCTGCAGATTTGTCGTCTTAAAATATGTTTTCACCTCTGTAGTACGTCACATCCTCTCCCTCTTAATTTTTATTTTTTGTCTTTGAAGCGAAGTAGGAATTTTTCATTAATTCCACATAATGTGTGGGACAAACATCACACATTTTTTGGAAGAACCCAACGGCCAGTGGGTCCATTTTCCACAATGGGACGCCAATGTGAAAATACAAGTTTGTCAGCGCCCCCTCACTCCGGAGTAAGCCTTTCACCCAACTATGCTACGCAGACAGAATGTCTCGCTGTAGATTTCTGGTCTTGACACATATTTTCACATCTGTAGTACGTCACGTGCCATGTATGCGAGTGGTGGGGAAATTCCTTAAAAGAGATACAAAAATGCAAATACACCCCTCTCCACTGCTTTACAGTTCGTTCTAATTTTCATACCTCATAACTATTTTTTTCCTTTAACTTCATACCTAAATATTTCCGTGTGCTATATTTTCCGAAATTCTTGAAAATACCGGTTAAGAGGAACATTGGCCCTGTAACATGGTTCTTGCCCTGGGCCCCCAAACCTCTGGATCCTGCTACGGTGTATAGCATATCGCATGAAATATTGGTATTGTGGCGTAGAATATTGTAGAATATATTGCATGAAATATTGGTATTGTGGCGTAGAATATTGTAGAATATATCGCATGAAATATTGGTATTGTGGCGTAGAATATTTCTCCGTTCTCCCCCATTTTGCGCACCATCTATTTTATATTGTGTTACCGTAAGAAACAGAGTACTTAAATTATTGCACAAGTATGATATCTGTGTATCAGTCTAAGGACCATTTAAGAAAAAAGCTATACTCTATGTAGAAAAAAGTCACCAGACACCAGTGCTTTTTATACAATACTGCGTTTATGGCAAAATCAATAACGAGTTGGCCCACCTCTGGCCACATTACATTGTGCCTTTTCCTTGTCACACTTTCAATGAAATTCTGGTATAAGTAGTCTCGCTGGTATGTTGCTTCATTCCTTCCGCAAAGTAGTGGCTGGTTCAGACAGTAGTTAGACGTGTCGTTCGCACCCGAATCCGACGTTCATGTTCATCCCAAAGGGCCTCTACAAGATTGAAGTCAGGACTTGGAGCTAGCCACTCCAAATTATGTATACCCATATCCTCAAACCATGTCGAAATGGAGTGTGCTTTATGGCTCGGCGCGTTGCCTATCTGAAACAAGAATGGCCCGTCTCCGTAACTAAAAACTGTGTTGTCTAGTATGTTCCGGTATTTCGTTGCGTTCATGTTTTCATCCATAACCGCAAACGGTCGAATCCATACCACGAGATACATTCCCAGACCATGGCACAGCCACCACCAAATTTAACATTTGAGATGACACATTCTGGCAGATACCGTTCACCTGACATACGTCCATCGGATTTAAAAACAATGTTGCGTAATTGGTCACTCCATAACACTTGTTTCCACTTGTCTAGGGTCCATGGATAATACGCTTTGCACCCTGCAAGTGCCTTACTCACGTTCTTGCGAGTTACTGACGGCCTGTACGCAGCACATCGGCCATGGAAATTTAACTTGTACACTTTCTTGCGAACGTCTTGGTGCACACACTCACTCCTGTCGAATCCGGAGTTATCCAAATTGCGTAATTAAGCGTCTAGTACGCATCGAAAGGTGCATTTACGCATCAAAATTTTACCAACGCGTAAAAATACGCATCGGGAAATTTTCTCAACACGTAAAGATACGCATCGCAAACGCGTAGAAATATGTATCGAGAAACGCGTAAACTACGCATCGAAGAATTTTGCCAACGCGTGAGAATAGATATCGGGACGGTATTTCGTCTTTAAAAAATGGAAATAAACGAATTAGAGACTTTTTTCGTAATCGCAATTTTTGTTTTCCTGAGATGTTGCTTCCGAAAAACGGAAGTGTGATGGCGCAAAAATTCCCATGTAATCATTAGGCACGAGAGTGCCACGACTTCGTGGAATTTCTCCTTTTTCATCATAAATTGGGTTATCCTCGAGATCGATGCATAACTGAACAGAAATTTTAGGGCAATTGGTAGTGGTGAAGGATACTTTCTGCCTGAAACTTTCGAAAACAAAAATTTCGTTTTTCAGAACTTTCGAAAACGGAAATTTCGTTTTTCAGAACTTTCGAAAACGGAAATTTCGTTTTTCAGAACTTTCGAAAACGGATGTCAGACGCAGTGAAAATTTCTCCCGTAATCGCATGTTAAATATCATTTTACTTCATAAATTTTTGTATTTCACCTTGAAAATGGAGGCAAAATATCCGTAAACGGAAATGGCTCGTAGCAAAGATTTCTCCAGTATGTGTCTGCGTTCTTAAATGTTCCCCCAAAAAAGGTATGCATTTCAGCTTGATAAAGGGGGGAGGGAGTCCGAAAACGAAAGTGATGAAGATGAAGCATTTGTAAGAATTGATGCATGGTGTTCAAAAGTATTCATATTTTTAAAGTTACACATTTATCTTTTACCTAAAATAGTGAAAGCTATCATGCAGTCATGGTCCTCACAGACTGAAAGATCTTTCAACATGATGGATAAAATTATCATCCAAGGACATAAAAAAAAAAAAAAAATGCGACAATAAAGAAATGGGAAGGGAAACACAGATATCAGCAAAACGAAAATTTAAGCACTGGATGCTGTGCAGCTGCACAGTCAACAAAAGACAAATGTGGCTGTGGAACTTGCTGAGAAGTTTATTAGATGTTTTTAGATTTCTAAAAGAATCGCAAAAGTACAATATGTTCACTATGTTCACAATGTGTTGCATGCGGTCATTACAAAACATGATAATTTTAATGCTATTGTTTTAAAATACGAATATTGTATTTATTATAAAACAAGAAGCAAAACGGATCTAAATACATTGAGTGGTAATGATATATTTTTAATATGGAAAAAATCTGGATTGTAAGTTTTTTCATTCCATCTGTTAATTTTTCAAAAATACTCCTCACTTTTAAAAATTACTCCCTAACTTTTTTCAAAGGAGTAAAAATACTCCTTTGCATTTTTTTTTTTTCGGCGAACTCTGGTTGAATCCTTTGGTGATGATTTGTGCAAAGGAATGATGGTAACTATGGAAGAAACGTTCAGAGTTTTCTTGTTCCTTTCCGTCAATTTACTTGGCCTCGCTGAACGTTTCTTCGCAGTCATAAGTCCCTCATACGTTTTCATTTACTAATCGAATCTTGAACAGTTGACCGTGAGTGTTGCAATTATTCTGCAATCGCACGCACGGGGAGGTTGCTGATATGGCACGCTATAATAACACCTCGTTGTCAGTCAGTACGCTCAATACGCGTGGCCATATGTCTCACGATTAGACGATATACGACGTCTGATCATATGTAGAGGATTTTAGGAAGGGAGTGTCTGACCCCAGGTCTTAAACAACCCTTAGAAGTAGGAAGCTAGGAGATTTGGGCTAGAGTGCCCGATAGGAAAGTGACACGGAAGACGCCCTTATTTATTACCGGGAGGCCAATACCCGGATACGACGTCTGAGGAGCTTACCCGCACTTTTAAAGGAAATCTACCACACGTGATCTATTGGAATGTTCCATTTTTGTTGAAGAAGGGGGTGTTCGGAGACTTTTTCCACATAGGGTGTTACAGCTATCAAGAGTAAATTTGATATTTATGAGTTTTGTCAAATAATACTATAACTTTCACCTTTTCTTATAATAACATTTCCCCTTTTTTTATACATAATTGAAAGTCATTCTCAGTTTAATAAGAACTCAAGTTCCAAAGCATTATGTAGCTCCGAAAAACCACGATGAAAAAACACGTTATTTGTATTAAATCCTCTTGTAGAAAAAATAAAATTGTTATAAACCTATATTTTATATACTTGTTCGCCATTAGTTGACATATTGTATATTGTTTCTCACGTTCTATGTCAAAGTGCTCACGAGAAACTTTCATCTTTGTTTAACATAGAGTGATTGTCATTGAATGCAATAGAATATTATAATACTAGGGTAAAAAAACATTATATAAATGAAGACTGTTACTCAATTTTTGGTTTTATGGAGTATTTCGGAAAATTAAACTTTATTCGACAAAATCTTGATTTTTTAAAATTTGTCGATAACAGTCTTCATTTGTGAGTAACAGTCTTCATTTTTATAATGATTTTTACCTTAGTATTAAAAAATTCTATTGCATTCGATGACAATAACCCTATGTTAAACAAAGATGAAAGTTTCTCGCGAGCACTTTAACATATGACGTGAGAAACAGTACACAATATGTCAACTAATGGTTGACAAGTATATACAATATGGATTATAACCACGTAGTGAAGTTCAGCACTCAAATGAATTTGAAGAATTGTTAGAATGTTATAAACCTATTCAGAAAACTAATAAGCTTCAACAAAAAATAAAAGACTAATTCACCCACATTTATACAAAAAAAAAAAAAAAAAAAAAAAAAATCACTTTAAAGTTCTACCTTATACGTGCTTGTACCAGAGAGGGAAACGGGTCACCGGGTCAACAATTTCTTGCTGGTCAAACGGGTCACCGGGTCAACAATTTCTTGCTGGTCAAACGGGTCGGGTGAAGGTGTTTCTGACCCAATTTTGACCCGGTTTTATGTCAGTTTCATTTCTGAATAGAAATTTTTTTTTCAAAGAACCCTCCAGAGGTTTTTGAAATGATACTTCAGAGGTGCAGATTCCAGGAACCTGCTGAGAAGGGTAAAGAAATGGGGATTAAAAATGAACTTTCAGAAACGACTGTACAATGCTTTTACAAGGAACGAAGATTTATCAATTGAAGAAGAAAAGCTGGAGATAACTAATTCCTGCATTAACCTTGGGCAGCAGATATCAAGTAAGGATCACATTGATGAAGAACTTAATTGGCGTATAAAACTTGGTTGGGGAGTTTTTGGAAGAAACGGTACAACTTTTAAGAGCAATATGTCATTATGTCTTAAAAGAAAAGTGTTTAATTAATGCATCCTTCTAGTTCTTACGTATGGTGCAGAGACATGGACTTTAACTAAAAAAGACATACAAAGGTTGCAGACAACTGAAAGCAGCATGGAGAGATGCATACTTGGTGTAACCAGGAAAGATAAGAAGATTAACTCGTGGATCAGGAAAATGACAAGAGCTGGAAATGTCAATGGGCGAAACCTCGTTGGCAGAAGAACGGACCACAGATGGACAACCGAAATTTAGACTGAATTCCAAGGGACAGAAGAAGACCCAGAAAAAGATCACGTGGGACATGGGTGGATGGCGGAGACTGGCCTAAGACAGTCAGTTGTGGAAGAAACGTGGGGAGACCTTCATCCAGCAGTAGATTGATTATGATTGACAATGATGATTATGATGATATATTCGAGTTTATTGCTCAAAGCAGATTTGTCAGGGTCAGGCCCGGGTCGGGTCCGGGTCCAAAATTTTTGACCCGTTTCCAACTCTGGCCTGTACATTGCGTGCCTTTCTGGCTCAGTGGTTCATGTAGGAAAGGTCGCTGGTTTGAAACCCGCCAGAGGAAAAGGGAGGGGAATTTGTAAAGCCGTTGGAAAAGTCAAACTCGGAGTTTTTGCAAAATTTCTGTATAAATACGGAAAAACCCGAAACTGACTTTTTTGAAATAAACGGAATTACTGACTATACGGAAAGTCTGTCAAAATACCGAAGTTAAAAGACACTGAAAATTTTTAAAACGGAAATTTCATTAAAAGACGGGCGCCTACCTGCAACTTTGCTGCATGTTATTTTGAGGAATTTTTCGTAAATTCATACCACTTATTTTTAACAGTGATAGTTCCATGATGGTTAGATTAGATAGTACGAATTTAAATTTCGTGAAAGATATTATGCTCTAATTAGTGCTTCGTGTATAAGTGAGCGAGCGCGCGCATGTGTGAAGTTGTGCTGATTATTGTTGAAACTCGACTCACAACCAGAACAACTATACTCCAAGTTAACCTAAGAGTGCATCATTGTGGCAGCTTGGCCGATTAACAGCGACTCCGGAGGAACGCAAGAACGGTATCAAACCACGTCACACTCACGCATTAGCCCAACCCCATTTACTGCTTTATAATCTAACAGGAGCTTATTGTGTCGTCCTTTCTTTTCTCTTGTCGATCAGATCAGATAATATGTAGAGGATTTTAGGAAGGGAGTGTCTGACCCCAGGTCTTAAACAACCCTTAGAAATACGAAGCTAAGAGATTTGGGCTAGAGTGCCCGGTAGGAAAGTGACTCGGAAGCGAGGTAGAAAGGGGGAGGAAGACGCCATTATATATAACCGGGGGCCAGTACACGGGTCCCGACGGCTTAAGGTGCCCATCCGACGCACGGTGGATAATTAGTGGATCGAATCTGTGTCCTCTCCGTAGCAATCACGAACGCTGACCACTAGGCCATCCACGGCCTTCTCTTGTCTCTCCTCTACGGCTGCTTAAGTATACTCCCCTCGCATTTCCTTATTGTCAGTTTATTGTCTATGTGTTACGAATGTTGAGAGAAGTCTTGTGTCGGTTCCACCTATACCTCCTCTCTTACGTTTCCCAGCTGGACATTCAGCGGCCGAAAGTGCAAGGCTCTTGATAAAGCCGTAAGAACAAAGCTATTTCTAAAACGCTCTGCCATTTTAAAAATTATTTTTATATGTGGCGATTTTTGCCGATAAACTCCTAAACAAAAAAATGGATTTTGAATAATAATTCTGTTTTTTTTTTTTTTTTTTTTGTCTAAACGCTGGGGACTATTTTTTGTAGCCGAGGTAGCTGTTCCATACCTTCCACAATAGTACACTCCTAGGATCACTCGAAGTACAGGATATAGCACGAACTCAATAATGGTTAAAAAGCCTATTCACCCTTATTTGTTTTTATTCGATTCAATTCCTTTTTCTTTAACACGAATTTAAAAAATTCACTTTTTGTGTAACTACCATAATAGAGCATATCTTTCAGTGACTTGTATAAACTTATTTAACAGGTAAACTTATCCCAGTATTAAATTTCTGTTCATGGTATTTTTACTTGGGCCAATGTCCTTTCTGAAGAGTACACAACAGAGTCTCGGTTTCTGCGAATAATGTTCGAAAGATTTTTATTCTTCTGGGGGCACAAAACGCGTTGCTATTGACAACGTAAAAGTTTAGAATGTCAACTACATAAATACTTAAAATCGTTTTCTTGTACATTGCTTCAAAGAGAAAAACACGGTTTCTTTTCTTTGTTTGCTTGTATACGAGGAAAATGAATGGAAAACAAAACAAAAAAATAAGAGGAAAAAGAGAGCTGATTCTTTCTGAGCAATGCACAAGGAAACGAATTTCGATGTACAGTTCATGTTCACAATTTGTAAATTACTGCTGCAGACGTTTTGTAGAAAAGAAGTTTCAAACCGTACATTTCAGTGCTATGAGCCAGGAATATTCAAATAAATTATTTTTTAAATGGACGATGTCATCGCTCTGTCCGCGTTATTTTATAAACAACGCATAGCAACTGAAAAATTGTTGTTCCGACACAGCTGGGATCGAACCCCAGATCTTTCGATAACCAGCCGACTTAACGAGAGATGTCAGATGCTGACTGATAAACTGCTCTGTGAATTGTTGACACCGTAGCGTAAAGCGAACGCACTCGGCTTGTTTTCGAGAGATCTGGGGTTCGATCCCAGCGGTGTCGGTTTTTGTACAATTTTTCAGTTGCAATGCGCTGTTTATAAAATAACGTGGACAGAGCGATGACGTCGTCCATTTAGAAATGAATTTATTTGAAGATTCCTGGCTCGTAGCACTGAAATGTATTGTTTGAAACTTCTTTTCTACAAAACGTCTAGAGCAGTAATTTACAAATTGTCAACATGAACTGTACATTGAAATTCGTTTTCTTGTGCATTGCTCAGAAAGAATCAGCTCTCTTTTTCCTCTTACTTTTTTTTCATTCATTTTCCTCATATACAAGCAAACAAAGAAAAGAAGCCGTGTTTTTCTCTTTGAAGCAATGTACAAGAAAACGATTTTAAGTATTGTAACGTACCAGGAGATGTGACGTACCTGCCAGAAGGACGCACACGACATAAAGGCAGATAGGAATCAGAATAAAACGTCCGCGTAGCTCAATTGGTAGAGCAACTTATTCCGGAATGAGGGGACCCGGGTTCGAATCCTGGAGCGGATAAAAATGACGGAGAAATTTACTTCGTTATAATGGCGCCCGAACTATCCGGATGACCCGACCGTTCAAAGTCTCCCATTGGTGTGATGTTATTTCCACACCGCGAGATAGGAAAAATAAGAGAATCCCTTCTCCAGCACTTCGGAAAAAAAAAAAAAAGAAAAATAAGGGGGAGATGATGTAACGTACCAGGAGATGTGACGTACCTGCCAGAAGGACGCACACGACATAAAGGCAGATAGGAATCAGAATAAAACGTCCGCGTAACTCAATTGGTAGAGCAACTTATTCCGGAATGAGGGGACCCGGGTTCGAATCCTGGAGCGGATAAAAATGACGGAGAAATTTACTTCGTTATAATGGCGCCCGAACTATCCGGATGACCCGACCGTTCAAAGTCTCGCATTGGTGTGATGTTATTTCCACACCGCGAGATAGGAAAAATAAGAGAATCCCTTCTCCAGCACTTCGAAAAAAAAAAAAAAAAAAAAAAAATAAGGGGGAGATGATGTAACGTACCAGGAGATGTGACGTACCTGCCAGAAGGACGCACACGACATAAAGGCAGATAGGAATCAGAATAA
The DNA here is from genome assembly GCA_039090855.1 of Macrothele yani. Classification (NCBI taxonomy): domain Eukaryota; kingdom Metazoa; phylum Arthropoda; class Arachnida; order Araneae; family Macrothelidae; genus Macrothele; species Macrothele yani. The sequence goes on along the minus strand of CM076990.1, from coordinate 41,327,909 downwards.
AACGTCCGCGTAGCTCAATTGGTAGAGCAACTTATTCCGGAATGAGGGGACCCGGGTTCGAATCCTGGCGCGGATAAAAATGACGGAGAAATTCACTTCGTTATAGTATTTATGTAGTTGACATTACAAACTTTTACGTTGTCAATAACAACGCGTTTTCTGCCCGAGAAGAATAAAAATCTTTCGAACATTACAATTTAGCGTTTGTCAAACTCGCTTAAAGTGGTTCCACCTAAAATTTCTGCCTTATGTTTCCAAGGTAAAATTTCTTTACAGTTTCCCTCCACAATTAAATGTATTTCCAAGAACGAAAATTTGCACATGGATAAAACTACCTTTCAGTTATAGCATGGGATACTTAATACTTGCTCAAACGTAACTACAATTAAGCAATCCAACATTTATTTGCTTACTGATGTCATCAATGTACAGGTCGCGCCATCTATTAACAGGTCTGAATATTACTCAAAGAAAAATGATTGATTTTTAATATAATTATGATTATATTTCAGGAAGTAGTAAGTGTCCCTTGCTATAATTTAAAGTTAGTTTTATCGATGTGCAAATTTTTGACCTTGGGAATACATTAATTGCGAAGAAAATATGTAAAGAAGTTTCACCATTGGAAACGTAAGGCAGAGATTTTAGGTGGAACCACGTACGCTGCCGTTCCCATCTGAAGAACAAGAATAACACTTATTAACGGAGCTCAGTACAGGTGTTATTATGGGCGGCGGAGCTCGATAATTTCAGGGGGGGGGCAACTTTCCCGATAGTTAAAACAATTAAAAAGAGGGAGAGAGATTGAGAGAGAAACCGTGAGTTGTATATGGAAGTACAGTACTCTAACAAAACATCGTCAATCATTATCAATCCATTGCTGCATGTAGGTCTCTTTCATAACTTTTTGTCGTGAGCATACTTTCGAATTTCATCCTCCCATCTCCCAGGTGTTCTGCTTCTGGGTCTTTTCCTTCCCCCTTGGTCAAATCCAATCTGATATCTCAGTTGTTTAACGGTGGTGACTATAACTTAAAGGTAGCAATATATCCTCCCCATTGGCATTTGAGAATTTTTTAACGATCTTCTTTAAAGTGAAAAATGCAAAGATGAGTTAACTTTTCAACTTATTTGTGCAAAATCAATTTCGAAAGTTGTACTGGAATCATTTTCGAGAACATTACTAAACGTGGTGATGATCTGCAGGAAGTGTTCATTGAAAAAAAAGTTATACCATATGTGAACCAGAAAAATTTAGATGTTTCGTACGAAGACCCTACTCTGGCGAGGACAGGAGCGGATCCAGGATTTTCGTGAGCGGGGGCGCAAGTGTCGGGAATAACCGGGAATCTTTCTGATATTTTTTCTCAAAATGAAAAAGGGTTTTTAGTATGTCTATAAATTTTTCCAATTAGTTAAGGAAAGTAATATACTTTTAAGTAATACTTTCTTTCGCGAACATTTTTTCAATTTGTTATTAAAACCTAACAGATTCAAGCTTTTCCTTGGTCCTGAGAGGACGGCGCGCGTCCCTCGCGCCCCCTCTGGATCCGCCCCGGAGTGAGGGTGACCATGAAATTCCAGGGGTCCGAACCACCGTATTCCATACCTTCCGCCGCCTATTGGTGTTATTATAGCGCTTCAGGAATTTCACACGCACCGTCGTTTACTTGCAGTTGCTTTGATCTGCAGAAAGACTTTTTCGGTGTATGCTGTTGTGCGAATTTTAACAAATATCGTACCTCAAAATGCGCGTTGAAAGCAAAATTTGATCATTCGTCCAAAAGGGGTCCAGGTTCGAATCCCGGTGAGGCATGGATGTTGTTTTTGTCTTAGGTACTGGCTCTCTCCCTTCCCTGGAACCAGTGACACTTAATTAGTGACGGGCGACTGCTTATAGCCCATTGAGTTGCTCACAATGGTCGTTAAATCTCCAATAATAATAATAATAATAATAAAAAGCAAAATTTTCAAAAATAATTCGAGTAAATTCTTTTATCTGAGAGTATTTTGCATTCCCGATAAAGATAAAAAAAACCGTAAAAACAACAAATGGAACTACTATATCTCACCTGTTTTTAGAACCGGAAAAAGTGACTTTGTAATCATCTGACCACGTGATAACAGAGTCCGAGTGTGTGATAAAAGATACCTGCAGTATTTATTCTTCAACTTAGGGTTGTTCATATTTCTGGAGAGAGACCAACCCTTAATCAGGGATGTGCTACTTTGCCTATCTTTGCACCAGTAGGGCAAGAAAGGCGATTGCCCTCTCAGGGTGGTCATTCCAATGGCGTAAATGGCTGCTCTGGGAGATGTATAAAATAGAAATTGTAACTAAAAAAAGAAAGTTACATCCTTCAGTATTATCTTTTTAAGAACTTTGGTTAGTCCCATACAGTATTCCATGCAGTTAACAAGGGTACAGATTAACATACGCTATGAGGTGTGAGCATCTCATATACGCGAAGGGAATTTTCCAGTGAATGGAGACTATAGCGTACAAGTTTGTCCGCTCCGGGTATTGAAACCGGGTCCCCCTCACTCCGGAGTAAGTCGCTCTCCCAACTGAGCTACGCGGACATGTGCTCTCACTGCTATCTGCATTTATCTCATGTACGTCCTGCGGAGCAGGCACGTCACATCTCCCAACCTCCCCCGAAAGAGGGCGAGGGCATGGCCCACGGGTCAACCTGGACCAGGTGTCGCTGTAGGCAGTCATCCCATGAAGAACGTGCATTTGAGAACTCCCAGACAATTTGGTGTGTGGAACGTAACATCACAGTTATTTATTTTTTCGAAGCGCTGAAGAAGGGATTCTCATTTTTCCTGTCTCGCCGTGTGGAAAGAACATCACATCATTGCGAGAAACTTAACAGCCCGGTCATCCTGGAAGTTCGGGCGCCAATATAATGTACAAGTTTTTCCCCGTTGGGCATCGAAACCGGGTGCACTCACTCCGGAGTAAGTCGCTCTCCCAACTGAGCTACGCGGACATGTGCCCTCACTGCTATCTGCCATTATCTCATGTGCGTCCTGCGGGGCAGGCACATCACAAGGCATTGGAAACAGTATGTTGATATGTCTAACTTCCATAACCTTTCCGAACATGTTGTTGGGATGAAGAGCTAATTAATCATCTGCGCTCTGTCGCAGAAAATTCTCTGAGTGTTTAACCTTGAACGAAATTTTTCCAAGCCCTATTCCCAAAACTTCTTCCTATTGTTACGTTCACTATCCCCAAAACTTCTTCCTATTGTTACGTTCACTATCCCCAAAACTTCTTCCTATTGTTATGTTCACTATCTGATACTCATTCATTCTGCGCTGGTTTGTTTTTCGTTCTGCATTTTGTGGAGTGTTTTGTTGTCGGCGTTCACATAACGCTTATGCTTTACTTGGTATTTATAACCTGTGGTTCTTGCGTAATTGCTTAGTTGAATAAAAACTACGTATGTCAAAAACCTGAAATGCGATTTTTGAACGATCATAATACTTCGCTATAAAAGCGATGTGTGAGAAACTGAAAACCACGTATTATTTGAGAGGAACTCGAAGGAGCGTAATTTTGAACTCTAAGGGTCGTAATTTCAAGTCTCGCCTACCTAGGTAAGAAAAACTCGCTTCGAACCAGTTTGGAGGTCAGAAAAACGAAAGTTTAGTTAGAAAAGCATTATTTTTTTACACAAATTTTTGTCTTATGACGAAAATGTGTTTTTAAAAATGTTTCAAGCATTCAAAACGAGAGCTAAAACTACAAGAATCGCAATTTTTTAGTTCTGCCTCCTTTTGTGTGCTTGTGTGTGTGTGTGTGTGTGTGTGTGTGTGTCCTTAATCTTTCAATATTTTAACAAATATACCATTAGCACTTCCTGACCTGGAGGTTTAAGTCGTCGGTTATTTATAACGATGCAAAATAATGGTAAAGTTTCCGCTTTGGCACCGGCCAAATGAGAGGTTAATTTATGGGCCGAGAATTAATTATATGCCAAATTGAGCTCCGCGACCCCACCTACACTGAGCGCGATTGGCTCTCCAGCTGAACTACACAAAAACACAGCGTTTTAATTGGCGTCGAGATGGAATTATAATTTCCTCGCCCACGCAATTAGATTCTACTTCGCAACCCATGGATCGATAGCCGCAGGAAAAATGAAAGCGGAGGTGCAAAAGGGGAGAGCACGTAGGAAAGGAAGCCTGCCAGCATGAAAAGGGAAGGAAATGCAGATGATAATAATAAGTTGGGGAAGAACAGAAGTAATAAAGCGCTTCAGTGGGTGAAGATTTTTCATTATGTTTCATCGTTATTAGGAATCTAAGAGTTTTCAGCTTATTCACTGGAATGGAAAATCTCAGCTCGGTCGTAACAATGCACATCAAAAGCAGTTGTGATGTCTTGACCTTTGTTTTAGAAAACAATAATAACCGTAGCTGTATCAATCATGTTTTGAAATAATAATAACCGTAACTGTATCAATCATCCGCTGATTTACATTAATCTGAGAAAGACAGGAAATGATTACTATGGAGAGTTTATAATGCATCACACCGCCAAAACGGCCTGAACGGTTTCACTCAGCGTGTCGGTGCTCATAAATTTTGCTGATTCATTATCTTTATTTGCAAATCGAACTGCGCAGTTGTTGTTGTTTTTTTTTTCTCATTGTGAGCAAGGTTGTTGGGTACTTCGTATAGAGGTTGGTGAAGAACAATCTCGATAAGCAGGGCGGCTGGTCCCTAGAGGTAACTGGGGATAACAAGCCCCCAGTTTACCGAAACAAGTTAGTAAAATCAGGCAATGCATTGACTATGATACGCTCTCCATCATACCAGAAATCATTACTCAAGTTATGAGCATAATGGTGTGGAATAAATCTCGCTCCTGTGCCCTGACCTTTGACCCCATTTCGATTATATTCGACAGAACCGGTTCCGTATGCCTCTGAAACAAGATGATAAAGTTTTGTCGCAATCGAAGCATTTTTATGTAAGTTAAGACGCATAATGAGCGATGGAATGAATCCCACTCCCATGTCCTGACCTTTGACCCTATTTTACCCATTTTCAAAAGGGTTCGTCCCCAGGTTATCCCCTACCACATACTAAAATTCCATCGATATCGAACCATTTTTACGCGAGTTATCGTGCGGACAGGCAGACAGACAGACGGACAAAGCTGGAGCACGTACGCTTCTTCAACCTACGGTTGGAAACCATAAATTAGTAAAATCATGCAATGCACTGATTATGATACGGTTTCCAACATAACAGAAATCATTACTCAAGTTATGAGGATAATGGCTGTGGAAATACATCTCGCACATCTGCGACCTGACCTTTTGACACCATTTAAATGATATTCGACAGAATAGATTCACTATATCTCCGAAACAACATACTAAAGTTTTGTCGCAATCGAAGCATTTTTACGAAAGTTATGACGCATAAGGGCGATGGAAAGGATCCCGCTACAATGTCCTGACCTTTGATCTCATTTCGCCCATTTTCAATAGGGTTCGTCCCCAGGTTATCCCCTACCACATACTAAAATTTCATCGAATTCGAACCATTTTTACGTGAGTTGTCGTGCGGACAGGGAGACAGACAAAGCTGGAGCATATACGCTTCTTCAACTTATGATTGGAAAGCGTAAAAAAAAATTAGGTAGATTTTTTTATAAATATTTTTGTTATCAGTTTTGGGGCGCGAGGTCCTTAAAAAGTTTTTTTTTTTTTTTTCTCCCAATCCCCCCATTTTCAAATTGGTTATCGCCCTTCACCGTTCAGATACTGACATTTGCAGATTTCAAATGATTATTGTAACCGCATTCATGAAATAACAAATTAAATTTGAACATTTTGTGGCCCCTAATTTTGTGGTAGGTTGCACCAAAAAGTGGTGCTACACCAGCTGCACCACTTTCTGAGAAAAGACACAAGATTGTTTTGTGCAAACAAAACCCAACAATATGGTACAACTTTGCACCACGTTATGACGCAAGGTTGTGTCACATTTTTTTGCACCTAACGATGGTGTATCTTTTCTCAGAAAATGGTGCAGCTGGTGTAGCACCACTTTTTGTTGCAACCTACCACAAAATTTTTAACAGTGTATACTTTTACACAGAGTCGAGTCACATTATTGTGACCACCTCCTACTTTTGACGTCGACAGCGCGTAGCCAATAAAAGAAGGCACGTGTCGTCAGCTGACCTGAGGGGTATATAACGTGTGCTGTAGGCATTCTGAAAACATCGGGCCGCGGTGGCCTACTGGGCAACGTTCGTGACTGCCACGGAAAAGACCTCAGGTTCGATCCCAGGCAGGTACGAACGCTCGATCCACTAAACACCCGCCGTGCGTCGGATGGGCACGTTAAGCCGTCGGACCCCGGGTACTGGCCCCCGGGATAAATAAGGGCGTCTTCCTCCCCCTTTCTACTTCGCTTCCGTGTCACTTTCCTGTCGGGCACTCTATCCCAAATTTCCTAGCTTCCTATTTCTAAGGGTTGTTTAAGACCTGGGGTCAGACACTCCCTTCCTAAAATTCTCTACATATGATCATTTGATTATTTGATCTGAAAGCATCAATCCGTCTAAGTGCAGTGCGCTGTTGTTTTTTGGATCTCTCCAAGGAGTACTGAAACTCGTTATATTTCAAGAGACAATCCCTTGGGCTACCTCCACTAAGTACCTAGGGCTCCAACTAGATTGTCGACTTTCGTGGGTGGTGAACACCACCTACCACACGAATAAAGCTAGACAATGCCTTGGGCAGCTAGCTGCACTATTCCGCCGGAGAAGCTTCCTTACAACACGGCACAAAGTACTGCTGTACAAGACGGTCGTCAGGTCGGTGCTTACCTACGCCTCCTCCATCTGGATCGGTATTAGTAGGAAACAGCGAGAGAGAATCGAGATGGTGCAGAGCCGAGCACTTCGAATGATCACTGGGGCTCCCCCTTGGACCCCACTTCGGAACCTGAGGAACAGACTTGGAATCGAGAAGGTACATGAGTTTTCCACCAGACTCGCCAAGAAGTTCTTCAAGAAAGCGGAAACCCTCCCTAATGGACTTGTTAGGGACGCGGTTGATTTCAATCCCAGCGAATTCCTTAGGTATCACAGAATTAAGGCGGCGATCGTTGACCCCCTTGACAGAGAGAGTAAATATGTGAACACTGGTGGGTGTTAGACAGACCACCACACCCTTCTTTTCCAGATTGGCATCGAGATGATGAAAATGGATTCTGCTCGGACATTTGAATTTGGTATCGTTGAGTTTCAGTCACACCCTTGTGCGTCAACGGCTGGTTGGTGTTGTGGTTCTCTGTGATGTTGTGTGGTGCTTCGTTCCCTTTGCCCCCTTTCACACAGACTAATGTCACGGATCACCCTCTCCTTTCACTACATCTTTCTGTTTGTCTTTCTTATTGAGTTCACTTACTCAGATCTCCTAGCTTCTTATTTCTAAGGGCAGTTTTAGACCTGGGGTCAGACACTCCCTTCCTAAAACTTCTTCAAATATCGTATAGTATCTGAAAACATATCACTCGTTGCTTTCATGCATAAAAGGAGCGATTTATCAGATTTACAAAAAGGGATGATTATCGGCTTTCCGGCCAAGAATGGCGGTATTTCTGAAACAGCACAGTTTGTGAACTGTTCGCGTGCTGCTGTGGTTAAAGTGTATCGTGATTGGAGAAATGCCACCATTGCAAATAAGCGACGTGAAAGCTGCAGAGCACTACTTGCCATTGATGTGAGAGGTGAACGTCGACTTCGAAGGTGCGGGAGGGCCGATCGACACGCTACAGTGGAGCAACTCACTGGCCAAATGAATCAGGGAGCTACTGGAAGTGTGTCTAAAACGACAGTTCAGCGAACCCGGCTGCGTATGGGGCTCCGATGCAGACGGATGGTCACTGCACCTATACTAACGAAGGTGCATCGGCAGAAAATGCCTAAATTTGCACGGCAGTATCAGAATTGGACCTCCGCTGAGTGGCAAAGGATTGCCTTCTCCGATGAGTCACGTTTTCTGCTTCATCGAACGGATGGATGTTGGCGTATAAGGTGAGAAACATCGGAGAACAAACACTCTTCAACCATTGCTGGAAGAACACAAGCTGGCGTGGGCAGAGTTATGGTCCGGGAAATGTTTTCGTGGCATTTTCTGGGTCCACTCATACCTATGGAAGGCACCATGGACCGAATTCGTTATGAATCCATCCTTGCAGACCACGTACACCCATACATGCTGATTATCTTCCCTGGGGCGGATGGGATCTTCCAGAACGACAATGGTTTGCTGGGGTGAATATAAGGTCTGTTGATTTTTGGGTGGAGAAGAGAGGAATCTTGGCTAGTGACCACGGTAAGAAGAAGCCACCGCCGAGTACCAGTGAAGAAGAATTCCTGATTAAGGACGGAGAAAGAGTGGAACCGAAGAAGTAGACCCGAAAGAGTGAAAATAAATTCAGAGAATTTGATTTATTTTTAATATTTCAAGAGATTTCCTTTCAACCCTCTTGTTTTTGTTTTTTTTTATATTTTGCAATTTATTTTGCTGTTTTTACGTTTCAGCATGGAGAAATTATACGTCAGTGAAATAAGTTAACAAAAAGGGAGCGAAAAAACAAAGAAAACCTGAGATCCGTGTTCGTGGGAAACGTTAATTTGCCTCCCAGATGCATTTTCAGCCCCCCCCCTTGTGCCTGGGATCTAGCTATGTGCTGGAACATCTTCCATAGACCAAATTAGCGGCTGCTTACAGTCTTAGACGCTCAATGTGGCCCTAACTTCCTCGAAAACAACTCCACTCACCTTTCACAAGAGAAAAAGGGTAGATGGATTTAAAAATCTCTCTCTCGCTCTCGCTCTCCCTCTCTCTATCGCTCTCTGTCTCTCTCTCCCTCTCTATCTCTATCTCCCTCCCTCCCTCTGTCTCTCTCTCTCTCTCTCTCTCTCTCTCTCTCTCTCCTGTAAACTGTTTGCCTTCGATGTCGCGGGTCCTGTAGCAAAGAAGAATTCCTGTGGGGGTTGCCTGACTGCCGAATCCCTATGACGGCGAGTTTTTAGAGACAAATACCGTTCGTTTGGACTTGCTGTGCGGCCAGAGTTGGAAACGGGTCAAACATTTTGGACCCGGTCCCGACCCAGAGGCGGACGTTACACAATTGGACCCGGTCCCGACCCAGAGGCGGACGTTACACAATTGGACCCGACTGGGATTTGAACCGGACAAATCTGCTTTGAACTATAAATTCGAAATTCAATTCACTGTATATTTTATACATAATCATATATACGTATAAACTATATTGACAAAAGTCACCGGACAAAGAAAAACACAACATGGCATTTATTGACAGACATCAGTACGGTGTCGGTCCATATTTGGCCTTAATGCACGCACTGACCCTTCGAGACATGCTTTCGACAAGGTTTTAGAATACAGCGATAGGTGTGCGCTTCCATTCAGTACATAATGCTGCCGCTAACTGTTGCTTAGTAGCAAGCCTTGGTTCCAAACTTCTTATGCGGCACTCTAATTCATTCCATAGATGCTTTATGGAATTAAGTTCAGGGCTCTGTGCTGGCCAGTCCACACACGATACGGAATTATCGTCAAACCACGACGTAACAGTCCTTACTTTATAGCTCGGTGCATTATCGTGCTGGTACCAACAAGGCTCGGTTCCAGAGTAATGCCACAGACTTGGTAGGGCTTAATTGTCCAGAATATCGAGGTAGAAGTGCTGGTTAACAGGTTTGTCGACGATAACCAATGGGCCGGGACCCTACCACGAAAAACACCCCAACATGAGTACACTGCCAGCTCCAAACTTGACCGTAGGAACAGTACACTGTGGTAAATAGCGTTCCCCCGGCTTCCGTCATACCCACACACGGCCATCAGACTGATGGATTTTGTATCTGGATTCATCAGTCCATAGGACCTGTTCCCTTTATTGATCTACGGTCCACGATAAATGTTCTTCACACTATGCTAAACGACGAGTAGCATTCCGAGTGGAGATGAAAGACTTATGAGCGCGACCACGGTAACCCATGGAATGAAGTTCTCTGCGAATGGTACTTGTACATACTGAGGTTCATGCATTTTTACTCACCTGTACACTGTGCAGTACTCCGCCGATTAGCTGTAACGACTCTCCCGAGGCTTTGATGTTCTCTATCACTGATTTTCTTTGGCCTGCCGGTACGTTTTGCTGCTTCAGGCACGCCATGTGTCTTCCACTTATTTAGTACATCTAAAACAGTTGACTTGGGTATGTTTAAACGCCTTTCTCTTATTGACAACCCACTAATATAACACCCAACAGTCTTTCCTTTCTCAAAGACAGTTTTCTTCCGTCACGACATTTTCACTCGACCTTACACCTCCAAAATGATTCCACAACTTAAATCTTGGCCCTCAGTCTCCGGCAGCTGGAATGTACCTGGCCAAGGCAGCGGCCAGTGCGACATGAAGGCAGAGGGTGCTAAGAATCCCCGGAGGACCGGACTAGGCTGCCATCTGATGCTGGCCTTGGCTACGTATAATGGACGCTCCCTATCTTCTGATTCAAGGCTTCTTGAATTGGAAGAGGAACTACAAAGGATCAAGTGGGACATCGTGGGGCTAAGTGAGGTAAGGAGAAAAGGAGATGATCTCATCGAACTGAAAAGTGGACATCTCTTCTACTATCGTGGGACAGATACTGGCAGAACTAGTGGTGTTGGATTTATAATAAACAAGAAACTGAAGGATAAAGTGGTAGAAGTTGAAAGTTCCTCTGACAGAGCTGCACGACTTGTTATCCAACTCTCGAAAAGATACCAGGCTCAGATTATTCAAACTTATGCACCCACCACAAGTCATCCTGAAGAAGAAATTGAAGAATTTTATGAGGAAATTTGTCATCTAAATAATAAAGGTAAGCAGCACTTGAAAATAATTATGGGAGATTTCAATGCAAAAATAGGGCAACGGCAACAGAATGAAACTTCAGTAGGTAAATTCGGTCACGGCAACAGAAACCAGCGTGGAAATACTCTCGTTGAGTTTGCAGAGGCAGAAGGGTTTTTCATCTTGAACTCCTTCTTCAAGAAAAAGCCACACAGGAAATGGACATGGAGACATCCAAATGGGATGACAAATGAAATTGATTTTATTATGTGTAACAAAAAATTCGTCATAGAAGACTGCAGTGTGCTAAACAAGTTCAACACAGGTAGTGACCATAGATTGGTGAGATGTATGATGCACCTCAACACTAAACTTGAACGTGGCAAGCTCATAAGACAAACAAAATATATTGACATAACCAACCTTAAAAAACACCATAATACTTTCAAGTTGGAACTGAAGAACAGATTCTCTGCTTTAGAAGGTCTAACTTCGGAAGAAGTGGATATTTCTGAAGTTAAGAGAAAAGTAACCAAAGCTCTTATGGAAACAGCAACAAAATTAGCTGGGTCTAAGAACAAGTTGCATGTAAACAAATTATCAGGAAAAACGAAAATGTTGATGCAAAAAAGAAGAGAGATGAGCACAACTAAAGAAGATGTGACTTCCAAAGTGGAATATATAGAGCTATGCAAGACAGTAAGAAAAAGTATCACTGAAGACGTAAGAAAATTCAACTGTGAAATAGTGAGGAAAGCAATTGAAAACAACCAAAGCCTAAAGATAGCAAAGGGACATCTCAGTAAGGGAAGAAAACAGATTATGGCACTGAGAAAAGAAGATGGTTCTGTAACAAGAAATAGAGGCGAAATTTTGACAAGAGTGAAAGATTTCTACTCCAAATTATATGAAAGGGATGATACATGCACTCCAGACATCATGAAAGATACCAGTACCAGAGTTCCTCCAGTCCTTCCAGCAGAAGTTGCACATGCAATCAAGAAAATGAAGCGGGGAAAAGCTCCAGGAGAAGATGGAATTACTGTAGACATCATACAAGAAGCAAGTGGAGAAATCGAAACAGTACTCGCCCAAATTTTCACTCGATGCCTTAATGAAGGAAAGATTCCTGAGGATTGGAACACCGCTACAATGATCCTGCTACATAAGAAAGGTGACATTGAGGATCTCGGAAACTACAGACCTATCAGCCTCCTATCAGTAGTTTATAAAATCTTCACTAAAGTTCTTTCACACCGCTTGAAGGTAACTCTGGACATGGCTCAACCGAGAGAACAAGCTGGATTCAGGAGTGGCTACAGCACAATAGATCATATCCACGTACTGAGAGAACTAATTGAAAGAGCTAGGGAATATGAACTTCCATTGTGCATGGCTTTTATCGATTATGAAAAAGCCTTCGATTCGGTGAAACCATCAGCAGTTACAATGGCTCTGAAATCCTGCGTATATTGAAGATGCATACATTAATATATATTAATATACATCTATGAAAATGCAAGTGCAAAGATTCGGCTGTTTGAAAATACAACACACATAAAAATTGGAAAGGGAGTGAGACAAGGTGACACCATATCTCCGAAGCTCTTTAATGCCACATTGGAGGGTGTTTTTCAGTCGCTGAGCTGGGAAAACAAAGGGATAAAGATTAATGGAGATTATCTAACCCACCTTCGTTTTGCTGATGACTTAGTCATTTTTGCAACTACCCCATCAGAGCTGCAAAGTATGATCCAGGAACTTGCTGACAAGAGTAAAAAAGTGGGTTCAAAAATGAACTTTCAGAAGACAAAAGTGATGTTCAATGCTTTTACAAGAAATGAAGATTTATCGATTGATGGAGAAAAGCTGGAGATAACAGACACGTACGTTTATCTTGGACAGCAGATATCAAGTGAGGGTCACATTGATGAAGAAATTAATCGGCGTACAAAACTTGCCTGGAGAGCTTTTGGAAGAAACAGCATAATTTTCAAGAGCAATATGCCATTATGTCTTAAAAGAAAAGTGTTTGATCAATGCATCCTTCCAGTGCTTACGTATGGTGCAGAGACGTGGACCTTAACTAAAAGAGACATACAAAGGCTGCAGACAACTCAAAGATGCATGGAGAGGTGCATGCTTGGTGTAACCAGGAGAGATAAGAAGAGGAACACGTGGATCCGAAAAATGACAAGAGTGGAAGACATCATGATCAGAGTTAAATCCCTGAAATGGCAATGGGCTGGACATACTGTCAGAAGGACAGATCATCGATGGACAGCCAAAATTTTAGATTGGATTCCAAGGGACAGGAAAAGACCCAGAAGAAGACCACATGGGAGATGGGTGGATGAAATTCGAAAGTATGCAGGGGTGACATGGAGGAGACTGGCACAAGACAGACCGTTGTGGAGGAAACTTGGGGAGACCTTCGTCCAGCAGTGGATTGATAATGGCTGACAATGATGATGATGATGATATATATATATATATATATACACACACACAGGGCGTTCAAAAAGTCTTCGTCGTGGGTATCGTAGGTTAAAGAAATCAAACAAATGTATTACGGGAACGTATAATTTACACGCTTACTTACAGAAAGTGTTGAAACTGTCATCACATAAACTAACTGTTTTATACAAGTTTCCAAATACATCTGCGAGAGTCAAAACGTCCCTCCGCAGTAATATTAAGGCTGTTCCATTTATTTTTTTGTGGGGCTACAGTCAAAATTTTAGAATTAAGAAGCTTCTATGTTTAATTTCAGTTTTTGCTGTTTTCTTGATAACGTTAAGAAAACAACTTAAAGCTTCAGAACACGTTTCACAGCAACACCAATTTTCACGAGCTTCTAATGAGTGCAAAGTTTCCAAAATGTGGATGTTGATTTCATCATTGCCCCTCAGAAAAAAGGAACACTCATGAAATCAGCATTCACATTTTGGAAACTTTCAACTCATCACGAGCTTGTGAAAATTGGTGTTGCTGTGGAACATATTCTGGTTTCTAAATGAGACGAAACGACTTCCAGCATTCATTCTATCCCTTTTTGTTTTCAACAAGAACGTATTTGTTGGCCCCAACAACTTTTGCAATCTCTTTAATACTAAATTTGTCCATATTAACAAATAAGGTATTAATTCCGACACGACATGCAATGGAACGGGATGTTAGCATGTGAAACAAAAACCTCTGAATTCTTAACGCAAAAGATGCGATTGATGTTGCTGAAAAGTAATTCTTAGTCTTACAATCTGATACGCGGGTTGTGAGAGAATGAATTAGCGGAGAAATAGGCGACAGGCGTTTGCCGATATCTTGCTCCGATACTCGCATTGAAAGCAAACGCAAAGGAAGTGTAGTCTTGCGATATGGTATCGGTGAGTATAGCGTCGGCTCCGTATCGTTGGTTGGTGGAGATCTGCGTTGCTTTAAGAAAGAGACGGCAGTACTTTTGTATGGCAAATCCCCTTTCACTCCGCTGGCACCATGATCGAGCACAAAATTCCACAGAACACATTTTTCTTTGAAATATTTTTTTTTTCTTTTCAAAAATATAAGACGGAAATGAAACGGGGTCGAAATCGGGTCAGGAACACCTTGACCCGACCCGTTTGACCGGCAAGAAATTGTCGACCCGTTGACCCGTTTCCATCTCTGGTTGCGGCACCTGGGCGTCCATGTCGGTCTTCTGGTTATTGTTCCGGTTTCGTGAACCTGTCTCCAGAGTTTGGAGACCACTTGCCTCGCCACATTCAATTATCTTGCCACTCCAGTTTGCAATTGTGAAGCTTCAATTACCACACCGCATTCAGAACAATGTTTATTAAGATCGCCTGGCTACGAGCTCGATGGCGTGCTGTTCTCATTTGCATATATCCAAAGGAGCCAACTCAATGTTGCTTGGATACGTCGGCTTAGTGTTTTACTTTGCAGAGGCGTAACTAGGCATTTCTTTTCCCGGGGCAGCCATAAAATATTGTTTCCCCATCTGCATTTCCCTCTTATGTAAATATATTATCAATTTAACAGTTTCTCTCTCTCGCTGACTCTCTCTCTCTCTCTCTCTCTCTGACTAGCTTTCTCTCACCCCCCCCGGTGATTTGCTTTCACTCTCTCTCTCTCCCGCTGACTCTCAATCGCTCTCTCTCTCTCTCTGACTAGCTTTCTCTCACCCCCCCCCCGGTGATTTGCTTTCACTCTCTCTCTCTCCCGCTGACTCTCAATCGCTCTCTCTCTCTCTCTCTCTTTCTCTTTCTCTCACTGATTCGCTCTCTCTCTCCCACTGACTCGCTTTCTCTCTCATTCTCTCGCTATCTCTCCCCCGCTGACTCTTTCTTTTTCTCTCTCTCTCGCTGACTCGCTCTTTCTCTCTCCCTCGCTTTCTCTCTCATTCTCTCGCTATCTCACTCTTCCCCGCTGACTCTCTCTCTCTCTCTCTCTCTCTCTCGCTTTCTCTCTCATTCTCTCGCTATCTCTCTCTCTCTCCACTGACTCTCTCTTTCTCTCTCTCTCGCTGACTCAAACTTCATTTTTTAAGACAAACAAATCAATACAAAACAGAGAAACAGCAAATCGTTTAACGGCAATATTGCCACGATAAACAAGACATTGTAAAAATAATCAAAATAGCATCTGTGTAGTACTGAAATTAATTATACATACTTCTCTTATAGAAACATATCACTAAAACGAAAGAAAAACAAAAAGAAACGATTGCAAAACTTCACATTTTTACCTTGTTACTTTAAAAATTCAGTAGAAAAACGCTTTGAGAGAATTCCTACTGCGTTACTCTTAAAATATTAGCACGAAAAGAAATGGATCAAAAGTTTTTTAGTTGAGTCTCTTCTTTACTGAAAAAAAATGCGTAAGAAAGAAAACGCTGTAAAATTTGGATCGATCTACTTCTCTATTATAAACAAATCAGCTCGAAATATTAAAAAAATGCATATGTGTTTCTTCTTTATTGAAAATAATTTAGCACGGGAAGTAAAGAAACATGCAACAGTTGTTTATACGGGGATTTCTTTTTTGCACGCACTCGTGTGTGTGCAAAAAGGTTGCGCGCGCATGTGACTTTTATTTTATTACTGGGAGAAAATTGAGCAACGTAGGAATTGCTCCTTTACCAAAAACAAATCAAAACAAAAGAAATGGGCAAAAAAAAACAAGGCAGAATAAATGCCTCTATGACGTGTGCGTGTGTGTGTGTGTGTGTGTGTATTCCTCCAATAAGGGTTCGAATTCCGGATGAGGCATGGATGGTGAGTTTGTCTTACGGCACTGGCTTTCTCCTTCCCTGGAACCATTTCTTCCAAATTAGAGACGAGTGACTGCTTATAGCCCATTGAGCTGGTCGTGGTGGTCGTTAAAGCTCTAAATAAGAAAACTCAACGTAGCCGGAAAAATGGAATGGGTCAAAAATGTTTTTTACACTTGCTTTTGTACTGCAACCGAGAAATCACGACCAAAAAAAAAATGGAAATTGAAAAAAATTGGGTTGTCCAGAAAGTCCTGAGAGTTTGTGAGTGTGCATGTATGTGTGTGTGAAATGAAACAAATGCAATGAGTTTAAAAACACATTGTACCTCTATTCCTCAAAGTGTTGTCCAATTTTTCCCACGACTTTAGTCCATCTTTCGGGCGATTTCAGAATGCCATCCCTGTAGAACGTGGTCGGCTTGGAGGCAAAAAGGTGATCCACATGTTTCTTGAGAGCGTTGAGATCATGGAATGATTTTCCATTTAAAGAATTTTGCAGAGACCGAAACAAATGGAAGTCGGAGGGCGCCGTGTCCGGGAAATAAGGTGGGTGGCTTAACCCTCCAGGTGGCAAGCACGCATATACACGTTCAGAGATTTCTGTGCCCAAAGCGGCGACGACGCAATGATACGTTCATCGAAAACCTGTTCAAAATCCGCGAGAACGCAATATCGCGTCGAAAGAATTTTCAGGTTCATAGTGGCAAGAACGCATATATGCGCATCTTAACGACGACGAGTACTACAGAAAGACAGGACGCTTTTATGGAAGTCAAGTCTCCTATTATACATGTGACAAAATTCTGCATTGGCTTTTCCAAAACCTTGTGCCACCTGGAGGGTTAATACATCCCACCCCATAGCGTGCAACTTTCTGCGGGTGACCAAAGAAACGTGAGGCTACGCGTTGTCTTGCTCCTTTCTGTTCACAAGTTCTGGCCTTTTCTGCTGCAGGTTTTGGTTCAATTGTTCCAACTGGCTGCAGTACACATCCGAATTGATCGTCTGATTGTGTTGGAGGAGCTCATAGTAAATAATGCCTTTGCAATCCCACCAAATAAAGAGCATGTCCATGAATATTCGGCTTCGGTGTTTCTTTAGGTGGTTTGGCAGCGTGACCCCATGATCTCTTCCGCACTACATTGTCGTATACTATCCATTTTTCATCTCCTGTCACTAATCGTTTAGAAAATGGGTCCCTGTTGTTGCGTTTTAGGAGCATATCGCATATGGAATACCGGTCCATGCAGTTTTTCTCTGACAGCTAGTGTGAGACTCAAACATTATAACGAGAAGTGTATCCCAGCTTCACTAAATGTTCATGAACAGTACTTTTCGGCATTTTCACAGTCTCTGCTAACTCCCAAGTCGTTAATTTCGGGTTGCACTCAATTTCTGCCTTTATGAGATTGTCGTCCACTGCTGAAAGTCTTCCACGTCGATCGCCGTGGTCTAAATGAAAATAGCCGGCTTTGAACTTGGCAAACCACCTCCGAACCGTTGATTCACCGTTAGCATTCTCTCCATACACTTCACAACTGTTTTAACACGTCTGTGCAGTGTCTCCCCCTTTTAATAGAGGAATAGCATCGCATGTCGAAACTGCAATCTTCCATGTTTAACACGTACTAAACAAACACAACTTCAACTAATCGTCAACCACACATGGCTGACATTGGGTTTCCTAGTCCATGTTTAACACGTACTAAACAAACACAACTTCAACTAATCGTCAACGACACATGGCCGAATGCCGAATACAAATGTTACCTTTCTTTGTTTCCAGCAGTTCGTGTGTTTTCAAAATGTACGACTGCATTCATCACGCACAACCAAACACCTGTCACTAATACACAGAACTTTCCGGACAAAGCAATAGATCTCAAAAACTGTACTGTTTCTTTCCAAAGCCCTCCAGCCAAGTTTTATACGTCTATTAATTTATTTTTCCAAGTGGCTTTCGTTTGATATCTGTTGTCCAATGCACACTATATTGACAAAATCACCGGACAACCCTTCAAAATCAAATGAACGGATCCGCTGCGCTGTCAAGATACGCGGTACAGCTGCAAACGGTATAACAACAAGCCTGCAGCTGACTGCGATCACATCGTACTGTGAAGTCGAGTGAAAATGTCACGACGAGAGAAAACTGATTTTGAGAAAGGAAAGATTGTTGGGTGTTATATTAGTGATCCATAAGAGAAACCGAGAGTCGTTTAAACATACCCAAGTCAGCTGTTTTGGATGCACTAAACAAATGGAAGACACATGGCGTGCCTGAAGTAGCAAAACGTAACGGCAGGCCAAAGAAAATCAGTGATGGAGGACGTCAAAGCCTCAGGAGAGTCGTTACAGCTAATCGACGAAGTACTGCACAAGACCTCAGTGTACAGGTGAGTAAAAATGCATGAACCTCAGTATGTACAAGTACCATTCGCAGAGAACTTCGTTCCATGGGTGACCGTGGTCGTGCGGCTGCTCATAAGCCTTTCATTTCCACTTGGAATGCTACTCGTCGTTTAGTATGGTGTAAAGAACATTTATCGTGGACCGTAAATCAATGGAAACGGGTCCTATGGACTGATGAATCCAGACACGCGATCCATCAGTCTGATGGCCACGTGTGGGTACGGCGGCAGACGGGAGAACGCTATTTACGAAAGTGTACGTTTTCTATGGGCAAGTTTGGAGCTGGCAGTGTACTCGTGTGGGGGTGTTTTTCGTTATATGGTCCCTGCCCATTGGTTATCGTGGACAAACCTGTTAACCAGCACGTCTACCTCGATATTCTGGGCAATTATGCTCTACCAACTATGTGGCAATATTATGGAACCGAGCCTTTTAGGTACCAGCACGATAATGCACCGAGCCACAAAGCAAGGACTGTTACGGCGTGGTTTGACGATAATTCCTTATCGTGTGTGGACTGGCCATCACAGAGCCCTGATCTTAATCTCATAGAGCACCTATGGGATGAATTAGAGCGCCGCATAAGAAGTTTGGAACCAAGGCCTGCAACTAAGCAACAGTTAGCGGCAGCAATATGTACTGAAAGGAAGCGCATACCTACCGCTGTGTTCCAAAACCTTGTCGAAAGCATGTCTCGAAGGGTCAGTGCGTGCATTAAGGCCAAAGGTGGACCAACACCGTACTAATGTATGTCAATAAATGCTACGTTATATATTCTCTTCTAGGTGTCCAGTGACTTTTGTCAATATAGTGTACATGAGGACATACGATATTTTGTACCTTCAGTTCAAAATTGCAAGCCTTTTTATCTGATATTTTGCAGCAAATATGTCAGGACGGAGATCTCCTTGTTAGAGCGAGCATGTATTCATGAACGAACACTTCTTCGTCAGCTCAGTCGTATGACAGCTGTCATATTATACTCATGAAGGAACACTCAGTCAGCATAAATTTAAATGTAGCAGTTTTTCGAGAGACAATGCACTGAAGACAAGTTGAACCTGACATAGCCGCCCCTCGTCCACTTGCTTTTTTTTTTTTTTTTTGTGTGTGTTTCTCTTTGCACCACCTAATCAATAATATGCAATGAAAGAAAATTTGAGGATATCGTCGTAATTTTGGAAACAAAAAGAGACGATTTCAGATGAAGCTTTTCAAAGACAGATGAAATTCCGCATGTAAACATACCGTGTCACCTCCAGCGATAACGCAACTGATTTGAAAGATAATTTACAACAATGGCATGCAAAATGAATATTTTTTAAATGAGAAAGGCGGATATACACCGACGAGCCATTACATTATGACCACCTATACCTAATAAGCTTTAGGACCCCCTTTAGCCCGCAAAACAGCGGCCACTCGGCGAGGCATCGATTCGATGAGGTGGCGATAGGTATCCTGGGGTATCTGGTACCATAATGTCAACAGCAGGTTCTCCAGTTCCCGTACATTTCAGGATGGTGGCGATTTAGCGCGAACACGCTTTTCCAAATCGAACCAGAAATGTTCGATTGGGTTCTTGTCAGGTGAATTTGGAGGCCAGGGCATTAACAGAAAGTCACCAACATGCTCCTCGAATCTCTCCTTGACGGTTCTGGCAGTGTGCCATGGCGCGTTATTCTGTTGGTTATGGCCATCACCAGCGGGGAACACAGTTGCCTTGAATGGGTGAACTTGGTCCGCAACGGCGTTCAGATATCTGACAGCTCTCAGGGATTGCGCTAATGGATAATGGGGTCTAAAGTACCCCCCCCAAAAAAAAAAAGATCGGCCACAGCATAACACTGCCGCCGCGGGCCTGTTTCGTCCCAATAGTGCATCCAGATGTCATAGCCTCCTTTGGTAGTCAGCGTATCCGCGCTCAGCCGTCTAGGTGATACACCTGGAATCTTGATTCGTCACAGCAGGCCACTTTCTTCCAATCACCCACAGTCCAATCTCGATTATCTTGGGCCTATTTCATGCGTTGTTGGCGATGACGTGCAGTGAGCATGGGGACCCGGTTGGGTCTTCGGCTACACAGGCCCATGCGCAGAAGGCTGCGATGAACTGTGTTCTGTGACACATTTCCCTGATCACCACTGTCGTAACTGCGGGTGATTTGTCGCACGGTGGCCCTGCGGTCGTTGTGAAGTATGCGCGACAATCTCCGCTCTCCTCTGGCATCATTGAGCTGCGGACGACAGACTGCTGGACGACGGTTCGTCGTTTGGCCATCTGTGCACCACTTTTTATACAAACTCACTACATAAACACGTGAACAACCCACAAACCGCACCGTTTCCAAGATCGCATTTTTTTTTTTTTGGTTGGAGGTTTAACGCCCACTGTGAGCAACTCAATGGGCTATAAGCAGTCGCCCGTCCCTAATTTAGGGTTACTGGTTCCAGAGAAGGGAGAAAACCAGTGCCGTAAGACAAACACAACATCCATGCCTCACCGGGATTCGAACCCGGAATCGTTTCGGCGGAATGATCAGAGGCCATCGCTTAGACCACTACGCCACCATGGCGGCGAGATCGTTCCCAGGCGCCTTGCCATTACAATTTTTCCTTTATCAAACTCCGATAAATCGGCAGCTTTTCCATTCTGGCTCCGAACACTCTATTAATCGAAAGCCGGTCCTCGGGTTGTATATATACTGCTCTGTGAACATCACCTGCGCTACCGTTCGGTCTCCAGGCGCGCTCATTTTTCTAGGCTGGGGGTGGGTATAAGGAGGTGGCTCATCGGTGTATGCTGTGGCACCTAGTAGTGGAGAAAACAGAAGATCTAAAAAATCAGATAGTATTGTTACGAATGTGTGAATTTGTTTTTCTGAAGTGCGAAGACAAAGGTGTCAGTTGAGAAGGCAGTTAAGTGCTTGCTCATGTTTGTGTAAACGACGTTCAATGGAAATCTGTTTTGGTGATAAGAGAACCTTTCTTTGCTGTCACCTCTTCCTGAGCCGTTGATGGCTTAGTGGTTAGCGAATCAGACTATCGATGCAAGGTCCTCACGTTTGAACCTGGGCTGATCTTTCGGAGATAGTGTGATTTACTAACAATCGCTGAATATCGGACGAGCACGTTAAGTGACAGCCCCCAGGCTGGACCCACTGGTTAAATGGGCATCCTTTCCTATGCCCCCCCCCTGAAATTCTTTCACCGCTCTGTGTGCAACAACGTACTTGTACGGTGGCGCCATCTACTGTACTCTTATCTCACTACAAACTGTTCAGTCAAAGTCGCTAGATTTGCTCTCATTCCTTCCGTTTCTGTGTCCTGCCCAAAAGGCGATCTCGCTGTAGGTGGCTGGGACCTAAACTCTACTTACTGTGGACGGAAGTCCTACAAGAAAATGACAAAATACTGTCGTCACCTCTTCCTCCGAGTAGCGTGAGAATGATGGGTGTCTACACCTTTTGGTTTTGTTTACATGAAGTCGGGAGCTTGAATTGTGACGTAATCAAAGGCTCATCGCAAGTGATTCTTCGAGAGCAAAGCAGCATGCTGTTTACGACAGAGGTCTTGTGCCCGCTCTTAACTCGTGTTATGGAGGATAGGCAGCAGTCGATTCTGAAACAGTGCACAGTGGAGTTGTATGGGTAGACGCGAGATGTGTGAAAGATTAACAGCGCGTCTATGTTGTAAAATAAAAGAAACAAAAAATAAGGTAAGCTGATTGTTTATGGTGGTAACTACACGCTCAAGCTTATTGTAGTCACATCAGACGTTCTTGACGTAAGGAAAACTTGATCTTTTCGGATCTCTAAAGTGTTCGACATAAATTTAATTTCCATATGTTTGCTCTTATTCTTACGAAAAGCAAAATTATGTTGTGTTTGTTTCTTTTAAATTACATTAACGTGATTAAATTATCCATTTACTCAGATTTGTCGCTCTCTAGAAAATATCTATGTAGCATTGTCTTAATAGCTCTCTGATCGAGCGTACGAACCTGACCGTTCTGGTCTTATACTGTATGTGTGACCTCACGAAATTAAATCGCTATAGTGGTCCACGAGTTACGTAAGAGTATGTTTATTATACTGATCATGTTAAAGTTAGCATATTCGAAAAAAATCAAATAGGATTTAAAAAGTTGAAAAATCGGCGAATCAAATATTTAAATTTTTGCTATTAGTGCAAAATACTACACCAGAAAAGTCCAGAAAAGGTTTCATTAAAAGTGTTGATGGTAATTGCGCCAATGGGATGCAGAAGAATTTTTTTCTAAACGGACTGGTAGAACCAAAATATAAAACGCAAATATCCATTTATGCCGGGAACCCACATCTACGCCGCCCAGAGGTAAGAACTGTGCATTATGGAAAGAAAGAACTGCGCAGAAAGTTTTGTTTCCAGTTTTGTCTGCCAAATATGAGATGAATTTTTCTCGTTCGCATCTTTTGAAGTTTAAATATCATGGCAAATATAAAAATTGCCTTTACGCCATCTAGCGAAGAATATGTTCGAAGAAATTAAAAAATTTTTATCAGTTGCAAGGTGCAATCTCGTGAGTCAGGTTGAGCAACCGCCAGTAGGATTATGGCAAGCCGACGTGAATTATCGGAGATTGAACGAGGCATGGTAGTGGGAGCCAGACGGATGGGACATTCAATTTCCGAAGTTGTGCGAACATTCAACATTTCTCGATCCATGGTGTCAAGTGTGTATCGAGAATACTTCATGGAAGACATTACCTCCCACCGTGGACAGCGCAGTGGCCGACCACGGGTGCTGAATGACCGTGAATAGAAGAATCTAACCAGGATTGTCCATGGTAACAGACAAGCGACACTGGCTCAAATAACTTCCACAATCAATGCAGGAAGTTCCAGAGATATCCATCAGGTCAGTGCAGCGCAATTTATCGTCTATGAGCCCTCCAGAGTGTCTTTGTTAACACCACGACATCGGACACAGCGCCTCACCTGAGCTCGTGAACAAGGTAATTAGATTCTGGAAGACTGACAACATGTGGTGTGGTCCGATGAGTCACGTTACCAGCTGTTGTTTTTTTATTATTGAAGGTTCACCGTGAACAACTCAATGGGCTATGAACAGTCACCCGTCCTTAATTTAGGGCCACTGGTTCCAGGGAAAGAAGAGAGCCAGGGCCGTAAGACAAACACAGCATCCATACCTCACCGGGATTCGAACCTGGACACATCACGGATGAATGGTCACAAGCCAGCGCTTAGAACACTGCGCCAGCGGGGTGGCAACTACCAGTTGTTGCGAGCTGATGGTAGGGTTTGGGTGCGGTGCAAACCACATGAGGCCATGGACCCAAGCTGCCAACAAGGCACTGTGAAAGATTGTGGTAGTTCGATACATGCTTGGGGTGCCTTTACGTGGCACGGTAAAACCAGAGGACCCATGAAGTCCTCTGGTCCTCGTAAACACGTCATTAACCGGTAATCGCTTTGTTGCTGTGCTGGGTGACCATTTGTAGCCCTTCATGGACTTCATGTACCCCACCAACAACGGGATCTTCCATGCTGACAATGCCCCAGGACATGGGGCCTAAGTTGTCCTAAATTGGTTTGAGCAGCATTTTGGACTGTTCCGACGGACGGTGTGGCCACCACGTTTGCTCGACATAAACCCAATAGAGCACTTATGGGACGTGGTGGAAAGGTCCATTTGCACCCAAGATCCTCCACCTACAAAAATCAGGGAACGGCTGTTTAGACGGCATGGCTCAACATCTTTCCAGAAGTCTTCCGGCCACTTGTGGAATCGATGTCACGTCGAGTTGCTGCACTTCCCCGGGCTAGAGGACGTCCTACACGATGCTAGGTACGTATCCCATTACTTTTGGCACTTCAGTCTTGTATTTGTGTGCGGAAGAGGAAATGTGTTTGTATTTGTAACAGAAGTTGGTAGTCAAGTATAAACCTCATCTACTTATGAGAGGAATTTCTACGAGAAATGGCACGTCTTTCTGCGTTACATTTCGTCTACTACTCAAGCAGTTTATCTCAGTGCAGCAGCTTTATTTCGCAAGAGATAGACTTGAGTAATTTGAAGTAAGTGGCGAAGAAACTCGTGCTGAAAGTCTGAAAAGGGCCTGGACCCCCTAAATTACGGATCAGGATGGGCTTTTTAAATTAAGGCCTGTGCAGAACTCTAAGACCTGCCGTTTGTCACAACGTGATTTGCATGCCCCTCCGTCAGAATAAATCAAGATTTTGAATCTTTGGTGCGACTCCTAGAGAATCTGTCGCCATATAACCGGATTCATTTAGACAAAATTACTGAGATTTCGCGACGCACAGTTACTCCTCGTCTTTTGATGTAACCGGATTAACTAGGTTAATCAGTCACCAGAATTCATGTCTCCAAATTTGAAGACATTAGAAAAAAATATCAAAGAAAAAAATGCGAGAATTGGACGTCTGTTAGAGTATCAGAAATTATCTCTTGAATAAACAACGTGGTAATAAGGATACACATTACAGCACCTAGCACCGATTCATGATAGTGAAGCAGAGGAAGTCATTACTCAAAGTTTAGTTTAATCACTGTTTTTAATGTGAAGTACTTCTAAAACAGCTAGAATTAAAGGGGCCATGGAAGGGGAATGAACCAAACAGCTTGGCATCAAAAATTAGTGGCATCACCAAAATACGTGTAGTGGCTTCGGGTAATATAAAAACGAAAATGGCTTCTTCTAAGATACTAGAGATCGTTAGGGGGTTTAATGCCAACTGCCAGTTTACCCCCTTAAATTTCTCACCGTAGGGGGAAGAGATGGGAAGAGAAAGATATTAACAGCTGGTTAACTGAACTTCACCTTTATGAATAACAGTGTAATTCACAAATTAAACGCAAATTAAAGTACATTCCGTTGAATGAAGGTTTCGCTGCACCTTCCTCAGTTTGATCAATGACATCCGTCCCCTTGGCGAAGAACTTCACTGCTACAGGTCTGTAAACTTTCCCCCGGGCAATTATGCAATCGAGAAAGCGATCTCCAAACCAGCTTCTTATCTCGCGAGTGATGTTTTACATTTCCTCCAGAGTGGACTAAGATGAGGCTCCGAAAATGCTGAGAATTAGGAAATGGGATACCAGCCCGGCAGATGTCAGGTTCCTTAAAATGTATCCGGACTTTAATAGCAGTATCGCGTATGATACGCAGTGAAGAACGAAAGCCATTAAGCTAGACGTAAAATGGATCCTTCTGAACCCGCTTTTCATTGATAGCGAAAGTACGAGAATTGACCCAAACAATATTGAGGCTGAAGACGTGACCTACATACTAGAATTTGAGGGTAATCACCTCTAAAGTGGGCTATTTCGTCATATAACCAATTAATCCATCCTTTCTACCGGTGTTGTGCGGTAAGTCGTCCAACATGAGCGCGAACATCGTAGCACATCCTATGGTGCGTGTGTCAAGAAACGATCTGGTTCTCCAGTCAGATTGTTTGCATGGCTTTTTCTCGCTCTCTGACAGCTGTAGCTATGACTATGGTGTGAGCGGTGCATTTTTCTTTAAGTCGTTATCTTACTAAGAGGTACAGGTGCACGCAGGGCCAGATGAAATTTATACGGGGCCTGGAGCAAAACTTCAATGCAGGCCCTAGAAAGTAAAACTCATATTTTAATAAAGTCATTCTGCCAAAAATGGCGTCCGTAAAGAACGCACAGGAAAACTGTCACAAAGAAAAAAATATTATCTCCAAGAAGTACTCGTATTTTCTTTAAGCACATAGCATAGGTTGAAGGTTCAGAAAGAAAGTAAAATGCGTTAAAATCTAAGATTTTTCTTTCCGGAGAGAGGGGTTCATACTGTAATTTTTATAAAAAAAATTTACAAAATGATGAAATGATAACTTCAACTAGCGAATAATAATAAGGATCCGTCTTAAATAAATTCTTATAAATAGTCGTCGTCCCCCCCCTCATATATGTTTTAGTGATTGATTTTTGATGCAAGGTTGAATAACTGGCAAATAAGTGATTTTTTTTTATCTTTTACACCCGCTCATATATGAAAATTGCTTTTTTTAAAAAAGAAATTCCAGTGCTGTTTTTAAAGTCACTTAATAATTGGCCCCCATATATAGCTCTTAAAAGCAAATTTGATATTGTCTTCTCGTTCTTCTTTTTTTTTAAATCATCGTTTATATATAAACTGTTGAATATATAAAAGTAGGGAGACCCAAAATGACGAAATTTAATTTGATGTTTCATAAATGCAGAAAAGATTAAGGCGGTTAAAATAATTATTTGAAATCTACAGTTCGCCGCCCCGGTGGCGCAGTGATCTAAGCGCAAGCTTGTGATCATTAGTCCGTGAGGTGTCTGGGTTCGAATCCCGGTGAGGCATGCATGGATGTTGTGTTTGTCTTATGGCACTGACTCTCTCCCTTCCCTAGAACCAGTCGCCCTAAATTAGGGGCAGCGACTGCTTATAGCCCAGTGAGTTGCTCACGTGTGTCGTTAAATCCCCAATCAAAGAAAAAAAAATCTGTAATTCTCAGTATCTGTACGAGAAAGGGAGGTAACCTAATTAAAAGTGAGGGAGATTGGAAACTACAAATAACGTTATAAAAAATATGTTTTTAGAGCCTCGCGCCCTGAAACAAAAAAAAACTGATTATAAATATAAAAAATTACACCGAACATTTTTTTTTTTATTTCCTAAATGGCGGGCTCTTTGAAGGCCGGGGCCCGTGGTGCCCCGATGGTCCAACCGGCCTTGGGTGCACGGCATCCCCGTTGACTCATTTGTCTAAGCGCTGGCCTATGTTTATTCGACCGGATGGGCCCACGTTCGGGTCCTGGCTAGATGAGTGGTGTGCTTGTTTTACGGCCCTGGTTCTTTCCGTTCTCTGTAATCAGTAGCCCCAAATTAAGGATGGGCGACTGCTTATATCCCTTACAGTTACTCTAGGTGATCGTTAAACCCCAAAATAAAACAAAAAACAAAAAAAAATATGTGCATATTTCTAACGTGCACATCTGTACTTCAAGAAGTCGGTTTGGCAAAATTCTTCTTTTTTCCTGATTGGAGGTTCAAGGACCACCGTGAGCAACTCAATGGGCTATAAGCAGCCACCCGTCCCTAATTTAGGAATGCTGGTTCCAGGGAAGGGTGACAGCCAGTGACATAAGACAAACACAACATCCATGTCCCACCGGGATTCGAACCCATTTCGGACGAGTGATCAGAAGCCAGCGCTTAGACCACTATGCCACAAGGGCGGCTTGGCGAAATTCCTTTTGTATCAGATAACTGCATCTATAACCACTAATTTCGCGCATTTCCTAAAGTTTCTGAATGCAGTTTTTCTTTCCAAGTAGCATAAGCGTGTATACATACTTGGAACGAAGTTTTCATTACTGGTAGCACGAATAAAAAGTTCCTGAGGAGTAAACGTATTTCGTATTGCTAGTATGAGGAAGTATAATTAAGCTGTTTAAGTATACGATATTTCAAACTCACCAAGTTGAAATTGCAAAGTTAAAAATACTTTATTTACAATTAAAACGGAGGTAAGTTAAAATACTTAATAGCAAGATCTTTCGAGGCAGCCTTCGGCCTCATTATTAGGTTTAGTGCCACAGTATACAGCGCAAGCAAGCAATAAATACAGTAAGAAACAATACCATGATGCAATAGTCACGTAAGTCCTCGTTGCCAATGTGGGCAGTGGGAATTCCCAAGTACATGAAAAATTATGACAGATGTTCTGCTTTAAAAAAAAACACGGATTTGATGAATAACCTCCAGGGGCGGGGAACAAAACTAGGATCTATATTGCAGCTCGAATTACCAAATTTAATTATATGTAAGCTTTCAGATAAAAGTAATGAACGCTTGTTACTTGCCGACGCCAGAATCTTTGAGTTGTCCCAGTCAGGTGAGTATTCACCTTGGTTCACAGGTTCATTGAGTTGTCCCAGTCAGGTGAGTATTCACCTTGGTTCACAGGTTCATTGAGTTGTCCCAGTCAGGAGAGTATTCACCTTGGTTCACAGGTTCATTGAGTTTTTTTTTCACCCATTGTCTCTATTCTAAAGAAATTTTGTTAAAAATATAACTTTGATTTTGGGATTCGCACCCGGAATGTTTTTTCAATTGTTAGAAAGAATCGTGACTTAGTCCCAACACCCAATAAATCTGTAGTATACTGTATCCCTTTGGTTCCCCGTGATCCATCTTAGCCGTGAAATATTACACTAAAGAGCAATTGAATTAGAAACAGCTGGCCTTATGCAAATGTGGCGCTGTGGGCGGCACTGTAAAGGGAAACGACATGACGCCAATATAAGGAGTGATGCGACGGGAATCAGTAAGAGTCGGACGCAGAGTGGGTACGAGGAAGGATCTAAGCGCATTTGATCGTGGGCAACATGTCGGGGCCCGACAAATGGGTCACTCCATCTCGGAAGTCGTGCAGGAACTGGGATTTTCACGAGCCACTGTGTCACGGGTGCACCGTGAGTACACCGACTTCGGTAAAACCATCCCTGCAAGGGCCAGCTGCCGTGAACAACAGCGTGTGGATGAGCGGGGTCATCGTCGCCTAGCTCGCAATATAACATCGGATACACGGGCCACAGTGCAAGAAATCACTCGGCAATTTAACGCTGGTGCACAAAAACGTGTAAGCAGCCACACCATCCAGAATCATCTCCTTGCTATGGGGTACAGAAGCCATCGTCCCACGAGGGTATCGCTGCTGACCGCACATCATAGAGTGCAAAGATTAGCATGGGTGCGGGAACATCGCCACTGGACCCTAGACATGTGGGAAAATGTTGACTGGACTGATGAGTAGAGATTCACGTTGGTACATGCGAATGGCAGGATACGAGTACGGCGCAAACCACATGAAGCGATGGATCCTTCTTGCCAGCAGGATACTCTTCAAGCTGGTGGGGGTCGCATTCTCGTCTGAGAACCCTTTACGTAGACTGAAATGGGACCCCTGGTTCGTGTGACATCGTCCCACACCGGTCAACGTTACCGGGATATCCTGGACGACCATTTGCTCCCGTTTGTGCGTCTTCAACATCCCATTGGGGACCTCATCCTGCAACAAGGCAAAGCCCCGTCCCATCGCTCCCGAATTGTATCCGAATAGTTGGATGAACACTCTACCGACGTGACCTCGCTTCCTTGGCCAGCTAGGTGACCTAGCTGGCCAAGGATCTCATCGAGCACATCTGGGATGCCACCGAGAGAGATGTTCGAGGCTCTGACCCCCTTCCATCAAATCTTCGTGAACTGACGGAGCTTGTTCAGGGGTCGTGGATCCGTATGGCTTCCCAACGCTTCCGGTGTCTTGTCGAGTCCATGCCGAGACGAATCGCCGCCGTCATCAGGGCGAAAGGTGGTGCTACACGTTACTAGACAGGTATCTCTAATTCAATTGCTCTACAGTGTACATCTTACATAAGTTTAATTTTCGTGATGATAGTAACTAATATAGTCGAAATTTGCAGTATTTGCACGATCTATACACAAGATGAAGGCACTAAGTGATCTTAAATGAGATGTTTATTTCGTAAAAATGATAGGTTAAAAACATATTTACAATTAAAACCATGAGATCTTTCAACCTAACGTTAAGGTCATCTTCAGATGGAGGCACCATTGAAGGATGTTTACAAGGAACTTCGTTATAAATACTGTCAAGATAAGAGTTTAAGTGACGTAAGTAAAAGTGTGAGGCATAGACAATTCTGCGCAGAACTCATGTGCGTGAGTAAATCTAGGAATCCACCCCAATCCCACACCCATCCCCACCCCCCAAAACATACCCTACAAAATAAAGCCCTAACAATTAAAAAGCATACCAAGTATTACATATCCCCCCCCCTCCCGTCCCTCAACCCTCGTCCTCCATATCTTGCACTTGAATTGAATCTTTTTACCCATGCATGATTTCATATCATGCATTTTTCATTTGGAAAATGTTGCTTTACTGATTTATGTATATCTTCCAAAAGTTGACACATTTCATTATACAGAGGATGCTCACTCATTTTTAGAACGTTTTTGATAAGAAATACAAAAAATAAAAGTTCAAAGAATTGCAACTGGCAATAGCGTGTTAGATGAACACGAAAGAAACCTGCTGCAGTTAAATATCGTCTGCTAAGAAAATGGCGCACGTAAACAAGCTGTCGATAGAAAATTATGTTTTTGCTCTTTACGAAGAAGAATATTCGCATTCTGTAGTTGTAAAACTCTGTGCAAAATCATGGAATTAGCTTTTATAAATGTAAAATAAGCAATATTATTAATAATACAGAGGAAAATCGTCAAGTATTGCTTTTAACAGGAAAAAGAACACCAAACGAATATCCAAAGAAGATACCTGCTTTTACGACTATCTCAAAAGTAATAAGGTCTCTGAATAGAATATTCACCGACCCAAAGAGCAATCGCTAAGTCATTAAAAAAATCTGTATCAACTGTAAACAAGGAAATAAACAAAGATTTGAATCTGAAAAAAAAAACAAGTTAGTAAAATCAAGCAATGCATTGATTATGATACGCTTTCCAACATACCAGAAATCATTACTCAAGTTATGAGGATAATAGCTATAGAATAAATCCCGCTCCTGTGTCCTGAACTTTGACCCCATTTCAATTATATTAAACAGAATTGGTTCAGTATACCTCCGAAACAACATACTAACGTTTTGTCCCGATAGCGGAATTTTTACGTAAGTTATGACACATAAGGGCCATGGAATAGGTCCGGCTCCCATGTCGTGACCTTTGACCCCATTTTGCCCATTTTCAATTGGGTTCGTCCCCAGGTGGTTCCCTACCACATACTAAAATTTCATCGAAATCGAACCATTTTTACGCAAGTTGGGACGCATAAGAGTTATGGAATGGATTCCACTCCTATGTCCTCGCTTTTGACCCCATGTCGCCCATTTTCAATAGGGTTCGTCCCCAGGCGGTTCCTTACCACATAGTGAAATTTCATCGAAATCGAATCATTTTTACGTGAGTTATCGTCCGGACGGGCAGACAGACAGACAGACGGACAATACGTTTCTTCAACCTACGGTTGGAAAGCGTAAATAAGGACAATGGAATGGATCCCGTTCCTATGTCCTGATCTTTGACCCCATTTCGCCCATTTTCAATAGGGTTTGTCCCCAGGTGGTGCCCTACCACAACTAAAATTTCATCGAAATCGAACCATTTTCACGCAAGTTGGGACGCATAAGAGCAATGGAATGGATCCCGCTTCTATGTCCTGACTTTTGACCCCATGTCACCCATTTTCTATAGGGTTCGTCCCCAGGTGGTCCCCTAGCACATACTAAAATTTCATCGAAATCAGTTAGGAAAAGTGGAAAGGAATGTTAAAATCAATTCTACATATTACAAAAACAATGATTTAATTCCTATATTTGAAAAGGAAATAGAATTATTATAAAGATGTGTACTCATGAATCAAGATTCAATACAATCAATAATAATATTTTCTACTTCATCAAGGACATTATTAAGTGATACTGAACACTCGTAACTCCACTGTATACACACATGACAGAATGAGAGTAAAAAAAAAGGCAAACAATGTCTTAGTATTATTGCAAAAATCGTTTTGACCTCGCGGACCCCCTCAGGTCTTGGGGACCACTAGGGTTCCGCGGACTACATTTTGAAGATCTCTATTTCGGGTGGAGAGAAAAATGTTTGTCTTGGTCTTCTTAACACGCACGCATAGCAGCTACCACCTCAGAGTCAGAAGCATATTGCTTCTGACAGATGTTCAGAAGCATATTGCTTCTGACAGATGTTCAGAAGCATATTGCTTCTGACAGATGTTCAGAAGCATATTGCTTCTGATAGATGTTCAGAAGCGTATTGCTTCTGACAGATGTTCAGAAGCATGTTGCTTCTGATAGATGTTCAGAAGCATATTGCTTCTGATAGATGTTTATCTTCAGCTTGGGGAACAAATAAAAGACAATAGGGGCAAGATCTGAAGAATAGTGTGAGTATGAAACAACTGAAATACTGCAAAATCAAGTCTTCTATATCTGGGAGGTATGACCAGAGCCCATTTAAGAAGGGGGGGGGGGGGGCTAGGGAGGCTGCAGCCCCCTGCCCCGCATTTTCAAGGGGCCCCATAATTATGCTGGATGCTTGAAGAATCGACAGAGTTCTACAGTTTTTGTTGTTGTTGTTGTTTTTTGCAGACAGCACAGTAAAATCAATAAGAAACTGCTTTGTGAAAAAAAAAATTCTATTCTTTCCGCTGTTTTTAGGAAGAGCACAAAAAGTATGGACACCCCCAGTCATCCTCGAATCTTTCGAAAGCATTACAGATGTTTTTTTGTACACATCTGTAATTGGGAGAAATTTTCATACATTGATGGTGGTTCCACCTAAAATCTCTGCCTTATGTTTCCAATGGTAAAACTTCTTTACATATTTTCTTCGCAATTAATGCATTCCCAAGGATGAAAATTTGCACGTCGATAAAACTCACTTTAAGTTATGGCATGGGATACTTAATATTTGCTAATACATAAACATAATTAAGCAATCCAATATTTGTTTGTCTACTGGCGTTATCAATATACAGGTGGCGCCATCTATTAACAGGTCTGAACATTACTCAAAGAAAAATGATTTATTTTTAATATAATTATAGTTATGTTTTAACAGGTATTAAGTATCCCATGCTATAACTTAAAGTTAGTTTTATTGATGTGCAAATTTTCATCCTTGGGAATACATTAATTGCGAAGAAAATATGTCAAGAAGTTTTACTATTGGAAGCATAAGGCAGAGATTTTAGGAGGAACGACTTTAAGCATTCGTTTGAATCATGACATTTGGATCATATTATTTTGCCCACTACTTCGATATAATTTCAAGAAGCTGAACCCTGGGGTGGGGGGAGGATTAAATCAGAACTGAGGAGGTACCCAATTTTGAACCATGCATTTATATATTTTCCAACTAACACTGATTCGTCCATGAATCATGAGATACACACTGAGGATATTTTTATCGCTTCGTCATCATACTTTGGGAATCTTTTCTCCGGGGTATTTTTAATCATCCACCCATAGTGAAATCCTAGATGTGTCACTAATACTGGGGCCCCAAAATGCTGTCCAGCCCCCAGGCCCCCTGTCTCCTTAAATGTGCTCTGGATGTGACTCATTGTGTTGAATGAGATAGAAATCTCTTCGTACTTACACATGCTTCTTTTCCTTAATGGCTGTACAGAAGTTTGACAGAATAATGTGAACACCACGCTCAGAGACGTGACTTTTAATGCAGCTGCGTACGTCGCAATGCGCAAAGTTATCCACCACTTTTTTGTTGTAATAGCTTTGTTTAGAAGCTCAAGGTACTGTTTAAGTGCATTTGAAGTGTCTTGTTGCAACATTTCTTTCAGGGAGACGACGAAATGAGCGACACAACGGACTTCGAAAGAGGGCTAATTGTTGGTGGTAGGCTATAGTTGCTGCCTCCGTGACAACAGTCTCTAGGGTAGTGGGGGTATCGAGAGCTACTGTGTCCTAGCGTCATGACAGTATACGGTGTTCGTGGCAAAACCTCGTCTGCAAAACACAAGAGCGGCCGTAAAATGACCCTGACTGAGAGAAAAGGCGAGCATTAAGGTTGACGTCTAGTTGTTTTGCTTCCTGTACTTCCAATGGGCAAACTTCTGTACACATTTTCTTCACAACTAATGCGTTCCCAAGGATGAAAATTTGAACATCGATTAAAATAACTTCATATTATAACTTGGCATACTTGATATTTTCTGAAACATAACCATAATTATATGAAAAATCAATAACTTTTTCTTTGGTGGTGTTGAGACCAGAAAAAAGAGGGCGTGACCTGTACATTGATGACAAAACAAATGTTGGATTATCAAACAGAAGTTATCGCTCCTTCCACGCTTACAAGTGAGTCACGGAAAAACTCTCATCGGCCACCACCGGGAAACGAACCAAGGGTCCTCCAGTGACGCACCGGATATGCCCCCACTACACCACAGCGGCCTCGAATTCCTCCAGACTCACATAGACTCACTGAAAAGCTACTTGGCAGTTTGCTTCTTGGAGTCCCGCACAATGCTGGGGATTCACCAAAGATGGTAAGCAGCAACTGAACAAATAATTAGAAGGCGAATGAATAATAAATACAGACACTTGACGTGGACCAGGAACATCAAACAGAAGTCATCGCTCCTTCCACGCTTACAAGTGAGTCACGGAAAAACTCTCATCGGTCACCACTGTTGACGGCCAATGAGAGTTTTTCCGTGACTCACTTGTAAGTGTGGAGCGAGCGATGACTTCTGTTTCATGTTCCTAGTCCACGTCAAGTGTCTGTATTTATTTATTAAATGTTGGATTGCTTGATTATGGTTATGTTTTGGAAAATATTCAGTATTACAAGTTATAATATGAAGTTAAATTTTCATCCTTGGGAAGGCATTAATTGCGAAGAAAATGTGTAGAGAAGTTTACCCATTGGAAGTATAGGAAGCAAAATCACTAGACGTCCACCTTAAAGAGGATTGTTACCCGTAATAAGAAGATCACGGCGCCGAAAATTATTGCAGAGCTAAATCTTGCAGATCTCAGTATCAACTAAAACAGTGCGCAGGGAACTTCATAAACAAGATATTCATGCAGAGTTGCTATTGCAAAGCTTCTGGTGACCCAGGGTGAATGCACAACGGCGCGGGCAGTGGTTCCAGCAGCATACAACGTAGACCGCCTATGCATGGAAACGTGTAATGTGGTGGGATGAATCCACATTCACATTATTCCCCACCGAAGGGCGCGTTTACGTGTAGAGAACACTGTCAGAAGCGTACAACCCAGACTATCTGCTCCCAACAGTGCAACATGGTAGTGGTTCTGTCATGCTCTGGGCAGTCATATTGTGGTTTTCAGAAGATCCCCTGATTACCTTAAAAGGATGGATGAATGGCAGATCGTATGAGCCCGTTTTGGCCGACCAAGTCCGTCCAATGGCCCAGGCATTGTTTCCTGCAAGGGGATGTCATCTATTAAGATGATAACGCCCCAATTCACAGAGCTCGGAATGCCCACTCATGGTTTAACGAACGTGGGGACGAACTTTCACACCTTCCTTGGCTTCCCCAATCACCGGATTTAAACATCATCGAGCCACTGTGGTCTGTGTTGAAAACAGAGTAAGGACCCGCTATCCTCCTCCTGCATGTCTCAAGGATCTGGAGCAGTTTGTGCATGAAGAATGGTGTAATATCCCACTAACCACCATCCAGGATTTATATGCGTCCATTCCAAGGAGGATTCACGCGGTTTTGAATGCCAAATGTGGCTCCACGCCCAATTAGGTGCGTAAAACCTTTTTTCCCCTAGGTGTTCACGTTATTCTGTCCAACCCCTGTACAAAGTTACCTTATGAATTTGTCATAGTATGCACCTTTTCTTACATAGTCACTAACGATGATGCTTTCTGCACCCCTAAAAACTGATGCCATCAGTTTTCCTCCAAACTGTGCTTCTGGTTTGATATGTCGAATAATAAAGATTCATTCTCTGCCGTCAAAGAGAAAACAAGAGCATAACATTTCAGAAATCTCTCCTGAAGTTAACCAGTCTGTCTTTCTTTCTCCTCGTCCGCAAAAATCGTATCTCTTCTTCCTAAGATCAAATTTTTTTATTGAGGTTTAACGACCACGGTGAGCAACTTGACAGGCTATAAACAGTCGCTCGTCCCTGATTTAAGATCGCTGGTTCCAGGGAATGGAGAGAACCAGTGCCGTACGACAAACCGAGCATCCATGCCTCACCGGGATTCGATCCCATCGAGGACGGATGGTCAGAAGATCAAATTAATAAAAGTTCTTGCTCTCGTTGATAGAGGTGGGCATTTGTAAATGTTATCTGTATTTATCCTTCCTTTCATCCGGATTTCTGTTTGTATCTATGCAGAAAGTATGTCTCCGCTACAAAATGTCGAACTGGTCGAATTCTCGTTTCCTATCCCACAAAGAAAGGCGTTCATAATAACACCGCCAAATTAGTTCTTTTCTGTTTCTCTGCAAAGAAGGAACTGACATTTATAATATACCGTGCTCATGCATGTCCCTAAAAGTCACAAAACGAACTGATTCGATATGGCAATCATAAGCACAGGTGGAATTTCTCCGGACGGACGGACGGACGGACGGACGGACAAACTGAAGACCAAAGAGACGGAGATACTTCTGAAGTTCACGTTTTCTTCTAACACGCAATGCGTGAATTTCTTCCATATGATCATTTTAAGCGGAGACATCGTGTTTACTGACGAAAGGATGGGTGGACAGAATGAGAAAAGGAGAGAGAAGCTATGATAACAAAAAAGGTGTTAAAATAACAAAATGTATGAGATAAATACAGTGCTTGTGTTTGTCTCTATAAGTCACCGAACGAATTTTTTATCTGGCCGTCAGATGCAGACATAGAATTCTGCAGACAGAAGGACAGACAAAATGACAAATGGACGGGCGGAGAAAGTACTGGAACCTAGCAGTGACGTTTTTCCCTATCTTACAAAGAAACAATTTGATCAATCCTACATTTTTTAAGCAAAGATACGGTTCCTTCGTACAAACAGACATACAAACTGAGGAATGTATGGATGGAAAGAGAGATTTCTGAAACCTTATGCTTCAGTTTTCTCCGTCAGGTCATGCAAGCAATTCTGCTGATCAACGTTTTGAAGCTGAAGTAGCGTTTCTGCAAATAGACAGACAGGCGGAAGAACAGACGTTGTCTCTATCAATCAATCTCAGAAGAAATTTCTTAAATCGGATCATAAAAAGAGGAGATGTGGTTTCTGCGGACCGACGGATGGGCGTTTTTTTTTTTTTTTTTTTTTTTTTTTGATTGGAGGTTTAACGACCACCGTGAGCAACTCAATGGGCTATAAGCAGTCGCCCGTCCCTAATTTAGGGTCACTGGTTCCAGGGAAGGGAGAGAGCCAGTGCCGTAAGACAAACACAACATCCATGCCTGCCCGGGATTCGAACCCGGACCCCTTACGGACGAATGATCAGAGGCCAGCGCCTTAGACCACTGCGCCACCGGGGCGGCGACGGATGGGCGTAAGGATAGATGCCGATAATCTTGTACGCATGCCTATATCTATCACTCATAAAAGGAATTTCTTCACTGGCCTTTACAACCATAAATATGCTTTCTGCGGAAAGATTACCAGAGAAGCTGATGAAAGAAACGACGCAAGCAGTGATGTCTCAAATCTTACATAGTTCTTTCCGTCCGTTGGAAAGAAAAATATTTCGAAATTTAAGTACCTTTATTGCATGAGGGAGAGAGAGACAGAGAGAAACACACACACAGAGAAAGAGACAGAGAGAGCGAGACAGAGACAAATGAGAGAGAGAGAGAGAGACAAATGAGAGATAGAAAGAGAGAGAGAGAGAGAGATGAAATGGCAGACACGGAGAGAGAGAAAGAGAGAGAGAGAGATGAAATGACAGACAATCTTAATTGTGCTCTTTCCTGCATGCGATTTGTATGTAACCAAAATTTGGAAACGCGACGAATTGACACATAACCAATTTACTCCATATCATCCGTTTGAAACAATTCTTTTTTCTCTTCGATATCTTTTGTTACATAGACTATTTTTCACTTCTTTTTTTTTTTTTTTTTTTTTTTCAAATAACACCCTATTTTCATGTGTAGGGGAACTTATGGTGTGTTTTCTGTCATGTTCCTTTTTCTTAAAATTCCTTTCGCTTCGGATATCTTCTGCTATGAGAAATATTTTGCATACAATTCATTTTCGTAATTTACATTTCTGCCTCTAATCGGTGTAAGTAACTATTTGTGCTTGCAAATATTTCATCAATTCTGGAATTTCGGTTGCAAAAATTCCTTTTCTGAATGGTTTTATTCGCTATATATACACTAATGAGCCTTTACATTATGACCACCTACCTAATAAGCTGTAGGACCCCCTTTAGCCCGCAAAACAGCGGCCACTCGGCGAGGCATCGATTCGATGAGATGGCGATAGGCAACCAGGGGTATCTGGTATCATAATGTCAACAACAGGTCCTCCATTTCCCGTGCTTTTCGTGGTGGTTGTGATTTACCACGAAACCACTTTTCCAAGTCGAACCATAAATATTCGATTGAGTTCACGTCAGGTGAATTTGGAGGCCAGGGCATTAACAGAAAGTAACCAGCATTTCTCGAACAAATTCTTAAGGATTCGGGCAGTGTGGCATGGTGTATTATCTTGTTAGTAATGGCCATCATCAGCAGGCAACATGGTTGCCATGAATGGGTGAACTTGGTACGCAACGATATTCAGATACCTGACAGCTGTTAGTGATTGTGCTATCGGGATAATGGAGCCTAAAGTGTCCCAAGACAAATTTGCCCACAGCATAACACCACCGCCACCGACCTGTTTCCGCCCAATAGGGCATCCACGTGCCATAGCCTCCGTTGGTAATCGGCGTATCCGCGCTCGGCAGTCTACGTGATGCACCTGGAATCTTGATTCGCCAGACCAGGAAATTTTCTTCCAATCATCCACGATCCAATCTCGATTATCTTGGGCACATTTCATGCGTTGTTGTCGATGACGTGCAGTAAGCATGTGGACCCGGCTGAGTCTTCGGCTACGCAGGCCCATGCGCAGGAGGCTGCGATGAACTGTGTGCTGTGACACATTTCCCTGATCACCACTGTTGTAACTGCGGGTAATTTGTCGCACTGAGGCACTGCGGTTGTTGCGAAATATGCGCGACGATTTCCGCTTCCCTCTGGCATCAATGAGCTGCGGACGAAACGCGGCTGGACGACGATTCGTCGTTTGGTCATATGTGCACCACTTCTCATATCACTAAAGCATCACGTGAACAACTCACAAGCCGCGCCGTTTCCGAGATCGTAGTTCCGAGGTGCTGTACCATCACAATTTGTCCTTTATCAAACTCTGATAAATCGGCACCTTTTCCCATTCTGACTGACTCCAAACACTCTACTAACCAAAAGCCGGTCCTCGGATTGTATATACACTGCTCTGTGAACTTCACCTGCGCAACTGTTTGGTCTCCAGGCGCACTGATTGCTCTAGGCTGGGGGTGGTCATAAGGTAATGGCTGATCGATGTATATACTGAGCACATTTTAAATAATGTTAAGTTTTTCTAGAGGTCGTAAATTAATTTTTTGTTGTCGATGCTCTTCGTTTCTAAAACTCCACTGTGAAAACTAATTTCTATGTCGGAAAGGACTGAAAGCGTGTTCATTGCATCCGAGAACTTGATGTCATCTTTTTGATTTCAAGCTACTTTCATTAACCGTTGAGCATTCAGATTTATTCACAACTGCGAGAAAGAACACGATATTTGGGTCCTAGTTTGATCTCTAATGAGGCATGGGTGGTGTCTTTTCCTTACGGTGCTCTCTCTCTCATTCTCTCTCTCTCTTTCTTTCTTTCTTTCTTTCTTAAAAGCATTTGGTACGAAGGTCATATAGAGTTCGATTCTCACTGTGTCGCATGCAGAGTTGGAAACGGGTCAAAAATTTTGGAATTTTGAACCCGGACCCGCCTGTCACATACTTGGACCCGATCTGGTCCTGACCCAGCCATCACATAATTGGAGCCGACCCAAACAAATCTCTTTTGAGCTGTAAACTTGAATATTTCATCGTTATCATGATAATCATTGTCAACCATTATCAACCCACTGCTGGATAAATTCCTCCCCAAGTTTCTTCCACAACGGACTGTCTTGGGCCAGTCTGCTCTATCCACCTACGTATATCCCTCGTGGTCTTTTTCTGGGTCTTTTTCTATCCCTTGGGATCCAGTCTAATATTTCGGTTGTTCATCGGTGATACGTTCTCCTGGCAATATGTCAAGTCCATACCATTTCAGGCATTTTACTCTGATCGTGATGTCTTCCACTCCTGTCATTTTGCCTATCCATGAGTTCCTCTTCTTATCTCTCCTGGTTACACCAAGCATGCACCTCTCCATGCTGCTTTGAGTTGTCTGCGGTCTTTGTATGTCTTTTTTAGTTCAGGTCCACGTCTCTACTCCGTACGTAAGCACTGGAAGGGTGCATTGATTAAACACTTTTATTTTAAGACATAATGGCACATTGCTCTTAGAAATCGTACTGTTCCTTCCAAAAGCTCTCCAACCAAGTTGTATACACCAATTAATTTCTTCATCAATGTGACCCTCGCTTGATATCTTCTTCCTAAGGTAAATGTAGGAATTGGTTACCTCCAGCTTTTCCCCATCAACTGATAACTCTTCATTTCTTGTGAAAGCATTGTACATCAGTTTTGTCTTCTGAAAGTTCATTTTTAATCCCATTTCTTTAGCTTTCTCAGCAAGTTCCTGGATCATACTCTGTAGCTCTGAAGTATTATTTCAAAGACCTCTGGAGGGTTCTTTGAAATATTTTTTTCCTATTCGAAAATAAAACGGAAATAAAACCGGGTCGAAATCCGATAAGGAGCACCTTGACCCGACCCGTTTGACCCGCAAAAATTGTCGACCCGGAGACCCGTTTACATCTCTGGCCGCATCGTACATTGTTGCAAAAATCATAATATTTTGAAAATTTATCATTTCGGTAAATTTTCAAAACCATAAACGTTAACATCACTTTATTAAGCGTTCTTTATGTACTATTCCTAAATACTTTGGTGTGACCGTGCGAGCTTAACGACTTCCCAATGTGTGTGTGTGTATGTGTGTGTGCAAAAGGACAAATAATGATAACAGGAATTTGTTTTACATTTGACATTTTGACGTTTAGTAGACGCATTGTTGTTTAAAACCAGCGTTTTACCATCGTTGGTGGAAAATGAATGGTTGTTACTTGGTTGTAATAATTAATTATTTACTTAAAATCACTGATCAAGAAAAAGTCTACATTCTTCTTTAATTGAAATGATTTTGTTTATTGCGTAACAAAGAGTATGCATTTTCAGATGAGTATTTATCTACTTTTATGAGTATTTATCTACTTTATATGATATATTTTCACTATGAGTATTTTATCTACTTTATATGATAAATGCTGTACTTTTAACTTACAATCAAAAGCAACAATATGTTATTATTAATACCATTAATATTTGTTATTATTAATACCATTAATATTTGTTATTATTAATACCATTAATATTTTGTCTTTATAGGTCTGTTGAAAACAGAATGGCAGCCATAGAAAAAGCCAACGTCAAGAAATACCGAAAAGGAGCATCTAATCAGTTGTTACAAGAAAAACTGTTTCAGTGCTTATGGAAAGTTCTTAAAATATTTGTTATATTAATATAAGAAATTTAGGATATACAAACTAGAAATAAACACCATGGTCGGATGAAACTATTTATCTTATTATTTTTTTTATTTGAAAAGTACCTTCACTAATTAACAAATAAAATTGGAACGAATAAAATAGTTAACCATCTGTTTTTCTTGTAAATGTCATTTTTTCTTACCTCTGTCATTTACTTCTACTGATACATAATCTCTCAAGGGGCAGTCCATAAAGTACGTCCGAGGTTACAAGGGGAGGGGGGACAGTTAGGAATTTGGACGTCCAGCGGCAAAAATATAGTGGATGGTATGTCTTCGTTTTGTTTTCTCTTTTTTTCTTCTTTTAATAGTTAAAAAAAGGTATGAAACATTTCAGATCTCTGATTATATTTAGGTAAATCAACCTTGAATGCATGCGTTCATTTGTAGATCTTTATTTCAGAATGATAAAGTTCGGGTAGCATTTGGGAATAAATTAATGCCTAAGTAATAAATATTTTCTGAAGAAAAAAGTGTAAATATATGGAAGATTCCTTTAAATAATTACATGTTTTCTTTCTGCTTCTCAACGGACTTCTAAAAGCAGTTGTCAAAAATAAAGGGGGTTGTGGGAATTAGGACGTACTTTTTAGGAGGGGGTGTCAACAATCGGACAAAATGTGACATGGACCAGGAGGGGAATCTAAAAATAGTAAAAAATAACGGACGTACTTTATGGACGGCCCCCAAGCAAAAATTTAGATATACAGAATGGAAATAAACACCATGGCCGGATGAAACTATTTCTCTTATTATTTTTTCATTTGAAAAGTACCTTTACTATTTAACAAATAAAATTGGAGTGAATAAAATAGTTAATCATCTGTTTTTCTTCTAAATATTATTTTTTCTTAGCTCTGCCATTTACTTCTACTGATGCATAATCCCTCAAGCAGCTAGACAGATGCAAGGCATGGGTATGCAAAGAAAAATCGCAAAACATTAGATGTCTAAATCTAAATTGCTTGATTGGGCAAAAAAAAAAAAAAAAAAAAATTTAAAAAAAAATCCCAAACATTGCCTACTGGGGCCACACAGTGAATTATGTGGCCCGGGAATGAAACCCCAAGGAAAAGGAGAAGTGTCTACCCGGAGCTAACGGCTTTATCTGACTTCCAAAACCGATGCACTAGAAGATACTAAATTCCTCTTTCGTGCATTTTGATGAATTTAAAGTGTTTTAATTGATAATTTCTGGTGTTTTAGGGTTCACTAGCTTGCTAACAAACAGGACACACATTAAACAATGACAATACTACCTTCGGAGCAACGAATTTATTTGGTGAGCTAATCGAAAGTTTAATACTACATTATCCAAGATATCTCATCTAATTACACACTACTATCGAAGTCTTAGCACGTAACAGATCACATTCAAAGACGTACTGAACACTGACGAGCTTAATCAGTCAGACCTTTTAAATCAGATCAGATCATATGTAGAAAATTTTAGGAAGGGGGTGTCTGACCTCTGGTCTTAAACAACCCTTAGAAATAGAAAGCTAGGAGATTTGGGCTAGAGTGCCCGATAGGAAAGTGCCACGGAAGTCAGGTAGAAAGGGGGAGAAAGACGCCCTTATTTCATACCGGGGGACAATACCCTTCTTAGATCAGATCTGCAGATCTCTATATTTATATAACTTTGTTAGTAGTGTGGAATTCCCTATTTAGAAATAAGAAGCTAGGAGATTTGGGCCGGAGTGTCCGATAGGAAAGTGATACGGAAGGGAGATACAAAGAGGGTGGAAGACGCCCTTATTTATTATTGGGGGAGGGCAGTACCCGGGGTCTGACGGCTTGACGTGCCCATCCGACACACGATATTTAGTAGTTCGAGCGTTCGTACCGGCTGGAATCGAACCTGAGGTTCCTCCGTGGCAGTCACGAACGCTGACCACTAGGCTATCTACGGTCTTGATACATTACTTAGAGCTGCAGTTCCCTATATTTATATCACTCTGCAGACTTGACTGACTGCCAGCGTAACCCAATAGCAGAAAAACTTATGGCAATTCAGACGTAACGTTCAGTGCCGAAAGCATAACGAGAAGTACCCAAAATTTGCACAAGTAAAGAGTCAGCAAGGAAAAATAAAGGTTAAAATGGTGATTTACTTACGTAATAAACTTTAATGATCAAATAAGTTTTGTAAAGTGAAAGCACATACGTGTTAAAAATTTCCTGTACTGAAAGGGCGCGTCGGACAAAACAATTACTAGCACCTAAGAAAAATTACCGTATGTACTCGCGTACAAGCCGAAAAAATTCGGAAGGAATTCTTTTTTACCACGTCTTTTGCAGAAAAAAA
Organism: Macrothele yani; assembly: GCA_039090855.1. Lineage (NCBI taxonomy): Eukaryota > Metazoa > Arthropoda > Arachnida > Araneae > Macrothelidae > Macrothele > Macrothele yani. Next base: position 41,283,588 of record CM076990.1, on the reverse strand, counting down.
TCGTGCTTATGTTATTGGTTTGTCCGTCCATCCGTCTGTGGACACCATATCTCTGCAACTATTAGTCCGATTTGAGAAATTCTGTTTGGCATTGGGAAGCTTGAAATGTAAGAATGAACGGTGGTCTTTACATTCCTTTTTTTCCCGATGAACAACTTCGCCGCTAGAGGGCGTAAACACATATAATATCGAATTCAAAATATGTTTCATTGCATTATTAACTTCTAGATAACGGTACCGCTCACTTCGGCAAACCTTTTGAGATTACCTCCTGATTAAAATAGTGACTGGCGACGTGTGGTGTTTAGCGATGAGTGCCGCTTCGTTTTGGGGACAGATGATCATCGTGTCCGGGTGTGGAGGCCCCCGGGTCAAGGGCACAATCTCAACCTCGCTATCGAGCGCCACACCTGCTCCATTGCAGGCGTGATGGTCTGGGATGCCATCGCGTATGACAGCAGGACTTCCCCCGCAGTGATCCGAGGAACGTTGACAGCTCAGCACTACGTACAGGCGATCCTGCTGGCCCATGTTCTGCCTTTACTGGCGGGGCGGGCTGGAGCCATTTTCCAACAAGATAACGCCCGTCCGCAGACGGCTCGGGTTGCCCTGGACTATCTGCATCATGTCCAGGCACTTCCATGGCTTACCCACTCCCCGGACATGTCCCCATATCTAGCATGTGTGGGACCAGCTGAAACGCCAGCCACCGCCGTGCCGCACTATCCGGGATTTGTAGCACACCGTTCAACACGTGTGGGCCAGTTAGCCGCAGGACGGCGTCTGTTCGCCTCCATGCCAGACTGCATTGCAGCATGTATTGCCGTACGAGGCGGTGCTACGCGCTATTGAAGATGACCAGACTGCGTGCCAGAGATCCCTCTGTAATTGTCCTGCAGCTCTGTTTTTGCCATCATGTGTATCATTCATCTGTATCATTACGTCCATAAAATTTCAGTTCAATCCGACGTTTCCTTCTTGGTGCGCAAATTTCATTGTCTGTGAGTGTATATATGTATATATCCTTTCTCTTTCTTATCAACATGCATACGTCACTTACGTACTGACTTCAGGGCTGTTACCAAACCTCCATTCATGTGAGAGAGAAGATATTGCGTTAAGTTGGGAAGTGCAAAGGAAAACAAACTCGAAGTTACATAGGAAAAGGAATTAAAAATGAAAGTTAAAATAGAATATACGTCACAACCTTTAGAGAGGAACACAGCAAACGAATTTGCGATCTCCCGTGTTTTCACAGCAAGTATGGACATCTCTTCTTGCGAATGCCAGCGGTGTCGTTGTTACGGAAGTGCAAACTCATGTTCTTTTAAAAAATATTAAAATAAGTAATGCTACGAATAGTACAGAAGACGTTTTGGTTAATAATTCGGATGAAGAATACGGGCACGACGACTTGGCAGATGACAATGTTTATATTGACGATCCAACTTTAACGGAAATGGACTTACAGGAACTATTTCGAACAGATCCAGCCATAGTGCTTCGGCGGCCCTTGGCAAAGATAGACTTGGCTGCCCGTAATAGCATTTTTGACTGAAAAGCGTGCTGGTTCTTAATACGTAGTTAAAATAACCATTTTCAATTAGATTTGAGTATTTAAAACATCCATTTTAATTTTTTCCTCAATGATGAGAAACTAAAGTGTAAAAAAAATGCATATAGGTTGCTGCATCTATTAATTTTTTATTTTTCCAGTGGTTTTATTCATTTTTTTTTTCAAAAATTAGTGGAATTAAAATAAAAAATCAACATATGTTTAAAATATGCTGCTCCTTGATTGGCAACCACGTTCCTCGCCTATGCTAAAGGCCGGCAGTAATTTGGAAACTCCGATACCGAGTGGATTTCGAGGGTTTTGAAAGAAGATAATTTTTGAAATTTGAATAATTTTATTTCAATAAACATCATGTTTTCCTGACTCATGAAATTTAAGATCTTATGTACGCGTTCCAGCTTTTTACCAACTTTCGCTGTTGAGCTAGGGGTCGGCTTATACAAAGTACACTGATGAACCATTGCATTATGACCATCCCCAGCCTAGAGAAACGAACGCACCTGGTGACCGAACGGTGGCGCAGGTGAAGTTCACACAGCAGTATACATACAACCCGAACACCGGCATTCGGTTAGTAGTGTTCGGAGTCATAATGGGAAAAGCTGCCGATTTATCGGAGTTTGATAAAGGACAAAATGTGACGGCACGGCGCCTTGGAACTACTATCTCGGAAACAGCGGGGCTTGTAGGTTGTACACGTGCCGCTGTAGTGAGTACATATCAAAAGTGGTGCACATATAGCCAAACCACGAACAGTCGTCCAGCCGGTTGTCGTCCGCAACTTAAGAGCGGAGACTGTCGCGCATTGTTCACAGCGACCGCAGAGCCACAGTGCGACAAATCATCCGTAGCTGCAATAGTGATGATCAGGGCAATGTGTCACATTACACAGGTCATCTCAGGCCTTCTGCGCATGGGCTTGCGTAGCCGAAGACCCATCCGGGTCCCCATGCTCACTGTACATCATCGCCAACAACGCATGAAATGGATCCGAGAGAGATCATCGAGATTGGTCTGTGGATGATTGGAAGAAAGTGGCTTGGTCTGACGAATCAGGATTCCTGGTGCATCACGTAGACGGCCTAGCGCGGATACGCCGATTACCAACGGAGACAATGGCAAATGGATGCACTGTTTGGCGGAAACAGGCCGGCGGTGGCGGTGTTAGGCTGTGGGCGATGTTTTCTTGGGGCATTTTAGGCCCCATTATCCCAATAGTACAACCCGTGACAGCTGTCCGGTACCTGAACTTCCGGACCAAATTCACCCAATCATGGCAACTATTAGGTAAAAAGTTGCATGATTGGGTGAACTTGGTTCGCAACGAAGTTCAGATGTCACGGATTGTACTATTGGGATGTTAGATAAAAACCTTTTTTTTTTATGTTAGGTAAAACCTTTTTTTTTTTTTTTTTTTATCTCCTCGTGATGGCCATTACCAACAGTATAATGCGCCCTGCCATACTGCCAGAATCGTCAAGGAGTGGTTCGAGGAACATGCTGGCGACTTTCTGTTAATGCCTCCAGAGTCACCTGACATGAACCCCATCGAACATTCGACTTGGAAAAGCGGTTTCGCGCTAAATCACCACCACCCCAAAATGTACGGGAACTGGAAGACCTGCTGTTGACATTATGGTACCAGATACCCCAGGATACCTATCGCCACCTCATCGAATCGATGCCTCGCCGAGTGACCGCTGTTTTGCGGGCTAAATGGGGTCCTATAGCTTATTACGTAGGTGGTCATAATGTATTGGCTCATCAGTGTATATACGGTGCTTAATAATGTTCTCATGCGCAATTCAAAATTTTTACCCTCCCTACTTCGAAACACCATTTGAAAAAGTTTTCTGAACAATTTGAATTGTAGGAGTAAAATAAGTGTAGTACCTAATACGAGGGTTTCGCAATTTTGGCCACTAGTGTACGTAAAAGACCTCCTAGCCGCAGAACTGTGAAAATCAGAAAATATGGGAGAAATATTATTGGTAATGGTAACTGTGCGAGAGAAAAATAATTTTTCAAATATCACCTTCAGGAGGACAGAGAGCGAGAAAACATTTCATACATATCCATCTCTCTGGAGGGTAACGGCAGGGCCTGATTTCCGTACGTGCACGGGCCCCAGAATTTGGAGGGACCTCCAAACTACCTTCATAGTAGTATAAATTTTCAGAACCAAAATATGTTTTCCGTTATAGCACGAAATTATTATACGGTTCGGTTTCAAAATTTAGGATGAGATTTTGGAAACCAAATTATTATTATTTCGTATAAGAAAGCTCAAGTGTTGCGCTGAGATGTGATCGGTCAGTGTAACATCTTAATCTCACCCTTATTTGTGACAATCACAAATGCAATGGGAACACCCTATATTCGTAGCACAGTATATTATACATGAAAAGCATTTCAGCAAACATGTAGAATTTGCTAAAAAATAATTTTATTATTAATATTAGTCTTGTGAGAACAAAAATTGTGAACCAATATTCATAATTATGTAGAGTTTATTTTTACATAAATAAAAAGTGAGAACAAAAATTGTGAACCAATATTCATAATTACGTAGAGTTTATTTTTACATAAATAAAAAGTGAGAACAAAAATTGTGAACCAATATTCATAATTATGTAGAGTTTATTTTTACATAAATAAAAAGTGAGAACAAAAATTGTGAACCAATATTCATAATTATGTAGAGTTTATTTTTACATAAATAAAAAGTGAGAACAAAAATTGTGAACCAATATTCATAATTACGTAGAGTTTATTTTTACATAAATAAAAAGTGAGAACAAAAATTGTGAACCAATATTCATAATTATGTAGAGTTTATTTTTACATAAATAAAAAGTGAGAACAAAAATTGCGAACCAATATTCATAATTATGTAGAGTTTATTTTTACATAAATAAAAAGTGAGAAAAAATTGTGAACCAATATTCAAAATTATGTAGGGTTTATTTTTACATAAATAAAAATACAAAAAAGTTCAATTGACATTACTTTATTTAAAGACTGTTGTAATAATTTACATGGAGTGTTGGAATAATTTATCCCACAATGTGTATGATAAATTATGGTAAACTAGGTGTTTTAAATTATATCTGGGAGGATAGTTATTTTTTCCATAAATAATACTATAAAACAAAAAAAAAAAAAGAATTCCAGAGTAATTAATGTTACAGCTATAAGCTTTGCGGGTGCGGGGAAGTACAAGCGGTGTAAGTGCTCGTCTGTTACAAGCCACATTGGCTATAAAATTGATTAGCACGTGGGATGTGGTTTAATGTTTTTGCAGCTAAAAAAACTGCTTGCAAAAAAAATATTTACTAGTAAATATTTTTTTTTTTTACTGACTGAAAATTTTAATCGAGGGGGCCCCAGACATAGGATGACAGGGCCTCGACTGACCTAAGTCGCCCCCTGGTGTTATTTAAAGTGGAAAATATTCGTAATCTTCACAATAGAGTTCAAAATGAATTTTTTTATTGGATTTTTAGAAGCGGAAATGCAGCTGCAAACAGGAATACACATTCTCGCCCCTAGCGGTAGAATTGTGCACTATAAAAAAATTCAGTATAAGCGAAACGTTTCCAGTGGTGAATGGTATGTTTTCCCGTGTAAATTTTTCCGTGGTGAATGGATGAAATTCTTTTTAGGAAATTCTAAATCAGATTAGAAATTCCTAAAAGAATTTCTAAATCTGACTTTAAGGAGAAGGAATACATTTATGACCTCTTGCGGAAAAGTGTGCTTTATTTTGAGCATAAAATGTTCGTAAATTGGTTTATCCTGATGAGTGGTACCTTACCAGCAGGGAGTTTCACCGCTCGGACTTTTAGATGCGGAGATAATGTTCAAAATATACACTGCTGGCCACCCAAAATACAACACCAAGAAGGACACGAGATAGCAAAGCCAGATTTACTGGACACATAACAACAGATACAAAGATGAAACGATTGAGCTTACAGGCCCGTGCGACTTGAGGAACACGCAGACATCAATAGTTCGTGTGGCCCCCATGGCTGGCAATAACGGCTGCTACACGTCGCGGCATCGAACGAAAGAGGCTTTGGATGTGGGCTTGGGGTATGTCGGTCCAGGCTGCTTCCACACATTGCCACAGTTCATCAGGCGTAGCCGCGGGTGGTGCTTGCCGGGCCACTCGGTTGCCGATCAGCGATCAGACGTGTTCTATGGGCGACATATCGGGAGAACAGGCGGGCCACGGCAGCAGTGATACCTGGTGGGCCGTGAAGAATTGTTGCACGATGCGTGTCATGTGCGGCTGCAAATTGTCCTGTTGAAACGTGGCTGCTGGCAGGTCCTGCAGGTAAGGGAGGACTACAGGCTCTAAAACGTCGGAGATGTAGCGGTGGCTGTTGAGTGTACCGGCGATGCGTACCAGAGGGGTGCGGGTGTCATATCCAATTGCGCCCCAAACCATAACGCTAGGCGACGGACCGGTATGGCGATGCATAATACAGGCGTCATACAGTCTCTCGCCGCGATGCCGCCACACGCGGATCCGACCATCGTGGTGCTGCAGGCAGAAGCTGGATTCGTCGGAGAAGACATTATCGTGCCATTCCGTAGTCCAGGTGCGGTGTTCAACGGCCCACTGCCGCCCCACTCGCCGGTGGTGTAACGTCAATGGTAATTGGAGCAATGGGCACCGTGCGACAAGTCCCCGCTCCTGTAGACGACGTCGAACGGTTCGTGCTGCCACGGTTGTTGCGCAACACACCCTAATTCCTGTGCTAACATTCGTGATGTGGCGGTGTGAGCCGTCAATGCTCGCCGCACAACATGCCGGTCCTCTCGTTCGGTGGTGTGCCGCAGCTGCGGCAATTGCTCACGTCGGTCCGTCCGTCCCTCTTGCATCCATACTCGCCTCTCTGTGGATGAATGTCGTCCCACACGGACGCCGATGTCTCGGTACGATAAACCGCTGTAGCGATAAGCCACTATTCGTCCTCTGTCGAACTCCGAAACGTGCTGGAATGACAGCCGTATTCTGCGGCGAGGCGTCAGGAAGCTTCCCACGCACAGGACCAGCAGCACAACACACTTTCAGTACTTATACCCCGCCTCCTGTGCACCCTTCTTATAGTGCTTCTCGGTGGCGTACCGGGCGCACATGATTTGCATATGCCCTGCAATGCTAATCGTTCGCATGTCCTCTCGCGTGCGACGCATGCTGGGAATTTCAGGCTAATCGGATGCTTCCTTCTTGGTGTTGCATTTTGGGTGGCCAGCAGTGTACTTTCCCTCTTAATGAGCTACCTCTCGAATCGCAAACAGTATATCTCTGTAAATAATATAAACTCTGATTTACTTAATATTTCACGTGGAGTGCCTCAAGGTTCGGTATTGGGATCGTTACTGTTCCTGTTATATATTAATGACCTTCTTATGTGCCTACAATCAACTCCTGCTTTGTTATACGCTGATGACACTGTCATTTTTCAAAAATGTCATAATTTGCATAAGCTACAGGTAATGGTCAATAATGATCTATCAAATTTATCTGATTGGTTATGTTGTAACAAATTGTCATTTAATATTTTGAAAACCAACACTGCATATTTCCGAAATGTTCATAAAAAAAGATGACGTAAATAACTTTACAGTCAGGATTAATAATCTTCCCACCTAAGATTGTAGACAAAGTTCAGTATCTGGGCGTTTGGTTTGATGAATTCTTTAACTGGAATACTCATTTTCAGTTTGTTTTGAAAAAAGTTTCCTCACAGGTTGGCCTACTCAGTAAAATTAAGCATCTCCATGTCCTAAAAACATTTTACTATGCATACTTTTATTTATACCCATCTTGCATATTGTCTGGAATCCTGGTATTCAAATGTAGGTGCAAACAATAAGTTCATCATCATCATCATTGTCAACCATTATCAATCCACTGCTGGACGAAGGTCTCCCCAAGTTTCCTCCACAACGGTCTGTCTTGTGCCAGTCTCCTCCATGTCACTCCCGCATATTTACGAATTTCATCCACCCATCTCCCATGTGGTCTTTTTCTGGGTCTTTTCCTGTCCCTTGGAATCCAATCTAAAATTTCGGCTGTCCATCTATGGTCTGTCCTTCTGGCAGTATGTCCAGCCCATTGCCATTTCAGGAATTTAACTCTGATCATGATGTCTTCCACTCTCGTCATTTTTCGGATCCACGAGTTCCTCTTCTTATCTCTCCTGGTTATACCAAGCATGCACCTCTCCATGCTTCTTTGAGTTGTCTGCAGCCTTTGTATGTCTCTTTTAGTTAAGGTCCACGTCTCTGCACCATACGTAAGCACTGGAAGGATGCATTGATCAAACACTTTTCTTTTAAGACATAATGGCATATTGCTCTTGAAAATTATGCTGTTTCTTCCAAAAGCTCTCCAGGCAAGTTTTGTACGCCGATTAATTTCTTCATCAATGTGACCCTCACTTGATATCTGCTGTCCAAGATAAACATACGTATCTGTTATCTCCAGTTTTTCTCCATCAATCGATAAATCTTCATTTCTTGTAAAAGCATTGAACATCACTTTTGTCTTCTGAAAGTTCATTTTTAATCCCACTTCTTTACTCTTGTCAGCAAGTTCCTGGATCATACTCTGCAGCTCTGATGGGGTAGTTGCAAAAATGACTACGTCATCAGCAAAACGAAGGTGGGTTAGATAATCTCCATTAATCTTTATCCCTTTGTTTTCCCAGTTCAGTGATTGAAAGACATTTTCCAATGTGGCATTAAAGAGCTTCGGAGATATGGTGTCACCTTGTCTCACTCCCTTTCCAATTTTTATGTGTGTTGTATTTTCAAACAGCCGAATCTTTGCACTTGCATTTTCATAGATGTTATTAATAATATTAATGTATGCATCTTCAATACCGCAGGATTTCAGAGCCGTGGTAACTGCTGATGGTTTCACCGAATCAAAGGCTTTTTCATAATCGATAAAAGCCATGCACAATGCAAGTTCATATTCCCTCGCTCTTTCAATTAGTTCTCTCAGCACATGGATATGATCTATTGTGCTGTAGCCACTCCTGAATCCAGCTTGTTCTCTCGGTTGAGCCATGTCCAGTGTTACCTTCAAGCGGTGTGAAAGAACTTTAGTGAAGATTTTATAAACCACTGATAGGAGGCTGATAGGTCTGTAGTTCCTGAGATCCTCAATGTCACCTTTTTTATGTAGCAGGATCATTGTAGCATTGTTCCAATCCTCAGGAATCTTCCCTTCATTAAGGCATCGAGTGAAAATTTGGGCGAGTACTGTTTCAATTTCTCCACTTGCTTCTTGTATGATGTCTATAGTAATTCCATCTTCTCCTGGAGCTTTCCCCCGCTTCATGTTCTTGATTGCATGTGCAACTTCTGCTGGGAGGACTGGAAGAACTCTGGTACCTTTCATGATGTTTGGAGTACATGTATCATCCCTTTCATATAATTTGGAGTAGAAATCTTTCACTCTTGTCAAAATTTCGCCTCTATTTCTTGTTATAGAACCATCTTCTTTTCTCAGAGCCATAATCTGTTTTCTTCCCTTACTGAGATGTCCCTTTGCTATCTTTAGGCTTTGGTTGTTTTCAATTGCTTTCCTCACTAGTTCACAGTTGAATTTTCTTACGTCTTCAGTGATACTTTTTCGTACTGTCTTGCATAGCTCTATATATTCCACTTTGGAAGTCACATCTTCTTTAGTTGTCCTCATCTCTCTTCTTTTTTGCATCAACATTTTGGTTTTTCCTGATAATTTGTTTACATGCAACTTGTTCTTAGACCCAGCTAATTTTGTTGCTGTTTCCATAAGAGCTTTGGTTACTTTTCTGTTAACTTCCGAAATATCCACTTCTTCCGATGTTAGGCCTTCTAAAGCAGAGAATCTGTTCTTCAGTTCCAACTTGAAAGTATTATGGTGTTTTTTAAGGTTGGTTATGTCAATACATTTTGTTTGTCTTATGAGCTTGCCACGTTCCAGTTTAGTGTTGAGGTGCATCTTACATCTCACCAATCTATGGTCACTACCTGTGTTGAACTTGTTTAGCACACTGCAGTCTTCGATGACGAATTTTTTGTTACACATAATAAAATCAATTTCACTTGTCGTCCCAATTGGATGTCTCCATGTCCATTTCCTGTGTGGCTTTTTCTTGAAAAAGGAATTCAAGATGAAAAATCCTTCTGCCTCTGCAAACTCAACGAGAGTATTTCCACGCTGGTTTCTGTTGCCGTGACCGAATTTACCTACTGAAGTTTCATTCTGTTGCCGGTGCCCTATTTTTGCATTGAAATCTCCCATAATTATCTTCAAGTGCTGCTTACCTTTATTATTTAGATGACGAATTTCCTCATGAAATTCTTCAATTTCTTCTTCAGGATGACTTGTGGTGGGTGCATACGTTTGAATAATCTGAGCCTGGTATCTTCTCGATAGTTGGATAACGAGTCGTGCAGCTCTGTCAGAGGAACTTTCAACTTCTACCACTTTATCCTTCAGTTTCTTGTTTATTATAAATCCAACACCACTAGTTCTGCCAGTATCTGTCCCACGATAATAGAAGAGATGTCCACTTTTCAGTTCAATGAGATCTTGTCCTTTTCTCCTTACCTCACTTAGCCCCACGATGTCCCACTTGATCCTTTGTAGTTCCTCTTCCAATTCAAGAAGCCTTGAATCAGAGGATAGGGAGCGTCCGTTGTAGGTAGCCAAGGTCAGCATCAAATGGCAGCCTAGTCCGGTCCTCCGGGGATTCTTAGCACCCTCTGCCTTCATGTCGCACTGGCCGCTGCCTTGGCCAGGTACATTCCAGCTGCCGGAGACTGAGGGCCAAGATTTAAGTTGTAGAGTCATTTTGGAGGTGTTTGGCCATAACTCACCACGCTGGCCAAGCGGGTTGGTGAGTGTGGGATAGCATTTCCTCTGATCCCGATGGTATAGTTATACCGCTATTTGCGGTCGTCAGAGCCCCTTTAGTGGGAACAGGATGCACCACGAGAAGGCGGGGTTGACATTTGTCAAGGAGAGGCTGTGATGTTACGCATCACCTGACCTTACATCAGTAACAATAAGTTACTGCATGCTTTCTCAAATTACAGAAGAAATCTATTCGCTATATGCTGAACACAGATTACATGTATCATTCAAAACCATTATTTCTAAAACAAAATATTCAAAAAATTCATGAAATTTTTTCAGCGCAGTTTGTGAACTGTTCGCGTGCTGTGGTTAAAGTGTATTGTGTTTGGAGAAATAGCACCATTGCGAATAAAAGCGACGTGGAAACTGCGGAGCACCACGTGCCATTGATGTAAGAGGTGAACGTCGGCTTCGAAGGTGCGTGAGGGCCGGTCGACACGCTACAGTGGAGCAACTCAATGGCCGAATGAACCAGGGGGCTACCGGAAGTGTGTCTAAAATGACAGTTCAGCAACTACTGCTGCGTATGAGGGCTCCGATGCAGACGGATGGTCACTGCATCTATGTTAACGAAGGTGCATCGGGAGAAAAAGCTTACATTTGCACATCAGAATCGGAATTGGACCTCCGCTGACTTCCAAAGGATTGCCTTCTTTGATGAGTCACGTTTCCTGCTTCATCGAACGGATGGACGTTGGCGTATAAGGCGAGAAACATCGGAGAAGAAACACTCTTCAACCATTGCTGGCAAAACACAAGCTGATGGGGGTAGTGTTATGGTCTGGGTACCAAGTGCCGTCTTAATACTTTTGGAGGCCCTGGGCCGTCACATTTATCGTGGCCCCTGATATTATATATCACACACCATCATCAACCACGTTATTCCTATGAGAATAAAAATTCAATGTCTAGTAACATTTTAAATACCACTTGAATGAAAAATGGTGCATGACAAAAATTGTAGAACTCTATAAAGTGTACAGAGTGCACTCACGTTTATTTGCTTACTAAATTACGAGAAAATGGGTGCTGAAAGATATAATGTATCTTCCCCATTCTACAAATTATTCAACGAAATTTAAATAAAATAAAATAAACCAACCAGCGCCGTTTCTGCACACAGCAAAAATTAAGAACGAGACGGTTTTTCGAATGAAACGTCGTGTAGAAATGCTCCACATCGACTCAAATCATACCATAATATCCCCAATATGTAAGAATATGGGGCAAATGAGCAAAACCGTCCAAACAAGGAATCCAAAGGATACAAAGGCACTTTATTGAAAAGGTAGCTTCGAGCACAACTGGACAGAAGACAGAAACGTCCATGTGACAGGCGGCAGCCTAGAAAAATCCAGCCTTTAGTAGGGGATATTATCACCCCTAACTGCGTTGCAGGATTTGCAACGTCTGTCCATGCTGAGGACGAGGTTGTCAAGGAGCTGTTGAGGCATCTCGGTCCATTCCTCTTGTAGCGCCAATCGCAGCTGCGGAATCGTTGCTGGCCGCTGATGACGTGCTGCCAAGCGTCTCTCGAGAAGGTCCCACACGTGTTCGATTGGATTTAGGTCCGGGGACCTTGCGGGCCAATCCATTCGTTGAATATCTTCACTCTTCAACAGCTCTGCGACAGCCACTGTACAATGAGGTTTAGCGCTGTCGTCCATGAAGAGGAATTCAGGACCCACAGCACCTCTAAACAGACGCACGTGAGGCAGGAGAACCTCGGTACAATAGCGGACACCAGTGACTGAACCTCCTTGGAAGATGTGGAGGTCAGTACGGCTACCAAGCATGATACCGCCCCAAACGAGAACTCTGCCACCTCCAAACCGATCACTTTCGATTATGTTAGAGGTGTGATTGCGTGTTCCCTGCTCTCTCCAGATGTGTATACGTCCAGAATCGCTCGTCAGACTAAATCGGCTCTCATCCGTAAAGAGAACTCGACCCCATTGCTGATGTTTCCAGTTCTTGTGTTCCTGGCACCACAGAAACCGCCGTCTCCGATGAGCAGGCGTTAATGGTACACACCATACTGGTCGTCGTGCAAACAGACCACCTTTGTGTAGCCTCCTGGCCACGGCAAAACGCCATAACGGACGTCCAGTTGTCTGTTGCATGTGCCTTGCGATTTCTCCCGCTGTCTGCCGTCTGTCTCTTCTCGCCTGTAGAACAATATACCGGTCGTCCACCGCCGTGGTTGCTCGTGGACGACCACTGCTAAACTCTCGGGCAGCTGTTCCTGTCGTTTGAAATGCTCTCCAAGCTCGTGAAGCGATGCTGTGAGCGATCCCGAACTCCTCGGTCACACTAGTCACACTTCGACCTTCTTCCAACTTCCCAATGACGCGATCTCGGGTAAAGTCATCCAGATGTCGTCTACTGGATTGCCTGTTGGCCATATCACACGGTGGCAGCAACTCGACGTCGTTCAAACCGATGTACACCGTGCAATAGCTTTCACCGAATTGCTGAGCGCAAACCGCCCGTGTGCTTTATACCGTTCCGACCCCCCCCAATGTCATGCTGCATATATGCGCAAGCTCTACCGTACCTGACCCTAGTCTATCTCCTGAGTGGTATTTCGGTCCGTTCTGCCTGCTCGTTCCGTTGTTATGCTAATTTCTCCTCTTCGTCCTTAATTTTTGCACACCAGTGTATTATAACATGACGCACTGGACAAAAATGCCGACATGCTGTCCCCGTCATTGTCATTTATTTAAACAGCAAATATTGAATATGTATAAGTAGCTCAGGTCGGGAAACCCAGTGATAAACATACATGCACTTCTTCGTATAGATAGATAACACAAATAACTGTTTGAAAGGAAAAAGTGATTCGAAAAAAATGTGATCTTTGCGTGGCGTTCATGCAGTAATGTATTCAGGCATCTTTTCGGAGGTGCTTGCCCCCCCCCCCCCGAAAATCCATGAATGCCTCCCCACCCGTAGGTCTTTGGGCTATCTCCTTTTATATTTAGTCCAATTGTTTTCGTTTATAGCTGAATATTTGGAGAAATTAATTTAAAAAAACTTAACAAGGTAAAATATTATAATAATAAGAAAAATCACCCACATAGACTTCAATCTTAAATATCTATCATCCTCAAAAAAAAAAAAAAAAAATAGAATTAAACTGTCCTCGCTGAAGTGGCAATTTTTTTGATAACTCGGACTACTTCCGCAATAAAAACCTAGTTCCATATCTCTGATGTTTTCACTGCAATACATCATATTTTGGAAGCTGGCATTCAGTTTTATTTCAGTCTTCTGGATGTCGGCTTTCCATGCATACGATTGAGCTTCAGGGCAGCTAACGTGTCGTTAGTGCTTCCAATACAATATTTGCTACCTAATTTTGAACAACAGCAAATATTAGAAATTGTTCCTATAGAAAGTTGTTTTTTTCCTGGAGGAGGGTGGTTTACACTCTATGACAAAAAAAAAAAAAAGACAAAAAAGCGGAAACAAAAACGGGGCACCTCAAACTGGCATCCAAACGGTTAGTTAGTTTTTTTTTTGTTTTTTTTTATTTTTATTTTTTTTTACTACTATGTGCTAATGTAAAGGGGCTGAAACCAAACGGCAGGGGAATGGTTTATACCATACGTTTTCAGGTAACACTGTAATGATTCCTTAACAATCAGAAACACGCTTGTAGTAAGGCGAGGACATTTTTACCAATCCTAATATTTTGGGGGGAATTTCCTCCAGCACAGCGTTATCTTACTAGTACCCTCAATATTCTACACCACCCCATGGTGAAATACTGAATTAAAGTAAAGGTATAACATTTTTACATTTTTAATCACTTGTATGTGTTGATTACTACTTGGAATTTGCATTTGCGACATATAAAGAACAAAATTGTGATTATATGTATATAATCAGTCAACAAGTTTCTTCCTTCTCAAAATTTGTAATCCCCCCCCCCCCCGAAAAAAAAACTCTCTGAATGCAACACTGCGTTCATGATCCTCAAGGCTCAAGCCTCACACACACTCAGAGTCGGAAGGGTGGTCGGCTATCTTTGTTGCTTATCTTGTCACAAAAAATCCACCCTAACACTTAACTTCCTTCCTGTCTCCTCGGTAAATCAAAGCTACGTGCAAGGTTTGAAGAAAAAAAGCGCAAGAACATCCAACTTGGTGAAAGAGTTTAACTTTTGTAAACCCATATGACTCTTTGGGCATTGGGGGCCCTGGTTCAGGTTGGAGATCTGGGCACCGGCCTCGTTGGCCCACCCCTTAGGACGACCATGTCTGGGGAATGTTTTCGTGGCATTCTCTGGGTCCATTCATAACTGTGGAAGGCACTATGGACCGAATTCGCTATGAATCCATTCTTGCAGGCCACGTACACCCATGCATGCTGATTGTCTTCCCTGGGGCGGATGGGATCTTCCAGCATGACAATGCGACGTGTCATACAGCTAGAAAAGTTCGAGAGTGGTTAGAAGAGCACGGTGAAGACTTCAAAGTACTTCCCTGGCCCCCTGATTCCCCAGACTTAAACCCAATTGAGCATCTGTGGGGACACCTTGATCGTGTTGTTCGCTCTGTGGATCCTAAACCATTCACCCTCCAGCAGCTGTCAGATGCATCGCAGTCAGCTGGCTCCACATACCTGTGAACACCTTCCATCACATTACTGAGTCACTCCCAGGCCGTCTAGCTGCTGTCCGCCCTGCACACGTCGTTAACTCTGGATATTAGCTGGTGGTCACAATAATGCGACTCGGCCGTGTATGATGCAATATGTTATGAAAAAAAGTATATATTAATATAGTTTAAAAAGTCGTTAATTTTTTTATTGCTGATTACTTTGAAGCAGAAACATTGCATTTTCAAGGCTACTGAGAGCCTGCATTGTTTTCTCGTCAGTATTACGAAGTGACGCCGAACGATTTTCTAATGAAGCCGAACGATTTCCTAATGACGCCGAACGATTTCCTAATGAAGCCGAACGATTTTCTAATGACGCCGAACGATTTCTTAATGACGCCGAACGATTTCAGTGCATCGCTAGATTTGGCTGCTGATGCAACATCATTCTCGTCATTGAAGATGTTCGCATTGCAATTTATGTTCTCGATCATTTCATCTAGAGTCGTAAGTGATAGCGTTGCCAAATTCGCGTAGCAGTTGACGTAATCTTGGAAGTTAAACTGATCTTCCTCTTCAGTTATAGCATTCCAATCAGATCGCAAAACAATACCTTCTTCGGGTATAGATTCGTCTGAAAAACAAAGGCAAACGAAGGTTTCATAGAAGAGACCGATACGGCAACGTCAAGCAAGAATAAGTATCAATTGCAGGTGCAAACTGAGCTGACCAATGGGGGCATCTCGCAGAGTGGGTCATAACGCAGGTGGATACAGGAAACAGGCAGAGAGAGAAAAGGCAGAAGCTGGGGTTAAATTAGAAAAGGGGAAACGGAATTTAGGGTGAAGAGGAAGTGTGGGAAGAGAGTTTAGTAAACGAAATTCACGTGGTTTGAATTTTTTATTTACAACATGAAAACACCACAGTTTATAACGTATGAATGAGAAGAGGGCTAATTCGATTTACGTTCAATGGATAAAATTTAACATTAAGGGCAATTCAGAATATTTGGACTTGCGGCATTTTACGTGTAAATGAGAAAAGCGTATATGAGTAAGAAAAGCAAGCGGATTTAGTATATTTTGAATTCAACATCACTTGCACTTACGCCTCCTGGCGAAGAAATTACGCGTTAGAAGGCCAAAAGGTTAGGGTTAAGGTTAAGTAAGAATTCTCACAGTTCAGGCTTCCCACCGTAAAAAGAATTTTTTTCCGCCTCAGTTGCCGAGTGGTCAGAGGTGCTGGTTTTTAGTGAGAAGTCACAGCTGGACCCGGGTTTGAGTTCACAGTGAGGCATGAGTGACGTATCTTTCAAAAGGCGCTTGCTCTCATCGTTTCCTAGAACCAGTGGCTCTAAATTAGAGACGGACGATTGCTTACATTCCTCATAATAGTCGTTAAAATTTAAAAAAAAATCGAAAGAGCTAATAGTTGCTCAGATATAGTATTCACAGACGGACCGACATAGTGATACCATAAGAAAGTTCTTCTTTTCACAAGGCTTGCTAATCGTAGAAATATTTGTACAAAAATCATAACAGGGTCCAACAAACGGAGATTATAGTTGGTATGGAGTCAGGAAGTATCGTGTATTTCCCATTTAAAACAAGAAAAACGACACCGAATTTTCGGGTGTAATGAGCACGTCTTTTGAATCCGTTCTGACGCAAATTAAATTTATCAAAGCTATTCAAAGTCAATAGAACCGGTATGGAAAGCAATAGTATCTGACCGAAGAAAGAAGTTTTTCAATCGGGTTTTTAATCCAGCAGATACTGCTGTAAACGGAATCGTGAACTTACGCCCTCTGGCGTTAAGAAAAATTTGAATTTATATGAGAAACATTTTGCAGCGGAACCGCTCTCCAACAAGGAAATAATTTTTCAAATCGGACTCTTCGAAGCAGAGATATGGAGAAATATAAGATACTTATATATGCCCCCTGGCGGGAAAACCATGCATTATTTTAGGAAGAAAGTATTCTCAAAAGGTTTTTTGATGTGAGCAGTATAGGTCCAAGAAAAAAAATTCAGTCGAGTTACAGGAGCTTAGATTTTGCTGCAAGTACACCAGAAGCAGAAATTAGCACTTATGACCCCTGCTGGCTAAACCATTATTTATCAAATATTAGAAATTATATAAAAAACATTTTCCATCAGGAGCTGTATGCGATACAGGAAGAATTTCTCAAATCGTAGTTTTAGAAGCAGAAATAACGCAGAAAACGCAATTTACCATTGCGCCCTCTGGCGGAAAGTCTATGATTTACTTAAAAATTTGGAATTTATATGAAAAACATTTTGCGTCGGAACACTATCCGACAAAAAAATAATTTTTAAAATTGGACTCCTAGAAGGAGAGATATTGACAAAAATAAGATATACATCTACGCCCCTTGGCGTAGAAACCATTCATTATTTTGAGAAGAAAATATTCCTAAAAGGTTTGTCGACGTGAGTAGTACCGGTCCACAAACGAATTTTTTTTTAATCGAGATTTTAAAAGCTCAGATTTTTCTTCAAATTCGTCAGAAGCGGAAATTAAGACTTACGCCCTCTGGTGGCCAAACCATTTTTTACCAAAAATTATAATTTATATGCAAAGGATTTCCCATCAGGAGCTGTATCCGGTGCAGAAAGAATTTTTTAAATCGGAGTTTTAGAAGCAGAAATATCAGGGATAAACGCAATTTACCTTTACGCCCCCTAGCGCAAAGTCTATGAATTACTTGAAATTTTTGAAATTATATGAAAAACATGTCACACTGGAAACTCTATCCAATAAATAAAGAATTGTTCAAATAGGACTATTAGAAGCAGAAATATTAACAAAAATAAGATATACATCTACGCCCCCTGGTGGCGGAGAAACCATGCAATATTTTAAGAAGAAAATATTCCGGAAAGGTTTATCGACGTGAGTGGCATCGGTCCACGAAAGATTTTTTTTTTTTTGAGGTTTAACGACCACCGTGAGCAACTCAATGGGCTATAAGCAGTCGCCCGTCCCTAATTTAGGGTCACTGGTTCCAGGGAAGGGAGAGAGCCAGTGCCGTAAGACAAACACAACATCCATGCCTCACCGGGATTCGAACCCGGACCCCTTACGGACGAATGATCAGAGGCAAGTGCCTTAGACCACTGCGCCACCGGGGCGGCAAAGATTTTTTTCAATCGAGATCTTAGAAGCTCAGATTTTATGGCAAATACATCAGAAGGGAAAATGAACACTTAGGCGCCGTGGTGGGCAAAGTATTCTTTACCAAAAATTCGAAATTATATGCAAAAGATTTTCCATGTATACGCTGAAAAAAATAGTTTTAAATCGGAACTTTAGAAAAAGAGATATCGAGGAAAACGTAATTTACTTTTACGCCCCCTAGCGGAAAATTATGCTTAACTTGAAAAAGTAACTATACCGAAAATACTCTTAGAATTGGAAGATAAATTTTTTTCAATCGGATGTTTAGAAGAAAGTATATGGAATAAAATGTATTTTGAATTCGATATCATCTGCATTTACGCCCTCTAGCGACGAAACTGTGCATCGTAAAACAAAACGATATGAAGGATCATCACTCGCATATTTCAAGCTTCCCAATGCAAAAAGAATTTTTCAAATCGTACTAATAGCTACAGAGATATGGTGTCTACAGATGGACTGACGGACAAACCGATAACATGAGCACGATCTTTTTACAAAAGACGTGCCAAAAAGGTTTTTTTTTAAATACATTTCCTGAACTCTTCAATGCAATACCTTCTGTGTGATGGAAACAATAAAAAACGATATCGAATATATGGTGGCACAGATAGCACAAACAAGCATTCGAAGAATAATTTCAAGAATTTAATGTTTCTCTGACGGCTTAACGCCAGTAGATATGTCTGAAAACAATGAAATGCCCTTAAGTACTTAATCTATCTTCGCAATACGACCAAGTTTGAAAAAGTACAAATCAAAAGAAAATATTAAGTCAAACATACCTCAACACACAGCAGCAATAATTTTAAAGTGTTGAAACAAAATGGCTAACATGCGCCACGCCGTTCAATTGTAAGGAAAGAATCTCAGAAGCGTTTGCACTTTTTTCGCGCTGATAAAGTTTCGGGGAAAAGAATTTCGAAACACGCTTAACTTCGTAAGTTGTTTGCAGAATTCATCTGATAGTAAAGTTGCTTTAGATTGTGGTCGAAACTTACAACTGCCGCTTGCAATCTCGAACAATGTGTGTATATCCGCTTTGTGAACTGGCTGGTGATATTAATAAGTACAGCAAAGAGGGATATGTCATCATTGGCTGTTTGTTGGCTGTCAGTGCGTTGAAAGCTGTGCGTTATTTTCTCCTTGCAGAAACGAAAGGAGAGGGGAGGGGGATTGTGCGATTTCTGAGATACCGATGTTTCCTGCGTGTTGTAATTAAGAACCAGGTCAAAGGTTTTGGTTGTTGAATTACTAAAATAATTCGTCCGAAAGGAGTGCGGGTTCGAATCCCGGTGAGACATGAATGTTGTGTTTGTCTTACGGCACTGGCTCTCTCCCTTCCTTGGAACCAGTGACCCTAAATTAGGGATGGGCGACTGCTTATAGCCCAATGAGTTGCTCACGGTGGCCGTTAAACCTTCAATCAAAAAAAAAAAAAAAGAAAAAATTACTAAAACGCTAAAAAACTGGCAACGCCGCATCTGTGGCGCAGTGGTCTAAGCGATGGCCTCTGATCATTCGTCCGAAAGGGGTCCGGGTCCGAATCCCGATGAGACATGGATGTTGTGTTTGTCTTACAGCACTGGCTCTCTGCCTTCCCTGGAGCCAGTGACCCTAAATTAAAGACGGGCGACTGCTTATTGCCCGATGAGTTGCTGACGGTGGTCGTTAAACCTCCAATTAAAAAAAAAACTGGCAAAATATGGATGTTGTGTTTGCTCTTACGACACAACGACTTTCAATGCCTCTCAGTTAAGAAAGAGCCATTCCTTCTACTTAAAGGCTAATGTGTGATTCTCTTTCTTCTTTTCTTTTCTATTTTTTTAAGGAAGGAATTCATGTTTTTGAGCTCTAAGCAACGAATCTTCATATTCAATTTTTTTTTTTTTTTTTTTTTTTTCACAGTCAAGGGCGGATTGACCCATCAGAACATTTACCGGTGGAGCACTCAAAAAATGGCCCACCTTCTCGTATTCTGTTTGTGTAGATTTTTTGGAATGAACGGATAATTACTTTGGTACTTATGAATAACATTCGCTAACTTCATCGGATCTTTACACAGACGTATCAGAATAATATGACCACCCCCTGAATCACAGTGTACCCACCCATGCACGTCATAGAGTGCACGTGACAAGGTCGACCCCATGGAGATGTAAGCGGCCGGGCCACAACAGATGAGCCATAGTGCGTTGCGAGAGCACAATGGGAAGAGGTAGTGACTTAACGGACGTTCAAAAGGAATGATCATCGGCTACCGCGCCGATGGTGGAATCATCTCAGAAACAGCAGACTTCGTGGGCTGTTCGCGAGGTGCTGTGGTAGGGGTGTACTAAGAATGTACCGCTGGAACACAAGAGTACCTCTCGACGTCATAACTGTGGAGCCCCAAAGGCCATAGATCACAGGGGAGAACATCGCCTCTGTCGACTGGTAAAGGGATATCGACACGCAGCAGTGCAGCAATCGACCTTGCAATGAACCCTGGGGTACCCAGGTACGTGTCCCCGATTACAGTAGAGCAAACCCTGTTGCGCATGGATCTCCAGAGTTGACGCTGCGTCATGGCGCCCATGTTAACACAGGTCCATCGGCAGCGACGCCTGCAGTTCACATGGGACTACCGTCATTGGACAGTGGAAGAGTGGAAAAAGTGGCCTTCTCCAACAAATCGAGATTTCTACTGCACAGAAGTGACGGGCGGTGGCGGATATGACGTCAGACACACGAGAACCGACACCCGGACACGCTTGTCGGTCAAGTACAGGCCGGCGGTGGCAGTACGCATGTCTGGGGGATGTTTTCCTTGTATGACCTGGAACCGCTGGTACCTCTGGATAAGTCCCTGAACGCCAATGGTCCATCCTCGCTGACCACATGCATCCCTTCATGTTGGACGTTTACCCTGGTGGTAAATATGTGTGTTCCATATTTCAGAAAATTCATGCCAGTTGCTCCGGAGTAATCGCTGCCACTGCCTCGCAAATGTTGTTCTTCAATGCCTCAAGAGTTGTCGGCTTCTTTTAAAACACCACTGATTTGAGGTAACCCCCAAAGAAAAAAATTAAAGGGGGTGTTAAGTCACGAGATCGAAGTGTCCACATTCCTTTCGAAATCACGCGACCTCCAAAGAATGACTCAATTTCAGCTATACTCACATGTGATGTATGGACGGTTAAGATTTTAGCTGGCTCAATTCCCGCTTCTTAACCAGTTGCAGAATACATGGTTTACTTGGTACTGTCCGACATCCGAATTCCCTACGAAATTCACACTGACACTTCTTTATCGACTTACTCTCCCAATAAATACGGACAAGAAACACATGCTCGGGTATGGTTAACCGGGAGGACATCGAACTTACCCCGGGGATCACAAATCTGACATGCGAGACGTCCAATGTTATAACGAGCGAGCCAACAAGCATTGAAGAACAACATCTGCGACATCTGAATGGGACGACAAATAAAATTGATTTTATTATGTGTAACAAAAACTTCGTCATAGAAGACTGCAGTGTGCTAAACAAGTTCAACACAGGTAGCGACCATAGAATGGTGAGATGTAAGATGCACCTCAACACTAAACTCGGACGTGGTAAGCTCATAAGACAAACAAAATGTATTGACATAACCAACCTTAAAAACATCATAATACCTTCAAGTTGGAACTGAGGAACAGATTCTCTGTTTTAGAAGGCCTAATAACATCGGAAGAAGGGGATATTTCTGAAGTTAACAGAGAACTCTCCAAGGCTCTTATGGAAACAGCAGCAAAAATAGGTGGTACTAAGAACAAGTTACTTAAGAAGAAAATTTCAGGAAAAACAAAATGTTGATGCAAAAGAGAAGGGAGATGAGGTTAAATAAAGAAGACGTAACTTCCAAAGTGGAATATATAGAGCTATGAAGACAGTACGGAAAAGTTTCACTGAAGACATAAGAAAATTCAATTGTGAACTAGTGAGAAAAGCAATTGAAAACAACCAAAGCCTGAAGAGGGAAAATGGATATCTCGGTAATTGAAGAAAACAAAGGGATATCTCGGTAAGGGAAGAAAACAAAGGGATATCTCGGTGAGAAAAGAAGATGAGACTGGAACAAGAAATATAAGCGAAATTTTAACAACGGTCAAAGATTTCTACCCAAACTCTATGAAAGGAATGATACATCTATTCCAGACATTACGACAGGTACCAGTACCAAAGTCCGTCCAGTCCTTCCTGCAGAAGTTATACATGCAATTAAGAACATGAAACTGGGGAAAGCTCCAGGAGAAGCTGGAATTACCATGGACATTGTACAAGAAGCAAGTGGAGAGATTGAAACTACACTCGCCCAAGTTTTTACCAGATGTCTGAATGAAAGAAGATTACTGAGGATTGGAACAATGCTACATTGATCATGCTACCTAAAAAAGGTGACGTTGAGGATCTCAGAAACAGCCTCCTTACAGTGGTTTATAAAGTCTTCACTCAAGTTCTTTCACATCGCTTGCAGGTAACACTAGAAATGTATCAACCAAAAGAACAAGCTGGATTCAGGAGTGGCTACAGCACTATGGATCATATCCATGTACTGAAAGAACTAATTGAAAGAACAAGAGAATGCGAACTCCCATTATGCATGGCTTTTATTGATTATGAAAAGGCCTTCGATTCCGTGAAACCATCAGCAGTTACAATGGTTTTGAAATCCTGCGGTATTGAAGATGCATACATTAACATTATTAATAACATCTACGAAAATGCAAGTGCAAAGGTTCGGATATTTGAGGATACAGCACCAATAAAATTTGGAAAGGGAGTGAGACGAGGTGACACCATGTCACCCAAACTCTTTAATGAGAGATTGCAAAATATCTTTCAATCATTGAACTGTGAAACAAAGGGATAACGATTATTGGAAATTATTTAACTCACCTTCGTTTTACTGATGACGTACTCATTTTTGCAACTACCCCTTCGGAGTTCCAGAGTATGATACAAGAACTTGCTGACAAGAGTGAAGAAGTGGGATTAAAAACGAACTTTCAGAAGACAAAAATGATGCACAATGCTTTTATAAGAAATGAAGATTTATTGATTGATGGAGAAAAGCTTAAAACAACCATTTATCTTGGGCAGCAGATATTAAGTGAGGGTCACATTGATGAAGAAATTAATCGCCGTGTGAAACTTGGATGGAAAGCTGTTAGAAGAAACAATACAATTTTTAAGAGCAGTATGCCATTATGTCTTAAAAGGAAAGTGTTTGATCAATGCATCCTGCCAGTGCTTACGTATGGAGCAGAGACATGGACCTTAACTAAAAAACATATACAACGACTGCAGACAACTGAAAATAGCATGGAGAGATGCATGCTTGGTGTAACTAGGAGAGATAAGAAGATGAACTTGTGGGTAAGGCAAGGGGCAAGAGTGGCCAACATTATGACCAGAGTGAAATTACTGAAATGGCAATGGGCTGGACATGTTGCCAGAAGAACAGACCACCGATGGAAAACTGAAATTTTAGACTGAATTCCAAGGGACAGAAAAAGACCGCATGGGAGATGGATGAATGAAATTCGAAAGCATGCTGGAGTGACATGCAATGGAGGAAGCATGCTCAAGACAGACAATTGTGGAGACCTTCATCCAGCAGTGGATTGATAATGGTTGACAATGATGATGAAAAAAGCCACACAGGAAATGGACATGGAGACATCCAAATGGGACGACAAGTGAAATTGATTTTATTATGTGTAACAAAAAATTCGTCATAGAAGACTGCAGTGTGCTAAACAAGTTCAACACAGGCAGTGACCATAGATTGGTGAGATGTAAGATGCACCTCAACACTAAACTCGAACGTAGCAAGCTCATAAGACAAACAAAATGTATTGACATAACCAACCTTAAAAAACACCATAATACCTTCAAATTGGAACTGAAGAACAGATTCTCTGCTTTAGAAGGCCTAACATCGGAAGAAGTGGATATTTCTGAAGTTAACAGAAAAGTAACCAAAGCTCTTATGGAAACAGCAACAAAATTAGCTGGGTCTAAGAACAAATTGCATGTGAACAAATTATCAGGAAAAACCAAAATGTTGATGCAAAAAAGAAGAGAGATGAGGACAACTAAAGAAGATGTGACTTCCAAAGTGGAATATATAGAGCTATGCAAGACAGTACGAAAAAGTATCACTGAAGACGTAAGGAAATTCAACTGTGAACTAGTAAGGAAAGCAATTGAAAACAACCAAAGCCTAAAGATAGCAAAGGGACATCTCAGTAAGGGAAAAAAACAGATTATGGCACTGAGAAAAGAAGATGGTTCTGTAACAAGAAATAGAGGCGAAATTTTGACAAGAGTGAAAGATTTCTACTCCAAATTATATGAAAGGGATGATACATGTACTCCAGAAATCATGAAAGGTACCAGTACCAGAGTTCTTCCAGTCCTTCCAGCAGAAGTTGCACATGCAATCAAGAACATGAAGCGGGGAAAAGCTCCAGGAGAAGATGGAATTACTGTAGACATCATACAAGAAGCAAGTGGAGAAATCGAAACAGTACTCGCCCAAATTTTCACTCGATGCCTTAATGAAGGGAAACTTCCTGAGGATTGGAACAACGCTACAATGATCTTGCTACATAAGAAAGGTGACATTGAGGATCTCAGGAACTACAGACCTATCAGCCTCCTATCAGTGGTTTATAAAATCTTCACTAAAGTTCTTTCACACCGCTTGAAGGTGACACTGGACATGGCTCAATCGAGAGAACAAGCTGGATTCAGGAGTGGCTACAGCACAATATATCATATCCACGTACTGAGAGAACTAATTGAAAGAGCGAGGGAATATGAACTTCCATTGTGCATGGCTTTTATCGATTATGAAAAAGCCTTTGATTCGGTGAAACCATCAGCAGTTGCAATGGCTCTGAAATCCTGCGGTATTGAAGATGCATACATTAATATTGTTAATAACATCTATGAAAATGCAAGTGCAAAGATTCGGCTGTTTGAAAATACAACACACATAAAAATTGGAAAAGGAGTGAGACAAGGTGACACCATATCTCCGAAGCTCTTTAATGCCACATTGGAAAATGTCTTTCAATCACTGAACTGGGAAAACAAAGGGATAAAGATTAATGGAGATTATCTAACCCACCTTCGTTTTGCTGATGACATAGTCATTTTTGCAAATACCCCATCAGAGCTACAGAGTATGATCCAGGAACTTGCTGACAAGAGTAAAGAAGTGGGATTAAAAATGAACTTTCAGAAGACAAAAGTGATGTACAATGCTTTTACAAGAAATGAAGATTTATCGATTGATGGAGAAAAGCTGGAGATAACAGACACGTACGTTTATCTTGGACAGCAGATATCAAGTGAGGGTCACATTGGTGAAGAAATTAATTGGCGTACAAAACTTGCCTGGAGAGCTTTTGGAAGAAACAGCATAATTTTCAAGAGTAATATGCCATTATGTCTTAAAAGAAAAGTGTTTGATCAATGCATCCTTCCAGTGCTTACGTATGGTGCAGAGACGTGGACCTTAGCTAAAAGAGACATACAAAGGCTGCAGACAACTCAAAGCAGCATGGAGAGGTGCATGCTTGGTGTAACCAGGAGAGATAAGAAGAGGAACACGTGGATCCGAAAAATGACAAGAGTGGAAGACATCATGATCAGAGTTAAATCCCTGAAATGGCAATGGGCTGGACATACTGCCAGAAGAACAGACCATCGATGGACAGCCGAAATTTTAGATTGGATTCCAAGGGACAGGAAAAGACCCAGAAGAAGACCACATGGAAGATGGGTGGATGAAATTCGAAAGTATGCGGGAGTGACATGGAGGAGACTGGCACAAAACAGACCGTTGTGGAGGAAACTTGGGGAGACCTTCGTCCAGCAGTGGATTGATAATGGTTGACAATGATGATGATGATGATATATCATCCACCCATCTCCTATGTGGTCTTCTTCTGGGTCTTTTCCTGTCCTTGAATCCAATCTAAAATTTCGGCTGTCCATCGATGATCTGTCCTTCTGGCAGTATGTCCAGCCCATTGCCATTTCAGGGATTTAACTTTGATCATGATGTCTTCCACTCTTGTCATTGTTCGGATCCACGAGTTCCTCTTCTTATCTCTCCTGGTTACACCAAGCATGCACCTCTCCATGCTTCTTTGAGTTGTCTGCAGCCTTTGTATGTCTCTTTAGTTAAGGTCCACGTCTCTGCACCATACGTAAGCACTGGAAGGATGCATTGATCAAACACTTTTCTTTTAAGACATAATGGCATATTGCTCTTGAAAATTATGCTGTTTCTTCCAAAAGCTCTCCAGGCAAGTTTTGTACGCCGATTAATTTCTTCATCAATGTGACCCTCACTTGATATCTGCTGTCCAAGATAAACGTACGTGTCTGTTATCTCCAGCTTTTCTCCATCAATCGATAAATCTTCATTTCTTGTAAAAGCATTGAACATCACTTTTGTCTTCTGAAAGTTCATTTTTAATCCCACTTCTACTCTTGTCAGCAAGTTCCTGGATCATACTCTGCAGCTCTGATGAGGTAGTTGCAAAAATGACTACGTCATCAGCAAAACGAAGGTGGGTTAGATAATCTCCATTAATCTTTATCCCCTTGTTTTCCCAGCTCAGCGACTGAAAAACACCCTCCAATGTGGCATTAAAGAGCTTCGAGAGATATGGTGTCACCTTGTCTCACTCCCTTTCCAATTTTTACGTGTGTTGTATTTTCAAACAGCCTAATCTTTGCACTTGCATTTTCATAGATGTTATTAATAATATTAATGTATGCATCTTCAATACCGCAGGTTTTCAGAGCCATTGTAACTGCATGATGGTTTCACCGAATCAAAGGCTTTTCATAATCGATAAAAGCCATGCACAATGGAAGTTCATATTCCCTCGCTCTTTCAATTAGTTCTCTCAGCACGTGGATATGATCTATTGTGCTGTAGCCACTCCTGAATCCAGCTTGTTCTCTCGGTTGAGCCATGTCTAGTGCTACCTTCAAGCGGTGTGAAAGAACTTTAGTGAAGATTTTATAAACTACTGATAGGAGGCTGATAGGTCTGTAGTTTCCGAGATCCTCAATGTCACCTTTCTTATGTAGCAGGATCATTGTAGCGGTGTTCCAATCCTCAGGAATCTTTCCTTCATTAAGGCATCGAGTGAAAATTTGGGCGAGTACTGTTTCGATTTCTCCACTTGCTTCTTGTATGATGTCTACAGTAATTCCATCTTCCTCCTGGAGCTTTTCCTCGCTTCATGTTCTTGATTGCATGTGCAACTTCTGCTGGAAGGACTGGAGGAACTCTGGTACTGGTATCTTTCATGATGTCTGGAGTGCATATATCATCCTTTCATATAATTTGGAGTAGAAATCTTTCACTCTTGTCAAAATTTCGCCTCTATTTCTTGTTACAGAACCATCTTCTTTTCTCAGTGCCATAATCTGTTTTCTTCCCTTACTGAGATGTCCCTTTGCTATCTTTAGGCTTTGGTTGCTTTCAATTGCTTTCCTCACTAGTTCACAGTTGAATTTCCTTACGTCTTCAATGATACTTTTTCTTACTGTCTTGCATAGCTCTATATATTCCACTTTGGAAGTCACATCTTCTTTAGTTGTCCTCATCTCTCTTCTTTTGCATCAACATTTTGGTTTTTCCTGATAATTTGTTCACATGCAACTTGTTCTTAGACCCAGCTAATTTTGTTGCTGTTTCCATAAGAGCTTTGGTTACTTTTCTGTTAACTTCAGAGATGTCCACTTCTTCCGATGTTAGGCCTTCTAAAGCAGAGAACCTGTTCTTCAGTTCTAACTTGAAGGTATTATGGTGTTTTTAAGGTTGGTTATGTCAATAGATTTTGTTTGTCTTATGAGCTTGCCACGTTCAAGTTTAGTGTTGAGGTGCATCTTACATCTCACCAATCTATGGTCACTACCTGTGTTGAACTTGTTTAGCACACTGCAGTCTTCTATGACGAATTTTTGTTACACATAATAAAATCAATTTCACTTGTTGTCCCATTTGGATGTCTCCATGTCCATTTCCTGTGTGGCTTTTTCTTGAAGAAGGAGTTCAAGATGAAAAACCCTTCTGCCTTCTGCAAACTCAACGAGAGTATTTCCACGCTGGTTTCTGTTGCCATGACCGAATTTACCTACTGAAGTTTCATTCTGTTGCCGTTGCCCTATTTTTGCATTGAAATCTCCCATAATTATTTTCAAGTGTTTACCTTTATTATTTAGATGACAAATTTCCTCATAAAATTCTTCAATTTCTTCTTCAGAGATGACTTGTGGTGGGTGCATAAGTTTGAATAATCTGAGCCTGGTATCTTCTCGAGAGTTGGATAACGAGTCGTGCAGCTCTGTCAGAGGAACTTTCAACTTCTACAACTTTATCCTTCAGTTTCTGTTTATTATAAATCCAACACCACTAGTTCTGCCAGTATCTGTCCCACGATAGTAGAAGAGATGTCCACTTTTCAGTTCGATGAGATCTTCTCCTTTTTCTCCCTTACCTCACTTAGCCCCACGATGTCCCACTTGATCCTTTGTAGTTCCTCTTCCAATTCAAGAAGCCTTGAATCAGAAGATAGGGGAGCGTCCATTTTAAGTAGCCAAGGTCAGCATCAGATGGCAGCCTAGTCTGGTCCTCCGGGGATTCTTAGCACCCTCTGCCTTCATGTCGCACTGGCCGCTGCCTTGGCCAGGTACATTCCAGCTGCCGGAGACTGAGGGCCAAGATTTAAGTTGTGGAATCATTTTGGAGGGTTTGGCCATAACTCACCACGCTGGCCAAGCGGGTTGGTGAGTGTGGGATAGAATTTCCTCTGATCCCGATGGTATAGTTATACCGCTATGGGCGGTCGTCAGAGCCCCTTTAGTGGGAACAGGATGCACCACGAGAAGGCGGGGGTTGACATTTGTCAAGGAGGCTGTGATGTTACGCATCACCTGACCTTGCATCCCGATGATATATATATATATATTAGACATTTTAAGACAAACAAAATGTATTGACATAACCAACCTTAAAAAACACCATAATACCTTCAAGTTGGAACTGAACAACAGGTTCTCTGCTTTGGAAGGCCTAACATCGGAAGAAGTGGACATCTCTGAAGTTAATAGAAAAGTAACCAAAGCTCTTATGGAAACAGCAACAAAATTAGCTGGGTCTAAGAACAAGTTGCATGTAAACAAATTATCAGGAAAAACGAAAATGTTGATGCAAAAAAGAAGAGAGATGAGGACAACTAAAGAAGATGTGACTTCCAAAGTGGAATATATAGAGCTATGCAAGACAGTAAGGAAAAGTATCACTGAAGACGTAAGAAAATTCAACTGTGAACTAGTAAGGAAAGCAATTGAAAACAACCAAAGCCTAAAGATAGCAAAGGGACATCTCAGTAAGGGAAGAAAACAGATTATGGCACTGAGAAAAGAAGATGGTTCTGTAACAAGAAATAGAGGCGAAATTTTGACAAGAGTGAAAGATTTCTACTCCAAAATTATATGAAAGGGATGATACATGCACTCCAGACATCATGAAAGATACCAGTACCAGAGTTCCTCCAGTCCTTCCAGCAGAAGTTGCACATGCAATCAAGAACATGAAGCGGGGGAAAGCTCCAGGAGAAGATGGAATTACTGTAGACATCATACAAGAAGCAAGTGGAGAAATCGAAACAGTACTGCCCAAATTTTCACTCGATGCCTTAATGAAGGAAAGATTCCTGAGGATTGGAACACCGCTACAATGATCCTGCTACATAAGAAAGGTGACATTGAGGATCTCGGAAACTACAGACCTATCAGCCTCCTATCAGTAGTTTATAAAATCTTCACTAAAGTTCTTTCACACCGCTTGAAGGTAACACTGGACATGGCTCAACTGAGAGAACAAGCTGGATTCAGGAGTGGCTACAGCACAATAGATCATATCCACGTACTGAGAGAACTAATTGAAAGAGCGAGGGAATATGAACTTCCATTGTGCATGGCTTTTATCGATTATGAAAAAGCCTTTGATTCGGTGAAACCATCAGCAGTTACAATGGCTCTGAAACCTGCGGTATTGAAGATGCATACATTAATATTATTAATAACATCTATGAAAATGCAAGTGCAAAGATTCGGCTGTTTGAAAATACAACACACATAAAAATTGAAAGGGAGTGAGACAAGGTGACACCATATCTCCGAAGCTCTTTAATGCCACATTGGAGAGTGTTTTTCAGTCGCTGAGCTGGGAAAACAAAGGGATAAAGATTAATGGAGATTATCTAACCCACCTTCGTTTTGCTGATGACGTAGTCATTTTTGCAACTACCCCATCAGAGCTGCAGAGTATGATCCAGGAACTTGCTGACAAGAGTAAAGAAGTGGGATTAAAAATGAACTTTCAGAAGACAAAAGTGATGTTCAATGCTTTTACAAGAAATGAAGATTTATTGATTGATGGAGAAAAGCTGGAGATAACAGACACGTACGTTTATCTTGGACAGCAGATATCAAGTGAGGGTCACATTGATGAAGAAATTAATCGGCGTACAAAACTTGCCTGGAGGCATTTGGAAGAAACAGCATAATTTTCAAGAGCAATATGCCATTATGTCTTAAAAGAAAAGTGTTTGATCAATGCATCCTTCCAGTGCTTACGTATGGTGCAGAAACGTGGACCTTAATTAAAAGAGACATACAAAGGCTGCAGACAACTCAAAGAAGCATGGAGAGGTGCATGCTTGGTGTAACCAGGAGAGATAAGAAGAGGAACTCGTGGATCCGAAAAATGACAAGAGTGGAAGACATCATGATCAGAGTTAAATCCCTGAAATGGCAATGGGCTGGACATACTGCCAGAAGGACAGATCATCGATGGACAGCTGCAATTTTAGATTGGATTCCAAGGGACAGGAAAAGACCCAGAAGAAGACCACATGGGAGATGGGTGGATGAAATTCGAAAGTATGCGGGAGTGACATGGAGGAGACTGGCACAAGACAGACCGTTGTGGAGGAAACTTGGGGAGACCTTCGTCCAGCAGTGGATTGATAATGGTTGACAATGATGATGATGATGATATATATAAAGACAGAGTGGTTTCTTAATTTTCCCCCTTCAGGACAGTCATCTCTCTTAAGTGTCCAGTGAAAAAGGCTACCGCTGCCAGTTCTAAAGAACGGTCGTTCAGAGGGGTGATCGCTAAACAGGGGAAATCTTTAGTGACGTATTCAGTGAACAGTTTTCAGATTAAACCTTTGTAAACTACTGCATATCCAGGGGCGTAGTGATAGCCCCCGCAAGCCCAGCATTACGGGGGGGGGCTCACGATTAAAAGGGCCTCTAGCCTCGCCAAAAAGATTTTATGACTTTTTTTGCAGAAACTTCACATGAAACTGGTTAAGAAATAGCCAGGAATTCAAACATTTTTGAATAATGTATGAAAATGAAAAGCAATTTTTGCTTCTTTTTTTTTCCCAGTAAATAAGTAAAATCTTTAAAAATCATTTACTTTGCTTTAGTTTATAAAAACTGGATGACGAGATAACAGCTATTCCAGAGGACTTGAGGCCCCTTTTCACAGCCATAACAATAGTTCCTATGCATGTATGTTAACAAGAGAATGCGAAAGAAATGTCAGTTCAATGAATGGAATTTTTATAATAATGAGGGTAAGGTGCTATGTATTACAGTTTTTTTGCACATAAATACGCATCATTCAGAATATAATAGACTAAAAGGTGTTCTTCGCGAGAACGAAGAAACAGAAACCTGTGCCATCTTCTTTTATATACAGGATGACCCACTGGCTACCGAGCCCGGCATTTCTTTAATAATATTAACACCAATGAAGATATTGCAACGAAATTTAAGGTGGAATTACCTCATTTCGTGAGAAATATGATGACATCACAACATGTGCTGGAAGTGGCCACCATTTGCGTCCCAGACAGCATTGAACCCGGAGCACCATATTGTGGAAAGTCCTAGTCAGTACGTCCGCCGTCACTGTCTGAATTTCTTCGGTGATGTTTGCTTTCAAAGCCTCTATGGTTCGCGGTTTCTTTTGGTAAACTTTCCCTTTTAGATATTCCCATAAAAAGTAATCAGGAGACGTCAGAACGGGCGAGCGCGGTGGTCGCAGACCCTTCGAAATGACGCGGTCGCCAAAAAAGGACTTAATTTCTTCGCCAATGCCCAAATGGTGGACTTGCTTGACGGATGTCTACCTGCAAACCTCTCCAGGAATTGCTGTTGACAACACTTTATCGATTATATTTTCCAATAAGTACGAATAATAAACACTCCCTCCTCCAGAGTATACCGATACATGTTCACACCTACGCGAACAGCCACGAGCACTCACTATCAACAACTGTATTGCGTATAGACGCGCTCGGCGAAATGGCATAAAAAAGCAGCAGAGAGGCGCGTCCGGCTGGCTGGTGGACTGCTCATCAGTGGCGCCACACTTAGGAATGTGTCTGCCACTAAGGAGCACTCCGGCTGGCTGGCTGGCTGGCAGACATCGCCGGATTCAAGGCTGTCTGGACGCAAATGGTGGCCACTTCTAACACATGTTGTGATGTCATCACATTTCGCACGAAATGAGGTAAGTCCACTTCAAATTTCGTTGCAATATCTTCATTGGTGTTAATATTATTAAGGAAATGCCGGGTTCGGTAGCGACTGGGACACCCTGTATAACAGAGTTAAGAGAACAAAAAATTTTTACCACACTATCTACCAAAAAGTTATTGGACACCTGTGATAGCAAAGGAAAACGAAGTTTATTCACCTTCAATAGTTGGTGGAGCCTCCACGAGCGGCGATTACAGCTGCGACCCTCCGGAGCATACTCTCATCCAGGCGTTGTACGACGGCTAGCGGTATTTTCCTCCACTCGGCTTGGAGAAGACAGGTCAGTTCCTTCACCGATTTCGGACGGTGGGGGCACTCCTTAAGTCGACGCTCCAACTCGTCCCAGAGGTGCTCGATAGGGTTAAGGTCCGGGCTCTGCGCAGGCCAGTCCATTCGATTAACCCCATTGTCACCATACCAAGCCATGGTGGACATCGCAACATGACAGGTGGCGTTGTCATCCTTAAAGTAACATGGATCCACCCCGTAAAACTGCCACAACGTAGGAAGCGCATGGTCATCCACAATGGTGCAGTAGGTCTCGGCGTTGAGTTTACCAGGAATTGCGACCAAGGGTCCCGTGCCATAACAGGAGAAACACCCCCATAGCATAATTCCACTGGCGCCGAACTTCACAGTTGGCACAATACGTTCCGGCAGGAGGCGTTCTCCAGGCAGACGCCAAACCCAGACCCTGCCATTCGAACGGTAGAGGGTGAACTTTGATTCGTGGCTTCAGAGAACCTGTTTCCACTGATCAACGGTCCACTGCCGACGTTCTTTGCAACACATTAGCCGAGCAGCGCTATTGGACTTGGTGATCAATGGCTTGTGGGCGGCAGCACGTCCATGATAACCGAGCAGATGGGCTTCCTTACGGATGGTATTCATCGAAAGAACACTCTCGGATGCCTGTTGAAACTCCTCGCGGATGTGGCCCATCGATTTGGTGCGGTTCTTCCGAATTTCTCTGGCCAGCACCCGTCGGTCTCTAGCTCCCAGTTTTGTTAGTCTGCCGAGTCGGAGCACATTCCGACAGTCACCTCTCATCTTCCACTTGCCAATCACGTAGGCCACTGTCGATTTTGGGTACTTCAACTCGCTGGATATGTCACGTATGGATCGGACATTTCTGTGATACCCGACGATTACACCTTTCTCGAAATCAGAGAGATCCGAACTGCGTGGCATCTTGCATGCGACTGGTTGCGTTGTTGTTTCCCACACGATATTTAACGGCGGTGGCCGTGACGTGTATCAGGACCGCAGATATCGTCGATTGCAGGGGTGTCCAATTACTTGTTGGTAGATAATATATGTGTAAAAGTTTGCGGCATTATGTTAAGTTGTTTTGTATATTCAGGAGTAAAGAAATTTAAGTAGTTTTAAGTTTTTTGTGCTACAATACTTAATTGTTCCTTAGTTATTTTCTTAATTATGTTCTGACATTTCGTATAAATCGGAAAAGAGCGTTATATACTGTCTCAAGGCAGTTGTATGTCTTATGCGTGTGTGATCGTGAGGCATTTCAAAGAGGCTGGCCTTAGTTCTCTAGAAGAATAAATTTTGCATGATATGATTAACTCTGGCGTAATCGTTTAGTTGTACTTTGTATCGGTATAAAACTAGGGCAATCATTTTAATTGCAATGTGGACATTTGTGTTTCATGCAATAAAGTGCAATAATTTTGTTTTCACAAAAAATACTCGTAGGTTCTAAAGAACTTACTTCATTAACACGCCCGTAAAACCTAGTTAAAAACATGAAGTTAAAATGTTCAGTAAGGAAAACATACAGGGCCTCCAAAATATTTCTTGCGGGGAGGCCTCGAGTTTTTCCGGTACGCCACTGCGCATAACTTTTATAAATTACGTACTCTGAATTGCTACATTCCAATCATGATGCATTCCAATTTATTTACAGTACAGTGTGTTTGTATTAGGCGTGCAACTTATTTCTCGGCCACAGGCACGACACGATGACGGAGAATTGTAGAAAATCGAATACGTACCGAATCAGGGAAATAATCCCCGTCGTGTTGAATACATTTGAGCCATCGGTCAGGGAGCTACCGAATGCCACTGCGGAAAAAAAGAGGGCTGTTTCGAGTTGATAAAGTCATCAATACTTGTATGGACCTCCTCGACAGAAGTGAAGTGCGTATCACTCAGGTGATGTTGCAGGGAGCGAAATAAGTGATAATCCGACGGAGCGAAGTCTGGAGAATATGCCGGGTGGGACAAAATCTCCCATCCCAGGTCAGTGATCGTATTTAAAGTCGTTATCCTGAAGCAACAGGACCGACCTTCTGCCCTTGCCAATGTATGGCCTTTTCGCCTCCATTGCGTCACTCACACGAACGAGTTGCTGACAATAACGCTCAGCATTGACCGTTTTACCAGGTCTGAGCAACTCATAGTGTATGAAACCGCGCTGATCCCACTATATGCACAGCAACAACTTTCTCGCATGGATATTCGGTTTGGCAATACTAGTGGTAGACTGGCCTGGATAAACCCACGATTTTCGCTGCTTTGGATTATCGTAGAGGATCCACTTCTCATCACAAGTCAAAATCTTGTGGAGGAAATCCTTCTTCTTGAATCTGGAGAGCAAGGACACAGCAACATCGTAGCGCCTAGACTTGCTCGCAGTTGTGAGTTGGTGGAGCACCCAACGGCCCTCCTTGTGAATCCGTCCAAGCTTGTGCATGCGCTTTGCAATGGCTAGCCGTATTACTCCGAGTTCCTGGGTGAGCTCTGACTGTGTGCAACAGGGATCCGTGTCCAACAGTTGTTCCAGTTCCTCATAGTCAACTTCCTGTGGCTGTCCCGGACGTTCTGCATCACAGAGATCAAAATTTCCCTGCTTAAACCGCTGGAACCACTTCTTACACGTACTGTAGGACACAGCAGCCTCACCCAAAGCAGCACAGATCATTTTCTGGGCTTCCGCGGCACTTTTTTTCAACTGAAACGCAAACAGGAGGCAGTGCCTCAAATGTTGCTTCTCGAACGACATTGCTTTCACCGTCAACTTTCGTCCCTTCTGTCACTACAGCTGTGAGCTGTTGTGGTTACCTGGAAAGCTGTTGGATGGCGCTGCAATCAGTCATTATCGCACACGGTTATTTGCATTTGCCGACGTTCCATGATCGCTTGTGGTTAGGGGCCGAGAATTAAGTTGCACAGCTAATATGTGCATAAATAATACAAAAAATGCTACAGTATTTGTAGTACAGTTACAGATTTGGAAGGTACCTATAGTGGTAATCTAAAGAAATTCATTTGAAAAACAAATGTAATGTTGTCTACTTAAGTTCATCAGACTTTTCTTTCAGCACGATTTTTCTTAGTGTTTTTTCAGCTCACAGAATGATTTTTTAATTTTTCCCCCCTCAGGACAGTCATTCCTCTTAGGTCTCCTCTGTCCGGCCAAAAAGTGTTGTGAAGTAAAGATGAGTTTTAACTGTAAAAGAGTTGTAATACGTTTTAAATGCTAAGCCTACAGAAAAAGTGCCTTAGCGGCGCTAAGGTACCTTTTCTGTAGGCTTAGCGGCGCTAAGATACTTTTTCTGAAAACTTATCAGCGCTAAGACACTTTTTCTGTAGGCTTAGCAGCGCTAAGGCACCTTTTTCTGTAGGCTTAGAAGCGCTAAGGCACCTTTTTCTGTAGGCTTAGCAGCGCTAAGGCACCTTTTTCTGTAGGCTTAGCAGCGCTAAGGCACTTTTTCTGTAGGCTTAGCGGCACTGAGGCACTTTTTCTGTAGGCTTAGAGGCACTTTTTCTGTAGGCTTAGCGGCGCTAAGGCACTTTTCGTGGTTAGTTGAGAAGAAAAACTGGCTAAAGATTTTTTTAGATGATCATGTTAAAAGATCAATGATTTATATCGTACCTTAACATAACATTCGTATTGCAAAGACGATACTGAACTGTCGGATCACGCGATAAGGCGTGATTATCCATGTAGACAGAGCGGTGTCGTGTGCAGCTCCCCGTTCGCATGGGTGGGCCTGGGTTCGAGACAGAGGTAGTGTGTTTGTCTTACAGCCCGGCTTCCTTTCCTCCTTCCTTAGACCCAGTTACCCTAAATTAGGGACGAGTGACTGCTTATATCCCTTAAACTTCCTCATAGTCGTAGTTATCTCCCCCCCACCCCACCCCCTTCCAAACATGACAAGTGTTTCATGGTTGAGAACCATGGCCGTAACCAGGGGGGGATCTTAGGGACCGGTCCCCACCCGAAATCCCAATCAATTTTTCGCAATTGAACTTCAACAAATAATGGTTTGGTTTTTTATTTGGTCTTCTTATACGTCCATTGTGGAGAACATTCTCTACATTTGGCACTAGGGGATTATTGTACAATTTCATTTATATGAAACTGTATATGCACAATTCAGTCTGTTGAAACTTTTTTTTAGCTCATCTGCGAAAAATAACGAAGTTCTCAAAGGTTTCATCAAGCAAGTATTACCAGCTTCCAGGCACACGATGTTAATATCAATGTGCGAAACACGTTGGGTTTACAACCATGAAGCTTTATTGAGATGCCGAGAAATCTACGTTCCAATAGTTCTATCGTTAAAAAATTTGCAAGGTGTAAAAAATCGCAAACCCTCCCAAAAAAGCTCATCAGCTATTAAGTGCTATTACCCAAGGAGGCCAGTTTGTAGTCATACTGTGCACACTGGACCTTGTATTTTCGTGGACATTACGGCTGCCAAAAACCCTTCAAAACGTTGATTGCGATTTGACGACATCATTGGAACATATTGATCTCGTGGTAACTTCCCTCGACCATCTAAGAAGTAACGCCATCAATAAATTCCGTGTTATTCTTAATGCAGCGTCAAAATTTATCACATATGTTGATGGAGTTATCACAATGCCAAGAGTTACATCCAGGATGATTCAAAGAGGGAATATTTCATCAGAAACTCTAGAAGAATATTTCCGGAAAAATCTTTTCGTCATTTGTTGACCACGTGCGAACACAAACTGACGATCGATTCGAGACTCACAAGACATTAGTCATAGCGCTTCAAATCTTTCTACCTCGTCATGTTACGTTAAACTACGAAAAAGAGCTAACGACTTGCAATGGATTTTATAAAAACATACTTCCAGAGAGCAGTGTACTCTCAGTCCGTTTGGCAAAACAAATGGATCAACATAGACGTTAACTCAAGACCTGGTAACGCAATAGAGGCCCTTTTACAAAGCGACTCAAATCTTTCCCCCAACTCACACATGTTGTTACAGATTCTTGTTATAATTCCGATTTCCACAGCTACGCCAGAAGGGACATTTTCAACACTTAGACGATTGAAGACATATTTAAGAAACTCAACGGGAGAAAACAGACTGAGTAGATTAGCACTTTTAGCAACCCATTGGAAAACTGAGGTGCAACCGGACGAAATTTTAAATCGGTTTGTTTAATCTTCAAGGCGCGCTAATTTTTTATAACGTGAGTGAAAATGTAAACCTTATTTGTTCTTCTTAATGTAAAAATTCCTTGAATTTGCTGATTTGTACAAATTGTATTATACCTATGTTAAATGTTTTAATGTTCGCCTTAAAATTTAAAACTTCCTATCGATGCATATTGTAATTGTTATTGCTTGTATCAAAACATTGGTTCAACATAATTTTTAAGTCATTAAAAACAGTTATAAAGGAATTACCTCCCGTTGTGTTTGATCTATGTTTATTGCAAATTTATAGGAGGAAATTTTACAAGTAATGGAAATTTATGAAGAAAATTTTACAATTACTAATCTCAAAAATGGATGGGGGAGGGAAGGGTTGGTATAGCTTTTGGAATTGTAGACTAAAAGATTTTAGTTTCCATTCAATCATCAAAAGAAATGAATGCCTCACCGATAAAAAAATTCCTGGCTACGGCCTTGTTGAGAACGGCATTTCAGCTAAACTTGCCATCGACTCCAACAAAAGCAATCCCCTGAGCCCATTGTATGATTCATTATGAGTAGCGCAAAAGGACGCTCCGAAAGTCCGAATAGTCAGAGGCACTGGCTTCTGGCCATTCCCAGAACCAATGGCTCCAAATCAGGTTTTGGCAACTATGACCCTAAACGACCGCAGTGGTCATTATACCCGGAAAGAAACAGAAATCAACGCAGAAGATATCCGTCACTCCTATATACCCCATAACCTTAACAAAAGCCGCATCTAAGTTACATGTATTTAGTGTGACTGACACATACACTGAAGAGCAATTGAATTAGAGATACCTGTCTAGTAACGTGTAGCACCACCTTTCGCCCTGATGACGGCGGCGATCCGTCTCGGCATGGACTCGACATGACACCGGAAGCGTTGGGAAGCCATACGGATCCACGACCCCTGAACAAGCTCCCACAGTTCACGAAGATTTTATGGAGAGCCTCGAACATCTCTCTCGATGGCATCCCAAATATGCTGGATGGGATTGAGATCAGGTGACCTAGCTGGCCAAGGAAGCGAGGTCACGTCGGTGGAGTGTTCATCCAACCATTCGGATACAATTCGGGAACTACATTGTCTTGTTGCAGGATGAGGTCCCCCAGTGGGATGTTGAAGACGCACAAACGGGAGCAAATGGTCGTCCAGGATATCCCGGTAACGTTGACCTGTGAGGGACGATGTCACACGTACCAGGGGTCCCATTTCAGTCCACGTAAACAGTCCCCAGACGAGAATGCCACCCCCACCAGCTTGAAGTGTACCCTGCTGGCAAGAAGGATCCATCGCTTCATGCGGTTTGCGCCGTACTCGTATCCTGCCATCCGCATGTACCAACGTGAATCTCGACTCATCAGTCCAGGCAACATTTTCCCACATGTCTAGGGTCCAGTGGCGATGTTCCCGCGCCCATGCTAATCTTTGCACCCTGTGATGTGCGGTCAGCAGCGGTATCCTCGTGGGACGATGGCTTCTGTACCCCATAGCGATTAGATGGTTCTGGATGGTGTGGCTACTTACACGTTTTTGTGCACCAGCGTTAAATTGCTGAGTGATTTCTTGCACTGTGGCCCGTCTATCCACTGTTACAATGCGAGCTGGCCGACGATGGCCTCGCTCATCCACACGCTGTTATCCACGGCAGTTGGCCCTTGCAGGGATGGTTTTACCGGATTCGATGTACTCACGGTGCACCCGTGACACAGTGGCTCGTGAAAATCCCAGTGCCTGCACGACTTCCGAGATGGAGTGACCCATTCGTCGGGCCCCGACAATTTGCCCACGATCAAATGCGCTTAGATCCTTCATCTTACCCATACTGCGTCCGACTCTTACTGATTCCCGTCGCATCACTCCTTATATTGTCGGATCGCTGCATACGTCATGTCGTTTCCGTTTACAGGGCCGCCCACAGCGCCACATTAGCATAACGCCAGCTGTCTCTAATTCAATTGCTCTTCAGTGTATTATTCATACTAAATATTTGGAACGATACAGGGCGGTATCTAAAGAGAAACTTAGCATTCTCAGAATCTGATTCCCACGTAAATTTATTCTTTATTTAAAATTGTTCCAATTAAACAATTTTAATAAAAGTTGAAAACAAATTAGTAATAAAGCTAATGAAAAATACTAACTGATGAAAACAACAAATCAAATTTTAAATTGTTTTTGCAAATTTTAAGGTCTTTCCTTTTGGGTTTGTTTCGCCTATTCCGTTCACCGCTAAGGCACTTTTTTTTAGAACTACATCACTGTAAAGACGTAACAGTTTAAAAATGATTCTACCGATTTCCTTTCCTTTTCTTTTCTTTTGGCGTTTTATGTACTTATATGCAACCTTCTTTTAGCTGGATATTTTAAAATCTTTCTTAAAATAAAACTGCATTTGTTTCACTAAGTTTGTCTTAAGTTTCTTCAATTATTTTCGTTTCGCAAGAATTAGACTTAGTTGTGATGTTTTTAATCCCTTCCTTGCATTGAATATGACGTCCTACTACATTCATAAAACAATGCAACTGTTAAAAAGAAAAAAGTAATCGTGTATTCGGGACGGTATTAATTTTTCAAGGCCCCAAAGTACTAAGCTCAGTGCCCAACCATTAATTTACGGGCCCCGGGAAAAAGCAATTGAGCGCAACCCCCATCCCCCTTCCCTCTTGAATATCTATAAGCAATTTCTATGAAAACAAAATTAGTTTGCGCAGTCGAAGCAAATGAAAAAAGTACCCAACGGT
Organism: Macrothele yani; assembly: GCA_039090855.1. Taxonomy (NCBI): domain Eukaryota; kingdom Metazoa; phylum Arthropoda; class Arachnida; order Araneae; family Macrothelidae; genus Macrothele; species Macrothele yani. The sequence goes on along the minus strand of CM076990.1, from coordinate 41,242,376 downwards.
GGTTTCCACTTTACTGTTGTTTATGAACAGCCTGAAAGATAAATAAAAGCATTGAGATATATATTTTTTGCACATTTTTAATCACGCAGCAAAAAATCTAGAAAAACCATTCGATGACGAATACTTTTTTAAGTTTTACACATACTTCCCTCCTAAAATTTCTGTCCCAGATGCGGAGTTTTATAATTTTACAGACTTAGCCTCTGTCGATATGCAGTAAGCTGAATTTAATCGATAAGAATGTATGGTGTTCGTTGTTCTCACTTAAACACCTGGTCTGAGCATCGGCACACTGTTTGAAGGGGCTACAAAATAAATAAATATAAAATTAATGCTTATTGGTAGAAGACCAGTTTAGAAAAACCTTTCGTAGCAAAAAAAAGGAAAGAAAAAATTTGAAAGTAATAGAAACACCTATTTCTTGAGAAAAAGAATCCAGTTCTGCAATAAGCCCATTTCTCTCTCCCGCACAAAGAAATTTCCACTTAGTTTGATTTTTGCACAAGAGAAATTTCAGTGCTCACAACTTCACAAGCTATGGAATTTAAAGAGAATATTGATAAAATTAAAAACGATTAGCTATTTACCTGCTCCTTGCAGAACTTTTTAAGTATAATTAAAAAATGTCTACAGAACAAACATCCACACAAAAATGACCTCGGAAGAAATGCACAAATCTGGAAAAAATGCAAAAATGCCCATGGAAATTCTACATAAATAATATTGCTTAGCTTTGATTGTCGTCCTAGTTTTCTGGGCGCAATGTAACTTTAGCCAAGGGGTATACATTTAGCAGAAACCTCCTCACGACACATTTTTGAAAATAATTAACTGCCAGGAAGCTTTTTAGTAGGCCCTTACCCAGTGAGGGTATGAGGAAAGAATGCCCACGGAAAAAACGCCCACGGAAAAATCGCCCACGGAAAAAACGCCCACGGAAAAAACGCCCACTTCTCGAAAGTAGGAAAAAACGCCCACGGAAAAATCGCCCACAGACAAAATGCTCACGGGAAAAATATGTGATCGACTGATAAGTTTATATGTCTGTTATAAACGGTGACAGGACAACTGGTCACAGACTGCTGGCCAAAAAATCGTTAGGGGTCATATAAAAATTGCGGTTTCTTGGCCACCTCACCTACATAACGAAAATGGGTGTAGGAGAATTGGCCACAAAAGTTCAAGGGTGTGTGTGTGGGGGGGGGGGGGTAAGTATTATCGATTTTTGGCCTACATTGAGAATTGAATTAGGAACTCCAAACAAATTTCGAGAAAACGTTCTATGTAAGCCAAGCGAGAATTATAGCATAATTCATGTATGTTCGGAAAAGGACCCTAAGGGGTGGGATTTTTTAATAACGCTGCACTTTTACGTAGGTACTAAATATTTACATAACATGTCAAGTTTGCAATATTTTTCTTTTACTTAATTAATTCTTTTTTTTTTTTTTTTTTTTTGATTGAAGGTTTAACGACCACCGTGAGCAACTCAATGGGCTATAAGCAGTCGCCCGTCCCTAATTTAGGGTCACTGGTTCCAGGGAAGGGAGAGAGCCAGTGCCGTAAGACAAACACAACATCCATGCCTCACCGGGATTCGAACCCTGATCCTTACGGACGAATGATCAGAGGCCAGCGCCACCGGGGCGGCACTTAATTAATTCACAGGCGAAGAAAAAAGTGTTGAATTGGCTTAGGCCTACGGCCTATTAATTAATGTATGGATTGAATGTATGGTGCATAAGTAGAAGCGCAATATTATTGACAATTAATACAGACATTTGACGTGGAATAGGAATAGCTGTGGTGCCGTGGAAGCATATCCGGCGCGTAACTGGAAGACCCTGAGTTCGATTCCTGGAGGCGGCCACTGAGAGTTTTTCAGTGACTCACTTATAAACGTGGAAAGAGCGATGACTTGCCGCCCCGGTGGCGCAGTGGTCTAAGGCGTTGGCCTCTGATCATTCGTCCGTAAGGGGTCCGGGTTCGAATCCCGGTCAGGCATGGATGTTGTGTTTGTCTTACGGCACTGGCTCTTTCCCTTCCCTGGAACCAGTGACACTAAATTAGGGACGGGCGACTGCTTATAGCCCATTGAGTTGCTCACGGTGGTCGTTAAACCTCCAATCAAAAAAAAAAAAAAAAAAAAAAAAGAGCGATGACTTTTGTTTGATTATTGACAATACTTGTATACTTGTTATGTAAATTTTACGAATATGGGAATGACGGAACGAAAACTTTTAGAAGGGCCTAAACGTTAGTCCTAATATTATTTTGTGCCTGAGTAATACCGCAATATTAATAATTTGATGTGTTACGTAAACGTTATGAATATAACATCGTTAGAATAAAAACTGTTAAATAGGCCAAGGCCTAGGACTTATGACTTAAGGGCCGCGGGTGGCCTAGTGAAGAACCAAATAAGATTGTTAACTTTCAACTTCCTACTGTAGAGTAGCTACTTTCTTAAAAAATTCCAGTTCGGCTGTACTATAATAAATTTGTGACTATTCTTATTTTTTAAAGTAAGGTCTTAATTTTTATAAAACTATGCATGTTTATTATTTAACTATATCAATTAAAAAAGAAATCATTAAAAGTCAGATTATTTTATTTATAAATACTTTTAAAGTTTAATGCATTTAATTGTAAAAGCGATTTTCGTAAAAGCCGCAGTGTACTGATATAACTTTGTGTAATGTGCTTTCTTTCCACTGTTGTCTGTTGAGTACGGCGAGCGGAAGGGGGGGGGGACATCTGTCTTTCGTCAAAGTGGTACTTTGCAGCTGCAGCTTGAACGTTTGCTAGCGACCGCACCTCAAATAACAAGCGATATATTTCATTTAAATTTATCGGTTGGCCACCGGTCGGGGTGTGTCTTCCCCGTGAGTAGTATAATCTCAAGTTACAGGCATACTTCTTTTCTTCCCAGTGTAAAGAAAAAAATACGCACTCATAGCTTCCTGTGAGTTTTCCAAAGGACAACTAAAACAGTTAATTTCTACATGACGGGTGTAGGAGAACTGGCCACCGGAGAACTGGCCACAAAAATTTTAAGGGGCCGTATAAAAATAACGTTTTTGACCGCTTCGTGCCCACAACCCCCAGAGGTTGGTAATCAGAGTCATATATAGTTTCCGTAATTTCGTCTTTTCTTAATTGCGATAATTAATGTAATTCTTTATAAGAAATGTTTATGATCTACATCTGAGCAAAAGATTTAAGGGTTTTCAAACTACAAGTCTGCAGATTATCTGAGCGCATGTGCTGACTCAGGAAACCTGTCGGGGGGGGGGGGGGGGTAATATCAAAACTGTAAGATTTGAAAAATGTATCGTCCCATCGGGAGATTTTCAGCATTTACAAGCTACAGCTGGACAGATTATTTGAGGGCACGTGCCTACTCAGCAAACCTGGTGGGTGGGGTGGGGTGGGGTGGTTATATGATAATTGTGAATTATATAGAATTTCTTGTCCGACCCGGAGATTTTCATCATTCACATGCCTTCAGATAATGTGTCGAGTTGTAGCTGCTAATTGCCGAGAATCTCTCGATCGGACGAGAAATTGTTCATATTTTACACTTTTGGTATTACCCCCCCCCCCCCCCTCTTCGCCGACAGGTTTCCAGAGAGTGACATGCGCTAAGAAAATTTGTCGAGTTGCAGTTTCTAAATGCTGAAGATCTCCAAATCGGAAGAGAAATCTTGATATTTTACGATTTTGGTATTACCTCCCCCCCCCCCCACCCGACTAGCTTCCTGAGGCAGCAGATACCCTCAGATAATTCGACGTGTTGTAGCTTGTAAACGCTGGAAATCTCCCGATCGGACCAGAAATGCTTTATATTTCATATTTTAGATTTTAAGCACCCCCTCCCCAGACAAATTCCCTGGGTTTGCACATACTCGCAGACAATTTTTTTATTTGTAGTTTCTAGAAAAATATTGTACAGCAGTTGGCTTGAAGACAACGGTGAATCATTAGTATGTTTTTAAATAACTGTTGCATAAGACTACCACGGCTTTCAGGCCAACACCATACAACCTCTACAGTCCATCAGTGCAATCCGAACTTTCCTCTCGTATTTGTAAGGTTTGCAGAAAATATTTTACACATCAAATTATTAATATTGCTGTATTACTCATTCAGAAAATAATATTAGTACTAACGTTCAGGCCCTTCTAAAAGTTTTCATTCCGTCATTCCCATATTCGCGTTATGTAGGTGAGGTGGCCTAGAAACCGCAATTTTTATATGACCCCTAACGGTTTTTTGGCCAGCAGTCTGTGACTAGTTGTCCGAACACCGTTTATAACAGACATAAAAACTTATCAGTCAAACACATATTTTTCCCGTGAGCATTTTGTCTGTGGGCGATTTTTCCGTGGGCGTTTTTTCTTACTTTTGAAAAGTGGGCGTTTTTTCTTACTTTTGAAAAGTGGGCGTTTTTTCCGTGGGCGTTTTTTCCGTGGGCGTTTTTTCCGTGGGCGTTTTTTCCGTGGGCATTCTTTCATGCAATCCCAGTGAGGAACAGTGTTTTATTATTCAGCACGATCACAAATCCACCGTCGCTTCTTTTTTTAATAATTTGCTTCCAAATTTTGTTTTTTCTTAAAAAATAAAGGTATTTCTCTGTTCTCTGGCCCTTGAAACCAAAAAGTCCTTTGTCCGTGTGGTAGAGAATTATTAGCACAGCTGCTCGTACTGATTCACATCGGGAAGTTGAGTTATCCATCATTCTCCCTCCTGTAGCATCCTAAATTTGCTTTCTTTAAAAATAAAAGTGTAATACGCGAATAAATAAAGTATTTATATAATGAAATACAAAGCTACGTGAATTGTGTTCTGCTGATGTTCGCCAGGGCTTTGCCATTTCTGCATTGCTTACACATTCTCACAGGTGGGAGGGAAAGAAATCCCTAAGAAAACTGCACTTGGCTGCTGGCTGTTTCCAATGTTCAATCTTCAAGGATTTGTACAGTTGAAAATTTAGTTAAAAGTTTTTCGGTTTCATCCACATTATTTGTTCATAATTTAAATCGTCACTTGGCCTGCCTTGCTAACCCGCGGGTACTCTGGAAGCCCGGGAATCTGTACCCCCTCCCGCGGGATCTGTACCCCCCTCCCGCACCCCATATTTGGAGACTGACTAAGCTAAGGTCTGGTTTGTGGCGTTCCGTGCATTTATTTCCAAAATGTGTGGCAAACTTGAGTAATATTTTAAATGTACACTAGATGTCGCCACAAGACTGTGCTACGACAACAATTACAAGAAGGAGAACTAGATAAAGATGCGAAAATAGGCTTATTTTAAGGGGTATAAAACCTTGTTCCATGAATAAGACATGATACAATCTTTAGTCGCAAACAATATTTGGCTATAGAAAACACAGTGATGGTTCTGGGAGTTTTTAAAGGGGCAGCTAGCGTTTTTTAAAGATTTGGTTTTAAAAGAAACTGATGTGATAAATTATTTCCAGGAAATTCTGAGAGGGAAGTTCGAGTTCGTATACTCTTCAAAATATTTTATAGAGTAAAGAGACGAAATACGAAACTATAACTATTAGAGTTTTGAAGAGTAATTAAATTTTTTAAAGCTCGAATTTCTGTCCAAAGTTTTCTTGCTGCGTATACGAATCAACATAAACCAGCGGGGTCGGAACTGCAGAGGAAAAGGGGGCAATTGCCCCCCCCCCGTACTCATTAACATGCAGGGACAAAATGTTTCATTTCCCCCCACAATTATCTTCTTCTTTAATTATGTCAGTAATCAGAAATGGAGTTAACACTCTTTTTTTTTCATTTCCTACCATTTAAAATTCCTTTTGATAAAACAAAGTATTGTTTTCGATTGTAATTATTAACTATCTAGAACACTGTATACCTCAAGACGCGAGTTACACTCTCTCGCTTGTTTATTATGACTCTTGAAATGCTGATTAAACTCTTCTTGCTTGTGTATGCAAAAAAAAAAATGTTTCACGAAGTATCAGCTTTATTCAATGCTCGAAATTGACATTTTGAAATGCCGGTATACTCATATTTAGCCAAAATTCCTTCAGTACTATGTCCAATTTATTCAACTATTTATTAAGCTAAAATTACTCAATACTATGTCCAATTTATTCAACTTTATGTAACACGTAATGTCTCATACTGATTTGTTTTTGTATTCATCAAGGGAATAAAACATCATCAGTTCATTTTTTTGTCGAGCTGCATAAAAATTTGTAGCATAGAGTTCTTTAAGTTCTGACAACAGATGTTCAGGAAAGCTTCACAAAATTTATCAAAACAGTTCGAATCCTACAAAGCCACGAATTTAAGATATAATATCTCTAATTTTAATTCATTGACACTTCACAAAAACTGAAACAGCTCTCGCGAAACACTTATGGGCGTGAGTATACGAGTGACTGAGATAGTCTAATTCTTCTTCTTTCTGAGCGAACCGTTTCCCAAAGCAACAGCCTATTCCCCTCTACCAGTTGATTCAAGTTGTCATGGAAACGCTAGCAGGCGATTGTACGGAAGGTTTTCGCATCAGAACTGGGAAGACTATGGAAGAGCTGATTGCGTTATGTCGTTGGTTTTCGCTCGTCAGACTAATTCAAAGAAGCGAATCCAAACGCGTTTTATTTCGCACCGAAAGCATCGACATATATTAATACCGTTGATAATTGACTTTTATTTGTGTATTTAATTCAGTTTTATTTGTACATTCTCTGGGCTTCGCAGCCAGCCTGACTACCCTCGAATATACGCCAGGAGTCTGGAATTAGTGAGAATTCTCTCTTCTATACTTCAAGCGTGGTTTGCTGGCTTACCCGAAACCTATTATTCCGTTCCGTCCTAGCCTTTTCTCAAGGTGGGGATGGGATATATGTGACGTACCTGCCTCAGTGGTTACGCACATGTCAAGACAGCAAAGCTGCAGCGATAAACTTCGTCGGAGTAGCTTAATTTGGAAAGCATTCGGCTCCGGAGCTGAAGGATGGGGAGGGGGTTCGATTTAGCCAGCGCCGGCTATAGGTGTTCAAATTAATATAATTTAACATCACTTATAACCAAGGAGGTTAGAATAAGAAATCTGGAGATGCCCTCATCAATCGACCATCAGTACCACTTTGCGCGAAGCTCATGACTGCGTGCGGCTGCCATTGAAATGTGGGAAAGCCGGTGGTTTTCATGGATATTGCAATATATTTTGTGTAGACCGAATCGCATTCTTTCTGCACAGATGTTTCTATTTTTGCATCGTAACTTTTTGCCAATATGTGAGAAAATTCTTAATTGTTCTGAGACACCTTCCCATTTTAAATTGAAATTCATTATGAGGTTAAAATCGTCGTGCACAGCAGTCAAAATACATAACAAGAAAGATGACACCGAATTTTCGGGTGTAATAAGCACGTCTTTTGAATCCGTTCTGACGCAAATTGAATTTATCAAAGCTATTCAAAGTCAATGGAACCGGTATGGAAAACAATAGTATCTGACGGAAGAAAGAAGTTTTTAAATCGGGTATCCCTCAGATATTGCTGTAAACGGAATCGTGAACTTACGCCCTCTGGTTGCAGACTTGTGCGTTAAGAAAAACATGAATTTATATGAGAAACATTTCGCACCGGAAACGCTCTCCAACATAGAAAGAATTTTTCAAATCGGACTCTTAGAAACAGAGATATCGACAAAAATAAGATGTGACTTTATGTACCCTGGTGGGAAAACCATGCATTATTTTAGGAAGAAAGTATTCTCAATAGGTTTTTCCATATGAGCGCTATCAGTCTAAGAAAAAAAAATTTAGTCGAGTTTTCAGGAGCCCAGATTTTGCTACAAATACATCAGAAGAAGAAATTAATGCTTATGCCCCCTGGTGGCCAAGCCATTCTTTACCAAACATTAGAAATTACGTGAAAAATATTTTCCATTAGGTCTTGTATGCAATACAGGAAGAATTTTTTAAATCGGAGTTTTAGAAGCAGAAATAACGCAGAAAACGCCCTTTACCATTGTGCCCCCTAGCGGAAAGTTTATGACTTACTTGAAAATTTTGAATTTATAGGAAAAACATTTCGCATCAGAAACACTATCCAACAAAGAAGGAATTTTTCAAATCGGACTCCTAGAAGTACAAATATTAACATAAATAAGATATACATCTACGCCCCCTGGCGTAGAAACCATGCATTATTTCAAGAAGAAAATGTTCCTAAAAGGTTTGTCGACATAATTAGTATCGGTCAACAAACCACTTTTATTTCAATCGAGATTTTAGAAGCTCATATTTTGCTGCAAATGCATCAGAAGCGCAAATGAAGACTTACGCCACCTGGTGGCCAAACCATTTTTTACAAAAATTAGAAATTATGTGCAAAGGATTTTCCCTCAAGAGCTGTATCCGGTGCAGAAAGAACAGAGATATAGGGGGGGGGGGCAATTTACTTTTACGCCCCATAGCGGAAAGTCTATGAATTAATCGAAAATTTTGAAATTATATGAAAAAACATTTCGCATCAGAAACACTATCCAACAAAGAAGGATTTTTTTCAAATCGGACTCCTAGAAGTAGAGATACTGACAAAAATAAGACATACATCTACGCCCCCTGGCGTAGAAACCATGCATTATTTCAGGAAGAAAATGTTCCTAAAAGGTTTGTGAACATTAGTACTATCGGTCTACAAACGACGAATTTTTTCAATCGAGAATTTACAAACTCATATTTTGCTGCAAATACATTAGAAGCGGAAATTAAGATTTACGTACCTTGGTGACCAAACCATTTTTTGACAAAAATTAGAAATTACGTGCAAAGGATTTCCCATCGAGAAGCTGTATCCGGTGCAGAAAGAATTTTTCAAATCGGAGATTTAGAAGCAGAGATATAGGGGGGAAAGCAATTTACCTATACGCCCCCTAGCGGAAAGTCTATGAATTACTTGAAAATTTTGAAATTATAAGAAAAACATGTGACACTGGAAACACTATCTAACAAAGAAGGAATTTTTCAAATCGGACGCCTAGATGTAGAGATATTGACAAAAATAAGATATACATCTACGCCCCTGGCGGAGAAACTGTGGAATATTTTAAGAAGAAAATATTCCGAAAATGTTTATCGATGTGAGTGGCATCAGTCCATGAAAGAATTTTCTCAATCGATATTTTAGAAGCTCAGATTTTATGGCAAATACATCAGAAGCAAAAATTAACACTTACGCCGCCTGGTGGCTAAAGTATTCTTTACCAAAATTTTGAAATTATATGGAAAAGATTTTCCATCAGTAGGTGTATCCGCTGAAGAAATTTTTTTTCAAATCGGAGTTTTAGGAGAAGAGTTATCGGGGGAAATGTAATTTACTTTTACGCCCCTAGCGGGAAATCTATGCGTAATTTGAAAAAGTAGCTATATCTAAAATACTCTTCTACATACATGGAAACGAAAGATAAAAAAAAATTTCAATCGGATGTTTAAAAGCAAATATGTGGAATAAGACGTATTTTTGAATTCGACATCATCTGCATTTACGCCCCCTAGCGGCAAAATTGTACATCGTAGAAAAAAAAACGAAATAAAGGATCATCATTCGCATATTTCAAGCTTCCCAATGCAAAAATAATTTTTCAAATCGGACTGATAGTTGCAGAGATATCGTGGGTACAGACGGACGGACGGACAAACCGGTAACATAAGCACGATCTTTTTTTACAAAAGACGTGCTAAAAAATCATGCTGTTTTTTGCACGATTTTATACTGTTTTTTGCACATGCACTGCTGGCCACCCAAAATGCAACACCAAGAAGGACACGAGATAGCAAAGCCAGATTTACTGGACACATAACAACAGATACAAAGATGAAACGATTGAGCTTACAGGCCCGTGCGACTTGCGGAACATGCAGGCATCAATAATTCGTGTGGCCCCCATGGGTGGCAATAACGGCCGCTACGCGCCGCGGCATCGAACGAAAGAGGCTTTGGATGTGAGCTTGGGGTATGTCGGTCCAGGCTGCTTCCACACGTTGCTACAGTTCATCAGGCGTAGCCGCGGGTGGTGCTTGCCGGGCCACTCGGTTGCTGATCAGCAACCAGACGTGTTCGATGGGCGACATATCGGGAGAAAAGGCGGGCTACGGCAGCAGTGACACCTGGTGGGCCGTGAAGAATTGTTGCACGATGCGTGCCACGTGCAGGCGCGCATTGACCTGTTGAAACGTGGCCACTGGCAGGTCCTGCAGGTAAGGAAGGAATACAGGCTCCAAACGTCGGATATGTAGCGGTGGCTGTCGAGTGTTCTGGCGATGCGTTCCAGAGGGGTGAGGGGTGTCATATCCAATTGCGCCCCAAACCATAACGCCAGGCGACGGACTGGTATGGCGATGCATAATGCAGGCGTCATACAGTCTCTCGCCGCGGTGCCGCCACACGCGGATTCGACCATCGTGGTGCTGCAGGCAGAAGCGGGATTCGTCGGAGAAGACATTGTCATGCCATTCCGTAGTCCAGGTGCGGCGTTCAACGGCCCACTGCCGCCGCACTCGCCGGTGGTGTAACGGCAATGGTAATCGGAGCAATGGGCGCCGTGCGACAAGTCCCCACTCCTGCAGACGACGTCAAACGGTACGTGCTGACACAGGTTGTTGCGCAACATACCGTAATTCCTGCGCTAACGTTCGTGATGTGGCGGTGCGACCCGTGAATGCCCGCCGCACAACATGCCGGTCGTCTCCTTTGGTGGTGTGCCGCGGCTGCGGCAATCACTCACGTCGTTCCGTATGTCTTCCTTGCACCCACCGAATCCATACTCGCCTCACTGTGGCTGGATGTCGTCCCACACGGGCGCCGATGTCTCGGTACGATAAACCGCTGTCGCGATAAGCCACTATTCGTCCTCTGTCGAACTCCGGAACGTGCTGGAATGACTGCCGTATTCTGCGACGAGGCATCAGGAAGCTTCCCACGCACAGGTCCGGCAGCACTACACACTTCCACTACTTACACCCCGCCTTCTGTGCACCCTTCTTATAGTGCTTCTCGGTGGCGTACCGGGTGCACATGATTTGCATATGCCCTGCAATGCTAATCGTTTGCATGTCCTCTCGCGGGCGACGCATGCTGCGAATTTCAGGCCAATCGGACGCTTCCTTCTTGGTGTTGCATTTTGGGTGGCCAGCAGTGTATATATAGCGTTAGAAACCACATAAGATCTTTCGACCCTCTCACAGGGGTCATCATCAGATGTTAGACGTAGTACAGAACAGACGTAGTAAAACACATGATACCACAGATAAAACTGAAAAACTAAGTAAATTGAACAGTACATATCCAAGTTCCAGGGGGGCGATGCATATGGTAAGGCAAAAAAGTAGACTGGTCAAACACCAATACAGTAATAAACCCATGTTTAGAATAAGAGTTCAATACCATCTTCCAAGCTGGAGATATAAGGCAAGAAGGTTCATCATTGCAACTTGATTGTCGAGAGGAATAAGTAAATAGGCTTTCCGTGAAGAGGCAGTCAAACTTTGAAGAGAGAGTGTTCAAAACTGTGGTGTCTTTCCAAACGGGAAAATGGGTTCCGTCTGCAATACATCTTGAAAGGGCCGTCGAAGTAGAACTAACTTTAGCGTTGTATATATGTTCGTTAATCATCATCATCATCATTGTCAGCCATTATCAATCCACTGCTGGACGAAGGTCTCCCCAAGTTTCCTCCACAACGGTCTGTCTTGTGCCAGTCTCCTCCATGTCACCCCTGCATACTTTCGAATTTCATCCACCCATCTCCCATGTGGTCTTCTTCTGGGTCTTTTCCTGTCCCTTGGAATCCAATCTAAAATTTCGGCTGTCCATCGATGATCTGTCCTTTTGGCAGTATGTCCAGCCCATTGCCATTTCAGGGATTTAACTCTGATCATGATGTCTTCCACTCTTGTCATTTTTCGGATCCACGAGTTCCTCTTCTTATCTCTCCTGGTTACACCAAGTATGCACCTCTCCATGCTTTTTTGAGTTGTCTGCAGCCTTTGTATGTCTCTTTTGGTTAAGGTCCACGTCTCTGCACCATACGTAAGCACTGGAAGGATGCATTGATCAAACACTTTTCTTTTAAGACATAATGGCATATTGCTCTTGAAAATTATGCTGTTTCTTCCAAAAGCTCTCCAGGCAAGTTTTGTACGCCGATTAATTTCTTCATTAATGTGACCTCACTTGATATCTGCTGTCCAAGATAAACGTACGTGTCTGTTATCTCCCAGCTTTTCTCCATCAATCGATAAATCTTCATTTCTTGTAAAAGCATTGAACATCACTTTTGTCTTCTGAAAGTTCATTTTTAATCCCACTTCTTTACTCTTGTCAGCAAGTTCCTGGATCATACTCTGCAGCTCTGATGGGGTAGTTGCAAAAATGACTACGTCATCAGCAAAACGAAGGTGGGTTAGATAATCTCCATTAATCTTTATCCCCTTGTTTTCCCAGCTCAGCGACTGGAAAACACCCTCCAATGTGGCATTAAAGAGCTTCGGAGATATGGTGTCACCTTGTCTCACTCCCTTTCCAATTTTTATGTGTGTTGTATTTTCAAACAGCTGAATCTTTGCACTTGCATTTTCATAGATGTTATTAATAATATTAATGTATGCATCTTCAATACCGCAGGTTTTCAGAGCCATTGTAACTGCTGATGGTTTCACCGAATCAAAGGCTTTTTCATAATCGATAAAAGCCATGCACAATGGAAGTTCATATTCCCTCGCTCTTTCAATTAGTTCTCTCAGCACGTGGATATGATCTATTGTGCTGTAGCCACTCCTGAATCCAGCTTGTTCTCTCGGTTGAGCCATGTCCAGTGTTACCTTCAAGCGGTGTGAAAGAACTTTAGTGAAGATTTTATAAACTACTGATAGGAGGCTGATAGGTCTGTAGTTTCCGAGATCCTCAATGTCACCTTTCTTATGAAGCAGGATCATTGTAGCGGTGTTCCAATCCTCAGGAATCTTTCCTTCATTAAGGCATCGAGTGAAAATTTGGGCGAGTACTGTTTCGATTTCTCCACTTGCTTCTTGTATGATGTCTACAGTAATTCCATCTTCTCCTGGAGCTTTTCCCCGCTTCATGTTCTTGATTGCATGTGCAACTTCTGCTGGAAGGACTGGAGGAACTCTGGTACTGGTATCTTTCATGATGTCTGAGTGCATGTATCATCCCTTTCATATAATTTGGAGTAGAAATCTTTCACTCTTGTCAAAATTTCGCCTCTATTTCTTGTTACAGAACCATCTTCTTTTCTCAGTGCCATAATCTGTTTTCTTCCCTTACTGAGATGTCCCTTTGCTATCTTTAGGCTTTGGTTGTTTTCAATTGCTTTCCTCACTAGTTCACAGTTGAATTTTCTTACGTCTTCAGTGATACTTTTTCGTACTGTCTTGCATAGCTCTATATATTCCACTTTGGAAGTCACATCTTCTTTAGTTGTCCTCATCTCTCTTCTTTTTTGCATCAACATTTTGGTTTTTCCTGATAATTTGTTCACACGCAATTTGTTCTTAGACCCAGCTAATTTTGTTGCTGTTTCCATAAGAGTTTTGGTTACTTTTCTGTTAACTTCAGAAATATCCACTTCTTCCAATGTTAGGCCTTCTAAAGCAGAGAATCTGTTCTTCAGTTCCAACTTGAAGGTATTATGGTGTTTTTTAAGGTTGGTTATGTCAATACATTTTGTTTGTCTTATGAGCTTGCCACGTTCGAGTTTAGTGTTGAGGTGCATCTTACATCTCACCAATCTATGGTCACTACCTGTGTTGAACTTGTTTAGCACACTGCAGTCTTCTATGACGAATTTTTTGTTACACATAATAAAAATCAATTTCACTTGTCGTCCCATTTGGATGTCTCCCATGTCCATTTCCTGTGTGGCTTTTTCTTGAAGAAGGAGTTCAAGATGAAAAACCCTTCTCCCTCTGCAAACTCAACGAGAGTATTTCCACGCTGGTTTCTGTTGCCATGACCGAATTTACCTACTGAAGTTTCATTCTGTTGCCGTTGCCCTATTTTTGCATTGAAATCTCCCATAATTATTTTCAAGTGCTGCTTACCTTTATTATTTAGATGACAAATTTCCTCATAAAATTCTTCAATTTCTTCTTCAGGATGACTTGTGGTGGGTGTATAAGTTTGAATAATCTGAGCCTGGTATCTTTTCGAGAGTTGGATAACAAGTCGTGCAGCTCTGTCAGAGGAACTTTCAACTTCTACAACTTTATCCTTCAGTTTCTTGTTTATTATAAATCCAACACCACTAGTTCTTCCAATATCTGTCCCACGATAGTAGAAGAGATGTCCACTTTTAAGTTCGATGAGATCTTCTCCTTTTCTCCTTACCTCACTTAGCCCCACGATGTCCCACTTGATCCTTTGTAGTTCCTCTTCCAATTCAAGAAGCCTTGAATCAGAAGATAGGGAGCGTCCATTATACGTAGCCAAGGTCAGCATCAGATGGCAGCCTAGTCCGGTCCTCCGGGATTCTTAGCACCCTCTGCCTTCATGTCGCACTGGCCGCTGCCTTGGCCAGGTACATTCCAGCTGCCGGAGACTGAGGGCCAAGATTTAAGTTGTGGAATCATTTTGAGGGGTTTGGCCATAACTCACCACGCTGGCCAAGCGGGTTGGTGAGTGTGGGATAGAATTTCCTCTAATCCCGATGGTATAGTTATACCGCTATTGGCGGTCGTCAGAGCCCGTTTAGTGGGAACAGGAATACGGGTTCTTAATTTCCTGGAGGTAGACCCTATATAAATAAGATCCGTGTCATTTTGGTCCACCGCTTTAAGGGGTACACCAAATTTATCCCAGAAGTTCACTATAAGTCTCTGTCACTCTTAACACACGAAAAAAATGTTCTAAGTTTTTAGTCCAAAACCCAAGTTGTATTTGACACAAATATTCCAAATGATTAAAGGTATTTCACCACCGTTGAATTACATTAACTGCAAGTATGATGTCGTGCAAAAAACAGCATGTTTTTTACGTACTTTGAAATTCATGAAACGCTGGTGCAAGTTCAAAACAAAACATAACGTTAAAATTGAAAACTTGATTCGTTCGTGAATTATATAATTCATTCACGTTTAATATTAACACGATTTCTGCAATTCAAAACCCACGAATTCAAAATTACACACAGATGAATCTGTACGGGTATCACGTAAGCAAATCAAAATTCCCACACTTTGTGACTTCAAGGTTCATAGGCGCGGGCACTTCCAGAAGTCGTATTCTAACCTCGTTGCTTGTAATGTTAGTAAAACGTTTTATATGGAAAAACCATGTAATATAGATATAAAATTCAAGGTTTATATTCGTTTAGATGTTATCGATATAATCGTTTTATCTGTAGCATGTTCAAATGATGTCATCACGTCCGGTTTTCAGGGCCGGATTAAGGCCTTAGTATGACTCTAGGCTAAGATATCTGAGTTGGCCCCAGAAGAACTTATGACGGATTATAGTCCGTTAAAACACGAAATTGTAGCAATATGTTTGTAATAAATATTACGTGGTACATTCTTTAAAGTATTACCTGTAGAGTTTTCATATAAAGTCACTGTATTCTCTACTGTTTTCACAATAACATAATCTAAAACCTTAAAGTTCCTAGATTTTTTCTTGAAATTATTCATTATTTGGCATTGTATACTTTTCTTGGTGCATCTTTTTTGTTATGCAATGTGAATTCACAATGCATTTCACCCATTAACGGTTCTATGTGCGAGCAGGAGGGTGTGGGTAGATGGTAGTGAAAAAGCTGAAACTGTTTAGCCGATGCCGCTGTACATAGCGACATGAAACGTTTACCCTTAGTGAGTCACTGTCTTGAAATCTGTTCGTCTTCTAAGCTGAGTTTGTGATATAGTGGAAATCATAAAAGACAAAATTATAACTATTTTACTTCTCTCTCTCTCTCTCTCTCTGGATAAATATACACTATACTGGCAAAAGTCACCGGACACCTAGAAGAGAAACACGACATAGCATTTATTGACATACATTAGTACGGTGTCATTTCACCTTTGGCCTTAATGCATGCACTGACCCTTCGAGACATGCTTTCGACAAGGTTTTGAAACGCAGCGATAGGTATGCGCTTCCATTCAGTACATAATGCTGCCGATAACTGTTGCTTAGTAGTAGGCCTTGGTTCCAAATTTCTTATGCGGCGCTCTAATTCATCCCATAGGTGCTCTATGGGATTAATATCAGGGCTCGATGCTGGCCAGTCCACACACGAGAAGGAATTATCGTCAAACCACGCCGTAACAGTCCTTACTTTATGGCTCGGTGCATTATCCTGTTGGTACCAAAAAGGCTCGGTTCCATAGTATTGCCAGAGTTAGTAGGGCATAATTGTCCAGAACATCGAGGTAGACATGCTGGTTGACAGGTTTGTCCACGATAACCAATGGGCCGGGACCATACAACGAAAAACACCCCCACATGAGTACACTACCTGCTCCAAACTTGACCATAAACACAGTAAACTGTGGTTAAATAGCGTTCCCCCGGCTGCCGCCATATCCACACACGGCCATCAGACTGATAAATCCTGTATCTGGATTCATCAGTCCATAGGACCCGTTTCCATTGATCTACGGTCCAGGATAAATATTCTTTACACCATGCTAAACGACGAGTAGCATTCCCAGTGGAGATGAAAAGCTTATGAGCAGCCGCACGACCACGGTAACCCATGATATGAAGTTCTGTGCGAATGGTACGTGTACATACTGAAGGTTCATGCATTTTTACTCACCTGTACACTGAGGTCTTGTGCAGTACTCCGTCGATTAGCTTTAACGACTCTTCTGAGACTTCAACGTCCTCTATCACTGATTTCCTTTAGTCTGCCGGTACGTTTTGATACTTCAGGCACGCCATGTGTCTTCCACTTATTCAGTACATCCAAAACAGTTGACTTTGGGTATATGTTTAAACGCCTCTCGGTTTCTCTTATGGACAACCCACTAATATAACACCCAACAATCTTTCCTTTCTCAAAGTCAGTTCTCTCCCGCCGCGATATTTTCACTCAAACTCACAGTGTGATATGATCGCGGTCAGCTGCAGGCTTGTTTTTATACAGTTTGCAGCTGTACCGCGCATCTTAACAACGCAGCGGATGCGTTCATTTGCTTTTGAAGGGGTGTCCGGTGACTTTTGTCAATATAGTGTATAAGCTGCGTATTATTTGCCATGTAGAGGCTTGACTCCCGGGCCCTTGGTGATGGTGATCCCCTAGGCTACAACCCCGTTAGCCAACCCCTGCCCTTAATCCGGCCCTGCCGGTTTTACAGAAGCGTAATAAGTTTTAGTTTTATGATCCAACCAAAAAATGCATAGCCTGATGTCTTGTCCCAGTTGTCAAAAAATACGAGGGAGGATCGAAAAGTATAACGCACAACAATTTTTTCTCTCTTTCCAGGTTGCGAGTAGCAGGTTGCAGTTTGGCAGACAACGAGTTTGAATATCACGCTACAGACCGATTTGGCTGGAACAGATGTCACCCTGGCGGAAGACATTGTGAGTGACTTCACAAAGATGTTGCGTTTGTTAGCGTCGTCTACGAATGGAGAGCAACGCAGTGTAGTCCGATTTTCGTGGACTAAACGGAAAACTCCAACGGAAGTTCACAAAGAAGCGGTGAAAGTGCATGGTGATGATTGCCTGGATCGCAGCAACATCTCCAGATGGTGCAGTTTCTTTGCAGAGGGTCGTGGCCACCTTGCCGATTCGCCACATTCCGGTCGACCTGTAACTGCGTCATCACCCCTCCACTGTGAAAGACATTGAACAGACAAAGCTGAGTGACCGGTGGATTCATCTGCGCGCATTGGCACAGAAGTTCAACATTTTGTACGGTATAGAGTACGATATTGTGCATGGCAAATTGCAATTTCGGAAAGTTGGTGTCCAATGGGTGTCCAAGAACTTGACAGACGACCAGAAGGGACAGAGAATGATGTCATCTTTGGATCCACTTGATGCGTTACGCAGAAGAAGGACATGAATTTCTGGCAGGTGTAGTGACGGCCGATGCGTCCTGGCCGTACCACTATGCTCCCGAAACAAAGAAGGCCAGTAAGGTGCGGAAACATTCGATTCTCCGACACCAAAAAATTCAGAGTAACCCAATCTGCACAAAGATTCCTCATGACGATGTCCTGGGACATCCATGGCGTTCTTCTGGTGCAGTTTCATCCAACGGGGACCGCAGCGAATGCCAAAACCTACGCTAACACATTGAGAAAGTTGCGTCGTGCTCTTCGTGACAAAAGACCCAGCAGAGACGCTGCAAATGTGAGACTGTTTCACGACAACGGTAGCCCACATGTTGCACAA
Organism: Macrothele yani; assembly: GCA_039090855.1. NCBI lineage: Eukaryota > Metazoa > Arthropoda > Arachnida > Araneae > Macrothelidae > Macrothele > Macrothele yani. Next base: position 41,223,966 of record CM076990.1, on the reverse strand, counting down.
CACGTTCGTGACAAAATTGCGCAATTTGGCTGGGAGGTGCTCCAGCACCCACCATACAGTCCGGACCTGGCTCCATCGGACTTTCATCTGTTTGGTCCCTTGAAAAGATTCCTGGGCGGCCAACGCTTCGATTCGGCTGACGAAGTCAAATTGGTTGTCCGCATTTGGCTATACGCCCAGAAAACGGACTTTTATGAACAAGGTATACTAAAACTGGTACCACGCTGGGACAAATGTCTCGAGCGTCTCGGTTCTCATGTTGAAAAACAGCTAAGAAATGTAGTTCCACTGTGCATATGTTTTCTTTTGCCTATCTATTAAACTGTTGCCAAAAAAAAAAAAAAATAGTGTGCGTTACTTTTCGATCCACCCTCACAGTTTCGACGCCACTTATACAACAACTAGCTTTACAACCCGGCTTTGCCCGGTACAGAATGTATGGAATCTGTACAATCAAATGGACCAAAAGCGTTACGAATTATTTAACACGCGTCCAGGAGACACAGCATTAGAGCACTGACTGAACAAAATTCGTTAACAATCGACGATCAACTGCATCACGTGCTTTCAGTTTCAGACGTCTTTGAGGGGCGAATCTCTGGAATAAAAAAAAAGTTACAAACTTATCTTTGCGAATATTTAATGAAACTGGCTGAAATTTTAATGAACACCATAAATCGTTAATAGGAACATGACCTCCAAATTCCGCTTTAATCGGTAAATAACTTTTTAAATTAGCCGTCAAAATTTTATTAACCGTTTCTGCGTATATATTTCTGTTTGCCGATGAATTAAAAATTCCATGCCTATTTTTAAAAGTTTTGACCGGATTCCGGGGAAATTTTGAGGGACTCCTCTTATTACCAATTCATGGTATTGATAAAAATTTCAGCCCGTTTCGTTAAGATTTCGCAAAGTTCGTTTTTGCATTTTTTTAAGCACAGTTCTCAAACAATAGAAACACCTGCGGATGTGCCGGGACAATGAATGCAGTCACGTGATTTCAGATTTGGAACAGAATGACGTAGCAAACGACGCTGACTTTATTGATTAGCTTATTAATTCATTCATAACTCGCGAACGGAACAACGTAGACATCTTTAAATAATTTGCTGCGTTAACCTAGAAATTCCAGTATTAATAAGCTATGCAAATTTCAAAATGCCACAATTCTGCGTTCGAGAGTTTTTGCTGCTTCAGACAAACAGACGTTTTGTGTTTTATGTATAAGATGTGCAATGATTTCTTTGATATCTGTGAAAATACTGGGTTTTTTTTTTCGTATTTTCATTTGCAGCTCGAATTACGTGACGAAATGAACTGTTGCTGGGGAAATTTTTTAAAGGAACACGTTCTTTGTTTTAAAGATTTCCGTTGAAGAATGAAATTAAAGCTGTTAGTCACTGAACGAAAATGGATGAAATTTCATTGTGAATGAATGGCAGAGCACAAGCTAGGTTAATCAGATTTGGGCCTACATGCATGCAGTGGCGGCTCGTGGCAACTGAAACAGGTGGGGCCAGTAGCCGAAGTCAAACAATGAAATAAGAAAAAACTGTCATTATTAGTCCAACTATTCAGACCCCTACATTACCCCCAAGATTCCTTTACTGTGCCTGTGTTTACCCCTTGACTCACAATAATGCCCAAATCAGGTAGGAATGTGTCAACTATTGTATTGCACACGAAAAAAATTTCCTCAGAATAGAATGCGTAACTATTAACAGAAAAATGTTAAAACTCCTTAAATAAAATTTTTACCTTAAAACATATGAGCATTAATTTATGTTAGTTGTGCTTTGTGTTTCTTCAGATTTCTCAACTGAGAAATAATCACAGGATTGACAGGATAAAAAAATGTAGTGAAAACATAATAACTCCAAATATATGCAGGGAGGGAATGTTTCATGAATTTCGTCCAATATAGAATGAGTACCATACTACCATTTGCATTATTTGAAAGGTTTAACCTTTTTTTAAAGAACTTGTGAAACCTAAAAACATATAGTGCAAATTATACTTACAGGTTTTCTCATTTATTTATTTATTTTTAACATAGAAAATCCTCTCAGTTAAAACTGAAATTAGTTCTGCAAAGCGCTTTGTAAACTTCATACTCTTGGAAACTCAAATTCTTGGGCTGATAAGCACCGAGTTTTTTTAAGTGAAGCTTTTCGACTCAAATTCTTGGACTGATGAGCACTGTGTTTTTTTAAGTGAAGCTCAAACTAAAAATTCTTGGGGTGATAAGCACTCACTGAGTTTTTTTAAGTGAAGCTTTTCTTCCAGATTTAAAGCAAAGAACGGAGATTTGAACAAAATATCCACTCCATTCATTGTAATCGACAAGCAAAAAAATCACGACACAAAGGAACAACACATCACCGAGAGAGACACACACAGAAAAAACAACTAACTGAACTTTGAGCTTGGTCGGGGTAAGCTTCTCTGTCAACCCACGGCGTTAAGGAAATGGATACTCCCCTGGTCAATCAAATTAGCGCGGGGCCAGATCTACAGCTTTTTTTGCACACGCGTTAAGGCAGTGTTGTATGTAGGTCATCACACAATGAGACTGGGAGGAAATCGTCTCCTCTTCGCTTGCGTAGTGATGTTACTGGGGCCTGTTGGAGCTGGCCCCAAAAACCTCACACTCTGAACGCGATCTCTTTCCTCAGGGAACAGTTTTTCGTTTTTGAAGGAAACTTTTCCCTTAGGTAATGGTTTTTGAAGGGAAGGTTCATCACCATGTAGTTAAGAGAGAGAATAAGGATCAGGGCAAAAAAAAAAAATATTTCTAAAAATAGAAAATTTTAGGTGGGGTCCGGCCCCTCTGGCCCCTAATGACGAACCGCCCCTGCATGCATGTGTTTAGCGTTTTTATAACTTTCGAATTAAGAGATATTTTTCAATTCGACGATAAATGCAGGTTTTATGAATGTTGTAAAAAAGTTTCTATAAAACGGAAACTCTCTTAACCTTTGAACTCAGTCAGTAAATAGAAGTCTGCGCAGGCATTAATTGGGAAAATCAGGCCCGAGCTTGACCAGGCTCAGAATTTCCAGTTTACGGCCAGGCCCGGCCTTACCCGTTTTATACTTTCATCAAACGTTCTCCGCCATTTATGGTAAACTAGCGACCCTGCCCGGCTTCGCACGGTAGCAATTTAGAATTTACGGCGAATCTAAAGAGAGACGATTATTACGTTCAATAGGAGGCTGTCTTTCTCTTTGTAAAGTCATTCTTTGTCTGTCATTTGCCAATCGAGATTATGTTTCTTGGAAAGTTTCATTATGACGGGATAAACAAATTCTTTTAGCTTCCGATGTACTACGACATGTATTCGATTTTCGTCTCGGCATAATATTAAAATATTTAAATTTTAATTAAAGAGCTACTCAAGGAGATACATACGTGTGGACGAAAACAACTACGCATTTAGTCTGTGCGAGCGCCGATAAACCAATTCTCTTTCAGCGTCCGATGTAACTACGCATTTAATCTGTGGCCTTACATGCTGTCAGACCGGCCGCCTCACGTCTTTTTCCCAATGAGCAAAAATGTTTCGTAAATCGGTCGCCGCGCATCGTTCTTTAGGCAGTGAAAGCCACGAAAGAATGCGAACTGCTGTTTTTTCTTTGACTCGTCAATAAAATCGTTACTGCTCGGCTCCTTTTTGTCATAGATTAATGTTTCATACACCTAAACTTTCCTCGGCAAATACTCTATGGAATGGTGAAAACTGCGTCAAAACCCGTCCAGTGATTCTCGAGATTATCCCGAACAAACAGACAGATGCCTACCTGGGACTTTATTTTATAATTTTATACTATGTATAGAAGATAACACAATTCTTCCTTTAGAGCAGGGGTCTTCAACCCGTCGTGACCCGCGGAGCACTTTTCAATGACCCGCGAAATGTTGTACACAAAGGTAAATGGAAGAACATACTCGTACATTTGAAATGGAGAAATGAATATTCACACACGCACACAGAAATGTTTAAAGAGTACTGAAAAATGTAGGCGTATTAAGATGTGTTTCAGAATTCATTGTAGCATAATTAACAGCATCGGTCCCCCCCCCCCCCCCACCCACCTCGAAATCCAAGTTTGTAGGATTCAAAACGTGTCCCTACACTTAAGGTGGACGTCAAGCGAAAATGCGCCGCTATACTTGCAATGATGAAAATTGAGTTACGTAAGTTCACACGCAAGAAATGTTTCCTGACTCGTGAGACACGGACGAAGAACACACTGAACTATTACACTCAGTGGCTTGCAAATTTAAGGAAAAACTTATATAGAATATTTTAAAATTAAATTTCCGCGTGTTGGAGTAGTGTTTCATATCGTTAATAGGTGGCGCTCTACGTACCTCAAGTACTGGAAACACTTAAAAGTTTCATACAAACAATAATAACTGAGTGGTTATAGACTTTTGTTAAGGATGTCAGTAATTATTTAAATCACTTACATTACAGTTCATTGGATTTTTTCCCCCGAAACTTCTCTCACAAAACTGAGACCCACACAAGAATGGGCCTCAAAAGCAACGCGATTTTGAACGCCGTCTATGAGAAGAAGGCTGCATTGAATATGCCTTTATCTCCACCTTAAATACAAACAAGGTGGTCCTCGATCCCCAAATTGTAAACAAATACTTCGAACTTCCTCATCTCCGCTGTAGCAACGAATGGCGCCAGAAGCTCGTTTTGGTTTGGGTTTCGAGAAGCTGATAACTCTGTTCATGTAAACATTTCTCGGAAAAGAAAAGAATCCACGTCCCTAAAGCCAACGACGTAAAAACTGAATTTGATTTCAACCTTAAAAGAAATAAACCGTTCCGTTTCAGACTCCCATCTTTTAGCCCGAATTGTCGGTGTAAGCTGTAATTAATCAATACCCATGTAGCACAGTAACGTTGTTTGAACGTTCAAATTTGGGTTTCGCAGTTGATAATTGGTTTCTGGTTGGTTTAAAACCTTTTTAAAACGTGTATATGTGGTTCAACAGCTGAACGTTGAAACAGTGGGCGTTTATAAAACGTTTTAGTAAAGTTTTTTTTTTTTTTTTTTTTTTTGAGGTTTAACGACCACCGTGAACAACTCAATGGGCAATAAGAGTCGCCCGTCCCTAATTTAGGGCCACTGGCTCCAGGGAAGGGAGTGAGCCAGTGCCGTAAGACAAACACAACATCCATGCCTCACCGGGATTCGAACCCGTATCCCTTTCAGACGAATAATTTTTTTTTTTTTTGATTGGAGGTTTAACGACCACCGTGAGCAACTCATTGGGCTATAAGCAGTCGCCCGTCCCTAATTTAGGGTCACTGGTTCCAGGGAAGGGAGAGAGCCAGTGCCATAAGACAAACACAACATCCATGCCTGACCGGGATTCGATCCCGGACTCCTTACGGACGAATGATCAGAGGCCAACGCCTTAGACCACTGCGCCACCGGGGCGGCGACGAATAATCATAGGCCATCGCTTAGACCACTGAGCCACCGGGGCGGCCTTTTACTAAAGTTGATACATTTGTGTTGAAATCGTAGAATTTTTAAAACGCTTTTAAAACGTTGAAAATCAGGTTTGCCGCCCCGGTGGCGCAGTGGTCTAAGCGATGGCCTCTGATCATTCGTCCGAACGGGGTCCGGGTTCGAATCCCGGTGAGGCATGGATGTTGTGTTTGTCTTACGGCACTGGCTCTCTCCCTTCCCTGGAACCAGTGACCCTAAATTAGGGACGGGCTACTGCTTATAGCCCATTGAGTTGCTCATGGTGGTCGTTAAAACTCTAATTAAAAAAATCAGGTTCAGATCTCAACGCCATCTATCAACAAAACTTAAAAATTAATGATAAACGCACCTAATTTTAATAGATAGTGGTAACTTTTTTTACATACACAGTGTGGCAAAGAATTTTTAAGACTGGGTCTGAAAATGAAATAGAAACAAGACATTATAATTTGTTATGGTTTGTTATTCAAAATAAGTTTCTCCGGCTTCATTACACTTGCTACAGCGATTTAATAATGATTCGAATGCCTGTTCCAGTTCACTTTGCGGAATTGCTTCCAAAGCACGCGTCGAAGCTGTTCGTATGGTCGAAATATCATCAAAATAACACCCTTTAATAACGTCATTTTAAGTTTTGGGAATAACGAAAAGTCGCAGGGTGCTAAATCAGGCGAATACAGTGGATGATTCAACACACAGACGTTATTTTTCGTCAAAAACCTACGAACAAGAAGTGAGGTGTGACTGGGTGCATTATCGTGCAACAAACACCAACTGTTTTCATCCCGATATTCTGGACGAATGCGACAAATTCTGCCCATCAAACGCCTCAAAACATTTAAATAAAACTCACCAGTAATTGTTTGTCCACTTGGAACAAATTCTTTGTGGATAATACCCTTACTATCGAAGAATGTAGTGAGCATTGTTTTGATTTTCGATGGAACTTTTCTTGTTTTTTGGGCTTGTGGTGAGTTTTTTTACTTCCATTCCGCACTTTGTTTCAGGATCATATTGAAAACACCATGTTTCATCACCTGTAAAAATTGATTTCAAGAAGTTTGGATCATTTTCAGCGGCTGAAATGATGTCTCTGCAATGTGCACTTCTCCTTGATTTTTGCTCATTGGTTAACGTGTGTGGAACAAATTCAGCACAGGCTTTTGTTTTGCTTCATGCAGGATGGTTCGAATTGTTTCTTTGTTGACGTTTAAAGACTCTTCCATCATTCTTAGTGACGCACATCGATTGTTTGCCGCGAAATCACGCACTTTTTCAATAATCTCAGGTGTCCTAGATGAACTAGCATGGTCTTTCGGTATGCTCATCATCTTCTAGCGTATCTCTTCCGTCCAAAAAACGTTTGTGCCACAGGTAAATATTTGATGTACTTAAACAATACTCACCGTAGACTTGTTTCATCATTTGGCACGTTTCCGAGGCACTTTTACCAAGTTTTGCGTTAAATTTAATAACAGCCCTTTGTTCCATCTTATTAATCCAACATGAAAAAATTTTTACTTCTCTAATGAACGGCCGTTTCGTTTGAGTTACTTTAACAACTGCACAGTACTTTTGGCAAAAAGCAAGCAGATGGTCACGGTTTATAACGCATTCGCGATTACACTGGTGGCGCCACCGTAGGCAGAAATCTAGCGCCAGTCTTAAAAATCTTTGACGCACTACGTAAGTACTAAATTTCTAAAAGGACATGAACTCTAGTGTGTTGAAAAACCCTCAATTTTTCAGCAGACATGATATTTTATTTCTCGAGTCTATTTCCAGTTCCTTTCAAAAAGCATAATACAGCGCCCTCGCTTGGTCTACATGAAAAACCGTTTAGTGGAAACCACGTGGCAGAACTTCAAATTTGGCACATTTTCTACTGCCTTTTGCATTGCTTAAAATGTATGTGAGTCTTTCTTAAATAGCCTTGTACCTGAGCGGTGTGTTTTTACGAGGAATGTTATTTCTCTCTAGGACGAAACGACAGTTCTAAATTGTTTCGGCTCCCGCTACTTGAAAACTTCATCTTGTTGTAAAAACTGACAAAGAGGCTTGAATCTTCTCCAAAATAAGTATTGGCATACTTAAATGACAGCAGGTAGTATACCGAGGGACGTTATTGACGATATGCCATATACAGGGGCATGTAATGATCACTTTAACTGCAGGGTTTTTTCTTTTTTTTTTTTTTGATTGGAGGTTTAACGACCACCGTGAGCAATTCAATGGGCTATAAGCAGTCGCCCGTCCCTAATTTAGGGTCACTGGTTCCAGGGAAGGGAGAGAGCCAGTGCCGTAAGACAAACACATCCATGCCTGACCGGGATTCGAACCCGGACCCCTTACGGACGAATGATCAGGCCATCGCTTAGACCACTGCGCCACCGGCGGCCTTTGGTTTTCTCTGGAATGCAACTTCAAGTGCTATGCAATGATAAAAGAAAGCATTTCTTTAACATTGAAAATAATGTTACGGAAAACCTTATTGCCGCCCCGGTGGCGCAGTGATCTAAGCGATGGTTTCTGATCATTCGTCCGAAAGGGGTCCGGGTTCGAATCCCGGCGAGGCATGGATGTTGTGTTTGACTTCCGGCACTGGCTCTAACCCTTTCCTGGAACCAGTGGCCCTAAATTAGAGACGGACGACTGCTTATAGCCCATTTAGTTGCTCACGGTGGTCGTTAAAACTCCAATAAAAAAAACATAACAAAAACATTATCTATAGGAATGTTGAGACCCCTATCAATCGGTAACTCCCGCACACCGTGAGTGCCTACGCTATGCCACTGGTGCGACTGAAGCTTAACATCGTATATAAGGTGTGCTGTAAGCAATCTCAAAACATATTTCCTATCAGACGCTCTAACCCAAATCTCCTGGCTTCCTATTTCCAAAGGTTGTTTAAGACTTAGGATCTGACACTCCCTTTCTAAAATCCTCTACACATGATCTGATCTCAAAACATATCAGTCGTTGCTGTCATGGATAAAAGGAGCGATTTATCAGATTTGCAAAAAGGGATGATTATCGGCTTTCGGGCCAAGGCTGGCAATATTTCTGAAACAGCGCAGTTTGTGAACTGTTCGCGTGCTGCTGTGGTTAAAATGTATAGTGATTGGAGAAACGGCACCACTGCGAATAAGAGACGTGAAAATTGCGGAGCACTACGTGCCATTGATGTGAGAGGTGAACGGCGGCTTCGAAGGTGTGTGAGGGCCGATCGACAGGTTAAGAGTGGAGCAACTCACTGGCCGAATGAACCACGGTGGTACCGGAAGTGTGCCTAAAACGACAGTTCAGCGAACCCTGCTGCATATGGGGCTCCAGGCTGATGGTCACTGCACCTATGCTAAAGAAGGTGCATCGGCAGAAAAGGCTTACGTTTGCACGACACTATCGGAATTGGACCTCCGCTGATTGGCAAAGGATTGCCTTCTCCGATGAGTCACGTTTTTCATCGAGCAGATGAACGTTGGCGTAAAAAGCTAGGAACATCGGAGAACAAACATTCTACAACCATTTGTCCAGCAAATTACGAACAGAAATTGGTGGGGGAAGCGTTAATGGTCAGGGGAATGATTTTGTGGCATTCTATGGCCCCACTCATGCCTGTGGAAGGCACTACGGACCGAATTATGAATCCATCCTTGCAGACTACGTACACTCATACATGCTAATTGTCTTCCCTGGGGCGGATGGGATCTTCCAGACGACAATGCGACGTGTCACACAGCTAGAAATGTCTGAGAGCGGTTAAAAGAGCACGATGAAGACTTCAAAGTACTTCCCTGGCCCCTTAATTCCCCGTACTTAAACCCAATTGAGCATATGTGGGACCACCTCGATCGTGTTGTTCGCTCTATGGATCCCCCACCACGCACCGTCCAGCAGCTGCATCGCCGTCAGCACGACTCCACATACCTGAACACCTCCCAGCCCGTCTAGCTGTTGTCCGCGCTGCACACGGCTGTTACTCTGGATATTAGCTGGTGGTCACAATAATGTGACTCGACCGTGTATCTCATTGTTTCAGAACTTAATTTCAGCACTCAGCCTTTTTTTTTTTTCCGACTGGTGGTTTAACTATCCCCATGTGCAAGTTATTGGGCTATAAGCAGTCGCCTGACTCTAATTTAGGGCCATTGGTTCCAGGAAAGGGAGCCAGTGACGTAAGGCAAACACAACATCCATACCTCACCGGGATTCGAACCCATCTCGAACGAATTGTCAGAAGCCAGCGTTTAGACCACTGCGCCACCGGAGAGGCCTTGTATTTTTAAATCACATATACTATCTCCACAAGATGCCAGAAAGTTTGAAAAATGTGTGTAATCAAGTAAAATGAGATTTCAATCTGATTTTAGTCAAGAATATATTATAACTCGTCCTAAGGAGATTTTAATCAGTACATTAAGATTTCATAAAGATATCACAAATTCCTTCTTTCCTTTCTCCCCTTGACTGGTTTGAGCAAGAAAATGAACCCAAAAGCTATAACAAAACGAAAACATTTCCCATTCAAATACCTACTCACACTCTTCATGTGAGATGTTAGTTAGCAAACATGCAGTGAAGCTGGATATGACATTCTTGCACACTTAAGAAAAATGCAATAACTTGATATAACATTTCTTTATTAATTTACACTCTTCAGTTTCTTCCTTTGTCTTTACCACTGTTGAGCTGCAAATTAATTCCTTTGCAACATGGCCAGGTCCTAGTCTTAATTTTTGGCAGTGTGGACTAGGAGACACTGGCTTCCAGCAGTGCACAGAGCATAAAAATATGCATCCCAGAAAAATAAAATGTATCAGAATAAAAGAAAAATGAGATACTCTATTTATATGTATAAAAAAATGTGAAAAACATAATAAACAACCAAGCCTGAGAACAGGCAACCTGGAAAAAAAAAAAAAAAAGGATAAATTACACTTAAAAACTAATAAATATAATACACCATTAATTAGATATAAACAAGCTGCATTCCATTTTTATAAAGTCTCCAAAGCAAAGAGTGATTATGATATTTTGAAAAGTTGCATAATATATGAGTAACACTTTAACTCTCCCAGTATTTTCTTTGCACATTTGCTAATCAAGCAAACATGAACACAATACAATTCACAGAGGATGAAAACAATCAGTTACTCAGCACAATTCACTACCCTGCATGCCAGCAATTGATTTTTATTTCTTAATGTGCACTGTAAAGATCTAAAAATTATTTAACATGCCACAAAACACTCTGCTTTGGTAATACAAAGCAGTTTTGTGTATTTGAGTGTACTGATTTTGCAAAAAGGATTTTGTTAGATTTCTTCAGAATGCATTTTCTAATTCAGTAAGTTCAGCTAGGAAAATGCAATGAATGTGGTATTTTTAGCACATTTTATTTTCATTTAAATTTACAAAAAGAGATAGGAATGCATAAGTTGCGAATGCTTCCAATTCTTTGAAAGAATGTAGTGCTCAGTCATATCAATGGTTTCCACACAGGCATGCCACAGCTGTTTTGAAAAATAACTACTTGATAAAATCAGCTGTGCGCAAAGTCATGCATCAACAAAGCCAGTAAATGAAAGACGGTTCCTGCTGTAGCACAAATGGATTATTCGTGCACGCATATCATCCACGGAGAAAACTGGGCGATTTCATTTCCAAGCATACATGTAATGACATGCATGCGAAAAAGTCTCAAAGAGAACCACTAACTCAATTTTACTTCTAGCTCTTCCATACAAACTTATCATACGCATGTCAGTCAAATTGCTATATACTGTGATAATGCTCAGAGTAATCCTCTTCTGCTCAGAAAATAATACTTGATGAACTTTAGTTGAATTACGGGAGTTTAGACCTGTATGTAATTGATACAATGAACTGCAACAGAAGGGGGTTGGGCTCCCCTAGAAATTTAAATGTTTTATTAGAATTGTTTAAGATAAATTTTTAAAATGTTCTTTCTCACATAAAACCAGGTATTTTTGAATCCTATCTTCAAGCAAACATTCGAAATAATTATTATTTTATTTTGATTGGAGGTTTAACAATTCGAAATTATTATTAAAGTGTGTAGGGAAGAAATACATAAAAAATGGCATTACATATGCATTAACCAAGTAACAAATATACTATCAACAGTTTGCTTGAGCTTAAATTTCAGTTAATTCTCTGAAAATCACAGAGCTATTATTAACAAATGTTAATATCTGTATGTGCACATTGCTGTATGCTGATGACAGTGCTATTGGCAGAGAGAAAAGGCTAGTTGCAAAGTATGTTGTCCTAGATGTACGAAGTTAGTATGAAATTCAAACTGAATAAGGGAAAAACCAAAGTTATAGTTTATAAATGAGGAACTGTTAGTACTGAATGCAAGATAAGTAAGTTTAAATGGCGCAGAGACTGACCAGGTGAATGAGTTTATATACTTAGGAAGCATATTTGCCAGAGAAAACAAATTAGATGGCAAAATTAGTAGGAAAGTGAATTCTTCTCTGAAAGTCAATGGCTTTAGGAGGATTTCACAAGAATGATGGGTTCTCAAGAAAGTCCCAAATGGCTGCATGTGAATGTGGAATTCCTACTCTGGTGTATGACAGTGAAACCTGGGTCCTACCAAAGAGACATAGTAGTTGTTTATGTGCTGGAGAGATGGGTTTCAGGCAAGACATGCTTTGATCATGTGAGGAATAAAGATGTGTTGCAGATGTGTAATGTGAGGCAAAATGTTGTTAGTAAGGTGAAGACCAGTATTCTTTGATGGTTTGGCCATGCTGAAAGAGAATGAGTGATGAGGTGCTTATCAAGAGAATGTTTTCAGCCCAAGTGGCAGGAAGGCAAGACGAAGGAAACTAAGGGAGGACGACATTCAGAAATGTTTGCGTGACAAAAAGATTATAAAGCATGCAAGACCAACATGTGATGGATATCAGTGAAGCTCCAGCTATGTGCTGAGATCGCTGTAAATGGAGGCGTTTGATACATCAACAGTAAGTTAAATCTAGTTTCATCAGTTAAACATTTACCTGGCATAGGGTTTTTCTTTGAGGAGCTAACATCTGAATCTCAAATAACAGTTTAGTGATGTGTATTTATGTACAATAGGAAATATTTCAAGATACCAACAAAAAGTGGTAGTATCACAGAAGGTGGAACATCGGCAGAGTAGCAGAATGTAGACGTACGCGGATAGTTTCCAAATTATTAGCAGATTTTGCATGTAGATTAAAAAAAAAAATGTTATTTACAGCAATTAAAACACTTACTCAAGGCATTACTCAGATTAATGTATTAATTCTATTTTCACTTGAACTTTCAATTATTTTTCACATCTTCCAAGTTCTTTTGTTTTTACAGACGTTTCTGGCTTCTAGATTTTATCAAGCCCTGTTCTCAATCTATAGGAACTCTATCAAAAGTTTTGTTTACACAGAAAGAATTTAAAATTTTATTGCCAGGTTCTTCTTGCAGTTGTCAGTTATTGAATTAAAATCTTTTCCTTATGTGTTTTGTAAGTCTTATACTAAAAAGGTTTCTGACAAAGAAACAGGTCACTTTTTTGAATTAAGTTGTTGAAAATGTTATTTATAATTTTTGAAGGTTCATTAATGGAACTGTTTTTCTAGATATAAAAACTTTAGTCTCTTGTTTTTATGAGGTTCATAGTCCAATAATTTAATATTTTGCCCTAAAGGTCTATTTTACACACGTTGCTGCACGTTCAGTCGTAATGTATTTATTTTATCCTCACTGGAATCTTTAATGTTCTAATAATTATTTATTGTTTTATTAATTTTTCTTTAAATTATCTTATTCTATTGTTATGATTAGCGGGCTTGCAGCAAGTTTTCTGTTTCAATGGTTGTGTACGCAGATACATTTTATTTAAATACAACTCTGAACATCAGCTAAATGGCAAATTACTGCTAGCTATTAGTGGTTGATTCTTTAAGTCAGTTATTTCACAACTGAGAACATTTCACATTTTTAATAAAGATCTTTGTTGATGTAAAATGTGAATAACTGTTTTACGTATATTACGACTTTTTTTGATTCTCAAGATTATTTTCAAGTTGCTGAAATACAGAAAATGATTTATTAGAAACAAAAAACAAAAAAAAAGTAATGGAAAATTTATGAGCAATTTTTGCCTTATCTGGAATTTTTTAACTTTTTACTGACTGTAGAATGGCTTTTGCTTTATGTGAATCAACAGACATTGCAGCCCATGCTTCATCATGCTTGGAATATGGTATAGAAACAGATTAGTACAGTTAAAGTTCTGATTAGTACAGTTAAAGATATTTCCAAAAACTTATAGTACAGTTAAAGATATTTCCAAAAACTTATAGTACAGTTAAAGATATTTCCAAAAACTTATAGTACAGTTAAAGATATTTCCAAAAACTTTTATGCTTGGTACTAAAATATACACTCTTAATGATGTAGTCATAACCAAGTTTTAGGTCACCGAATCTCCATCCTGACAGCAAAGCAGTTTGAGGTGCAGGATTCAGTTTAGTTATCTAAGTTCGGCTCAGGTTGAAGTCCTGGGTGAGGCATGGGCAGGGCCAAGAAGATATCAGGTGATCCAGGCCAGGAAAATGGTGAGGCCCCTATTAAAACTATCTTTCACCATATAAAGAGTGAGAGATGTCACATGCTACATGGCACAATATATAAATATTTACTCATATTTCCTGCTCAACCATTGCATCAAATACAGGAGCTGTTTCATATTTTATCTTATACAGCAATTTCATTACATACACAATTTGATCGATAATCTACAAATTTGTACTATGTAATAATTTAAATAATCTAATACAGTGACACCTATGTTGGTGGTCACCTGCTGGATGCAGTCATTTTTGAAACGTATACGAGAACATACCTCCAATTCGCAGTCACCAATATGTGGAACTTATAGAAAAATCTTGTTCAGGAAGTTCCAGAATGATAACGAAAATTCTGTGAGTCTCAAAACATGAAACAACTTTTCATTTTCTCTCTATTGCCATCCTTTGAGAGATTGTAAATGGTGGGTGGTCCTTGAGACCTATCACCATTCTCAGAATTTTGTTTGCATATGGTGTGGCTTTCTGCTAACTAGGATACACATATTCAACTCGTCCAAAATGAGAGCATGAAACCCAAGTAGTTCATCTAATTCATCCAGCAAGCCTAGCCTTCTCGCATAGTAGTGGCATTATTTGAGCAGGCTCGATGGTCTGCTCCAGATGGGAAAAGAAAACATCACCAACTTGAATGAAGAGGAAGGATGGCGAGAGTGGAATGTCTTCGAAGCTCTACTGCTCTTGTGCTCATCATCTCCTTAACTTCCATTTCATCGGGTGGGACATGTGGTAGGAGTGCCTGATTTGCAACAACCTGTATATGCTCCAAAAAGGTTTCTCCATTCCTCAGTATTACTTCTGACTCTTAGTAAAAGATTTAGTGAATAACATCCCCCCAAAAAAACAAAATGGCAGGGAAGGAAGAAAGAAGCACTTCACAGCAGGCTGTATTAGAAAACGATAAGTATTTTTCATTTTATTTTCAAGAAGGGGAAGGGCAAATTGAACCACTCTATTTGGCAGTCACCTGTCAAGACAGTAAGTTTTTCACAAAGCCGAGGATGGCCTTGCTAGACAAGTTTCACTGTATAATTTTTAATATTCTAACTTCTAAAGTAAAACTGATTGTGATATTAGAGAATAGTAACAAGTGGTTTTCTGAAAATTGAAATTTCTTTAATGAAAGCATTGAAGATTGACCAATAATAGGGTACAACAAAACCCCACAAATAACATTACTTTCACAATAATAATAATGAAAAGAAGCTCAGTAATGATTTGGTGATTTGTAGAAACAACTGTAAAATGATGATCTCCCATTCAAGAGAGGGTCCCAGGCTGGCCTGTGCATTAACAAGGCCATGGGTTCTAGTGGTGTGCTTACTATCGCCACAAAGTTCTGTCCTTTCACTGAAATCGGTAGGTGACTACTTATAGCATTAGATGTTCATGGGGGTCGTTAACCCCCTCCCCCATATGTCTCCAAAGCTTCATTTCTTGTCACAGCATGTGGTTCTTGTTGAGGGTGCACATTTTGATGCCTTCTCCTTACTGTGGGCATATCTCAGAGATCACTTCTGCCATATATTCTCTTTTCCTTTTGCATATCTACAACCTTCATTCACTTTCCCAAGAATGTTTATTTGGTATTGATGAACAATGACTTTCCTGTACACTGAAGAGCAATTGAATTAGAGACAGCTGGCATTATGCAAATGTGGCACTGTGGGCGGCCCTGTAAACAGAAACGATGTGACGTATGCAGCGATCCGACAATATAAGGAGTGCTGCAACGGGAATAAGTAAGAGTCGGACGCAGTATGAGTAAGACGAAGGATCTAAGCACATTTGATCATGGGCAAATTGTCAGGGCCCGACGAATGGGTCACTGCATCTTGGAAGTCGTGCAAGCACTGGGATTTTCACGAGCCACTGTGTCACGGGTGCACCGTGAGTACATCGAATCCGATAAAACCATCCTTGCAAGGGCCAACGGCCGTGGACAACAGCGTGTGGATGAGCAGGGTAATCGTCGGCTAGCTCACATTGTTACAGCGGATAGACAGGCCACAGTGCAAGAAATCACTCGGCAATTTAACGCTGGTGCACAAAAACGTGTAAGCGGCCACACCATCCAGAGCCATCTTCTCGCTATGGGGTACAAAAGCCATCATCACGCGAAGGTACCGATGCTGACCGCACATCACAGGGTGCAAAAATCAGCATGGCGGGGGAACATCGCCACTGGACCCTAGACATGTGGAAAAATGTTGCCTGGACTGATGAGTCGAGATTCACATTGGTACATGCGGATGGCAGGATACGAGTATGGCACAAACCACATGAAGCGATGGATCCTTCTTGCCAACAGGGTACTCTTCAAGCTGGTGGGGGTGGCATTCTCGTCTGGGGACTGTTTACGTGGACTGAAATGGGACCCCTGGTAGGTGCGATATCGTCCCTCACAGGTCAATGTTACCGGGATATCCTGGATGACCATTTGCTCCCGTTTGTGCGTTTTCAACATCCCACTGGGGACCTCATCTTGCAACAAGACAATGCAGCTTCCGAATTGTATCCGAATGGTTAGATGAACACTCCACCGACGTGACCTTGCTTCCTTGGCCAGCTAGGTCACCTGACCTCAATCCCATTGAGCACATCTGGGATGCCATCGAGAGAGATGTTTGAGGCTTTGACCCCCTCCATCAAATCTTCCTGAACTGTGGGAGCTTGTTCAGGGGTCGTGGATCCGTATGGCTTCCCAACGCTTCCGGTGTCTTGTAGAGTCCACGCAGAGACGAATCGCCACCGTCATCAGGGCGAAAGATGTTGCTACATGTTACTAGACAGGTATCCCTAATTCAATTGCTCTTCAGTGTATTACCACCCACTTTAACTTTGATACGGATATCACTAATCAAGGATACTTCAGAGTTATAAAGTTGTACATTTTCTCATTTCTTCTCATAAAGAAAAAGTCCTTGTTTGCATTTAAATAAATAAAAAATACAAACAAAAATTAAATGATAGATGCTCTGAATGTCTCCTTTAAATTATTTTGACACAACTTAAGTTTCTTCCACTGCTCAACATCCTTCAAAAATTATGATTTCTCTTTTAACTATATGGTTTTCCTCAGAATAAATTCTGACACTACACAAATCACAACTTTGCTCACAATATTTGTGGAAAAACCTGTTGATTAGCCCTAAAATTTTATGAAGATGCACAAAAATAGCAATTTGTACAGTTAGCAACCCAGCAGACTACTAACTCCATTCAATCTTAGCATCATTGTTTGAACTACTTCATTTGCCTACAGCTCTAGAAGAAATATGATCACTCAGTATCCATTGGATGTCCAATCAGCACAAACTACTGTGCCAATTGCTTAAGAGTTTTATCTTTCCTCTGAATAACAACAAAGTCTGTCAATGTTTCTGACACATATGTTTATGCTTAAATTGTTTATAATCTATTTTAGCAAATGTTCTGTTGTAGGAACTTCATTTTCAACTGAATTACAGTTCCTCTAGACCAAGGGTAATTTCTTTTCCTTGGCTTAATCACTAGACTAAGCATTAATCACCAAACTAAGCATCAAATACCATTTACAGAATTTTCATGTCATTTGATCACAATTTCTTTTCTTCCCACACAGATAGAAACCCTATACGTACCAAATATTGGGTGACTGATCAAACTCAAGTACTGTTTGACTCAAATCATTAGTAATACTTTAAAATTAAAAAGAAAAATTAGATCTATAAAAATATGGATATGAAAGTAGGTTTTAATTCTAGTGAATCTAAATGCACAAAGAGATTCGACTTATTCATCAGAAAGCATATTTAATTCCTACAACAAAGATATATATATTTTTAAATTAGGTAGTACCTGCATTTTAAAACTTTCAAAAATTCAGTTACCAGATTACTAAAATTTGGAATGCTTTAAAAAAAAAAAAATGCATTTACTACTGAATATCTTACTGTCAAGAGGAATTTTAGAGGAAACATTTCATTCCCTCTTGAAATAGTAAACAGGTATCCTCTTTGTGAGAAATTAGCATTTTTGAATAGATATCACATTAACTCCTCATGAAGAGGATATATGTTTTAATTTTAAGAGGAAATTACTTGTTTCTTTTTTAAGTTTTGGTTCTCTCCTCATTAGAACTAGTAAAATTAGTGATGAGCAATTTCTAGCCTTTGAGTCACACCTATTTTGATTTTGCAGAATTTTAACTAGTGGAAAAATTGTGAAAATTATCCCTGTAAACTATGCTGAGAGCTCCACAGTTATAAAAATGCAATCACTTCTAATTAATCTGCTTTTGCTTACAGTAGTGCTCCTCAATTCAATTTGATCATGAAATGTTTTTCAAAATTAATAAAAAGGAAAACCTACGGTATTTGTAACATGGAGCTGATTATATAAAACCACATGTGTCCATAATGGGGAGGGGGAGGGGGAGGAGGGCTTCTCTGGAAATCTTACAATTTTTCTCTCCTTGGAAGGCACTACAAGGATTTTTGCAATAACACTAATTCTGATTGCTGGTTTTTCTGTTGAACATCTCGATGATGTATGAAATAAAATTAGGAGTAAATTTGGGGAATTTATGGTAAAAAGAAAAAATACTGAAGTTTTTTTTATTGAATATTGGAGCACAGCATACATAACATTCAGTATGGAAAGCAAGAAAGTAAAAGGAATGAAAAATATGATGTCATTCCTCTTCAGCTGCCATTCAATGCTGGGTAAAAATCTTCCTAAGTTTCTTGCAGGACTTATACACGAGATCGACCAAGGAACAAAAAAGCCGAACTTTTAAACCGGATGAAAAATCAGAACATGCGACGAGAAAGTGTGAATATAACACATCACGAGCAAGATGGAATTGTTATCTGTAATTTATTTATGTGGATATTTAGAGCACACTGCTGTATTCACAATATAAAATTGCTGAATTCAAAACAAAATAAAATTGTTTTAAAAGACATTGCAAATTCGATGGCCGTATTGTCTTTTGTCGACTCTGCAGCTGCACAGCAATCTTTGCTTCGTTTTTCTTTTTGTTGATATCATTCCCTTTCCATTTCTTTGTTACCTTTCTTGTTTTTTTTTTTTTTTTTTTTTTTTTTTTATACCATAACATGACAATGATTTATCCATCATGCTGAAAGAACTTTCAGGCTGAGGACCATGAATGCATGATATCAAAACTTTCACTACTTTAGATAAATGGTGTAACTTTTAGAATATGAGTACTTTTGAGCACCATGCATCAATTCTAACAAATTTTAAAATTTAGTCACTTCCATTTTTGGAAAACTTCCCCTCCTTTATCAAGCTGGAGTGCAGACATTGATGAGGCAAAGTAACATTTATCAATAACACAAGATAGTGAGAACATCGCAGAAAAATAAAAATACGATTACGGGATAAATCTTCGCTTCGACCGACTTCCACTTTTGAAAACTTTTTCCTCCATTTTTAAGCTGAAATGCAGTATTTGTGGATATTTAAGAACAATACTGGGCAGAAGAAAGATAGCACGAAAAAAAAAAGATTAAAAAAAAAGAAGAAATCTTAGCAGCGTCTAACTTCCGTTTTCGAAAGTTTCGAAGGACCGAATTCCATCATCAAACGGAAAACGAATCTCTCTTCCCACCATTCCTACAAAAAATTTCTGTTGCGCATTGATCTCGAGAATGACAAAATGATAATGGAATTCTTTGAATCCACGGAAGAATATTATGACAGAAAACTACAGGGAAATCTTTGTGCCGTCTTAAATTCCGTTTTCGGAAATCGTAGCCCACAGTTTCAGGCTAAAATATAAACATTTATGCAATAGAATAATATTTAACAACAATACTGGAAACAGGCAACATTGTGAGAAAAAAATTACAATCACGGGAAAAAATTTCACTCTCATTTAACTTCTGTTTTTGAAAGATGAATACCGTCGTCTTTCAACCCCTTCCTACATCCCCCCCAGCTCCCAAATTTCACTTCAGTTCTGCATCAATATCGAGAATGACCCAAATGATGACAAAAAAAAAAAAAATGGAAGAATCTCATGTATGAGAACTTTGTCTTGATGGTATATTTTCCTTTTTTAATGACCAATTGTGTGATTGCTGGGGTTTTGTGGTGCATGGGATACAAGTGGCCATAAAGATCAAAAGAATGACAAAGAAATATCCTTACTGTCCCATAAAGGAGGCTAATTTAATTTATCCACCTGTTTTATGTAGGTTTTGAGTCTTCTGCTTTTCAATTAAATTTATGTGTCGAGTGGGTGGTTAAAGAGCTAGATAACAAGAAGGCACAGAAGAAATTTGCTCATGGTGTTCATGTATGTTACTTGTAGTAAGAATTTCTGCTTGCCTCCTGCTGAAGACTATGTATGGATGCCCATGCATAAGCACATGCAGAAACAAACAAACAAAAACCAGTAAAAAAGATAAACATTTCATTTAAGCATACAATAAAAAAAAATACTATTTCATGTGAGGAGAAAAAGCTCAAAAATTAAAATTCTGTTATCACTTATCAACACAAATTGTGTGTTATCTTCTTTTCCTGGCAAATCCTTTTTTTATATTTTTATTTTTTTAATCTGCCTAAATAGACATAAGTAAGGTTCAACCATAGGGGACTGCACTTATTTGAAATCTGTATTTAGTTTTTGTTGCAGCATAATTCAAAAATGGAACTTCACATACATGGGTAACAACTAAATAAATAAATACATCGCTCTGAACCACGTTCTAGAAACACACAGTAACCGAAAAATTGTTTCTCAGCGGCGGCTGAAAAACAATTTTTCGGTTGCTGTGTGTTTCTAGAACGTGGTTAAGAGCGATGTATTTATTTATTTACTGTCGCCATGTATTTGGAGTATTTTCAACATGGGAAACAACTGTCAATATTTTTTTTTTATTTATTTTTTTTTTTTTTTTTTTGATGAGTTGGAACATTCTTTATATATACCATTTCAAGATGTAAAGAAAAGCTCAATTTTTTGTATAACTAATCATCTAAAGTGACCTTTTTTTCTACAGACCTGCCAACCTCTCGGAACCAAAAAATGTAACATTCAGATAGAAAAATCGTAACACGATGCATGCTGATAATTTTTTAAGCCTATTTCAGCTAACTGCTATATAAATTCTTGATGGTGTAGGTTATAGCTATATAAATTCTTGATGGTTGCAGGTATAAGGGGAGGGAGGTTGCTTCGAATAAACAGATGCTCATCCACATTCCAGCGCTGACCAATCAGCAGCTTTAAGTAAGACAAAGAGTAGAAAATACCAATCAGTCTCGAACGTTATACAAAACGAGTTGCGATGCGTCTATTGTTTGCTGATTGCACTTGACTTGACTTACTGTATTCCCATTGGGAAACTAGAGGCAGGGAAATTTGTTAACAGAAATCGGAAACCTCTCTGAGAAAAAAATCGTTCAAAGGGGAAAAAACAGATTACACATAAATTGTTCCCTACTTCTAACTGAAAAGGGTAAAAATGGGGGAAAACATGGCTTTTTAAAATAATTCGTATTTTTGGCAGCAAAATCATATTATTGTACTGTAGTGTGATTTATCGTACTAAATATGATAAAATCTTAACAGCTGGCAGGTCTGTTTCTAGCACAGAAAAGCGTTTTGTTTTTTTGTTTTTTATCTTTTTTTGTAATAGCTAATGGATTTTGAATTCATTGGTTTCACAAATGGAATAGAATTTAGTAAGTGCTGCACACAAATTGAGAGGATGACCTGCGATGTCACTACATATTTCATCAAGTTTGCATTAGTTTTTTCTCCAGAAAACTACCGAAGATTGAGAAACAATCCAAACTATTTTGATTCATAAACAAGATACAGACCTGAGGATTTCGGGACAATGATAAAATTTAATTTCTCCTAGAAAATATTAATGTTGTTTTCTTGCAGTGAGAGACTTACTCATTTAATTTTATCAATATATCTGTAACATACAAACAAAATCACCTAATTGAAATTCATAATGAACAAATATTTTGGCACCTGTCACAATCCAACCAATTAAATAAGGATTCTGCCCTCTTGATAATACAGTAATTGGGCTTCCATCTGTAAGAGCATAGCTTCTCACTGACAAGCAAAATTTCCACCCAACAAGACAAGGAACCATGAAAGGAAACATTAAAACAAGCAACAGCCTTCTCATTTGCTGAACAACAGCCATACATGCAGAAAATATAATAACTAAGAAACAGTGAAAAAAGAAAATCACCCCGCCCCCAAGAAACATGCTTATCAAAACAGTGTGTGTGTGAAACTGAAACAAAATATATTTTATTTTATGAAATAACTGAATATCAGCAAAGAACATGTTGCTGCATGATATCTACGTTCCTAACTCAAATGCTAAAATTTACAAATTACGTAAGGGGAGGTGTCGAGCAGCCAATAGATTTTAATTTTTAATTATTTGGGTTTCTTCAGTGAGAGCAAGTTAGCTACAAAAATACTGCTTTGCATGTGGTAGTCAGAGTACAAGAAAAAAGCTCTTGGATGATTGTTTGTTAACAAATACTTATCTTACACAATACACAAAATGGAATGGGGAAAAAGTGGCACAAGATGAAAGGTGCACATCTCTTTACCCATAGACAAACAGCTTAATGTGACATTCAAGCACCAGTGAGTGTTTGGTGGCAGTGGGACAAACAAAAGGCAGAGTCGTGCATACTAAACACTAGTCCCCTCCCCCAAACCGTGTGGTCTCACTGATGAAGTACACTGTCTAGATAGCTGATATAAAACTGAGACTACTATCATGAGTGAAATGTGAGATACACAGCTGAAATAGACAAATTCCATCATCAGTGGCAAAATGTGGCATTTCATCGACTGGAACAGAACCATATCAACACCAAAATTCGAATGTGCAGAGATGATGTCGAGTGAAACAAAAAAACCCCTGGAAATTAAGCTTTCAGAGTGCTAAAAATCCTTCACATATGGCAATTTGGAAGTCAAATTTCGTACTTCATAATTATATATTAATTGAGCAGTCCATGGAGATCCATTCTATTCCTAAATGTAGCTCATTAAATTGATAAACAGAATCTGATATAACCAAATTATTTGTTATAAATGCAGCTTCAAAACTGATGAAAAAAGCATTCCTTTCAGCATGCCCTTATCTTGAGAGCTTGATTGCCAACAAAACAAACTCTCAAGGGGTAACAAATCTTCTACATTCACCATCCGTATGGAAATATGGTGTTTTCAATCAATTCAAACACTGTAATTTCCAAAGAAAATGGAACTTGAAAGGAACTTTCAGTTATTATTTCATAGCATTTTCAGAAATGAAATGACTGAGGAATCTCAAATTCTTCTAAAACTTAAAAACCCAGATTTTCGGGATTAGTATGTGACAAAACCCCAGATTACAAACAGGTCTGAATGTGGTATCTGTGGCTGAAATTGAATCGCACTATCATCAGTAGTGAAATGCAAAATTTTACTAGTCTAAACAGAAACATCCAATCATTTCTTTTTTTTTTTTTTTTTTTTTTTTGATTGGAGGTTTAACTACCACCATGAGCAACTCAATGGGCTATAAGCAGTCGCCCGTCCCTAATTTAGGGTCACTGGTTCCAGGGAAAAGAGAGAGAGAGAGCCAGTACCGTAAGACAAACACAACATCGATGCCTCACCAGGAATCGAACTCAACCCCTTTCGGACGAATGATCTTTTTTTTTTTTTTTTTTTTTTTTTTTTGTATTGGAGGTTTAACGACCACCGTGAGCAACTCAATGGGCTATAAGCAGTCGCCCGTCCCTAATTTAGAGCCACTGGTTCCAGGGAAGGGTGAGAACCAGTGCCGTAAGACAAACACAACATCCATGCCTCACCGGGATTCGAACCCGGACCCCTTACGGACGAATGATCAGAGGCCATCGCTTAGACCACTGCGCCACCGGGCGGCAGGACGAATGATCAGAAGCCATCCATCCAATCATCAGTAGTGTAATGTTGAATCTAACTAGCTGGAACACAGCTACCAATGCTTCAATGCTTTCCATATTTCACATGCATTTTGCATAAGGCAATGGAAAAATATGCATACATGAACAATTGCTACTTCGAATTGTGCAGTTTGCTCATGCAGTAGTACAAGTTTCCCTTTTGTTTGTTTGTTTCCGAGAGAGAAACAATAGTCTGAATACTACATTCCTTGTAAGAGCTGTTCAAATTTCTAGGCAACATACTGCATACCAGTCTTCACTTTTCAGTGAGAGGCCGTTCTGAAAAAGTGTTACTATTCCAATGCCCAACACACGTTTTTCTCCTGAGACCAAGTCTAGCAAGAATTATTTATTCATTAAAAAATGCAATGAAAAATCATGCCTGGTAAATTTTATCTACTTTTTTTAAAAATATATATACTCCCACAATCAACAGATGGCTGCTTTTCTTAAACACAAATTCTTTCTAGGCATCAAGCACTCCCTGAATGAAGCCCCTGGTAGCATAATTGCGGTGACGGGCGACATACGTTGCAGATTTTATTTTGGTTCTGCAGACAAAAATTATATCCCCAGAACCTTTATTCTGGTCCTGCAGAAAAAAAGAAAGACATCCCCAGAACCCTTTTTAATTCTCACTTGAAATCGTGAAAGCAAGTTTTCCATCTGAGGAAGGAATTCCATCTTTCAAAACTTTCCGAAAATGGAAATTAGAAGTAAAAATTTCTCCCATAACCGTACTTTTCCCTTCCTCTCGCAATGCTCATTCTGTCTACGTTATTGTTAAACATGATTTTGTTGCATAAATGTTTATGTTTCAGCTCGAAAACGGAGGCAACAATTTCCGACAACGGACGTTGGATGGGAATTCTTGGACTCGTTTTTTTATACCTGTGCAAATATTTGCTTTTCGCACTGATTTTGTGTTGCCCAGTGACCACCCTGCATATTATTTTGTGGCACCACAATATTGGTTGAGCCTGAACAGGAACTTTCTGCTATGAGGGGATAAACTACAATTTAGATGAAACTGGAAAAACAGTTGTATCTAGAAAATAGTAACACTATAGTAGTGATCCGATTTATTGGCGTAGGAAATAAACACATAAGCGTTTCCAAGCTTTCGCACATCAACCAGATGGCTTTTTCAAGGAAATTAGACAGACCAAGCTTTCGCACATCAACTAGATGGTTTTTTCAAGGAAGTTAGACAGAAACTGTAAACTGAAAAATAGAACGCTTAACAATTTGAACGCGGGAACTTGACAATAAATAGATGCGACGTTATATTAATGTAATGATACGAGGCATCACGTTGGTTGCACATGGGATCCTGGTAGAGAAAAGGCGTGATGCCTCATATCATTAAATGAATATAACGTCGCATCTATTTATTGTCAAGTTCCCGCGTTCAAAATGTTAAGCGTTCTATTTTTCAGTTTACAGTTTCTGTCTAACTTCCTTGAAAAAGCCATCTGGTTGATGTGTGAAAGCTTGGAAACACTTATGTATTTATTTCCTATGCCAATAAATCAGATCACTAGTATAGTGTTACTATTTTCTACTTAATTGGTGTACTGCTCCTCGTTATAAATTTACAGTTATATCTGATTTTAAAACAAAGACTCCTTTAAATTTTTACGAAATTTTGGAACGAAGACTGACAAATTCTGCAACTGAAAAAACCAATACACAACACACTGTTTACATGATTTTAGTTTGAAATGAAAGAAACTAAATTGCTGTTTCTACATGAATGTGAAAGCGAAAACAGTTTACCTGTTGTGATTAGTTTTTTTTTTTTTGTTTTTTTGTTTCCAGGTTTAATGATGAGCACCTAAGGCTATGAAGAGTTGCCTATTCCTAATTTAGGCCCACTGGTTCCTGGAAAGCGGTAGGGTAGATAGAACCAGCACAAAAGAGCAAGCAAGTCACTCGTGCCTTATCAAGAACTCAAATCTAGGCCCAACTTGAATAATTAGCCAGATGCCCATACCTCTGACCATTCACAAACCTGGGCATTATCATGATGGCCATTTGCAGAGTTCATTTTCAAAGCAGACTTGCCAACCTCTCAGAACCAAAAAGCGAAAAACTGAAATAAAAAAATCGGAACATGATACGCGCAGATAATTTTTGAAGCCTATTTCAGCTATATAAATTCTTGATGGTGTAACATGTAGCTATATAAATTCTTAAAGGTTGCTTCGAATAAACACACTCGTACACATTCCAGCGCCGACCAATCAGCAGCTTTTGGCAGGTCTGTCAAAGCCATCTCACCTTCCAGGTGCCATTTTCTTTCTTCTTCTTTTTTGTTGTTTTTCTGGGTTTAACAATTGCGAGAGAGAGAGAGAGAGAGAGAGAGAGAGAGAGAGAGAGAGAGAGAGAGAGAGAGAGAGAGAGAGAGAGAGAGAGAGAGAGAGAGAGAGAGAGAGAGAGAGAGAGAGAGAGAGAGAGAGAGAGAGAGAGAGAGAGAGAGAGAGAGAGAGAGAGAGAGAGAGAGAGAGAGAGAGAGAGAGAGAGAGAGAGAGAGAGAGAGAGAGAGAGAGAGAGAGAGAGAGAGAGAGAGAGAGAGAGAGAGAGAGAGAGAGAGAGAGAGAGAGAGAGAGAGAGAGAGAGAGAGAGAGAGAGAGAGAGAGAGAGAGAGAGAGAGAGAGAGAGAGAGAGATCCTGAATGAACACACCATTTTCCAAACATAAAAGATGATAATTGGGCATAACTAAAAGTTTAGCCCCTCAGAAATGAACAAAAATGAATCTCTACATCTGAATTAAAGAGCATCAATCATCTTTCGTCAATATTTTCTTAGACATACTTCACTGAAATCAACCTAAAAATTATCAGGGCTTGAAAAATATCTGAAAAGTGACATGCCCAGCTGGGCATGTGCAGAAATTATTTATGTGCCCACGTAATAAAAGCTGGCTGGATACCCAGGAAAATTTATCTTTTAAGATAACAAATCACAACACTCACTTTTTTAAGGTAAAAAAACAAGAACTTTTTTACGTTTTGCTTTTCTGTTTTAAGGGTATGTATTCAAATGTTCAATGCACAAAAGAGTGTATCTGTGGTTTTAAAATGATGATGATGATGATGATGATGATGCTAAAATTCGTATTTGAGAAATTTAGTGATTCTGCCATGTTCCTTTCGATTAATTTTTCGCTCTTTGTCACTAAATATCTTAGGCTAGTTCCATTAGTGGCATGCATCCCTCCACTGACATTAGGAGCAAAACTACATATGGTCCAATTTCTGGACCTAGAGCATAATGTAATTAAAGAAAAAATATTCTGTTCTAGGCACTCCATAACAATAATACACCTTTTGGAGATTACCAGTGAAATGAAACACTGCATGCATCAGCTGTCTTTTTTCTTGTAGTAGGAAATTCTGTTCCAAAGTTTTTAAAATTTGGTTGTCAGGAACGAGCAACTAGATTTTTTATTTACCTGGCCAGGCCAATAATTTACATGCACCTGACATCTTGGGCACGGTATTTTTCAAGCCCTTGATTATGCACATAAAATATACATTTTTAATGCCCCCCCCAGCAATTTTTTGGCATTTCCTGCCTGGCTGTATCCATTCCAGAGGAATAGATTAAGTGTTTTACAGTTTTTAAAAATCCTATGTCTATTCTTCAATAGGTAAGAGGGAGACATGTTTTTAATGACATGACATAAAGCTAAGTGTGCCACTCACCACAAGCTTACATAAAATTAATGACTTGTTTTTTGTTTTTTTTAATATTCTATGATGTTCATACCAATGCAGTGAATCAAATAAAGTATTGGTTAGCATTTTTTATTCATCCTCATAATTTGATATGATCTAAATCTAAACTTAAATTTAAGATATTCAGTGCTTTCTATGTTTTTTCATTTGCACTACTCCAGACTTAAACAGTTTCAACCAAAATACTCAATAAAATATCAGTATTCAGAGACTAGTAATCATATATCAGTATATTATTAATTTACTAAAACAAATATTTTAAAATGTTGCATTACTTTCTGCATTTCATTTTAGCCCCAAGTAGTCCACAAAACAAACAACTACCAACTGTTCTTCACCCGCTTGTATTTCTTAATACAAAACATGCTACCATTGGAAACACATTGATCACAGGAAAGCAATTATACTTTTAAAACATGTCGCTCTAGGAATTGCTCAAGAAATTCAGCATTGTGTTAAATGTAATACAGAAATGCTAAACATTGAAAACAAAACAAAAAACAGCGAACTGTCAATGGAGAGAGATTCAAACACATGTTGTTGTTTTTTTTAATTTTGAACTTACTATTAAAATTTTGAATTTATTATTTAGCCCCTACTGATGGCATTTTTTTCTAGCAACAGAATGAAAAACAATAAAACAAAATAATAATGAACAAAATACAATGAATTTTATTGTCTTCATAAATAATTTACATGTAAATTTTTGAACATAAAAGAGTATTCTAAGAGACATTACATAAAGAAAGTAGGGGGATGAAGCTAAAATAAAATGGGAGAAATGAAAAAAAAAAATAAACATCACTGGTTGGTAATTTATGATGTGGCAGTTTAAATAATTTTCAATAAAACCCTGATTATGAATGTTTTCATAAAAATCACAATTAATAATAGAATTGTATACAAAAAAAATTGACAATGTGTGATCATAAAATTCACTTATGACTATAAAACACTCTGAAAAATCAACCACCGAATTTCTTAAAGAAACCATTAGCAACCGATCAATTTCTGGCATGTTTCCAATGTGAGTATCATAAGACAAATGCATATATTCAGTGTATTTGTTTACAAGTTTGAAATAATTGCAAATCTTATAGGCACTCTTAATACATTCAAACACACACAATAAGGAAATTCTGCTGAAATGATAACAACTCATACTTTTCTTAAAAAAGAAAAAGTGTTTCTAATACTGAATTTAAAAAAAAAAAAAGGCTGTACCTGAGCTTAAATTCAACTGAGGCAAAATGGCACTGTGGAAACTACACCTCTCAATGCATGAAAAGTTCTCCCACTGTTAGGGGTAATGAAAAATATATATATATATATATATATAATTTCAATCTACATATAGGAAGAAGCCTCACAAGACTACATTAACCTGCTGCAGCAAAATTTATTTAAGCAAGCATGTAAAAAGCAGTCAACCTGTACAAAGAAGTGTAAAATTTAATCTACTTTTATTATTTATTTATTTACTTACTTTTAAGATGGTGAAGCTTGGTCTTTCCTAATTTTACCAACTTTTATGAAAGGAGTACTCATATTTAAGACACTATACAGTCTACTTGGAACCAATGGATTTATACCAAGATTATAAGGACACAGTGTACACTTTTTGTGGCAGATTGTTTAGTGGTCATATGTGACTCTTTAACAAAGAAAAAAACGACTCCCCCTTCTTTTTTGTGCATAGCAAGACTGGTTGGCTGTAAACCTTTGACAGCCCAAGGACAGGGTGAGGGGAGTACTTGTACAAGGCTTTCTTCTCATGACCAACAGCTTCATATAATTTTCAAATCACAGCAGGACACACGCTGGGGAACCTTCTGTCCCTCAGTTGCGACTCAAAAACTGAATGCATACTTGAAAACCTTTGACATTTCAAAAATATTTCCTAATTTTTTGCCTAAACACGGGTGCTGACATTTCAAAAAACAAAATTACACAAGTTCTCGCATTTACGTCCATAATTTTTAAAAGGATTCCGGCTTATTTCTCTACCTCACTTGTGTGCGAGTGTGTGTTTATGGTTTAACAACCATAATAAGCAACTCTAAAGTGCTATATAGGAAGTCCTCCATCCCTAATTCGGTGCCTCTGGTCCCAGGTAAGGGACTGACCATAAGACTGACACCACCTATGCCTCAAACCTGGACCCAACTCGGAAGAGCAGCCAGAAACCTATACATAACTCTAACCCCTCTGCCACTGGGGCACCTGTGTCTTACAGAGAAAAAAAAATTATATGTACTACATTCACAGACCTGCCAATTTTCAAGAACTGAAATCCATAAAACGTTTTAAGTGAACCTTTAACCGATATGTTTGATTGTGACTGATGTATCGAATATACTGATTGAATGTGTACAACATATCAATTAAAAGCTAATTTATTATGCAAATGATTTGTTGATTTTAACTTATTTCATATGCTATAAGATATTTGGCACTATTGCCGACTTACAGCAAGTAAAAACTGCAATCGATACATAATTATCTCATTAACACATAAACACTGGGCTACATCAGGGGTGATTGTGAGACAAAGTTTGAAGCCCTGGAAATTTCTGGCAAAGAAAAAACTGTTTATCACCAAACTAATATTTTAAATTATAATTTTACATTATGATTAAGAATGAAAAAGTATTAGAATTTTTCATAATAATTAAAAAAATAATTGGTTATCCAGGCCTTTTTATTCGATTGGTGGTCAGTGGGTAGACATTTTACTCCAGAAAATTATCTAAGATTTTAATATTTGCTCAAAATTTTTCAGATCCACTTATGTTAGCTGCTAAAAGAAACGTTACATTTTCTTAAATCATTTGGTTTAAAGTGAAGCACTCTGCTCTGACGGAAAACGGATTTCATTAGCACTCAAGTACAAAGCCCAAAGCAGCCCTAACTTATGTGTGGATAACACAGCAGAAAAGCAGTGCTACACAATTTTTATAGCAACTAATTAACATGAGGGGAAAAAATCTGACAACTCATTTAAAACAATTGACAGTTAAACAGTGTAATTTAAAAAGCTGTAATAAAGGAGAAAAATATGTTTTCAACAATATACAACTTCGTTTACTTGTGTCAGCGCAATTTACATAGCCGGAAACACAGAATTTTGGGTTCAATTGAACATATCCGAAAATCCGGGTTTCACCCAAACACCACTGCTACATACACAGATAAAAATTTAATTTGTGATTGCAGTAACTTTTTTTATCTGAACTAACTGATGTTTTTGACAGTAAAATTTTGTGCCAACATGTTAGAATACCACTCAAAAATGCAATTCTGAGTCACATGTGAGACTGATATTTTTTACTTTTCTCTCTATATACCTATCCCTCTCTTTTCAGGAGTTACCACCAGACACAAAATTAGGTAAAACTGTGATTAGGTAAATCAGAACATACAGGTGCTGTGGTTTTTGGGCCCACTTTTCTGCCCTCAAAACTGCACTAACCTGGAGAGAAACCACAACTGAAATTACAGATAAACTGTAAAACTTGGCAGGTGTGCATTCATGCTAAGATTTCTATTTTTTGTTTAATTGCAATATATTTTTTACAACACTGTGATTTAGAAACTTTACTTTTTAAGATGTGATTCTGAAAACACTTTGGCTTCACTTTCAGACTTTTGTACTATAATTAAAGAATAACAATTTATTGTTTTCTGCTTATTAAAAATTTCCTTGCAAAACCATAGAGGATCTCTAATCTCTAGCTAACTGCCAAGGGCCCTTGTTGATACTTGATCACCACTAAAAAAATGCCTTGATATTAAAACACGATAAAAATCTCTAATATACAATATATTTTAGGTGCTAAGTCTTGCATATAACGATTAATAAAACAAATAGGCTGCTGTCAATTCTTATACAAGTCTTTATTGTAAATGCATTTGTCTGTGTTGAAAAGAAGATTTTTTGTGGCTCAAAATTTATTGAGTTTGTTAGGCATCTTAAAAACATCAGAGAAGCATGTGCTGTTCATACTAGAAAACAAACACATGCATACCTGAAAAATACTGTTGGTAAAAAGTTGCCATTCTGCCCGCTGAAGTTAAGCTCTCATTCAAACACGTAACAGCAAATGCCATTTAAAAAAAATAACTGAACTAATGTAATGAAGCTTTTAACAATGCATTAATAAATATAATGTTTTGAACTTTCAGAACTCCTAAATGCAGCACCCAATTCAGTCACTAGGACAGACATTTTCTTTTATAAAATATTTTTCCATTACACAATATGGAAACAGTCACTACAGACTAAAGATCATAAAAATTTTAATTTGCAGAGCCATTTGGATGGCTAAGTATATTCAGGAATGTGAGACATATTAAATATGCATCCAATTTTATAATTACAAAGCACACAAGCTTATATATCTATATTTATGACATGTAGGCATGTAAGAACAGATAAAAGACTATTAAGCAGTGTTTAGTGCATTTAAATTACAAAATTTTAAATACAGCTGAATTTTGATTTTTTCAAGAAACATAAGTATATATTACAAAACAATATGATAAACTACAATATACACAAAAATCACACCGGGGAGACTGTCCAAGCACTTGTCCATAACAATGATCTACTATTTGCCAAATTTGAATTAAAAACCTAGACCAGCAATTCCTAAACTCAATACAACCATTTTTAATGGTGATTGGGGTGGGGTGGGGTGGGGTGGGGGTTAAAAAACAGCATGATGTTTTTATCTTGAAAGCTTTTTTTTTTTTTTTCCCCCATTGATTTAACTGTTTGGGTGAGATTGTTCAAAGAGAAGGGGGTAGAGAACAGTGAAAAAGATAAGAAAAATTCAGGATATATTTTTTGTGGAAACACCCATCTCCCCACATGCTCACAATATGCTCCTTAAAATCTAAATACCTTAAGAGTCCACAGACATAGCAACTGAAAAATAACCGTAAGATGTTAAATAACAGTAAAAAAAATTCCAAAATCACCTCCCCTAAAATTCTGAAACACCTGGTAGTGCCTGTGTTCAAAAGCTGACAGTATTTCCCTTAGAATCACAAAACCCAAATAGACCAAAAATAGAACTGATAATTTCTACACCAGCATCACTTTCATTTTAGTTTACACAAAATTTAGATATTATATTTGAGTTGGTCAAACACTGAAGAATGTGGTGTAGCAGTCTGACCTCAAGCAACTGTTGCAGTAGAAGGTGCTTGCTTGCTTCATGTAACTACAGTGCTTTGTCTTGGAGAAAAATAACAAATGATTGTTTTCACTTTTGATTTGACTCTTATCAACAACACTTTGGAGAAAGATCCCAAATGCCAAAACATTAATCACCAAAGAAGGCAAATGTGTTGAGAAAACACTACAAGGAAGTCAATAAAAGAAGTTTAGTAACTGTGTTTTAACTAATATAAATAGAACATATACTTCCTCTCTTGAACTGCCGATGTGCTTTGTTTGATTATGAATCACATTTTAGAAGTAAGAGCACCCATATTTCATAACTACCAGCTTTGAAAGCCACCATCAGAACTGAAGAATAAGCATAACACTTATGGCTCATATTCAGATCTTTGATGTATAAGAAGCTGACTTCTAGACAATCCTGGAAAAACAAATGCTAGGAACCATTTAGAGTGGTTTAAATACCTGTCACCAGTGGCATAGGGTGACTTAAATTTATCCAGAACTACATATTTTTAAAATTGCTCACAACCTACTTCCATACTGTGAAATATAATTTCAGTGGATTGTGAGTTACCAGCTGAAATCATACTTAACCACATAGAATGAGGTAATATATATATATATATATATATATATATATATATGCAGTGCTGTATAATAATAAAAAAAAACCAGTAGAAACAAAAAGAAGTATGTTTGCTTTTATTTCCACTTAACCAGGAAATTTTGCTATAACTCTACATTAAAAGCTCTAGACTGATTCTTATGTTTTTCCATCAGGCAAATATTTGGTCAATGTTGACTCAAGTCTATAACGTTTGTTTTTCCTTTTCTTCATCCCTTAATAAACTAAAAGAATATTCCAATAAAAAGTCCCACTTTGTTCATTTTACTTACACGAGCAAACCTTATAAGCTTAACTACACAAACAAAAATCAACTGCTCACTGGCTGACAATGCGAAAGTGACCAGCTCCCCCCAAAAAAAACAGTTTTATGCATGCGCAGTTCAGCACCCATCTGCTCATTCATTACTGTTCTCCGAAGCTTCGCCAAGGCGACGAGAGTTGCCTCTCCCACACAAGCGTTACCCAACTATTGTAGTGGTTCACATTGCATTCAGAAAATCTGGGGACTGGTAACTAATATAGATTTTCTTTCGGCATTTTTCCAGTTCAAAGAAAAAACATTTTTTTTTCCCTCATTTTTATGTGGGCCTTAACCCCAGATGCCCATAATGACCCGACGCCACTACCTGTCACACAAAATTCTGCTTGTTAACAATTTTGCATTAATGCAGTCACACCCATTTATACCAAACATGGATACTTCAAATTATTTCCTTTATCAAACTTCAAATCACTGAGAAAATTACATTTAAAAAATACAGAAAGGAGAAAGGTTATATTGCAAAACAGCATTCATAACGTATATATCAATGCCCTCAGTCCTGCTAAACAGCGACAGATTCAGGTTTTCAGCTGTAGAAAACCACCTAAAGACTTCAAAAGTTGCACTGCAGAAGCTTATTCAAAGACATTAAGAAATTATTTAAAACGGAGAACTTCCGAATAAAATGGCAGGAGTGAGGTTAATAATATTTATGGCCAGAAAGAAGCCTAAGGCTACATAGGGGTGGATTCTGCCTTCGGAAATACTTTCTTTGGGACAATGAGTAGTTCATCAGGTGATTGACAAGCACTTGATGCTGCAGCAGTACTGTTCAGCTGTTGACAGTAATGGATGAAGTTTGTTTGTAAAATAAATTCAAGTAGAAGAAAGCAATATGCTAATGCAAGCATCAAATATAAAAAGTGCACGAAACTAACATTTATTTTCTGCATAAAAGAATCTAAAGTATAGTGTGTTAAGTCCTTTTCCTAATTTAATACAACTAAAATCTTTTTCAAGTATCATGTTAGGTGTGCATTAGATTGCATTTTTACAGTGCTTATAATACATGAAAAGAAATAAGGCATAATTTTTAGACAACCTTAGAACCATGCACTGTGAAATAACTACTGTTCTGTAAATGCATGCAAAACATTTGTAACGAGTTCTACATATCCAACTATTCCGCTATAAATGGGTTTGATGGTACACCATATTTTGATTATGTTATGGGATTCAAACTTTTAGAACACCCAATTAAATTGCCAGGATTAATTTTGAGCATTTATAACTGTCAGCATTTTCACAGTGCTCCTACTATTTGACTTACACCATTACACAGACAAAACAATAAACTAAGAGAAAATTGTGTTAAAAAAAAAAAAGGAGCTGCAGCATGAGGGGGATGGCAAAGAAATCATGAAATGAAATAAAAAACACCTATTCACAGACTTTACTCATTAAAATAATTAAATTCTTTTTTTTTTTTTAGTGCTTTCTATTATTCTGCACATCTTCTGAATTGTTTCATATTTTCAGATGTTTCTGGCCTCTATAGTAGTTTGTAATTTTATTAAGTTTTAGAAGATATAGAAAGCTCTTCAAGTTAAAATAGAATTTAATCATGAAATCAAACATATAAGATGAAAGGAATTATTAGGCCAACAATTACGATACACGATTTCAGTTAAACACATAACAATATGGAAAGCCATAACTAAATTTACAATTTTGAGATTTAACAAACAAAAAAAAATCCCTAAAGGTACACACACAATTTCTCTCCTGTAATATCACTATTGAAGTGAAAAAAAAAAAAAACTCTAAAGGCAAATAATATTGCCATACACACTCCACTTAAAAAAAAAGCACAGAAATATGTATACATATATAATATATGTACATAAATAATTTGTCAATACATATCCACATAATGAAAAAAAAAGCTGCACCTTATAAATATATACAAAACATTTTGATGGAATTTGCAGATAATGGCTGCTGCTAAAAAGAAACAAAGCCTTTGCAGCGAGGCTTAGCACCAACTTATGAGTACATTGGGGCATGTGATATTTATATAATACCATGAACAACTAACTGTGCTACATATGTGCCTATTACACTGCCTAGGATTAACTGACATGGTATGACTAAAAATGGAGTATGGTAAAATTACATGGCAGTCTATAACAAAAATTTCTCTTCAGCCCAATGGTCTAAGAAACTTCTTACATTTTAGATTTCCTGTATTATTACAAAATACTGTGCTTAAAAAAATTCAAAATGATTACACTTTGAATTTATAATGGGTAAATCTTATTTTATTCCACAAACAGACATAACTTCCAAAAAGGCACACAAGAGTTATTGGTTAATGAAATCAACAGTTCTATACTACAAACCCTTGAAAAACAAAAGGAGGTAGACCAAAAAATTGTTTGTTGCTGTTCAAAGATACAAGAGCCATTTTTATACACTGACAAGAAAAAACAAACTGATGCTTTGAAGTCACCGAACCTATAAAATCTGACTTCAAACCTCAGATGGGAGGGGCTTCCAAAGCAGCATATAAAAACACTTCAGGAGTTGTTTTTTTTTCAATGAAATAACTGACATGCAAATAGCAGATTTTTTTTAATGCTAATGTGATTAAGAATATCAAAACTGAACTATGTGCTGGAATTGCTGATCTAGATTACCATGTAAGAGACTGTTTAAATGCAAACTATGTCACTTACTGAACAACGTACACTATTCAGGTGAAAGACGAATTATAATTTGATTCTTTATTGATTTTTGATAACTGAAAACAATGAGTTGGCAAACCACTAATGCAGTTAAGTTGTACATTTAAAAAAAGAAAATAAAACATTAAGTCGACACATGAAAACAAACATTGGGTCGACACATGAAAACACAGTTAAACTCGTAAAGTCAAAAAAACATTTCTGAAGAATAAGGCGACAGAAATACACACACACACATTTTTATGCACATGCATATATGAACAACTTAAAAAAATGTAATAGTATGAAAAGAGCACACAGTAAAATACTGGTAGTGATTCATAAGTACAAAGTACAATGAGCTGTCTCATTTATTTTAAAAAAAATATTTTAACAATGGTTCACCAACTCTATGTCACTGAATTCACTTAAGAGAGACCAACATTTTTTTTTTTTTTGTTATTATGCTTGTTTTTTTTTTCTTCTGATATTTAATTAAAGTCCCATTGTTCGTATGTGATGCTTAAGAAATTTTAATTACAATCATAAAATATTTAAGTAAAATCACTTGCATCAGTTTTTCTGTCAAATATTACTATGAGAATAATAAATATTTACCCCTTTCCCCCAAAAGCTACAAATTTCACAAGCAGATGCAAATTTTTTTTAAAGATAAAAGTAAAAATGGTCATGTGTAAACCTTGCTTTCGTCTTTGGCAAATGAGATTGCATAAACTAAAAATTGTTTGATTGTTATCTGTGCTCCCCCACAAAAATGTATAAGAAAGAAAATATTTTCAAACTGAATTACACTTATTTGGAGAATGCTGTGAAATATCAGGCAGAAACATTCTTCAACAGCAGGTAAAGCAATTTGTATATATACAATCAGAACTTTGGGGGAGGGGGGAGTGAGAAGACTAAACGAAACAGAAAAATAGCAAGCATGATGGTCACAATATACTCAGGGCTTGAAAAATTTTTTAGAAGTTACAAGCCCGGCTGGGCATGTACAGAAATTATTTACCTATCCTAGTAGTAAATGCTGGATGCCCAGGAAAATTGATCTTTTAAGATAAAAATAAAATAAAATGAGGGTACTGGTTTGTTAAGTTAAAAAATACGAACTTTTTTTTTACATGTTTCACTTTTCCATTTAAGGGTCTGTATTCAAAATGTTCAATACACAAAAGCATTTATCTCAAGTTTTAAAATGATGATACTGAAAATGGTATGAAATAGAGTGATGAAATTCGTATCTGAGAACTTCAGTGATTCTGCCATTTTCCTTTCATTAAAGTTTTAGCTTTTTGTCACTAAACACCAGAAGCTAGTTCCATCAGAGGCATGCATCCCGTCGCTGACTACAAGCAACATTTGGAGCAAAACTGCATATGTTCCAATTTCTGGACCAAGAACATAATATAATTAAAGAAGCGATATTCTTCTGTCCTTGCCACTTTGTAACAAAAATACAACTCCCAGCGATTAGCAGTGAAATGAAACAAGACATGTGATACTTGTCTTTTTTTATTGTAGCAGGAAATTTTGTTCCAAACTTCCTTATTTTTAAATTCAGTTGCCCAGAACTAGACTTTTTATTTAACTGCCTGGGCCAATAATTGACATGTCCCCAGGCATCTCGGGCATGGTATTTTTCAAGCCGATACTGATAATTTGCTATTATTGTTCAATCAATGGCCATTTGAATTACAGGTAAAACAAAAAGTTAATCACGATTAAAGTATCATAAGTTGCAATACCAGACAATATAACTGGAGAAATATAACTTTCTTTTAATTAGTATACCTTTTCCTCTTCATAAACATAGGAACAAACTTTAGTTTAATATGATGGATGTATTTTCGTGAGAAAAAACAAAACAAAAAACAGCAATATGTAGTTTTAAATGTTACCAAACTTTGTTACCATAAGTTTCCACCAAGTCTCATTAATGGTAAGACATATTTTTCATAAAAAATGGTATTTTTTCAATTTTTTTTATATTAAAACTAGGATGCTGGTCTCTCTTAAAAAAAAACTTGTGTACAATATAAAGAAGTTTTAATTTGGGAAATTTTATCAAAATTTTGTTGACTAATTTAATTCCGATCCTTCAATACACAGTTGTAACATAATATATATATAAAAAAAAGACAAAAATGACAAAGGCATCTTCACAACATACAAAACTTTGCAACTTCCTAAAATGCTTATAAGCCAAAGTTGAAAAATGACACAAGGTTAACAAATTCAATCTTGCATCTGGTAATCTATGTACATGTTACTACAATTTTGTCTTTATTGCATTACGTCCCCTGGTGAAGAGCTTTTCTTTTCCGTTTTTCTTTAAACAACTAATTCACCACTACTAACAAAGTGACATGTCAAAACTCTGGCAAAAGACTACTAACCACGAGACACCGTGATTTATGAGATGGATACAAACAATGAACGCAGTGAACAATGTATATAAAAAATAAAACCAACCGCTTGCAACGTTCCCTATTATTTATTTTTTTACTCACCCCCAACAAACATGAACAGCTAACCAGAGTGTTGAGGGCAAACAAACAGCATGCCATCAAACTACCAAAGCCAACAAACAAACAAACAATTGCCAACTCAGAGAAGTGCTTAATTTCAGTCAGCCAACTTCAGAAATATTATCAGGTACCTCTATTATATACAATACTACAGGTTTGTCTGTATCAGAAACAAACTGTACAAAATTCTAAAGAAAGTTTCCACTCTAT
This sequence comes from Macrothele yani, assembly GCA_039090855.1. Lineage (NCBI taxonomy): Eukaryota > Metazoa > Arthropoda > Arachnida > Araneae > Macrothelidae > Macrothele > Macrothele yani. The sequence goes on along the minus strand of CM076990.1, from coordinate 41,184,514 downwards.
ATATCATTGTGAATAAGCAAGAGATTAAAGTGGTGATGATCTAGCTTTGATTAACCACATTAACATGAATTACTGCGGCAGTGAAATATCTACATGTTCCCATACAGCCTACTTTTTATCAGCCAATATTTAAAAAAAAAAAAAAAAAAAAAAAAAAAAGGTAACATTCTATTCCGGAAAAAATATTTCTCCAGTGGATATGATGTACTGTTATAAAAATGAAGTACAACTTCCTGGGAGAACTTGTTTACAAAATTATTGCAGCAGATACACTTTTCATACTATAATTTTTTTTAATGCAATGTCGATTTGTGCTGCCATGTACAGTTTTAGAACTATAATTCTCTTAATGCAAAATCCCTGTGCTGCTGCGTACATTTTTAGAACTATAATTTCTCTTACAGCAATATCACTGTGCTGCCATGTATGCAATTAGCTGGGAAATTTTATGCTCAGATTTTGTTTTTAAGTCATCCAGTTGCAGTAAAAAAAGTAGGACTTTTGTACAGAGTTAATTTTCAGATATCTATTTTTTAACTACATTTTTTCATTAAGGTGGACGTCTAGTTATTTTGCTTCCTATACTTCCAATGGGCAAGCTTCTGTACACATTTTCTTCATAATTAATGCATTCCCAAGGATGAAAATTTGAACATCGATTGAAATAACTTCATATTATAACTTGGAATACTTAATATTTTCTAAAAAATAACCATAATTAAGCAACCCAACATTTGTTTGTCTACTGACGTCATCAATATACTGGTTGCGCCATCTTTTTCTGGTCTCGACAACACCAAAGGAAAAGTTATGGATTTTTAATATAATTATGGTAATATTTTAGAAAATATGAAGTATTCCAAGTTATAATATGAAGTTATTTTAATCGATGTTCAAATTTTCATCCTTGGGAACGCATCAATTATGAAAAAATTGTGTACAGAAGTTTGCCCATGGGAAGTATAGGAAGCAAAATCACTAGATGTCCACCTTAATAACCAATTTTTTGGATGAAAAAAAATGTCAACATTTAAAGATGTTTTTCAAAGAGTGTATGTAAGTTCAGATTTAAAATGATTTTTAAAGAGCTAGTTAATTAGTTTCACCTAAATCAGTCATGCAAATAACAGTGAAAATTTTGCTAGCCCACTAAAAAAAACTAGTGGGCCACAAAGCTGAAAACGACTACACACCCTCCTCTCCAGCATATATATTTGTTTTTTTACTTTAATGTACCTTCATAATTTGAATACTGCCTCTAATTAATCTATGGAATGTACATCAGCATCAAATGACTTTGTTGAACCATCCCGAGGAACACCCTTTACAGACATCCGTTAAGGGTGTGAAACGCGCCAGATCAGCAATCAGGTGAAACACCCTGGTTCAGATAATTCTAACAGGTTTCACATTTAACCCTTCTCCTAGGGGTGATATTTCGCTCTCCTTTTTTTTTTTTTATTGGGGGTTTAACGACCACCGTGAGCAACTCAATGGGCAATAAGCAGTTGCCTGTCCATAATTTAGGGCCACTCGTTCTAGGAATGAGAGAGAGCCAGTACCTAAGACAAACACAACATCCATGCCTCACCGGGATTCGAACCCAGACCCATCTCGGATGAATGGTCAGACACCAGTGCTTAGACCGTTGAGCCACCGGGGCAACCCTCTCCTTGGAGATTTCACCCACAGAAGATAGGTTAAGTTCATTAAACCCTATAGGAATCCCATGGAAGTTTTTCCTTTTTCTAACAAAGCATTTTGCAAGCTCCTGCTTTGTTTATTTTAAGTAACACGTCAAGTTATCAGTGAGCTGCTTTGTAGGAGCATGGTTAGTCATTTCTGCCAAAACTTAATGCTTTGATATCGCTGGAAGAGGTTAATTCCTGAAATGTTTAGTTTTAATTTTCTTTCTTAGGGAAAAAAAAAAACATGAAAATTTCAGTCACCTGTTGAAATTCCTTAGTCACTCCAGGCAAGTGGGCAAATAGCTATCTGCATGACTGACAAAGTAGCAAAAGTTCAGACCAATTACTTTTCTTTGAAGTTTAGTTTAGTGTTCTGTGACAATTTAAGTTGGACATCTAGTTATTATGCTCCCTGTACTTCCAATGGAAAAAAATTTCAACCCTTTTTCTAAGCAAAGAAAGATTCCCCATACGGTGCATCAAAATTGGACCACTGATAAAAAAAATATCCTAACTTAGATTGTACATATATGGTATGTTTTGCAAAAACCTTTCCTGAACTATATTAAAAATCAATAACTTTACTTTGATGTAGTTATACTTGCTTACAGGTGGTGCCACCCTTCCTTACCACTACATCGAAGTAGTTATTGATTTCTGCAAAAAAAAAAAAAAAAAAACACTGACTGTACAATCTAAGTTAGGATTTTTTTTTTTATCAGTGGACCAATTTTGATGTGTGGGAAATCTTTCTTCACTGAGGAGAGGGTCTAATTTTTTTCCGATTGGAAGTATACAGAGCAAAATCACTAGACGTCCATCTTAAGCAATCCTATGCCTCAGATGTTCAGTACATCTTTTCATTTCAAGCTCTAATTTACAAGCAGTGGCACTGTCCAGATTTGGTAAAGGTACCACTTATCACAGATCTGGAATGAGTGAGCTTTAAAGGGATGTGTGCAGACAGGATTAAATTCTGTTAACTACACTGAATTTGGGAGAAACATAGTTTGAGCAGTACGCTAAAGTGGGATGGCTAAAACCTACCTATTAGACCTAAATTAGTGATAAACATAGAAGTTGTCAAGTGCATGTATTTCAGTCAATAAGAGAAGGAAAGTTTATAAAACCTTTCACACAAACCATCTAACATACACCATTAGACAGCACAACACTAGAATAGCCAAAAGGTGACCTGTACCCTTAGAAAACCTTAACTACAACAGGTCTAAAAAGTTACTCTTATAAATTATAAAAGAAAGAAACACATGTTATCACTTAACTTGAGAAAAAAAGTGAGTTATAATTGAACCATTTGTTAATTGACACTGGTATATATATTCCCACTTATGTTACTCTGCAAACTTTCATGCTACTGAACTGTTGAACAGAATACAAGTTACATCCACAATCTTGATTAAAATCCACTGTTTGTTTGCCTTGCAAAATTTCTTCACAACATTTTAACTTCCAGTACATTAAAAGTTCTGTTGGTGGGAGTTCTTTCCAAAGATAAATACCAACATATAAGTTCCATACACCTTTTATCATTTTAATGGTTTCATTATTATTTATACCTAATAAAAATAATGACACTTATGAAACTAATTGTTCTCCACAGTGTTTTTGATGAACATGAATCTTCCAGCAAAGCATACATTTGAGGTGATTACAGTGTTAAATCTATGTAGTGAATTCTGATTTTCCTTAGCAGCACGGCAGTGACTGGTTATACAGTATAACATCTTTAAGTATTTACCCTGAAATATGCTATGAAAATATTTACACATTTGTGCAAGTAAAAACAAATGTAGATCAGGTTATGCTTGTTGTCATAAGAATGTTTTCTACTACCAACACCAATCTGAAACTAATTCCTTAAAAAAAAAAAAAAAAAGTACAGTAGGACCCACTTATAAAGAGCACATCGGGAATAACGGAAATCTTCACTAAATCCGGGAGCTCACAATATCTATTATGGGGTGCAAACTCCCACAATGTCAAAATATGCATACACGATAGAATACATATATGTTTATATTATATATCTATGACAACTGGATATACAGAGCTCATACACATTTACAGAAATTAAACTCCAGGGTTTTTTCAATTTATCAAAAAATTCCAAAAGCTTAAATTTTTGCTAGAATTGTAGTGCTTTGTTATGTATTTATCAAATTGGAGTGAAATTTACTACGCATTTTGAATGCTTATGAAGTCCTATGTGTTCTACTGTTACAGTGTTCTTGAGGGTGCATTACATTTTCAAAGAATTTACTCATATAAAAATTACTCTGTATAAAACTTACATGAAGCAATTTGGGAGTTAGCACAATGATAATAACACAAAACAATTTTGTCGTGGCACTGAAGATTCCCTATACTGTAGGCATCTATTACCATGCACATCGGCGCCAGGGAGGCCTGATATCAATCTCCTTCAGCAAAGAAAGCGTGTGCTAGAAGAAGAAACGGCCATCTTGGGCTAGCGGGAAGGTTTCCACGTGCTGTTGTGAAACCAACTGCACACAAAATGTTATGCCACAAACCCAAGGTCACCACCCCAGTGATGCAGTGGTCTACGCGATGGCTTCTGATCATTCGTCCAAAAGGGGTCGGGTTCGAATCCCGGTGAGGTATGCATGTTGTGTTTGTCGTACGGCACTGGCTCTCTCCCTTCCCTGGAACCAGTGGCCCTAAATTAGAGACGGACGACTGCTTATAGCCCATTGAGTTGCTCACGGTGGTCGTTAAACCTCCAATAAAAACAAAAGCATTATCTATAGGAATGTTGAGACCCCCTATCAATCGGGAACTCCTGCACACCGCGAGGGCCTACACTATGCCCCTGGTGCGACTGAAGCTTAGCAAGGTATATAAGGTGTGCTGTAAGCAATCTCAAAACTTATTTCCTATCGGACACTTTAACCCAAATCTCCTGGCTTCCTATTTCCAAAGGGTTGTTTAAGACCTAGGATCAGACACTCCCTTTCTAAAATCCTCTACACATGATCTGATCAGAAAAAATATCACTCGTTGCTGTCATGGATGAAAAGAGCGATTTATCAGATTCGCAAAAAGAAATTATTATCGGCTTTCGGGCCAAGGGTGGCAGCATCTTTTATCTAAATTATGTTGCATTATTCGTAGGCGCCAGTAATCATAGTAGCCTTTCCTGCGATCACGCTGGAGTGCAACTAAAAGATATGTGGAGGAAACCTCGACCGCGCCAGTAATCAGTTGTCTATCCCGCTCTCTAGATGGAGTGCAACTGAACAGATGTGGGCCGTCCCGGTGGCGCAGTGGTTTAGGCGATGGCCTCTGATCATTTGTGCGAAAGGAGTCCGAGTTTGAATCCCGGATGTTGTGCTTGTCTTACGACATTGGCTCTCTGCCTTCCCTGGAACCAGTGGCCCAAAATTTGGGATGGGCGACTGCTTATAGCCCATTGAGTTGCTCTAGGTGGTCGTTAAACCTCCAATTAAAAAAAAAACGTCAAGGTTGCTGGAGGTATGGCACTCAAATATCTTGTTCTGCAGCATCACATGAGATGATATCATGTCTCCACATCCCATGGATGAAAGTGATTTCATTGCAAGCAGATGCAGCAGGGAGCAAAGTGACACAATGAATCGAAACATTTCAACCAATTCTGTTTTTTCATTGAAAAGAAAAATCAATTATTTCAGGAAATTTCACAAAAATATGAGAAACCCAGTACTTTCTAGGCCTGGAAAAATGCAAAATCAATTAAATTCCAGTACTATTCCAAGATTCCAGGAGTTGTGCAAATCCTGGATATATTTGAAAGATTTAATTAACTACAATAGTGCAAATTAAAATAAGCAATTATGTGGATACTTAGCAGCAGCAAATCCTGAAGCAGGCACCATATGCAACCATTTTTAAGAAAAAATGTTTTTCTTTTATATTTATCTCCCCTTAATTTTCACCAAATAACACATGCTGCATTAAATATGTCATTGTCGTAGTCTGTTGCTAAAAAAATTAAAAAAGGTAAAAAAAAAAAAAAAAAAGTGGAGATTTTCATCACACTCCGGCTGAGTGCACAGCAGGTTTTCTCTGCATTGTTAAATATAAAATTTCATTAAATTGATTATATTTTGTTACTTTGCTTGTTAAAAATGACCATCTCAGCTTTTCTCCTAATCATTAAATTCAGGGATTTAATTAAATTTTGTTTGTTAAAAACAAACAAATTAACATTATGCCAAACAAAAGTTCCTTTTTTGCCCGTTAAATCTAGTACCTTGATAAACATGAGCTCATTATATGAGGATTCTACCATACATCTACGTTTTTTAACAATTTTTTTTCAATATCCCGTGAGCTAAAAGAATCAAATAGTGCTGATATATATTCTTACTTTTACAAATGAGCACGGATTTAGCATACACACACAATATTAATTTGGCTTAGAAAAGTAGTTACTATTTCACAAAGAAATTGTTCTATGCAAAAAAAATTTGCATGCATACATAGCTTACTTACCTATACCAGATATCCGTTAAATTTTTCACATTAAAATTCCAAACATGGTGCTCAAAAAATACATTGTATTAAAAAAAAAAAAGCTTATTAAAACTACCCAGCTAATATAAAAAAAAAAAATCTTTAAATTGATAATTTGGCTTACAAACACAACCTACTTTGTAAAAAGTATTTTCTATACAGCTATCTTCCTTATAAAATTATAGAATAACAGAGCACGACATCCAGTAAAGTAACGCATTTAGCAACTGAAATCCATGTAAAGAAATCATCAGAAAACTTGAAGACAAATCCTTCGAGAATGGAGATCAAGTCTTCATTTCTTAATGTGTTGTCCATTGTATCACATCCGAAAAATGCAATGGATAACAAATCTAGAGGTACTGATTCACTTTTCACACCAGGTTTCCACATTTTTTATACTCCCAGAAGAGTTTTGATTTCAAATTACAATAGTTAAAGGCATTACTTTGCCAAATGTCATGCTCTCTACGAGTTATCTCTATAGCGTACATGAAATTAAAAATCACAACTCATGATATTACATATTTTACATTTTCAATGAATCATGACAGTCAAACCACTTTCCCTCAGCAGAAGTCCTCAGTTTTGATTTAAACATAATTTAAAATTATCCTTACAAATTTCAAAAGCAAAACTATAGGTAAATTCTTTCTCATAAATCACTTTAAATATTCTTTTTACCTTTAGCTCTGTTTGTAATAAAACTACACTGCACAAATACATTCTTTGATTGAATTCGATGGGAAATTTGAGGCTAAAATACAAAACTGCTGCGAATGATATTCTGAATGGAAGAACACAGGAGAGACAATCATTTTCACAGTTCAACACTCGACTGCTTCTGTGAGCGCGTTTCCACCAGAATCCCCATGTTACTGACAGAAGTTAAGCACTGCTTCAGAGACAGAAGAAGCCACAACAACAAAATTAGTTCCGAGTGATGATCTTCATTAAGGAGAAAAATGAGTCAAATAAATATCAACAGAAAGGTGGTCCCCAGATGAATGAGATTCTTCTTCTTCTACCTGAAATATAAGTTATGTGGACCAAGCAGCAGCACAGTGCACTTCCAGCCTGAAACACAGCCAACGTAGTAAAAGTTTCTCTTCTTATTAGCTGCTCTTATTTTGCTGTGTGTGTCTATGAAGTACACTATGAGATCGTGCTAGTTTGTGAAGGTACTTTTCGTGGATTGGTGTTCTTCCAAACTTCTTTCACTGCATAAAAACAATCTGGAAAATACAATAATATTTTACTACTTTGTTCTAGCAAAATACACATCTATACAACAAGGATACAACCGATATGGAAAATAATGCAAATACTCACAAAACCACACTATTTTATTACTTAATTGCCTAATCATTTTACTTTATCATACATACATACAGTAGTGGCCAAAATTGTGGAAACCTTTTGGAAAAAGTGTATTTTTGAGGTTTGATGGCTCACACCACCACTTTTTTGTGGAGTAATGCCATAAAATTATATATCAATGGAAAGATAATTTCATCAAGAATGTAATGCAATAATTTTTATGAAGGATTTTTTTATTAGAACAGCAGTAATACAGAAGAAAAGTGAAACACATAGAAAAAATGAGATATACAAAAATTGTAACCATGTCAGTTAATACTTAGTTGGGTAGCCATTAGCATTAATTACGATCTTACAACGCCTTCCGATGGAGTGAACCAAGTTTTTTAGTTCTGCAGCTGTTATAATGTGAAACCAAGATTGAATTATTGCTTCTATTAATTGGGGTTTATTGCTGGTTTGCTTCTGACTAGCAAATTTCTTTAGTTGGCTCCATAGATTTTTGATGGGATTAAGGTCTGGGCTATTCCCAGGCCATTCCAACAGTGGAATATAATTATCTTGAAACCACTTTTTGCACACAGCAGCAACATGACATGGAGCTGAATCCTGTTGAAATATAAATGCTTCATTATCTTGGAAAAGATCACTTGCAGAAGGCTTCAGTTTGGGCTCAAGTATTTCATTAATGTATTTTTGGCCATTTATATTCCCATTAATCACGCAAATTCTGCCCACACCTTTTGATGTCATACAACCCTAGACCATAACACTAACCGGGTGTTTCACGGTACGTGTAATGCAATCATAATGTAAATCTTCTCCGATTCTTCTCCTTACGTATTTTATGTCATCACTACAAAAAAGGGAGATTTTGGTCTCATTGTTCCGCTGTCCAGTTAACATGGGTTTTAGCCCAGTTTAATCTTTTCAACCTTTGTTTGAGAGATAAAAATGGCTTTTTTCATGGAATTCTAGCTTTCAGACCAAATTCCTGCAGCCTGCGCTGAATAGTCCTTGCACTCAACTTCACATTGCATTGCAACATTTCATCTTGTATACACCCAGATGATTTTCTTCTGTCACCTAGGCACAGTCTCTTTAATTCTTTTATCATCACTTGCTGTAGTGCACCCTTTCCTGCCTTTACCAGTCTGGTTTTGTAGTAACTCTCCTTATACGTCTTGAAAAATTTAGAAATGCCACCTTTAGTTATGTTTCCACCAAAGTTTCTTCTAATTTCTTCATAACTGAAGCCTTGTTCACTTAATAAGTACTATATTACATCGCTTTCTGGGTGACCAATCAACTCTTTGAGCCATTTCTTTAATTTTATTACGTTTTACAAGCTCACTAAATGAAAGAACACAAAAAATCCCAACCAACTTCATAGCAATCACATAACACACTGACAAATGTCTTCCTCTCAGCTCCAATATGTGACATCAATAGCTGACTCCTACTGTGACCTGATTGGCTCATTGCCAAAACAAGATGGCACTTGATTGGCTCTCTAAACACTCATGGTCATTGGCTACATTCAAATGAAGGAAAGCTACTTCATATCAACCTAAGCAAGTTGTGCTTCCTTTTTCTGGTTATTTGGCTATAACGTATCATAGAATACAGATAACTGAACAAACTGCTGCTTTACATTCTTGATGTTTTCTTGTTGCTAAGGGTGTGACTCATCATTAATTTATACCAGTAGGTCAGTCAGTCACCATCCAGTATTGTTTGGGTGTAATGAAATGGTTACTCATCCAGAATTTAGTAGCACAGAAGACTGGTTTATCCTTTACAATAAAGCCCCGCCTTACACTGCTAATGTCACGTTTTCTTACAACCCCCACTCTATTTGCCTAATTTGGCACCAGCAGATTTCTTATTCCAAAAAATTACATGTCAGTTGAAAAGGGAGAACTTTCAAGGCATTCCAAGTACCTAGGCTAATGTAATGGAGAAAATTAACTCAGTTTTTTCTGAGGCGTTCCACAAAAGCTTCCACACTTCCTAGAGTGCAGTAAAACCTGCACAATGTGAAAAATTTAAAAATTAGTTTGAACAGATGCAGCCTGGGCTGCCAGGATACTGGGTGAATTCTCGGTGGGCCACAATATTCTGGGCTGTTAGGCCTTATGCTAACTCAAGAAAAAAAAAAGTATATATATATACTTGTACTTCAATATTCTTGTAGAAGAAAACCAAGTTATGCAAAAATGGCAAAGTCGTGTACCACTTTCACTGCTTCAGAGAAAAACAAACAAAAAACCTACATAGCAAATGTTCTGATGAGCCAAACACTATCTTTGGGAAACCCAACTTTCCCTTTCTGGGCTTTCAAATTTGAGCTTTGTCCCTTTCAGATGACATCCTCTCTATCTTAGTCCGTTTTTGCCTACTGCAGTTGTGGTTGAATAATCACTACAATATAATTAAATATGCTATCAATAGTCTAAGACAGAAACACAGAATTTGTTGCGTAAGTTAATGCGTTGAGGTTCACTTACAGTAATTTTTTTGGGGTTGCTGCTTTTTATACGTACGTTATTTTTTAACGAGATCTGCACCTCATTTAATACTTTCTGGACCTTATGGCTACATGAATTCTTCAACTGCAGTTCTGAAAAGTCTGTTCTAGTAACGGCAAAAATATTTTTTCCACTTGAGAAAGTAATTAAGTAACAATTAATTTTCACATTCTTTAATTTTTCTCACTTTACAAATTTGCACTGAAATTCTTGCAATTCTGACCAATTTCAATTTTTTCAGGAAATTTGTTTGTAAATATTTAAATTAATGATGGGTAAATCTCAAGAAAACAATTAATTTTTGGCACATTTGTATTTCTGTTCTCACTAAAAAAAAACTTACAACAAATTCTGAATTCAGCTAATTTTTTTGGCACATTTGTATTTCTGTTCTAAGCAAAGAAACTTATAACAAATTCTGAATTCAGCTATCACAATAAAATTCAAAAGTATGGAATAAAAAAGTATTTGACAGTCTCCCTCTGAGGACGTACTTTGTTTATTGCTTCTCAGCAACAAAAATAATTTTGTTCTAACACTGAGTTTTACTAACAATCTACGATCCAGGAAAAATTGGTAAAATGTTAATTTTTGCCTCAATTCCAAAACAAAAAAAAAAAAAAAAAAAAAAAACTGCGATGATTCGTGGACTTGTGTTGAAAAGATAAATAGTCAGTGATGATGACATACTGTTTATTATTTTTTGTTTTAGAGATGAGAGAACCGTCTCATAATTAAAATCAGCTTCCAGGGCCGTTATGGATCACCAGTCCACCAAAGAGTTCAAACACTAAATTTTTTATTATTGCATTCCAGAAACTTTTTAGAAGCACTGTGTATATAGGTTTAGGGTTAAAACATCATGCCTAATACTATCATCATGCCTGAATTATTAAATTATCTTACCTTTGGCTTAACTTGGGGACAAACAAAATTATTCAATACTATGAATCAACTCTTGATAACTAAAAATCTTTCATATTAACCCTGTATGACTCAGGTTCTAAAATTTCCCACCATAGCTCAGGTGAGGTGTTATATATCCCCAATGCTTTTTTGTTAATAACATAAACCAATACATTTTAGGTAATGTACAGCATTTTTTCTTTAAGTACATGATAATTTGGGAGCAAAAAGTTTCATTCTTTAGGTGAAAGCAAAAGACAGGGTGGGGGTGGGGATTACACAAAGCAATTTCCAAGCAGCACAAAAGGCAGTAACTGAATTTTTCATCAAAGGTACCACTACAGCAAAAAAGCTATTTTAACCAAAAATCACTTAAGCCATTAATCTAAACTTTTTAACACATTAAATAAGGCCACCAAAGTCAATCAATACTGGAATCAAAACATGGATGTGCAGTCTTGTTATCTGTGTCACTCACACAATGAGATTACACCATTGTGCGAGTGATACAGATAAAAAGCCTATCACATTTGTATCACTCAAACAATGCTCCTTACAAAGATTTCTCATACATTTTTGCTGAATCTTGACTTTTTGTCCTTAGGCTTAGAGGCACACAATGTATTTGCCTTGTTCCAAATATTTTAGTGGTGTTTCACTAGTACAAGATTTAATGTTGAGAAGTTGATTCACTGGACTGAATGCTTTTGCCTCATACTCCAAACTGCAATAAGAAACTTTTTGATCTTATCTGATATTTTTGGTATCCCAGTTAATTCCCAAGTTGTCTCTAATACGATTAACTCAAAGTTTTTGTGGTCAAACAAAGCCTTCAATTTCTTTAACTGCTTGTTGAGCTGCTTCTTTAAGTCTTTAGAAAACAAAAACATCACTCTGAATTATCAAATTTATCACACTATACAGAACACTTAATTTGGCCACAAACACTCACAAAAATAATAAACAAAATTAAAGAGAATGCACATGAAGATTTCAATTCAGAAGTATTTTCCTCTACAATGCACATGTAGTAATGTTAGAAATAATAAACATTACTTTAAACTAAATAAAGAAAATAAAGCAAAATAGCTAACTTTAATGTTACTAGCACTTAAATTCACTCAATAACTGTTGGGATTTCTATAGATTCTTTGTATTCTACCTTCAAGAAGATCAGCATTTTACACTGTTAGTTAAGTTTTAATCATGCCTCAGAATAATTACTGCCTCATTAATGTAATACAATATCACGACTTAAACCTGTAAAACACTTGGAATTTCTGTATTGTGAAAGAAATAATCCTTGAGGAAATTAACTATCAACTATGAGAGCTTGGCATTACTTGCAATGAAATAGATTAAAGACTTTTTTTTTTTTTTTTCTTACAATATTTTTACATATTGCTTGCAGTCCCACAATCCAGCTGATCACATTTATATTGGGGGTCCACTGACCACTGAGGTGTACTTATATACAAACAATTGGTAATCATCGTATTACTAGTATAATCACGATTGTTTATATGATGAGGGGGGGGTATTGACATGATCAAAGTAAAGATTCTCAAGTGACAATGAACAGGACATACTGCTATAATAACTGAAATACTACACTGGATGGATACCAAGGGACAGGTAAAGACTCAAAAGAAGACCATGTGGGAAACTGGTGGATGAAATTTGAAAGAATGCCAGAGTAAAAAGGAGTGGAACTGCTGAAGACAGAGTATTGTGGAAGACTCAGGGAAACCTTCTTCCAGCAGTGGACTGAGGGTGGTTGATGATGAAACAGCGAGACTGATGGCCTGGGATATTTACTTAGGCAATGCCATTCACACAGCATACACCCAGGCTCAAGCTAGGGTGCACAGAACTATGACAAAATCTACACAAAAGCTGACTCGTTCTTTAGGTACAGGCAGAAGGCCAAATAGTGTTCAGTTATTTTCCACATTTCTTTCCCAAGCTGTAACATATGTGCATGTAAATATTATTCTTCCACAGGAACATCCTCCTTCCTATCTTTTTTTCGCGAGGAAAAAAGTTGGGCCAGTAAAGCATTTCTAGAAACTTTCCAAAGCACAGCATTTAGAAAGTTTCTTGAAATGGTTACATTACAGACATTATTTGAACTCATTTAGATGTACAAAATAACTACAAACTTTGGTCCTTCCCGTATACTAACTAGAAGTTCCAAATGCAGAAAAGAAACAGTCACAATAAATAAATAAATAAATAAATAAATAAATAAATAAAAGCTGTGTGCCTAAAAGTTACATTAGAGAAAAAAAAAAGAAAAAAATAATAATCTCACAACCTGTGTAATAGTTGTTTTATGCTAAAAACTATTCACAATTAAATCCACATTACAAGTTCTGTCTGTGTGAAATGGAAAAAAAGCAATGGGGCACCAGTTTCACCTTTATTTACAAAGTGGCAGTGTTATTTTCTTTTATCTCCTGCAATATCACATGTCAGAACTAAGGTCTGTTCACAAGTATTTAATGGCACAGAATAACTTGAAAGGTAACAGCAACAATGAACAAAAGAGACAAGCATTCTGCAACAAAACTGCAAGCACATGCACACAGTGTGGCAATTAGCAACAGTATAAAAAAAATCTAACACAAGTATTCTGTGCCACCACAGAGGCATAGAAGTGTAAGCCTGGCAGATCTGTCAACACAAATTAGTTTGACTTAAGCTATATATTTCTTATACACATACTTTTTCTACATCATCAACCAAAGTTTTGCACAAAGCGGAAGAAAAGTTGCAATGAAACAAAAAAAATGTTATGAGCCTAAGGCTTTCTCCTGAGCAGAAGCATTTTGATGGTTAAGTTTGTTTTAAAAAGGGGCAGACAAGGATGTAGCAGACGAACCCTAAAGTAGACAACTGAAAACTGCCTGCACCCCAAAACTGGTAGATGAACTATGCAATTTACATTGAGAATGAAACTTAAATATCAATACGAAATCAATAAGGTCCATAATTTTCTGAGCCTTGAAAATAAAGAAAATTACATCAGTGTGGGTGATCACTGATGGTTCTAATTGGTCAATCCACCTACAAACACAGTGAGTTGGAGTCTTTTGGCTGTCACATAGAACTAGCTGGCACCTCAAAAATATTTATACTGAAGTCTAAGTCTGTCAGCTTAGCTTTGAAAGACATTACTGTCTTAGGAAGATTTTACTGGACTGATTGGCTATCTAAAAAGGTCTTGAATGGCTGTGTATGAAAGTAATTGTTTCTACTCTAATGTATGGCCGTGAAAACTAGGAGCGGATTCAGAGGGAGGGCGCACGGACGGGGGACCCTTCCTAGGAATCAAAGAAAAGCTTCGATTTGTTAGGTTTTAATAGCAAATTGAATATTTTTTTTTTTGTGAAAGAAAGTATTACTTAAAAGTATATTACTTTTGTTAATTAATTGAAAGATATCAACAATCAATTTTATCATTCGGAACTAATGGGGATTTGTATTTTACATTTCCACATGCATAGCTGCCAACTAAATTTAATAAAAACCCAGAAGAATGCATAATAACCAGGAACACTTTCCTGATGTTAGTTTGTTATATAATATAAAATGTCCACACAGAGGTAAAACTGTATATCTTGTTTTGCAATAGCTACACACAAATTTTTATATGCACTTCAACAAAACAAGGGAAAGAGCAATAAATAAGTCCATTATGTATAATTTACTATATTTTGAAACACTCCACCCATACAAGTCAGCAAGAAAATTTTTTTATCCTTTTGGATACCTACGCAGAATTTCACTCTTTTTTGCTGCCCCCCCCCAATACATGCCAGGATATTGGTTTTTGTTTTTGATTTCTTAAGAAGTACCAGGCCACTTTTAATGTCCACATTTTTTTCTTTTCAAACCTATACTGTTTTCTTCTTCTTTATTTAACATTATCAGGGACACAGACCTGCTTCTGAAGTTGAGAAAAATTAAGTGGAGCTAACATTTTTTCTTTTTCTAGTTTTCCTCAAACACCAATAGGAATCTTGCAGTGAATGTAATAAGTGCTTACACAGACTGGGAGTAGCTCACGGTGGTCTTTAGAACCCATTAAGGATCTTGAAAACATGAAAATAAACTTTACACAGACATTTAATAACATTATTTTACTGAGATTTCTGATTTCCATAGCATACTCAATGTTTTCTATCGTTCACAGCGGACCAACGATTTTTTTTTTTTTTTTAATTGGAGGTTTAACGACCACCGTGAGTAACTCAATGGGCTAAAAGCAGTCGGCCGTCCCTAATTTAAGGTCACTGGTTCCAGGGAAGGGAGAGAGCCAGTGCCGTACGACAAACACAACATCCATGCCTCCCCGGGATTCGAACTTGAACCCATCTCGGACGAATGATCAGTAACCATCTCTTAGACCACTGCGCCACCGGAGCGGTGACCAACGATTTCCATCATCCGTAGAAGATCGAAGTTTTCCATAGCATATTCAATGTATTCCGTCGTCCATAGCGGACCTATGATTTCCACTGCATACTCAATGCTTTCTGCCGTCCGTAGCAGATGGACAATTTGCATAGCACACTCGACATTTTGCATCGTCTCCAGCAGACTGACAATTTCTGTAGCATAATCGATGTTTCCTGTCGTCTGCAGAGGAACAACAATTATCATAGCATAGTCTATGTTTTTCGTCATCCATAGAGGACCAACAATTTCCATAGTAACTATGTAAAATCCACAGTACTTGGAGTCTCTGAATCTTTCTTCCCACCGCATGATCTTATTCAGCGTCAAGCGGAACGGTGTGCACGGAATTTACTGTGCTGAAGTCCCGGCGTTGACGATGGGGCACAAGGGGGGTGGCATATAATGGCGCAGAATTCCCATCTGTTATATTTTATTTATAGGGATATTTTTAGCAAAAAATACAAAAATTTAAAATCCGGAAGAAAAGTTCTTTCGGCCGGAAAACCAGAAGACTATAAAAAATCGGAAAACTTCCGGAAAATACAGAAGAGTTGGCAGGCATGCATATGGTAATCTCATGCTGTGTACTAGTTATTTTTGCAACACTACCACTGACTAGAGGGACGTGCCGGCACTGACCCTCACGAAAATCTTGGATCCGTCACTGGTGAAAACTGGGTATTGCAGAAGCGACAGGGCAGTTGTTTGTGAGCTAGAGAGATGTTTTACATTTTGTTCATGTGAAAAATGAAGATGTGCCGTAAATGTTTTAATTGTGAATCAAAATGTTGTTAGCAGGGTGGACAAAAATACCCAGGAGTGGTTTGGCCATGTTGAAAGAAGGAGTGATGAGATCTTAGTTACTGATAACATAATAAGCACAACGCAAAAGATGCCAATAAGGCACATTCAGTCCTCCTAACAGACAAGAAAACCAACAGCGCCCCCCCCCCCACATACACACTTTGCAGGAAAATTTATCAGACATCAGTTACATCAGCAGAAAAATCCTCAACTACAAAACATCGCACAGGGACAAAAAGGCAGGAATGGATAAAATTCCTGGGCATGTAACAGAATTTTACGACATTTCCAGGACAAAATGGAATTCCGGGACTTTTCCATGATTTCCAAGATGCGTACCAACCATGTATCAGACAATCATAGGGTAGGAAGTTTAGTTTTTAGTGTCACCCATTTTGGCATTTTATTTCTCAAAACACACCCCATAAATTTTATTAAATAAAGCAGCAAGAGGAAGCCTCTGAGTAGTATGAAAATTAGATGGGTAATTAAAAACATTACTTTTATCTTGTAAAGAGTGGATTTTTTACATGCTTGATCAAGCACGTGTGAGGGGGAGGGGGAATACATGCCCAGACAGAATCTTCACATG
This sequence comes from Macrothele yani, assembly GCA_039090855.1. Classification (NCBI taxonomy): domain Eukaryota; kingdom Metazoa; phylum Arthropoda; class Arachnida; order Araneae; family Macrothelidae; genus Macrothele; species Macrothele yani. Next base: position 41,167,673 of record CM076990.1, on the reverse strand, counting down.
CCTCACGCATGTCTAGCAATACAGTTTTCGAGCTGGTAAAGCAAAGGAGAAATTTTTGCTTGGCCAAATCCAGAATTTAAGAAAATCCTGGATTTACTGAGGGAGAGGAATGCTAAGTGATCACTTTTTTTTTTTATAAGCAACGTAACAAAATTTAATGAAACTCCATATTTACGTAACAAAATTTAATGAAACTCCATATTTAATGGGGCATTTAATGTACCAAGTGTTAGTTAGTTGATTTTTATGGTGCAAGGGCCAAGTTTGGCCAAAGAGTGCCAGACACAGGGCCATCAGAGAAAGTTTTAAAAAAGGGGTGTGATGGTTAAGAGCAGGCTGATTTGGTAAAAGTTAAAAAAGAGAATGGTGAAAAGTGTAAAAGCTAGATAAGTTTTAAAAAGTCAATTTCTTTTAAAAAGGAAAAAACTGCGAAAGTATCATAGTGGTTGCCTAAGAGCTTTTCTACCGTAGCTGCGCCGCCGACCAACAAATGAGAATGAAAATGAGAGTGATGATGATGAAAACGAACACAACTATATAGAACATGAACAACAGTGAGACGACAGTCGCACGTCTCGCACATCAGGGCAGTGTTGCCACACAGAAAATAGTGATGAGTGAAATGACAATGCCCAATGCAGGGACATGCAAGGACAACTTCCTCCCTACAGTTCCGGCAACACAATAATTCCTAGACACCAAGGATAGGTTTAATACAGTGCAGTTTATTCTCCACCTGTTGGTCCAACAGACCTTGCACCATTTGGATGAATACCGTCTTCACACGATTTTAATGATTTTAAAATATGAAATATATGTACAATTAAAATACTATAAAACACACTAGCACTTTCAGAGCGACACTCGCCCCATCATAAGGTGTGTTCGGATCTCCCAAACCGTTCAGTATAAATATCTGTAGTGTGCCATAACTGCAATCGACGTAACAGAATTTTGCGACGTACGCGCCATCTGTCCTGGCGGTTAAACCACGATTATAACTGCAACACTAATTAATAAAGTCTAAAACAGGGAGATAGTTCTGTGGATTGTCCAACACTTGTAGGCAAAAGACGTCTCCAAATATCAGGTAAATACCAAGGGCAATTATCATTACAGCAACTTCGTTTGGACGCGGAAATGAACAAACTCTCAGTCACCAGTAGCATGTGTGTAGAAGGCTGGGGTTATCAAAATTTTGGCATTGTCCCAATCAGGGATTAAATCTTCAGAATCAATGCACTTGGTAAGGGCTGTACAGATATGGCTTGCTTTTAAACTATATTTATGTTCCTGCAGCCTGAGGCACAGTTTCCGACGAGTGGAGCCTATGTAATAGTTAATACTCTCATGTGAGTCATTGTCAAATAGTGGGATGCAATAAACACCCCACCTCTGCGAATCATCAATTCCTTGGCGGTCTTTCCTCAAAACAGAAGATAGGTTGTTAACACCCACGCCAAAATGTAGCCGGTATCTAGAGCAAATTTTAGACATTAAAGTAGTAAAACCAGGTAGGAAAACCATTTTTCCAACAAACTTTTTAATAATATGTGGATCACCAACCAAAGTTGACAGAGGTCGACGGGATGCAAAAACTCGACGAAAATTTTTACAAGCAATCTGTCGAGGATAGCCGAACGAGTGGGCTAAATCCAAAATGTAATTTGCATTTTTGAACTTCACTTTTAGTTGGTAAAGTTCGATGAACACTTACCGCACGTGGGGCTTGGCTTTCAATCCATATTTCCGTTACGTGGATGCGGCACGGGATTTTTTCATTTGGCCACGGGTCTGCTTCTTCTTTTTTTTTTTTTTTTTTTCTCCGTTGGAATTTATTTTGTCTCATCACCAAATGAGTTTTTCCTTTGCTGCATCCTCATTTACTTCAATATTTATTCTTACCCGAGTACTTTCGGTACTACTACTATACCGTCTTCGAGGGGACATTTTGCTCCAACTAGCACGGACCGTGTCAGCTGGGCATTTCGGTGGTTCTCGCGGGCTGCTTCTGTCATCTGCTATCGCTTCTTCTTGGGCGTTGTGGCGCCATCTCTTGTTGGTCAGTGATCTCCTTTTTTGAACTTTTTCTTTTTTTTGCTCAATTTTAATTAAATTTCTCCAGCTGTTTCTCAAATTATAGGAGATCACTGACCAACAAGAGATGGCGCCACAACGCCCAAGAAGAAGCGATAGCAGATGACAGAAGCAGCCCGCGAGAACCACCGAAATGCCCAGCTGACACGGTCCGTGCTAGTTGGAGCAAAATGTCCCCTCGAAGACGGTATAGTAGTAGTACCGAAAGTACTCGGGTAAGAATAAATATTGAAGTAAATGAGGATGCAGCAAAGGAAAAACTCATTTGGTGATGAGACAAAATAAATTCCAACGGAGAAAAAAAAAAAAAGAAGAAGCAGACCCGTGGCCAAATGAAAAAATCCCGTGCCGCATCCACGTAACGGAAATATGGATTGAAAGCCAAGCCCCACGTGCGGTAAGTGTTCATCGAACTTTACCAACTAAAAGTGAAGTTCAAAAATGCAAATGCATTAATGCACGTTAAATAATTAACCTCCAATATCGGAAGTAAATTGAAACAAAATGTAATTGATTTCCTGGTTAAAGAAAAACCTGGTAGATGAATGTGCAAATGCTCTATGAAACAAAGAGTAGAGTGCAGCAACTTTATGTCGCATTGGGTGAAAAAGGCAAACGGGATTAAGGAACCCGGGGCAGAAGGCTTACGATAGACCGAAAAAGATAAGTGATTCGAGATTGGGTGCCTGTGAATACAAAAATCAAGAAAAGGAATTTCACAGTTAGACTCAAGTTGTACCGTGAGTTTGATAGTGGGATACTTTGAAGAAAGCATGTCGGCGAAACAAAATAAATCATCTTGGGAGTGAGGCCACGCTACCAAGATATCTTCAACGTACCTTAAAAATAAAAGCGGGGGAAGGGGAATTCACCTATAACTTTGTTCTCAAGATCTCTGCGAGAACTGCTGAAAGAGGGGAACCCATAGGTGAACCTTCAAGTTGCTGATAAATACAGCTTTGGAATTTAAAAACGAATGCTGCTTAATAAATTTTCTTGATTTTTGTATTCACAGGCACCCAATCTCAAATTACTTATCTTTTTCGGTCTATTGTAAGCTTTCTGCCCCGGGTTTCTTAATCCCATTTGCCTCTTTTCACCCAACGCAACATAAAGTTGCTGCACTTTACTCTTTGTTTCATAGAGCATTTACACATTCATCTACCAGGTTTTTCTTTAACCAGGAAATCAATTACATTTTTCATTTAGCCCACTCGTTCGGCTATCCTCGACAGATCGCTTGTAAAAATTTCGTCGAGTTTTTGCATTCCGGCGACCTTTTGTCAACTTTGGTCGGTGATCCACATATTATTAAAAAGTTTGTTGGAAAAATGGTTTTCCTACCTGGTTTTACTACTGTAATGTCTAAAATTTGCTCTAGAAACCGGCTACATTTTGGCGTGGGTGTTAACAACCTATCTTCTGTTTTGAGGAAAGACCGCCAAGGAATTGATGATTCGCAGAGGTGGGGTGTTTATTGCATCCCACTATTTGACAATGACTCACATGAGAGTATTAACTATTACATAGGCTCCACTCATCGGAAACTGTGCCTCAGGCTGCAGGAACATAAATATAGTTTAAAAGCAAGCCATATCTGTACAGCCCTTACCAAGTGCATTGATTCAGAAGATTTAATCCCTGATTGGGACAATGCCAAAATTTTGATAACCCCAGCCTCTACACATGTTACTGGTGACTGAGAGTTTGTTTATTTCCGCGTCCAAATGAAGTTGCTGTAATGATAATTGCTCGTGGGATCTACCAGATATTTGGAGACGTCTTTTGTCTACAAGTGTTGGACAATCCACCGAACTATCTTCCTTTTTTAGACTTTAATAATTAGTGTTGCAGTTATAATCATGGTTACGATTTGTGGTGTGGTGTCGCTCTGATCCTGGTTTAACTGCCGGGACAGATGGCGCGTACGTCGCAAAATTCTGTTACGTCGATTGCAGTTATGGCACACTACAGATATTTATACTGAACGGTTTGGGAGATACGAACACACCTGATGATGGGGCGACTGTCGCTCTGAAAGTGCTAGTGTGTTTTATAGTATTTTAATTGTACATAATATTTCATATTTTAAAATCATTAAAATCGTGTGAAGACGGTATTCATCCAAATGGTTCATGTGCACGAATGTTTTCCTGCATTTAGTTAGACCTTGCACGTTTGCCTGATATGATCATGAACAAGAAAGTGAAAATCCTGGTGAAACAGTGGCAACGGTGTGAATCAAGTGTTATTCAGCAAAAATTAAAGCAACATAAGTAATATAAAATAAACATTAGATCCCTTTTTAAAAAAATATATATATATATTTCCATATGTTTGCTTCAGGACTCGCTACAACCATGTATTATTGTTTTATTTTAATTTGCACTACCGTAGTTAATTAAAATTTTCAATTATATCTAATAAACACATATGTATATTTTTACAGGCGGAATCTTACACCCCAAATCAGATTTAGTGAGGGTTTCTGTTGGTCCTGGGCCCCTTGATATCAATGGGTTCTACTGTAATTCCAAGTTTCATACAATAGGGGCGGAAACAATGATTCTCAGTGAAATATGAGGATATGTTGCACATGTGATTAAAATGATGCTTTAGAAAATGGGCATGTTTATGGTTCACCCCAGGGGTAGCCCTACCGATCACATTCTTCGCAATTTGCGAGAAAAAAAATTGTTTTTGCAATGGAAAAGAAGTTTTGGTGAAAACACTGGCGATTACCTTCTTGTAATATTATTGTGGCGATGTGAGAAGCACACCCACGTCCCAAATCAGATTTAAAAGGTCAATGAGATGGAAAGTAGGAAATGGACGGGAGGAAGCCATTTTAAGATATTCGGCAGAGAGGCCGTGGTAGCGAAGCTACAGCATCGAAGAAGAGGGGCGGGACCTCAGCGTAGAGATGTGACAGTTATGGAAGAATTATGGGATCAGAGGCAAGCGTCCCGCGGGAATGCGCCGCTCTGATTGGCCCAAAGCTGTAGAGACGCTCCCGAGGTGAGAGAGCGAGTTGCAGAAAAACGGGATTTGGGGCTTCCCTTGTAACTTTTGTGGAGGAAGGATGAATACTATATTGCTCTGATGACCTCGGTCATCAGAATTTGGGTCAATAGTGACGAGGGTCACTACGTTTGAGATAGTAACTGCGGTTACATAATTGGAGGACCTGAACTGCGGTTCAGTAGAATTACGGGTCTTAGCGTATGACACTGTGGAAAAGAATCTTTTGTTGAAAAGATAGCAATACTAACGATCAACAGCATCTCTGGACCGATCGAGAAGTACTGAGGTACTGTCTTAGTCATGGCAACCAAACTTTGACGGCTTGATTAAGATAAGAACTGTGGTCTGAATAGACCTAGAAGAGTGATTACTTCGCGTTCTAAAGCTTGTACGCATTATTATGGTGAACTGCATTATTCAAGAGACGCAAATCATTGTGCACCCCTGATGCACTGTATGTTAAATAAATCTCCTTGTACATAGGTACTGCTTAGTCCATGTCTTATGTTGAATCATGTAAAATGCGTCATTCATCAACTAGCTTGTCGAAAACCAAGTTTCGACTGGTGGCAGCACTAGCAGTTTTAACTGATCCGAACTTAACATTCCAGTTTGTCTTCCATCAGAAGCGCTTACCATTTCATCATTAAATATTACAAGTAGTGTAGCAGTGCGGGATGCAACACACAGCCTCCTGTTACTTTTCGTAAATAAAAAAAAAAATACTGCATCACCCGACGCTACAATTATAACACTTTGCAGCAAAAAAAAAAAAAAAAAAAAAAAAAAAGAATTTGGCAAATGGGTTGGTGAAAACTTTAAAAAAGCTAGAGCAACCACTGGCTCAAAAAATTACTTACACTGTTATTGCTCCATGTCTTCCGCACACTTTGGAATATCAAATATTTCTGCAAAAAGTGGTGGCAGTTTGAGGCGAGTCCAGTTGGCTCTAAACCACTCTAAGTGCTCCATATGTTTTGCACCAAGTGATCGGAGTTCTGGAAGTTTCATCATTAGTGTGGCAAACAAGTGAGGATCCCCTGGGTGGTTCCGGGCGAGTTGAAACTTCATTGCTTCCATCAACTTTTCTTGTTGTTGTGCAATATTTTTGTGATCATATATCCCTGATCGCTCTGAAAAGTAGAGGTATAACTCATATTATTAAAAGAAGCAGTCCACACACTGCAAAGATGCTACAAAATAACAAATATTAAAAATTACAACCCAAAACTAATATCTTAGTGGCAATGTCCTAATACAGGCAAATTTGAAATCCACTGGGAGATGCAGCAAAGTCTCGTGGCACGGATTGCTGGCAGACATGGCAGCTTTTTCGCTGATAACCGTCGACTCTTGGACCCCTAAAAGGGCCTGTCTGCAAATTGCATTTGCAACAGTAACCTAGGAAACACAACCAGGGTTGTTGGGGGCAGTACATAAATTCAAATACGACTTACTACACTGACAGAAATGCATATGCATTCTATCAGTTTCCAACTAAGTACTGTTATTATTGGGTTGGTGAGAATGAAATGTCCGGCAAACGACCAGCACACATGGATGGCAAGAACAGAAAAGTAGGACAACTTACCTAAGCAAAATAATCCCCCTCGGCATTGACACATAGTTGTCATCTGTCCGGCAAGGCCATGATCCTGGAACAAAAAAAGTCTTCTGGCGGGGACCCGAAGAAGTCATCAACTGCACGTTGAACCTTGTTGTCTGTTGTGAGCTGTTTCCCGAACAGGAAGTGTTTCAGGCAATGAAACAGATGATAGTCTGTTGGAGAAAAGTCCGGGGAATAGGCAGTGCTGCATAGCCCAACGCACTTAGTCTCAGCATCATTTGTTGCGAAACATGAGAGCGGGCATTGTTCTGCAGCAGAAGAACACCATCTCTGTTGACTAAAGCTGGTTGTTTCTGCAGCAATTATCAGTGCATCTGGTGTAATCCACCACAATAACATTCTGTAGTGATGGTTTGGCCTCTTGCCAAGAAACTGATTACTTATTCCCACTGTGGACCACCAGACAAGGAGCATCATCTTCTTGGTGTGTAGGGTGGCTTAAGATGCCATACAGCAGGCTGCGCCTTGCTTAACCATTGTGCAGATTGTTTCCGATTATCATAAAGGACCCACTTCTCATTGCAGGTGACGAATCGATGCAGTAGAGGTTCCTGTTTATTCCTGGCCAGCAGCGACGTGCAGACCTCCAAACGCCTAGTCTTGTTGGCAGTTGTCAACTCGTGCGGAGGCCACATGCCCAGCTTTTTGACCTTACCCAGTGCAGCCAGACGCCGAACAACTGTCATGTGGTGGACACCTACCTCTGTTGCTATCTCGCGACACATTTTTCAGGGGTCTGCTTCAACCACTTGTAACAGAACGTCGTCAGAAACAGCAAGAGGTTGGTGACCACGTGCTTCATTTTGCAAGTCCGTATCTCCGCTTCAAAACTTCACAAAGCCATTGCCGACTGGTTCGTTTGTCGGCTGTATTCTCTCCCAAACGTTTTGTTAGCGTTTCGAGCGGCAAGTCCTGCAGAATGGCCCAGTTTAAATGCATGCAGGAAGATGTCTCTCAAATCCGGCGTCTGCACGTTTCTTTTGTAAGCCACGTCACGTCCAAACAAACCACGCCTGAACCTTGTTCTTCGCACATGTACTAGCTATTTATAGTGACTCTGTGACATAATACCCACAACACCTGTGGGTGGTTCCATTATGCTGTGGTGGGGGCCTGTCTCCACTGCTCGTTCGCACCTGACATTTCATTCGCACCAACCCAATATATTCCAAATCTTGGAGTTCAGAAGTAGCCTTATTTTCACTAGCTGCCTGCCTCACTGTTTCACTTGGTAGTCAGCCCAGGGCTCATTCCGACAATGTATTGCAGATAGCACTAACTCAAAGCTTTAAAACAAGTGGTAGTAGATTTCTGTATCTCCCTTAGTTCAAGAGATAGCCCTTGGTGTCAGCTCATTTGCATACACTGACCCTTTGTTTTTCTCATTTGGTATATCACCAGTTTTTCTGCTGCACAACTTTTTGGAACAAGTTGTTTCAGCCTGCCGCATGCATTTGATGATATATGCTGCCTCTGTATTAATTACTAGGGCACTAGCCCAAAACAATACCTCGGAAGAAAGGCAAAAGGTGGCCCACCTTATTTTAAGTAATAACACCATCAATGGTATGGACAAAGGAGTCATCGCAGCATAATAGTGTTCCCTGTCAATGTCAGATTTGAATTTGTATGCTGCTCCCTGACAATCTTGGCTGTGTTTCTTAGGTTACTGTTACAAATGCAATTTGCAGACAGGCCATTAAGGGTTAAAATAATTCTTGAAATCGTCATCACACGCGTAAGTTACGGTGAAAAATTATGAGCTGGACGTTTCTGTAGCGACTTTTACCTTTAGGTAGTTTTTACCTTTGGTAGGTTAATGCTTTGTGTGTTACATGTTTTCCAGCGAATTTGTCTCACTATGGCCCCTAAAGGGTCCCACCGTTAACAGGCATTAAGGAAACAGCTGCCAGTTCTGTCCACAAACCCTTGTCATGTCAAACCCCTAACCCTACCTCCACCCTACACTCACACTCCTTTCATATCTACCAATATACACTATATTAACAAAAGTCACCAGACACCCCTTCAAAAGCAAATGAACAGATCCACTGCATTGTTAAGATGCACGGTACAGCTGCAAACGGTATAAAAACAAGCCTGCAGCGATCATATCACACTGTGAGGTTGAGTGAAAATGTCACGATGGCAGAGAACTGACTTTGAGAAAGGAAAGATTGTTGGGTGTTATATTAGTGATTTGTCCATAAGAGAAACCGAGAGGCGTTTAAACATACCCAAGTCAACTGCTTTGGATGTACTGAATAAGTGGAAGACACATGCTGTGCCTGAAGTAGCAAAACCTACCGACAGCCCAAAGAAAATCAGTGATAGAGGACGTCGAAGCCTCAGGAGAGTCGTTACAGCTAATCGACGGAGTACTGCACAAGACCTCAGTGTACAGGTGAGTAAAAATGCTGGAATCTCGGTATGTACATGTACCATTCACAGAGAACTTCATTCCATGGGTTACCCTGGTCGTGCGGCTGCTCATAAGCCTTTCATCTCTACTCGGAATGCTACTCGTCGTTTAGCATGGTGTAAAGAACATTTTATTGTGGACTGTAGATCAATGGAAACCGGTCTTATGGACTGATGAATCCAGGTACACTATCCATCAGTCTGATGGCCGTGTGTGGGTATGACGGCAGCTGGGGGAATGCTATTTGCCACAGTGTACTGTTCCTACAGTCAAGTTTGGAGCTGGCAGTGTATTCGTGTGTGGGGTGTTTTTCATGGTATGGTATCGGCCCATTGGTTATCGTGGACAAACCTGTTAGCCAGCACGTCTACCTCGATATTCTGGAGAATTATGTTCTACCAACTCTGTGGCAATACTGTGGAAATGGGCCTTGTTGGTACCAGCAGGATAATGCATCGAGCCATAAAGCAAGGACTGTTATGGCGTGGTTTGATGATAATTCTGTATCGTGTGTGGACTGGCCAGCACAGAGCCCTTATCTTAATCCCATAGAGCACCTATGGGATTAATTAGAGCACTGCATAAGAAGTTCAGAACCAAGGCCTACTACTAAGCAACAGTTAGTGGCAGCATTATGTACTGAATGGAAGCGCATACCTATCGCTGTGTTCCAAAACCTTGTCAAAAGCATGTCTCGAAGGGTCAGTGCATGAATTAAGGCCAAAGGTGGACCGACACCGTACTAATGTATGTCAATAAATGTTATGTTGTGTTTCTCTTCTAGGTGTCTGGTGACTTTTGTCAATATAGTATATGTCCTGTGGTGTTCTTTTCTGAGAAGCTTATTACACAAGCTTTCCTTTGAGATATCACACCCTTGAAACAGGGTGGTTTTACAAATTTTCCGATGGCCATGAGTTCAAGCTTTTTACTTCCACCCAAAATCACACAAAGGAGAAAAGTAAAATGTTCCCTGCTCTTCTTACCACGGCAGCCATCACAGTGAAATGGTGATGTCTTGTCCCATGTATTAAGATTTAAAAAAAAAAAAAAAAAAAACTGCCTTGTCAGCATTGAAGATGTCTTTTTCTGCTCAACAATTTTCAGCAACTCATCCTTTCCCAATTTTCTACTGACACTGGATCTACACTTGCACCAGCACACTAGATAGCAACCTGTACACAAGTCCATGTCAGCTTTTAAATCTATCAATTTAACCAGAAGAGTCCATGCACTGTTCAAGTCCTACCTTTGATGCAATTTTCTTGGCAGTTTCATGTAAGATCACACCTTTAATAGGCAGGTTACTAGAACATGTTTCTTGAAACCATCTCAAGCAGATGTCCTTCCAAGGCTTCATATGGAGAAGTTTGTGAACTCTTTCTTTTCAATAATGATAAGCCAGACTTTTCCACAACAGAGATGGTGGAATCTCAATTTTTTACGGTCTTATTTCAAGTAGAGGTCGATAATTTCAGTCTTTTTGCATGTTCAACACAAATAAAAATTTTAAATCAGTCCACTTTTGCAATAATCTTATACAATAATAATATACTTTTACAATAATTTATGATGCTTATCATAAGCGTCCTAAATTTGAGTGAGAAAGGAAAGATTTATGATGTTTTACGGGCATTTCACTGATGTGGTTCAGAGACCGCTGACTGACCTGACCACATTACAAGTCACTGAAACATAATACTCCTAATCATGTGACACTTTGTCAGTTCTCCGGAGAATTCCTGCACTTTTATGTGTTACGTGTGAGTAGAAAATAAAGCCTGTGGAGCCAAAAATTTTGCAAAAGAACAGCCCATTTTCCTGTCGTTGCTTTACAAGGTGCTGTTTGTTTCCTTATCCCCTGTAATGGGGACATTAGGAAACAAGAAATGCATATAGGCCTTGATGGTTTACGCCATTCAGGTGAAAACTGCAAAAGGAAAAAAACCCGCTAAATTTGAGAAGTTCTTGGGTTGACAAATAGGATTGTTAGGTGCAGGGGAAAAAAAGTTAACATCAAAATGTAAGACGCTGGGTTTTTAACATCATGTATGTAGGACAAAAATTTGGGAATTTCAAAATGTAGTTTTAAATGCAGAAAATTGTCAGATCACGATTTGACTGTACTTCTGCATGTGTTTCCCCATAACTCCTATACAAATGCACAACCTCCAAGGTTAGTGGAAGAAATAACCTATCACACAAAACAGAATCGTGCATGTGTTTGAAGCTTCGCTCCACTTCAGTAACAGAAAATAAAGTTCCATTTGAAATAACAGGAAATAGCTTTGTTTTCTTTTGCATAAATTATCAATTACCGTATTTTTCAGAATATAAGATGCACCCTTATTTTATTTTTTTTTAATTTAAAAATAAAATGGCATTTTAAAGATTAGCAAACTTATGAATCATTGAATCCTAGCAATTTGTAAAATTAGCAATGTGCAACACTGCTGACAAAAAACAACTTTGAGAAAAACCACTCAGTCCATCAGCCAATGGCATACATGCGATGCAGCATTTGTCAGCAATATTACACCTTCATACAGCCAATGGCCTTTGTTATTGGTTCGGAAAACCACCCTCACAAGATGACTCATTTATTACAGTAAGATGGCTTTGTCGAAGTCTATTGGCATTCCATAGCACACTAACAATTCCTGGGAACGGCATTTTTTTTTTTTTAATCTAAAGATGCTGAGAATTTTTCAAAAATAAAAAAGGATATTGTCAAAGAAGTAAAGGGAAAGAAAACCCCTACACATTTTTGGAAATTAAAAAAGGAAGTGAGACTGTCGGATATGGGGGCATGTTTCATCGTAAACTGCAAATAAATGTACGTTCCACAGCTTAATGAGCGTGTTTCATGAATGGATTTTCCCAAAAATTACTTCTAAATTACAACTCCATAGTATTTATGTTACTGTGAATGATTAGAAATAAAATTCTGCATTTGTCAATCGAAGTTCTGCATAAACCAAAGAATTTGCAGCCGCAATAATGCACTCCCTGTTTGCTGGTGGATGTCATAAGTGTCTACTGTGGTGTTTTGTCCTAAGATGCGGTTCTTTTCCTTCTTTTTCTATCACTGCTTTTTAAAAGAACTATGATAGTCCTTTTATGTCCCTTTCATATAACTACAGTATAACTACAGTCGTGGCCACCAGTAGAACGAAAGTCAATTTTTGATGTTTGAAGTCAACTTATACAGCGTAATGATAAAGTTAGGAATGCATATTATACATCATTTTAAAGGAAATCTTATGCTGAATTCAAATCTTTTTACAGAATATTATTACCAGTAATAGAAGTGAAGTTAAAAACAAAAATATGCAAGCAAGGAAACACAAATCCAGTTCTGAAAAAGCGTTCGCGCTCTTTCAATCCACTATAGCTTTCTCCGACATCCGCTAGTGAGATATAAAAGGATGTAGAATCGTCTGCAGACTTAGAATGCAGCTGCTTGTAGTCAGTTGATGGAAGTTTATGCAGAATTTCTGGTGATATTTGAATTTCGGAATGTCTAAGACCCAAAAATTGGTCCTGCCTCTTCAAACCAGGCAAAAATTATTTTGCATAAACTCGGATTCAGTAGTCATAAAACTGCTGTTAAATGTGGCTGTGATCATTTTCACTGTCTTGTGCACCATTAAAAGAGTTGCAGAAACTGGATGTGTGGGAAACAGAAGAAGAACAGGTCGACCAAGGCTGTGTACTGAACGTGATGATTGAATGTTGATTCATCGTTCCTTAAAATCAAAATTTGAAACAGCCACTGATTTAAGAAATGAATGGGAGAATGAAGGAGGCATTATTGCATCTGCACGTACAGTTCGTCGTAGGTTACAAGAAAATTGACTGACTGCACAAAAACCTTTCCTTACTAAACAACGGCTCAAAAGAATTGCTTGGGCCAAGACACACAAGAATTGGACTGTTGATGAATGGAAAAATGTTATTTTCAGTGATGAAACAACTGTTACATTTCCGCTAATAATGGAAATAATTATGTATGCCATCAGGCTGCTGAAAGATATAAGGTATGCAGCACCCAGCCAACAATCAAGGCACCCACATTCGGTGATGTTATGGTCCTGTATTTCAGCCAATGGTGTTGACCCTCTGCACATTGTTGATGGCTCATTGAATGGATCGAAATATGTGGATATTTTGGAGTCCAAACTGCTACCATCTGCAAAAGACATTGGTTTGCGGAAGTTAATCTTTCAGGATGATAATGTGCCATGTCATCGGTTAAAGTTGCTTGGCGAGTGGTTTAATCGAAAAGGTATAAGAAAATTTTAGTGGCTGGCACAGTCACCGGATCTTAATCCCATAGAGAATCTGTGGGCGAGACTGAAGCAAAAGATCCATCAACAAGGACCCACATCTAAAACAGCATTGACTGAGTCTGTAAGGGCCGTATGGCACCGTGTTATCACCAATGGACAACTAGAGAAGCTCATTAGTTCCATTAGTTCCATTAAAGCATATTTTGCTTGTTGGTAAGTTATTTCAAGTACCCTGCCAGTTTCAATAATGTGCTGTACAGTAATTTTACATTACATGCATTGTACACTAATTTCACAAATTCCACTATTTTTTGCTTTTTTATGAATAGACGCTGTACTTTTGCTTGTAACTTTACTTCTACTACTGGAAATAACATTCTGTAAAAATATTTGAATGCAGCATAAAATTTCCTTCAAAATGATGTATAATATGTATTCCTGACTTTACCATTATGCTGTACAAGTTAACTTCAAACATCAAAAATTGACTTTCGGTCTACTGGTGCAGGACTTTTGGCCATGATTGTATGTACAACACATGAGGTAAGTGTTTAAGCTGTATTTTATATTGACACAAGTATGCACATAGGCACAAATACACATCTAGCACAATAGCTGGCCAGGCTCATAGAAAAAACACAGGCATAGTTAACAATAAATAAACATAAAAGTGTAGTACATACAAGCATTCACAATACAATAACATTGCAGAGAAAAATGCTGAAGAATTTCAATTACTATACTTAAGATAAAGTGATAATATTTTTAATTCATTTAACAGTCTTAGGGATGTAAGGTCAGGTGATGCAAAACATCACAGCCTCTCCTTGACAAATGTCAACCCCGCCTTCTCGTGGTGCATCCTGTTCCCACTAAAGGGGCTCTGACGACCGCCAATAGCGGTATAACTATACCATCAGGATCAGAGGAAATGCTATCCCACACTCACCAACCCGCTTGGCCAGCGTGGTGAGTTATGGCCAAACCCCTCCAAAATGATTCCACAACTTAAATCTTGGCCCTCAGTCTCCGGCAGCTGGAATGTACCTGGCCAAGGCAGCGGCCAGTGCGACATGAAGGCAGAGGGTGCTAAGAATCCCCGGAGGACCGGACTAGGCTGCCATCTGATGCTGACCTTGGCTACGTATAATGGACGCTCCCTATCTTCTGATTTAAGGCTTCTTGAATTGGAAGAGGAACTACAAAGGATCAAGTGGGACATCGTCGGGCTAAGTGAGGTAAGGAGAAAAGGAGAAGATCTCATCGAACTGAAAAGTGGACATCTCTTCTACTATCGTGGGACAGATACTGGCAGAACTAGTGGTGTTGGATTTATAATAAACAAGAAACTGAAGGATAAAGTGGTAGAAGTTGAAAGTTCCTCTGACAGAGCTGCACGACTCGTTATCCAACTCTCGAGAAGATACCAGGCTCAGATTATTCAAACTTATGCACCCACCACAAGTCATCCTGAAGAAGAAATTGAAGAATTTTATGAGGAAATTCGTCATCTAAATAATAAAGGTAAGCAGCACTTGAAGATAATTATGGGAGATTTCAATGCAAAAATAGGGCAACGGCAACGGCAACAGAATGAAACTTCAGTAGGTAAATTCGGTCACGGCAACAGAAACCAGCGTAGAAATACTCTCGTTCAGTTTGCAGAAGCAGAAGGATTTTTCTGCTTGAACTCCTTTTTCAAGAAAAAGCCACACAGGAAATGGACATGGAGACATCCAATTGGGACGACAAGTGAAATTGATTTTATTATGTGTAACAAAAAATTCGTCATCCAAGACTGCAGTGTGCTGAACAAGTTCAACACAGGTAGTGACCATAGATTGGTGAGATGTAAGATGCACCTCAACACTAAACTCGAACGTGGCAAGCTCATAAGACAAACAAAATGTATTGACATAACCAACCTTAAAAAACACCATAATACTTTCAAGTTGGAACTGAAGAACAGATTCTCTGCTTTAGAAGGCCTAACATCGGAAGAAGTGGATATTTCGGAAGTTAACAGAAAAGTAACCAAAGCTCTTATGGAAACAGCAACAAAATTAGCTGGGTCTAAGAACAAGTTGCATGTAAACAAATTATCAGGAAAAACCAAAATGTTGATGCCAAAAAGAAGAGAGATGAGGACAACTAAAGAAGATGTGACTTCCAAAGTGGAATATATAGAGCTATGCAAGACAGTACGAAAAAGTATCACTGAAGATGTAAGGAAATTCAACTGTGAGCTAGTGAGAAAGCAATTGAAAACAACCAAAGCCTAAATATAGCAAAGGGACATCTCAGTAAGGGAAGAAAACAGATTATGGCACTGAGAAAAGAAGATGGTTCTGTAACAAGAAATAGAGGCGAAATTTTGACAAGAGTGAAAGATTTCTACTCCAAATTATATGAAAGGGATTATACATGTACTCCAGATATCATGAAAGGTACCAGTACCAGAGTTCTTCCAGTCCTCCCAGCAGAAGTTGCACATGCAATCAAGAACATGAAGCGGGGGAAAGCTCCAGGAGAAGATGGAATTACTGCAGACATCATACAAGAAGCAAGTGGAGAAATCGAAACAGTACTCACCCAAATTTTCACTCTATGCCTTAATGAAGGGAAGATTCCTGAGGATTGGAACAACACTACAATGATCCTGCTACATAAAAAAGGTGACATTGAGGATCTCAGGAACTACAGACCTATCAGCCTCCTCTCAGTGGTTTATAAAATCTTCACTAAAGTTCTTTCACACCGCTTGAAGGTAACACTGGACATGGCTCAACCGAGAGAACAAGCTGGATTCAGGAGTGGCTACAGCACAATAGATCATATCCACGTACTGAGAAAACTAATTGAAAGAGCGAGGGAATATGAACTTCCATTGTGCATGGCTTTTATCGATTATGAAAAAGCCTTTGATTCGGTGAAACCATCAGCAGTTACAATGGCTCTGAAATCCTGCGGTATTGAAGATGCATACATTAATATTATTAATAACATCTATGAAAATGCAAGTGCAAGGATTCGACTGTTTGAAAATACAACACACATAAAAATTGGAAAGGGAGTGAGACAAGGTGACACCATATCTCCGAAGCTCTTTAATGCCACATTGGAAAACGTCTTTCAATCACTGAACTGGAAAAATGAAGGGATAAAGATTAATGGAGATTATCTAACCCACCTTCGTTTTGCTGATGACGTAGTCATTTTTGCAACTACTCCATCAGAGCTGCAGAGTATGATCCAGGAACTAGCTGACAAGAGTAATGAACTTTCAGACAAAAGTGATGTTCAACGCTTTTACAAGAAATGAAGATTTATCGATTGATGGAGAAAAGCTGAAATAACAGACACGTACGTTTATCTTGGACAGCAGATATCAAGTGAGGGTCACACTGATTAAGAAATTAATCGGCATACAAAACTTGCCTGGAGAGCTTTTGGAAGAAACAGCATAATTTTCAAGAGCAATATGCCATTATGTCTTAAAAGAAAAGTGTTTGATCAATGCATCCTTCCAGTGCTTACGTATGGTGCAGAGACATGGACCTTAACTAAAAGAGACATACAACTCAAAGAAGCATGGAGACGTGCATGCTTGGTATAACCAGGAGATATAAGAAGAGCAACTCGTGGATCCGAAAAACGAAGAGAGTGGAAGACATCATAATCAGAGTTAAATCCCTGAAATGGTAATGGGCTGGACATACTGCCAGGACAGACCATCGATGGACAGCCGAAATTTTAAATTGGATTCCAAGGGACAGGAAAAGACCCAGAAGAAGACCACATGGGAGATGGGTGGATGAAATTCGAAAATATGTGGGAGTGACATGGAGGAGACTGGCACAAGACAGACCGTTGTGGAGGAAACTTGGGGAGACCTTCGTCCAGCAGTGGATTGATAATGGTTGACAATGATGATGATGATGATAGCAGCATACATGCATGTACATTCATGGCAATGATGACATAGTAACCTTGGGTATATAAGATGCAGGGGGATTTCGACACTGAATTTTTTGGGAAAAAAAGTATTACATTCCAAAAAATACGGTATATTCTCAGTAGTGTACAGAAATACTTAACACTGCTCTTTCTCATACTGCTGTACTCACTCTTCTTCTTGTTCTAAATCCAGAGCCATCTCAAGACAACATACAGCTGTCTTCATTCTAATAATGAAGTTTAAAACAGTTTTTTTTTTTTTTCAATGAAAGTCAGATTCAAGAAAAATATTTGTAATTCACGAAAAACTTTTCTTTGGTCCACAGCTCAAAGTGCCTAAAACAGATATGAAAGAATTGAGCAGTTATCCCATTTGCTCCTCAGATTTACTTTGGAATTTCAAAATTTCTCAGAAGTTTTAATTTCAAAGTTATTATCAAACCCATAAACAAGATGAATTTTTATGTATCAAAAGACATCAAAAACATGAATTCCTGAGGAATTTATCAGATACCTTGTGAACGTGGACTTTCATATATAGGACAGACACAGACCTGCTGGGCTTTAAGTTAGGAACACAAGACCTACGTACGGAACTATGAACTGAAGAAGTCATCTATAGCTCAACATTGTCACGAAAATAACCATAAATTTTTGCTTGGAAACAGTACACTTATTGATAAACCTGATTTGACTATCAAGCTTAATATATTAGAAGCTTTCCATATATACCGCAACTCTACACGACTTGTCAACAACATGACATCGACTCCATTTCTTTCAAGAGCATGGAAACAACTCACCAAAATCTGTGACCATCAGAACTCTGATGATGCTCCTCTGTGAAACTATAGCAGATGTATAATAAACATTTTCTTGTGAGAAACGTTGCTATTTTTATTTTATCTTAACACCACATGTTTAGTAGTCATAAATTATATACAGGTACACATTATTTACATATTACGCACAAACATTATATTAACTAGCTACACAACAATTAATTACTAATACCTGTAAAATTTAATTTCACACCTTTTTTTGTACCAACCCCCCCAGTACATTAGAAATAAAGATAAAGTGAACAGACCTTCGAAAATTGCATTTTTGAATTTTATATGTGATGTTAAAGATATCTCAACAATTTTTGAATTTGACTACAAAAGTTTAACTTTTGAAGTCAAATTTTGCAATTTAGGACATTTAGTCAAACTGTGGAGATCAGTTCAGCTCTGCGAGCTTACGTCCTGCTGTGAAATTTGTGAATTCTACAATTAGCTCATTGGATTCATTGAATCTTATGTGACAAAATAATCCAATATAGATGCAGCTGCCAAAATGATAAAAAGTAAGTAGCCTGCCTTTCAGCATTAGCAACATTTTTGAATCTCGAAAGGGCCGCCCGGTGGTGCAGTGGTCTAAGCGATGGCCTCTGATCATTCGTCCGAAAGGGGTCCGGGTTCGAATTCCGGTGAGACATGGATGTTGTGTTTGTCTTACAGCACTGGCTCTCTTCCTTCCCTGGAACCAGTGACCCTAAATTAGGGACGGGCGACTGCTTATAGCCCATTGAGTTGCTCACGGTGGTCGTTAAACCTCCAACCAAAAAAAAAAATTCTCGAAAGGCATTTTTAATTGATTACCATTTCATATTATTTTCAGAAAATGGCATTCAGGATTCTCAAATTCCTACACAAAACTTGAAAACCTGGATTTCCAGGTTCCGAATACTACAAAACCGGAATTCTGGGAAACACCGGACAACAAAGCGGCCTTAACTACACAATTACCACAATTACCTACATGGAAAATTACTTTTTACATACACATGAAGGCCCATAATGCACATGTGTTCAAAAAGGAGGGCATATAATTTTAATAATTTTTCTACTTACAAAAAACAATATCAAATTCTTACTAGCCCTTCCCATAGATTAGTAAGAATTACCCATTAGCCCTCTCCAACAGCAAGCAGTGCAGAACAATAGATTGCCTGGTCCTAATTCAGGACTATTTAACTCCATTGAAAGGAGCAATTCGTAATGAAAACACAAATACAGGTTTTACAACCAGATATGGTGGTACCGAAAAGTAGCACAAGACCATGGATAGCAAATTCTTGTTGAAAGATGGAAAAGAAGCACTTACCAGACATAAGCAGCACTACGGCAGAAAACAGCCCAACTTCCGTGTCATTCAATTGCAAGTTATTGAAAGTTGTCACAAAATTAAACATTGCAGAAACAAACTCATACTGAAAAAGAAAAATACATATAAAAATAATCATGTTTATTGTATTGTAAACTAAAAGTATAATTTTTTTCACACAAATGATTGGCTCTCGCAAATGACATCACAAACAACATAAAATATCTCAGGCTTTTTATCATTCAGTATCTTTTTAAAAATATCAATAGTAGATGCAATTGCAATGTTCATACAGAAAAAATAAATGTCCCATTAATTCTTTTTAAAAATTCACATGGGGAGGTCCCCCTCCACTTGAAAACACTATTTTAACACATGCTAGAACATTGTCATGACTTCTAAATAGGTATCTAGTTAAAATGCAAAATATGATTTTTATGAACAAATCACAGAAGTCACTGATACAATATCCGTCTTCGTGGCATCAATTTTTTCACATCAGAATGTCGAACCAAATATTGTGATGAGTAGTTATGCCATATTAGAACCCCACAGTTAAAAATCCATTTGTGTTAAGGTTATTACTGCCTCTGATCATAAAAAAAAATCATTGGTCACGCTATGAGCATCTTTCTCATACTGTACTATGTATAAAAAGGGCATCATTTATTTGAAAGAGACCCTTGGGGTGCTACCCCCACTCTAGTTGACTTTTTAGAATCTGAACAATCCGTTATCAGTTCTGATCAGGTTTGGCACATCTGTGACCTTGAAGAAGTCTGCTCTTTGCTCCCATGTGCTTTGTCTGAACATTTCACTCATCAAGTGGCTAGTGGTATTTGTGTTTTATATTTTTATAGATGTGATGATATGAGTGCATTTTTTTTTTTTGCCTGAATAAAAATCATTTGATCATTCAGAATAGATTAACAGAAGAACCTGAAATAAACAATTTTCAAAGCTTGTGTAAAATCCAACCTTGTTACACATTCTTTTGCTAACACTTCTGTGGAAACTACACTACCTGATCAAAAGTATCCAGAAACTTTCCTATCCACAAATTTCCTGCGATAGGAAAGGAATTAAAATATATTGAGTCGGTAAACCCTTTGCTGCTATCATAACTTCCTCTCTGCTGAGAAGGCTTTCCACGCTGATTTTGTTATGCTGCTACAGGAATTGATGTTGCAGTGAGAGATGGAAGCACAGGTGGAATTTCAAGGTGTGTAAAGCTTCAAACTCTCTTCAGAAAGGTAGTCTTCACGAAAACTGATGGCATACCTGCCGAGATGTAAAAATATGGTGGTGACTGTGATTGATTGCTTAACTGAAATTTGCCAATTGTGCTGGGAGTTTGGAGGAATGCTATGATTGTTCGCTTGTATAAGGAAAAAGGTGATCAGACCGAATGATGAACTATCGTAGAATCAGATTATTGAGTGTGCCAGGGAAAGTGTTTGGAAAAATCATAATTGATGAGGTACGAGGTCTTACTTCAGAGAAACTGTAGGATGTACAGTGCTTTTACGCCTGGCAAGAGCTGCATTAACAAAATTTTTGCTTTATGTATGATGATCAAAAAGTATCCGTCTGTTGGTAAGAAAGCTTTTGCTGCCTTCACACATTCAGAGAAAATTAATGACCAAGTAAATAGGATATTTTGTGGAAGGTACTGAATAAATATGGTATTATTGGGAATCTACTTAATAGTGTGAAAGCCATGTATGCTGGCAATAGAGCATATGGATGAGTGAATGGTGTTGTACCAAATTGGTTTACCATTGGTGCAAGAGAGTTAGACAAGGTTGTGTAATGTCACCATGGCTGTTGAATATATTTATGGTTGCATGCATGCACGATGCCAAAATGGATTATACTGATTTACATCTTGGTGATATCTGTGTGCGTAAGTTGCTGTACATATGCTGATGACACAGTCCTGTTTGTTGGCAGACAGCAAAAATGAGTAGCAGAGTATGTTGCCCAGATGTATGAAATTTGTAAGAAATTCAAACTGTGTATAATAAACAAGGGAAAAACCAAAGTTATGGTTTCTGAGCAAGGAACTATTAGTAATGAATACAATATAAGTCTAAATGGTACAGACTACAGAGATTAACCAGGTAAACAAGTTTGTATAATTAGGAAGCATGTTTGACAGAGAGAACAAATAGGATGGTGAAATTAGTAGGCAAGTGAATTCTTCTTTGAAAGTCACAGCTGCTTTAGGAGGATTTCATAGGAATAATGGGTTCTCAAGAAAGTTCCAAATGGCTGTATACGCAAGTGTAATTGTTCCTACTCTCTGATGTATGGCAGTGAAACCTGGGTACTACAGAAGAGACAGAGGAGTCGTGAGCTGGAAAGATGTGCTACTCATGAGGTGTATGTCACAAGACATGCTCTTATCATGTGAGCATGGATGCAAACCTCTGGAAGTTGTTTTCAGTAATAAATTATTTTGGGTTTTTTTCAGTAATTTTCAATAATGCAGCATGTGGCAAATTTCAATATCTAGCAAGGCAACAAATTCCAGTCTTCCACAACAATTACAGAAAAAATAATAAATACATATGCAGCCTGCAGGAAAAATCTAAAAGATTACCTTAAATAACCTTAGAATTTTTCTTTTCTTTTTTTTTTTTTTTTTTTTTTTTGATGCCTTCATGTTTTGACAGAGTTGGAATCAACTGCTTCTCTTTTATAACTAACCCATTCTACTGAAGAACTAAACTGCATTATATTTGTAATTCACAGTTTGTATAGCCAAACAGGGTTTAATGTTCATTCTTCTCAACTTCATGACTATAATTTTCATAATTTCATCCATCATGCTGAAAGAACTTTCCACCTGAGGACCACTAATGCATAATAAAAAGCTTTAACAATTTTAGATAAATGGTGCAACTCCAAGAATATGAAAACTCTTGAACACCATGCATCAGTTTTCACAAATTTTCTAACTTTGTTACTTCTGTTTTCAGAAAACTTTCCCTTCCATATCAAGCTGAAATACAATACAAGCATTTATACATTTAGGGAGGGGGGATTAACAACAACACAGGGCAGTAAAAACATTGTGGGGGGGCATTACGGGAGAGATTCGTGCTTCATCCGATTTCCGTAATGCGTTTAATTTCCACCTTTTTCAAGCTGAAATACAAATATTTATGGAATACAATGATATTTAACAACTGTAGAGGGCAGAAGGAACATCACGAGAAACATAATTTTAAAATTACACGGGCATTTTCATTTCGTCTAACTTCCAGTTTTGGAGATTGTTGCCCGTATTTTCGAGCTGAAATACAAATATTTAACAGTACTGGTCAAGATCCCAAGTAAAGAAAAAAAAAAAAGAATTATGACTACGGAAGAAATTGTCTTCCCTCCATCTAACTCCCATTTTTGAAAGACAGAATTCTGTCCCCCGAAGGAAAATGACCCCCCAACTATCTCTATTTAGTATAGCTTGAAGAAAAACCCAAATGATTACAAAAAGTGGAATTCCACAGAAGAATCTCTCATGCCTGTTTCCGAAGCAGAATCAAATGGCGATTTTCCGTATTTTCATCATCACATGTCCATACTTCTGTAATTCCAACCAAAAAATTGCAAAATTACGGAAAAATCGGTATTGGCTGGCATTTATGAGTGAGGAATGAAGATGTGTTGTAGATGTGTAATGTGAGGCAAAATGTTGTTAGTAAGGTGGAAACTAATATTTTTAGTTGGTTTGGTCATGTTGAAAGAATGAGTGATAAGGTGCTTACTAAGAAAAACATTTCAGCCCAAGATGCAGGAAAGAAAGTTAGATGAAGGCCAAGGAAATCATGGGAGGACCACATTCAGGAATACCTGCTTGAGAAAAAGATTATGAGTACGAAGTACAAAAGGTCTTGTGTGTGTGTAACGTGTGATGAATGTCAGTGAAGCTCGAGCTGTGTGCTGAGATATCTGTAAATGGGGACATCTGATATAGCAAGTAAAATAGAGTTCCATCAGTTAAATGTTTATCTGGAAGATTTTTTTGTTTGAGGTGCTAACTTCTGAATATCAAAGAACTTAATGATATGTATGTACACTGAAGAGCAATTGAATTAGAGATACCTGTCTAGTAACATGTAGCACCACCTTTCGCCCTGATGACGGCGGCGATTCGTCTCGGAATGAATTCAACAAGACACCGGAAGCGTTCGGAAGCCATACGGATCCACAACCCCCGAACAAGGTCCCACAGTTCACGAAGATTTGATAGAGGGGGTCAGAGCCTCGAACATCTCTCGATGGCATTCCAGATGTGTTCAATGGGATTGAGGTCAGGTGACCTAGCTGGCCAAGGAAGCGAGGTCACATCGGTGGAGTGTTCATCCAACCATTCGGATACAATTCGGGAGCGATGGCATGGTGCATTGTCTTGTTGCAGGATGAGGTCCCCAGTGGGATGTTGAAGACGCACAAACGGGAGCAAATGGCTGTCCAGGATATCCCGGTAACGCTGACCTGTGAGGGACGATGTCACACGTACCAGGGGTCCCATTTCAGTCCCCAGACGAGAAAGCCACTTCCACCAGCTTGAAGAAGTACCCTGCTGGCAAGAAGGATCCATAGCTTAATGTGGTTTGCGCCGTACTCGTATCCTGCCATCTGCATGTACCAACGTGAATCTCGACTTATCAGTCTAGGCAACATTTTCCCACATGTCTAGGGTCCAGTGGCGATGTTCCCGCACCCTGTGCACCCTCTTTGCACCCTGTGATGTGCGGTCAGCAGCGCTACCCTTGTGGGACGATGGCTTCTGTACCCCATAGCGAGAAGATGGTTCTGGATGGTGTGGCTGCTTACACGTTTTTGTGCACCAGCGTTAAATTGCCAAGTGATTTCTTGCAC
The DNA here is from genome assembly GCA_039090855.1 of Macrothele yani. Taxonomy (NCBI): domain Eukaryota; kingdom Metazoa; phylum Arthropoda; class Arachnida; order Araneae; family Macrothelidae; genus Macrothele; species Macrothele yani. The sequence goes on along the minus strand of CM076990.1, from coordinate 41,143,216 downwards.
TGTGGCCTGTGTATCCGGTTACAATGCGAGCTAGCCAACGATGACCCCGCTCATCCACACGCTGTTGTCCACAGCAGTTGGCCCTTGCAGGGATGGTTTTACCGGATTCGATGTTCTCACGGTGCACCCGTGACACAGTGGCTCGTGAAAATCCCAGTGCCTGCACGACTTCTGCGATGGAGTGACCCATTCGTCGGGCCCCGACAATTTGACCACGATCAAATGCGCTTAGATCCTTCGTCTTGCCCATACTGTGTCAGACTCTTACTGTTTCCCGTCGCATCACTCCTTATATTGTCGGATCGCTGCATACGTTATGTTGTTTCTGTTTACAGGGCTGCCCACAGTGCTACATTTGCATAACGCCAGCTGTCTCTAATTCAATTGCTCTTCAGTGTATGTGTGCTACAGGAATTGCCTTCCATTCTGCCACAGAAGCATTAGTCAGATCAGTTAGATCAGTGTTCCAGTTCGTCTCAAATGTGTTCCATGGGGTGGAGATTGAGGCTCTGTGCAGGCCAGTTTTTCCTCACCCATCTCATCAAACTATTCCTGGATGGACCTCACTTTGTGGATGGTTCGCTGTTCTGTTGGTAAAGGAAAGAGCATTCACTGAACTGCTGTCATTATGGTGGTAGCACAGAATTGTCAAGAATAGGCTGCAGCATTAAGATTCTCAGGCACTGGAACTAGAAGCCCGAGCACAAAACTATGGAAAAAACAGCCCCAGAGCATGACTCCTCCACCACCAAACTTCGCACCTGGAACAACACTGTCAGGCAGGTAGCATTCACCTGGCATGCTTATCCATTGGACTGCCAGAGGGTGAAGGGTAATTCATTGCACCAAGGAATGTGTTTCCATTGGTGCCAAGCTTTGCACCACTGCAACTGATGCTTGGAGTGTATCTTGCTAAAGTTAGGTTTGTGTGCAGCTGCAGTATAATGGAAACTCATTATCTTCTGCTCTTGATGAACTGTTATGGTGCTGGAGTTGCTTCCACAGACATTTTGGGACTTGGCGGCATGTGTTGCAAACAGAGAACAGACGTTTTTATGGCATCCATTTCAGTATTCGGCAGTCCCACTCTGTCATTTTATGTGGCCCACCAGGTCGTGATTGCGCTGTTGTTGCTCCTAGGAATTTTCACTTTACAATAACATAACTTACATCAGCGTAAGTCTGGGATGTACAGAGTGGCTTTATGCCTGATAAGGGCAGTGCTAACTAAATTTTTGCATTAAGCATGATGATTGAAAAGTATCTCTGTCTGTTGATAAGGTTTTTGCTGCCTTTATAAATTTAGAGAAAGCTTATGACAGAGTAAATAGGATACTTCTGTGGAAGGTACTGAATAAATATGGTATTACTGGGAATCTACTTAATAGTGTGAAAGCTAGGTATCCTGGCAGTAGAGCATGTGCACGAGTGAATGGTGTTGTGTCGAAATGATTTTCTATTGGAGCAGGAGTCAAGCAATGTTGTGTAATGTCAATATGGCTGTATAATATATTTATGGATGCGTGCATGCATGATGCTAAAATGGACAATACTGGTTTATGTCTTGGTAATATCCGTGTGTGCAGATTGCTGTATGTTGATGACACAATCCTGTTGGCAGAGAGCAATAGTGAGTTGCAGAGTATGTTGTCTCAGATGTACGAAGTTTGTATGAAATTCAAACTGAGTATAAATAAAGAGAAAACCAAAATTATGGTTTTTGAGCAAAGAACTGTTAGCACTGAATGCAAGATTAGTGTAAATGGCACCAGTTTAACAAGTTTGTATATTTGGGGAGCAGCTTTGACAGAGAGAACAAATTAGATGGTGAAATTAGTAAGAGAGCGAACTCTTTATTGAAAGTCTTAACTGCTTTAAGAAGATTTCAGAGAAATGATTGATTCTCAAGGAAGACCTGAATGACAGTGTATGAAAGTGTAACTGTTCCTACTCTGATGAACAGCAGTGAGACTTGGGTACTGAAGAAGAGACATAGGAGTCGCTTGTCTGCTAGAAGGATGTGTTACTTACGGGGGGGGGGTGGCAAGACTTGCTCTGATCGTACGAGGAATGAAGATGTGTTGCAGCTGTGTAATATGTGAGGCAAAACGTTGTTAGTAAGGTGGAGACTAATAGTCTTAGTTGGTTTGGCCATGTTGAAAGAATAAGTGATGAGATGCTCACTAAGAGAATTTTTGCAGCCCAAGTTGGAGGAAAGAAAGGTACAGGAAGACCCAAGAAATCATGGGAAAATGAGATTCAGGAATGTCTGCATGAGAAAAAGATTATGAGTATGAGGAACAAAAAGTCCTGTGTACTTCGTGTGATGGATGTCAGTGAAGCTCGAGCTGTGTGTCAAGATCACTGCAAATGAAGAAGTTTGATGCACCAGCAGTAAGTAAATTCTAGTTCCATCAGTTAAATATTTACCTATTGGTATGTCCTTCTTGTGAAGCTAACCTTTAAATCTCAGAGAACAGCTTAGTGTTATGTATATACAACATCACTTACAGCTCACTTGTTAAGATGCACATTCTATGACCATGTCAAGTTGAAAGTCACTGAGCTCTGCCATATATATATACAGTCCATTCTACTGTTCACATTTGTCTATGATATCTGCCACGACACACATATATTTTTATACTCGTATTGGGCTATGGCTGTGTGTGTTTGGACATATCCATTACTGAAAATGGGTCTTGACAGTTTTGATCGTAAGTGGTATTTCATGGATCATAAATATTATATTCAAACATGACAAAGCTCACCTAGATATGTATGCAATTTCTTTACAAAATGAAATAGAAATGTAATGCAAATATACTGAAGATCAAAGATCAATAGGGTTTTTGGAACTACATAGGTACATGACAGAGCTTACTGTTATTGGAGAGAGAGCTTTGAAAATAGCATGCCTAGACTGATCTATGTGCTTGTGTTAAATAGTAGTTCCCATCATGAATTTTATGAAGGATAAATACTAAAAAGAAAAAAAAACTGTTTAAGGTTGGCTGTTGGACTAATCACTTGATGCAGAAGAAATATTCAGTACTAAAAGTGATGCCAACCAGCATATCAAATATTCATACTCTGTTGTGTTTCTTAACCATTTGTGTTTCACACAAATTTAATAAACACCTTTTTATATTTTTACTTGAATGTAAACTCTAGTGTTCTCCCTAGTGCCTTTTTATTGGGCGGCCCGCCTACTTAATTTTGTCTGCCGCCCTGCTATATTTCCTTTAATGTTTTCACATTGCACATAATAGTAAGAATGGAAAACTTATTCGCACATACACCATCAGTGCTAATGAAAATTGGCTGAAATCTGTCACCGGCCTGGTGGCACAGTGGTCTAAGCGCTGGCTTATGACCATTCGTCCGAGAAGTGTCCAGGTTCGAATCCCGGTGAGGCATGGATGTTGAGTGTGTCTTACGGCACTGGTTCTCTCCCTTCCCTGGAACTAGCGGCCCTAAATTAGGGACAAGCGACTGCTTATACATTGATGAAAAGTTGCAAAACCATTTTTGGAGCAGCAAAGTGTGGCTTTGGAGCAGGTGAAATACATTTTTGGAGCAAATAAAATACATTTTTGGTGTAAGAAAACATTTTTTCAAAGCAGGTAAAATATTAGCAGATAGAACAAACTCAAGCACAAAAATGCTTTGGAACCAGATGCACCCTACTCAAATTTAAAACGTCTTACATTGAAAACACACACACACACACACACACATGCAAAGATCTTAGTTTTCAAATAGATAAAAAAATTGGTAACCACAGCAGGATTCTATCATTAATCATTTATTTTACAAAAAATGTTTAATTTTTTGCTGCTTTTCTTAATATTTCATTGCTCACTTCTCTTATTACCAAGCTTTTAAAGATAGTTAGCAATGTTTTGTTTTGCTTCTTTTAATACATAGTACCTGTCCACTTTCTATTGCACTCATGTCTCTTTTTTTATGCCACATTCAATGTTTATCTCAGCAATGTTTAACATTTTCTGAGAGGAATCCAACTGCTGTAAAAGTTCAGCTTCTTCCCGTTTCAAATCACCTGGTGAACATTCAGTTTCTTCTCTTTTTCTCTTATTTTGCTGCATTTTTCCAGCACTAATCTGCTGTTTATATTCTTTCCAGGATTCTTCGTAAGCATATAAGTTTTTTGGTTACATTAATCTTACTCACATCTCCATTTAATCCCGTGACATGATCTTTGTGCTTCTTGCTCTCCGCAAGACATGCGCAATCATCGCTGCACTACGTGTAAATTAGCAGCCACGTGGCTTACAAAACGTGATTCAGCAAAACTTTAGATGCTTCATAAAAAGGCCATTCTTTACTATATATATATCCTGATAGACTTGACGATAAGTTTTATCTGACTTTGTTTTTTTTTTGTTTTTTGTTGTCACAGCTGTTTCACTGCTACGTTTCATTTCGTTTTAATCTAAATTAACCCTTTCCACTCGAATAACTTTTCACCCATACTCACCCAGCACTCGTCCCCCCCCCTGCAGTAGTGGGCTCAGCTTTGGCTCACCAGCCCCAACATACGAGCTATAGAGGCGCCATAGGCATAGCGGATTACACCCAAAACGCGAGCTATTCGACGAAAAAGAAATGTCTCGCGAGCACCGCCACGCAAGCTGTAGAAGCGTCATCAGCATGGGGGTGACGTGACGCCTGACATATTCGACGAAAAAAAAATTTCTTGCAAGCCCCGACATATGAGCTACAGAGGCATGGCAGATGACACCTGACCTATTCGGCGAAAAAGAAATTCCTCGCGCGCCAGCATGCGAGCTATAGAGGTATCATCAGCATGGAGGGCGACATCTGACACGCGAGATATTCGGGGAAAAAGAAATGCCTTGCAAGCCCCTTCATACGAGCTATAGTGGTGTCATAGGCGTGGCGGATGACACCCGACATGCGAGCTATTCGGCAAAAAGGAAATTTCTCGCGAGTATAGAGGCGTCATCGGCATGGAGGGTGAGACCCGAGATATTCGGCGAAAAAGAAATGTCTCGCAAGCCCTGACATATGAGCTATAGAGGCGTCATAGGCGTGGCGGATGACACCTGACCTACTCGATGAAAGAGAAAGGTCTCGCGAGCGCCGACATGCGAGCTATAGAGACTTCATCGGCATGGCGGATGACACCCGCCAAGCGAGCTATTCAGCGATTTCGTAATGTCAGGCATCGCCCGACAGTCGAGTGGAAAGGGTTAAAATGTTTGCACTGAAATTTTCGCAAGCACAAAGCCGCATGTAATCAATGTAAAGAGTTTGCAAAAGGCGCTGAGCTGAGCTCTCTCTAGGCTTTTGCACACAGCACTCTGAAATGGATGTACAGGGAACCATGTGACAAACAGCGTACGAGAAGCTCCGCTTCTGTTGGCGGAAGAAGTCACAACATCAAAGGCGTATAGGGACTATCTGTAAAGTGCGCTTTTCGACCAAAAGTCTGGCAAAAAACAGAAAATTGCGTGCAGGGATCTTGTGTGGGCTTTTTCGTAAAATCGTAAGATGGAGTGAAAATCCGTACAAACTATGGATAATCCATAAAAGTTGGCATCTCTGAATACCTATGAATCCTTTAGAAACAGAACCATCGTATCCTGCCACGTGAGAGCCATTTTCAGTCATCCTCTGCATCAATGAAATAGCTAATGACTGACCTTACGCTGTACTTACGTAATTGCGCACCTCGCCCGGAACGAAATAACTGTGCCATCCCAAAGAGCAGGGAATGACATATGAACAATCTCAATTGCACAACAATCCAAAAGACCACCAAACCATCTGTAAACAATCTTCATCAAGATTTCATAACGTACAGCATCATTTCTCCTGCATACCGTGTGATTACAAAACTCCTTCTCCAAATGCTCCACTTACATCGCGAAACCTATTCGTCACTTATGGCGAGAAAACAACAAATTGGAAGGCAGGTAATAAACATTCCAAAATGTTGGGATTGGCGGTACGTGTTGATTAAGCGGCATTCTACGCTTAACTAGATTATGTGTAGACCTTAAAAAAGTGTAATTCGATTCGACATTTAAAACGGCATTTTTTGCTGTGAAATTTTTTTTGCTGTGGATTGCCGTTTCGGCGCAAATATTAGATTTTTCGTAATTTGTAGCAATTTGGCACAAGATAATGAAATTGGCGCAGTTCAGTGCAATTGGCGCAAACTTTCCATCACTGCTTATATAGCCTATTGAGTAACTTACAGTGGCTGTTAAAACTTCAATATAAAAAAAAAGAAAAAAAAATTGTGTCGAATATAATTTTTGTTAGTAAATACACATTTTTTAAAATCATTTTTGTACAATTTTCTGTTTATCATGTTATGTTACATTAATGCCTACCACACTGCTAAAGATGTTTAATAAGTATAATAATGTTAAGACCCCCCCTCCCCCGACTGGAGAAGGGGTCGTTTAGTGGTTTAATGTACCACCCAGCTAAAATTTCTTGCCACCTGGCTGTAAAAAATATCTAGGGAGAACACTAAACTCATATATTATTCATAGGAAAAAATGGTTGATTGCAAGATCTTAATTCTTTGCTCAAGTAGTTTGTACTATGTCAAAGGTAGCCGACTCCTGTGCTACAACATGCCATGGAGTTAAACAATGAATTACAAACTACCTTGCCTCCAAGAATGAAAGAATGATCACACAACTATGAGGTACTGCACACTGAGCACATTTGAAATGTGAATTCCTGAAGACAGTATCAACAACCTACTGCACCACTGGGAAAGACATATCACCAAAAAAGGAGACTTATGGGCACAGCCCTGAGTGTGTCATTTGATGGTCCAAATGATGTATGCATCACATGCAGGGGTAGAAAAATATTCTGAAATCTGGTGGACAGCTAAATCTTTTAGTGGCCAGACACTGGACCTGCGGGGAGGGGGGTACGTACATCAGTCATGTACACTCCTGTCCAAAAAAATGTTCTACCCCCAGCTCATCTGTTCCTTGCAAATAATAAAAAAAACGTACTCTTTTTCTTTTTTTTTTTTTTGTCTGGGGCTCGCAAATTCTTGAATTACCGTAATTTTCGTCGTTTATCCCCAGAACCTGGAATTCGCACAATTTTCATTTACCTTCGTATAATTTGCGCCGGCGTATAATTCGCAGATTGTGACATTCAGAAAAAAAAAAAAAAAATCGCTGTATATAATCCAAACATCACAAATGCTGATCCAAAAGCGGAATTTCCGACAGAAAAGTCAAGTCACAATAAGACCCCGGAGTCCGAAGAAATAAAAAAAAAAAAAAGATCTTATTAAATAAAGAAATTCATTTTTAAAGGAAAATTTTTTTTTAATATATTTTTATCTTCGGGTCAAAAGAAGCTTAGTGGCGTGGCATCCATAGAGCATAAAATTTAATCACTCCGATGCAGAAGCTCCAAATTGCATTACACATTGCCAATGATGAAACGCTGATACAGAACAATTCATAGAAATACTGTATATATAATGGAGTGTAAGTCGAAAGTTTTTGGAAGAAATCTTGCTTTTAAAGTAGGGAAGTCCGCTTACACGCAGGATAAAAAAGAAAAAAATTCGACTGGACTTCCGCGAATTCTCCCGCAGATTTACCGACGGGTTTGTTACCGTTTTAGACCGAGGCTTTTCGTGCGTCACTGCGCGCTAATTTTCTGACCTTTTGAAAACTATCGCGTAGTGACACGATCATATCCTCAGCTGTGCCCCCGCTTTAAGTTTAAATTCGGCAGTGTCTCTGAAACGTTTCCTTTTCGAAGACATCATAAATAGCAATGAAGGAAAATGTCAGCAGCAAAGACTTTGGTCAAAATGGTGAAGGACGAACTAAAATACAAGGCACATCGCACACGAGATTCAGAACATGGAACTTTGAAATGAGGCATGCATGTGTAGGTTCGTGTAGCGAGCGCTGCGCATACATTTTTATTGACCGATTGACGAAGAGAGGGCACAAGCACAGTCAGTGTTTTGTCTTTCCCAACAATACAAAGACAAAATAACTTCCGCCGTCCCTCCCTACAACTTTCACTATCTTTCATTATGACACCCCTTCCCCTCCGCTCCGTACAAACTCTTGAACTGAGGAGAATTTTTCCAAGGGAGTTCCTTTTCCAATTGTGCCCCTCTCCTGCACAATTACCCTGTACATTTTTTTTTTTTAATCAAACAGCCGCAAAAATGTTTTTTTTGTTTTGTTTTGTTTTTTAAATCGCCGTTTATCCGCAGATTATACGACGAAAATTATGGTACATGTTTATCAGTGATGTTTTCTGTGGTGGCCCGGACAAATTTTTCGACCCCTGATCACATGTAATCAATGAACAAAACCAACTTTTAAATCATCCCACAGAGAAGTGTGGATCAGGTGCTGTGGATAATAAACATGACATTTTTTTTTTTTTACATCAAGCAGTAAAATTAACTGCACAACAAAATGAAGAAAAAAGAAACTTCAAACTCACATCAAACATAAGCTCCATTTGCTGCCTTGTTATATAGCTGCCATCACTGAAAGTTACAGTGTTGTCTGCAGGATTAATTAGCCTACAGATGTGCACCAGCCAGATCTCAAAGAAACCCAGCTTAATGAGAATTAACTGGTCATCCTGAGTTAGGTCAACGAATCCTGGGGCTTTCTTGGCGAACTCCACAATCCTTTGAATGGAAGGGGTGAGTAAGACGGCAAAATGCTGCCACATCACAATTTTTTGCTGCTCCAGGCTGTCTGGAGCTGTCTGTGTGTTACCACTGCCATCAACACTGCCTGCCTGATACTCATCCAGACTCTAAAAATATATTAATTTTGAAATATATCACAATAAGTTCTAAACTGTGCACACACAGATTTTTTACACAAAGCAATATGACACAAACAAATTAAAAAATATTTAACAAAAAAAAAAAACAAAAAAAAAACCCTGCAGTCAAATCAACCATTTCGGTAGGAAAACTTAGAATTTACACATTTTCATACACCCCTGAACAAAATCTGTTACCCTTAATATATAAGGGTCGCCCAAATGAAACAGAGTGTCGGTTTGCCATAAGGGTTTATAGGTTGGAATATCTTAACATACAGGAAGTAAGAGTGATACATGGGCTACATACCAGCTACACGGTCACCTTGTCGGTTCAAGCAAGTGCCCTAGTGCGGCACGAGATTAGAATACCCTGAGGAAAGAGGTTCCGTGGTTGGCTGTGGTACCGGACTTCAATAGCGTCCCAGACCTCAGTGTCGGCGAAACGGCAGCCCCGAGAGCTTTTTTCAGCGGTCCGAAGATTCTGTAGTCGCAAAGCGACAGATTGGGGCTATAGTCAAAGACCTCCCAGCGAAAGCTCCGCAGAAAATCCTGGCACACTGTCGTCACACGCAGGCATCTGTTGTCATGCAGCAGAATAACCCCATTAGACAACATACTGGGTCACTTACGCTTGGTGGCCGTTTTGAGGTTGCGTAACGTATCGCAGTATGTGGTTACCTCGACCATACAGTCTGCGTCCAGCCAATCCAACAGCAATGGGCCATTCTCATCGAACAAAACCGCGAGAAACACTTTTGCAGCTCTTAAGGAGGACTGAGCTTTTGGGGGGCATGGAGAGTTGGGATGCCGCCATTCCATCCTCATCTGTTTTGTGGCCAGATCGAAGTCGTGGCACCAAGTTTCATCTGCGGCGACAATCTTGGAAAGAAACTGTCTCCCCTCTGCGTGGTAACAATGTAGATGCTCCAGGCAAGCACCCATTCACTGAGTCTTCTGCTCCTCCTGGAGACACTTGGGAACCTATTGTGCACAAACCTTGCCGTATCCAATCGGCAATGGCGAATGGTGTTAACAGTTCCCTTACTCACAGACGATGTCGCTGCAAGCTCGCGGGTGGTGGTGATTCAGCGGTTCTCCTTCACAAGTTTGTCCACGGCAGAAATCAATTCCATGGCGATGGCCACGTGTGCTTTGCCCACGTCTCAGCATGTCCTCCATGCTCACACTTCCTTTATGAAATTCACTACAACAGCAGAACACTATATACACCATGACTGACACTCATTCCTATACACATCCTTCACACGATGATAAATTTCGGCTCCATTAACACCTTCTGCCGTCAAAAATTGCATAACTGCCCGCTGGGCCTGTTTGGACGAATTATGTCACGGCCCTACGCAGTCTACTTGTCTCCACGCGTGCAGTCACTGCCGATAACAGCATGCTTCCTGACATGACATGACATGACATGACATGACATGCCATGCCATGCCATTTACCAGCACAAATGCACGGCTCTGTGTAATTATACAATGACACTACTACACAAGTCTCACTTTCATTTGGGCACCCCTTATATGTTTTTAAGCATACCTGAATGCTTCTGATGAATGAAAAAAAAATCAGTAAAATACATTACTCTTAATATTTTGTCATCTTCAACATGTTAAGTAAAAGTTGTTGCAAAAATTATCCAAAAAGATTTTTCATTCACAATACCATTAAAAAAGTTTGACTCTAGATACATGAAGTTTCTGATAATATCAAAAACAAGAACATGCATGCTGGCATCGCTGCACAAAGCAAGCTTCATTTTGTGCTGGTAGTGGTGCTTATATCAACCCCTTCAAGTCCAGATGGCACTAAGAAAGTGTTCTCCACAAAACCAGATTTCACGCCCTCATGACTGTGACCGTTTTGTTCTCAATGAACAGAAACATCTCAAAGTTTGTTGATAATGTTTTGAATGAGTCAAGAGGGAAGCGGAATGGATGTTGGATATGCTACACTGGTGTGCAAAAATTAAGGACAAGGAGGAGAATAAGTATAACAGCGGAACGAGCAGGCAGAATGGACCGAAAGACCACTCAGAAGATAGACTAGGGTCCGGTACAGTAGGGCATGCGCATATATGCAGCATGACATGGGGGGGGAGTGTCGGAAGGGCATAAAGCACACGGGTGGTGTACGCTCAGCAATTCGGTGAAAGCTATTGCACGGTGTACATCGGTTTGAACGACGTCGAGTTGCTGCCACCGTGTGATATGGCCAACAGGCAATCCAGTAGACGGCATCTGGATGACTTTACCAGAGGTCGCTTCATTGGGAAGTTGGAAGAAGGTAGAAGTTGTGACCAGTGTGGCCGAGGAGTTCGGGATCGCTTACAAGCATCGTTTCACAAGCTAGGAAAGCATTTCAAACGACAGGAACAGCTGTCCAAGAGTTTAGCAGTGGTCGTCCACGAGTAACAACGGCGGCGGACGACCGATATTTTGTCCTACAGGAGACAACTGGACGTCCGTTATCGCGTTTTACCGTGGCCAGGAGGCTGCACAAAGGTGGTCTATTTGCACGACGACCAGTATGGTGTGTGCCATTAACGCCTGCTCATCAGAATCGGAGGTTTCTGTGGTACCAGGAACACAAGAACTGGACACATCAGCAATGGGGTCGAGTTCTCTTTACGGATGGGAGCCGATTTAGTCTGACGGGCGATTCTGGACGTATACACATCTGGAGAGAGCAGGGAACACGCAATCACACCTCCAACATGATCGAAAGGGACCGGTTTGGAAGTGGCGGAGTTCTCGTTTGGAGCGGTATCATGCTTGGTAGCCGTACTGACCTCCACATCTTCCAGGGAGGTTCAGTCACTAGTGTCCGCTATTGTACCGAGGTTCTCCTGCCTCACATGCTTCTGTTTAGAGGTGCTGTGGGTCCTGAGTTCCTCTTCATGGACGACAACGCTAAACTTCATTGTACAGTGGCTGTCGCAGAGCTGTTGGAGAATGAAGATATTCAACGCATGGATTAACCCGCAAGGTCCCCGGACCTAAATCCAATCGAACATGTGTGGGACCTTCACGGGAGACGCTTGGCAGCACGTCACCAGCCGCCAGCAACAATTCCGCAGCTGCGATTGGCGCTACAAGAGGAATGGGCAGCGATGCCTCGACAACCTCGTCATCAGCATGGACAGACATTGTAAATCCTGCAATGCAGTCAGGGGTGATCATATCCCCTACTAAAGACTGGATTTTTCTTGCCAGCCGCCTGTCACATGGACGTTTCTGTCTTCTGTCCAGTTGTGCTCGAAGCTACCTTTTCAATAAAGTGACTTTGTATACTTTGGATTCCTTGTTTGGACGGTTTTGCTCACTTGCCCCATATTCTTACATCTTGGGGATCTTATGGTATGATTTGAGTCGAAGTGGAGCACTTCTGCACAGCGTTACATTCGAAAAACCGTCTCGTCCCTAATTTTTGCACGCCAGTGTATAATAAAAACAACCTCCCCCCCCCAAAAAAAACTACTATATATTATTATACATACATATATATAATAATATTTATACTAATATTTATTAGTATCTATTCATGTCAAAAAAATGTTTTTGCGTCCAGGAACATTTTGATCTATATCATGAAGACCTGTAAAACACTATTACATTATTTTGGCTAAAGTTATATTTTAACCAAATAAATTATGTGGCAAATCCATTTGAAATATCAATAAACATACTATTTTCCTTACTGTTTCACATGTTATTAAATGTAGTGCTTTCAATGCAGGCCATGCTAAGTAACAGATAGAAGTATGAAAAAATAACACCAACGTCAATAACTTGAATAGTTGGTACAATAAATGAACAAACTTACTAAGAGTATTGTCCTTGGATAGATATTAGTTCACAGGCAGAACATCGTATAAACCCTTGTAAAATATAGGGTTATGTGGTCCTTTTTTTTTTAGCATGTCGTTCGAAAATCCTTCTTTATTTGAGTATTATTGCAAATGCCTATAAAGTTGCCTTTATACAATGGAATATGAACCATTCCATGTAGTAATTACATCAAAAGTAAAACAACTTAGTTAAAACTATTATAAACTACGTAGCGTACTGCCAATTTCAACATTGAGGCAGGTGCAATCTCCTTTAGTCAAATTCATTGTTTACTGCATTGACTTCTGAAGGTCTTTTCAATTCATAAGGTATCTGCACCTACCTCAGCATTGAAATTGGGTGTATATTACATAGTTTATAATAGTTTTAACTAAGTTGTTTTACTTTTGATGCAATTACTACATTGAATGGCTCATATTCCATCATGTAAAGGGCAACTTTATAGTTATATTTGCAATGATACTCAAACAAAGAAATATTTTTAAAACATTTTAAAAAGGAATATGCAACTCTATATTTGACAAGGGTTAATATGATTTTTTGCCCGTGGACTAATACCTATCCAAGGACAATAATCTAGTAAGTGTGTTCACATTTATTGTACGAACTATTCAAGTTATTGACATTCATGTTATTTTTTCATACTTCTATCTGTTACTACAAGGGTGGCCTGCATTGAAAGTACTACATTTAATAATGTGTGAAACAGTATTAAGAACAATAATACGTCTATTTATATTTCAAAAAAATTGTAAAACAGGAATTTCAATAAATTTTTTTGGCAATATTTAAATGTCATTTAGTACAGAGACCAATAATTTTTTTCGCCTAAAATACCTTCTGTAATAAGTTATGTGAATAACATCGGAATGTTTTCTACACCCTCAACTGAGTCCAATAATAAATAAATTGATGACAATAAATAATTGGTCAGTAATCATTAAAATGTTATAAATCATCCAGGTGAGGAATAATGTTACCTTCTTAAAATCAATAAAATAAATCCTACATTGTTCTGGAATAGGATGTACCCTTGTAGGGATTGATGGTGTGCAGCTCTCTACATAGCACATATCCACTAGTGGATACAGGGCTGGGAACGGGTTAAGCAGCATTACAAGTTCATTTCATTGTGAAAGCGCATACTGTTATAAATAACTCAGAGCCATGACACTCTAAATATGACAATTTTATACTCAGGTAAACATTTTAAGAAAATGGGCACTGTTTTAAACTAATAAAAACTCAATTCCACTCAAAAAAGAAATTATTAATAATAAGCTCCACTCAAAAAATTAAAAAAAAATTATTTTCCCTTTATTTTTAAATAAGGGAAGTAAAAGATCATTTCTCTCTTTCTCTCAAACAGTTTCCTTCCAATTTTTGTCTTTTTGCTGTTTAAATAATTATCCTGATTGCTGAACAGTAATAAACATAGAGAAATTCAGGAATTTTGAAAACAAAAACTGAAGGTACAAGTATACATGACTCAGTTAAAATGCAGCAATGAACCAATGGAAAGACAATAGGACAGAACTAGTAAAAATGTTGCTAATTTTAAGGTTGAATGAAGCAGATTAAAGGGATCGACACTACAAAAGGTTTGAAACTCTGGTTAAAGAGTATGCTCCTTATGCTAAAGAATTCACTGGCACCCTTCTTGTTAATTTTCAGAATATGAGGTTTAACTTTATTTCTCCCAATTTGCATCCTAAAAGTGAGCATATCAATTATTCATTTATATTTAAGTAGTCCACAGCATATCAAAAATGGTCCAAATTAATCTCAATGATATGCTCATTCACTGCTTCCACATCACACTAATGAGTTGTTTTTGGACTGATTGTTGATGAAAAGTGAGTAATGTACAGTAATAAATAAAGGAACTTATCACCAACTATCACTTGAAGAACTTGTACTTTATATACTAAAACCAAGTTTCCATCAAAATAAATGTTGCTGCACACTTGGTATAGACTACACTGAGAATTATCCATTTTGAGTTTCTAATATTTGGTCAAACAATCACTGCAGACATCTACTCTACATAGCTGCAAATGGTACAATACGAATTTATGAACAAAAAAAACTCCATTGGCTCATTGCAAAAGTGTTGTGTTTTTACAAAGCAAAGCAAGGCTTCATACAACAAAAACTTGAGAAAAAAGCCTTGGGTAGAGAGTTTTACTTCATTGACCATATTCTCCTAACACCTGCCTATCCAATTACCTTTTTCTTTTTCTGGACAATCACATGTGCAAACGAAAATTCTGGAATTGAAAACTCTAGAAATGGAGTTTGAAGCATTTTTTGCTTTGAAAGATCAGGAGTTCTATCAAAGAAGCATCTATAAACTATTGTGTTACTGTGGAAAGACTAGATGGATGTTGATTAATTTCCTGAATAAGATATTTCTATGCATTTTTACTGCCATTTTGAACTTGGTAATAATTGATGTCATGGCTATTCCTGGACTTGATACACTAAAAATTTCACTAAATTATGGGTTTTACACATGAATAAAGGAAATTACTAATTTTCGAGTAGCACCGCTACCCTTCCTCAGGACTACACTACAGCAGGTGTTGTCATTTTCATTAGCTAAATTTCAACCTTTCATGTCATTTAATTTTGTACCTCTTCTTCTCTGAATTTCCAGTCCTGACAATTTCCTCTTGAAAAATGCTGTTGATGTGTCTGTTGATGAACAGCAACATGTTCTGACACATCAACAACACTTTTTCAAGCGAAAATTGTTAGGACTGGAAACTGAGAGAAGAGGTACAACATTAAATGAAGTGAAAGGTTGGAATTTAGCTAATGAATGGCAACACATACTCTAGTGTAGTCATGAGGAAGGGTACGGGTGCTACCCAAAAATTTGACTGTAAGCAATTTCTTTTATTCCTGTGTAAAACCCATAATCTAGTGAAATTTATAGTGTGCCATTTTAATTTCGACCTTAAAATCTGAAAGAAATTTGGACACCTCATACATGCGAGTGGTTGTTGGCCGGAAGTGTGTGATGTGACCTACTGATCCCCAATCAGCAAAGAGCTTGTCAGAAATTGTGCTGCAAACATGCAACTTCAAGACCAGACCAATGGGTTGCCGTTTCCTGACGAGTCCCACTCCAGCTTAAAATCTAATTCTAGAAGTTGTTTCATCTGGAGAACTCCAGGAAAGCATTACCGTACTGCTAACAACACATAAAAGGTTACTTATGGTGAAAGCAGTGTGCAATTGGTATAATAATGAATAGCCACACTTTGCTTCATGTCCATGACAAGGAGCCTAGCTGCTCAGAAATACAGAGACCATTTCTTAAAATCCTATCAATAGCATTTCAGAGGTGCTGTTGGCCCAGATTTTCTGTTTATGAACAGCAACTCACATCCACACAAGAATCACCATGCGGAAGAATAATTAGGAACTGAAAATATCCCACAAATGGTCTGAACTTTATTTTTATGAAACTTGTGAAATCTCACTGGTTATCAGCACAGTCTTCATGCTATGAGTATGAGCCACCAGCTCCAATGATATGACATAAACAGAAATGCAATACTAGCACACTGTTTTTCCATGGCTTAAGCAAAATAAAATTCAAACCAACCTGACATGATGTGAAATTAGTGCTTCAAACAAACACCTGGTCAATAATTTAAAAAAAAAAAAAGTATCATTTAATCACAAGACATATCAACAAATTATCTATAGATAATACTAGTTAAGGAGATGTTTCTTACAAAAATTGCGGGTTTCCTGACAAGACCCCTAGTTCTCTCTTCTGTGTAGGCACAGTTTGCATGGTGTGCCTGAGAAATTGTTAGTATGATGTCATACATGGCTAGCTGTTTGCTTTCCATGTCTCTAACCGAATTGTCAACTTCAGACTGCGTCACTCTGTTCTCTTCATTGCGTTCTCTTGACCTCTTGGGTACTCGACCATATCGAACTGCTATGTATAAAAAAAAAAAAAAAAAAGAAAAAAAAATAGAAAAAAAAAAAAGTACAATTATATACTCTGGCAAGCATTTTTTTCAATGGAATAAATTTTCATAGTATCATAAATAAGAATTTAAACATGAAATCCTTGGTAATTTAACAAAGGGTGTGTACAAATCATTTAGCCATAAAGAAATAATTTTTTTATTCAACACATTTCCATGCACATTTTACAAAGAAAAACACTATCAATTGCAAATGCATTTTTTCTAATCACAGATTATTCTATTTCTATATACTGATTACAAAGATAATCATTCCAAACTATTTAACATCAACACATCCAAGATTTTTTCATTCATTAACTTTCTTATAACTAGTTTCAGCATGTAATTCTTGCTGTCTTTGTAGCGCAATAACTTTGTGAATCACATTCATCAGTTTTGCTGTGCTAATTGCATTAGTTAAGACTTTTGTTCCCTCTTCAGTTTTTTTGAAACACTAGATATTACAGACTGTCTGCCATTTCTACAGATTTTAGGTCTAACTAATGAACGATGATGCCGAAAAAACTAGACTTTTGTCCTTTATTCTCTTGAAACTAATAGAGAACTATTTAATTTCTTTATTTTTTTTATGATAAGATCATTTCTTTTTTGAACATGTGAATTGCAACTTTTCTGTTGGAAATTAAGATTTAGGATCAACACAACAGGTGCAAATCAGGGCTTGAAAATTATACTGCCTGACATGCCTGCCTGGGGCATGTAAAAATTCTATCTGGGCATGTATTTTATTTTTCCTTACATGCCCAATCAGGCATGTGACTCTAGTTCTTTACATGATAAAAAGTTAAACAAAAAATGTTTATTTTCCAGTCAATTTTCTTACTACTCAGAAGCACCCTCCCTCTACTTTAATAAAATTAACGAGGTGTTTTTTAATTAAAGGTCAAAACAGTGACCTTGAAAACTAAATTGTGCACAATATGATTGTGTGAAGAAAGCTCGTGTAATAAGCTTTCAAATGGGTGCAATATGAGCTCTGTTGACCAATTACGTCCATAATTATTGCCTTTTATGATAGGCATGGAAGAAACAAAAATGCTTTTTATAGCTATAGAAGAATCACACATACCAAGCTGAGGAAATTATTGACTGACCACATTATTATATGAGACCCTTAAAATACCTTTAAAACATGCCATGTTTGAGACTTCCATAAGACATGCTTGTTCAATTTAAGATATCCTTGTTAATGGTCTGTTTTTATAAAAAATGCTAAATTTATGACCTAGATTCCTACTAATTTTTACAAACTAATTTTTTGGTCATAGGCAACACACACGCACATACAGATACTGATCATTTGGAAATCTGCATTCAACATTCACCTGATATCTTAATGAAATCAACTTACAATATCTTCCAAATTTCTGTTAAAAATTTAACAAATATTGAATAATTGTTTATTGTTTAATCACTGATTCAGGGTGTTCACAGAATTATTAAACCTGATTTCCCTGACCAAATATATAAGAAATCCCTGACCTTACACAAATAGGTTTATTTGAGTTTTTCAATATATGTGCCATGATAATAAATAAAATTGAATTGGATAATTGAGAAACTTATATTATTTCATGATAATAAATAAAATTGAATTGGATAATTGAGAAACTTATATGTGTTTCTGTTTGATGCATAAAGTTTCCCTAACAACTGATTCATTTTTGTTTTTGTTTTTTATGTTGGCCTCTACCTTCCCCATAGCCATCCAACTTGCACCTTTTTAATTTTACTCTTTTTTTCATGGTTTTACATTTATTGAAGAAACACTCAAACAAACCCATTACACAATATTCAGAACAGTTACTATAAAAATATTACAGTAGGAACACAGTCACTGTTTTTATATTACACACCACTTTTCTTCTTTTCCTAATCTGAAACCTTCGCCTGCAATGCTGCTTTTCCCAACTCTAGTTCCTTTCGTACTCTTTGTCTTTTTTCGTTCAATTCCTTTACTTCATGATCAATTTTTCTTTTTCCCTTCAGTTTTCTTTCTTCTTCGTTTTGAAGAACACTTTTTTCTCAAGAAAATCCTGATATCTTTGTCTGGATGCTCTTACAGAAAGAAGAAGCCTTCTATTGATGGCAATGTGTTCTACTCCTCCCACATTTTAAATGGCATCAGAAACTGTTCTCTGACAACTCAGGGATTCTTCCAGGAGATTTTCCACAAGAAGAGACTTATTGACAGAAAATCCACATTCCACTGAAGCATTTCCATGAGACATGAGACAAATTTTTATTACATCCCAAAGTTCACCAAATTGTTTTTGGTTGTCAAGTAGAGCACTGTAAAATGTCTAATCCAATGGAATCATCATGACTGTCTAAAAATTCATCAAACTGAGACTTTAAAGCAGATTGAGCTTCTACACACAATGAAGTGTACTGTTTATTAGCTTTTTCAGCACAGTAATCTGAAATCCTGTTTGCACTAAGTAAAACTTCGAGCACAATTTCCACTCTCTTCTTGCCTAGACTCGGCTGCTGCATTATGATATTTGGATCCAAACAAGTTACCCCACGGACAAACTTAAATTTTAGTGAGCTTTTCTCACGAAGTTTTTCAATCATACTGGTCACAAGTTTCCTAAATTCAAGCTTAAACTCTAATTTCTCCCTTTCTGATCACTTCACTTCTTTTAATAGCTTTTTAGCACTAAATCCAATATCAACTTTCTCAATTGAGAGAAGATTTTCACGTTTTGATACATCTAAAGTTAACAGTTTTGAGACACTATCAGCTTCACTTAATTTGTCAGGCTTCAATCTTTGTGCCATCAAATTTTTCATCAGATTCAGCAAATCAGTGTGTAAGAAAGGAATTAAAGGCTTTGGGCTCTGGAACCTACTCAAAAAAAATTCACACTCTGAAGCTATAGTCCTAAATGCAGCCAATTTGCATTTCAACAGGGGACTTTCCATGAATTCTGCAAGAAACATATACTGTTTGCTGGAAACCGATGATTCTTGAACATATTTCTTGATATGATCATTGACGAGCAATGCCCTAGTCAAACAATTAACGTTTTCCAACCACCTTACAGTGCAAAATTTCAAAGGGAAATCTTTACATCCAGTAATCATAGTATAGTTTGCACGGTGAGCAAGACTATCTTTTAAAAGGTAGTACAAGTTACACAGAAAGTGATGTATATCCCATTTCACTGCTTCTAGTCCAGTTTTCATAGCTCCATTGACCACATGAAGACCACATACTCCAATGTCAACTAATAATTTACCATCTGGATTTTCAGTTCTAAGTTTATCTTTCAGCTTTTGAAGAAAGCTGAGATTAACGTTAGGTCTATCCATTGACACTTGTAGCATGTTATCCAAGGGAAGAGGTGCACCTTTAATGAATCTCTCTAAAAGGTCATTAGCTGTTGCCTGTCCTAAAAACACACTACTCAAGTAGCTAGTGGAAACTTTTTGCAGATTGCCGTCCCAATAACGAACAAACTGATCCATTTGCACACGCTGAGCAATTTTGTTTAGTGATTCATCAAAACAAATTACAAAGTCAAAGCACTGCTTCAGATTGTCCATTAAACACTCTTTGAAATGTGGTGCCAATCCATGGTTTATCACATAAGATGCTTTGCTTTTGCCTAAAGTAAATTTTGAAGCTATCGCACTGTCAGAAAACATTAACTGAAATGTTTTGTTAATCTGTGTACAAGAGTTCAGAGACATTCGCTTGGACACTTCCATGGCCCATATTATTTCCGACTTTGTTACATCATCTTTCACTACATAAGCATTAAGGTCACTGGGCTTCGCATCATCTTTCACAACATAAGTATTTGAGTCATTAGACTTAATATTTTCTAGAAGTACTGGTTCCACATTTCCTGAGCTTGTTGATGGCAAGAGTCCGTTATTACAAAGAGAGTTCTTTTTCACAGAGGAAGTGAAAGAAGCAAGACTGGGCCAACACATTTTAGCACGGATGTTTTTCAAATGATTAGGGCATTTCCGTGGCTGGAGACTGCCCGACGCCCCATGTTGCTAAGCTTGAAAGTTTTAGAGCACACTTTACAAAATGCTGATTCATTGTCGCCGCTCACAGCAGCTATCCAACCAGAAAACTCTGGATTTAATTGTTCGTCCAACCATTGTTCATTAAACACACAACGCTTTGACACTGCTGCAATCTTAATTGCCTTTTAACAAGGTATAACTTATATTACAAATTTTCTTCTACTCCTTTGACCTAAAACAAAAAGAGAAATGCTAACAAGTAATGTAACACAACTTAAAATAATAGGTAGGAAATACAAGGTTACATTAGTAGGAAGGGGAAGTTAGTGACTGTCTGCAACACCAAGTGCAAGTGTGTTGGGCGATGAGGACGTCACTCCCCGACGCCGGGTTAAAACTAGTTGTAGTCTAACTGTGATTGAAATTTCCCTGCCTTGTTTTTAAATATCACTGATCTTTCCTGACTTTTACCAACATTTCAGGCATTTCCCTGACCAATTTTCATTTCCCTGACTTTCCAGAATGTGGACATCCTGATGTAGTTGAACTGATTCTCTAAACTTGTTTTCATTTATGAAACAGTGATGTCACACTTTCATAAACCAAATAGCTTTAGCTAACAGTGTTCTTCATTGGTTTGGATGGTCTTTCCTATGCAGTTTAATTAATTGATAAATGTCACCCCAGTGGCTTCTGACCATTCGTCTGTGATGGGTCAGAGTTCGAATTCCAACGAGGCATGGATGTTATGTTTGTCTTACGGCACTAGCTCTCTCCCTTCCCTGGAACCAGTGACCCTAAAGTAGGGATGGGAGACTGCTTATAGCCCAGTGAGTTGCC
Source organism: Macrothele yani (assembly GCA_039090855.1). Lineage (NCBI taxonomy): Eukaryota > Metazoa > Arthropoda > Arachnida > Araneae > Macrothelidae > Macrothele > Macrothele yani. The sequence continues at coordinate 41,121,660 of CM076990.1, read as the reverse complement.
CACAGGGGTCGTTAAACCTCCAATAAAAAAAATTGATAAATAATAATTAAAACTGAATAGAAGAAATAAGAAGTAATTTTATTTCAGATATCTAACATTCATTCAGTTGTATTTTGATTTATTAAAATATATTTCCTTACTTTTTGAAACACATCTTTTACTTACATTTTAGATCGACACTATTCTGTTATATCATCAGCTGTGCTGTGCCACCTAGCAGGAGAGCAACACGGATAAGGATATAACTCATCTCAAAATGAATAACCTATGGCCTAAATTGTAAAGAAACCACTGGCAATTGCTGTGGAAGAATTATGAAGTAGTCAGAATTGTTAATACAGCAATCAGACATCCCTGAATTGTTAGTTTTATCGACAGTATGCATGTCGAATTTTATTACCGTTCACACGTTATATGTTGAACAGCCATACTTCGGAGGCTATATATGATTAGGCACAAAACAAGTGATATATATATAGAATAATAATGAAATATGTAGTTCGGCTTACCTTGAAAGCAACCTCGGTCAAAAATCAATATCAACCGGTCAGGTACAGTCCTAAATCATGACTCAGTCCAGAAAGATAGTACCTAGTACAGATGCACTGGTCAACATGTTTTAAATTCTACTTGTACGACAGTTTAAGGAACATGGTTCAGTAACGTCATGTACTACGACAAAACATGGACGGAACAAACTCAGTAGAGGTGCTCTGGACGATCCACTGTCGAATCTTTTTTTAAAAAGCCATAAAAAATTTTGAAATCACGATATAAGAGAAGGAGTAACATAAAATATTTTGAAATAACGTACGATAGATAAAAACAATGAAAGGGTAAAAAAACATGAAAGAATTTTCAAAAGTCAAAGGTTAAAAGAAAAAAACATCGTGCACCATGACATATCTCGGACGGACTAATCTCAGTACAGGTGAACTGGTCGATTCTTGGTGATTGAACATGAAAGAATTTATAAAACCCAAAGATTAAAAGAAAGTTAAAATATCAAGCTTGCTTTACATTCCAACTCTCCTCTTTGGCAATATCAGACTAGTTTTGGCATAATATGCAAGTCTTCTTCAGTGAAAACAGATGAACTGTACTACTGGTGCTTGCCACAATTGCGTTCTCGCCACACACCCCGAACATTCAACCATTCCGGTATGCAAACCTCACGAGGCCATAAGGGACGCCCTTTGGGTGCTCATACGTGTCATTCATCTGGCACCATCTGCATAACTATTGTTAGTTGCAGTGCACTTAAGTGCTGATTTAGATTTTCAAAAGTTTTTCTTTGTATCCTTAGGTTTCTTCCTGTGTTTGTTTTCTATTAAATGCTTCCACACAAATGGAAGTTCAATAGGTGTATATTTACTACAATTATTATATTTCGACTTCTCAATTATTACTGCCTCCGATGTAATAATTTGCTTATGTGTTTTATGAGAAGTCAGTAATTGTGCATTTCTCCATCAGGTGCAAGTTCATTGTCAATGCAATAGTTAATAAAAGATGTCTTAGTTTTCTATTTCAGTTAAATTGACATGTTCTATTAATCTAGTTTTAAACTTTTTCTTGGTACTACCAACATAAATTCTATTTCTAAGGCTGTTGCGATTGATAATCAGAATGGCATAGACGCAGCTTTTTCTAGGAGTGATTTGGTGTTATCATTGGTCAAAGGTTTTTCATTATCAATTATGGTTTTTGCAATGTTAATATTATGACTGGAACATTCTATTTTAAGTACATTACTTAGTGGAGGTATGTATGGAAACTTTGCATAAGTTTGCACTTCGTTTATATCTTTAGGTCTGGGATTCTGGATCTTCCTTTTGATATTTTTGTATAATGAGATAAATAGCCTTCTGCTGTATCCAAATTCTTCTGCGATGTTCTTAATCCAGTTGATCTCTACCATTTTTGCTTTTTTTGTTGATGAATGTGTTATAGCTCTTTTTATATAGAGCAAAAAGGATGATGTTTTGTACTTCCATGGATGCAATGAGTCGTTTGGGATTATTGCTGGATAAAGGTAGGTTTGAGATATACGGATGCTTCAATTTTTCCTTTGCTAAATAAAGATATATCAAGATAGTTCAATCTCCTGTTACATTTTTTTTTTCAATTGTTATTTAATATGAACAATATTTATAATTTTTATTTATATATTAAGTTCTAGACATCATCATCATCATCATCATTGTCAACCATTATCAATCCACTGCTGGACGAAGGTCTCCCCAAGTTTCCTCCACAACGGTCTGTCTTGTACCAGTCTCCTCCATGTCACCCCTGCATACTTTCGAATTTCATCCACCCATCTCCCATGTGGTCTTCTTCTGGGTCTTTTCCTGTCCCTTGGAATCCAATCTAAAATTTCGGCTGTCCATCGATGATCTGTCCTTCTGGCAGTATGTCCAGCCCATTGCCATTTCAGGGATTTAACTCTGATCATGATGTCTTCCACTCTTGTCATTTTTCGGATCCACGAGTTCCTCTTCTTATCTCTCCTGGTTACACCAAGCATGCACCTCTCCATGCTTCTTTGAGTTGTCTGCAGCCTTTGTATGTCTCTTTTAGTTAAGGTCCACGTCTCTGCACCATACGCAAGCACTGGAAGGATGCATTGATCAAACACTTTTCTTTTAAGACATAATGGCATATTGCTCTTGAAAATTATGCTGTTTCTTCCAAAAGCTCTCCAGGCAAGTTTTGTACGCCGATTAATTTCTTCACCAATGTGACCCTCACTTGATATCTGCTGTCCAAGATAAACGTACGTGTCTGTTATCTCCAGCTTTTCTCCATCAATCGATAAATCTTCATTTCTTGTAAAAGCATTGAACATCACTTTTGTCTTCTGAAAGTTCATTTTTAATCCCACTTCTTTACTCTTGTCAGCAAGTTCCTGGATCATACTCTGCAGCTCTGATGGGGTAGTTGCAAAAATGACTACGTCATTAGCAAAACGAAGGTCGGTTAGATAATCTCCATTAATCTTTATCCCCTTGTTTTCCCAGCTCAGCGACTGAAAAACACCCTCCAATGTGGCATTAAAGAGCTTCGGAGATATGGTGTCACCTTGTCTCACTCCCTTTCCAATTTTTACGTGTGTTGTATTTTCAAACAGCCTAATCTTTGCACTTGCATTTTCATAGATGTTATTAATAATAGTAATGTATGCATCTTCAATACCGCAGGTTTTCAGAGCCATTGTAACTGCTGATGGTTTCACCGAATCAAAGGCTTTTTCATAATCGATAAAAGCCATGCACAATGGAAGTTCATATTCCCTCGCTCTTTCAATTAGTTCTCTCAGCACGTGGATATGATCTATTGTGCTGTAGCCACTCCTGAATCCAGCTTGTTCTCTCGGTTGAGCCATGTTACCTTCAAGCGGTGTGAAAGAACTTTAGTGAAGATTTTATAAACTACTGATAGGAGGCTGATAGGTCTGTAGTTTCCGAGATCCTCAATGTCACCTTTCTTATGTAGCAGGATCATTGTAGCGGTGTTCCAATCCTCAGGAATCTTTCCTTCATTAAGGCATCGAGTGAAAATTTGGGCGAGTACTGTTTCGATTTCTCCACTTGCTTCTTGTATGATGTCCACAGTAATTCCATCTTCTCCTGGAGCTTTTCCTCGCTTCATGTTCTTGATTGCATGTGCAACTTCTGCTGGAAGGACTGGAGGAACTCTGGTACTGGTATCTTTCATGATGTCTGGAGTGCATATATCATCCCTTTCATATAATTTGGAGTAGAAATCTTTCACTCTTGTCAAAATTTCGCCTCTATTTCTTGTTACAGAACCATCTTCTTTTCTCAGTGCCATAATCTGTTTTCTTCCCTTACTGAGATGTCCCTTTGCTATCTTTAGGCTTTGGTTGTTTTCAATTGCTTTCCTCACTAGTTCACAGTTGAATTTCCTTACGTCTTCAGTGATACTTTTTCTTACTGTCTTGCATAGCTCTATATATTCCACTTTGGAAGTCACATCTTCTTTAGTTGTCCTCATCTCTCTTCTTTTTTGCATCAACATTTTGGTTTTTCCTGATAATTTGTTCACATGCAACTTGTTCTTAGACCCAGCTAACTTTGTTGCTGTTTCCATAAGAGCTTTGGTTACTTTTCTGTTAACTTCAGAGATGTCCACTTCTTCCGATGTTAGGCCTTCTAAAGCAGAGAACCTGTTCTTCAGTTCTAACTTGAAGGTATTATGGTGTTTTTTAAGGTTAGTTATGTCAATAGATTTTGTTTGTCTTATGAGCTTGCCACGTTCAAGTTTAGTGTTGAGGTGCATCTTACATCTCACCAATCTATGGTCACTACCTGTGTTGAACTTGTTTAGCACACTGCAGTCTTCTATGACGAATTTTTTGTTACACATAATAAAATCAATTTCACTTGTCGTCCCATTTGGATGTCTCCATGTCCATTTCCTGTGTGGCTTTTTCTTGAAGAAGGAGTTCAAGATGAAAAACCCTTCTGCCTCTGCAAACTCAACGAGAGTATTTCCCTGCTGGTTTCTGTTGCCATGACCGAATTTACCTACTGAAGTTTCATTCTGTTGCCGTTGCCTTATTTTTGCATTGAAATCTCCCATAATTATTTTCAAGTGCTGCTTACCTTTATTATTTAGATGACAAATTTCCTCATAAAATTCTTCAATTTCTTCTTCAGGATGACTTGTGGTGGGTGCATAAGTTTGAATAATCTGAGCCTGGTATCTTTTCGAGAGTTGGATAACAAGTCGTGCAGCTCTGTCAGAGGAACTTTCAACTTCTACAACTTTATCCTTCAGTTTCTTGTTTATTATAAATCCAACACCACTAGTTCTGCCAGTATCTGTCCCACGATAGTAGAAGAGATGTCCACTTTTCAGTTCGATGAGATCTTCTCCTTTTCTCCTTACCTCACTTAGCCCCACGATGTCCCACTTGATCCTTTGTAGTTCCTCTTCCAATTCAAGAAGCCTTGAATCAGAAGATAGGGAGCGTCCATTGTAAGTAGCCAAGCTCAGCATCAGATGGCAGCCTAGTCCGGTCCTCCGGGGATTCTTAGCACCCTCTGCCTTCATGTCGCACTGGCCGCTGCCTTGGCCAGGTACATTCCAGCTGCCGGAGACTGAGGGCCAAGATTTAAGTTGTGGAATCATTTTGGAGGGGTTTGGCCATAACTCACCACGCTGGCCAAGCGGGTTGGTGAGTGTGGGATAGAATTTCCTCTGATCCCGATGGTATAGTTATACCGCTATGGGCGGTCGTCAGAGCCCCTTTAGTGGGAACAGGATGCACCACGAGAAGGCGGGGTTGACATTTGTCAAGGAGAGGCTGTGATGTTACGCATCACCTGACCTTACATAGATATGTTTATATGAACATGATATATATCCCTGAATTGCCTGTATTTACTGTTCTTCATGTAACATTAATAACATCGTAAAACTTGAAAATTACATCATCCTGAAGCAGGAATTGAACCTGAATCTCCCAATTTTCATTTGAGCATGCTATCCATTACACCACCCAGAACAATCAAGTCTTAAGTATCTGAGTGTTACGTATCAGAGCATTCTCCGAGTTTTGCCAGTCAAAGCAAATTCTGCTTCCTCGTAGCGTTAAGTAAATCACTAGTCTGTCAGGTAAATTAGAATTAAGTAATCACCAGTCTGTTCACACATTGCAAATTTTTCTTCCACAGAATCAGGTGTAGACTGGGCTGCCAGGATACCAGGAGAATTCCAGGTGGGCAGGTACATTCTGGGCCCATAGGCGTTATTCTAACGCAAGAAAAAATATAAGTATATACATACACGTACTCCAATATTCGTGTAGAAAAATACCAAGTTTTACTAAAACAAAAGTTTGTTTACCACTTTGGGCTTCAGGGGGGGGGGGGATCTAGCAGCAAATGTTCTGCCGAGCCAAACACTATTTTTGATACAACCCTTCCCCTTTCTAGGCTTTCAAATTTAAGCCCTGTCCCTTTGGACTGATTTCCTCTACCTCAGTCCGCTTTTGTCAATTGCATTTGCAAGGTAAATACAGTAGCATGGGTTACAAACTGGAAATTCATTGAGTGCATTAATGCATTGAGGTTCACCTACAGTAAAATTTTTGGTTGCTGTTGTTCTTTTTTTTTTTTTTTTTTTTTTTCATACATATAGGCTTTGATTTTTTGGAACAAGATCTGCATCTGATTTACTACTTTTTGCTTTTTTTTTTTTTTTTGGTTGGGGTTTTAATGACCACCGTGAGTAACTTTAATGGGCTACATACAGTCGCTAGTCCCTAATTTAGGGCTACTGGTTCTAGGGAAGGGAGAGAGCCAGTGCCGTAAGACAAACACAACATCCATGCCTCACCGGAATTCGAACCCTGACCCTTCACAGACAATGGTCATAAGCCAGCACTGAGTAATAGACCACTGGGATGGCTTACTGCATTTTAAGCATTACAGTGCACAAGTTCTTGAACTGTAGCTCTGGAAAGTGTTTTAGATACAGCAAGAATTATTTTTTCTGTTTGAGTATATAATTAAATAAAATTATTTTTGCATTTTTTAATTTCTCTCACTTTATAAATTTGCACTGAAATTCTTACAATTTTGGGCATTCACTTTTTTCAAGCAATTTTTTTATTGTAATTATTTTATTTACGATATGCAAGTCTTGAAAAAGAAATTAATTTTAGGCATGTTTCGGTTTCCATTCTCACTTTAGCAAAGAAACTATTACAAATTCTGAATTCCCTTATTGCAATAAAATTCAGAAGAATTGAATAAAATCTTCAACAATATCTTTCAGAGAATGTACCTTGTCTGTTGCTTCTCAGGAAAGGAATTCTGTTCTTACATTAAATTTTACCAGGGATTTGCAGTCCAGGAAAATGGATGAAATGTTAATCATTGCCTCAATACAAAAGCTGTGCAATGATATGTGTACTTTTGTTAAAGATGTTTACACAGTAAAAAATGATGCCAACATCTATATTTTTAGAGATGAGATAAATTTGACAATTTTTCTTAAATGGGCTGCACAAAATAGCTTAACAGGGCCGTTCGTTGATCACCAGTCCGCTACTGCACAAAATGTATTAAGGCAGAGTTTACATTGTGTGATGATGCTCATAAAGCCACGATTTCAAACATAAACAAATGCGACGGCAAACACCAAGAAGGGATACACGTAGCATTTTGGAAGTACTTCCCAGTTCTTACTTGTGGATCAGGTGCATGGGCCTAAACTAAAAAATGACATTCAGAGGTTGCGCACAACTGAATGAAACATGGAGATGTCAATGCTTGGTGTAATCAAACAAAAGTTAGGAAGAGAAATTCATGGATCAGGAAAATGGCAAGAGTTGATGACATCATGAGAAACAGGCAGACAGATTAAGACCAGATTGGCAGAACATAAAGCCGCAATTAAAAATTTGACAAACAAAACAGGTTTGGACAGACAAGTTCAAAATACAGGACATAAAAAAGGGCTTTGGGACACTGTAGAAGTTCTGACACATCAACAGCACTTTTTCAAGAAAAAAATTTCAGGACTGAAAATAGAGAGACAACATTAAATTATTTGAAAGGTTGGAATTTAGCTCACAAATGGCAACACCTATTATAGTGTAGTTTTGAGGAAGAAGGGTAGGGGTGCTACTGCTACCCGAAAATTCGACTAAGTAATCCTTCTATTCCTGAGTAAATCCCGTAATTTAATGAAATTTTTAATATATCATGATCAAGATTAAAATCTCTGAAATGGCAATGGGATGGATATATTGGACAGCAGAACTGACCACTGTTGGACAACTGAACTATTAGACTGAATCCCAATGAAAAGTTTCAGGGGAAAAAAAGGCGTCATGAGATATGGGTAAATAAAATTCAAACACACGCTGGAGTGATGTGGACTAGACTGGCTCACGACAGAAAGTTGCGGAAGAAATTTAGACCATCCAGCAGTTCATCGATAATGGATGATGGCATATACAATGTCTTTGCTGATAAGGAGTTGACTACAACAAAGTCAAAACAAACTTACCTTTTTTGTATACTCATCTGTACTTGATTAAAAACTGAAATCTGGAAAGCGAGAAAATAGTTTCACATAAGCAACACTTAGAACTCACTGTTCAATAATTGTCAACTCACCAATGATGAGTGTAGTGAGTTTGTTTCCTTCACAGAGTTCTAAATTTCTAAGTTTTATGAATAGGTGGCAATATATAGAAGAGGTTAATTAAAGCATTTGGTACTTGTGTTAACAGGGTGTCTACCAAATTTTGGAAATGCAATTTCATGACCAATGAACAATTTTCACGTTAATTTTAAAAAGTTCTCTCTCTCTCTCTCTCTCTATATATATATATATATATAAACTGTGGGCACCACTTAATGTGATCACATTGGTGCTTTGGTAATTTGATAACATTAAGCGTCATCGAAAATTTTTACCTTATTTATAGGTACTGTAATATATATATATATATATATGGGATGTAAGGTCAGGTGATGCGTAACATCACAGCCTCTCCTTGACAAATGTCAACCCCGCCTTCTCGTGGTGCATCCTGTTCCCACTAAAGGGGCTCTGACGACCGCAAATAACGGTATAACTATACCATCGGGATCAGAGGAAATGCTATCCCACACTCACCAACCCGCTTGGCCAGCGTGGTGAGTTATGGCCAAACACCTCCAAAATGACTCTACAACTTAAATCTTGGCCCTCAGTCTCCGGCAGCTGGAATGTACCTGGCCAAGGCAGCGGCCAGTGCGACATGAAGGCAGAGGGTGCTAAGAATCATCGGAGGACCGGACTAGGCTGCCATTTGATGCTGACCTTGGCTACCTACAACGGACGCTCCCTATCTTCTGATTCAAGGCTTCTTGAATTGGAAGAGGAACTACAAAGGATCAAGTGGGACATCGTCGGGCTGAGTGAGGTAAGGAGAAAAGGAGAAGATCTCATTGAACTGAAAAGTGGACATCTCTTCTATTATCGTGGGACAGATACTGGCAGAACTAGTGGTGTTGGATTTATAATAAACAAGAAACTGAAGGATAAAGTGGTAGAAGTTGAAAGTTCCTCTGACAGAGCTGCACGACTCGTTATCCAACTATCGAGAAGATACCAGGCTCAGATTATTCAAACTTATGCACCCACCACAAGTCATCCTGAAGAAGAAATTGAAGAATTTTATGAGGAAATTCGTCATCTAAATAATAAAGGTAAGCAGCACTTGAAGATAATTATGGGAGATTTCAATGCAAAAATAGGGCACCGGCAACAGAATGAAACTTCAGTAGGTAAATTCGGTCACGGCAACAGAAACCAGCGTGGAAATACTCTCGTTGAGTTTGCAGAGGCAGAAGGATTTTTCATCTTGAATTCCTTTTTTCAAGAAAAAGCCACACAGGAAATGGACATGGAGACATCCAATTGGGACGACAAGTGAAATTGATTTTATTATGTGTAACAAAAAATTCGTCATCGAAGACTGCAGTGTGCTAAACAAGTTCAACACAGGTAGTGACCATAGATTGGTGAGATGTAAGATGCACCTCAACACTAAACTGGAACGTGGCAAGCTCATAAGACAAACAAAATGTATTGACATAACCAACCTTAAAAAACACCATAATACTTTCAAGTTGGAACTGAAGAACAGATTCTCTGCTTTAGAAGGCCTAACATCGGAAGAAGTGGATATTTCGGAAGTTAACAGAAAAGTATCCAAAGCTCTTATGGAAACAGCAACAAAATTAGCTGGGTCTAAGAACAAGTTGCATGTGAACAAATTATCAGGAAAAACCAAAACGTTGATGCAAAAAAGAAGAGAGATGAGGACAACTAAAGAAGATGTGACTTCCAAAGTGGAATACATAGAGCTATGCAAGACAGTAAGAAAAAGTATCACTGAAGACGTAAGGAAATTCAACTGTGAACTAGTGAGGAAAGCAATTGAAAACAACCAAAGCCTAAAGATAGCAAAGGGACATCTCAGTAAGGAAAGAAAACAGATTATGGCACTGAGAAAAGAAGATGGTTCTGTAACAAGAAATAGAGGCGAAATTTTGACAAGAGTGAAAGATTTCTACTCCAAATTATATGAAAGGGATGATACATGCACTCCAGACATCATGAAAGATACCAGTACCAGAGTTCCTCCAGTCCTTCCAGCAGAAGTTGCACATGCAATCAAGAACATGAAGCGAGGAAAAGCTCCAGGAGAAGATGGAATTACTGTAGACATCATACAAGAAGCAAGTGGAGAAATCGAAACAGTACTCACCCAAATTTTCACTCGATGCCTTAATGAAGGGAAAGATTCCTGAGGATTGGAACACCGCTACAATGATCCTGCTACATAAGAAAGGTGACATTGAGGATCTCGGAAACTACAGACCTATCAGCCTCCTATCAGTGGTTTATAAAATCTTCACTAAAGTTCTTTCACACCGCTTGAAGGTAACACTGGACATGGCTCAACCGAGAGAACAAGCTGGATTCAGGAGTGGCTACAGCACAATAGATCATATCCACGTGCTGAGAGAACTAATTGAAAGAGCGAGGGAATATGAACTTCCATTGTGCATGGCTTTTATCGATTATGAAAAAGCCTTTGATTCGGTGAAACCATCAGCAGTTACAATGGCTCTGAAAACCTGCGGTATTGAAGATGCATACATTACTATTATTAATAACATCTATGAAAATGCAAGTGCAAAGATTAGGCTGTTTGAAAATACAACACACGTAAAAATTGGAAAGGGAGTGAGACAAGGTGACACCATATCTCCGAAGCTCTTTAATGCCACATTGGAGGGTGTCTTTCAGTCGCTGAGCTGGGAAAACAAAGGGGATAAAGATTAATGGAGATTATCTAACCCACCTTCGTTTTGCTGATGACGTAGTCATTTTTGCAACTACCCCATCAGAGCTGCAGAGTATGATCCAGGAACTTGCTTACAAGAGTAAAGAAGTGGGATTAAAAATGAACTTTCAGAAGACAAAAGTGATGTTCAATGCTTTTACAAGAAATGAAGATTTATCGATTGATGGAGAAAAGCTGGAGATAACAGACACGTACGTTTATCTTGGACAGCAGATATCAAGTGAGGGTCACATTGATGAAGAAATTAATCGGCGTACAAAACTTGCCTGGAGAGCTTTTGGAAGAAACAGCATAATTTTCAAGAGCAATATGCCATTATGTCTTAAAAGAAAAGTGTTTGATCAATGCATCCTTCCAGTGCTTACGTATGGTGCAGAGACGTGGACCTTAACTAAAAGAGACATACAAAGGCTGCAGACAACTCAAAGCAGCATGGAGAGGTGCATGCTTGGTGTAACCAGGAGAGATAAGAAGAGGAACTCGTGGATCCGAAAAATGACAAGAGTGGAAGACATCATGATCAGAGTTAAATCCCTGAAATGGCAATGGGCTGGACATACTGCCAGAAGGACAGATCATCGATGGACAGCTGAAATTTTAGATTGGATTCCAAGGGACAGGAAAAGATCCAGAAGAAGACCACATGGGAGATGGGTGGATGAAATTCAAAAGTATGCAGGGGTGACATGGAGGAGACTGGCACAAGACAGACCGTTGTGGAGGAAACTTGGGGAGACCTTCGTCCAGCAGTGGATTGATAATGGTTGACAATGATGATGATGATATATAAACTGTGGGCACCACTTAATGTGATCACATTGGTGCTTTGGTAATTTGATAACATTAAGCGTCATCGAAAATTTTTACCTTATTTATAGGTACTGTAATATATATATATATTGTACTGACCTTTCTTTTAAATATTTTTTAATTCATAATTATATTATTGGAATTTTATCGTACATTTTGTTTTCACCCAAAATCAGGATTATATGCAATAGGAAGGTTATACTGTACATAAATGAATAAAAAATTTATTTTTACTCCTACACTTTTCCAAAAAACATGTTAATTGTTGTTTGCTTTACTGGCGCTAGTTTTTTCCTGATAAAGTTTTGCAGACTGTAAAAATCTTCATAATTTTCAGTTGTTGCACCATTATGTTCAAAACACTGACACATAACGTTAAGGGCTTCATGAGTTTCATTTGTTGTGGTATTAGACTGCATCTCAACATCTTCACTTCCTTTCTCATCTTCCACCAGATCATTCATGTTTTCATGAACGATATCATAGTGAAGGGTGCAGATGTGGATAAATCTTCATCAATGTTTATCCACTGCTGAAATTCCTCGCTATCCTCTTTATCACCATTTTTTTCCGTGATTTCGTTTTCTCATTCATCTCGCAATCCTGCTTTAGCAAAACAGTTGACTATAGTGTTCACGGTCGCACATTTCCAGGTGCTTGCCAAAATATGCAGTGCATCTAGTACACAGATATTTTTTTTTTTTTTTTTTTTTTTTTTTTTTTTTTTTTTTTTTGCAATTTCTGCCATCATAACTTGATTGCTAGAATCAATCACTTTGATGATTTTCATCTTCATTTCTCGCCTATATAGGGTTTTCACTGTTTTAATTACGCCTTGATCTAGAGGCTGATTGAGAGATGTCGTGTCCGAGAGCAAGAAAACCATTTTAATGTTTCTTGGCTGAAGATCGCTAGGATGCGCTGTGCAATTATCGAGAATCAACACAAGCTTTTTCTTTTTCATTTCTAATTCCACATCCCACTCTGATGAACTTTGAGAATATCGCCAAAGTCATCCATGCATTGGAATTTGCTTCAAAGTCTACTGGTAAATATTTAACTCCTCAAAAACATCTCGGGTTCTTGCTCTTTCCAATAACAAGTGATTTCCGCTTGTCTGTACCTGTCATGTTGCAGGTTAACAGAACAGTTAATCTCTCCTTCTGCTTCTTTCCTGCAGACTTTGAAGAATTTTTAAAATCCAAGGTATGGTCCGGAAGTGTTCTGTAATACAGTCTCGTTTCATCTGTATTGTAGATTTCCTCTGGTAAAAATTTCCTTGAGAAGCTCAGGAAAGGTTGATGCTAACCAGACATCTGCAGCGGGCTTATCAGCATTTGCTTTTCGCATTAAAGTTTCTTAAACACGATGTTGTTCCTATGTTGTCATCGCGTCAGCCAACCTTCTGAAAATGTAAAATCTTGTCTCCCCTAATTTCTCGAAGAAATTCATCACTTTCTCTTTCAAAAGACCCAGACTAATTGGTGCATTTTGCAGTTTGGCTTGTTTAAACCAATGCAGAAGTGCTTCTTCCACATTTGCACTTTTGCCACAATGCTTTCATTTTCTCTGCAATTGCTTATTCTCTATCTCAGCTAATTCAATTTCCTCACTGGAATTCAGAATTTTACACAACTGGAAAATTCCAAGTGCAGCTGCAGCAGTTCATTGGGGGCATTTTCCCATAGCATCAAACTTCTGCAAAATTTCTTCCTTTTGACTTATTGTCAAATCTTTTTGTGTGGAAGACATCGAAACGAAAAAGAAGACGTAAAAAAATGTGCCGTTAGAAGACGAAAAAATTGTACCTTAACAATTTAAGTGCCAGCGTATTTTATTGCAGCAAACGGAGCAGAGCAAACGCAGGTGAATGCAGACAGGACATTGCCACCCCTAGGATGGGGTGGAGACTGGGTACGGTCAGAGGAGGGGAATCACTTGCACACACTTCAAACGCTTTTGTTCCCAAAATGCCGGATGTGCTATGTGGCGGGGGGGGGGGTTATTTCACACACTTATCAGAGTTGCTTTTCTTCCAGTACGTTCAAAAAGTTCCGGAACTTTTTATATTAAAAAAGAATGAGTACAGATAATACCTGTTTATGCAGTGTTTCCTTCGAAGTAGTTACCCTGTGCTACTATGCATTTTAGCCAGCGCTCATACAAAGATTTAAATGCAGATTGCAAGCCTTCTTTTGCCACATCCTCCAATGCCTCCATCACAGCTTGTTGCACTTCTTCGGAACTTGAGAAATGTCGCCTCTTAAGCAAATTCTTCATCCGGGGGAAAAGGAAAAAGTCACACAGTGCGAGATCAGGGGAATAAGCTGGTTGTGGAACAATGGGAATGTGATGTTTGGACAGGTAATCGGACACTAGGAGGGATCTGTGAGCCGGCGCATTATTGTGATGGAGCACCCATGAGTTGGTCTCCCAAAAATTGGATCGCTTGCGTCTCACCGATTCTCGGAGACGTTTCAGGACGTTGACGTACTCTTCTTTAGTGACTGTACGACCATGTTGAAGGAATTCCTTGTGTAAGACACCCTTACAATAAAAGAAAACTGCTAACAAGACCTTTCCTTTGGAGCGGTCAGCCTTGAACTTTTTTGGTCATGGTGATTTCCACACTTTTGACTGTCGGTTGGATTGGGGGTCATACAGAAAGCCACCAAGTCTCATCGCCAGTGATCAATCGATTCAAGAGATCGGGATCTGAATCCACAGCATCGATGTTATCCTTGCAAACTTGCATGCGCTCATTCAATTTTTTCTTGTGTCAGGTTTTTGGGAACAATTTGTTGGCACATGTGATGCATACCCAGTTTCTCTGTTAAAATGGCATGGCAACTTCTGCAATCGCTGCAGAAGTTTTTCGGCGGTCATTTTTCACAATTTTTTTTACAATGGCGATTTGTTCATTCGTTGTGGATGATGAAGGTTGTCCTGACCTCTCATCATCCTCGATACTCTGTCGTCCGTTTTCGAATCGTCGATGCCACTCATTAACTCTAGTTCGACTAATTGCACTCTCACCGTACGCTGACTTAATCATTTGAAAAGTCTCAGCAAAAGATTTTCCGAGCAGAACGAAAAATTTTACACTTGAACGCTGTTTAAAATTCGACATCATTGTCCTCGCGATGGAGATCCTCGAATGCCTGTAATCACGAACTATGCACATACGCTGTAAGTGTTGCATCTGGATCAAACCGGTTCTGGCTGGTCGGTCACATGATGCTCTTCGCTTGCTCAGCGAGGAATGACGTAATTCACTGACATTTGGCAAATATTCAAACAGTTCCGGAACTTTTTGAATGTATTAGTATAAACATCCTGTCCATTGAGTGCCCTAGAGAAAAGCATTCTTTTCACAAACAAAGCCTGTAAGGGAAGTTTTGTCAAGGAACACAAGATCCGTATGAGATAAATGTATGAGTCATGATAACATTAAGCGGCACTTTGATAACAATAACCGGTGATTTTAAAAACCTAACTCCTCATACTTTGACTGCACTAAAGTTGAAGTACTCAACATTGTGCTAAATGATTTCATTACACACCTTTCTTCAACATTTATATTTGAAAAATGTCATGACTTTATAAGGGGTATAAGAAATTGCTGAATTTGCCACAAAATTTTGCACATATATTTCTATGCTAACATGTTTTTTGCTTTACCAGTTTTTTGTGGAGAAGAGCACAAGAGCACAAGTGCAACCCCCTCCCCCTTTTTTTTTAACACTTGCTTTTTTTTTTTTTTTTTGATTGGAGGTTTAACGACCACCGTGAGCAACTCAATGGGCTATAAGCAGTCGCCCGTCCCTAATTTAGGGTCACTGGCTCCAGGGAAGGGAGAGAGCCAGCACCGTAAGACAAACACAACATCCATGCCTGACCGGGATTCGAACCCGGACCCCTTACGGACGAATGATCAGAGGCCAGCGCCTTAGACCACTGCGCCACCGGGGCGGCACTTGAATCTTCATACGGAAACATTGATGTCTTACGTGGTTGTACATGGAGAATTAGAATGTCACCAGAAAAAGGACAATTACTAAAAAGAAATTCATGACCCCAAAGCAAAATCTGTGTCTTTTTCTTGACCCTTTTCTTAATTTGTGACTAGTAGACACCCTGGTTAAGGACATGCATAAAATGAAAACATATTTTTCACAAACATTTTGATTTCTAAGTTTTCTACTGCAGAGATAACAAGACTTTCATGCATACACAAACATTCAAATAAGCAAACTTACCTTGCTACGATAGCAGGTACTAAGGAATGTGGCTATGATGTCCATACCGTGTGAGGCTCTAAGGGGTGATGACATTTCCAGTGTCCACAAAGAAAAAGTAATGACAGAGTACTGGCTTCTTGGCAAGAATCTTTCTTTTAATGCAATAGCTTATTGTTCTTTCTTTCCACCTTTTATTTATAAGTAGTAATTTATCTATTAAATAATTATAATTTATCATTTTGTAACAATAACTATAGTTTTTCACATTTTATTTAAATTTAATTTTAATGTTGTTCACTTCGCTTTGTCTTTACTCATTATTTTTTTACAAGGCTTCACAACACAAAAAGGTACTTATGTAGATCCTTTAATAAACAAATTGCAATTCATTATTCATAAATTTCCCAAGCCAAACATCATCTCAACTGCATCTACCAGTGTTTACACCAGGCCTTGATTTCATTTTTTTTAATTGCAATTCATTCATAAATTTGCCCAGCAAAACATCATCTCATCTGCCAGTGTTTACACCAGGCCTTGATTTCATTTTTTTTAATTGCAATTCATTCATAAATTTGCTCAGTAAAACATCACATCAACTGCATCTACCAGTGTTTACACCAGGCCTTGATTTCATTTTTTTTAATTGCAATTCATTCATAAATTTGCCCAGCAAAACATCATCACAACTGCATCTACCAGTGTTTACACCAGGCCTTGATTTCATTTTTTTTAATTGCAATTCATTCATAAATTTGCCCAGCAAAACATCATCTCAACTGCATCTACCAGTGTTTACACCATGCCTTGATTTCATTTTTTTTAAATTGCAATTCATTCATAAATTTGCTCAGCAAAACATCATCTCATCTGCATCTACCAGTGTTTACACCAGGCCTTGATTTCATTTGTTTAAATTGCAATTCATTCATAAATTTTCCCAGTAAAACATCATCTCAACTGCATCTACCAGTGTTTACACCAGGCCTTGATTTCATTTTTTTAAGCAGTAGCAACACTTGCTAGTGGCCTTTATTTTTTACTAGCAAATTGCATTATGTACTAGCAAAAGCTTATTAACATTATACAAAAGAAACCTTAACATGTCTCCCTCCATTAGTCAATCATCACAAAATTTGATTTCACCCCTGTAACTGTCACATTGTAATGCTGAAAAGATTACAGATATTTAGATATAACTTACCTTTTCATGAACTGACATTAATTCTAACAATTTAATTCAAATGCAAATATTTAAAGAACTTTTTTTTATTTAACTTTATTCACAAAATTATAGAACACTATTCAAAATCTTAAGTTATTTTCCATATGGTTTACAATCTGGGTTTCAGGTCTTTTCATCATAACACTTTAAAACAGCAGGCCTGGGGATCAAACTTGTCTTCGGACGGACCTTCAACCTCAATACTCATGAGAGCATTCAATGTTTTTACGTTTAAACTGCCCATCCAATCACCCTGGATTCTCTACATGAAACTGAACCCAAACTCACACGAAGTAGATAAGGGAAATATACTGGATATTTCTACTAGTGCCAAAATGTTTTTATAATGTTTGTAATTTTCAAGAAACATTAATTTCCAGAAAGCAGATGTTCCTTTTTGTATGTGTTTAAAATATTCCACACGCACAATGCAGTTGCGCTTTACAGTTCACACTAAAACATTCAAAATTTTTCCACTAGCAACTTTTGCTAGAACCACGTTTTATCACTAGCTAAATGCATTTGCTTGCTAGCAGTTTGCTACTAACTACCGGTTGAAATCGAGCCCTGGTTTATACATTTTCCCCAAGCCAACGTGTTTAGAATTTTTGTGAAAATCCTTATCGCAAACTATTTCCCTTAAACACAAGTATTTTGAATATTTCTCAAGAAGCAAGAATGAAAGGATTTCCAGCAAGGAGCCACTACCCTCACACCCTTTGTGGACACTGGAAATGTAGTAACCCTGTGCAGCCATCACGGCTGCTTCCTTTATTTAGTACAGGTTATTACAGCAAAGTAAGTTTGCTTAGTGCTTATTATTTGAAGAGCAAAAATGTTTTTCTCGGACAAGAATCTAGCTTTTGACCCCAGAAGGAACTTAGCATTTGCAAAAATAAAATAAAAGTTCATCATTTTGTGTATATCCTCAACACAATTGCCATTGCATTTCTCTGCAGTAATTTCCTATACTTTGTTTTGTTGGTCATTAGATTTTAATAGTGCAAAAATGCAAGAATAGTGTGCAAAAAACAAAAAAATTCAACATCAAAATACAATGGAAAAATACAGCAGATGCAATTGATAATTTAAAAAGCAGCCCAGGCTCACCTGATAGTCGGTAAAAGAAAATGCTCAAGCTTACAAGAAAAACAAAGCAAATGACAAACAACAGAAAGAAGAGAATTGTGCAACCCAAAAATGGGGCAGTGTCACTATATTACACGTAACAGTGAGTGAATTAATACCCAATGCACAGAGAACCACCAAGAATTTTTTTTCCATTGATGACCTTTGCCTCATTGTGGCAGTAACTCGTTGGTTTAATCATTCTCTCTTCTTGTTGATCATATTACATATACTGAATATGTTCACTGATAACAGACCATACATTTTTGTGGTAGAGTGGCAATGACAAAACAGACCAAAGAACTTGTCTACATATTCCCTACAATGGCTGAGAAGAAATGGACCACAAGACCAGCACAGTATAAGGAATGAAGTTGTTTCATAGAGCATGGTGTGATTGTTACTACTCTAGAATGAGAAAAGCTTAAGACAAAATTGTAAACACTATGAGAATACAGAATTCCACCCAGATCTCAATTATATGTGATGAAATACAAGGTACACAGCATGCACCTCCACTGTACACAGCAGTCTTAGGTGGTGTGGGGTTGTGGAGCATATTCTAATTGGGCAGAACCCACATAGAATGAACAGCAACAGAAGCTGATCTCAAAACTATACTAGCTTTGGAGCAATCCATAAAGAATCTGTACAAAGTTGAAACTGGAAGGATTGGTGCACAGCATCAAGCTCCAGTATGAACACTGACATAAGGCTTTGGCCAAAGGATTATAAAGGGAGGCCACAGGGTCTTTTCAGAACCACTGGTTGATCTGATTAATGACAATTTGATTCCTCATGCTATGATGGACATTCAGAGTACAGAGCTACACAATTTTAAACCATAAAATGAGCCAACTGCATTTCATTTACTTGCCATGGCCTATTTATACTTACAATCTCTTAACTTGGTTTCCAATTACAATTTGTTTTTTATGTTAATTCTTTGTACCATATTGTGTTTGCATGCAGAATCTTTCTGCAATAATATCCTGTAATTCTGTTGTGTACAAAGTTTTCAAATTAGACAATGTTTGGTAAAAAAAAAAAAGGTAGTTAAAAACTGAGGGGGAAAGGTAACAACATTCCCAAAATAATGCTATCAGGTTATGATTTACTGCAACAACAACTTTGTTTACTTGTTCATGCATATCAACTTTCCTTCACTATTTCTGCATACTTTTTTGTTTTGTTTTTTTGCATATCATTTTACAAAGAACAAATTCAAATATTATTAAAAGCAAATCGAACCTCCCTCAGGTCTGTACTTTGTCTCCTTAAGATCCACATTTCAGTCACGATATGAAGTTTTAGGTTATTAAATAGTTTCGTTTTTGGACGATTCATCGTAACTCAATTTTTAAATAACTACGTGGAGGCTACATTTTTTCCCCTGGTACTTCCTTAACGAGAACTATTGTGAATTGCAATTAAACACCATGGAACAAACAATATAATCTGGAAATCTACACATATCATTACATTTATACTTACAATCTCTGGACATCCCAACAGCCAGACATTTTTTAAATCTGCAGTATTGACACCTGTTCCTGTTAAGACGAATTACTAGACATTTACCATCTCGCAAACACCGGTACTCGATTTGCTTCTGTATACTCCGCCTAAAGAAACCCTAGAATAATAAGAAGAAAAGGCTCTTTTGAGTTCGGTTGAAAACAAAAATTCATCTTATGCACTACAATTTCAACGATGAAATTCCAACACACTTAATGAGTTCATACCAAACAATGCTACACAGGTAAATCGGTTCTTCATCGCCATTCAACGTGGCGATTCGGTTACGGTTAGCTCAGAGTACGATGAGTTCAATTATAAATACTAACTCCACTGCATCATCATGGCAAAACGCATTTTGAAAATCAGCTTCAAAATATTATAGTACTATTTTTTTCTCGCTTTAAAACACAAAAATACACATTTTATTTTTCTGCGTTAGATTTTGAAACCACATCTCGATCCTGGAGAACAAAAGATCTTATCGTTGCGGTTCTCTTACACGAGCACCTGATTTGTAATATATATGAAAGAAGCAACAAATGCCTGTAATGAATGGTCCCTCCTGATTATCTGCTATTTACCATTGACGCAAAGAATAAAATGAGACAGCGCTGCGAAATCGATGCGTTGTTCGTTGATCTCCGGCAGGACTCTGAAAAAGGCGTGGCGTTATCACATGGGAAGCTCGCTGGGCGTACTTCCAAAGTTGGCAGCGAGACCATTTTGTCAGCATTACGAAGCCATGAATAATTCGTCCAAATTTATATGAGATCCAAAGGATATCTATGAGTGTAATGATTCCATTTTTTCAGGTAAAGATTCAGCGAGAAATTAAAAACCGCACTGAAATTGCTCAAAATGCAGACAGTGAACTGACGGACTACTTCCTCATTCTAACAGGAAAGAAGTTGTTTTACAGAGCTACGAGATTTACTACAACGAAAGAGTGGGTTTTATACAAACGACTGGCTCTTGTATTTTGAGGAAAAAAGTAATTCTACCGATGGGTCACAGAAGAAAATTAAAATATTCTCAATGTATTTATGCTAGTTCACCTGCAGGGGTTTATATCAGCAGAACAAAGTGCCATCACATATCAGCAGATGGCGCTACATCCCTATCAACTAGCTGGCTGCTAACACTGCTATCAGTTTCTCAGACGTTCTCATTATTAGGGCGTATGTTTGAATAAAAATTGTAAGAACTCATACTAAGCATAACTGAGATCTGATCCGACATCGGAAAGAAATAGTTAATATGAAAAAAAAATGTGACAAAGAGTCAAAAAGTTAACAGCAAAAAAAAAAAAAAAAAAAGAAAGAAAAGGGGGGGGGGGATAAAAATAAAGAAAAGAAAAAAATACCACGATTATTTTTTTTTTCCAGTTTTGTGTAGACTTTCTAGTTTGAGATACCGCAACATTAAACTTACTATGGGCCGCCCCGGTGGCGCAGTGGTCTAAGGCGCTGGCCTCTGAGCATTCGTCCGTAAGAGGTCCGGGTTCGAATCCCGGTCAGGCATGGATGTTGTGTTTGTCTTACGGCACTGGCTCTCTCCCTTCCCTGGAACCAGTGACCCTAAATTAGGGACGGGCGACTGCTTATAGCCCATTGAGTTGCTCACGGTGGTCGTTAAACCTACAATAAAAATAAAATAAAAAAAACTTACTATGGAAGCTAAAAATGTCGGCAATGAACCCTGTTCTTTTCTTTTTATTTTATTTTTATTGGGGGTTTGACCACCGTGATCAACTCAGTGGGTTATAAGCAGTCGACCGTCCCTTATTTAAGTCCACTGATTCCAGGGAAGGGAGAGAGCCAGTGGCGGAAGACAAACACAACTTCCACGCCTCATGGGATTCGGACCCGGACCCATCTCAGACGAATGATCAGAAGCCATCACTTAGATCATTGCGCCACCGGGGTGGAGAATCCTGTTCTCCTTGTCACGAAATTGAAATTATTCAAGCTTTTTCACATGTTCCAGACAATCATAATAATGGATAGTGCCACCGCAAGCTTACGCGAGGCCCTGCGCGAAATTTCCCTGCGATGCCCTCTAGCTAACTAATAACTTTTGCTAAATCAACCTGGCTAACAGTATTTTACGTACGTATGCAATGGAATATTTTTATTTTCTGATAAGGTGATGATAAGCTTTTCACTCATTTATTTGTTATAGAAGGAACTGATATTTTTCTTAAACTTGTAATTGTAACTGCTATTATTATTAAGCTGAACCGTCGTTCTCATTTGGAAAATAAAAAAAAAGAAGATAAATGTTAGTAATACTATGCAGTATGAATTTTTTTAAACCTGTTTTACTATAGCTGTTTATTTTAAAAATGAAACCTATGCGGAACAAAAAGAAAAATGTTTTAAATAGGTACATCAATTTCCTAGTGAACTGTGTAACACATAGAAAAATGTCCTTTAAAAGTTAGGCTTTCATGCAAAGGTGACTTTTTTCGCCTTTTGTCCAGCAAAATCTTCAATAATATCATCGTAATTTAGTTTTGATTCCACATCGCGTTCTATTGACAATGTAGCGAGTGCAGTTAACCTTTCTTGAGACATGCTTGTCCTCAGATACGATTTGATTAATTTCAAGCAAGAAACTTCTTTCTGCACTCGCGACTGTTATGGGCACAGTTAACATGATTCTGTACGGGATAGCTACGTTAGGGAAGGGATTTTGCATTCCGTTTGAAAAATTGCAATATTTGGATGGCAGTATTGACGTCGTCCGGAACTAGTTTTCTGACTATTTTCAATTCTGTGAATAGCTCCTCTCCGCATATATAGCTGGAATTTTCTGAAGGGTCAAATGCAGGTTTTTGCAATATTTCATTAGATCTTCGTCATTCATTTGTTTCATTTTTGGTAGAGAATACAAAAATCCAAACTTGTCGTTGAACTCCTTATATTGTTCAAAACGAGATTTCAGATATTGTAAAGCAGTGTCTATTATAGGATAAAAATACTCTATTTTGAAGACTTCCTCTGAAGATTTTATATTTCTCAAGAGCTCATCGTCTACTTCGTAATCAAAGATTCTTCTTTTTTCAGCCACTCTATGCTCAAAAAAGTTTGGTTCAACATTTAACTGTTCACAAATTTCACGAGCGGCCAGAATTGCTGAATTGAAGCCTTCATTTCGAAATTGTTTCAAAACTTTAATAACCCCCTGAGGCATATTTTCTGCCATGTCAAGATGCATACTCTCTGATTGAAGTGGTTTGCTCACACTGTTTACAGAAAAGAGTATGTCATACCATATAACAATACCCAATAAGAATTCAAAACTCTGAAGTTCATGTACTGCCAATGAGCGAGCTTCACATTTGATTTTAGGATCATTTACTGTGTCCGCAACTTCAAGAAGTGCGTCCCTTACTTCTGTTGCTTGGTATCTAATAAGTTTAACACTTTCTACACGGCTTTCCCATCTACTTCCACAGGACTACTTAACAGTAATATAAAGAACATATTTGAGCATAATGTTCCATCTAGTAGGAGGTGCTATAAATATAGAATAGATTCTACCAGTTACACCAAAAAAGTAATCTCCTTTGCAGAACATTTAGCCATGTCTCCTAAGAGTAAATTTAAATTGTGGCATGCACATGGAATGAAAAATGCTGTATGATTTAACTGGATAGTTCGAGCTTGGACACCATTATTTACACCCTTCATATTAGCGCCGTTATCACACCCTTGGCCCCTGCAGTAATTTAAGTTCATACTAAGCTCATCCAGGGCTACCAAAAGACGGTAAGAGAGGTTTTTTCTAGTAGATGACACAATTTCTATAAATTTAATGAAGTGTTTCTCAACTTTAAAATTTCTCTTTTGAAATATTAACAAATCTAACGACTAACGACCAACATTTGCTCCTGATGACTTAAATCGGGAGTGCAATCTAGTATAACTGAAAAGTACTTTGATTTCTTAACATGGTCTACATTTGATTTTGTTACTTTAGATGCCATTAGATTAATGGGTTCCTTTTGAATTTGGCTACACAAATAATGGTGGTCGTGATTTTTGCTATTTTTGATGCGTCTTAAATGCACTTGAAAAACAGGGTCAAATTTTGCAATCATTTGTATCAACCCAAGAAAATTGCCATTGTTGAGAGACAAGGACGGCGCCAGAACATTTTCAACGGGGGGGGGGGGGAATCATGCTTCATATATATATTATTAAAGTCAGGAATTTTTAAAACCCGCCGTCGCTTGCCCTAAACAAAGCTTTTCCTTGACTTCCGCTGCACATGCAGCACTTTGAAGTGTGACTACTGATGAATCTGCCCTTCTTGATTTCATTTTCTTATAAGAGGTACACGACACCAAGTAAGTTTTGTGGGTCAAGCTGTTTTGGTGTTTTTTAAAACCCAACCCGAATCTTTTTCAAGTGCTTTTTTTCCAATCGTTGTAACCTCGCTGAGCGAAGGTGACCTCATGTTTTTCGTCGTCCGATGAAAACATTCTACACGGAAAACAAAAGGCGAAATCTCTCTTTATACTATATGAAGGCCATGGGAACATGTTATACTAATATGTCTGGAAGCTTCTTTGTTCTTTACCGTATTTTTTGGTGGGAACTGTTTTAATATAGGCTGTTTGGGTTGATCCGAAAGTGAAGTTGCTATATAAAGCTCTCCGAGTTCAACATTTTTTGTCTTCCGACCATGTGGTCCTTCCAGTGTTTTATTTTCACAAGCATTACGTTCATAAAAATTTTCCATTGAATCACTACAAGCACTTAAAGAATCCTCGTTGATTCCTAATGATTCACCACACGCTGTTGATGAAGTTGAAGCCGTCTGATAATCATTATCCGCTTTGTAGGCACTATCGCATAATTTACTTTTATTCTTCTGATTAACACTTGTTCGAAAAAATCATGGATTGATCGTTTTGCGGACATGTTTTTTCAAACTTTAGTTTGGGAAGAAATACCTCACTTTGATGTATCACGCACAATAATTGCAAAAAATAAATCAAGCCGGAAGCATTAGATTTTCCACCAGAACGAGAAAGAAAACGAGTGTAACTACTAACTAGCCAAGAGAAATTTCGCTCACTGTCTGGTGGTGACTGACGCCGATCACTGTCTGCTGTTTTCGACGATCGTGATAACGCCCATTACTTGTCATAGACTGCGAGGGCGCCAGGGCGGTGATGGGATTGGCAGAGTGATGCATATTCTACTTTTCAACCCACTGGCATGAGCTGCGGCATCGGATTGACGACGTTCTTTGAACTCCCGGCCCGTCTTTGACATCTGTGCGCCAAAGCGTAAGTCCAACATGCAAGTAAGGTTTCCCGTCTGAGTCATGGATCGTGGTTGAAGGAACAAAATTGCATAATGCTACCCTTCTCCCATTACCACAGAAGAGCATGCAGCTCCGATAGTAAAGTGCACTACATTTTCTTCATTTATCCAAAAAAATATGGCGGGGGCTGACGGGGGTGGAGGTATTGGGATCACCAAATTTTGGGTGCGCGCAACCCCCGGTGGCGCGGTCCCTGTTGGGCGAGTACAGAGTTGTGTTATCTTCCCTAAATGCAAGGTTATGCTCAGCCAAATACTGAATAACATATAAAATGAGTTTCAAGACTTCACGCCAATGCTGCTTTTCTTGAAAACTGCGTGACCTTTGTTTGTCGTCAATGGTGAGGTTTTTCGCAAGTCTAAGCCAGCACTCAGTCCACCTTTTGATACATTCTACATGATTTTGGGAAATTTCATGACTCTTCAACCTATGACTTAAATATCTCCAGTCGCAAAACCCTTCACGTGCTAACATGTCCCCATTTGTGTTTCTGAATAATTTACAGCAAAAACAGAAAACTTTATCTTTTTTCTTTGAGTAAATCAACCACCTCCTGTCTAGCGTTTCTCCGTTGTGTAAAATACGCTTATAGTGTTTTGGCGAAAAGTGCCGCTTCTCGTCATCACTTGGGTAATCAAAGTTTACCACACAAACCCGGCCCTTTTGCAAGATTACATCAAACTGTGTGTTGTTTAAAACAGGCAGCCACTCACCTGGATCTAACAGTAGAACAAATTCTTCACTTGTTTGAAATGATGAATCACATTCCTCCACACCAGATATTCGTGTAAGCTGGTCAGAGACACTCGCAACATTGTTATCATTTGCTCTGACTTGAACCACATTCACATTATTAACACTGGACTCTTTTTCTTCGATGCAATTCGAAGCAAACGATGAACTGCTAGTCACAGGAACTGACGCTGAAGGTAGTAAAAATTTATCGAAGGCCCCTTCTTGACTTCGTATAAAAACATTTCTCTTCTTTCCCTTTTCTTTGCTTTTTGATAACCTGATTCAAATTTACGGAACTTATCCCGTTCTCTATTCATCTCAACTCAACTCACTAAACGCAAACCCTATTCTTAAAAAAGTTAATCAGTTATATTCGAAGTAGCGAAGTGAACCTGGTTAAAACGTTAAAACAAGCTCGAATGAGCAACCAAAGAAAGTTAATAGATCGCCAAACACAGCGGCCAGTTGACTTGACACACACACAACTGTTTTTGCTTTGGAAAAACAACTTGGAAAAATCCACAAAAAGTGGATCCCAAGATAGGCGGTAAAACTCAAAGATTGTCACGACGTGATGTCCACTCACACCCGTCAATCACAGAGTTTTCAGCGGCGAGAAGAAAATATATTGCTGTCGGCGCTGCGGCCTGCATTGGACTTATCAAGGTCTGCGGCCTGTATTGGACTTATCAAGGTCTGCGGCCTGTATTGGACTTATCAAGGTCTGCGGCCTGTATTGGACTTACCATCTAGCCCAGCCCACCAGACTTAGGGTCTCTCAGGGATACATAAGCACCGATCTTAGCGCGCTGCACTTTTAATCAGGAAGAGGGAGCTTATGTATGACATCACCGGGATGTTTGTGTATGCGGACTCGCGGAGAACTGGGATAGTAATTCATATGTTTTGAACTGTCGGATTTTTGTTTTTTTTTTGTATGTGTACTTAATGTTATATTTTTCTTTCTTTTTCACTTTTGTTTTATTTTAACTTATTTATCCACCAGCGCGAGGCCCCTCAAAGCGCGAGGCCTTGTGAAGTCGCACGCGCCGCACACCCTCAACGAATATCCATTATCCCTGATAATGGATATTCCATTAAAAGCAAACGACCATCCTTTGTTTGCAGTGGCTGAATTGGTTCCTAATATCTGTCCATGAACTTCAATTAAGACTTAAGAATAGAATTTTTTGTAATTTATTATGTACAGTAAATATTAGCATGTTTTCCGCGAAAGAAATAATAGAAGTGGCAATGCCAGAGTATGATAAGGTGACCGGATATTGGAACACTGATTTGAGGACAAAATGGCGTGGTGTCCACAAATCAACAGATCATTTGGGAACACATATACATACTCGAAATAAATACGGAAATCTTTTTGTCACAAAACTATATTGTTTCTATAAGTGTGAATTACATACGAAAATTTTTGTCTCAAAAGGATATATCTTGTAAAAAGTTGGTAATATGTACTGACAAAGCAGAGCTACAATGGTGAGAACGTATTAGTCAAAAGTGAAAAGCTTTGCCTTAGGTAAATGTGCTGAAGTAAAATCAAGCTGCACACTGATGAACGAATTGCATGGCGAATTTTTATTTGCCAAAGTTTTTGGAAGAACTGTAACGTATACTCTAGATTCAGTTTCCTTTTGATTTTACTATGTCTGGTTATTTTATTTTCCTATGTAAATTATCTTCTTACTTAACGAGATGTTATTTCTCCCGCTGAATGATATGTGGCAATGAGTGTAAGTCATGACGTGGTGGTAGGCAGTATAAATAGGCGCGTTCAACGATACCAGAGAGAGCTTCGTTTGATGTAAAGAGAGCTTCGTTTATGTGTTAGGTTCTTCGTCATTATTGTGCTGAGATTCAACGAAAGTTCAGATATCTAGTAGTTGTGTGACCTATGAAGTGTGTGTTGGATAATACCAGGAGTTTCCCTAATAAAAGGTTTTTTTAGTAAGTACGTTTTTCTCAGTTCATAGTTTTGTCAGACCTCTGTCTGGCTGTTAGGTCTCTTTCATTAAGTGTTACTATTAACAACCAGCATAAGACTTTATTCATCTTAATTACTACTACAACATTACTAGCAGTAAAGCTTGTTCATTATAAATACTACAACAACCATTAGTAAAAAACATTATTCATTATAGAACTCAGAGCAAGTACAGTCGGAATTTGACTGCCCCAGTGGTGCAGTGCTCTTTGTGCTGGCCAACGACCATTCGCGCAAGTTGGTACGGGTTCGAGAACCAAATAAGGTATGGGGAGTGTGTTTGTCTCACACACTTGCTCTCTCCCTAGAACGAAAGTCTCCAAATTTGGGACACGTGACTACTTATAGTTTTTAGAGTTGCTCACAGTGGTCGTTAAATTCGGAAAAAGGAAAAAAACAAAAACAAAAAAAAACAGTAACATTTGTTTTCACAAGAAGCATGTTGGAAAATTAGTACAATAAGAACTATTTTCAAGAACATTTTTCATCAGAAATCTAACGAGCAAATGAGGAAGAGCAAATTCGAGCACACTTGAGGACAAATATCAAAATTTGAGGACAGTTTGCATCCTTAAAGGCATCAGTGGTTTTTGGGAACAGTAAACTAAATTCGAGGACTGTCCTCAAAACTTCGGAACTTCTGGTCGGCTTAGTCAGTAACAGGATTTTACAAGTAATACATTCTTTAAAAAAAAAAAAGTAACGAAAATGCTCTCTATTTTTTGATCCAGACAGCCATTCTCTAATTCTCATTATTTATTGTTTTTCGGATTCCCATTTATAATGTATGTTGATAAACAGCGATATGCTGAAGCTACTCACTCGCCTTTAAAAAAACTAATAGTTTTCTTGCGGTATGAACGCAATTTAGGAATGCAACTAAAAATGCTGAACTAACATTTGCTGCAACTAAAAAATCTGATATCAGTATTAAAAACTAATGAATTGTATTGGATAAAAAATGTGGAACTAAGTTATGAGCTGTGTCGACAATGAAAGTAATTGCTTCTAGTATATTTGTGTGCGGGTGGGGAAGTTACTTTACAAAGTACGCATCTTGAAATGACGAATCAAAACTAATGATCAGATGAATCGCTGCTACTTTAACATCCTACTTTTACATAGCGTCGCTACAAATAGGAAAAAGTACTTGTAGCAGTAACACGCTACAAAAAAGGTAGGCTGTAGCAAAAAAATCACGCTGCAAATGGGACACTTCAATAAAATATAGTGAGTAAAAAAATCCTTCCAATCGCGGGACATTTCCAAATATTTCCCGAAGTATTTTTTGTTAAAAGCAGTTGTGGAAATGAGAATCATTCGCTGCAGTAACCACACGTACAAGTGAATGCCACAAAAATTTATTATGCACAAACCCATTCATTAGCAGTAGATAAATAGAACCATATAAGGAAATTTCGTTATTAAACTTTAAAATGTAATACTCATATTTAGCTGAAATCAGAGCTGTTTTCTTTATTCAGAAACGAACAATTCATTCAAGATGGCGTCATTAATTGAAATGTATAATGCACAGCAAAATGTTTTATTCAAATTAAATGCTCCCTTTCTTTTGCTGTCGCAATGCTCTTGGAACTTTGGATTTCGCAGCATTCCGACCCATTTCCACCACTCTACCAAAGCCGGCTCTGCCCAACGAGACAGTAATAAGTGCTCTACCAAAGCCGGCTCTGCCCAACGAGATATTACTAAATAGAGTGCTTGAGATGACGCCATGTTTGATGAAGGAAATTGAAAGAGCTGCGGCCATCGCTATAACGGGCGGAAACGGAGAACCGGAAGTCTGAGTAATATTTGTGACAGTGAAAAAACTAATGCAAACATTGAATATTTGCACAAGTTGAACCTAACAATAAATGCCTAAACAACCATATGAATATGAGTAGTAGATACGCTTAAAATTCAATATAGAACGTATTTCCGAGAAAGAAGTTGTGCTCATATACAACGCGCAACAGCGATTATGGCGATATTTACCTGTTCTATATCCTATCTTCCTTGGTTCTACCTCGTTGGCTGTACATCAGCAAACCTGACTTAACATTGCGAAAGCAAGTCAATCCATTAATTTTTTTTTTCACTTAAATGCCTTTCTGTCTACTGAATATATGTATTTACTATTTAATCAAACTACTAAAGTGGTGAAACGCATTTGTAGAAACGTGGAAGTAGATTTTTCTTCTCTCTAAATGTGCAGAAAATTTTCTTCCACCTACAAGCACTGTAATAAATCATCGGTGCGTGTTAATGCTTTGTTATACCACTTGCAAGAAGAGAGAAAAATTATTACGCCCCCTTTTTTATTTTATTCAGACATATGTACCTAATAAGTACATATTGCACTTAGAAGTATATAGCATTCTTCTACAACTTCATTGAGCAAATGCAGCGTATTTTCTGTTCCGTTTCGGTGTTTAAGAACCACCATGAGCAACTGTAACGGCTATAAGCAGTCACCGTCTCTAATTTGGAGCCACTGGTTCCAAGAAAGCGAGAAAAGCACAGCTGTAAAACAAACACACCACCCATCTATGCATCATGCGGGACTCGAACCAGGGCCCTTTTCGGATAACTGATCCGAAGTCCGCACCTCGAACGATTAGGGCGGCGTTACGGACAACAATGCATGCGTACAAACGAAAACCTGTACAAAACAGGGGATGGATAGCTTAGCATCTAGTGTTCAAAAGATACATTTTTCTATCTAATTTTTCACATATTTCAGCAGTCAGAAATCTGCAGTTTTGGGATTAATATGTTGAAATATGTGGCATATGATGATCAGAGCTAAGAGGTAAATAGAAAGATACATAATTTGTGTAATTTGCCTTGGCATTTAGCTCTGAATGGTACATGTAAGAATGTACATATAAGGATAATTCTTAGAATTTGCATTTAACTTAAATCTAAACATAAAAAGTAGCTACTTTTCAGGAAAAGTAATTGGAGCTATAGCATGATACTTTTCCAAGAATGTAGTTGGATACTTTTCCAAGAATGTAGTTAAAGTAGCTAGCTCCTTTTAAAAGTAGTTAATTACTTTTAAAAGGAGCTTTCCAATCACTGACGAAAAATATAAAACTAAAAATAAGAAAAAATATTGCAAGTGAAAATTTTTTTCGGGAGTGTCCCTGGCCTTTGAGTGACATACACACAGAAAGACATACACAACTGGTGGGATGTAAAAAAGTAATCCATATTCCCATGTTGGATTAGGCATAAAGGATATAAACAGCAATTTATCATTTGATTTATACGATGTAAAAAGCTTTTTACAAGCATAGCAATACAAATCTATAATTTCTTACTCAGCTTAAAAAATGAATCAATTCGCAATTTACAAGTGGTTAAAAGGGACGTTAACTCACCTGCCGGGTACAACCTGCATTGTGCATAAAATAAACTTCTTGGTTGGTATATTAGTTTTCCGTACTTCAATGTACTAACGCACACTTCTTGATACATTTAAAAAACTTTAATGATAAAGCGTATCTCATAGAATTAACCTTTTGCCGGTTGGAACGAAGGTATTCACTGTCTAAGAAGTGAGCCGAATGCTGCTTGAACGAGTGAACTTGCTCATTAGGAAGCATTGTTTTACCCTTAGCTTTGTTATTCAAAGTGGTCACTTAGGGGAATGATTGACACTAATCCTTTTTTACTGTTTGACCGTTGAAAGGGCTATAGCAATGGCGAGGAACTAAGAATGGAAACAGATGTTTGAGTCACGTGTTTCTATCTAGTGGCATGATGTCCGTGTCCCTTCCCATCATTTTTTGGGAAAATTTTGGACACCAATTAATCCAAGTTCATCGGCCACTTAAACTAAGCATGACTTCTGATACAGTCATGAAAATGGACTTAACCACCATGTTTCTAACAGTCAACGTCAGACAACAATTGGACTTTATAAAAAGCAATACGAAACTCATCAGTCAAGAATATGAATTTTTACATGCATTAAAAGTAGAAAATGAAATAAACTTCAAAAATAAGAACCTAATGTTTGTGACATATTCAAACAATATGCTGATGAATATTATAACTATGAATCAAGGAAGTTAGAATAATACTTCTGGCGATTCCCTAAATCTTTCAACGGCGAAGCCGCAAAGCGTGGGAATTTGACGTTGTTTACATAATACCCATGTAGTTTTAACTATGTGTATTTTGGAATTTTGAATTGCAGAAATCATGTTAATATCAAACCGGAATGAATTATATATACTTCATACACGAGTGAAGTTTCCAATTTTAACGTCATCGTTTGTTTTGAATTCACAATGACGTTAATATATTTCAATTTAAAATATAAATAGGAAGAAGCCTCAAAATAATTAAGACTTTATAAATCCAGCATTTTATCACACATTGGCAACAAGTAACGATACAAAATTAGAAACATTTGCGAAGACACAAAATTTGAAAGATTAAAAATTTGAAACATTTGCGACCAACACAAGATACATTACAATAGCCTTGAAAACCACCAGCTTTAATACACTTTAAGGGCTGTCGCTCACGGTTATAGGCTTCACGCAATGTGGTACTGCTCAATTAACAAGGGCATATCCTGAAATCTTATTCTAACCTCCTTGCTATGCACGTAATATATTTTTAATAAATTTGAAAGTAACAATAGGAGCGGCTTTCTTTCTTTTTCTTTTCTTTTTTTTTTTTTTAAGGGACAAAACAACCTCATAATCTGTAGGCTCTCTGCAAAGGGAACACATAAAGAATAAAAATAAAAAAGATTGCTACCTGTGATAGAAACGTTCTAGTGAACGAAAGCAAAGTTTTTCAGTGTTGCGGAAAATTTCAGCAATTCATTAATATATTTACGCAAAATTTAAGATTCATTGTGAAGGTGTGCACCTGGAAAAAAAATCCCAAAGATATTGTATACCGATGAGCCATTCTATTATGACCACCCCAGCCTAGAGAAACGAGCGCGCCTGGAGACCGAACGGTGGCGCAGGTGAAGTTCACAGAGCAGTACACATACAACCCGAAGACCAGCTTTCGGTAAGTAGATTGTTCGGAATCAGAATGGGAAATGCTGCCGATTAATCGGAGTTCGATAAAGGACAAATTGTGATGGCACGGCACCTCGGAACTACGATCACGGAAACGGCGCGGCTTGTGGGTTGTTCAAGTGACGCTGTAGTGAGTGCGCAACAAAAGTGGTGCACAGATGGCCAAACTACGAATCGTCGTCGAGCCGTGAGACTGTCGAGCATTGTTCACAGCGACCGCAGGGCCACAGTGCGACAAATCGCCCGCTGATACAACAGTGGTGATCAGGGCAATGTGTCACAGCACACAGTTCGTCGCAGCGTTCTGCGCATGGGCCTGCGTAGCCGAAGACCGATCCGAGTTCCCATGCTCACTGCACGACATCGCCAGCAACGCATAAAATGTGCCCAAGATCGTCGAGATTGAATCGTGGATGATTTGTAAGAAAGTGGCCTGGTCTGACGAATCAAGATTCCTGGTGCATCACGTACACGGCCGAGCGCAGATACGCCGATTAGTAACTGAGGCTAAGGCACCTGGATGCACTGTTGGGCGGATATACGTCGGCGGCGGTGTTATGGTGTGGGCGATGTCTTCTCGGGACACTTTAGGCCCCATTACCCAATAGCACAATCCCTGACAGCCGTCAGGTATATCTGAATATCGTTGCGGACCAAATTTCCCCATTCATATGGCAACTGTGTTCCCTGCTGGTGATGGCCATTACCAACAGGATAATGCGTCATGCCACACTGCCATAATAGTCCAGGAGTGGTTCGAGGAACATACTGGGGACTTTCTGTTAATGCCCTGGCCTCCAAATTCACCTGAGATAAACCCAATCGAACATTTGTGGTTCGACTTGGAAAAGCGGGTTTGCGCTAAATCACCACCATCCCTAAATGTCCGGGAAGTGCATGGAAGACTTGCTGTTGACATTATGGTACCAGATACCCCAGGATACCTATCGCCACCTCATCGAATCGATACCTCGCCTAGAAGCGCTGTTTTGCAGGCTAAAGGGGGTCCTATATACAACTTATGAGGTAGGTGGTCATAATGTAATGGTTCATCGGTGTAGGTCGTAGAACTCAGCTGAATCTACCAAACGCAACCTTATTTAGCATCAATTACTTATTTAGTTGCAAGAAAACGGACTCGTAACGGTATGAAAGTATTTTTTGAAATGGCTGAATTTTTATTTGAATTAAGTTAGAAATCATGGGAGACAAGCCGAAGCATCGAAAAAAGTAATCTAGATAATCGTGGTGTTATTTCGTTTCCGTTTTAACTAAATTTAACTGAAATATTTTTAGGAAGGGGAATGAATCTCATCTTTTTCAGCATCCACTGTCTTGCAATTAAGTAATTGATGCCAAATTTGGTTGCATTTTGTAGATTCCATTGAGAGTTCTGCAACATTTGTTCAGTACAATTTTTCATTAAACTGTTTCTTCAAGCGAAGTTATTGGGCTTGAAATATTCCTTCTCACAGAGATAACATACAGATATTCCATGATTTCTGGCCGCTCAGTGTAAAGTAATTTTCTGGCTTCAGATACTTTTTCTTGTACAGAATCGCGATGGGATTTCAGTACAGAATTAAAGTGCAGCTTTGTTTTCATGTGCTGCCCCCTAGGAGTAACATTTAAAATTTGTCAGAAGTAATATTCTGCATGATAGTACTTTATTGCTATTTCATACCTATTTCACATAAAAATTATCCTTCAGATTCATCGCATGCTTTACCATGAAACTGGACAATTATGGTATAGTTCATAACATTCTTCGCTAATCTTCGGCTTTATCAATAGTGTGTTAGACGTTGTCGTCAATTATGCCCTCATTTTGAAACGAAATTGTCCACAATTTTGCATTGAAATTGAGGACAACGTGTCATTTTGTCCTCAATTTCCTTCTCAAAAATCTTGTCACCTTAGGCAGAGGCGGTAGCTTCTGGCTAATCACCCTAGTTAAGTTATAAAAAGGTTTAAGCTGCCTTGAATCCGGATCAAAAGATATAACTACTATTTCTTTTTTGCATTGCCGCGGTGGCCGCGTGGTCAGAGTAGCGGACTTCGCACCACTTGTCCAAACAGAGCCAAGGCCATCCGGTAAGCACAAGGATATGACAGAGAGACGAGCTTCCTCCTTTTGTGATGTCACTCCCTGGTTACGTTACCTTATATGTCGGTGTCGCGTCTGACGTCATAGAAGACAGCGCTGGAAACCAATCGAAGGCCTTTGTTTTCTCGTGACATTACTAAAGGAGGGAACTTGTATTTCTAAATGTTATGGCGTTGTACTTTGTAAACGGCCTTGATTGAGCCCAGCTCGGACCCTGAATGCGAGGCATAAGCACCGTCCATGTCCTACAGAGCTGTCCATGTCTCCTCTTTGATACCAACAGTACCAATCACGGGGAAGGGCGACTCCTTATATGTTTAAGATATTCATGAGGACATCCAAACTCAGAAAACAACGTATTTTTATCTGCCCATCACAGCATAAGTTCACTGTTTTTCCAGATTTCTTTTATCGCATATTCAATTTTGTTTTTCGAAAATATTGTACACTTCTTACGACAAATACTTTGAGATGAGAGGAGACAATGGACACCATTTGTCAGAGTTCCCACTCAGAAGTAAAAATAAAATAAAAATAAGATTCCCTCACATTTCCAGGATTTCTAGGTGATTTTGAAAGTTTCTCCAGAGCTGCAACTCAAATCATGTTGTGATTGTTACATTTCCTTCCGTTCCTTTGCATTTTATCACCAACAAATTCTTACGACAAATACTTTGAGATAAGAGGGGTCGATGGACTTCATTTGTCAGAGTTCCCACTCAAAAGTAAAAAAGTAAAAAAAGATTCTCCTACATTTCCAGGATTTCTAGGTGATTTTGAACGTTTCTCCAGATCGGCAACACAAATCATGTTGTGGTTGTTATACATTTCCTTCCGTTCTTTACATTTTATTACCAAAAAATTCTTACGACAAATACTTTGAGATGAGAAAGGTCAATGGACACCATTTGTCAAAGTTCCCTCTCAAAAGTAAAAAAAAAAAAAAAAAAAAAGATTCCCTGACATTTCAAGGATTTTTAGGTGATTTTGAAAGTTTCTCCAGAGCGGCAACTCAAATCATGTTGTGATTGTTACATTTCCTTCCGTTCTTTGCATTTTATTACCAAAACATTTTTACGATTAATACTTTGAGATGAGTGAGGTCAATGGACTCCATTTGTCAGAGTTCCCACTCAAAAGTAAAAAAGTAAAAACGATGTCCCTTGTACAGCCGCCACAAGTCTCTGAATATTGGTCACGGACGTCGTTGCATCTGTGCGTGCCGCTCTCACGATCCCACGGTCCACTCTGCTGGTGATGTGTCTGGGACGCCCAGGGCCAGTCTGCCGTGTCTGGGTGTCTTCGTGTGTCCATTGCTCCCAACACGACTGCACCGTACTGTCCGACCGGCCCAAATGGCGGCCGATTCCGCGTGCCAGGATATCCTGTCAGACAATACAGTCTCGTTCAAACTCAGTCAGTTTCCCGTAGGCACAGATCTACGGCGGCTCCTCGGCATGTCTATCGCTCAGGGATCTCGCCTGACTCTTACCGTGCACTTCGGCACGAACGTGGAGTCCCCCTGCGCGGTGCCATATAAGCTCCAAGGATTGCGATTGCAGCGCCGGTCTTGGACGCCAGAGTATGCGGAATCGCACGAAACATTAATCCTTTGCATGTCTGAAAATGATTGTGATTAACGCGAAACATGTCTTCGCCGAGTTTCGCGTTAATCGCACGGTTTCTTCTTGCTGAGCGGATTTTTATGACACTGAGTGTATATGTAACGCATAATTAGGTAAGCACTGGATAGCACTAACGGCTAGGAAAATAAATAGCCTTGTACTTACAGCAATTTAATTGTTTATTTAGTTCACTGTAGTCACTTTAAACGACAGCACAACATCAATTGTCGAAATCACTTTAACTGTACTTAATCACTGGTTGCTTCAATGGCTGGATAATCCAATACTCAATATACCAAATAATTGTATAAAAGTCACAATAACTCAACATCACTTTGAGGCTTCAATATCAACGAACCGTCACATTCAACGTGAAAAACTTAATTCTTAACAGGTAGGCTAAGCTCTCTTAACATCTCTCTCCAAAGCAATTACAACGATCTCACAATCTAACTGACTTCTAAGAAGAGATACTTCATAGAATGTAAACTTCACTCTTATCAGTTTCGTTAACATACGCCATGAAACTTTTGACCTCAAGTCAGGTTGTCACAAAAACATTCAGCGAGAGAGAAAATGTAGCGTTAAGACTGCAAAATGTTTAAAGAGAATGAACCAAAATTTACATAAAATAACAGAAACCAAAAAGAAAGGTTAAATTAGAGTACATACGTTACAATGTATTGAAAGAAAGATCTATCAAATTCTTGGAAGGCGGTGATTGCACATAAGTCTGAAATCCGAAAAAAAAAAGGAAGGTTTTCTCGTAAAATAAAATAAGAAATCCCTGATTTTTACGGGGGGGGGGAGAGATGCAATTTCCTCTAATTTTTGGAACTATCTTAAAATTCCCTGTGAATTCTAGGTTTTCTAGGTTGTGTGAAAAACCTGTTCGTGATGGTGATACCACGTTCCAGTTCATAAAGGTTACCCATTATTACATGGTGCATCTGCATTGCTAAAGATTAAATTTCCTTCGGTTGCTACTTAAAGATGCTCGACAAAACAACGTTAGGAAGACTGCTGAAAATGAAATCCACCTCTGCAGTGGAATATTATACTAAAAGCTGCCAAGTCGATTGCGAATAGAAAAGGAGGTCATCAAAGAAAGTGAAGCGCCGATAACTACACAGATGAAGGAAAGAAAGTCTTTACCGATGTTGGAATGCCCATGAAGGAGAAAATATATTTATAAAATAAACAAGACTTACGAAGAATGCCAAAAACAGGGGGGGGGGAGAGGTTTCGACTAATTTTGCTATAAAGCGCTATTTTGGACCGAAAATAACTTGCTCTGCTGAACGAAATCACGTAAACAGTCGGTTCTCGAACAAAGGCATAGGTCATCTTGGACTATTATGAGATTTATGGTTTGTGTAACCAGGAAAGGTAGGAACTCACGAGAAGAATGGATGGCATCATAATTAAAGACTCTCAAGCAGGGCAGTAGCTACCGGGAGGGGCGGTTGCCCTCCCAGAATGGTAATTCCAGGGGCGTAAAATTATGCTCTGGGGGATGTAAAAAATAGAAATTGTAACTACAAAAGAAGGCTACACCCTTCGGTATTTTCTTTTTAAAGACTTTAATTAGTCTCATAACATATTCCATGCAGTTAACCAGGGTACAGAGTAACATACACTATGAAGTGTGAACGTCTCATACCCATGAAGATAATTTTCCGAAAGAGTGAATGGAGACATAGAAAACAATATGCTGGTATGCTTAACCTGCAAGACTTTCCAAACATGTCGTTGGGATGAAGAGTTAATTAATCATTTGTGCTTTGTCTCAGAAAGTTCTCTGAGCGTTTAACCTTGAACGGAATTTTTCCAAGCCCGAATTCTAAAACTTTTTCCTATTGTTACGTTCACTACGCGATAGTCATTCGTTCTGCTCTGGTTTTTTTTTTATACTGCAGTTTGTGGAGTGTTGTGTTGTCGGCGTTCACATAACGCTTACGCTTTACTTGGTATTTACTACTTGTGGTTCTCGGGTATTTACCTGCTTTTTATATTTTAAGTAAATTGTTAAAAAAACTGAAGTGCGGTTTTTAAACGATCATAATACTTTCCTATAATGGCGGTGTGTAAGAAAGTAAGAACCACATATTATTTCAGTGGAACTCGAAGGGGCGTTATTTTAAACTCGAAGGACGTAATTTTAAACTTGAAGGGACATAATTTTGAACTCGAAGGGGCATTATTTTAAACTCGAATGGGGCGTAATTTTAAACACGAAGGGGCGTCATTTCAAGTCTCGCCCTCCCAGATAAGCAAAGCTGGTCCTGCTGTCAAGTGGCAATGTACTGGGCATATTTCTAGAAAAGATTGTGGCGTACTGACC
The DNA here is from genome assembly GCA_039090855.1 of Macrothele yani. Classification (NCBI taxonomy): domain Eukaryota; kingdom Metazoa; phylum Arthropoda; class Arachnida; order Araneae; family Macrothelidae; genus Macrothele; species Macrothele yani. The sequence continues at coordinate 41,082,619 of CM076990.1, read as the reverse complement.
TCAGAGGTGAAGTACATATCAAAGCGGCAAGCTGAAGCGATAAACCTTCGTCGGTGTAGTTCAAGAGGTAGAATATCCGACTCCGGAGGAGGAAGACGTGGTTCTAATCCCATCATCGGCAAAATTGGGCTTTTACGCTACAAACTGACCACCATTGGACAATTGAAATAATTGACCGGATACTAAGGGGCAGAAAAAGACCCAGAGAAATATCACGTGGGAGACAGATGGATGAAACTCGAAAGAATGGCGGAATGTCATCGAAGAAAATTGAAAGAATCTTGCGAAGGCCTTCATCCAGCAGTGGATTGAGAATGGTTGATAACGATGTTATTCACTGAGTATAATTTCATTATAAATATGTAACAAAATTCAATAATTAAGTGGCTATTTAAATTTATTTGCTTGATCAAAACCGAAAGTATTTTACACATCACTTGAAATTAATAGTGATTAAAAAGCGAACGTAGCAATTTGAGTAATTGGGAGAGGTTTTCGGTTCCTGCTTCAAACAGTAATTCACGCGGCTTTTACAGCTTCTGCGCCTTTCTGCTCAAAGTTTTAGAAATGCAAACTGCTTGTGTTCAACTACTTTACTTATAGTTGTTGAATTAATACTCAGTAATTTACCGCTAAATCTAGATGTTTTAACTTTCCCGTCTTTTAAGAGGTAGGGGCCCCAATTCCTGCCCCTGTCTCCGGGCCCAAAATTGTATGTTACGCCACCGATGGTGCGATGTGTAAGTATGCTGCTAACCGTGCTTGTGGCGGCCGAGGAAGTCGAAGAAAATGGAAAACAATGGAAGGGTACGATCTTTTGGGGACACGATGTCCCACTAAGTGATTACTTGGACACACTCAGCTGTGTCTTGGTGGTTGTTCGTGACCGACATTCTTAACTAAGGGATGAAGGGAGGGCTTAAAAATCAAAATTTAGCAAACATGCAACAAGGGCTACTTTTAGCAGAAAGAGGTATGGGAAAATCGACTGGTGGTGGTAGGCCAGCAGTTGTGTTTATTCAGCGCGAAAGGAAGTTTTTTGTTATGAAGGCTGATGAGGACGACCTGGAAACCGATTTGAGGCTGCCTGGTCGATGGCGCAACATCTTAATTATCTTGAATGCATTGTATTCTTCCTAAGGACAGCAGATTCGTCTCAGAGGGAGGCGGGTGTAAGAAAGGAGAGGGTTAAATCACGTGATCGTCTTGACACGCTCCTCCCTCTAATCGTCGGAGCAGCACAACGTGAACGAATAAAGAATGCTTTCTGGCCCCAATCCAAGCAAGCATCGATCACAGCAATAGTACCGGCAGCATCCGTTCTTTCAGTTTCACGCATACTAAGAGGGATAGAGATAGAGAGAGAGAGACAGGCCCCAGGGTATTCATCAATATCGGCGCGTTCGTTTCCATACTGTCCTTATACAACATGAATGACAAAGTCAGGCAACAAAGAAAGTGCAGAATTACATCAGAAGCGCTGATGCGTCCGGAATTTCTGTGCATAATGGAATAAAATTCCAATCTCGGTGTTGAGATGATCATAAATCACAAGAGGCGAACTTCAAGAGGAAAGTTAGGCAGGCTTTTTGTTCATCTTTTTGTTTAACGACACTGCACTTCACATTAATCCGCTCATTATTCGAGATTACTACCTTCATCTCCCAGCTCAATAAAAGGGATAAAAAAAAAAAAGCAGGGTTTTTTTCTCTGTATTTTGGTGGAGGGAGGAGTTAAGATCAATATATTTTCAGAGATGAAATCCGAAAACTTCATGCCGTGCTTGCAGTACAGCGGTTTAAACGTACCGTTACCCCCGTACTGGCTTCTGCTTGTAAACCAACCCATATACAAGGACTTCGCCAAGGGGGTGCGAGCCCTGAAAATTGCCTTGCCCACCCTGCCGCCCATCCAGTTCAAGATGTGCCATATTTTATTTTTTTTTAACTTTAAAATACAATCTGAAATTTGTCAAAGAATAGTGATTCCCGTGTTTTTTATCGCGTAGCCCTACGTATTTCTCCCTAGAAAATGCGTTTTTCCTTCTCCGTAGAAATGTTATCAACATATCATCAGCAGGGCCATGGAAATTCAGTTGTTCTCCACTCGTCCACTGAATTTAAGCCTTTTTTTTCAAGTTAGTATGGCCAGGTGCGAATGAAAAGGGTGAATAGGAATTCACGGAGGTCATTAGTAATTGCTCTGCTGTTTGTTTGCGCTACTAAGCAGGGGATTCCAACACGTAAAATGGAGACTAAAGATGTGCCAGCGTTCTCAAGCCTTCCCTATGGTATTGAGGAAGCAAGTCGTAGCTGATGACTACTTTGGAAGAGATGAGTGCAAGACAAGGTTGCTGGCTTGAAGGAAAGGTGTTAAGGAGGGGAAGGTATTGTCTGCGTGCTGGAATCACACTAACAATTCTTTTTTTATTAGAGGTTTAACGACCACTGTGAGCAAGTCAATGGGCTACAAGCAGTCGCCCGTCCCTAATTTAGGGCCACTGGTTCCAGGGAAGGGCGAGAGCCAGTGCCGTAAGACAAACACAACATCCATGCCTCACCGGGATTCGAACCCGGACCCCTTTCGGACGAATGATCAGAAGCCATCGCTTAGATCACTGCGCCACCGGGGCGGCCATACTAACAGGGACGCGCCAAGCGGGGGTTCAATGGGTGCGAAGCACCCGGGCGCCAGCTTCCGGGGTGGCAGGAAGCCTCAAACAAATTTTACAGTTGATAAATTAATGTCAGTGACGTGGGAGAAGTTAAGAAAACGTTTTACTCTGAAAAATCTTAATGCTACGTGGGACATTTATTTTTCAAGTAAAAATATTCATTTATTCATAATTCAATAAAAAACGACTTGAAATCAGAGAATAATGTTTATTGTATTGTTCAATAACGGATACCTCGGGCAAAGGACTAACGATTTTTTTCTAATTTTTTTTTTTTTTAAATCCTGAAGATTTCAGTATCATGATATGCGTGGCCAGCGCTATGATGATAATGGGGCCAATATGAAGGAAAATTTCAGTGGACGCCAAAAAACATAATTTTTCGATCTAAAACCCTCATGCATTTAATGTACTTTGAGAGACTCATACTTTAAATCTGGTCGTAAATAACGATGAAAAATTTTCACTAGAAGTTTTCAGCATAAATCAAGAAATATATGCTTTCTTTTCTGAATTACCTTACCTTTGGCAAATTTTAAAGAAAAAGATTCCACCGTTAACCGTAAAACCGTGCTCTAAAACAAGGTGGGAAATCGATGCAATGAGAGTATCGAGGTTTATAGGGGGAAATTTTTATATGAAAACCAGTTATTTCGAATTTTGTTTTTAGTTTTAAACAACTTAATTTTATATGTAAAAGTATTTTTATTTAAATATGAAAACCAGTTATTTCGAATTCTGTTCTTAGTTTTAAACAACTTATTTGCATATGTACCGATATCAGAGATTTTTTGGTTAGTTGGTTAGGATATCTAAACAGACGCCCGTCATGTTCAGTGTTATATATATTATGAAAACTCTTACTTTAAGAGAAATAGAAAATGATGTTGCTAAAGATATTTATTTCATGTGAAAATGACTGGAAATTGAAAAATATTCCGTTACAAGGTGCGACAAATCGGGGCTTGCACCTGGGCGGCAAATGCCTTTGGCGCGCCCCTGCATACTAACTTGAACTCTTGAGGAGGAATGTGCAAGTTAAGCATATTAACTTGAACATTTTCCCTCAATCCTATTCTACGAAAACATTTGCTTGAAGATCTTTCTCCTAGGCATGAAATTTTCTTTTAATCAGGGCGTTTTACTGGTGCTGGTGGTAGTGTGTCATGCTTATGATACGAGTTTGTAGCTGTTTAGGTTTTACTAACTTTATTAAAAATGGATAGACGAAACATTAGCAAAAAAATGACTCCAAACTTTAGATTCTTTTGTATTCCAAAAAGTACAAGAACTTCAAGACAGTTCCAAAATTAATGAGTATGTATCCAGGAGGGAGGGGAAGGGTATTGCGAATACCTTTGCAGTCTGTAGAAAAAGCAAAACAAATTCTTTCTTTCAGTGTTTTGTAAATAAAGTTTTTTTTTTTTTTTTTTTTTTTTTGATTGGAGGTTTAACGACCACCGTGAGCAACTCAATGGGCTATAAGCAGTCGCCCGTCCCTAATTTAGGGTCACTGGTTCCAGGGAAGGGGGAGAGAGCCAGTGCCGTAAGACAAACACAACATCCATGCCTCACCGGGATTCCAACCCGGACCCCTTCGGACGAATGATCAGAGGCCAACGCTAAATAAAGTTGCTATCAAACTTGCCCCAACAAAACTAATAATCGCCCACCCGTCGCCCATCCTAATTTCGTAGTCTACCGACGTCCCTGAACCCATGCATAAAGAATACTTGCCACTGTATTATTTTTTGATTATTGACAATAATAACCTGCACGCACATTACGCAGATTACTTTCTACAAGCTGCAATTACATAGAAGAAAATTTTTCGAGGCTGGTAAAGTTCCATTCCAGCACAACTGTGCAATGACACTTCTGAGATATTGCTCTGAAGGTTTTCATTTCTTCGAAATGATATCCTTTCAAGTACGTTGTACTTTCTGTGAAAATCTTTTTGACACTGCTCTCCCATTACTCCAAAGGACAATGACTTCGCTTCATGTAGTTTTAAGGATATTTTCCGAAAGTAGCTTACTAATTGCTCTCACTGCCTCAAGTTAATCCAGAATAAGACCTTTTCATGGACTGAGTTTTTCTTTTTTTAATTCATTGGACACTACTGCCACTTTGCTTTGACTCCCGTCAGCTAATTTAAACGACTGGCAGTCTAAAAATACACGAAAATTCCATTTATACAAAACAGCTGTTTTACTTTAAACTAAAAAGAACCCGGTGGCGCAGTATGACCATTCGTCCGGAAGGGGTCCTGGTTCGAATCCCGGTGAGGCATGGATGCTTGTGTTTGTCTTTCGGCTCTGGCTCTCATTGTGTTACTTGTCCAACACTGGCTTTCTGTGTACATTGGTCATTTAGCATACTGTAAAAACCATGTTTGATATGTACTTGTTCACAATGTGTAACTTGATCAACACTGGCTCTCAGTGTACATTGGTCATTTAGCATACTGTAAAAACCATGTTTGATATGTACTTGTTTACAATGTGTTACTTGATCAACACTAGCACTCTCTGTACATTGGTCATTTAGCATACTGTAAAAACTGTGTTTGATATGTACTTGTTTACAATGTGTTACTTGATCAACACTGGCTCTCTGTGTACATTGGTCATTTAGCATACTGTAAAAACCGTGCTTTGATATGTACTTGTTCACAATGTGTTACTTGATCAACACTGGCTCTCTGTGTACATTGGTCATTTAGCATACTGTAAAAACCATGTTTGATATGTACTTGTTTACAATGTGTTACTTGATCAACACTGGCTTTCTGTGTACATTGGTCATTTAGCATACTGTAAAAACCATGTTTGATATGTACTTGTTCACAATGTGTAACTTGATCAACACTGGCTCTCAGTGTACATTGGTCATTTAGCATACTGTAAAAACCATGTTTGATATGTACTTGTTTACAATGTGTTACTTGATCAACACTAGCACTCTCTGTACATTGGTCATTTAGCATACTGTAAAAACCGTGTTTGATATGTACTTGTTTACAATGTGTTACTTGATCAACACTGGCTCTCTGTGTACATTGGTCATTTAGCATACTGTAAAAACCATGTTTGATATGTACTTGTTCACAATGTGTTACTTGATCAACACTGGCTCTCTGTGTACATTGGTCATTTAGCATACTGTAAAAACCATGTTTGATATGTACTTGTTTACAATGTGTTACTTGATCAACACTGGCTCTCTGTGTACATTGGTCATTTAGCATACTGTAAAAACCATGTTTGATATGTACTTGTTTACAATGTGTTACTTGATCAACACTGGCTCTCTGTGTACATTGGTCATTTAGCATACTGTAAAAACCATGTTTGATATGTACTTGTTCACAATGTGTTACTTGATCAACACTAGCACTCTCTGTGTACATTGGTCATTTAGCATACTGTAAAAACCATGTTTGATATGTACTTGTTCACAATGTGTTACTTGATCAACACTGGCTCTCTGTGTACATTGGTCATTTAGCATGCTGTAAAAACCATGTTTGATATGTACTTGTTTACAATGTGTTACTTGACCAACACTGGCACTCTGTGTACATTGGTCATTTAGCATACTGTAAAAACCATGTTTGATATGTACTTGTTCACAATGTGTTACTTGATCAACACTGGTTCTCTGTGTACATTGGTCATTTAGCATACTGTAAAAACCGTGTTTGATATGTACTTGTTTACAATGTGTTACTTGATCAACACTGGCACTCTGTGTACATTGGTCATTTAGCATACTGTAAAAACCATGTTTGATATGTACTTGTTCACAATGTGTTACTTGATCAACACTGGCTCTCTGTGTACATTGGTCATTTAGCATGCTGTAAAAACCATGTTTGATATGTACTTGTTCACAATGTGTTACTTGATCAACACTGGCTCTCTGTGTACATTGGTCATTTAGCATACTGTAAAAACCGTGTTTGATATGTACTTGTTTACAATGTGTTACTTGATCAACACTAGCACTCTCTGTACATTGGTCATTTAGCATGCTGTAAAAACCATGTTTGATATGTACTTGTTCACAATGTGTTACTTGATCAACACTGGCTCTCTGTGTACATTGGTCATTTAGCATAGTGTAAAAACCATGTTTGATATGTACTTGTTCACAATATGTTACTTGATCAACACTGGCTCTCTGTGTACATTGGTCATTTAGCATGCTGTAAAAACCATGTTTGATATGTACTTGTTCACAATGTGTTACTTGATCAACACTGGCTCTCTGTGTACATTGGTCATTTAGCATACTGTAAAAACCATGTTTGATATGTACTTGTTCACAATGTGTTACTTGATCAACACTGGCACTCTGTGTACATTGGTCATTTAGCATACTGTAAAAACCGTGTTTGATATGTACTTGTTCACAATGTGTTACTTGATCAACACTGGCTCTCTGTGTACATTGGTCATTTAGCATGCTGTAAAAGCCATGTTTGATATGTACTTGTTCACAATGTGTTACTTGATCAACACTGGCTCTCTGTGTACATTGGTCATTTAGCATGCTGTAAAAATCGTGTTTGATATGTACTTGTTCACAATGCGTTACTTGATCAACACTGGCACTCTGTGTACATTGGTCATTTAGCATACTGTAAAAATCGTGTTTGATATGAACTTGTTCACAATGTGTTACTTGATCAACACTGGCTCTCTGTGTACATTGGTCATTTAGCATGCTGTAAAAACCATGTTTGATATGTACTTGTTTACAATGTGTTACTTGATCAACACTGGCACTCTGTGTACATTGGTCATTTAGCATACTGTAAAAATCGTGTTTGATATGTACTTGTTCACAATGTGTTACTTGATCAACACTGGCTCTTTGTGTACATTGGTCATTTAGCATGCTGTAAAAACCATGTTTGATATGTACTTGTTCACAATATGTTACTTGATCAACACTGGCTCTCTGTGTACATTGGTCATTTAGCATGCTGTAAAAACCATGTTTGATATGTACTTGTTGATGTGAAATATCTGTATCCTGTTTATGTCTGCCTGTTTGTCATGTCTCTGTACCACCAGGTCCAATAAATAATTTTTTTAAAACCTTCAATAAAAAACAAAAAACAAAGTGATGTTCTGTTGCCTTCGAGTTCATGCCATCCTTAAAAATCAAGGGCTCAAAAGAGCTCAATGGAGACATGGTCCAGAACAGTAAGTAGGTCATGGCCAGTGTATCACATGTCACAGGTGCCAATTGAAGAAAAACGCCTTACTGGGTTTAAGATAGTTTAAAAATATAATAGTTCTTAGCAACCGTAAGGTTCAAAACAGCAACGGAAGCACGAACTTTCTATATATTTGAATATTTTCATAATTTTTATACATGTTTCAATTTTACATTTTAGAAGTGATATGAACTGATGTTTCTTCATAAGTTGACGCAAGTCTTTCGGTTACAAGGCCGCAGAAAAAAAAATCATAATCCTTTTCTTAACTGTCCAACCAAACTGATGTTGTTCCGGACAATGATTTGTAGCGAGCACGTAGTATTTGTATTCCTCGAAAGGGGAGATTGTCTGGTGGAAGGTCGAGTTCTGAGCGCCAAGTCACACTGCTGGCGTAAGTTAAACATATATGACAGAGATACGAGGAGGATTTTCGGGTGTTCCCCAAAATGATTTTTGCACGGAAACAGATCTCGACTCTGTTTTCAATGGATCTGTAAAGTTGAAGGTACAAAACTTCAGGTTAATTTAAGTTGATAGTCATTTGTTTTTCTAATGTACAACGAAAATAGTACTAAAGTATTTGCATTACTAAAACCATACCTAAACTGTTTATAAGCGGCAGTTGTGTTTATAATTTTTCTATAACTATTATTTTCCATATTTTGGGACGTACCTACCTCAGATGTGACGCGTATGTCGAGACGGCAAAGCTGCAGCCACAAACTCCGTCGGTGTAACTTAAGTGGGAAAGCATTCGGCTCCGGAGCTGAAGGATGAGGGTTTGATGGCGGCAAATCGCTTTGGCGCCATATTGGAGCCCGAACATAAAATGAATCTCCTGATCGTAGACTTTTTCTAAAAATGTGTGATGTACGTTCCACACATCGTCTGGAATTAGTCTAGTTTTTCCTTCTTCCGTTTTGTGCTTTATTCAACCATGGTTTGCAGCGGACCCGAAACCTTCGATTTCTTACCCCAGCCTTTCTCGGTGGGGAAAGGGGATATGTGATGTGCCAACCTCAGAGGGGATGCACATGTCACGACGGCAAAGCTGTAGTGGCAAACTTCGTCGGTGTAGCTTAATTCGGAAAGCATTCGGCTCCGGAGCAGAAAGATGTTCTTCGAGTTCCACCACCGGAATTTTTTTTTTTTTTCACACTGGCGCCTAAACGTGAAAGTGGATCAACTGGCCGTTAGATTCTTCGAAAAATGTGTGACGTTCCGCCCACGCATCGTCTGAAATTAATGATAATTTGTTCTCCTACCGTGAGCTCTTTTCAAGCGTGGTTTACCGGCAATCCCGGAGACCTACGATTTTGTAAGAGCCCTTTCTTAAGGGGGGAAGGGAGGGGGATATATATTCCTCCAAAAGCTCTCCAACCAAGTTTTATACGCCGATTGATTTCTTCATCAATGTGACCCTCACTTCATATCTGCTGTCCAAGATAAACGTACGTGTCTGTTATCTCCAGCTTTTCTCCATCAATCGATAAATCTTCATTTCTTGTAAAAGCATTTTGTACATCACTTTTGTCTTCTGAAAGTTCATTTTTAATCCCACTTCTTTACTCTTGTCAGCAAGTTCCTGGATCATACTCTGCAGTTCTGAAGAGGGGCAGTTGCAAAAATGACAACGTCATCAGCGAAACGAAGGTGAGTAAATTAAAATATCTCCGCCACATTGAAGTTCGTTTTCAGTTACGCGTAAAATATATATTTGAACATATGCAAATATATTCGGGCCCGGGCTCCTGATCCACCCTCACTGAGTGCGCCAGTGGCGGCCCCAGGTACGGGCATACCGGGCAACCGCCGAGGGACCCGCACCACCGCTAATTAATTAGTAGTGTTTGCCAGGCGTCATCTAAAATATTGTGGTTGTAGTTCACGATCATATACAAATAAATGACCAATTTTAATATTTTTTTACTGCTTTTAAATTAGTGACATCAAAAAATTACTCTGTTAGAATTTTTTTATTTTTTGGTCAGAGACATTTTTTCAGCGGGAAAGTTGTGGAGTAAATAATGTCTATAAATTTTTTTTAAAGATATTTTTCATAGAAGTTTTGCTGCAATTTCGGGTACAAATAGTGACTTGCAATGTATTCGCTATTCTGTCCACAGAAAACAACGTGGCATCTACTCTAGACTATAGTGATTGGATTGAAGACTTCAGATACAAGAAATGTCGCAGAATTCGTTTTTAAATAGTAGACTTATCTTATAATTATACAGCTATCCTTGTTTATTTAATAACAGGTCATTTGGAAAGGTAATATTTTGGATTGCTAATTATATTAATAAACAATGTATTGTATTACATCGTGTTTATTTCATAAAAATCAATACCATAATTCCCGATAAAAAAAATTGCTTTAGGATCACATTCACCCCAAGCGAAGGTTTGTGTGAAGAAAAAAAGGAAAAAATCGAGCGACAAATACGGTCAGAGTAAGCAACATGTAATTTTTTTTACGTATATTAGGGGTTATTGCGATTGCGAAGGGCCCCGTGAAGAGCAATCGCCCGGGGCCCCGCAAGGACTAGGGCCGCCACTGGATTGCGCCACTGCAAACCATTTGAGCTTCCATCCGCGAATCTACCACTTGTTTATGAAATTCTCGTTACACGTAGGTTGCCGTTAGCGGGCGATAGGTGGCACTACATGTCGTATACTCCCTCACGTTTCGAGCTGTCTTGAGAAATGAAGTTAGAAACAAAGTATAAAATGTGTTTGAGAGCATTAAATGCTGCGCACTCTACGTCACCAAAACGTAAATGTTTCCTCAGTGCCAGAAAAAATTAGCATCAGATAAAGGGAATTCTAGATTTTGTGATTCCGAAATGAAGAAAAATATTTTGAACTACTTGACGGAGGTGGGCCAACATATCCTTGTGAATTAGCAATACTTTCTTTCATTGCATGTTACAAATTATTTAAACTGTTTTTACGTGAAGAGAACGAGCACTTGTTCCATAGGACAATGGCGTCGGAACTGTTTTTTTTATTTTGACCGCGGGGGCAAGATGTCGGAGAAAAAAGTGTTTTGTCCTTTCATGAAATTTTCCGTATTACTGTAAAAGAAGACGTGCTAACTTCATTACAAAAATTTGCTGGAAAAAATTTGTTTTTCGATTAAACATTCATCTTTAAAAAAAAAAACATTTTCATATCCATATAGTTTCTCAATGTAAACTAACTATACACATAAATGGCCTTGAACTATAGACTTCGATACTTCCGGATTGGTACGAATTTCCGCAGGAATTGTAGGCGTAGACACTATAATTAAACATTGAAGGAACCTATATCTTATTCCTCACATTGCTTCCATTTCCCTATTTAGTTTTACTTACTTTTTTAGAGGAAGACTAATTTTTTACACTTAATGAGACATAAAACGTTGCTGGTCTTCAAACAGGAATCAGCCCACTGGACTGTTTAATGGGGCTAGCTAGCATTTCTTGGGGTCTCAGGAGTTGCATTTTCAAATGGGAATCAGCCCACTGGACAATAATGGAGTAGCATTTCTTGGGGTTTCAGGAGTTGCATTAAAAAAAAAAATCAGATTTCTAGATAGTTCATGGAAAAAAATAAAGAGCAATACTCAGTTTTTATCAAAATGAACTTAAAAAATCTCGAATGTTTGCGATTTCCAATCACGAACATACGTAATTCGGAAAGAAAGAAAACTGAGGGGGCAAATGTGATGTTTTGCCCTCCACACTCATTTGCGTGCGGGGGCAACTGCCCCTCTGCCCCCACGGTACCGACGCCGGTGCCATAGGAGAACAAAAAATTAATGCTGAAAAATATGACTCGAAATAAAATTTCTGAATTTTCAGCTCTTGAAGTTTGCATTTAGGTGTGAAAGAAGCCATGATATGAGTTTGTGTTTTTGAACATTTTTTTAAATAACTACACAAAACTCAAAAATGAAGTAGTTGGTGGAAAATTACGTAACAGAAAATTTGTTGTCCTTTCGGCAGTGGCGTGCATGAAAAACTCAAGGCCTCCCCGCAAAACAAAATTTTGGAGGCAATTTTCCAAAAATCTTTAATTACTCAAAATTTTATTTAGGATTTATGATTGTTTGTGATTAAAATGATTGCCCTGGTTTTATACCGATACAGATTACTAAAAAGTACTTGCGTCGAAGTTAATGATATTATACAAAATTTATTATTTTAAAGAACTAATGCCAGCCTCTTTGAAATACCTCATGTGGCTAATGACTTTTCCGATTTATACGAAATGTCACAACATAAGTAAGAAAATAACTAAGTAACGAATAAGGACCGTAGCACAAAAAACGCGAAATAACTTAAATTATCTACTCTTGAATATAAAAAACACGCTTAACATAATGCCACAATTTTTGCATATAGTAGAAAATCTTTTGACTGTTATAAAAAAAAAATGTCACAGGTCTCTATTTTTCGCTCCCACGAAGAACATCTTTTTTAGTTCATCATATTCTGAACCAATACCTACAATTATCTTGGACAGCAGATATCAAGTGAAGGTCACATTGATGAAGAAATTAATCGGCGTATAAAACTTGCCTGGAAAGCGTTTGGAAGAAACAGTATAATTTTCAAGAGCAATATGCCATTATGTCTTAAAAGAAAAGTGTTTGATCAATGCATCCTTCCAGTGCTTACGTATGGTGCAGAGACGTGGACCTTAACTAAAAGATACATACAAAGACTGCAGACAACTCAAAGCAGCATGGAGAGGTGCATGCTTGGTGTAACCAGGAAAGATAAGAACAGGAACTCGTGAATCCGAAAAATGACAAGAGTGGAAGACATCATGACCAGAGTAAAATCACTGAAATCGCAATGGGCTGGACATATTTCCAGAAGGGCAGACCGTCGATGGACAGCCGAAATTTTAGCCTGGATTCCAAGGGACAGGAAAAGACCCAGAAGAGGACCACATGGGTGATGGGTGGATGAAATTCGAAAGTATGCGGGAGTAACATGTAGGAGACTGGCACAAGACAGACTGTTGTCGAAGAAACTTGGAGAGACCTTCGTCCAGCAGTGGATTGATAATGATTGACAATGATGATGGTGATTCTGAAGGATGCGTAGTTACGTGCAAACAACTGTACATATTATATTCATTGGTATAAAATTTCCGCTCATTGAAATGATATTTCTTTCACATTCTCTTAAAATACATACATAGAAGCTATTGCGAGGGCTGTGAAAAGGGGCTTCAAGTTGTCTGGAATAGTTGCTTTCCCGTCATTCAGTTTTTGTGAACTAACGGAAATGATTTAATATTTTACACATTTACTGAAAAAAAAATGCTTTTTGTCTTAATATTTTATTCAAAGCTGCCGTAATTCTTGGCTGTTTCTTTAACCAGTTTCATACGAAGTTTCCGCCAAAAATTTGTAAAGTCTTTTTGCTGAGGTTGGAGGCCCTTTCAACCATGAGACCCACCACTGCGGGGGTTGCGGGAGCTATCAGTACGCCCCTGTCTTTCGGTCGTTCCATGGCAAGAAACTTCAAGCATTTAATCGATGTTTTTCATTTGAATATATTCATTTCATTTTTTTTAAATGCCTGGTAAATATTAATCGGTGGAAGATTCGTTTTGTAAGTGTCTCGTTTCTGTTCCAATTTCTTGCATTTGATTAGCGGAAAATGTGAAATCTTAATTTCATATCAGAGCGATACGAAATAACAAGGACAATAAAATCAAACCTTCATCGTCACATCTCGGTCAATATCCCAATTTCCAGTTTTTCTGCGTAATCGCAATATTAATCGATCATGGGCCCCATAAGCTTAGTTATCAACATAAATTGCATATACGAATAACATGTACAACTTCTCTACATATGCAAATTTCTTATGTGCCTCCTTGTTTGATAACCGTTTTCACCATTCTCAACACATAAATTTAATTGAAAACTAGAAAACCCAAAAACAACGTATAAAAAAGAGGGATAAATGAAATTAGACAGCAATCAGGAATTTTTTTTTTGTCGTTCTTTTGATCATTTTGGTCACATGCGCCAGGAAACCTTGGAGATTATTCAACTGGTCATCAAGAATAAAAAAAAAATTCACTTAAGGCAAATTTCCGGGAAAATTTCGAGAGGTCTTTGTCAATTGAGGAAAGCTGCTGCAGAAGATGATATATTTTTCATTTCCTCGCCTTTCATACTTTCTCACACTGTACGTATGTACGCTGTTCACCAACTTACAATGGGAAATTTTATTATTATTTTCTACTGTAAATTTTCGCTTTTTGTACTGGAAATTTCCAAAGTTTTTAATTTTTTTAACTTTTAAACTCGTATCCAGAAGTTCAAAAAATTAGTAACCAAAATTAGTGTTATCGCGAAAATCTCTGTAATATCTTCCAAGGACACAAAGGGTATGTATGGTCCGATTTCCAGGGAAGGGCAAACGCCTTCTCTTGTCCCCTATATGGACGCCCATGTATCCTAAACAGAGGGGTAACTAGACATTTTTGCGGGCGCGGCAAACCACAAAATGTTGCGCCCCTATATCTGTCTTTCTATAATATTCACTACATTGACAAAAGTCACCGGCCACCCCTTCAAAAGCAAATGAATGGATCCGCTACGTTGTTAAGATGCGCGGTACAGCTGCAAACTGTATAAAAACAAGCCTGCAGCTGACCGCGATCATATCGCACTGCGAGGTTGAGTGAAAATGTCGCGGCGGGAGAGAACTGACTTTGAGAAAGGAAAGATTGTTGGGTGTTATAATAGTGATTTTGTCCATAAGAGAAACCGAGAGGCGTTTACACATACCCAAGTCAACTGTTTTGAATGTACTGAATAAGTGGAAAACACATGGCGTGCCTGAAGCAGCAAAACCTACCGACAGCCCAAAGAAAATCAGTGATAGAGGACGTCAAAGCCTCAGGAGAGTCGTTACAGATAATCGACGGAGTACTGAACAAGACCTCAGTGTACAGGCGAGTAAAAATGCTGGAATCTCGGTATGTACATGTACCATTCACAGAGAACTTCATTCCATGGGTTACCATGGTCGTGCGGCTGCTCATAAGCCTTTCATCTCTACTCGGAATGCTACTCGTCGTTTAGCATGGTGTAAAGAACATTTATCGTGGACTGTGGATCAATGGAAACGGGTCCTATGGACTGATGAATCCAGATACCCGATCCATCAGTTTGATGGCCGTGTGTCGGTATGGCGGCTGCCGGGGTAACGCTATTTACCACAGTGTACTGTTCCTACGGTCAAGTTTGGAGATGGCAGTGTACTCGTGTTCAGGTGTTTTTCGTGGTATAGTCCCGGCCCATTGGTTATGGTGGACAAACCTGTTAACCAGCACGTCTACCTCGATATTCTGCACAATTATGCCCTACCAACTCTGTGGCAATACGATGGAACTGAGCCTTGTTGGTACCAGCAGGATAATGCACCGAGCCATAAAGCAAGGACTGTTACGGCATGGTATGACGATAATTCCGTATCTTGTGTGGACTGGCCAGCACAGAGCCCTGATTTTAATCCCATAGAGCACCTATGGGAATGAATTAGAGCGCTACATAAGAAGTTTGGAAACAAGATCTACTACTAAGCAAAAGTTAGCGGCAGCATTATGTACTGAATGGAAGCGTATACCTATCGCTGTGTTCCAAAACCATGTCGAAAGCATGTCTCGAAGGGTCAGTGCATGCATTAAAGACAAAGGTGGACCGACACCGTACTAATGTATGTCAATAAATGATATGTTGTGTTTCTCTTCTAGGTGTCCTGTGATTTTTGTCAATATAGTGTATATCACAATTTGTCTTTTTTTTTTTTTTTTTCGCCGTCATTTCGACTTTGAATAAATATTTATTATTGAATATCTTGTACTCCTTTAAAGTATAAATTTTAGAATACTAATTTAACATTTTAAAATTTCTTTTACGGATTTTACGTTTATAAGTTTCTAAGGCCATCTTCCAAAAAATATATATAGCCGAGGTTCCACGGGTATATAGCTTGCCCCCGCGCATCAGACATTTTCCTTACATTGTGAAATTTTTTCTAAAATTCACCAGCCACTATCACCAATTCCTTTCGTATATTAACGGAAAAACTCTGTTCTCACATTTTCTTTTTCCACACGACGAATGATTTGCAGTAACGGGAGCTATTCGCGAGAATACTTGAGATTTGATTTATTGTTAAATTTCAGTCTTCTGTCGAAAGATCTGATTTTGAAGTTCTGTAGCGAGATCGGATATTGTGGATAGCATAGCACATGAATTTTGATTATTGGGGCACCGGATATTCCTTCTCTTCTCCTCCATTTTGCGCACCAGCTATTGTGTATTGTTTTACCGGGTATTTAAATTATTGTACAAGTGACTGTGTGATATCTATGTATCAGTTTGTGCACCTTAAGACAAAAGCTATTATTTACCAAGAGTAAATTTTATATTTAGAAGTTTTGTGAAATAATACAACGGCCATTCCATAAAAACTGAGAGTAAAATCACACAAAATGAAGAAATATAGGTACAGCAAAATGTATGTTATTCGTTCTCAAAGTATCTTCCTTCGGATGATATGCAACGGTCCCATCGTTCAGTCCACTTTTCAAAGCACGTGGCGAAGGCATTTTGTGGAAGCTGCTTTAGCGATCCCCTGTACAGCTTGAATAACGTCAACATCTGTGTTGAATGTTGCGCCACAGAACTTCTCCTTCATTGTTGGAAACAAACAGAAATTGCATGGAGCAAGGTCAGGACTGTAGGTAGGCTGTGGCATGATGCATTTTGCAAGAAACTGTAGAACACAAGCAGCCACATGTGGACGGGCGTTATCATGGTATAGGGTCCACTTGTCCACCAGTTCCGGTTGCTTAATCGATATGTGTCGTCGCATACGCTTCAAGACTGAAATGTAATACTCAGCATTGACAGTAATTTGTGGAGGAACAGCATGCTGGTAGACTACACCTTTATGATCAAAGAAAATTATCATCGTCACCTTCCGGCTGATTTGGTTTGGCGGACTTTTTTGGAGGAGTGTGTTTCCAGACACTCGTTGCGCGCTTCGTGAGGGGGTTGAAATAGTGGGCCCATGTTTCATCGGCAGTTATTACTGTATTTAGAAAGTTTAGATCCTTTACAACTCATGATACACCTGAACTCTGGTTAACAATTGTTCTCTCGTCAGGTGATGAGGTATCCATCTGGAACAAACACGATTCAGCAGTAATTTGTCACGTAGAATGCGGAATGCTGACGTTTTTGAAATGTTAGTTGACGCCGCTGTCTTCACACGTCATTCGTCGGTCTTCTCGCAGGATTGTCCAAACAGTGTTAACAACACGCTCCGTAACAACACGTTTAAGTCAACCAGTCCTAGGAGCAAGTTCTGCTGATAAACAGCCTTTATTTGAAATCATGGTGCCATCTAAAAATCGTTGACTCACCCAACCATCTATCTTTGTAAGAATTTTTCATTAAATCAACTGTTTCTAGAGTCGTTTTACCTAAACGATAGCAAAATTTTATCGCACAACGCATTTCACTTCTTAACTATGAATCACTCGCCTCAATAGCTGTATGACGAAATGCAAACGTACCTTAAACAACTGCGCAATAACAAAACCAGAATCGTCTGCCACGGCTAATAACTGTTGCCATAGATTCTTCCTTAACTGAGTTAGTCGTCTGCGTGGTTATTTTCCCCATTTGCACTGTTGCCAACTCAAAAATATTACTCTCAGTTTTTATGGAACGGCCTTTGTATTTCAAAACAGTACATTTCACCATTTTTTAAAGATAATTAAAAGCCATTGTCAGTTTGAAGAGATCTCAAGTTCCAAAGCATTCTGTTGCTTCGGAAAATCACGATGAAAAAATACTATAAGTCGTCCTACAGAAAAAAATAAAAATAAAGTTATTACCAACCTATTCAAAAAAATAATAAGCTCCAACGGGAAATAAAATGACTGATTCACGAGCATTAATGACAAAAAATCATTATCGCGGTGCAATTATACTTCTACCTTGTCCATGCCTATGACGCCGGGGTATTTCTGGCTCATTGGTTAAGAGACACAGTTTCTAATGAACCATCCCAAGCGACCTCGAATCGAGTCCCACCAAGGAAAAGATTATCTGATGTAAGGGCCGAGAAGTCAGGGGCTTGGGCAGCGAGTGGCCTAGTGGGCAACGTTGGTGACTGCCACGGAAAGGGCCTCAGGTTCGATCCCCTAAATATCCGCCGTGCGTCGGATGGGCACATTAATCCGTCGGACCCCGGGTTACTAGCCTTACGGTAATAAATAAGGGCGTCTTCCTCCCCTTTCTACTTCACTTCCGTGTCACTTTCCTATCGGGCGCTCTAGCCCAAATCTTCTAGTTTCCTATTTCTAAGGGTTGTTTAAGACCAGGGGTCAGACACTCTCTTCCTAAAATCCTCTACATTTGATCATCAAGACACGGGCTTAGATTTTTGGAAACTTCTGTATAAATACGGGAAACCCCGAAACGGACTTTTCTGAGATAAACGGAATTACTGATTACGGAAAATCTGTGAAAATACGGGTTAAAAAAACAACAAGAGAAACGGAAATTTGGTTAAAAAGACGATACCTACCGGTACGTTGCTGCTGCTATTTTCAGGAATTTTTCGTGAATTCGCATAATTTATTTTTTTACAGTATATGCCACTATTGTCAATTTTGCACAGCAAAGCAAACGTTAAATCAGGAATCAGGGGTGTATTTAGAGGAGGACAGAAGGCCTTTCTTCCCGAAATTGTTTCCTTTCCATTTCTTTCTTTCTTTTTTTTTTTTTTTTTTTGTTAAAATGCACCTTACATTAGAAAAAATGCTTTAATTTAATTCAGATGCATCAACTTACATTAGAAAAAATTATTTAATAAAATGCGTCAATTTTCATTAGAAAAAATGCTTTAATTTAATAAAAATGCATCAACTTCCATTAGAATTTTTTTTTTCATTAACTCTTATTTTGTCCAGTTATCAAAAACTTCCATTTTTTTGGTGGGCACCTCTAAAAAAAAAAAAAATTCTATATACGCCCCTGCTTTAAACACAGTATTTCCGCATCGTGGCTTCAAACTAAATATGAGCTCGTGCAGGAAAGATTCCAATTCCTCTTTCACGTGATCAGATTTTACGAGAACATGCACGAATCCACTTATGATCGCTTTTTCAAAGTTAGCTGACTGCAGTAAGTGCAGATGTTTAACTGAAAACCAGAAAAGAAAAAACATATCAAAGTTGTATAGACAGAATTATAAAGCATGCTGATTTAATATCGAAAAAATACTCTGCCGTATGCGTCTCTTGCCTTATACGGAAGCGCTTCGTGTTCGAAATTCTCGTTTTTATATTTCACCATGTTTTTTTTAATTTTATTTACGATATTTTTTTCCAGAAGAAAATAAACAGCAAATAGAGGAAGGAAAAAAATATATCTTCTAGACATTTTTAGTCACAATTTCTCGCTGATCCAAGGGGCGTTCCTCCATCAACGTATGTGCCTTTTATTTCCTCTTCTGCAAAGGATTGGCTCATAATGGAGCAAAAAGCGCTTCTGCTCTCATTTATTGTCTTGTGGATTTTATAGAGGACTAGAATATTTCTGAAGATCTCTATCTCGAGTGAGTTTCGCATCTCTCCTCTCTCCTTTTTTTTTTTTTTTTTTTTTTGTAATTTCCTGGTCGAAAGAGATACATGTTTCTTCTGTAGGCTAGCTAGCCGTTGGTCATTACTCGTTTACAGCGCAATTTCACATTTACTGTATACATCCCTTAAACTGAATGAGCACATGGGCGGGGGAGATTTAACGCGCGTTCTCAAATTGACCAGCGAAAACTCACCTGTCCGGTTTGCAGCGATCCACTTTTTCACCCTGTGCAGATTTCCTAAGAACCGGGAGGTTCCACAGTTAGACAACTAACAACTTTACACATGCTCTTCGAAAAAAATAAAATGGAAAAAAAAAGAAGAAAAAAAAACCCAAGTAAATAAACACTATGTCTTTGAAACATCTAAGCCTTGACTGCGATGGGTTCGTTTAGGACAAACTTACAACATCAGATGATTTTACTTTCACTATTTCTTTCGTAATGTGGTTGGACCGTCTAGATACTCGCATATATTTTTCACATAAATAAATAAATACAGGAGAGAAGGTATGATGTATACTCTAATTTAACTTTCATTTTTAGTTTCTTTCCCTATGTAAATTTTGAGTTCATTCTCTTTAAGCGTTTCAACCTTTACTCACTGAATGTTATGTGGCAACAGTCTTGAGGTCACGTGTTTATACTTTGACAAGATAAGAACCATGTATATAACGTGTGGAGCGAGCAGAAACAAAGGGTGGGTAGATTAGTTCACCCTTGCGTGGTACCTTGTATACACTATATTGACAAAAATCACCGGACACCCCTTTAAAAGCAAATGAACGGATCCGCTGCTTTGTTAAAATGCGCGGTACAGCTGCAAACGGTATAAAAACAAGCCTGCAGCTGACTGCGATCATATCGCACTGTGAGGTTGAGTGAAAATATCGCTGAACTGCCTTTGAGAAAGGAAAGACATTTGTTATATTAGTGGGTTGTCCATAAGAGAAACCGAGAGGCGTTTAAACATACCCAAGTCAACTATTTTGGATGTACTAAATAAGTGGAAGACACATGGTGTGCCTGAAGCAGCAAAACGTACCGGCAGACCAAAGAAAATCAGTGATAGAGGACATCGAAGCCTCAGGAGAGTCGTTACAGCTAATCGACGGAGTACTTGCACATGACCTCAGTGTACAGGTGAGTAAAAATGCTGGAACTTCCGTATGTACACATACCATTCGCAGAGAACTTCATTCCATGGGTTACCATGGTCGTGCGACTGATCATAAGCCTTTCATCACCATTCGGAATGCTACTCTTCGTTTAGCATGGTGTAAAGAACATTTATCATGGACCGTAGATAAATGGAAACGGCTTCCATGGACTGATGAATCCAGATACACAATCCATCAGTCTGATGGCCGTGTGTGGGTATGGCGGGAGCCGGGGGAACGCTATTTAACACAGTGTACTGTTCCTACGGTCAAGTTTGGAGCTGGCAGTGTGCTCGTGTGGGAGTGTTTTTCATGGTATGGTCTCGTCCCATTGGTTATTGTAGACAGGCCTGTTAACCAGCACGTCTACCTCGATATCCTGGACAATTATGCCCGACCAACTCTATGGCAATACTATGGAACCGAGCTTTGTTGGTACCAGCAGGATAATGCACCGAGCCATACAGCAAGGACTGTTACGGCGTGGTTTGACAATAATTCCGTATCGTGTGTGGAGTGGCCAGCACGAAGCCCTGATCTTAATCCCGTAGAGCACCTATGGGATGAATTAGAGCGCCGCATAAGAAATTTGGAACCAAGGCCTACTGCTAAGCAACAGGTAACGGCAGCATTATATACTGAATGGAAGCGCATACCTATCGCTGTGTTCCAAAACCTTGTCGAAAACATGTCTCGAAGGGTCAGTGCATGCATTAAGGCCAAAGGTGGACCGACCGTACTAATGTTTGTCAATAAATGCTATGTGTTTCTCTTCTAGGTGCCCGGTACTTTTGTCAATATAGTGTATATATATGATGAAATTTTGTAGATATGCTGTATACACTGGCGGAAAGCGAAAAAAGAACACCAAGAAGGAGACGTCTGATACCAACGAAATTTATACAGCATAATAACGGAATACAGAGGATAACGGGATCAAAACATTATGGCAAAATACAGCTGTATTTGCTGGTAAACTGAAAAATAACATTTCCATGTAACATGGTTAGTATGAGGCTGAACCGCCATGAACTGCGTCACACTGTGCAATTCTGGCATGGAGTCTGTCGTACAGATGTTGGACGTAAGTTTGGGGTATTGAGTTCCAAGCATCCTCAACCTGGACGCGTAAATCGGGGATGGTCATGGAGAAAGGATTAGTCGTTGTCCCATAAAATCTCACACGTGCTCATTGGGGGACAAATCCGGTGAACGTTCAGGCCATGGAAGTTGTCTCACACCCTGAAGTGCATGTTGTGTTGCACGTGCCGTGTGTGGGCTTGCGTTATCTTGCTGGAAAACACCACCATGGACCGACCTTACAAATGGCACAACAACGGGCTGAATGATGTTGTTGATGTAGGAGGTGCTGTTTGACGTACCTGGTACAAACACTAGTTGTGTACGGGAGTGATAGATGATCGCTCCCACACCAGGAGACCAGGTGTAGGCCCTGTGTGTCGCTGGCGGATGCAAGAAGGGTGGAGACGCTCCCCTGTGCGTCTGCGAACACGCATACGGCCATCGGAGGCTCCCAAGCAGAATCTGCTTTCATCGCTGAACACGACAGATCGCCATTGCGTTCTCCAGTGCAGACGTTGGCGACACCACTGCAGCCGTTCCTGACGATGGGCTGGAGTCAGAGGTACACATGCCAGAGGCACACGTGCACGTAGTCCTGCATCCAGTAGACGGTTGCGGATTGGTCGCACAGTCACCTCAGGTGCAACGGCAGCTCGGATTTGCGTCGCAGTGGATGTTCTGCTTGACAACGCCGCTCTTCTTATGCGTCGATCGGTCAGCTCATCAGTCCGTCTGTGACTCCCGGTTCCACGTCTTCTCGTGTGGGAATGTTCCTCAAACCATCTACGCCACCATCGTACCACCACCGATACTTCCCGTCCGCAATACGGCGATACGACCACCAGGCCTCTTGGAGTCCGACTAGACGACCTCGCTCAAAGTCCGATAACTGCTGAAATCGTACACGTCTTCCATGTCCAGGCATTGCAGCTTCTTCAGGGTCTTCGCACGTGTCCGTACGCCGACGACTGATTACATTCACTTCGCCGTACTCCTTAAATACCACCGACGATAATTTGCATATTATGCCGTGCTGTGGCGTAAACACTCACCGGTTGGTCCCGAAATTAACATCACACCTACGTAAGCTCGACCCCATTAACATATGTAAATTTCATGATCATCCGCCAATTCCTTCTTGGTGTTCTTTTTTCACTTTCCGCCAGTGTATATGGGCTGGACATACTGCCAGAAGGACAGACCATAGATGGACAGCCGAAATTTTAGATTGGATTCCAAGGGACAGGAAAAGACCCAGAAAAAGACCACATGGGAGATGGGTGGATGAAATTCGTAAATATGCGGGAGTGACATGGAGGAGACTGGCACAAGACAGACCGTTGTGGAGGAAACTTGGGGAGACCTTCGTCCAGCAGTGGATTGATAATGGTTGACAATGATGATGATGATGATATAAATACGCTTTGAGCCTCATGTTTTACAGGTTCAGTTTGTTCAGGCTACTGAAGTATCTTGAAGCACAATGCATGTTTTCTTGGAAGATCAATAAAGACGATTTATATGAGTAAATAGACTATCTCTTTTGGCCGTTCGGTCATCTAATAGCTTATCGTATAATTAAGGATTTTGTGCTAGCTATCCGAAGCATATCGGTAAGAAGCTTTAGTACTACGAGAAACATCAATAGTACGATATGTAATGTTATAAGTGGAATATTAATTAAAAAACATTAGAAAGGGTAAAAAATTGAAGCGTTAAATCTGTAATTGTAATAACTTCATTTTAGATTATTTCAGATAATTTTCCTTTCACTGCTTCGCTTGCTAATTGATTGGAATATCTTGGTAATTTATAGCTTTGGAGAACTTTTGGAAGAAACGGTTCAATTTTGAAGAGAAATATGCCATTATGTATTAAAAGAAAAGTATTTAATGAATGCACCCTTCCAGTTCTTACGTAACGAGCAGAGACGTGGACTTTACCTGAAAAAGACATGCAAAGACTGCAGACAACTGAAAGAAGCATGGAGAGAAGCAGGCTTGGTGTAACCAGGAGAGATAAGAAGAGGAACCCATGGATAAGGAAAATGGCAAGAGTGGAGCACATCATGAGCAGATAAAAATCGCTGAAATGGCAATGGGCTGGACATGTTGCCAGAAGAGTCGACAACCGAAATTTCAGACTGGAATCCATGGGACAGGAAAAGACCCAGAAGAAGACCACATGGGAGATGGGTGGATAAAATTCGAAAGCATGCGGAAGTGCCCTGGAGGAGACTGGCGCAAGATAGACCGTTGTGGAAGAAATTTGGGGAGACCTTCATCCAGCAGTGAATTGATAATGGTTGATGACGATGATATGGAATCATGGCCAACAGCCATTTCAAATTGCTGGATGAAGGCTTTTTCTAGTCTCTTCCATAACTCTGTTTCGAGCAATTCTCTTTCATTAGTCATTCCAGCCCCTTCCCCCAAAAATTGGAGTACCCGCAAAACACAAAACTTAAAAAAAAAAAGAAAAAAAAAGCAGAATACAGGAGGCATGAATTTTGATTTTTTTTTTATTTTTTTTTTAAGATTCGAGGCTGCGCTACTATGGCAAACCACGCTAGCCGTAGTCCTCGTTTAATGTCATCCTATTGGACCTCTCAACCGCAGAACCTCCCCCCCCTCCCCACACCACCACCACAAATTTGGCCAGACAAATGCATACCGCCCCAGTGGCGCGGTGGTCTAAGCGATGGCTTCTGATCATTCATCCGAGGTGGGCCCGGGTTCGAATCCTGGTGAGGCAAGGACAGTGTGTTTTTCTTACGGCACTGCTTTTCTCCCTTCCCTGGAACCAGTGGCCTTAAATTAGGGACGGGCGACTGTTCATAGTCCATTGAGTTGCTCACGGTGGTCGTTAAGGCCCAGCAAAAGAAAGAAGATGTGCATATACTAATGTATCATTAAATTCGGCAGAAGAATACTACCATCCTCTATCTACACTCCAGAGTCCAGATGTGGATTCTTTTATAACTCCTTTGGAAAGCAGATTCTCGAAAGAGAAGGACCTTTCATTTTTCCTTTTTAATTTACTTTCCAAAAATATTAGCAAACTTGACGTTAAATTTAATTTGTGAGTCAAAGACATTTCAGCAACGCACGGCGTTATCTTGATACTTGAGACCCAGAATCAATGTCCTGTCACCACTAAAGAAAAGACAAGTTGATAGCGGAAACAGAAAAGATTTCATTTTTAGAAAGTATTCAAGAAGCAGAGAAAGTTTATCCGGTAGTTTCAAGGGCACTGCAACACGCTGCCATATTCCCAGCAACAACATGTACAAATGTAAGATCTTTCAGTATCCTGCGTAGAGTGAAGTCATGCGTGAGATCAACCATGACCGAGGAGAGACTAGGTGGTCTGTGTATGATGAGTATCCATTGAAATTGAGTACACGGAAATCCGGATTTTATACGAAAAGTTGTCGACCGATTCGGGAAAAGTAATAAAAGACTGCAATTTTTATTTTCTTCCAAACAGAAGTGACACTATCATCATCGAGCATAATTATCGCAAGAAGTTGCTCTTTTGCTATCTAAATAGGTTTCGCAACATTTATTAAATTATTTTTTTTTTTTTTACCGGAAATTGTCATTAAATATTCTGTAACATTTTTTTTCTCTTTGTCTTAAGAAATAAATATATTTCACTTTACGCAGTAAGGTCGAGACTGCATTTTTGTCATTTATCTTGAATGAATTAAAGCTTAGAGAAGTCTTGGATGTTGGAACTTTGCTTTGACCTATCAACCCCACTTGGAAAAAATTCCGCGGGTGCCCATGATTCCAGCCGTAGATGTAGCATCGAGGTCGGGGGGTGGAGGGGGGACGTGCCCATACGTAACGTGGCGTTTCTACAAAGATCAAAGAGGAAGAGCTAAGCCTTTTATACATATATGTTACGGCCAAAGCCCGAAATGTAGTCACTTCGCGAAATGACATACCACTTCTATCTAGCTTTGGCCAGCTCATGTGGCCAAAGCCCGAAATGTAGTCACTTCGCGAAATGACATACCACTTCTATCTAGCTTTGGCCAGCTCATGTGGCCAAAGCCCGAAATATACAATAATTTACCAGTACTTCGGGCTCTGGCCGGCCAATTCTAGATTTGGCCGTGAGAAACTGGCCGAAGTTTAGTAATTATCTTTACTTTGGTGGTCCTATGTGGACCGAAGGTGAGGGTTTAATGGGTAGAAATCCCACAGTATCGACGGTAGGGATCCAAGTCCCATATGATCTCTAAAATGATTTCCTGAGCCGCAAAAATAAATAAATAAAAATACATAAAACGTGTAATATAAAAATTGCGTTTTCTCAAAGGAGTACAAATCACATAAAAGAGATAAACAAATGATTATCTTAACACTATGATCTTTTACTTGCTTGCGCCGTTTGGCAGTATAAGACATGTATTTTATAACATGTAATTACGACAGTTGAACAAATCACTTCAAACAGATTATTTTACCAGTGTGGAAATCTATTTAGTTTTACTTGTTTGTGCAGTCTGAGCTGTTATGACATTTGGAGTTACATAACTTATTGACTCATTTACACTTGCATCGATCTGTTAAACATTTTCTACTACAGAAGCACCTTGAAAATCCTTGGTCTCCAGTTGAAGATTGACTCGATGCTGCTGCTCTTAATGATATTTTATTATCCG
Organism: Macrothele yani; assembly: GCA_039090855.1. Lineage (NCBI taxonomy): Eukaryota > Metazoa > Arthropoda > Arachnida > Araneae > Macrothelidae > Macrothele > Macrothele yani. The sequence continues at coordinate 41,056,113 of CM076990.1, read as the reverse complement.
GAAATTGATTGCAAAGTAACGAATTTCTCTTTAAGAACGGTGAACTCACTTCTGGCATACAATAGCTTTAAAAACTCCGAACTCTGTCCCTAGTTTATAGAGGTCATGTGGAAAAGTTCTAACACTGGCCAGTTTCTCACGGCCAAATCTAGAATTGGCTGGCCAAAGCCCGAAGTACTGGTAAATTATTGTATATTTCGGGCTTTGGCCATATGAGCTGCCCAAATAAACCAGTGTCTCTAAATTAGTCACTAGGAAGCGCCAGAGCTTGCAACCCTAGTGCAACCCTAGTGCAATTTAGTGCCCTAAACTGCCGCTAGCTCATATAAGTAATTGGTTGCCACTGGTCCCAGTGGGAACTAATTTAGGGCCACTGGTTCCAGGGTAGTGGCCCTAAATTAGTAGCCGTACGACAAACACACTATGTACGCCTCATCAAGGATTCGACCCCGAACCCCACCTTGGGCAAAATGATTAGAAGCCATAGCATTCGCAGTTTTCACACGGGCAGTAAAAGTACTTAAAATTGAAAACATAATTGATTTTTATTTCTTCTTTCAAGTACATCTGTGATTCATTCATACACTTTATTCATGAAAACTCTTCTAGAAGAAATGGATACGTAATGTTTCTCACTTTGTTTCCGTTCTGATATTTTTTGATAGCGCAAATCAGTCTTTCCAACTAAAAAAGAAACACCGGTAATTCAGGCCATGAAACCTGTGTTAGCCGGAATTCATAATCGGAATCACTCTTTAAGAACGACTTTTAACCTCAAATAAATAAATAAGATAATAAAGGAAAGAACATGCGGGATTTCGATCGCCATCATCCATCTAACTTTAATATTAACTCATTAAATTGCCAAAATTAACTTAAATGATATTATAAAATTATGATAAAATGACTTTAAAAAATGCAGGCAATTCAGATAGAAATCCAAACGTGTTATGATGTTATTTGTCGAAGTTCTTACATAGATGGCTATTACAAAATTTTAGAGTATGGCTGTTATATCGAATTGGTTTCTTAAATATAGATTTTTGTCAGGCGTGGCCCTTGCGCCGATGCGGCGCGTAGCCCGAAAATTACGGTTTATTACAAAACATAGTACATGGCAAAGCATTTGAAATAGTATATTAAAAACCATAATATTTTTATTATTTTTTTCTAATTTAAGGACTTACTGAACTTTGAATATTAGTGTTTCTAGCTCAACAGGACAGCTGGAATCAGAGAATCGAAAAACAGGAACAATGTGCAAAATTTGTGTGTTACCCGAACTTCAATTTACAAACATCCCATGGACTATGTAAGTTGATATAAAGAACATAATTCACACCATTTAAGATTTCCTTTCTTCAAATCAAACTTCGTTTTTGTTTTGAAAAAAGAAGTCGAATAGTAAGTAATAATTTGAAAGGAAGAGCTGCTACAGAGGAGATGCATTTGGTTGATGCATAAGTTCATGCCATTTTGTTTCACCCCACCACTACAGGAATGTATTACATCAGAAGAGAAAACGGAATCAATCAACTATGTATCCCCCCCCCCCATTGTTTACGATGGTGTCTCAACGTCTGGATAGGTATGCAATGCCATTATTAAAACAACGTGCAGGTTTTGCTGCGAAGAAATCATCAAGGAAATTCTGGAGATCAACATCATTGTTGAACGTTCTGCCAAGGAGTGCATTCGATAGAGATCGGAAGAGGTAATAGTCTGAAGGGGGAAACATCTTGGGAATAGGCCGGATGTGGAAAAATCTCCCATTTCATGTCCTGAGTGGCCATTTTGGTTATGCTTGCACTGTGAGGGCGTGCATTATGATGTAGGAGAAGGTCACCATGGCGCCGATGTGGCCGTTTCTGCTGAATTGCTCCCTCCACACGGCGGAGTTGCTCGCAATAGAGTTCAGCGTTGATGTCCGATTCCTCGGCAGCATTTCCCAGTGAATAATGCCTTCCATGTCCGATCAGACACACAACATGTTCTTCGCAGGATGAAGGTCATGTTTTGGACGTGGTGTGGGCGTCTTGTTCGGGTTTAACCATTCTCTCTGATGCCTGAAATTCACGTACAGGCACCACTTTTCATCTCCAGTAACAATACGTGACAAAAAGGGTTTGTGTTGCTGAGAACATTCGCGATAACGGGCGAGCAAGAAACCACATATGGCAACACGCTGATTCTTGTTGTCCTCGGTGAGAGTGTGAGGCACCCAATATCCCAGTTTCTGGATCTTCCCCATACGTTCCAGGTGTCGCTCCACTGTGGCCTGATAACAATCCATCTCATTGGCCAGTTCATGTGTGGTTTGACGCTGATCCAAGTTGACGAGACTGTTCACACGATCTTCATCAAAATGAGATGGACGACCTGTACGTGAAGAGTCGTTGAGATTAAAATTGTAACCTCGGAACCGCTCAAACCATTTGCGGGCTGTTCTCGGAACAATAGCATCCTCCCGATACACAGAACAAATTTGTCGAGCAGCCTCGGCGGCTGTGGACCCCTTGTTAAACTCGTAGAAGAGCAGATGTGGGAAATATTTATTCCTCTCTACTTGACACTTCATACTTTCGGACCTGAAAACCAAAAACCCATTAACCACAATTGCACAACGCAATATGATACACGATATTACTGGCTACATTTTGATATATAACTGGCCATCTGCACCGTCACTACTGACCTGGGAAACACTCGTGAAATAAAACGCCATGAACTTATGCATCGACACAATAGACAAAGCTGAGTGTATAATGAGGCTGTGCACCGTGCTAATCAGCGTATAAACTATACACAGCGACACAACAAATTTTCTAAGCGTCACAACTACCTCATCGAAGTTACTATGTGCCAGCCAAAACAGCACTCGAGCATTCCGTTTCTCAGAAACCTAGCGCACACGGAGCTTACGAAACAATAGGAAATAAGGGGTGAGGTTTCTGGATTGCTTGCAGTTGTGTGGAATTAATTGGGACAAGAAAAAAGGCTTTTCCCAAGTCGTTTCTTCAAAACATTCCGCAAATTTTCAATTGGATTTAAGTCTGAAGAATTTCCAAGTTATTCAAGCTCATTGATTCTATTTTCCTGCACGAGCTTCTTGACTACTTTCGAACTGTAGCACTAGAGTAGGTCATGCTGAACTGTGCCTGCTAAAGTCTGGAGGAATAGTACAACTCAACCCGTTAGAATCGCAATGTATTTTCATGAATTCGCCATGTTGTCTCCCAGGTCCACTTGATTTGAAATATCTCCAAACGTCTTTTTGGGAAGGTTGTTTTACCGTCAGTTGAGGGTACACGGTTCTCACTGGCTCTTTATTGCTTCGTCTGACAAGGTTTGCTCTGTAACCTTGAACTAAAAAATGGGTCTTGTCAGAGAAAACTACCTCTTCCAAGCCAAGATTTATGCTTTCCTGCCCATGTCACACGTTTCTTCTTCATGGCAGGCGTCAACATTTTTATTGGCTTCCTTGCCTTCCGCCCTACTTCAAGAAACTTATGCCACACAGCTGACGCATCAATGTTAACACCGGTAACCAACGAATCTCTCTGAAGCTCCTTACTTGTCTTTTGACGTAAATTTGGCTGTTTCTGGGTAGAATTTTATCAGTTCTGGAAGTGAACTTTCGTTTTCTTCTACATTTCCCCTTCCTCTTTGCAAACAATAATCCACAATCTTTGTGTGTACTGACAAATCTAGATATATTAGATTTTACCACACCAACATCAGAGGCAATTTCTCTCACAATCACAGATTAAGAATATTTGCCCGCTTCTTTGGAGTAATGTCCAGTTTTACGTAAGAAACAACACAAATCACCGCATAGGTAGCACAAAAACAAAATGCCCCTACCACAAACTCCAGCACTCAAAGATAAAGAGGCTCAACTTGTCTAAAACCAGACAAACCGGTTCCTGCTGGTCAAGGCTAGGCCTCCACAACACCCCATGTCAGATAAAACTGGTTTGAGCCTACACCTCTCAGCTAAATTAAATATTCAGCCTTGTCCCAATTAAATGACACGCTACTGTACATCTGTTTACCCTTTCGTACACCAATACAGAAGATTCCAGTTAATTGGGCATCGGTTAATCGGGGCAGCCATTTATTTGGGACAATTCTTGAAGAACATCCCAAATTAGCTCTTCGGAATGAAGCTTTGCATAATTGGAGTAACCGCTTAATCGGGCCAAAGTGTTTTAGCCCCGATATGTCCAAATTAACCGGAATCTACAGCATTTTCTTTCTTTTTTTTTTTTTTTTTTAATAACGTAAGATATTTCAAATTAAAAATGATGGGAAAAAATTTACAAGTGAGTTTTCATTTTCGCAAAAAGGTACATTGGAAATCGGAAAACTTTAAACGGTTTTACGAAACAATAACATAGACTATAATGTCTATCTCTTAAGTTTAAATCAGGTTGTTGACTTGAATCTTTTACGCTAACTTTACTTCACTGCAAAAGGAAGGTTTAACTTTAACTTAATGAGTTGGCTTCACTGGAGAACTAGGATAACTTCACTGCTCGTTGAATCTGAAACATTTTTTTATACATGACATGCGGTTTCAGACTAACGTCCGAGAGTAAAAAATTAATTGATTTACATATAACCTATTTTATTTGCCCTTCTGGCCCGACATCCAAGTTGAACACATTTAGCCAGATAACACTTGTTAATTACGTATGATATGTATGCGCTTTTAGACTAAGGTCTATGGGTGCGAAATGTGTCAACCAGACTCACATATAATCAATTTTATTTGCTGTTAGGGCACGTCGTCCAAGTTGAACATCCTTTGCCAGAAAACACTTGTTAATTATGCACTTTAAATAATGCACTTTTAGACTAACGTCGAAGGGTACCAAATGTATCAAACTGTCTTACATATAATCCACTTTGTTTGATGTTACGGCATACCATTCAAGTAGCTCACACATAACTTAACAGAAAATATTTGTTGGCTTCGAATCAGGCCACAACATTTTCCTCAATTCAACATCAATCACAGTCCTCTCTCTCTCTCTCTCTCTGCTCTTAACAATCGTGAGCAGAGTCCTCTCTCTCTCTCTCTCTCTACCTCTCTGTCTGTCTGCCCTTAACAATCGTGAGCATAGTCCTCCCCCCCCTCTCTCTCTGCTGTTAGCAATCGTGATCATAGTCCTCTCTCTCTGCTCTGAACAATCGTGAGCATAGTCCACCCTCTATGTCTCTCTCTCTTTCCTCTTAACAATCGTGAGCATAGTCCTCTCTCTCTCTCTCTCTCTCTCTCTCTCTCTCTCTCTCTCTCTCTCTGCCTTTACCAATCGTGAGCATAGTTCTCTCTCTCTCTCTCTCTCTACTCTTAACAGTCGTGTGCATAGTCCCCTTTCTCTCTCTCTATCTCTCTGTCTGTCTGCCCTTAACAATCGTGAGCATAGTCCCCCCTCTCTCTTTCTCTCTTTCTCTCTACCTCTCTGTCTGTCTGCCCTTAACAATCGTGAGCATAGTCCTCCCCCCTCTCTCTCTGCTGTTAGCAAACGTGATCATAGTCCTCTCTCTCTCTGCTCTGAACAATCGTGAGCATAGTCCTCTCTCTCTCTCTCTCTCTCTCTCTCTCTCTCTCTCTGCCTTTAACAATCATGAGCATAGTCCTTTCTCTCTCTGCTCTTAACAGTCGTGAGCATAGTCTCCTTTCTCTCTCTGCTCTTAACAGTCGTGAGCATAGTCCCCCTCTCGTTCTCTGTCTGCTCTCAACAATCAAAAATCGTGAGAATATGAGAATAGTCCTTTCTCTCTCTCTGCCCTTAAAAATCGTGAGCATGGTCATCTCTCTCTCTCTCTCTCTCTCTCTCTCTCTCTCTCTCTCTCTCTCACTCTCTCTCTCTCTGCTCTTAACAATCATGAACATAGAACGCTCTCTCTCTCCCCCTCTCCACCCCTCTCTCTGCCCTTAACAATCGTGAGCACAGTCCTCTTTCTCTCTCTCTCTCTCTCTCTCTCTCTTAACAATTGCGTGCTTACAAACTTTCGCTGCTCACTCTCGACTCGTTACACAGACAGGAATATTTCGTGAATCAATTTGTGACGTACCTACCTCAAAGGTGACGCAGATGTCAAGATGGCAAAGTTACAGCGACAAATTTCGTTGGTGTAGCTTAATTAGGAAAGCATTCAGCTCCGGAGCAGAAGGGTGCGGTTTTGAACTCACTAACGCCAAATTTGTGTTTCGCTAAACTGGCGCCCGAACGTAAAACTGAATCTCCTGGTTGTTGGGTTCTTCGAAAAATGTGTGATGTTTGTTCCACACATTGTTTGGAATTGGTTAGAATTCTTTCTTCTACAGTGAGCTACTTCAAGCGTGGTTTGCCTGCTGACCCGGAAACCTACGATTCCGTCCCAGTCCTTTCTTAAGAGGGGGTATTTGTGATGTACCTACCTCAGAGGTGACGCAAGACTGAAGAGTTGCAGAGACAAATTTCGTCGGTGTAGCTTAATTAGGAAAGCATTTGGCTCCGGTAAAATTCGAATTTCGCTATAGCTTAACGAACAATATTCAAGAATCGTCTAAGAAGCACTTCCCTCTGTACGCTGCACACTGAGCTCTTATCCCAGCAGCCTTATTACGTAGTTTGCATGTCATTTGACCTACTGTCAGGAGTTGCCAACTTCAAATTCATCGAGCGAAACTTTGTGGCGTTAAGTTTAGAAAATATTTAACAAGAAGAAACAAAATATACATGAAAACACAGGAACTCGAAGGGAAAGTTAAATCAGTGGTTTACGTCACAAGACTTAATCAAAATCTGAGTCAGATTGGATGTTGTTGGTCTCCGAAGGATGTTCTACGCCTAAAGTTGCTAACTGAGAAACAACGCTTGTGATCGACAGAAGAACTCCATCCGTTCTCAATCACATGATAAGAACGTCATAAACTGAAACTCAAAAAAAAAGCATCCGCCTTTCATTCAGATTCTCCTTCCTCACTTTGAAGTTTATACTTTCAGAAAACCGAAAAATATGCTGCATTGAACAACTGTGGCGCGAAATTTTGGCGAAACAGCTGTTGGTTGGCACGTGATTAGACGAACGTAGCGGAGGCGCGCCAAATACTAATTCAGCACTTAACGCAGCTCTAAGATTCCCGACACACGTTGTAATTTGTGTAGGTCATTCGAACGTGCGACGTTGCGTGCTTGTGCATAAATTACGATCTCATAAAATATACACTTCAGCCAAGACTAACAGGCTCAAGACCCTTTGCAGTGATATCACATTGTGATAAAGCATGATAATCATCAGTGGAAGTTAAAACACCGTGCATTTTACAGACGGCGGAAAATTACATACCACAAGCAAGGAATAATGGGATTAAGAAAATCCAAATTAAGAACTAGGGCCAATGTCACCTACAAGGGGGAATTTCTCCGATATATTTATTACAAATTGCTTTTCAAACGTGCAAAATCTGTTTGCCAAACCAGAATCTTTTTTTATAATGCCTGACAAAAAAAAGTTGAGAAAAATCCTAATATCACGTGATTTACTTCCAGACAGGCCCGCATCAGTTGTCATATATATATAACGATGGCATGCGTTACAGAATAACACTTGTTACGTAGACTTTAATTTAACTTTCCTTTTCAGTTTCTTTCTCTAAGTAAATTTGAGTTCATTTCTTTTTTTCCTAATTCTTTTATTTTTAGAGGTTTAACGACTATCGCGAGAGCAACTCAGTGGGCTATGAGCAGTGGCCCGTCCCTAATTTAGGTCCACTGGTTCCAGGGAAGGGAGAGAACCAGCGCCGTAAGACAAATACAACATCCATGTAGGGATTCGAACACGGACCCATCTCGGACGAGTGATGAGACACTATCGCTTAGACCACTGCGTCACCGGGGCGACGTTCATTTTTCTTAGCGTTTTTCAACCTTAACGTGATATTTTCTCTCTCGCAAAAGTATGGTTGGCAACACCTTGAGGTCAGGACGTATGACGTGTGGGTGTGTCATATGAGAACAGAACGATATGTACTGTGTAAGCACCAACAAATGTGCGGAGATGGTGGAAGTGAACATACTAATTGTGGAAAAGACGTTTGTTAAATTGAAGTTTGAGTTATTTGAGGGCTTCGCATTCCACTTTAGTGTTGGCGTTGTTCTCTTAACCAAGTGTTATTATTACACAGTCGAGTCAGATTATTGTGACCACTTCCTACTTTTGACGACAACAGCACGTAGCCAGGGAAAGAAGGTACGTGTCGTGAGCTGGCCTAGAGGGTATATAAGGTGTGATGTAGGCATTCTGAAAACATATCACTCGTTGCTGTCATGGCTAAAAGGAGCGATTAATCAGATTTGCACAAAAGGGATGATTATCGACTTTCGGTCCAGGGATGGCAGTATTTCTGAAACAGTGCAGTTTGTGAAGTGTTCGCGTGCTGCTGTGGTTAAAGTGCATCGTGATTGGAGAAATATCACCACTGCGAATGAAAGCGACGTGGAAACTGAGGAGCACCACGTGCCATTGATGTGAGAGGTGAACGTCGGCTTCGAAGGTGCCTCATGGCCGATTGACACGCTACAGTGGAGCAACTCCCTGGCTGAATGAACCAGGGGGCTACCGGAAGTGTGTCTCAAACGACAGTTCAGCGAACCCTGCTACGTATGGGGCTCCGATGCAGACGGACGGTCACTGCACCTATGCTAACGAAGGTGCATCGATAGAAAAGGCTTACATTTTCCTAATTCTTTCGGAATTGAACCTCCGCTGATTGGCAAAGGATTGCCTTCACCGACGAGTCACGTTTTCAGCTTCATCGAACGGATGGACGTTGGCGTATAAGGCGAGAAACATCGGAGGACAAACACTCTTCATCCATTGCAGGAAGAAAACAGCTGGTGGGAGCAGCGTTATTGTCTGGGGAATGTTTTCGCGGCATTCTTTGGGTCCACTCATACCTGTGTAAGGCACTATGGGCCGACTTCGTTATGAATCCGTCCTTGCAGACCACGTATACCCATACATGATTATTGTCTACCCTGGTGGAGGGGATCTTCCAGAATCACACAGTTAAAAATGTCCGAGAGTGCTTGGAAGAGCACGATGAAGACTTCGAAGTACTTCCCTGGGCCCTAATTCCTCAGACTTAAACCCAATTGAGCATCTGTGGGACCGCCTCGATCGTGTTGTTCGCTCTATGGATCCTCCACCACGCACCCTCCAGCAGCTGTCAGATGCATTGCAGTCCGCATGGCTCCACAAACCTGTGAACACCTTCCAGCACCTTTTTGAGTCACTCCCAGCCAACTGCTGTCCGCGCTGCACACGGCGGTTATTATCGCTCGGGTTCCTAATTGGGTTCACCCGGCGTAATATTGGGATCCAAGGGGGTGTCGAGTGGATTGTGATTCTGCGATTCCCTGATTTAGGGCTGACGCAGCTTCAGGATCCACTGACGGGGCGTTGTGTTTCACACAGCAGATTTTCCTTTGGCAGTCAAAGGGTCTGCTATGTGTCGCAATATTTTTGTGAACGTCTAGATTTAAAATAAAAAGCATAAATGAAGGGATTTGCTAAGTTCCGGTTCCAAAAGATATATATATTCTCCAAATAATCTAGGGTTGAGCACACATATTGTAGTTAACGACACACTCATCATAGAACTTAGACAAAATTAGTAACAAAAACAATTTATTGGTTATGATTTGGCATAATAATAAATATACGCTCATGATATTAGCAAAAATGATTTACGACTCTCTGACAGGAACCTGTACTCAATTAGCTATTTCCTTATTAAAATATTAACTCTATGTGTGGACTGATCCGATAAAGATTTTATGAGGGGACACCAAAGAAAGAATAGGATGGATTTCCTACCTCAACATCCGAATCTGGCCTAGATATCGCGCTGCTCACCACTCCTGATCCGGGAGAATTCTCGTCCGGCGGTTATTATAGTTTCCATCCGCATTTGCGACCGTCGTATGGGCCCTAATGGTCCTTAGTGGGGGTCCGTTCATCCGGAAACCTCGTTTGGGATCTCCCATCTGCAGCTTACGGTAGCTTCAGTCCTGCCGCTTCCTAGGTGACAGTCATGGAGGACAGTGCACGCGATGCACGCCGCGAAACCAGCCAAGGTAAAAGTTTCGTGTAAAACTGTAAACGTGAAGTAACAAAGTTTCGTTACATGTTGAACGTAGGAGTAAAAGTGAAGTGACGAAGTTCTTCTCTTCTCTTGTAAAATCATTCGACGACCCCCAAGAAGACCCACACTACCTCAAAACATCACATCATCCAATCACTAGCTGGCAAACGCAAGCCTCCCTGAATTAAATTCCCCAGAGGAGATCTTACTGGTCAGAGAATAAACATTTTGATCTTCCATTCGTTAGGGGGTCAAAATTCCTACCCGCTCCAGTGAAATTCTGAGAACCCCTCGTTACGTTTCCCGCGTGATACTACTCCCAGCCGTAAATCCTTACCCCAATTAAACTGCTAGCTCTGGTTCCAACAAGTCTACGGTGTGCCCAACACGCATTGTGGATTCTATAGACAGTGGACACTTCTATTTCCCCAATAAAACATACTACAAAGCCAGCTCGCCGATGGCTGTCGCCAGCGTTTACTCCTTACAGTGTCGGTCTGTCCTGTGACGCCTTGTGCTGTCTAGCTAGTCTTACGCCTTGCTGGGAGAGGGGGGACGGAGAGGAAAAAAAAGAAAAGATTCACCCGAAAGTATATGGCAAAATAAAACGTACTCTTTCTTCGAAAATACACGAATTAGTAAAAATGAATAAATTAATAAATAAATGAATAACTAAATGAATAAATAAATGAATAAATAAAATAATAATTAAACTAGGGAATGGGTTCTCGACTAAATGTGCAGCGCTCGAGTTTGGGCGCTATCACACGGTTACTATGGATATAATTTGCTGGTGGTCACAATAATGTGACTGGACCGCGTATGAATAACTCACATTAGTTTGATTATACCTTGTGGAAGTTGCACAGTATTAGGTGGCTGAATAAAGGCTGGCCGTAGCGTTTTCCCGACGTTTACTTGAATGACTCCTGTTTCACTGAATACGTAGTTTTTATGTAGTGTTCATAGCCAGCTATACTTAAACGAATATTACACACTATATACTGAGTTTATTATAGAAATCAGCATTACAGTTTCTTCAATATCTGTCTGTACTTCCATCAGTGGCAAGGCGTGACCTTCTTGATACTGTTACCAGAATCCTGTATTGGGAAGCACATTGAAGAACCAAAACGTTATGACCAGAATGTGTTTATGCAAATCGTAGCAACTGCAGGTAAACGACAGCGCGTGTGAAGGTTATGAAACGTTATAAACAACACCTGATGCTAAGCTCTGTTAACCAGTGTTATTCTTGTTCTTCAGATGGGAAAGGCAGAGGACATCAGCAAGTTTGAAAAAGGTCAAATTCTAATGGCCAGAGGACTGGGTCAGAGCATTTCCCAAACGGCCTGGCTCGTGGGGTGCTTACGGTCAGATATGGTTAGTATCTTGAAAAAGTGCTCCGAGGAGGTAAAAACCACAAACCGCCGGCAAGGTGTGAGACGACAGGGCTTATCGAGGCTAGGGATGAGCGAAGGGTATCCCGCCTGATACGAGCCAACAGAAGGAATACGGTAGCGCAACTCGCGGGTTATTTGAATGCTGGTGACGGGAGCATCAAATTTCTCTTGAGTTTTACATCGAGCTCGAGAATTGACCCAAAAGATAAAAAAACAAAACAAAGAAAAAACGGGATTTTGCGAATCCGCGGAAGAATTTCATGCCTGGTTATATTCTTGCGTGCCCAAATGTACTTAAAACGTTTTTCGACTGTGAGGTAGATAGATAGCTGTGCTGAGACGGGCCGAGCTCAAGCCCGAAGTGGAGTACGGGCTCAAACCGGGCTCGGGCGAGCTTGCACTGCATAATATTTACCATGGTTCCGGCTCGGGCGGGTTTGGGCTTTGAAGCAGAGAGAGATAGCGAAAGTTATAATTTATTATTATTATTATTATCCCTATATGCGGGCCTCCTTTAATTGCCTAAATTACCTGGATTTGGCCTGATGAGAGAAACAGCTGGTCCAGACCTTTAATGTGGAATCCAGCGACCTACCGTTTTAATGAAGATGGGGTGTCAATTAGATTATGAGCCCACGTCCTCCCAGCTACCTGCGCTATGCTATCTACCATCTCGAAAAATTGTCTCGCCGTGGCATTTTAATGGAATTTTGCATGTCTTAGCATATAAGACATTTCCAATACTTCCTAATTAACTTCCTAGTTAATAAAAAGTATTCTTTGCCAAATAGCTCTGGGAGGGGAGTGGGTGCTCGGAGGGCTATTTATTCCGGGCATGGGTAGTGTGAATACACACGTTTGTCTACGACGAGCATCCAATCTGTGTCCCCTCACTCCGGAGTAAGTCGCTCTCCCAACTGAGCTACGCGGACAGAATGTCTCGCTGCAGATTTGTCTTCTTGACATACACTGAAGAGCAATTAAATTAGAGACAGTTGGCGTTATGCAAATGTGGCGCTGTGGGCGGCCCAGTAAACGGAAACGACATGACGTATGCAGCGATCCGACAATATAAGGAGTGATGCGACGGGAATCAGGAAGAGTCGGACGCAGTATGAATAAGACGAAGAATCTAAGCGCATTTGATCGTGGGCAAATTGTCGGGGCCCGACAAATGGGTCACTCCATCTCGGAAGTCGTGCAGGCAATGGGATTTTCACGAGCCACTGTGTCACGGGTGCACCGTGAGTACATCGAATCCGGTAAAACCATCCCTGCAAAGGCTAACTGCCGTGGACTACAGCGTGTGGATGAGCGGGGTCATCGTCGGCTAGCTCGCATTCTAACAGCGGATAGACGGGCCACAGTGCAAGAAATCACTCGGAAATTTAACGCTGGTGCACAAAAATGTGTAAGCAGCCACACCATCCAGAACCATCTCCTCGCTATGGGGTACAAAACCTATCGTCCCACAAGAGTACCGCTGCTGACCGCACATCACAGGGTGCAAAGATCAGCATGGGCGTGGGAACATTGCCACTGGGCCCTGGACATGTGGGAAAATATTGCCTGGACTGATGAGTCGAGATTCACGTTGGTGCATGCGGATGGCAGGATACGATTACGGCGCAAACCACATGAAGCGATGGATCCTTCTTGCCAGCAGGGTACTCTTCAAGCTGGTGGGGATGGCATTCTGGGGACTGTTTACGTGAACTGAAATGGGACGCCTGGTAGGTGTGACATCGTCCCTCACAGGTCAACGTTACCGGGATATCCTGGACGGCCATTTGTTCCCGCTTGTGCGTCTTCAACATCCCGGACCTCATCCTGCAACAAGACAATGCACCGTGCCATCGCTCCCGAATTGTATCCGAATGGTTGGATGAACACTCCACCGACGTGACCTCGCTTCCTTGACCAGCGAGGTCACCTGACCTCAATCCCAACGAGCACATCTGGGATGCCATCGAGAGAGATGTTCGCGGCTCTGACCCCCATCCATCAAACCTTCGTGAACTGTGGGAGCTTGTTCAGGGGTCGTGGATCCGCATGGCTTCCCAACGCTTCCGGTGTCTTGTCGAGTCCATGCCGAGACGAATCGCCGCAGTCATCAGGGCGGAAGGTGTTGCTACACGTTACTAGACAGGTATCTCTAATTCAATTGCTCTTCAGGGTATGTTTTCACCTCTGCAGTACGTCACATCATCTCCCTCTTAATTTTTTTTTCTTTGCTTTTGAAGCGAAGTAGGAATTTTTCATTTATTCCAAACAATGTGTGGAACAAACATCACACATTTTTCGAAGAATCCAACCGCCAGTGGACCCATTTTCCTTAATCGGGCGCCAATGGGAAAACACAAGTTTGTCCGCGAGGGGTATCGAGTGCGTGTCCCCTCACTCCGGAGTAAGTCGCTCTCCCAACTACGCTACGCGGACAGTATGTCTCGCTGCAGATTTGTCATCTTGACGCATGTTTTCACCTCTGTAGTACGTCACAGTAGGAAAATGCCATAGGCTACGTGTCAGTGGGTTTCTGCTGAGAAGGAAAAAAAGCTTCTTCAAGAACTACAGATACTATTATAGATAGCCCACCGACGAAATTTTGCCTTCCACCTCCACGTGGCAGCTGCTTATTCTATTGAGCAAAGTACGTAATTTTTAGCGCCTCCGATCTTTCCGGAAGTCCGGCCGCCCGAAAATTTTCAGGAAGAAATGAATGTTAAAAAAAAAATCGCGAAACTGGGCTATAGAAACAGGTAGTGGTAGGTCTCTTCACTTCTCAGTAGAGAAAGTCTTCGGTTAATTGTAGAGGGAAGAGAGTGAAAGTCTAGATGAGATGGTTTTATATTAATGCTTAGAGAGGTTAGTAATAGTTTAAAGAGGTATTGGGAGAGAGTGGAAGTCTAGATGAGATGATTTTGTATTAATGCTCAAAGAGGTTAGTAATAATTTAAAGAGGTATTGGAAGATAGTGAAAGTCTAGATGAGTTGATTTTATATTAATGCTTAAAGGGGTTAGTAATAGTTTAAAGAGGTATTGGAAGATAGTGAAAGTCTAGATGAGTTGATTTTATATTAATGCTTAAAGGGGTTAGTAATAGTTTAAAGAGGTATTGGAAGATAGTGAAAGTCTAGATGAGTTGATTTTATATTAATGCTTAAAGGGGTTAGTAATAGTTTAAAGAGGTATTGGAAGAGAGTGAAAGTCTGAATGAGAGGATTTTATATTAATGCTTAAAGAGTTTAATAATAATTTAAAGAGGTATTGGAAGAGAGTGAAAGTATAGATGAGATGATTTTATATCGATGCTTAAACAGGTATTGGAAGAGAGTGAAAGTCTAGATGAAATGATTTTATATTAATGCTTAAAGGGGTTAGTAATAGTTTAAAGAGGTATTTGGAAGAGAGTGAAAGTCTAGATGAGAGGATTTTATATTAATGCTTAAAGAGTTTAATAATAATTTAAAGAGGTATTGGAAGAGAGTGAAAGTAAAGATGAGATGATTTTATATTGATGCTTAAAGAGGTTAGTAATAGTTTAAAGAGGTGAAAGTCTAGATGAGATGATTTTATATTAATGCTTTAAGAGATTAGTAATAAGTTTCTGACTCGTTCGGGCCCGGGCTCTATCTTGCAATATAAAATTCGGGCTCGGGATCTGAAAATTGAGCCCGAACTCAACACTAGTACGATTATAAAAAAAAAAAAAAAAGGTGGTATACGGGGATCTCTTTAAATTCATTAGCTTTTAATTGATACTTCCTCAAAAATGAGACCCTCCTTCCCCCTAAAAAAGCAAAAAAGCAAACGTAATCCTGTTGTGTTCTAGCATGGTGCAATGCAGTTTCAATCCATGCTCTCTTTTCTTATTTTTTTCTGCCCAGATCAGTTGAACTTCGGTAAATTACATAAACCTCCTTTATTTTTCTTTAGTGTTTTAGTACCATGTGGGATTCCATACTCTCTAACATTCCCCTATGAAATGCATGAAGGGTACTTCGGCGAATGAGACAAAACTCATGTTATTGCTAGTCCAGTTTCAGGAGAAATATTCAGGTACGTTAAAAATGCTCAAGAACTGGTATAAGAATTCAGAATTCCCGCATAATGGAATGTCAGTAATTTGATTTTGATGTGACAGGAAAGCAAGGAAGAAAAAGTCAGCTAAGATAGAGTGACAGAGAGAGAGAGAGAGAGAGAGAGAGAGGGAGTGTTAAAACAAATGAAAAAAGACCGTGTCGACGTTCACGTAGATGAAGTCGAAGCTTGTGCGCATATAATCTTTTTTTTTACTTTCAAACTTCTTATTATTATTCGTAGCTGCCGGTGGTTGTTTATTCTGTTTTTCTTTCTTCTTCCATTTTTTTTTTCTTTGTAATGACATAGACATGGACTTATACACTGTGCTTGTCCTACATCTTTGTTCCCGATTCTCCGAGCAAAATGAGAACACTCACTTTCAAACGCACGTGAGGGATCACGGGGGAAAACGAGGACACACACACACATACATACATACATACATGCTCCATACAGAGGCTAGCTGCCACGGCAGCCAGTCACCATTGAAAAAAGTGAAAGTGTCACGTGACGAACCTTTGGTTATTATTACTCGAGGTGATTTTGTTTTCTTCTCCTTTAAAGAGCGCGAATAAAAGTGACGTAATGCTGCCGCGCTTTCATAACGGGGATGAGAAAAAAAGGCAATGCCGGTGGTAATCCCGTTTTCGAATTAGAAATTGGCGAAGATGCATGGTTGGCTTCTAATATCGTGACGTCGTCGCATCGGGCTTATGGATGGAAAAATGCGTTGACACATTTACTGAAATTCTCAGGCTCATTTCAGACAGAATCTAACTTGGTTTAGTTTTTTAATCAGGTTGAACCGCTTTCGTTCCTATATTATTTTTAAGTATTCCAAGCAGATAGATAATTGGGTTAAGCCAAATTAGAATTAAATCATAACGCTAGGTTCTGAAATCAATTGTTAAAACAAAACACGCCTGCGTGCCCCCCCCCTCCTCTCATCTCCCTTTTTCTCCCTTTTGTGAAATATGCCATTATAAGAACGTGCGCGACAAGCATGTAATTAAACAGCGACAAACGGCAAAAAAATGTAGGGGCCAGAAGTGTACATTTGATTAGAAATTTGAACAAAGCACAAGATTTACACTGAATCATTTCACATAGGAGGTCGGTGATTAGAACATCGTAAATCCCAATTCGAAATTCAGATTCTTGAAGAAGACTGAGACAGAAATATATAGTAAGAACAACATTCGGAAATACTTTCACGACAATACAAGACAGAAGACATTAAGTCTCAGTCTTCAAGTGGATTGCGATAAGCTCACACTGAAAATTATTTCACACAGGACGCAGATGAATCCAATAACCCCAGATGATTTATAGATATTCAAGCTGCAGATCGCTGTACAGAAAAGGTAAGTGATTGAAAAATTCTCAGTTTCAATCCTCAATCTCCTGAGAGAAATTCGCAGCAAGTATCATTTTCATAGGGGGCAAAATACTTCAAGCGTAAGTCACAAGTTTCAAAAGGATTAACAGAAAATCAAATAATTTCGTCGAGGCAGCAAACTCACGCTCAGCAGTCGACTGAAGAAAATTCACACTGAAAAGCGTTCGACATAAAAAGTCAATAGTTAAAACATTATACCCCATTTGCAAACAAAAGCTCATTTGCTAACAAAAGCACATTTGCTAACTCAATCCCCCATTTGACAAGAAAATCTCGAGCTTAAATCGTTACTTATACAATCTAAATTTTATTCAACTCTTCATAGAGGAGTGAGAAAGCACTCGCTGAAAATCATAAGAGAAATATAGTAATGCTAAAACACAGTATCCTAATTCACAGTGAAAATCATTTGCCTAGGGGCTTATAATAGAAACATAATAATTCTCAAACATAAGAAGTCTCAATTATGGGGCGATTGAGAAAATTTGAAGCTGAAAATCGTTTCACTAAGAACATTGGCAATTGGAAAATAATAATTCTCAAAATAATTAATTTCAGTTATAGGTGGATTGAGAAAATTTCATATATATATCACTAAGCTGTTCTTTTGAGATTCAGAGGTTAGCTCCACAAAGAAATACAAACTACCAGATAAATTTTTAACATTATTTACTTACTGTTGCGGTATCAAACTTCTCCATTTACAGCGATCTTGACACACTACTCGGGTTTCACTAACATCCATCACACAACGTACACAAGACCTTTTATACTTCATACTCATAATCTTTTTCTCATGCAGACGCTCCTGAATCTGATCCTCCCATTACTTCCTTGGCCTTTCTGTGCCTTTCCTTCTTGCCACTTGGGCTACAAAAAATTTCTTAGTAAGCATCTCATCACTAATTCTTTCAACATGGCCAAACAAACTGCCGAAGCTAATTGAAAGCGGAATTTCCACTGAAGAATAAAAATTTTCACGCTGAAAATAATTTTATTTAGAAGATAGGTTATTTCAGCTCAACATGTCTCAGTTTTCAGGGGACAGAAATTTATTTTCCAGTTACTGGGTCTACAGAGAGCAAAATGTCAGTTCTTAAGGGAGATAGAACATATTATGCATTCTCCACATCAAGAGAAAGAATGCTCAATTCTCAGGAAAACCAAATTTTTGCAGTCTGTGGATCAAGGAAAAGTAGTCTCAGTTCTCAGAGAACGAATGCAGTCCCTGGATCGCTGGATCCAGGAAAGGAAGGTCTCAATTCTAAGGGGACGGAGACTTAGAAGTCACTGTATCTAGGGAAAGTAAAGTCTCAGTTCTCAGGGGATGAAGACATTGTGCAGTCACTGCGTCCAAGGAAAGTAAAGCCTCAGTTCTCGGAAGTCTCACTCTTTAGGAGACGGAGACTTATTATGCAGTCACTATTTCTAAGTAAAGTCCCACTCCTCAGCGGACGGAGATTTATTTTTGGGGTCACTGAATTGAACGAAAGAAAAATAGCAAGACCTAATAACAGATGAAGCAATTATATTTCATTCGGTACTTGAACTAACGGTTGTTTTCTTTCTTCTTTTTTCCTACACTACTTTAGCGCTTCTTCGGGCGTGGAAGGACAGAAGTATATCGTCTTTAATGTACCATTACTGACTGCAGGGAAAGTAGATAAAAAAGCTTGAAGCCCAGTCACAGCACCCATATCGCAAGTGAAACTGGGTTCTTTCTTTTGTTTTATTTTATTGTCATTAATTTTATGTTTCAAAGAGGAGTTTCAGAATCCAAGGCGAGGAATGGCTGATCTCCGATTTAGGGTTACTGGTTGCACGGAAAGGGAGAAAACTAAAGCGAAGGACGTGTATTAATTTTACACCTCACCCGGAAATCAAAAGTTAGAATTTCACCACTCATCTGTCAGGTAGTACTGTCCTTCAAAACTCCCTATCTCTGTTCTGATTTATTTTCTGTTTTTTTTTTTTTTTTTTTTTGGGGGGGGGTTCTATGATAGGATAATGAGAATAACACAGCTTTCATGTCATAAATATGCAGACGGCAGGGAAAAAAGAACGCTTTGCTAAAGATGATAAACAAGGGATTAGATTGAGAGGTGATTTGTGTGATGCCAGGAAAAGATCAAAGAACTTCTGGAATGAGCTCACGAACTTTATTTTTCCTGGAATCATTGAGATATGAGCAACTTCAGCGGAAAGAAGTGTATTATCAGTTGCAAGTGATGAAGAGAAAAATAATAGCGTAGAATAATTAATTAGAGCACTATTAATGCTACAGTATTTGATAATTTGTAGCACCAGTAAATGAATAATCTATTACAGGGAAATCAACTATCCAAATTAAGGCTTTCAAAAATGATTGCAGAAGGTTTTTGGAAGATTTACCTTGTAGCCTGAAACACGCAACTTCTCGCAGCTATAGTTTCAACCCAGATGCTAAATCTTAGTTTCAAAAAAAAAAATCTAATGCCAAATAAACAAGAAGAATGAAACGCAAGTTTGGAATGTCATGAACAAGAGTTTTGACGAAAAGAAATTCGGAAGCTTCCGGGTTTACTGTAGAAAATAAATTCCACAGCACCGGAAAAACAACTGTGGCACCATACCGATTAGACCAGCTGCGTTTTGCCTTTTCATGTTTTTTTTTTTTTCATGCTAGGAATCTTTTCCGACAGCAGTAAAGCAAATCCCATGCTAAAAAAATCGATGTAACGAAAATGGATAACGGAAGTAGTCAAACTATTATTGAAATCTGAGTCTTGAATGTTGTTCCATGAAGTGACGCTACAATTGTTAATTTCATTGTTACTCAACAATATATTTTACTAAACTATCGCCGAACATTATTTCATCATGTTTTATATAAAAGTAACAATATCTCATTGCAAGCTGCGTAAATTACGAGAACCTGATGCTAAATGAGGCAAAAGACATTACAAAAATGCATTTTGATGCTATGCATCTTTCCCAACAGTAGTAAAGTATGCGTCGTAGCGAAATTTGTCTTTTTCCTCGACTGCCTTCCCCATATGGGGGTTATCTGCCATTGACGAGAGCTTTAGTGATGATGTCTAACACGATGGAGTGTAACCTATACGTATCCTAGACCAAAAGTTACTGATTCCCCTCACTAACACACTTGCGATTCAGATCAAATCATACACTGACGGAAAAAAAATCCCAACTCCACGAAAAAATAGTTGTACAGGAATGAAATGGCGGCAATACATTCGTATAGGTAACATATTTAATCGATTACGGTTTTAAGATCATAGCTTATTGTAAGCGCGAGAAGAGCCATTTTAAATGTGAAATGCTGGTACATTAATAACCGGTGTAACCGCCAGAATGTTGAATGCAAGCACGCAAACGTTCATGCATTGTGTCGTACAGGTGCTGGATGTCAGTTTGTGGGATGGAGTTCCATGCCTGTTGCACTTGGTCGGTCAATACAGGGACGGTTAATGCTGGTTGGGGGTGACGCTGGAGTTGTCGTCCAATGATGTCCCATACGTGCTCGATTGGTGAAAGATCTGGTGATCTAGCAGGCCACGGCAACATGTCGACACTCTGTAGGGCATGTTGGGTTACAACAGCGGTATGCGGGCGAGCGTTATCCTGTTGGAACCCCCCCCCCCCTGGAATGCTGTTCATGAATGGCAGCACAACAGGTTGAATCACCAGACTGACGTACAACTGTGCCGACAGGGTGCGTGGGATAACCACGAGAGTGCTCCTGCTGACATAGGAAATTGCTCCCCAGACCATAACTCCAGGTGTAGGTCCAGTGTGTCTCGGCCGCAGACAGATTGGTTGCAGGCGCTCACCTGGCCTCCTTCTAACCAACACACGGCCATCACTGGCACTCAGGCAGAACCAGCTTTCATCAGAAAACACAACAGATCTCCACTCCGTCCTCCAATGAGCTCTAGCTTGACACCACTGACGTCGCAAACGGCAGTGGTTTGGAGTAAGTGGAATGCACCCTATAGGGCGTCAGGCTCGGAGCTGTCCTTCAAGTAACCGATTTGTAACAGTTCGTTGTGTCCCTGTGGTGGCAACTGCAGCTCGAATTACTGCCGCAGACGCGGTACGATGCGCTACGGCCATACGCCGTACACGGCGGTCTTCCCTCTCAGTAGTGCTATGTGGCCGGCCGGAACCCGGTCTTCTTGAGGCAGTACCTTCCCTTGACCACCGCTGCCAACAATCATGCACAGTGGCTACATTCCTGCCAAGTCGTTCTGCAATATTGCGGAAAGAAAATCCACCTTCTCGTAGCCCTATTACACGACCTCGTTCAAACTCCGTGAGCTGTTGATAATGGCTTCTTCGTCTTCTTAAAGACATTCTTGACTAACATCAACACCCTACGTCGAATCTCAACGATAACTAACGCTCACGAACGTTACAGCGCGTATTTACAGCAAACCTGCTTTGCATGTTCCGAGGGCGCTACTAGCGCCACACGTATGCGCCGAGCGCGAAATTTGCATAGACGTCATCTTGCAGATGTACTCTCACCGCCTACCAACTGTCGTTTATCTAACACAACCCCTTCTTGGTGTTGGGATTTTTTTTTCCGTCAGTGTATGTAGAGGATTTTAGGAAGGGAGTGTCTGACCACAGGTTTTAAACAACCCTCAGAAATAGGAAGCTAGGAGATTTGGGCTAAAGTACCTGATAGGAAAGCGACACTGAAACGAGGTAGAAGCCCTTATTTACAACCGGGGGGGTCAGTACCCGGGGTCCGATGGCTTAACGTGCCCATCCGACGCACAGCGGATAATTAGTGACTCGAGCGTTCGCACCTGCCCAATATCGAACCTGAGGTTCCCCGGTGGCAGTCACCAACGTTCACCACTAGACCATCCGCGGCCCAGGTTTATATTCACATTGCCTCCAGTGCTATAAAACGAAATTTGCCCGTCATCTCGCATATAACATTAACACTATATATTTCAGTCGTTATGGAAACTTTCAAGGTCCTCTTACTATTCAAATAATAATAAGATTCGGCTTTTTTCTTCCTATCATGAGGTCAGATTTTAGCTTGAGCATACGCAGATAGACTTCCATAGCTACATAACATTTCATCGGTGTCAGAGTCGTTTCTTACTCTCGTCTAAATCTGAATAACATATAATAATAAATATTGTTTAAAAAAAAAACAGTCGGAACATTTACTATTGTCGCCGCCATAGTTTAGTAAGGGATTGGTAAACCTTATTGTTGTTGTTATGATTTAATTCCATTTAGTATGTACCGGACTCGCTGTGGTAGTGAGTGACGCGAATAAATGCAATGAATGTACCTAAGAATATGTATACTCTCAAATCACTGGTTTTATTTCATATCCACAAAGATCTGGGCATGCGAAAGATGCATAATATAAATTATCTACCAGGGTACTTTCTCGATTTTTTAGAATCATACGGTACTTTACTGTAATTTTGAAAATATAAATCGGAATAAAAAAAAATTGGAAAGATTGGAATTGCATAAATCGATACGAATTACCATAAGCAATCTCCTGCTAAAAAAGTGTAATCTGGTACCCCAAATATCCGGAGAAAAGTACTTCTGGAAACTACATGACAACCATTGTTCAGGCGCACCTCTGTTCTAATGCAAAATAACTTTTTCAATCTGTCTAGTAAAATTTTCATGAGAAAACTATGCTTTAGGAAGAACTGAAAAACAAAAGACAATTTTTTTCCGACTCCATTAATTCTTCGAAAAATGTGTGATGTTTGTTCCACACATCATTTAGAATGAATGGAAATTTGTTCTTCGCTTTGAAAGGGAAAAAAAAAGAATTAAGAGGGAGATGATGTGGCGTACTAGAGGCAAAGCATGTGTTAAGACAACAAATCTGCAGCGATACATTCCGTCCGTGTAGCTTAGTTGGGAGAGCAACTTACTCCAGAGTGTGAAGGAGCGAGGGTTCGATCCCCGTCACGGACAAATTTGTGTTTTCACATTGGTGCCCGAACGTCAAAATGGATGCACTGGACGTCAGGTTTTTCAAAAAATGTGTTTGTTACATACATCGTATGTGAAAACACAAATTTCTCCGTGACGGGGATCGAACCCGCGCTCCTTCACTCTGGAGTAAGTTGCTCTCCCAACCAAGATATACGGACAAAATGTATTGCTGCAGATTTGTCGTCTTGACACGCGCTTTACCTCTGTAGTACGTCCCATCATCTCCCTCTTTTTTTTTTTTTTTGAAGCGAAGTAGGAATTTTTCATTAATTTCAGACGATGTGTGGAACAAACATCACACATTTTTAGAAGAACCCATCGGCTAGTAGACCCATTTTTACGTTCGGAAGCCAGTGTGAAAACACAAATTTCTCCGTGACGCAGATCGAACTCGCGCCCCCTCGCTCCGGAGTCAATTGCTCTCCCAACTAAGCTACACAGACAGAATGCATCGCTACACGTTTGTCGTTTTGATACATGTTTTCACCTCTGTAGTACGTAACATCATCTCCCTCTTATTTTTTTTTTTTCAGTGTAGAATTCGTGAATTAACAGTCTTAAAAAACAATTTTTCATTCAAACAAAACCATTTTTTCATTCAAACTGAAAATAAACCACACACCCTCCTGAGATGAGATCAAGATTCAACTGTGGCTGCCCCAAGAGGGAACACAACGCTGCCTGTCAAAGTTGAAATATACCGGGTGACGTATAAAAAAATTAAAGAACTGTGTATTTTTGATAATCTGAAATTCAAATTTAACGTATAATCGCAAAAAGCGTTGTGACGTACTAACTACAGAGCTGAAACATGTGCCCAGACGATAAAGCTGCAGCGGTATATTCCTGTTGTGTAGTTTAGCCGGTTAGAGGAACTGGTTCCGGGGCGAAGAGACGCGGTTTCGATACCCGTTACCGACAAATTGGTGTTTTCACACTGACGCCCGATTGTGGGAAACGGATCTGTGACGTACTACAGAGGTAAAGCACGTATCGAGACGACAAATCTGCAGCGATACATTCCGTCCGCTAGCTTAGTTGGGAGGGCAACTTACTCCGGAGTAAGGGGGCGCGATTTTAATCCGCGTCACAAACTCCTGTTTTCACAACTGGCCGTTGGGTTTTTCGAAAGATGTGTGTTTATTCCACTGAGTGTCCGGAATTAATGAAAATTCCTTCTTTGCTTAAAAAAAATTAAGAGGGAGAAGATGTGACGTATTAACTACAGAGGTACTACATGTCAAGATGGCAAATCTGCAGCGATACATTCCGTCGGTGTAGTTTGGTCGGTTAGAACATCTGGCTCTGTTCGATCCCCGACAAATATGTGAATTTTTTTATTTTTTTTTTATTGGAGGTTTAACGACCACCGTGAGCAACTCAATGGGCTATAAGCAGTCGCCCGTCCCTAATTTAGGGTCACTGGTTCCAGGGAAGGAAGAGAGCCAGTGCCGTAAGACAAACACAACATCCATGCCTGACCGGGATTCGAACCCGGACCCCTTACGGACGAATGATCAGAGGCCAGCGCCTTAGACCACTGCGCCACCGGGGCGGCAATATGTGAATTTCATAGCGCATAAATGAATTACGTACAACCGAGTTAAAAAAGAGGTAGGCCGAAGCCTATCTGAGATAGGGTGGAGCAGTAGTCTAAGCGCTGGTTTATGATCATTCGTACGTGAAGGGGTCCAGGTTCGAATCCCGGTGAGGCATGGATGTTGTGTTTGTCTTACGGCACTGGCTCTCTCCCTACCCTGGAACCAGTGACCCTAAATTAGGGGGGCGACTGCTTATAGCCCATTAAGTTGCTCACGGTGGTCGTTAAACCTTCAATTAAAAAAAAAAAAAAAAGAGATAGAAACTAAAGGCAGGACTACAGCAGAATTACGTACAAAGGTCAAAAACGTATAAACGAGGTTCCACTTTGGTTAGAAGGCATGCGGGAGGGCACTTCAGTATGGCTACTTTTATCTAAACTAAGAATTTTCCCAGTTCTACTTCTAGAAACGGACATATCGTGGACATACTGACAGCCACAGTGTTAACAAGGACATCGTTTTCTGACACACTTATACGTGTCAAAAGGCTAGCTAAAAAGCGAAGACGGTGAAAACGAATTACTTGAAGGAAAACCTATATTCCTCGCAAAGTAGACGACAAGAACTACTTAGCATGCCTAAAACACAAACACTTTCCCCAAGTTACGCAAACCCGGTCCTGAAAGCAAACAATCAGAAGGGAGAACTTTTAAGAGTTCTGAGCCAACACTCAAAAAGCCACAACGACCGCTACTTGTTCATTACGATCATTTTAGACTTTTAGAAGGAAATAAAAAGATAAACTTTTGACGTTTAGCGCATGTTGACATAACCTCTGCAAGTTGTAGTTGAAGTAGGCCAGCAATTTCTTTGACAATTGGTAATTGCCTAGTTCCGAGAAAATAAGAAAAAAATAAAAAAAAAACTGTCATTATTCAACCTCTTTTTGTTTCCTAAATGAAATTAAAAAATATATATATTACTTCAACATATCATAATAACTTTTCCTTTATCACACCAATACAGAGACATTATTACTTCATATGAAGAATTACATCAGCCAATGAAGGTCTCGACTAATATTACCAAACGAAGGCGTGAAATCACGGTAATCATTTGCAATCAACATTCATATTTTTTTTATTTTTTTTTATCGCAGTGCATACAATGATGGCCGTTTCTCTTCATTTAAGGGAAAACAAAACCAACTGTTTGTAAAGGGTGTGACGTCATGTATACCTTTACTTTAACCTTCCTTTTGAGTTTCTGTATTGTTATGTAAATTTGGACACCTTCTCGTTAAGCGTTTTCTAACTTAACGCTACATTACCTCCCGATGAGTTTCTAAGTTTGGCATCACTGGCAGTGGGTCAGAGGTCAATATAATGTAATCACTGAATGTAGTAAGTATGCAAGCGATCTAATTATTTGTTAAGTGCAGTGTAGTTTGAGATAACGAACTGTAAAGAAAGCAGTTTGTGATAATGATATGAGAGTGGATTGAGATAACGTTTTAATATTGTGCATTTTTGAGGCAACGACTTGTGGTACGTAGAACTGTACTTTGACAGAAACATTTGATGTTGTGGCATGATTTGCTGCCAACGTTGTTGTGTAATGAATGACGTGCCAGTGAAGAATGCATAAAGAGTGAACTATGAAAATGTAAGTTACTGTTTCCTGATTTCTAACCCTAGACCGTTAGTGTTTTGTTTTTGTTTTTTCTATACTTACGAATGTTTAATGCTGTTATTCACAATTTGACAGCTAAGCACTTCAATCTTAAAGCTTACAACTACCACAAGCAACAATTTAAACCTAACCTTGCCTTCTAGGTGACGCAGTGGTCTAAGAGCTGGCTTCTGACCATTCGTCCGAGATGGGTTCGAGTTCGAATCTCGGTGAGGCATGGATCTTACGGCACTGGCTCTCTCCCTTCCCTTGCTCACGGTGGTCGTAGGCCACGGGTGGCCTAGTGGCAACATTCATGACTGCCACAGAAAGGTCCTCAGGTTCGATCCCAGGCAGGTACGAACGCTCGATCCACTAAATATCCGCCGTGCGTCGGATGGGCACGTTAAGCCGTCGGACCCCGGGTACTGGCCCCCGGTAATAAATAAGAGCGTCTTCCTACCCCTTTCTACTTCGCTTCCGTGTCACTTTCCTATCGGGCGCTCTAGCCCAAATCTTCTAGTTTCCTATTTCTAAGAGTTGTTTAAGACCTGGGGTCAGACACTCCCTTCCTAAAATCCTCTACATATGATCATGATCACGGTGATCGTTAAACCCTCACCCAAAAGCAAAAACAATCTAACTAGAAATCTTCAGCAAATAACATTAAATCTCCAAGACACATTTAAATCTCCTAAGTGACTCAAATCATCATATCTGATAGCAGACATTATTATTATCATATTTTGAAACACTCATTTCTAAGAGGAGCTTGCCTTTCCTAATTTGGCACTTCAGTCTCCAGGAAAGGAAGACAACCAGAAGCATTAAACAAACAGTATATGCTCGCGGCTCGAATCCAAGCCCTCAACTCAAGAGCTCGTCTATCAAGCAACAAAAAGTGAGGTTGGAAATCATCATCCACAACAGTTAGTAACAATCCACTGCTGAATGAAAATCTACTAAAGCCTCTTCCACAACACTTTTTTTTTTTTTTTTTTGAGAAATTTTCTTTCATGGCATTTTGGCATGCTTTCGAATTTCATCTATCCCACTGCTCACGTGGTCTTCTGGGTTTGCTTCCTTATCCCTCGGAACCCAGTCAACCTAGGAATGTACGAAAAAAGGTATGGAAGGGCTACGTCCGCTACGAAAAGTACCAAAAAAGGTATGGAAGGGCTACCTCCGCTACGAAAAGTACCAAAAAAAGGTATGGAAGGGCTAACTCCGCTACGAAAAGTACCAAAAAAGGTATGGAAGGGCTACCTCCGCTACGAAAAGTACCAAAAAAAGGTATGGAAGAGCTACCTCCGCTACAAAATGTACCAAAAAAAAGTTATGGAGGGAATACCACCGCTTCGAAAAGTACATAGTTCCAGCCGTTTAGAGCAAAAAGTAGCAGAATTATTGCTAAGAATTCATTTTTGTTTGCTTAGCAGTTTATCAGACAAAATTTCTGGTCAAGGCAAATTTTCAAAATGGCAGACTGTTTTAGAAATCTCCTAATTTCAGTCTTTCCCAGCCTCTCCCATTTCGGCCGCTGAGAGGGGCTCTCAAAATGGCAGACTGTTTTAAAACAGATTTTATATGAGAAGTCAGTCAATTAAGAACTCCTTGCCCATTTTGGCCGCTGACTTTCCAGCCGTGGCCTTCGAGAAGAGACCATGGTCCAGCTGGGGAATGTACACTCACTGTCATAAAAATCTGCGCAGAGACGCCGTATGTTATCCTGGGACAGATTGGCCCACACTTCTTGCAATTGACGCTCTAAATCACGAACACTGGGACATGGAGAAAGTTGGCGTCCCATCTGGTTCCACACGTGCTCGATGAGCGAAAGATCAGGCGATCTGGCAGGCCACGGAAGCGTCGAAGCATGACCCAGTGTTCGGAGCCCGAGCCGTGTGCGGACGGGCGTTATCTAGTTGGAAAATGGCTCCGGGCCGCCCCGCCAGGAAAGGCAGCACATGGGGCCGCAGGATCTCCAGTACGTAGCGCTGGGCTGTCATGCGCGATGGCTCCCCAGACCATCACGCCTGCAGTTCGGTGCGTGTGCCGCTGTACAATGAGGTTGGGATCGTAGTGCTCATCTGCGGTGCTACACACTCTGACAAGGTGGTCGTCCGTTCCCATATAGAAGCGGGATTCGTCGCTGAACACTATACGTCGCCAGTCCGTAGCATTCAATGCTTCTCGTTGCTGATACCACTGCAATCGACGCCGACGATGATCAGTTGTTAATGGTAGAAAACGTAAGGGCCGTGGAGAGTGCAGATTCGCCTCTTCCAGGCGTCTGGAAATGGTTCTGGCGGACACAGGAGTCCCTTGTACAGCCGCCACATGTCTCTGGATATTGTACAAGGACGTCGTTGCATCTGTGCGCGCAGCTATTACGATCATCTATGCTGGTGGTGTGTCTAGGTTTGTCCAATGCCCAGTCCGCGTCCATTGCTCCCAACACGATCGCACCGTACTGTCCGACCGGCCTAAGTGGCAACCGATTCGGCGCGCCGGCCACCGTGCCTCTCTTATACTGACGATACGGCCTAGTTCAAACTCCGTCAGTTGCCCGTAGGCACATCTACGGCGGCTCCTCGGCATGTCTATCGCTCAGGTATCTCACCTTACTCTTACCGTGCATTTCGGCAGGAATGTGGAATCCCCTGAGCAGCGCCTTATAAGCCCTAATGATTACGATTGCAGCGCCGGTCTTGGACGCGTAGGAATGCGCAATCGCACGAAACTTTAATCATTTGCATGTCTTCCCTCCCCGCAGCTATTCCCCGAGTTTCGCGTTAATCGCATGGTTTTTTTTTTTTCTTGGTGCGCAGATTTTTATGACAATGATTGTATTCAACTTATAGAGCGGGGAAGGTGTGGAAGCATAAAACCTCCCAACATTCGCAACATAGAGACAATTTTACAATCGAGGAAACGTGAGGGGGTTGTATTTAGACAGGTAGGAGAAAGGGCGAGCTTTTGGTAGGACATATAAAGCCGTAATTAATGTGGGGATCAGTGTGGGAGTGAGACGCGGATTGATATCGTTCTTGTCTTTCCCGGAGACGCTGTTATCAGACTCACCCACTTTCAACTGTGGCAGCATGTAGGTTGACTTGGAGTATAGTATGTATTTTAGTTGGCCAACGGTGGTCAGTTATTCTAGCAATATGTCCAGGCCATTAGCACTCGAGGGTCTTTACTCTGATCATCTTGTCTTTACTTTGAGTTGTCCACAGCCTCTGAGTGTATTTTTCAGTTAAGGTCTATGCCACTGGTCCATTAATAAGAACTGAGTTACGAATATGCGCATGTAAATTCAAAATCTCTCTGTCGCTATGCACATGTGCTTATGTGTTATGTGTGCACGCATTCAAGCATATGTACTTATATACATTCATATAGAGTAATCCCAGCCATTAAATAATCCCATTAAGCATCAGGAAAGAAGGTTAATAAAATTTGATGGTCAAAAAGCGATGAGAGCGAGGTAGTAATCATGTCCTAGCCATAAGTACAGCATGAATAGAGACTCGTGCGGATCACAGGATCAGAGAAATATTTACAGAAGCGTTGGAATTGGACATAAGATATGAAAGTTGAAAAAATTAAAGATTTTTCCATTATAAAGAATATTTTTAATTTTTTTTTTTTTTTTCGTATGCAGTGTACATGCGAGCCACAAAGCGCTGATAACTCAAGTGACTCCTAGCAAGCTTCAGTGTGGTCACCAAATTTTGGCTCTGTGAAGCCGAGGGCCCTCATCGTTCAGGTGACCTCAGCGAAGCCCTCGTAACCAGGGGTGTACTGGAAAAACTTGACCCCCCCCCCCCCCCACCCCCCGCAAAAAAATATCTTCGAGGCCCTCTTGCAAAAATATATTGCCGCCCCGGTGGCGCTGGCCTCTGATCATTTGTCCGTAAGGGGTCCGGGTTCGAATCCCGGTCAGGCATGGATGTTGTGTTTGTCTTACGGCACTGGCTCTCTCCCTTCCCTGGAACCAGTAACCCTAAATTAGGGACGGGCGACTGCTTATAGCCCATTGAGTTGCTCACGGTGGTCGTTAAACCTCCAATCAAAAAAAAAAAAAAAAAAAAAACCTCCAATAAAAAAAAAAAAAAAATATATATATATTAGCTTTCAATTACTGAAAATTTTAAATTCCATATTGTTAACTATATGAGGTTTTTAATAATTCAAATTCTTTGGAATCTACAGGTATTTTTCGTAAAACCAAAATTATTGCACTATGTTACGTAAAACACAAATATGCACGTTATTGTTTAAATTATTGTCTGAGTTTTATACCATTACAAAGTACTACATAAAAGACTTGTAATAGTATAAAACTAGGCCCAAGTTAATCACATCACACGAATGTTATTCTTTTAGGGAACTAAGGCTATTACCCTCTTGAAATGTCTTACGATCTTACACACAGAACACCTAACTGCGGTGTGACGGTGTCTAATGACCTTTTCCAATTTATACGAAAATACGAAACATAAGCAAGCGTAAGCAAAAAAATAAATGACAATTAAGAACTATGTACTCTGGAATATATAAAAAATACGTTAGATTATTTTAATTCTTACCTGTATAAATAACACGTTTCACATAATGTCAAAATACAGTAGTTTGCACATAGTAACTTTTTTTCCTCTTGACTCTGTTATAAAAAATGGCACAGGTTTCCTTTTCTTGACCCCCCCTCCCTCCCCCCAAGAACACCTTTCAGTTCATTATATTCTAAATGATGCGTAGTTATGGTAAGTTCACCTGTCAGCTTACAGCAAATGGTCAACGAAGCTCCTCACTATGACGAATCAACAAGAGACTGGAACATCAACTTATGACATCACAGATGGCGTTGACAGGACATGTCAGCCAATGATATGCATCGAGAGGTTATAAATGCCCTGATGCTTCACTAGCAATACTAAGAACCGCTTGATAATGGTATAGCAGATATACCGAAATGCATCGCGTGTGTCAATGAATGTGTTTGTGACGGGGTGATATGGTAATCTTGGTGACTGTGTAACTTTATTTTTTTAATAGACTTCAACTACACGAATAAAATGCACGTCTCACCTATTGAACAAGAGACTGGAACATCTACCATAGGGCCTGATATCAGATACGGAAAGTTCATCCGAAGCCAGAGTGAACAAGGTTTTTATAGTTTAATAGCTTCTAACTTTTATGTTTCAATGAAATAGACTGGTTTGATATACTGCAAAAATGTGTGCAATTCTTTTCATTTCACTTAGAATATAATGTAATTATCTCATAGTTCACAATTTAAATGACTTGTACACTGAAGAGCAATTGAATTAGAGATATCTGTCTAGTAACGTGTAGCACCACCTGCCGCCGTCATCAAGGCGTCATCAAAGCGATTCGTCTCGGCCTGGACTCGACAAGACACCGCGGAAGCGTTGGAAAGCCATACGGATCCACGACCCCTGAACAAGTTCCCACAGTTCACGAAGATTTCATGGAGGGGGGTCAGAGCCACGATCATCTCTCTCGATAGCATCCCAGATAAGCTCGACGGGATTGAGGTCAGGTGACCTAGCTGGCCAAGCAAGCGAGGTCACGTCGGTGGAGTGTTCATACAGCCATTCGGATACAATTCGGGACCGATGGCACGGCACATTGTCTTGTTGCAGGATGAGGTCCCCGGTGGGATGTCCAAGACGTACAAACGGGAGCAAATGGTCGTCCAGGATATCCCGGTAACGTTGACCTGTGAGGGACGATGTCACAAGTACCAGGGGTCCCATTTCAGTCCACGTAAACAGTTCCCAGATGATAATGCTACCCCCACCAGCTTGAAGAGTACCCTGCTGGCAAGAAAGATCCATCGCTCCATGTGGTTTGCGTCGTACTCGCATCCTGCCATCCGCATGTACCAACGTGAATCTCGACACATCAGTCCAGGCAACATTTTTCCACATGTCTAGGGTCCAGTGGCGATGTTCCCGCGCCCATGCTAATCTTTGCACCCTGTGATGTGTGGTCAGCAGCGGTACCCTCGTGGGACGATGACTTCTGTACCCCATAACGAGGAGATGGTTCTGGATGGTGTGGCTGCTTACACGTTTTTGTGCACCAGCGTTAAATTGCCGAGTGATTTCTTGCACTGTGGCCCGTCTATCCGCTGTTACAATGCGAGCTAGCCGACGACGGCCCTGCTCATCCACACGCTGTTGTCCACGGCAGTTGGCCCTTGCAGGGATGGTTTTTACCGGATTCGATATACTCACGGTGCACCCGTGACACAGTGGCTCGTGAAAATCCCAGTGCCTGCACGACTTCTGAGATGGAGTGACCCATTCGTCGGGCCCCGTCAATTTGCCCACGATCAAATGCGCTTAGATCCTTCGTCTTACCCATACTGCGTCCGACTCTTACTGATTCCTGTCGCATCACTCCTTATATTGTCGGATCGCTGCATACGTCATGTCGTTTCCGTTTACAGGGCCGCCCACAGCGCCACATTTGCATAACGCCAGCTGTCTCTAATTCAATTGCTCTTCAGTGTATATATGTGTTTATGAATCAAGTATAATTGAAATAACTGCACGTTTCATAGATTAAAAGAAAGTTGTTTCATTTATTCAAATGTCCATTTGTCACTGTCACTGGTGTAGTACCTTCATTTTGCCACAGATGATGAAAATGGCATAAAGTTTTAAAGTATATTTATATACCTTCAATTTAGATGCGTAGTTATGTGCAAACACCTGTAATACATGGCATTTTATCCTCATTGGTATAAAAATTACATTCATTGAACTGATATTTCTTTCAAATACATATATAGGGACTCTTATATATAATTCAAGACTCGCTCTGAAGAATCCTTTAGTATAACAGTTTATCGAAACCATTTGCTGTTTCCTTACCTTCACGTGCAAAATCAAATCAACCATGGAAACAAAAAAATTCTGCTTTCTACACATACGTATATCGTACAGTACATATATGCTCAACTGAGGATTCCTTACAAAAAGAGCTTGATTTTCTTAAACGAACTGCAGTACACAGAGGATATAGCCCTTCCGTGATAGAAAAAGCGGTCCAAAAATTTAGGAAACCGAAGCCTGTCTGCTCGCTCACGCCAGTAGACCTCCCAGTACGAACGAATCGGGCGGTTATCCCAATTGCTCCAGGGGAATTTATCAGATACCTTGTGAATGTGGACTTTCATATATAGTACAGACTCGCAGGGCTTTAAGTTTCCGTGTGAAAGAACACAAGACCTACGTACGGAATTGTAAACTGAAGAAGTCGTCTATAGCCCAGCATTGTCACGAAAATAACCATAAATTTTTGTTTGGAAACGCTATTCTTATTGATAAACCTGATTCGACTAACAAGCTTAATGTATTAGAAGCTTTCCACATATACCGGAATTCTTCACGACTTGTCAATGACATGACGTCTACGCCATTTCTTTTAAGCGCGTGGAAACAACTCACCAAAATTCGTTTCCATCAGAGCTCTGATGATGTCACAATGATTTGAATGTTTACGCTCCATTCGTCCTGATGATGCCGAGCCAAACGCTCTGCGAAACTATAGTCGATGTTAATAAAACATTTAACTGTGAATAAACGTTGATAATTTATTCTAAATAGGGACTATATTTTGGCTACGAAAAGGGGCCTTCAGTTGTCCAGAATAGCTACTTTTCTGTCATCCAGTATTTATAAACTAAAACCGCGAAAATGATATTAAAATGTTTATGCTCTTATTTAAACAAAAAAATACAAAAATTCACTTTCTTTTTTTTTAATACTTCAAAGTTCCTGTAAAAAAAAATCCTAGCTATTTCTTTAACCAGCTTCATATGCAGTTTCTGGAAAAAGAAAAAAATTGTAAAACATTTTTCCAGAAGGTTGGAGGCCCTCTTGGCCGCAAGGACTCCCCGTGATGCGAGGGTTGCGGGGGTTTTCAATACGCCTCTGCTGGTGACGGATATTTCCTTGAAATACTTTATTACATTTCATGAATATTTCAATGTTGCTACTTTTACTAATACAATACAGTCAGCTTTAATAAAACAATAACCATGAAACTCACAGTAACTGAAACTACAATGCACACATAATTTTTTTGTTATGATAGTAATAAGAGCAAAACTTGTATAGTGTCATTTATTTCCATCTGAATCCAGATCGATAAACAATTTCGCTCAGTACGAGTCGCTTCGTCAAGGCAATTCTCAGCACAACACACACTTTCCTGAAACATTCACAGGAGGATGTCATTGCCACATACCCGATCTGATTAGAATCCAGTTCATTAAAAGGTCGTTTAATATCATGATCAAGCCTCATTCTGAATATGCCGACGCTCTTTACGTTCTTCGTTTAAAATATTTACAAGCTTGCAATTATCGAAATCACATCATTTACAATTGTAAGGATTCCATATATATTTAAAAACTAAAAAAAAATTATTCAACTCTCGGAAACCGTCACACACACACATGCACCAGAAAAAAAAGAAACTTTAACTTTTTCTTCTATTTTTTTATTAACTTTTATTTGGTCCTGGTGGATTTCAAAAACTTCCAGTTTTCGTCAGCCGCCCTCCAGAAGAAAAATTCTATATACTCCCCTGTCCAACCCCTTCACATTTAACGTTGATAATCACCCAATGCTTAAGAAACGTAAAAGAAGAATTTCGTAATACGTATCTATGAAAAACAGGGGACAGTTGTAGCCATCGTCTCTCTTCCAAATCATTATCGGGATATGCCCATGATGAACGGGAAGGAGCTCCTTCCAGTAAAGGTTTCTCGGTTATGCACATGTGCATCTAACCAAACCTGTAAAACATTTTCGCACTGTCACCTTCCAATCCCCCCCCCCCCCCAAAAAAAGCAATTTTTTGTTTCGCCCATTATCTTGGGCACCCCTGAATCTCATTCAACGTCTCTCTCCTCAAATAAATTCTATGCTTTTGAGAAATACTGTGAAATACCTCTAGACGATTCGTAGGCACTAATCAGTCTCATTTCGAACCACAACACACACACACACGCGCATGCCTGAGACCATGCATAATACCCAGCGTCTAGACATCCAAGGTCTCGTTCCCTTAAATAAAAACCTGGGTATGAACATTCTGTTGAGCAAACATGTAAAACCTAGTTTTGTTACCCCCCTCCAGTAGTCTATGGGTTCGTCCATTATTTTAAGCACCCCCTGAGTTCCATTAAATCCTGAAGAAATTCTTAGATATATCCCCATTCTCTTTTGCATTGCTGAGTGAAATTATAAATTCTAGATATTCCAGCACAAAGTAAAATTCTGAATATTGCCATTTTCGTAAGAAAACCTGTGCACCTGTATCTTGCTAACTTCCCACTTCCCCACCAAGTAAGTTTGGAGTTCACCCATTCTGTTGGTTAACCATGAGTCGCATTCAACCCTTGTCCCTAAGAAAATCAAATCCTCTTGAACAATCCTCTAAAACTTTTTCCAACCAGGGATTCTTAAGTATCATTCATCCGTCCCCGCCATCTAAAAAATTCCCGGATATTCCCATTCGATTGGCAACCCTGTCTCACTAATTTCCCTATCTTCCCATCCATTGAGCTCCCCCATTCAGTCGGGAAATCCTGGGTACCATTCAACCCCTGTCCCCAAAGAAATAAAATGCTCTTGAGCAACCCTGTAAACTTTTTGGGTATCGCCATTCTTTTAAACCAGAGGTTCTCAATCTGTGCGTCGCGATTATAAGGAAAAACTAAAGCTTATAATTTATAGTGAAACGCAATATGCAAGCATGCAGATTTTGGTGATCTATCTCAACTCAACGTTCAATTCGGCAAATATTTTCCTTCACAAACAGATGAACACAATCAGGTTACAGACCCATTTATAGCAGATCCACCATCAACCTTCACTACTGCTGAGCAGGAACAGTTAATAGACATTTCTTCAGACTCCACACTCAAAATGACATTTTACTCCAGAACTCTGCCACAGTTTTGGAACAATGTGGCAAAGGAGTACCCAGAATTGAGTAAGAAAGCCGTGACAGTAATTTTCCCTTTTATCACATCCTACTTTTGCGAGACAGGATTTTCAGCTCTGGCGGTAAATAGACAAAGTCATCACTATTTCCACGTTTTTCTTTAATTAACACACAGCAACGGAAAAATTGTATTTCGACACCGCTGGGATCGAACCCCAGATCTCTCGATAACTAGGAGAGTGCGTTTACCTTACGCTACGGTGGCTAACAATAACGTGGAAAGAGCGATGATTTTGTCTACTTGCATTGTCTCCACGTATTCGAAGTTTTTCACCAGTTCTGGCGGTAATAAAACCCAGACATAAAAGCAAACTTAACGTTGAGAGCGAGATCTGCGTAGCTGTATCGAACATTGTCCCCAGTTTCGATGTTTTGTGAGAGGTGAAACAAGCTCCGCAATCCCATTAAGACGCAAATACCTCTGTTAGATAGTTTCTAAAATTACTCTAAAAATTTAAAAGCCAAATAAAGAGTGTTACCATTCTGAAAATATGCCTATCTCATCAATTTCTTCTTATTCAGTTCTGTAATTTTATTCTAATTTTGTATTTTTACATTAAAAAATACAAGCTAGTAATGTAAATGATTATTTTCTTTTAAAAAAATACCACATACTCGAATTTCGTAATTTTTTTTTTAATTTCGGGTACAGGGGCGTCGCACGGAAAATGTCATATGTGAAGGCCGGCGCAGTCTCAAAACGTTTGGGAACCCCTAAACACTCGAGTCTCAACCCCCCCCCCCCCAACATCCCGAAAAAGTTTATTCTCCTAGAAAAATCTGTAAAACTGTTTCGCTTTGAGGCCACTCCTCCCATTTAACAATTTTTGGGTACGCCATGTACCCCATGACGAGTACAACCGGGCACTACTGACCGGATGGCCAAGTGGTACGAGGTGCTGGCCTTTAACCGAATGCTCCACCGAAATGGGTTTCGAATCCCGGATTAGGCATGGGTGATGTGCTTGTCTTACGGCACTGGCTCTCTCGCTTCCGTGAAACGAATGGCCCTAAATATTGCAGACTGTTTATAGCCCATAAAGTTATACTCACGCTGCTCGTTGAACTTCCAACGCCGTCCCGGTGGCGCAGTGGTCTAAGCGATGGCTTCTGATAATACGGCCGAGATGGGTCCGGGTTCAAATCCCGGTGAAGCATGGATGTTGTATTTGTCTTACGGTACTGGCTCTCTCCCTTCCCTGGAATCAGTGATCCTAAATTAGGGGCGAGCAACTACTTATAGCCCAACGAGAATGAGTTGCTCACGGTGGTCGTTAAATCTCCAATCAAAAAAGAAAAAAAAACTCCCAACACAGAACAACAGCAAAACAAAAAAACTTCTCTGATGCACCAACTTAAAGCAAATCCTGAGTATGCCCGCAACCCAGTAAAACAGTGTTTCATCAGAAATTCATTTCAGAACATGTACGAAAAGAACAACGGTATTTAAAAACAGTGATATATATTCATCAATTACCTACAAAGACTTTTAAGATACACAGACTGGAATTTCTTGCGTAAATGAGTGGCAGGTAGCAACTAGCGACATTTTGATCGCAGAGCTTGTACGGCAAAACGGCATGTTTCCTATGTAAACAATATTAATTAAGCTCTTTTACCCGCGCAAAAGAAGAAATTTTACGTTGTTACAGTATACACTGGTGTGCAAAAATTAAGGACGAAGAGGAGAAATTAGCATAACAGCGGAACGGACTGAAAGACCATTCAGGAGATAGACTAGGGTCCCGTACGGTAGAGCATGCGCATATATGCAGCATGACGTGGGGTGGGTGGGTGGGGTCGGAAGGGTATTAAGCACACGGGCGGTGTACGCACAGCAATTCGGTGAAAGCTATTGCACGGTGTACATCGGTTTGAACGACGTCGAGTTGCTGCCACCGTGTGATATGCCCAACAGGCAATCCAGTGGACGACATCTGGATGACTTTACCTGAGGTCGCGTCAAAGTTGGAAGAAGGTCGAAGTATGACTAGTGTGGCCGAGGAGTTCGGGATCGCTCACAGCATCGTTTCACGAGATTGGAGAGCATTTCAAACGACAGGAACAGCTGTCCGAGAGTTTAGCAGTGGTCGTTCACGAGCAACCACGGCGGCGGACGACCAGTATATTGTCCTACAGGCGAGAAGAGACGGACGGCAGACAGCGGGAGAAATCGCAAGGCACGTGCAATAGACAACTGGACGTCCGTTATCGCGTTTTACCGTGGCCAGGAGGCTGTACAAAGGTGGTCTATTTGCACGACGACCAGTACAGTGTGTGCCATTAACGCCTGCTCATCGGAGACGGCGGTTTCCGTGGTGCCAGGAACAGAAGAACTGGACACATCAGCAATGGGGTCGAGTTCTCTTTACGGATGAGAGCTGATTTAGTCTGACGAGCTATTCTGGACGTATACACATCTGGAGTGAGCAAGGAACACGCAATCGCACTTCCAACATCATCGAAAGGGACCGGTTTGGAGGTGGCGGAGTTCTCGTTTGGGGCGGTATCATGCTTGGTAGCCGTACTGACCTCCACATCTTCCAAGGAGGTTCAGTCATTGGTGTCCGCTATTGTACCGAGGTTCTCCTGCCTCACGTGCGTCGGTTCAGAGGTGCTGTGGGTCCTGAATTCCTCTTCATGGACGACAACGCTACACCTCATCGTACAGTGGCTGTCCCAGAGTTGTTGGAGAGTGAAGATATTCAACGCATGGATTGGCCCGCAAGATCCCCGGACCTAAAGCCAATCGAACACGTGTGGGACCTTCTCGGGAGACGCTTGGCAGCACGTCACCAGTCGCCAGCAACGATTGGCGCTACAAGAGGAATGGGCCGCGATGCCTCAACAGCTCCTTGACAGCCTCGTCCTCAGCATGGACAGACGTTGTAAATCCTGCAACGCAGTCAGGGGTGATCATATGCCCTACTAAAGACTGAATTTTTCTTGCCAGCCGCCTGTCACATGGACGTTTCTGTCTTCTGTCCAGTTGTGCTCGAAGCTACCTTTTTCAATAAAGTGCTTTTGTATCCTTTGGATTCCTTGTTTGGACGGTTTTGCTCACTTGTCCCATATTCTTACATCTTGTGGATCTTATGGTATGATTTGAGTCGATGTGGAACATTTCTGCACGACGTTACATTCGCAAAACCGTCTCGTCCTTAATTTTTGCACGCCAGTATAATACTGTGTATTAATTTTTTTTCAATGGGGGATAAATTGGACGTTGCACCTTGTTAACTTACGATTAAAGAAAACATCATTATCGTAATTTAGGGGACATGAAATAACTGAAGGGAAATGTCGCTTGTCCTACGTGTGAAATATATTTCGGCTTCAGCCGCTTGCAAACTGCGTGATCTAGTTGCATGAAATTCATATTTCACACTTTAAATAATGCCAAAAATCATTTTAATGTGGCCATTTATTTATTCTTAAGAGAAGTTGCCGAGAACAAAACTTTTAATTGGAGGTTTTTGCCGCAGTATTATGAGTTCGTAACAGCTACTCAACGGAAGAAAAATAAAATAAAATTAAATATGATAGAAAGAAATGCCCTCTTCACATAATTTAGACCAGACAATTTCAAATCTCGGGGATTAAAAGTCTCGGAAAACAAAATTGTTTAAATTGAAAAAATTATAGCTCATTAAAAAGTTTTGTTTAATTGAAAATGTCTTTGGTTCATTAAATCTGGCTATATTATTTTCTGAAATACTTTACAATATATACTATTATAAAAACAAAATATGATAAATCTCACTGGTTATACATATTAAAAAATGGATGTAAACGCATGAACGCCTTTAGTAAACAACGAGATATGACAGATTCTTGCCGTGCAAAGCTGAACTTCAAATGTCGCATGGTTGTCTTACGGTTTTCCAGTCTATATATCTTAAAGGTCTTTGAATACCTAAACTGAATATTTGTGTGAATTCGATGACATTTTCCACGAAATGTATGAGTATGAAATACGTATTTTTAGCATTGTACTTACTTTTTCGTTAAACTGACAGTCGATATCGCTCAATAATATTTGCAGTTTTTTCATTAATCATTCTCGGCGACACACGCTGGCATCTTGGGAGAAAAAAAAAAAGGATAATAAATCGATGATCAGGTGCTGAGTAATGCACGCATCACCCCAACGATAAAGAACAGCCACTTTTCCCCTTTCGGTATAACTAGAGAACATGAGATATCTGAGTTAGCGTAATTAAGGAAATCGACGTACGTACCTTACAACCCTCGCAGGAGGTGACTCCGTAATGATACCCGGAAGCTTTATCGCCACACACTTTACAAGGTACGAAAGATTTAGTGGTTGAGCTACTGTTGGAATCGGCCGCTGCGAAATTTTGATCTGCAAGAAACAAAAGAGAACATCGAATTAAATAAATTACACAGATCGTTAAGCATTTTATTTATTTCAAATCATGCATTTTATTTATTTTAATTTATACATTTCATTTATTTTAAATTATATATTTTATTTATTATAAATTACATAACAAAAACACGAAATTGGTATATAGTTAAACGTGTGTTGGAGATCACTCGCATTTCCCTGACACCGGCCAAAGCGAGCAGTTTTATTTAGCAGTAGCGTTATCACCAATAGAAACAATTCATAAAAGACCTTTATTTGTCCACCACTCGCGGCCAGGGGCAGCCATTTTTAAACGCTTAAGAGAATATACCAGTATTTAGCGGTCACCAATATGTGGAACTTATAGAAAAATATTGTTTCAGAAATTCTAGAAAGATAAGGAAAATGCTGTGAGTTTAAAACCGCGAAACACTTGTTTCTTTTTCTTTGTGTTACCACCCTTTATGAGATTGTAAATAGTGGGTGGTCCTGGGGGTCTGTCATGTTCTTGGAATTTTGTTTGCAGACGGTATGGTTTTATGTTAACCAGGGTTCGTGTGTTCCATCTTTAATTGTCCTAAATAACAGCATGAAGCCCATGGAAGAGTTCATCCTCCTCATCCCAACAAAACCAGTCTTCTCACATAGCGGCCGTATTGTCCGAGCAGGTTTGATGGTCCGCTCCAGAAGGCAAAAGAACACATCGCTGACTTCAAGGAAGAGAACGGTGGACAGAGTAGACTTGGCTTCAAAACTCAACCGAAGTAGTGCTGCTATTGCGTTCGGTATCTCCTTACCTTCCATTTCCTCCGGGGAACATGATGTAAGAGCGCCCGATTTGCGACAGCGTGTTTACGTTCCGAACATCCCTATTCGTCCCATTCCTCAGCCTCACTTTTAGCTCTTAACGAGGGGATTTAGAGAATAACGTTCCAATGTCTTTTTCCCATTATGTTGGAAATCTATCGAAAATTGCATTTTTGAATTTTATATGTAATGTTAGAGATTTCTCAAAAATTGTGAAATTCGACTTCAAAAATTGCGGTTTTGAAATCAAATTTTGCCCTTCAGAACATTTAGTCAAACTATGGAGATCATTTAATCTCTGCACTGTTAAAAATTTTGTATTAGGTTGCACCACAAAGTGGTGCTACTCCAGCTGCACCACTTTCTGAGAAAATGTACGCCGTGTTTTGCTAACAAAACCCGACAACGTGGTCCAACTGTTCATTACGTTATGGTACAAAGTTGCACGCAAGGTCGCACCATGTTCTTGGGTTTATTTTGCACCACAGAATGGGGTATCTTTTATCAGAAAGTGGTACAGCTGGTGTAGCACCAGTTTTTGGTGCGACCTACCACAAAATTTTTAACAGTGTGCATGCTTAAGTCCTGCTGCCATAACATTCGACAGCGATTTTTGTCATTTCTGTAATTAGCTCATTGAATCTTATGTAAAGAAAAAATCTGGTATACAGATAAAGCTGCATGTGTAACAGTTTTGAATCGGAAAAGGCACTTTAATTAATTGCCACTGCATAGCATTTTCAGAAATGACATGATTGAGAATATTTCCAAATTCCTACACAATACTTGAAACCCCGGATTTCCGGGTTCAGAATATTACCAAAACCCAGAATTCCGAGATGTACCCGGACGACAAACAGGCCTGTAAATCCTTGCTGTTGAGATTTACTTACTGAAAAGCCTGTGGATGTTTCTCACAACTTTCGCCCTATACATGGAGAGACGTAAACGTAGCGACCATCTCGACATTAATGAAACTGTTTCCGTATGGCTTACCGACGTAGTACAACGAAGCGGCTTGGTTACGTTAAGTGGGCGATCGCAGTTGCCAAAATTCAGGAACATACATCAATAATTTGATTTTCAACTAAGTATTAATCTTCTGTTAATGCATTTTAGCACAACGTTTAAAAAGTTTACAACCAATGATGATATTCAGTTCAGGTGTGTAATTATTAGCATGGAAATCACTTCCTTAATCTAGAAACTGAATCTTGTCAGCGAAAGAGTTTGTTGACAGAAAAATTACGAGTAACACAGTTGTCAAATTAAAAAATGCAGTTTCAGTATTGTATCGTTTTAGGCGAAAATCTGCTGGAACGTTAATTTCTGTTCTTCTTTTTTCAAAAGTTTACCAGTTGAATCATCAATTAGGATGCACGTCAGCATTCTAAGTATGCCTTTTTGCTTTAAGGGGGACCTCAAGAGAATATCTATCACATATCTGCAATGTTAATTCGTTCTATATATATATTTTCTCAAAGACTATTGCGTTCTAGTTTTCAAAATACTACACGCAGAAGTCCTCAGCTAATATACATACTTTAGCTGCGATTTCGAAAAAATTGTCAGAATTTTTTTAAAATTAAATTTATCTCAATCGGTGCCAAATCGGAATACTTTCTCATTGGGATAAATTGAATTAAAAATAAATTCTGACACGTTTTTCGAAATCACAACTAGGGTATACATTAGCTAAGAATCTTATTTATTTGCG
Source organism: Macrothele yani (assembly GCA_039090855.1). NCBI lineage: Eukaryota > Metazoa > Arthropoda > Arachnida > Araneae > Macrothelidae > Macrothele > Macrothele yani. The sequence goes on along the minus strand of CM076990.1, from coordinate 41,012,925 downwards.
CTCAAAGATTTGAAGACCAGAACACAATATTCTTTGAGAAAATGTGTATAGAACAAATTAACATTTGATGTATAGGATAGCTTTTCTCTTGAGGTACCCCAAGTGGTTACGCCACTGCTGTGTGTTATGTTCTAAGTCATCTGTTACCGGGACTTTTCCTTTCCGTTAGGGTTCGGTATGTATGCTTAGTTTCAACTCACTGCGAATGCCATGAAAGGATTGTTACTTCACGAAAAGTATAAAGATCATCTGCGATATTAAATCAGTTCTTTATTACCGTCTGATTTCTGTATATTCGGATAGTCCTGTGGAATTATCTTACAAAATTATTACTTCAATCTCTTAGTTCGATTCTTATTCTTGCATCCTACGCTCTTTCTTACTTACTCTAAGATTTTGCCTAATTTCTCTAATATTTCATTTACTTATTTTTCTCGCTTCCCTGTTCCAAAGCCATCTTCCACTCGAACTCCTTCCTCGCACGCTGTCCGAAAAATCCGCCTTCTCAAAGCGTCTTCCCAAAACTTCTGTCCCTTCTAGACGGTATGAGAAAAGAATGTCCACGGAAAAAATGCCCACTTCTCGAAAATAGGGGAAATGTCCACAGAAAAAGTGTGGCCTTTCTTAATTTCGTCAAAAATACCTTAATTTCAATTAAGCAATAGAATCGGAATGATTCCTCCACTCACGTTTTCTAGCATTTAAGGCCATCGCAGTTTGTTTTCAAAATGGCGGAAGGCGCCCTTTGTTCAAATGAACATGTGTGAGTGTGATGTGTGCTTGGCTTTCTCAAGAAGAGTAACTACGAATAAGGCAAAGAATCTCCAGCATTCTTTTCACTCGGGATTAGGGAGTGGCGCATTACAGGAAAGGAACTTCAACGAAGTCCCTGGACTGTAAGAGGCTCAAATACACGGTAAAATAAAATATACTCAGAAACGAGGCATCGCATAGGCTAAGTACTGGTGTCAGGGTGCACCAGAGGGGTGTAAAAGAACTGGCCACACAAATTTTAAGAGGCCGTATAAAATTTCGTTTTTGATCGCTTCGTGGCCACGTTGTCAGAGGTTGGCTATCTGAGTCACGTAAAGAATCCGTCATTTCGAATTTCTTTAATTGTGATATTTAATATAATTCTTTATAAAAATGTTTATAATCTGCAACTCAGCAAAAGAATTTCAGGGTTTACAAATTACAGCTCAACAAATTTTCCGCAGGCATGTGCAAACTGAGGAAACCTGTAGGAGGGGAATTTCCGGCCCGATCTGGAGATTTTTACCCTTTACAAACTACAACTCTACAAATCCTCTGTATCTTATATTTTCGGTATTAAGCCTCCCTCCTCTCCTCCTACCCCTACAGGTTTTCAGCGTCTGCGCGTGCCCTCAGAGAATTTGTTAAGGTGTAGCTCGAAAAAACTTAAAATCTGCTCTCGGTTGGGCTACAAATTTTTCATATTTAATATTTCTAGCATTAACCCCCCCCCTCCCCCTTCTACAGAAGGTTTTCTGCTGCAGCAGATGCCAGCAAATAATTTGTTGACATGTAGTTTATAAAAACTGAAATTTTTTTGTTGAGTTGTTGATTATAAACATTGTTTTATAAAAATTACGTTAAATATCACAATTAAGAAAAAACAAAATTACGGAAACTTTATGTGATTTAGATAACCAACCACTGCGGATGTGGCCATGAAGCGGTCAAAAACGCAGTTTCTATACGGCTCTTTAGACTTTTTGTGGCCAGTTCTCCCGAGCCACTTCTCCTGGTGGCCACTTCTCCTACACCCATTTTCGTTATGTAGGTGAAGTGGCTAAGAAACCGCAATATTTATACTACCCCTAACGCTTTTGTGGCCAGTTGTCTGTGACCAGTTGTCCAAACTCCGTTTATATATAAAAACATAAAAGCTTATCAGTTGACATATTTATTTCGTGAGCATTTTATCCAATTTTCGAAAAATGGGCATTTTTTCCGTGGGCGTTTCTCCCGTGGGCATTCTTTCCATAGTCGTTTTTTCCGTGGGCATTCTTTCATACATTCCTCTAGACTTCTCTTTCTCTTCCTTCCTGACCCCTGGGTCCGTCCTTTCTTAAACGTGACCCATGTATATCTGAGCCTCTTACCCCCGCTAAAGGGGGGAATGTTTCTAAACCTTATGTCTTTGATGCAATTATAACGTAATTTTCTTTCCACTGTAACTTAGTCCTTACGTCGGTAATTACGTTATGTGTGCTAAGTTAACGCAATATTAGAAGGTATCCATACACCTTACAAGAAAGAGGTGAAGTAGTACTTACAAATACCTTTATGTTGACTCCACACTCACACATGATATGTTTGCATATGTTGACTCCACACTCACATATGATATGTTTGCATATGTTGACTCCACACTCACATATGATATGGCTTACTCGATACAATATAAGTGATTTAACATCAATATCCAATCATAACATAACAGCACGTCGATCCTCACTAACATCAATCCACTTAAACAACCGCTGCATTGCCTTTTTATCTATCGTTCTTATCCGGTCACACATACGTGACCTCAGAGTGTTGCAAACAGTATTCTCGTTTGAGGGAAAAGACATAACGTTAAGGTTTGAAAATGTTTAAGAGAACAAACTCAAATTTACAGAGAAAAATAAACCCAAAGGAAAGTTAAAATAGAATATACGTTACACAATAAATTAATTAAGCAGTCTGGAATAACTTGCTAGTGACAATGCCTATGATTACACCGTATGCTAATAAAACGATTCAAGCACTTAAGAAAGGCTGCAGGTCTAATCACAGTTGCCGCCATGAAAGCCCCTTCGAACACTCTCTTGCCGGCTGACTTTACTAAAAAAGAATTAATACCAAAATCCTTTAAAATTTACATAATCCCAGTAACGTGTCACTGATTAAGAAGATTTTCGGATATATAATAAATATCGTGTTCCCTTGGATGATGATACTTACATCGAGTTCTACTGTATTTTGCTTGATTTCGCGGCACTGGTGTTTCATTTTTGAACAATGTTTTTGCGAACTTTGGTACAATGTTAAAGCAACTCGCGAACCCTCAAGGGTTCATAATGGTTCAACTACATTGAAAACAGTAGTATCACAACTTCCTTTAGCTTTGCATATAATTATACATAAAATTTTTAATCAGCCTTAAGTGCTTAAATCGTCTACTCATAAAACGTCAACCAAACATGTCTTCTGATCTCCGGCTTCTTCATCCTATCAGCTCTCCAGCTCTTCCGCCTTCTTATCGTATCCCCTTTCCTGCTCTTCATCTTCGTTATCGTTCCACGTCTTCTGCTTTTCTGCATCCTCATCTTTGCCACTCTCTTGCTTTCAACATTTTGTGGTCCTTCCTTTCTTCAAGCTCTTCTGACTACTCATTTTTCCACTCTATTGATTTTCCTCATCCTTTCTAATCACTTGCTCTTCCGCCCCCCACATGCACTTCTCCTTCCTCATCTTTATCACTTTCTTGCGTTCCGCATCTTCGTCCTTCCCTCTTTTCTAGCTCTTCTGCATCCTCATTATCTCATTATATTGATCTTTCATCTTCTCATCTTTCCCAAAAAACCTGATTTCCGGAGCTTTCCCATCCTTGAACCTCTTCGGCACTTTGGCTTCCTTATCCTGCCTGCTTTCCTACTCTTCCGCCTAACCACTATTCCGTTCTCTTCTGTTCTTCCGCTGTCCCATCCTTTACATTTGCATAGGCATTCTCCACAACGATGTTTCATAATATTTTATACGGGTCATTTTATGTAAATAAATACTAAAACTGCAGAGACGTTGCTTATAGCGATTTCTGGGAATGGCAGTTAAATGTGTTAATTTTTAGAACAAATTTCGTAATAAGCACACAGATTATTCTGATTATATATATACTCTATTGGCAATTAGGATGAAGTACCCGATTCATTTTTATCAATGCGAGTGTATCTTCACAAATTGTTTACAGATAAAAAAAGTTAAGCTAATAAATATATACATCCTCCATGTGAAATAATGAGTAAGCACGTAGAGGGCCTTAGTAAATTCCCAACCGCTCTATTCAAGTAAAGTCGTACTCTTTCGCACAGGTGTAGCATTTGCAAATTAATAAATTAATAACAAGAAACTGTACACCAACTATGATGCAGAAAACAGTAAATTTATACTAGCAATCCGATTTTTTGGCGTAAGAATATAAAACAGTTTCCAAGCTTTCGTACATCAACCAAATGCCTTTTTTTAAGGAGCTTACAAACGTTGATTTATTTCTTACGCCAATAAATAGGATTACTAGTATAGTTTTACTATTTTGTGTATAGCTTTTCACCGTCCGATCGGCGCTGAAACCATTTGCTGAAGAGGTTACAGTTCTCTGAACGGTTCCAGAAATGTGAGACTTCCAGTTTTGGAGAACTGGAATGCATAAGTTTAATGATCAAGCCTCTTTTAATCGGAAAGGTTGCGCAGTCAGTCGTATGAGGGAATTTAAGAATCTCCAGGAACTGCATGGAATGTCTTGAGCTGAATGTCAACCACACAAATTACCAGCCCAGTTTTCTCATACGATTGATGAAGTCCCCAACGACACATGCAGCTGTTTAACGAATTCGTAGGTCAGCTAAATGTCGCAGAAATTCGCTATGATTATTTCCCAAGAGGTTCAGAATGTAAAAAATGTTATACACAGTTGGGTTAGGATACAACTCTCTTTAAAAGACTGAATCATTTTGTGATGTATATTCTAAATTAACTTTCCTTTTTAGTTTCTTTCCCTATGTAAATCTTGAGTTTATTCTCAGTTATACTTCACTCTTAACGTAATATCTTTTCTCTCAAACGAATACTGTTGGCAACATAATTGAGGTTGAATGAACGTGACGTATGCTTGATATAAGATAAGAACGAGAGATAAAAACGACGACTAAACTGTTGATTGGGAGCGTTGTTAAAGAGAGCGTTGCTTGGAGAAGTGTGGCAAGTTGAGCGTTGTGTTAAGAGCTGTGTGGTGTGTGGAGAGTTTAATGCGAAGTACTATGTGATGTTATGATTTGTTATGAAAGTGCTACATCCTGAATAAAGCATCTTTTCCGTAAGTTTGACTTCTGTTGTTTACATGTTTCGTCTGGCCGTTAAGGTTCAATTTAGGAACTATTTCATCTTATGGTTATGTTTTTTTTTAAATAAAGTAGAAGTACGAAAGACGTACGGTCTTATCATGTCTTCTGACATCCTTTTGTCGGAATTCCTCTGTGAGTTTGCGAAGAGAATGTGCAAGAATAATACGCAAGACACAAACGAGAAATGGATGCTGTGTTTGTCTTTTCGGCGCTGGTTTTAATTCTTACTCGGATCCAGTGGCTCAAAACAAGGTTACTAGACGACAAGGTTATGCTCATCCTAAAAATAACCAGTGATTGGTTTGTGACGTCACTGTCCAAATCGCCATCACGACTACCTAATCGTCACATTTCTTTGCATCTGCACCATAGCAGCAGGTCGGAATTATTATTCGTAAAACAGCTGGAATAATCATCATAAATTCTACCAGGTCTTTTAATACATAATATTGTTTTGAATTTAAATTTTAAAAATTTGGAATGTTTCCGAGATGCTTTTAAATTTAAAAAATTTGGGAATGTTGCCGAGATCCTCATAAAGAATTTTTTTATTATATGGCAATAATATGTCTTGCTGTGCATCTTCTCTTCTAAATTTATATAAAAACAGCGGAAATTCGCCCTTGTAACTAAATTAGTATTTAAAAGTATAACTGTTTTCCCGCGATTTCCGTAACAAAAATGTTCGGGAGGTATTTTTTAAATCTCCGTTACTAAAATATTATCACATGAGTGTGAATTTCTTCTGTATTTAGTGTAAATGTGTTTTTGCATAAGCTTTTGTTCTGTGTTTGAGTTATAAAAATTGTTGGAAAGACATCTTGCATAGCTACAGTTCCGATCTACGATTCACATGTTAGGACGGTGATGTCACGCAGTGACGTCATGATTCTTCGTCTGCGGGGAAGGCGGGATGTGCAAACCTTACTGTCCATTAACCCTGGCTCAAAATAGGGTTGGATGATTCCTCTTTGTAGCATTAGATGTCCGTAAAGATCGTAAACCACCCTCTCCCCCTTAGAAAAGTAACAGGATTTGACATGAGCATACATAGCTTAGTTTTCAGAAAGGGGGGGGGGACGGAAAATGTAAATACAAATAACACATACAAATACTGTAAACGCATTTCCACTGTGCCTTAACTATTCTACACCCGTTTCTACCACACACACCACAGATGCAATTAGTTGAAAACCAAGCGACCCAAAAACTACGTAAAAGAGATGGATAAATTACATTAGACAGCGTGTTGAGACAATAAAAATGTCGTCGTTTTTCTTTAGAGTCTTGTGTCTTTTGACCACTTGCGACACGAAATCCCAGAGATCGGTAATCAAGAGGCAAAAATCACACTGGTAACACAATTCTCGAAGAAAATTCGGGAGATCTTTGCCCAACAATGAATTGCTGCTGCAAAATGACATATTTTCCACTTCCTCATCTTTCATGCTTTTCCGTACGGTACATATGTACGATGTACTCCAACATATGCAACGGAAAATATCATTGTTAGTACTTTCTACTAAAAATTTCCGCCTTTTCTCGAGGCTTTTATTATTTTTCCTTTATATACAGTCACACATTTGGAAGTTCAACCGAAAAATTAGAAATCAAAACTAGTGTTACCACGAAAAAAATTATTGTATGTCCCAGAAGAACTGAAACGGCATAGTCAGATTTCCAGAGGATGTTAAATTCCGCCTCTTGCCATATGGGCGCCTTTGGGATTTGAAAATGTGAGAACTATCGAAAGAATATTGCGTAGAGACCAACTCTGCTTGAACATACTTGTGGCTGACTTAAACATTCAGGGTACAGAGACATCTCAAAGAGTCTCAGGACTTCTGCAGATCTTATTTCGTCGCCAGTCTTCATTGTTGGCGATGTACAGGAATAAAGCGAGATTTCTGTTAATTGGAACAAAAGATCAAGCATAAAATAACAGAAATTAATCACGTGGATATTCTATCAGAACATCAGAAATCAAGCTCCACGTGATTCAATTACACCTATAGACACGCAGTCATTTCCCACTTTTGTTTCTATAACGTGAGCTATATAAAATATCTATACTTGGATTTTACTCCTCTAGTTTCAAATACATGCTTGCAGACAAAATTGCGCATTACTTGGGCTGCATAAGTAAAAGTACTCGTAGATTTATTTAGAAAAGAATGAAAAAAATAATTTATAACAGATCATTTAACATTAAGGAACATGATACATTAAAATAAGTAAAAAAGTAAACTTTTTATATTTTATAAGAACTATCGCGACAGCTTTCATTGTGATTGTTCTCGATCATTCACATGTTATTTTAAGAACCAAAGAAATCTTTAAAAATATCAGAAAACATCTTACTTTAAATGACTATTTTGGAGGCACTTAATTCGCCAATAATTGTCAAAAATATAAAATCACAAGAAAAGCACTTCTTCCTGATACTATGGTCTTCTAAAGTTATAAATCAAGAGAACGTACTTGATATTTCTTTCTAATGCTGATTTAACCAAAAAGAACTATACTTAACACTTTCAAAACGATGAATGAAGTGAAGTGTTTTTCTTTTGATTTTGAATTTCTGACAGTTATTAGTAAGAAAAAAATGCCTTCAAAATAAATTTCAAGGATTCACATAACAATCAGTCAAAGCAATTTCTTCTGATATTCTTTAAGACTTTTTAGTGATTGACAATATTTATTAGTGAACGAAAGGTAATGAGCAACAAGAAACAGAAGAGCAATAAAGTTGTAGAGTATTAAAAAAAGGAAGGATTTTCTTTTTCTTTTTTTTTAAATGTGTAATGATTTTATGAGAAAGGTCAAAGGTCTGTTTCGGCCAATTTCTAAATCAGCATTGTGCATTCTTATTTAAGAACATTTTAACTGGAAGTTATTACTTTATCAGATTTATAAAATTCAAATACCCTGGCTCAACTTCCGGAAACGTGCTCCATATATTTCGAACCCATCGGGGCCCGGAAATGGTCAGTTTTAACAGCATTTGCGATGCCCAGAAATATGCGTATTACTGTCTTGCACTAATATATATATATATATTCATCCGAAAACGTAACGATAACTGCACAAGATCGCCTAACATTTAAGTGCATTTTAACTGAAAAGTAATTACTTTATCGGATCTGACAAATTAAAACACTTTCATTCTAATGATTATCACGCAACGCAAAATACCGAAATGCGCAGCTGACGAAAGCTTCAAAACATGTTAGAGAGATCGAAAAATAGCAGGCCTGCTGCTGTAACGAGAATGTCCCCCAGGGAACTCGCCTGTGTATATATGTACAAACTACGAACACCAAGTACTACCACAGGGTCCAGTATTTACCTGAAAACCGCATACAGCGCAAGAAAATTACAAGTTTGTGTCATGCCCCACCCTTGTTTGACCTCAACCCTGGAGAGTTAAGTCATATTTATCTAGCGCATTAATCAAACCGGAGACGGCAATAATTAGCATGTTTAGAAAAAGTAATAAAGAAAAAGTAAAACTGGGTGCAACGGAAGCTCGTTGGGGGGGGGGAGATAAAAAACGAGGTAATGCTTTTAAAAATGATTCAGTTCAAAGCGAAGCAATCATTTATCCTAACTGGAAATTTCTGGCTTTTTTTTTTTCTTTTTTTATGTTGAATTACGGTCTTTTGATCTTTGGCTTATACTTTTTTAGCAACCTGAATTCCCAATTTTTCGAAACATTTCGTATGAAGTTAAAAAGAAAAGCGAAAAAAAATCTTCTTTCGTAATCGTTCTTTTTTATAATTAAGTTTTGTTTCAGCTTGATGTTATAAGGGGGCGTACAGGTCTTTAGGGGTGACTTGGGGGTTAGAATTGTATTTTTAACTTCTTCAGGGGTTTGCATATTACACAGCTACATTTGGAATTAGAGACTCAGAGTTCGAATCTGTATTTTTTGTTTTACTACCGCTTAAAATAAAGTATTTAGCATCACGGTGGCGCTTTTTTTTTTTTATTGGAGGTTTAACGACCACCATGAGCAACTCACTGGACTACAAGCACTCGCCCCTCCCTAATTTAGGGTCATTGGTTCCAGGAAAGGGAGACAGCCAGTGCCTAAACCCTATCGAACATGTCTGGGACGCTCTTGGGAGGGCAGTTGCAGCTCGCCATCCCCCTCCGAGAACCATCCGGGTCATTCCACGTCACTTCATCCAGGCCACGTAACCCACCATCTCAGATTCTGATGAAATTTGGCATGGAGGTATACTTCACCAAGATATAGAAAATGGCCAAATTTTAATTTCCTACACCTAATAATTTCTGAGATATGGAGCTCTAAAGTTTCACTGAACACCAATCTCACACGTAGAGTGATGGAGTACCACTTTTCACAAAATGCTGCATAACTGTAGTGCTATTTAGTTTAGAAGAAAGAAATTTTGTTCCCTTATGCAAAAGAGCTTTCAGAATAAGAAATCATGTTAAATTTCATTGAAAACACAGAATAAATAAATGAAATATAGTGGTAAAGTGAAAATTTAAGAAAAAAACTTGCTATTCTATATTAGGCTCTACAGCAAATAGCAGAGGTATGAGGGAGTTCTTTTTTAATGTATATTGTTCTTTGACATATACTGTCACATGACAAGGAAAAAAAAATAGTGGCTTTCAGCTTGCTTTTGGAGATATGTGCAAATATCTGAAATGCGCGTGGGGTCCCACTTCGTCAACTCAGCCACTTTGTTTTTATTAATTATAGCTCATCTCTGACATTCAAGAAATTTCACAAGGAGATAAAACTAACAAGGGCACAAAAATATAAAAAAATAAAAAATTATGTTTTCTTATACCATATAGTTTCAGAGATACCATATTAACAAGTTTGATGAAATGGCTAGTTCAGCTGTTCCCCACAAATTAGGTGAGCATATGCAACAAACTGCTTAGTCATACCTACGGTACATAGATTTATTTTTTCATAATTAGCTTTAACTTGGAAAAAAAGAAACACAAACAAGTAGTTTTGTGCTGTTCACAAATATTTACATTGATGTTCTTAATATGACATGATCAACTCTTGAGGATGGAGTCATTATAATTCAGCCACTTAGTTTGACAGGTTTTCATGTTCAACTTGGAAAACACATATGTTCTCCCAGAACTTGTTGTCATGGGAGCGTCAATTAAACATAAAATGTGTCCAAATGGAATATTGCACTCATCTTTAAATGAAGGCCAGTAACAAGAAACTGCAGGGCCATTTGGGTGCATGAATTTTACAGATGCATCACCTTCTTCATAATTGATTTTCTCTATTATTCCTAGAAACCAGTTAGAATCATATACACATGCTACATAACAATGTGTATATAACTGCCTTTGTATTCCTAAACACAACATCCATGCCTCACCGCCCGATTCGAACCCGGGCCCCTTTCGGACGAATGATCAGAAGCCATCGCTTAGACCACTGTACCACCGGGGGGGGGTATGCGGCTTTTAGCACATTTGACTTGTACGTTACGCCAAAAAATAAGTTTCTGTTATGGATTTTGCTCTCTGTCTGTGCTTCTCGTACATGATATTTTCCATTCTATAAGTCGAACTATACAAACAATTTCTAAGTAGAATTTGGAAAAAAAAAAAAAAAACCTTGCAGGACTAGTGTACATCAGAAGTTGGTGGTCCGCACCGATTTTTAGCGGTTCGCAAATGACAAAAAACATTAATGCATTTAAGAGTTGCCAGCGGGCTCTCCTAATCACAATCCAATCGAACATGCATGGGGAGCTCTGGGAAGACGCGTTGTGCAAATGAACCCTTCTTCTCCCAAAAGAAACCAATCCAGCACTTATCAGGGTTCTCCAGCAAGAGTGGAAATATTTACCCGCAAGACCTTCTACTTGGTGCGAAGATTAACTCACGGGTACCAAGCATGCATTGCGGTACGGACATACCTCTTACTGAGGACATCGCCCTGTAGTCTGTTTATTCAGCGCTGATGGAAGGACATCACTAGACGATAAGTGAGCCTGTACCTACTTCGTAACATTTTGTTCTGTTTCGATCTCAATTACGTGTTACTCATGATGATTTGTGATGTTATGCGTTTCATTTCACAGATGAAATTACCATTGATACCACTTACAGCTGCAAAACAGCTTTTTCTGTTTTTAACTGGTGAAAATGTACCTCGTCCTTAATTTTTCATGCTGAAGTCAGGTTGCACAATAAGTACTACGTCGTGCTTAATTTTACATACTAAACTCATTTTGCACAACAAGTGCGTCGTCTTTAACTTTGCATACTAAAGTCAACGCTTCATCCTAAATTTTGCATACTAAAATCCGGCTGCACAATAAGTGCGTCGTCCTTAATTTTGCATGTTAAAGTCAGGTAGCACAATAAGTGCACCGTCCGTAATTTTGCATACTAAAATGAGAGCGTCATCCTTAATTTTACATACTAAAGTCAGGTTGCACAACAAGAGCATCATCCTTAATTTTGCATCCTAAAGTCAGACTGCATAATGAGTGCGTCGTCCTTAATTCTGCATACTAAAGTCGTTGCACAGTAAGAGCGTCGTCCTTAATTTTACATACTGAACTCATGTTGCAAGAGCGTCGTCTTTAATTTTCATACTAAAGTCAGTGCTTCATCCTTAACTTTGCATACTAAAATTAGTGCTTCATCCTTAATTTTGCATACTAAAGTCAGGCTGCACAATAAGTGCTTCATCCTTATTTTTGCATACCAAAGTAAGGTTGCACAATAAGTGCTTCATCCTTAATTTTGCATACTAAAGTCAGGTTGCACAATAAGTGCTTCATCTTAATTTGCATACTAAAATCAGGTTTCACAATAAGAGCGTCATCCTTAATTTTGCATCCTAAAGTCAGACTGCATAATTAGTGCGTCATCCTTAATTTTGCATACTAAAGTCGTTGCACAGTAAGTGCGTCGTCCTTAATTTTGTATAATAAAGTCAGGTTGTATGGTAAAGTCGCGCAACAGTCGCTTCACAGAAGAACGAAGGCTCATAACGTTGTGGAACCAGTGGAATTGATGTAAGTGCCAGAGGGCCGATTCTATCATTTCGACATCAGCGCCCCTAGAGGCGAATTCGCAAACTTAACTCCCCGAACTCAGAAAATATTTCGGGTAAATCACAAAGTTGGAGGGCATTTCTTGTTTGTTAAGAACCAGTCATAAAAAGTGGAGTCGACGAGCGAAGCTAGGCTGTACACTGACGAGGCAAAAGTATCCAAGGGCATTCCTAAGCGATGCAGTATTATTGGATTGCTACATAGACAGGTGTAACTCGGGCGGGGCGGTTGGCCCGGGTGCAGTACAAAAGAGGGAGCAAAAATAACTGTTTGCAATTTGATTAAAATTGGAATTGAAATTTTCACACCAGCTTCAGATACACTTAAAATTCAAATTTCTTCCCTAAAATGCTCAGGAGATGCTAGTTGCGCACATTCAGAAATGAAGGAGTGGTTCTATAGTCCAGCCAACTAAAGAAGAACCATAGCCTTTGTCGACAACAATATGGCCCAAGGTTTTTCTCTAGTTGGATGGATAAGGATGCCGATTTTTTTCGCTAGTTGGATGGATAAGATCCAACTAGCGAAAAAAATGTCCTTAACATTGTTGAAGATTCTATGGGGGCTATTCGAATATTACTGTGACTGCAAGCCATGACTGCCAGCTATGTCACTTCCGTAGGTCCGTTTGATGTGGTACCGATGGCCTGAACTAGTTGCGAATACTCGTATACAACTACATTCATACACTGAAGAGCAATTGAATTAGAGATACCTGTCTAGTAACGTGTAGCAACACCTTCCGCCCTGATGATGGCTGCGATTCGTCTCGGCATGGACTCGACAAGACACCGGAAGCGTTGGGAAGCCATACGGATCCACGACCCGTGAACAAGCTTCCACAGTTCACGAAGATTTGATGGAACGGGTCAGAGCCTCGAACATCTCTCTCGATAGCATCCCAGATGTGCTCGATGGGATTGAGGTCAGGTGACCTAGCTGGCCAAGGAAGCGAGGTCACGTCGGTGGAGTGTTCATCCAACCATTTGGATACAATTCGGGAGCGATGGCACGGTGCATTGTCTTATTGCAGGATGAGGTCCCTAGTGGGATGTAGAAGACGCACAAACGGGAGCAAATGGTCGCCCAGGATATCCCGGTAACGTTGACCTGTGAGCGACGATATCACACGTACCAGGGGTCCCATTTCAGTCCACGTAAACAGTCCCCAGACGAGAATGCCACCCCCCACCAGCTTGAAGAGTACCCTGCCGGCAAGAAGGATCCATCGCTTCATGTGGTTTGCGCCGTACTCGTATCCTGCCATCCGCATGTACCAACGTGAATCTCGACTCATCAGTCCAGGCAACATTTTCCCACATGTCTAGGGTCCAGCGGCGATGTTCCCGTGCCCATGCTAATCTTTGCACCCTGTGATGTGCGGTCAGCAGCGGTACCCTCGTGGGACGATGGCTTCTGTACCCCATAGCGAGGAGATGGTTCTAGATGGTGTGGCTGCCTACACGTTTTTGTGCACCAGCGTTAAATTGCTGAGTGATTTCTTGCACTGTGGCCCGTCTATCCGCTGTTACAATGCGAGCTAGCCGACGATGACCATGTAATCAGAAAAGGTCTTAAAAATGCTACTTGAAAAGAACTAAAAACACAAATGTGCAACTTGAAGAGCCACTGGCTAAATGGACAAATACAACCTTGCATGCTTACATCAGGGATGTGAAAAATACTGAAAAAAAAAAAGGACTAAAGAAAAGATAATTAGTTTCTTTATTAAAATGGAAAGTGACAATTTAAGTAAATTAATTACATAAGAAATCAGGCAAACAATAATTCACTTTCATGGTGGTAAAATCCCTCCATCTGTAATTGCTCTGCGTATTTCACATGAACTTAAAAGATATTGCAATTCATTTATAGATTTGAGTAATGTTAACCCGTTTCCTGTTTGGGGTAACGCAATCTTTTCGATATATAAAGAAAATACAAATGTCTTTCAGTCTCGAAAATTTACTTATTTATTTATTTTAACAGTTTTTCCAAGAATGCTGTGAAGGAGGAGTGATTTGTAGCGTTTCTTCGTTAATGTAAATCGAAAAAAATGCAGCAAAAGTTCTGTTATTGCGCAAAGGTAAGGACAGATATCAGTGTCATATACAAACCTTGCGAAAGAGAAAATATCAAAGTTTTTTTTTACATCACATCACTTCACAAGTAATGTGAAACCCACGTGTGACACAGCAAACTTTTACACGGTAATCGAACTCTTGCCATACCCTATTCAGCATATCTGTGTGACAGTGGTGGTGGCGGCGGCTTCTTCAATTATCTGCATTAGTTCCTGGACGTCACATGGCAAAAGATGGTACATAAACACGACTCTTTATGTAGCCCCACAAGAAGAAATCATACGGAGTTAAGTTCGGCGATTTCGGCTGGCGATTTCAAGAAACATTCGTCCCTTTCTTCAGCACGTCCGATCCAGCGCTTGTGTGGCTCAGTTTTAAGTGAGGAGGTGCCCCGTCTTGCTGGTAAATAAAGTCATCATTATAGTCCTGAACTTCAGGCATCAACCACTATTGCAGCATATCGAGGTAGGAATGCCCAGTTATAGTGCCCTCAGCAAAGAAGAAAGGCACGTACAGTTTTCGGCAGGATAAGGCGCAGAAAACATTCATCTTCGGCTAGTGATGCTCATGTTTAATTATCTTTGCAGGTTTGAACGTTTGTTAAACAATTGTTCTTATCAAAATGCCTTCTCGGGACCGGAAGACGCCATCGTTCAACAAGGCTATGCGTGTAGTTGGGGGACGACAGGTAACGCCAACTGGTGGTGAATGATGGAAATACACGCCTCGGCAGTCACCACGGGGAAACTTTCCTGTTTTTTCTTTCACGTGGTACAGATAAGTAAATGGTACCTCTCTTACTATATGTGCAATAAATTATTGAAAGTGTTCTTACTAATTTATAAACACGCTGTACATTTTAGTGCTTTGTGAACAGGCATTTGAGTCAAGTTCGATTCACCAGTTCTGACCACGCCCTGGAGTATTTGCTCACATTGTACTTTTTTTCAGGTAATTTTCATGATTCCTCATGTGCAGTTTTCTACCAGTTGACACAAAGGCAGACCCACAAATATAGTCAGATTTCTGGAGGTGGAGATACATACTTATATGTAGAGACGTGGACCTTAACTAAAAGAGACATACAAAGGCTGCAGACAACTCAAAGAAGCATGGAGAGGTGCATACTTGGTGTAACCAGGAGAGATAAGAAGAGGAACTCGTGGATCCGAAAAATGACAAGAGTGGAAGACATCATGATCAGAGTTAAATCCCTGAAATGGCAATGGGCTGGACATACTGCCAGAAGGACAGATCATCGATGGACAGCCGAAATTTTAGATTGGATCCCAAGGGACAGGAAAAGACCCAGAAGAAGACCACATGGGAGATGGGTGGATGAAATTCGAAAGTATGCAGGGGTGACATGGAGGAGACTGGCACAAGACAGACCGTTGTGGAGGAAACTTGGGGAGACCTTCGTCCAGCAGTGGATTGATAATGGTTGACAATGATGATGATGATGATGATGTAGCATAGTACATAATAGATATATTTTTGGTTAACAGTTTTAAATTTGGGTGAAATAAAATACTTAAAAAATATTCAATCTCCTTATTATGCTGTTACAGTTATACAATACAGTCTAAATAAATATTTGAAATCTATCGCAAAAACCCGAATTTCTCTTGGTGAAACAAAAATTTCTCTCTTTTCAAAAATTTATCCAGCTCGGAATTAAATTCGAAATTTTATCCCCGAAACTTCCTTCTTAAGTGCCACCCTTCATAAAGATACGCATTTGTTGCGGCATTTCCCTTTTCAGAAAGAAGAAAATTTTTACTGGATCATGATGTGGTTCTCTGGTTTTTCAATTTGTTTTCCTATCCATGGACAAATCACCAATATCTTGAGCATGAATATTCCATGCAATTCCATATAATATGACTTTTACTACCTTTTAATCTTTCGGTTTTGCTAACCTTTTCTTTTGTAAATTTTACTTACTTTTTTTTATGTTTTCTGTCCTGAACGTTACGTCTGAACTCCCAAGAGTTTATTCTTTAGATCTAGACTGGCGGTCAATCAAATCAAAACACTTGAACAAAAGTAGAGCCGTGCAGCAAAAAGCACCAGATCTTTATCAATTTGTTATTCTCCATGACTATTGTTTCTTTTCTGTGGAGCGAGTGTAAATTTTACGAGTACATCGTATGTGAGTGTGATACACCAATGATACTACTCGTGAAATATGCAAATGGCTTATGTGGTATGTACTTAAAATTACAACTTCCGCGGTGTTCAATGTTGGTTTATATGTTAAAAAAAATAAACAACACTTCCCAAAGATTTGACTGTGGGTGTGATACTTTTTCTTACCTGTGAACTCTAAAACACCAAACATTTTTAATCCTAGTTTTTACTTTACGAAAGCCCTCATCAGATGTGCTATTATTTATTTGAACAGACGGGAGATGAAGGTAGTCGTATAAGTATTTATGCGTGCACAACACAGACATCGTTCTCAGTTGTTAACTTATTATAACAAACCCCTGATTTAATGTATTAAGAGGTGCATTATTGTTGACGTTAAATGCGGGAAATTTATACTCGCCTCTTCATACTTACACAACCGTAGGGCTTCCGATTTCCGCAAACTAAGTATAAGTTTATTTAATCTTTAAATATCTATACTGAAACCCCGTAAACACACACAAATTGTGCGAAGTTCAATATTTTTTAGATTTCCAAAGTTTGTGTAATTGTTCGTAATTGTTCGTCAAGTGAAAATTTGAAATCATTATACATTTAATTCACAAATTCACAGTTGTTGTTTTTTTCAATTCAGGTACATATCTATTTATGTAACACAATATTACACATGTATCATTCCAAATAAATCTCCATAACGTTTTCTTTTTTTTTTTTTTTAAACATTCCCAGCACTTTTTTTATTTTTCTAATTCACTGAAGAAAACAATTTTATTTTAATGCTAAGCAAATTCGGAATGACATCATCAACTGCACCTGCTGATTCTGTTCATTGGATGTTTGGGAAAGCAATTATTACTATTTCTGCAATAGTAATAGTAATGAATTTATACATTACTATTGCAATTTTACTACATTAACTATTTCCATTGAAGGTCACTTTTGTCGTTAACTAACTGCTACATTTTATTGATACAATTCAGCTATCGAAAACATATCAGCTGCTACATAATTTTCGTCACATGTAATGTATTTGTTACGTATTTTGTCAAAATTAAGAATCCCAATAGCTATCTGTATGTTAGGAAAAAAAATATGTACTGTTGGCATTTAAAGTGTGAACAGAAATGCTGTTTCGGTGCGTCAGCAGTCAGTGTAGCAACTTGATTATGGGAAGCTAGACCAGTGACTGATTACATCGAGGGACGTCGATAAGGGGATGCGAGGGTGGTGGAATTCTCCCCCCCCCCCTCCAGTTCAATATGTTCCATTTTCAATTTTTTTTTTACTTTAAAATATAATCTGGACTTTGCCAAGTAATAATAAATCTCTTGTTTTTCATCGAGCAGTCCTACGCATTTTCCCTTAGGAAGTGCATTGTTTGCTTCCCTCTTGAAAGATTATTGAAATAGCATTGGCAGGGAAATATAATTGTTCTCCAGTTTAGAAATCCTTAGTTTAAGCCTTTTTTTTTTTTTTTTAAATGTTTGTATGGCTTGGGCGAATGAGGGGGTTGATAGGAATTCACCGAGAGGGGTCAATACTAATTGCTCTGCTGTTTGTTTTACTAAGTAGGAGATTTCAACAGAGAAAGTGGAGTCTAAAGCTAAACCAGTGCACCGGAACAGTGAGAGAGCGGGATATGGTGACGACTGCTTTTTAAGTGAGGAGTGCAGAGCAAAGTCGGTAACTTGAAGGAAGGAAGTTAGGGTCGAGGGAGGTGTTGTGTCTGCGTTTCAAGATGTTAAAATTAGATTTAGGTAAATAGAACATTTTTCTTTAAAATAATTGTTCAAGTACAGTACTATTTTCATTAGAAAAATGCAAAAGCTTGGAAAGCAATTAAGACAATGCGTTCGCAGCACGAAAAAGGTTGAAGGGAGAATTCCACCAGCATTTATACCTTACAGTACTAACCCACTAGTCACTGGCATGTTATCTTGTTAATTTATCGGTGGCATAACTTGTCAGATCCAGGTGTATGTATAGCCGGAGGTGCGCCGAATTCCTTTGGAGCCGGCAGTGAAAAGCGTTAGAAATTCTTCTTTACAGTGTTTCGTAAATTAGTTGCTATCAAGCCTGCCCCAGCAAAAGCAATACTCGCCCACCCTAATTTCAAAGTCTAGCGACGTCCTTGATTACATCCTCAGATGAAAACTTGGTGCTAACATTTTTTTTTTTTTAGCTTCGGGGTTTTAAAGACTATCATGAACAACTCTTAAGGCTATAAGCTATCGCCCGTCCATAATTTGAGCAACTGATTGCAGGTAAGCGACATAGCCGGCGACATCCGAAAAGTACACCAGTGAAAATAAAGTCCCATTTGTAGGTGATTAGGTTCGAACCCATATCTTCTTCCTCCGGAGTCGGATATTCTACCACTTGAACCACACCGACGAAGCTTATCGTTGCAATTTCGCTATCTTGACACGTACCGTAAGTTGGGGTAACTTTGGCCCAAAATCGAAAAGTGTTCATTTTGTATGTTGCAACTATACATTTCACCAGATTCAGGTAATTTTGACGCGAAAAGTAGGTGGCAGCACTAGTTACAGATGACACACAGTTAAGTGTAATTCGTTCGTTCGGGACGCCATACAGTATCTCCGGTGTAGACAGCTGTTGTGATTAGTAAATACATACCTCCCTAACTTCTATCTGTGTGACTCAACCTCGAAGTTAATACGTTTTGGTAAGTACATTTTTTTTATACTTATATACGTAAAGAAGGAATCATTAATGTTACAAATTAAAGTTATTTCATATTCTTCTCTTTGTTGATGCCTTGGGGTTACTTTGGCCCAAGATTTGGGGTAACATAGGCCCAACCGCAATTTTTAACCTTCTTGGTACCTCTATCATAACATAATCTCTTTCCAAAAGCATTTTTATTGTTTTCAGGAACGGAAGGGCCGAGAAAAACAAGAAAGAAATTGCAAATACCAGCTGGCAAAAGCATTTGTCCAGCGGATGTCGTAGTTTTTCGTAGTTTCAAATTTAGCTCTTAAGTCCTTCAAAACCAAAACTCCAGCCTCCATCTAAAAGACGAAAGTTTCCATCTACGAGCATTTACTCAAGCGAACATTCACATGAAAAGAATCTTGATATGCTCTTGGAGTCTGACACAGAAAGTGAAACATTTTCTGATTTACAAAAACATGCAAATGATGCATCTATACTACCACCAAAACCTACGCTTCAGGATTATGCTGTTGATGATTTTGTAATTGTTTTATTCAACGGTCAAAATTACCCCGGAAGGATCGTCAGCATCTCCGAAGAAGGACCAACAGTTTATTGTATGGAAAAAGGCTTCAAATTTTGGAGATGGCCTCAAAAGAAGGATTGCATTCTATACGAATTGCAAGATGTTTTTCGTAAAATAAATCCCCAACAAGCTACTGATTTCAAAGAGGAATCAATTTTCTGTTCCGGAGATGAACAAACTAATAGTATGATATATCACGATGTGAATAAATATCCCAATAATATTTTACTCTCAAATCACTGTAAACATGAGGGGCAAAGTTACTCCAAGTTATGGCAACTTTGTCCCAAAATTTCAATAATTTTTTGGGGCCTTTAAAAACTCGAAAAAAAAAATTATACGAGTCACTTAAATGTATCCTTTTTTTCATGCTGCATACAAAAAAAATATTGCCCCAATAATAATCGAATATCTCTTCCAAATAATTTTGCTCTTAAGTTAGACAAAGAATGAAATTTTGGGCCAAAGTTACCCCAACTTACGGTACGTCACATATATCCGCCCCCTTAAGAAAAGCTGGGACGAAATCGTAGGTTTCCGGGTTAGCCGGCAAACCATGTTTGGAGTAACTCGCTGTGGAAGAATCATCATACGATTTTCTCGTACCTCGCGGCCAGGAGATTCATTTTACGGCGCGAATGCGAAAATAAAGCCTCATTTGCCGGTGATGAGAGTCGAACCCACATCTGCTTTCTCCGGAGTCGACAGTTCTACCGATTGAACTACACCGACAAAGGTTGAGGTAGGTACGTCACATACCACCCCCCTCATCAGGGGTTTGAGCCTGTGCCCATCTCGGACAAATGGTCAGAAGCTAGTACCTCAGACCACACGGGCAGCGGTGCGACGCCGCTGCTTTCAAAAGTTGAATCACAAAAAAAAAAAAAGCATGAGATCGGGGAAAGTTGAATGTGGAAAACCCAACACCAGTGTTTCTTTCAGGCATACATCCAGGGGGACGAAGCCCTCCCGAAGACATTTTAGGATACCGAGCCAAATTTTAATAAATTCAGGCTATGATGAAAAAGGAAGTTTCGTTTCTCTTTATGCTACAAATATTTCTCCAATTATATTTTTTTTAATATTTGTTCAAATGTTCAAATGGTACTAGCTATTGTCTATTTTATTAAAAAGTGTATTACTACGCATGGTATTCTTCAAAATATAATAAGTGGACTAATCATACCTAATTGTCTGGGAACAGTGATTCAGGATCAAGAGTGCGTTGAATGCATTTTAGTAGATAAAAATTTCGAGCCTGAGGACCCCCTTCCCCCTCCTCCTTTAGCTGAAAAAAGTTTGTTATTCCTGAAATGTATGAAGAAGTAATAACTATATCAGAGATGTATATAGAATTTTTCTTCGAGGAAGGGGGGGGGACGAAAATAGGAAGTTTTTGAAATCCACCATCTGGAACAAAATCAAAGTTAATGAAAAATTGAAGAAAAATTAAAGCATTTTTTAAAATGTAAGTCGTTACATTTTTATTAAATTAAGGCATTTTTTTCTAATTTAAGCCGCATTTTTACCAAAAACCAAAAAAATGGCACATTTTCCGGGGGAGGAGAGCCAAGGCCCTCTCTAAATGCGCCCCTGTGCTAGATATATAGTAATTACTTCTACGTATATAAATATAGTAGTTGAAATTATCATCATCATCATCATCATCATTGTCAACCATTATCAATCCACTGCTGGACTAAGGTCTCCCCAAGTTTCCTCCACAAGGGTCTGTCTTATGCCAGTCTCCTCCATGTCACTCCCGCATACTTTCGAATTTCATCCACCCATCTCCCACGTGGTCTTCTTCTGGGTCTTTTCCTGTCCCTTGGAATCCAATCTAAAATTTCGGCTGTCCATCGATGGTCTGTCCTTCTGGCAGTATGTCCAGCCCATTGCCATTTCAGGGATTTAACTCTGATCATGATGTCTTCCACTCTTGTCATTTTTCGGATCCACGAGTTCCTCTTCTTATATCTCCTGGTTACACCAAGCATGCACGTCTCCAGGCTTCTTTGAGTTGTCTGCAGCCTTTGTATGTCTCTTTTAGTTAAGGTCCACGTCTCTGCACCATACGTAAGCACTATAAGGATGCATTGATCAAACACTTTTCTTTTAAGACATAATGGCATATTGCTCTTGAAAATTATGCTGTTTCTTCCAAAAGCTCTCCAGGCAAGTTTTGTACGGCGATTGATCTCTTCATCAATGTGACCCTGACTTGATATCTGCTGTCCAAGATAAACGTACGTGTCTGTTATCTCCAGCTTTTCTCCGTCAATCGATAAATCTTCATTTCTTGTAAAAGCATTGAACATCACTTTTGTCTTTTGAAAGTCCATTTTTAATCCCACTTCTGTACTCTTGTCAGCAAGTTCCTGGATCATACTCTGCAGCTCTGATGGGGTAGTTGCAAAAATGACTACGTCATTAGCAAAACGAAGGTGGGTTAGATAATCTCCATTAATCTTTATCCCTTTGTTTTCCCAGTTCAGTGATTGAAAGACATTAAAATTATATATATATATATACCAAATGGAAAACGTGACCCCTCTAGGGTTCCATATGCCCCCCCCCCACCGCCCAAAAAAGTCCTGAAAGAAACACTGCCCAACACTGGTAATGATTCAAAACGTAACAAAAAACAAAACTACTGAAACACTTTTTCATCAAAATGTTTTTCTTCTAGAGTTGGAATTTGGAGAGTCTTTTCTTTAGTTAGAACACTTTCTCTCGAGAGCAATCGAATAAAATGACATTGTTGAATATCTGTAAGAACAAATAATGAAAAATACCAGTTCGACGTGACAAAAGCTAATGGCCGTAGCGTCATCTAGCGACAAGGTGTCTTTTTTTCTCACGCCGACGGCCTTGCGTTCTGTGATCCAGGTAATGGCAAAATGAAGGGACAGAGAACAAAGAAACAATGCGCTCAAACTTACGAGCTTCCTGCAAGCCGATCTGGCACCTGAAAAGATAATGGGCATGGCGGTAGTTGGGAACAGTACGACAATCTTGGCCAATGCTCGATAACATCGACATCCCATACAAGCATTGTAATTTTCGTGAAAATGCGCCTATCTCGTTGCACTTCTGTGCACTGTAATTTTCACTGATGTATTTACAAACCGTATCTTGCTTTCCGGTGGCTTTGGTCTGTAACACTTTAGAGAAGATGCAGAAGACGAATATATAACAACGCGGACACTTCACTTTGTTTTTAGCAGCTAACTGAGGACGTTTAACTCGTTATTTCTTTTCCCTGCTTTCCTCTTCCACATAAAGTATCAATTAAATTTTGGAGTTTGATCGATATCTTCTGTGGAAAAGGACAAGCAGCAAAAATAAATCAACGAAGACTTCGGAAAAACCCACACCAAATTTATAGTTATTTGTTCGGGACCCAGGACAGAACTAAAACCGAAGAACAATTGTAGTATTCTTGTCTTATTAGCGAACCGAATTAAGGCCGTGAAATTCTAACGTCGTAAGAAGTCATGTTATAAGCAAGCAGCACGACAAGGAATTCTCGATTACAATGTATGAGTACGTATTTTGATAAAAGTCTCAAATGTAATACTTTAAAAATATTTTAAGCAATTTATTTAATTTTAAGCTGCATAATCACAAGTATTCGTAAATAAAAAAGCAATAACGACATCTAGCAAGAAGGCTAAGAATTAAAAAATTATAAAACGATTGGCAAATTTTGGGCGTGTGTTAAAGCAAATGATTATATATATATACTATATTGACAAAAATCACCGGACACCCCTTCAAAAGCAAATGAACGGCTCCGCCGTGTTGTTTAAATGTCCGTTACAGATGCTAACGGTATAAAAACAAGCCTGCAGCTGACCGCGATCATATTGCACTGTGAGGTTGAGTGAAAATGTCGTGGCGGGAGAGAACTGACTTTGAGAAAGGAAAGATTGTTGGATGTTATATTAGTGGGCTGTCCAAGTCAACTGTTTTTGGGTGTACTGAATAAGTGGAAGACACATGGCGTGCCTGAAACAGCAAAACGTACCGGCAGACCAAAGAAAATCAGTGATAGAGGACGTTGAAGCTTCAGGAAAGTCGTTACAGCTAATCGACAGACTACTGCACAAGACCTCAGTGTACTGGTGAGTAAAAGTGCTGGAATCTCAGTATGTACACGTACCATTTGCAGAGAACTTCATTCCATGGGTTACCGTGGTCGTGCGGCTGCTCATAAGCCTTTCATCTCCACTCGGAATGCGACTCGCCGTTCAGCATGGTATAAAGAACATTTATCGTGGACCGCAGATCAATGGAAACGGGACCTGTGGACTGATGAATCTAGATACACGATCCATCGATCCATCCGTGTGTGGGTATGGCAGCAGCCGGGGAAACGCTATTTACCACAGTGCACTGTTCCTATGGTCAAGTTTGGAGCTGACAGTGTACTCGTGTGGGGGTGATTTTTGTGGTATCGTCCCAGCCCATTGGCTATTGTGGACAACCCTGTTAAACAGCACGTCTACCTCGATGTTCTGGACAATTATGCCCTACCAACTTTGTGGCAATTCTATGGAACCGAGCCTTGTTGTTACCAGCAGGGCAATGCACCAAGCTATGAAGCAAGAACTGGTACGGCGTGGTTTGACGCTAATTCCGTATCTTGTTTGGACTGGCCAGCACAGAGCCCTGATCTTAATCCCACAGAGTACCTATGGGATGAATTAGAGCGCCGCATAAGAAGTTTTGAACCAAGGCCTACTACTAAGCAACAGTTAGCGGCAGCATTATGTACTGAATGGAAGCGCATACCTATCGCTATGTTCCAAAACCTTGTCTAAAGCATGTCTCGAAGGATCAGTGCATGCATTAAGGACAAAGGTGGACCGACACCGTACTAATGTATGTCAATAAATGCTATGTTGTGTTTCTCTTCTATGTATCCGGTGACTTTTGTCAATATAGTGTATATAAAAAAATAATAATAAGTAGGACATTTAGAAATGCTAGTGCCGTGACAAATGTAAATAATGTTACGTCCCCTGGTGAAAATATAGTGCAGTTAGCAATCAGAAGGTATCCGGGCAATGTCGCTCGTTTTCATACCCAGCTCATATTTAAAGAATTATTTTCCAGTCAAACTCTTAGAAGCTAAGGCGTCGTATCGTCGGACGAAAAACCGAAATTAACGCCACCTAACGGAAAAATTGCCAATTAAAAAAGCTGGGAAAAAATTGTTTAATTCTGATCATAGTAACAGTAACAAAATGTCTTCCCCCTCCCTAAATGGGACTTAAACAAGGACAGGTACGGTTTCGTACGTAACGAAGTAAATTTCTTCGTCATTTTTGTCCACGCCGAGGCTCGAACCCGGATCCCCTCATTCCGGAATAAGTCACTCTACCAATTGAGCTACGCGGACGTTTGTTCTGACTGCAATCTGCCTTTATGTCGTGTGCGTCCTGCTGGCAGGTACGTCACATCTCCCCCCCCCGAAAGAGGGCCGTGGGGGGGGGGCATGGCCCACGGGTCAGCCGTGACCATGAATCGTTGCAGGCAGCCATCCACTGTAGAACGTGCACTTCAAAACTCCCAGTCAATTCGGTGAGTGGAATGCAACGTCACACACATTTATTTTTCGAAGCGCTGGAGAAGAGCTTCTCTGATTTTTCCTATCTCGCGGTGTGGAAATAACATCACACCATTGCGAGATTTTGAACGGTCGGGTCATCCGGATAGTTCGGGCGCCATTATAACGAAGTAAATTTCTCCGCCATTTTTGGTCTACGCCAAAAATGGCGTAGACCAATTATTTATTCCAATTCCGGAATAAGCGGATTTGGGTACGCCGGGATTCGAACCCGAGTCCGCTTATTCCGGAACAAGTCGCTCTACCAACTGAGCTACGCAGACGTTCATTCTGATTGCTATCTGCCTTTATGTCGTGTGCGTCCTGCTGGCAGGTACGTCACAAACGGAAACACACCGAGACCACTCCTAGAGGGAAAATATAGCGCACCTGGAAAATCAACGTGCATATAACGAAAGATAATCGATGTTAGAACAAATTTTGTTTTAGAGTTGTTAGAAACAAAGATACCGCCAAAATAATAATCAAAATTTACCCCATCTTGCGGGAATATTACACTTCACAAAATTTTACTTTTAAAGTACATTTGAATTGCACACGCAGTGGTCTGGAAAAGGGCTGTCAGATTGTCGCAGTAGACATTCTGTGTCATTGGGTCCGTTCACTTCAGAAGCCGCTAATCAAGCCTCGATGACGCCATAAAGACTGTACGAAGAAGTGAGTGCATTTGAGAGGAAAGCCTCGATGACGCCCTAAAAGACTCTATGAACAACTGAATGCATCGCGATAGTGTGAGAAGCACCCTGGTCGTGTCAAAAAATCACCTATCATCTGAGTCGTTAGTGTGCAACAGTGATTGGCAGTAGTTTGTGCGTGAGAGCACGCATTCGAACCAAAAACGGTTCTGGTTAGCCCAGATGGACAAATGGAAGAGAGTATCGTCCCATAGTCCAACAAGCACGAACCACTCCGATGACATCTTTGTCCACCATCCAGCGAAATGTAGTGGCCTATAAGCAGCATCCTGTATCATTGCGTACCACTGCGAGAACACTTTCAGAGACATTCTACGCTTCTTCCGACGTCTCCCATTAACCATCTTACATCGGCGACTCCGTCTGGAGTGGTGTCGTGACCTGGAATTATAGTCGGACTAAAACTGGCGTAGCATCATTTTTAGTGAAAAATTCCGCTTCTGCCTTAGCGAAGATGAAGTATATGCAGGACAACTAGGCAGCGCTCACATAAGGACTGAGTTGTAGAGTGGCACACTTTTTCTAGTATAGTGGTGTTAGGTGTGGGGATCCATCTCCTATGGCAGCCGGACGCCCGTAGCCATGACAACAGGGACGCTAACAGCACAGAGATGTGTTCAAGAGATCCTACGAACCGTAGTCTTGTCTCTCATGTCACGTATGCCAGGAGTAATTTTCCAGAAGGATTATGACCGGCCACTTCGTAACTTTACAGCCATCCCTTAGCCATCCAGACTCCGAGATATTTCTTCTATCAAGCACGTCTGGGAAACGCTGTGACGTCAGCTGCGGCCATAGCGAAATATCATGGATCTTAACATGAATTACAGAACTCTTGGCGTAGTCTGTCACAGAACAACACTCTTTGCAACGTCGTATATCAGCATGCATCGCAGTTGAGAGGTGGCTTTACGGGGTATTAATCTGTAACAGTTGTGTTACGACTCTTCTGAAATAAGGAGTTTTATTTCTATGATATTGTAATCACTTCTTTATCTTTTCCACCACAACGCATATGCTGAGTTTCTTTATGATGGGACGCTGGAATTATATATATAATTAAATAAAAACAAGAACAAGACGAGAAGGAATGAGAAAAAACTAAATTCGTTAGAAAAATATTTTGGGAAAAGGAAAAGCTGCGAAAGAACAAGGGACGTTCCAAACCAGGTGGCGCAGTGGTCTAAGCGATGGTTTCTGATCATTCGTCCGAGATGTGTCCGGGTTCGAATCCCGGTGAGGCATGGATGTTATGTTTGCCCTACGGTGCAGACTCTCTTCCTCCCTGGAGTCAGTGGTCCTAAATTAGGGACAGGCGACTGCTTACAGCCCACTGAGTTGCTCACGGTGGTCGTTAAACCTCCAATAAAAAAAAAAACAATCTAGAGAGAAAGAAAATATTGGAACAAAGGAGCAAATTAAAAAGAGTTGAAAAAGAAAATTCGGGAAAAAAGGCTGAAAATGGAGTATTGAAGAATACTATGCCCGAGATGCTCGGGACATGTAAATTATTGGCCTGGATAGGTAAAAGAAATGATCCAGTGGCCCAACTGGGCAACTATATATTATTTGGTTGATTATTATGCATAAATATATATAAGAAATATCTCATTTTCAAGTCACTCCGTTTTTCACACTATTATTCAATTCTGTTTGTGCCAAATATGTACTGTATCTGAATGTCCAATATATCAGGATTTTACTGCTCCATTATTACTTTTCATTAGCTTCATTTGAAATAAATAACACATGCATTAAGTTTTTCAGTCCCTAAATGTTACGTAGTGTTAAAGAGAAGATATTATCAGCATTAGTCCCTTTATAGTAAATATCGCTGGCTATGTTTGCATGGTAGGGCCCCAGATTACTTACAATTTGCTACTTTAGGGTAACACACATGCAAGATTGGGAACAGTTGCTTTAAGAGCTTCAAAGAGAGGGGCGATCGTCCGAGAACGCCCCCCCCTCCATTGATTATAAGCGAATACATAAAAAAATATTTAAAAAGACTAGCTAAAAGAAAGCAAGAATACACCAGAACGCAGTGTACTACAGTTTGTTGCGACGATAGAGAGTTTGGTAATATGCAAACTTCTCCGCGATTCCGTTTTTCCGAATATCGTTTTCGGACTACTGATTAGAACTAAAAACTCCCGCCGTGTCCACTTTCTTTCCTTCGTTCTTCGCCTTTTTTGAGGTTGTAACTGTTTCCGGCGACGATGATGATGAATGAAATGGGCCCGAAGCCAACCCGAACTAGGTTAACAAAGAATGGGGCTGCCGTACTTGGTGCTGTGTGGTCAGAAGCAGGGACCGCGTATTAGATAACAAATGTAATTCTATTCTTCCCAACTTAGTTTCTGAAAACGCATTAGCGGAATATTTTTGTTATACCGCTGCTTTTTAATTTAATTTGCATCACTCACGGTATTTTTCAAACACCGATGATAACATTTAAAGATCCCATTCCCCGTTTTGCTTTTTCGTCTTTCTTTTCATCAGCATAACAGGTCCGTCTGGACGTTTCGTAAGCTTAATCCTGTGCCATTTTTAAAACTTTACGAAGAGCATATCTCCTACTGGATCTAGAAAAACTTGCGTGTGAATAAATGAACTAATATCTCTCCTCTATAGCATATGTTAATGTTGTCGAATAGCCGCAAGTTTTATCGTTTTTGCTTTAGAGAAACAATGTTTCCATTTATTCGCTTGTGTTTGAACTTATTCTATGATCAACACTTGCCACTATTTTCTCACAGCATGCATGTGTGTTAATTTGTAACAAAATAAGAAAGGGAACGCTATAACTAACTGATATTCGAATAAAATCTAAGTAACTTTGAAAACAACAACTATTATTAAAAATCGAAAGAACCAAAAATATTTATCAATTCGAGTTTGTAACTTTCCCAATGCCAAAATTAAATATTCAGAAATTCGCATTTTGTTTTCACTCTATTCTTTGCTCGTAACTGCAGTCACTGTAACTTGCTTCTAAGTAATCCCGAATTTTTCATTAAAGCAGCGCAGATATCTCCTTGATGGGAACATCAGAAAGGCTAATTAAATCAAGGAATAAATTAACAGGTTTCTTCATTTTTAATTCATCAATGTATATTTATGAACAGGTAAAGAAAAAGCAACGGTAACTGAAGTAAAATCTTCCAAAAGGCAATTACAAACCTTTACCAGGAATCCGAAACATTTTTAATTAAATATACCTTCATTTATTTTACGATGTGAACTCAGATATTTGAGCACGTGATAATAGAAGCACTATCCATTCAGTTTCCATTGCATTCATATGTTGAATTCCGGATAAAAGAATGAATATTTTTTCTCAACGACTTTGCACTCTGTTGTATGAATCTTTATCGGGGTTTCTTTGTTTCCAGTTACTGGCTTAATAGCAGTAAATTTGCAATGCATTATTTGAAATTCAACGGGACTTTTTTTTTTTTTTTTTTTTTTTTCTTTTGCTCATTTTTCGTTGCGTTATGACCGGAAATTTCTTGATACTTACACGGTTTTAAACTCAGAACGTTCACAAGAGGACCATTCTAATGAGATTTTAGGCCTTGTGATTTCTTCGAGCCAAGAAAGTCAACAGCTACGAACATGCCTTGGCGCCCGAACGTAAATAAATCTCCTGGCAGTGAGATTTGAAGTATTTGTGTGATGAATCTTCCACACAATGTACGTAATGAATAAAAATAAATTTTTCTACAATGAGGTACTTCTTCGAGCATGATTGTCGGCTGACCCGAAAAGTGCGATTTCGTGCCCCCGCCTTTCTCAAGGAAAGTATCGTGTATTGTACCACGTGACATGACGTACTACTGAGGTGAAGCATGAGTCAAATCGACAATGAAGCAAACATAAGCCTACAGGTGTAGTTCAGTTGGAAGAACACCCGCTCTGGAGTAGGAAAATGTGGTTTCCAATCGCACCACTGGCAAAGAAAAGATATAAACCTTGAGGCAACATTTCTGTAGTAATCGTCAACCTTAGGCCTATGAAGCCGCTGGTTAGATTGATACCGTGGGTAGTGTGGCGTAACTGTAAGTAACATCTGCTTTGGTTGCTGACAGGAACTGTCAACGTATATTACTGTGTCTTCTTCAAACATCTTCCATGTCTTCTCTTAATTTTTTAATATTTTTTATTCGGAGCCCTTTTCTTGGGTACTCTACCCGAAATCCCTCTCACCCATATGAGAATCCTGACTTATGTTCTTATCGTTCCTCTTTTTTACTCCTGGTTACCCAAGATTTTAATCCATATAAAGAGAAGGCCTTACAGCTGCCCTATATATATTTTCATTCCACTTTTACTAAGACGTTCTTGTCACAATTACGATCGTCTCATTTCGTTCATTCTAACCTGCTGCTAGTCTTTCCCTCACCAACTTGCCATTCTTTTATGAGGCTGAGTCCAAACTGTACTACTTCTATTAGTTGTTTATCATCTCCACTCTGTACCGGAAAATCATGTACACTTCTTGAACTGACTACTACCCCTATTTTTGTCGCAAATGTCTTTATATCGAGTTATATCAAGGGCCATATGCCAATCTATAAAACTT
Organism: Macrothele yani; assembly: GCA_039090855.1. Taxonomy (NCBI): domain Eukaryota; kingdom Metazoa; phylum Arthropoda; class Arachnida; order Araneae; family Macrothelidae; genus Macrothele; species Macrothele yani. Next base: position 40,982,293 of record CM076990.1, on the reverse strand, counting down.
ATATCTGGGCCCCTTCAGTTGATTCGGATAAAATGACTAAAATAGCTGCAAAAGAAATACACCAGTGCACCTTCAGTCACACTTTCACTCAATGCAACAACGACAGTTGAGCAAATAAAAGGAAACAAAATTGATCCTTGATGAAGTGTAACCTTTAAGCCGAAATATTCTATTGAAAATAAAAGGAATCAAAACTGATCTCTGATGTAGTCCAACCTTTAAGTCGAAATATTGTATCGAAAATAAGAGATATCAGAACTGATACCTGATGAAGTCCAAACTTTAAGTCGAAATATTCTATCGAAACTAAAAGGAATCAAACTCATCCCTGATGTAGTCCAACCTTTAAGTCGAAATATTCCATCGAAAATAAAAGGAATGAAAACTGATCCCTGATGAAGATAAAAGGAATGAAAACTGATCCCTGACCAACCTTTAATTCGAAATATTCTATCAAAAATAAGATATATCAGAACTGATGCCGGATGAAGTCCAAACTTTAAGTCGAAATATTCTATCGAAAATCAAAGGAATCCTGATGAAGTCCAACCTTGAAGTCGAAATATTCTATCGAAAATATGATATATCAAAACTCATACTTGATGAAGTCCAACCTTTAAGTCGAAATATTCTGTCGAAAATGAAAGGAATCAAAACTGATCTCTGATGAAGTCCAACCCTTAAGTCGAAATATTCTATCAAAAATAAGTGATATCAGAACTCATGCCTGATGAAGTACAACTTTTAAGTCGAAATATTATATCCAAAGTAAAAGAAATCCTGATGAAATCCAACCTTGAAGTTGAAATATTCTATCAAAAATAAAAGGAATCAAAACTGTTCCCTGATGAAGTCCAACCTTTAATTCGAAATATTCTACCAAAAGAAAAAAAGGAATCCTGATGAAGTCCAACCTTTAAGTCGAAATATTCTATCGAAAATAAAAGGAATCCTGATTAAGTCCAACCTTTAAGTAGAAATATTCTATCGCAAATAAAAGGAATCCTGATTAAGTCCAACCTTTAAGTAGAAATATTCTATCGAAAATAAAAGGAATCCTGATTAAGTCCAACCTTTAAGTCGAAATATTATATCGAAAATAAAAGGAATCAAAACTGATCCCTGATGAAGTCCAAAATTTGATTCGAAATATTCTACCAAAAAAAAAAAAAAAAAAAAGGAATCCTGATGAAGTCCAACCTTTAAGTCGAAATATTCTATCGAAAATAAGAGATATCAGAACTGATACCTGATGAAGTCCGACCTTTAAGTCGAACGATTCTATCCAAAATAAAAGAAATCAAAACTGATCCCTGATGAAATCCAAACTTTAATTCGAAATATTCTATCGAAAATAAAAAGGAATCCTGATGAAGTCCAACCTTTAAGTCGAAATATTCTATCGAAAATAAAAGGAATCCTGATGAAGTTCAACCTTTAATTCGAAACATTCTATCGAAAATAAAAGGAATCAAAACTGATTTCTGATGAAGCCCAACCTTTACGTCGAAATATTCGATCTCCCACATCTAGTTTTATCTCGTCACTTTTGGTAATTGTGTTTTGGAGTATATGAAAAACTATTAAGAATTCTTATAATTTTTCTGATAATACCCCGATCCTTTCATTAGCGCCCAGTATATGATTGCACATTACGCTCACTCTGCCCTGAAGTAGCAAATTACCAGAAACACCTAGTAGCAATGTGCCATCCTAATTTATATACACAACTATGACGTTGCGATGGTTTTATAAATAACTCTCCGTACGGATCGTAGATAGCCTCAATACAGAGAAGACTCGTGATTTAAGCTATTTTGAAAGAGGCGGGATAGTGGGAGCTAGGAGCGTAGGTGCAAACATCTCAGAAAATGGCAAACCACTTCGGCTATGCAAGAACGACCATAACAAGTGTATACACAAAGTGCAGCGCAAACACCAAAATGAGCAGTCAGCGACATCCTGTGGGCAGAAAAGACTGGTCGATATTCGAGGACAACGGTGGCTTGAGAAGATTGTACGAGGTAACAGGCGAGCCGCAATTGCGTCAAGTAACCTCGCAGTATGGCAGTGGTATCAAGGGAAGAATTTCAGCACCCACACAGCCCGGCTATAATAGCAGCCAACTCCTTCGTGTATCACTCGTCTCTGCCAAAATCCGACAAATTCCTCTGTAGTGAGCACGAAAGCACCAAAACTGGACTGTTTAGGACTGGGAAACGGTCCTCTCGTCCGACGAATCACGCTTTCAGTTAAATCCTCCAAATACGTGGCGCTCTTTCCACGTTTTAGCAACACATAGCAACCGAAAAATTGTTATTCGGTCACCGCTGGGGATCCGAATCCCAGATCTCTCGATATCTAGTCGAGCGCGTTAACCTTACACCACGGTGGCCAACAATCCACGGCGCTATGACGTCAGAAGCTGACAGAAAAACAAACATAGCGCAGTGGATTGTTGGCCACAGTGGTGTAAGGCTAAGGCGCTTGGCTAGATATCGAGAGCTGGATTCGGATCCCCAGCGGTGACCGAATAACAATTTTTCGGTTGCTACGTGTTGCTTAAAAGCGGAAAGAGCGATGTCTTTGTTTATTCGTTTTCAGTTAAACACGCCGATTGACGGGCAAGAATATGGCGCCCGGTATGAACCGATGGACACCAACCCATTAGCTCTAGCCACACACGCTGGTGGATGAGGCTTGTGAAGGTAGAGCTAAGCAGCTCTGCTTTCATGACAGGCATTGAATTCTTTAATACCTGTGCAACAACATTTGCATGCCACGAGGTGTTTTAATATCACATGGCGTTTCTTGATGAAGAGGGCTACTTCCAGCAGGAAAATGAGTCGTGTGCAAGGCTCGAATCGTTACATATTGGTTCTGGGAGATGACTTCAAAGTGCTAAAATGGCCACAGCAATCTCCAGATCTTAACGCAATTGAATTGAACCCCTGTGGAATGAAATTGTGCAAGCCGTTCGTAACAGAGATCCTCCAGCAGCGAATATTCGGAAATTGACGGAAGCAGTCCCATCCGCTTGGCTGTACACACCTGTAGAACGATATCAAAACATCGATGAATCCATGTCACATCGAATCGAGGCCAAGTGCAGCATAACACGTGTGACGTATATTCTAATTTAACTTTCATTTTTAGTTCCTTTTCCTCTGTAAATTTGAGTTGTTTTTTTCTCTTTTGCACTTTCCAAACTTAACGTGATATCTTCTCTCTCACATGAATGAGGTTGGCAACGCTTTTGAGGTCAGAGTGACGTATGAATGTGATAAGAACGTTAGATAAAAAGGACGATACGGCAGTTGCTTAGTGTGTGTGGAGATGTTCAATCGCTGTGAAGAGATACGGGTATTGTAATAATAGCAGTGCTGTATTGTGGATGTCATCATTCGTGCTGGAGCAATAAAAGGTTATCGTAAGTCTAACTTCTGTTTATGATTCGTCTGGCCGTAAAAGCTTAATTAGGAACTATTGCATCGTATTCTTATTTAGTTCAACATTCCTTAGTCATGGCTTTAGACACAGCGTAAAACCAATCTTCACACGAAAAAGGGTTACGTTATACACGTTATTAGATAGGTGTTACATATAATTTCCTGCTTCATTGTATACGGTAGAGGTTTCTGTTCTTTTCCAAATATTCTTTTCTTGTAATAATTATCCTGTTGTGGGGATTGCATCAGTGTTTCCTTTGCCGTCGATAAAACCAAACTGAATTTTGCTTTGTTTTTACTACTTTGTTTATTCTCTTGTCTGTTCGAGTAGGCAATAATGTCACATAAATCCGTAATTGATGATACTATTGTTTACTCGATTATTATGGTGTATATAGTATCTTTTGGACATTTCCTTAAACTCTCTCTCTCTCTCTCTCTCTCTCTCTCTCTCTCTCTCACACACACACACACACAGTTGTCCATTACTCTCTCAAATGTCTTCAGACGCACTTTCAGTTTTACCTCTAAAGTTATCACATTCCAGGGCGTCTCCTTTTTTGTATAAAAATGGGCAGCTCATAGTTTCTTTCCCAGTCTTCTGGAATTTCCTCCTCTCTCCAAACGCTATAGAATAATTCCATTTTGCTTCTTCAGTCTTGCAATTTAATGAACGTCTGACTCCATATTTCGCTCATTAGATTAGTTATGGCAAGTTTAACTGTCTTCTGTGCCTTCATTCTCGAGGAAGAGTTATTTGAGTTTCTATTACACTGATTAGTTTTCTGGACGAAATATAGGGATGGTGCTAAGAAAGCTGTTAAGAATGGTGTTAGCAACATTTGAATCAGAACTATATAATACACAGTTGTGGGAAACATTTAGACAAACTCTCGCCCAGTTCAAGAATGACTGATGGGGACGACTTACACAAACACAAATGCAATGAATTGTACAATATAGAACGTCTCACACTTAACATTTCGAAACTTAACAGCTTTAATCACTGCACCCCACAGAAATAAATAAAAAGCTCCTAAGAAAACAATCAAATTTCAAATACAGCTCTTAAATTTCGTTTGTGTTAAATTACGCTTTCGTCCGATTTTATATAGTTTCTTATACATATTAATGATTTTTTTTTTTTTTTTTTTGTGATGTGCATGGCTTACATTTTTAAGTCACGATTTCAATTTATTCCACTGAATCTGGTTGACTTTATTTAAGAAACTCCTACTCAGTTTTCTCGTTTTTCTTTTGGAATCTACAGTTTTATTTTTAACATTTTCCTTATTTGTTTCGTTTTGACTTCGCGGTTTTACTGTTGAATTATTTGTGCTTTCGCATTTTGGTTTTCGAGGAAGGAAAAATTATTTCATGAAAATGTATTTATTATCTGCCTTTTTCTTACTAATTTGTTTATTTGTACTTGTAAATGCATTAAAAATCGGAAGATAACAAATGTATTATTACCTACAGTTTCCTTTACTATGTTCTCTGCCATAGTTTTGACGGAAAATCTGCACTGAAAGAGAGCAAACTTTTGACCGTATCGATGAAACTTCGCTAGGAGGGATTCATCTGGGGAAACTAATTAAACAGCCATCATTCATTCTCTCAGCAACACGCAATTACTTCTTAATACGCTCTCAAACTCACATAGGTTTTAACCTTTTCCTTCTCTTCCGGGACGAAATCAAGGTATCTTGTATCAAGTTTCGTCAAGTTTATAAAGAATTAAATTATTTTTCGATCAGCCTGTCTCACTCTGTGTGTCATTATCGACTATTCCCGGTCAAGTGCTGCAGAAAGCTCTCTACAAAGCCTTTTCATACCGATTTATCTCAAAAGAATCATTTCTATAGTATTTCGCCGTACTTCCTAGTGAGGTGTTATGATATCCAGTTAAGTGTATAAAGCCACTTGCATTAAAAATTGTTAAAACTCGCAACGACATCTATAACACTTTCATTTTCCTTGATCCAAGTGCATATGTTTTTGCCTTTTGAAATTCATCTGATCACCTACCTCCATTGTTTTTCAGAAAGCTTGTGTTCTTCGTATATCTTTCTTTAGTTAGAGTCCACATCAATGATCCTTAATAAGTAAGACCTGATAGTATGGATGCACTGGTACAGCAGTTTACTTCTGCGACCTAAATACACTGGCGGAAAGTGAAAAAAGAACACCAAGAAGGAGACGCCTCATACCAACGAAATTTATACAGCATAATAACGGAATACAGAGGATAACGTGATCAAAACATTATGGCAAAATACAGCTGTATTTGCTGGTAAACTGAAAAATAACATTTCCATGTAACATGGTTAGTACGAAGTTGAACCGCCATGAACTGCGTCACACTGTGCAATTCTGGCATGGAGTCTGTCGTACAGATGTTGGATGTAAGTTTGGGGTATTGAGTTCCAAGCATCCTCAACCTGGACGAGTAAATCGGGGATGGTCGTGGCTGGCCGTGGAGACCGCATAAGGCGTTGTCCCATAAAATCCCACACGTGCTCAATGGGGAACAAATTCGGTGAACGTGCAGGCCATGGAAGTTGTCTCACACCCTGAAGTGCATGTTGTGTTGCACGTGCCGTGTGTGGGCGTGCGTTATCTTGCTGGAAAACACCACGATGGACCGACCTTACAAATGGCACAACAACGGGATGAATGATGTTGTTGATGTAGGAGGTGCTGCTTAACGTACCCGGTACAAACACTAGTTGTGTACGGGAGTGATAGCTGATCGCTCCCCACACCAGGAGACCAGGTGTAGGCCCTGTGTGTCGCTGGCGGATGTAAGAAGGGTGGAGACGCTCCACTGTGTGTCTGCGAACACGCATACGGCCATCGGAGGTTCCCAAGCAGAATCTGCTTTCATCGCTGAACACGACAGACCGCCATTGCGTTCTCCAGTACAGACGTTGGCGACACCACTGCAGCCGTTCCTAACGGTGGGCTGGAGTCAGAGGTACACATGCCAGAGGCACGCGTGCATGTAGTCCTGCATCCAGTAGACGGTTGCGGATTGTTCGCACAGTCGCCTCAGGTGCAACGGCAGCTCGGATTTGCGTCGCAGTGGATGTTCTGCTTGACAACGCCGCTCTTCTTATGCGTCGATCGGTCCGCTCATCAGTTCGTCCGTGACTCCCGGTTCCACGTCTTCTCGTGTGGGAATGTTCCTCGGACCATCTACGCCACCATCGTACCACCACCGATACTTCCCGTTCAATTCGCTCCGCAATACGACGATACGACCACCCGGCCTCGCAGAGTCCGACTAGACGACCTCGCTCAAAGTCCGATAACTGTTGAAATCGTACACGTCTGCCATGTCCAGGCATTGCAGCTTCTTCAGGGTCTTCGCACGTGTCCGTACGTCGACGACTGATTACATTCACTTTGCCGTACTCTTTAAATACCACCGATGATAATTTGCATATTATGCCGTGCTGTGGCATACGCGCTCACCGGTTGGTCCCGAAATTAATATCACACCTACGTAAACTCGACCCCATTAACATATGTAAATTTCATGATCGTCCGCCAATTCCTTTTTGGTGTTCTTTTTTCACTTTCCGGCAGTGTAGATTCGCTTTTGAATGCCGCATTTGATGGCAAAAATAAGAATCTGTAACATACACATGACGCAAATGACGCACTACTGAGATAACGCATGAGTCAATCGACAATGAAGCAGTGGTATTCCTGCCGGCGTAGTTCACTTGGGAGAACAGCCGTTCCGGAGTAGGAAGATGTCGAATCACGCCATGTGCCACCGGCAAAAGGGTTATATATTATAAATCCAAATAGCTCGTCGTAAACGGCAACCAAAAAAACGGAAAAAGGATATTGCACCAAAATAACTGTGAAGCTCAAGTTATACCCCAACTTATTGTGAGAAGCTCAAGTTATACCCCAAAAGGGCTGTAAATGGAGACCTTTATTACACCAATAGTCAGAAAAATTTAGCGTCAATTATAATTTGGCGATCGTTCTTTGAGCAGCTAACCTCTGAATATTAAAAAAACAAGAGACAGTAGCAAGCATATTCATACATAGGTAAATACTGAAGATGCATGCATTAATATTATTAAAAACATTTGCAATAATTTAAGTGAAAAGGTTCGACTACTTGAGGAAACAGCACGTATAAAAATTGGAAAGGAAGTGAGACAAGGTGGCACCATGCCTTCCAAAGTCTTCAATGCCACATAGCAGAATGTCTTTTAATCACTGAATTCTGAAGACACTGGGATAATGATTAATGGAGATAGTTTAATCCACCTTCGATTTGCTGACGACATAGTCATTGTTACCTCAGAGCTGCAGAGATGATCCAGGAACTTGCTGACCAGAATAAGGAAGTGGGATTAAAAAACAACATACAAAAAACTAAATTGATGAACAATGATTTTAAACGAACTGAAGCTTTAGAGGTGAATGGGGAAATTTTAGAAGCAACTGATCCCTGCTCCTACCTTGGACAAGAGATATCAAGCAAGGGCCATATAAAAATAAATTAATAGGCGTATAACACTTAGCTGGACAGCATTTGGAAGAAACAGCACGCATTTCAAAAGCAATTTACCATTATGTCTTAAAAGAAAAGTGTTTATATCAGTGAATCCTTCTGATTTTTATTTATGGACCAGAGACATGGGCCTTAATTAAAAAGGACATAGAGGCTGCTTACAACTACAAGATGCATGGAGAGATGAGAAAGATAGGAGAAGAAACCAATGGATAAGGGTAATGACAAAGAGTGAATGACGTCATCATCAAAGTAAAAACCATCAAGCAGCAATGGGCTGAGCATATTACCAGAATTGGCTTCAGTCGCACAACTGAAATCCTGAACTGGATACTAAGGGACAGGAGAAGACCTCGTAAGAGATGCGTGGATGAAATTTGAAGTCATGCCGGGGTGACAAGGAGAAGACTAACTGAAGGAAGAAAGCTGTGGAAGAGCCTTGGGGAGACCTTCGTCCAGCAGTAGACTTATAACGGTCGACAACGAGAATGATGATAATGGTGTGTGCGTGTGCGTGTGTGTGTGTGTGCGTGTGTACAGTATATGCATATACACTATATTGACAAAAGTCACCGGACGCCTAGAAGAGAAACACAACATAGCATTTATTGACATACATTAGTACGGTGTCGGTCCACCTTTGGTCTTAATGCATGCTCTCACACTTCGAGACACGCTTTCGACAAGGTTTTGGAACACAGCGATAGGTATGCGTTTCCATTCAGTACATAATGCTGCCGCTAACTGCTGCTTAGTAGTAGGCCTTGGTTCTAAACTTCTTACGCGGCGCTCTAATTCATCCTATTGGTGCTACATGGTATCAAGATCAGGGTTATGTGCTGGCCAGTTCACACACGATACGGAATTATCGTCACGTAACAGTCCTTGCTTTATGGCTTGGTGCATTGCCCTGCTGGTACCAACAAGGCTCGGTTCCATAGTATTGCCACAGAGTTGGTAGGGCATAATTGTCCAGAATATCGAGGTAGACGTGCTGGTTAACAAGCTTGTCCACGAAAATCAATGGGGCGGGACCATAATACGAAAAACACCCCCACACGAGCACACTGTCAGTTCCAAACTTGACCGTAGGAACAGTACACCGTGGTGTATAGCGTTTCTCCTGCTGCCGTCATACCCACACACGGCCATCAGACTGATGGATCGTGTATCTGGATTTATCAGTCCATAGGACCTGTTTCCATTGATCTACGATCCATTATAAATGTTTACACCATGCTAAACGACGAGTAGCATTCCGAGTGGAGATGAAAGAAAGGCTTATGAGCAGCCGCACGACCACGGTAACCCATCGAATGAAGTTCTCTGAGAATGGTACGTGTATATACCAAGGTTCCAGCATTTTTACTCACATGTACACTGAGGTCATGTGCATTCCGTCGATTAGCTGTAACGACTCTCCTGAGGCTCTATCACTGATGTTCTTTGGTCTGCCGGTACGTTTTGCTGTTTCAGGCACGCCATGTGTCTTCCACTTATTCAGTACATCCAAAACAGATGACTTGGGTATGTTTAAACGCCTCTCGGTTTCTCTTATGGACAACCCACTAATATAACACCCAACAATCTTTCCTTTCTCAAAGTCAGTTCTCTCCCGCCGCAACATATTCACTCAACCTCACAGTGCGATATGATCGCGGTCAGCTGCAGGCTTGTTTTTGTACCATTTGCAGGTGTACCGCGCTTCTTAACAACGCAGCGGATTCGTTCATTTGCTTTTGAAGGGGTGTCCGGTGGCTTTTGTCAATATAGTGTATTTTTAGCTGCAGTAAACACCCCTGTAAAAGCATTTCCGGAGTTACTGCACTAAATGCGCAAACAACAAATGCACATGCCAAACGAAAGTAAACAAATTGCCCATTTCCCTAAGTTTTTACGTGTTATTATGTCATTTTTCCTGTCACTGTCATTCGAAGTGCAGCTCGGTAAATGCGATTACTTGTCAACTCAAAAACATTCGTTTGCGCTAAGAAGGTTCCCCTGTGCTGTCATATTACGGAAAGAATTTCGTGAAGGGGCGGAACCGCGGAAGAAAAGAGGCACTTGTGGAAACTTGAAGGGGCTTCAAGGTCGGTCGTTGCACTCGCTGTGGCAACTCACACCATGTGACAAGCCAGTGATAGATGTTAATACCCTATAACCGACGGACCTTTAAGAGAAGGGAAAAAAGAAAACATTTCCAAACTTGCTTCAACTTCCCAGTTTGGGCCTCTGTTTCCCAAGCTGGTCAGTCAGGAATTAAAGCCATTATTTTGCTTTTTTAAGGTAATCCATTCCTTTTTTTTTTACCTCTCAGCTTGATTAGTTTTATGTCTGTTGCTTCCAGCTGTGTTGCTTCATACGAAAGGGAAAAAAAGGTGTGGGGGGGGGGCACTGGTGACGGAGTCGAGTTATGAAACATTAAAATAAACTTCCTGATTTGGGGGCAAATCAGGGGACAATATTTCAGCAAACGCAAGAGCGCCGATGGCGATAAAGAGCGGCCGCGTTGCAAAAAATTACGATCACAGCGCACGTGGAGCTCCGTTTGGTCTCTTGTCCGCGAAAGTGCTATGGCCACACAAACACGAGTTGTGTTTCCACCCAATGTCCAAGCCTGAATGAAGAAAAAAATTTCAGAAAATAATATTATTCTAGTCTTAAGACTTTAAAATGCGAAATAAAGAATACAAATTTCAGAAAATAATATTATTGCTTGATGTAAGTGTACTAAACTGACATAATAAGACGTCACATGAAGAAAAAATGGATGATGGTTGGTTGATTTGGAGGTTTTCTTGCGAAAATGCCAAACTTGGTAAATCGCGTGTCCAGAACATATCGAGTAAGAAAACAGAGACAGCTCGGGCCGCGGGAATGCGAACACCCAATCAATCAACGAACTAGTTAGTTACTTCGACATCAAGTGAAAACTGGAAAGTAAACGAAATTATTTAAATTTTTATTGGTACTTAGTCGCACGTCTCTTCGTAAATAACTGTAACCCTGGAGTCATTCATTTCAGGGAAAGTTGATGGTCATAATCGTCTTTATTATCATGTAAGTCGAAATCACTTCCCTTTTTCGTCAGTTCTTAGGGAGATATTGAGTTGGTCCCCCTTTCAGTCTGTCATCCGTGTTAATAAGGGATAGGAGGGATCCAGTTAAACTTCCCACACCGGTAAACTCCTACTGTGAAAACACAAGTTTGTCCGTGTCCCCTCACTCCGGAGTAAGTCGCTCTCCCAACTGAGCTACGCAGACAGAATGTCTCGCTGCAGATTTGTCTTCTTGACACACGTTTTCACCTCTGTAGTACGTCACCATCATCACCCTCTTAATTTCTTTTTTGTCTTTGAAGCGAAGTAGGAATTTTTCATTAATTGCAAACAATGTGTGGAACAAACATCACACGTTTTTCGAAGAACCCAACGGCCAGTGGACCCATTTTTCACAATCGGGCGCCAGTGTGAAAACACAAGTTAGTCCGCGACGGGCAAACTAAGTCGTGTCCCCTCACTGTACTGTCGTATTGACACGTGTTTTCGCTTTTGTAGTACGTCACACTACATCTTCTCATTCTATAAGGGGATGCATACAAATTGCGCTTCGTTCGGAGATGTTCTCAAAATGGAGTTTTTCTAGTTAACCATAATGAGATGTACGAGTTCTCCTAGTGATATAAATGCGTATGTAAGATCATAATGACACAAGGTTTTTAACTTAAGATCGTCTAAAAAGGCCAGCGGCATAGGTGCCTCGTAAACAGCATATAAATGTTCCGTTGAGTGACATTTATTATCGTTAAAAAATTGTTTATAAATATAACATAGTTAGGATGTCACTTAAGATCTTCCAAAACGGCCCGCAGCCCAGGTGACTTGTCAGCACCTGAAGACCAATTCCTCGAGTCTTTTTTGATTAGCTTTTATTGCGTGTCATCACATACCAAATATTAAAATCACAACTCAAGATTTAGTGAGTCGGAAGACTTCTACATAAATGTCGTGCTATTATGATCTTACGTACGAATTTATATCACTAAGAAAACTCGTACATTTCGTTTCGTTCCACTAAGAAAACTCCCACACTTTGACAAAATCTCCGAACAAAACGCAATGTGTGTACATCCCTTTATATGTAGGAGTCTACCGGTGTGGAAGTTTTCCGCCGTGTAGCAACTTCCTTAGCAGCAGAAGAAAGTGTGAGAGTTCACCGCCACCTGGATAAGATACGGTTCCTCCCTCTACTCTTATTGATTTTCGGAAGAACCACTACTAACTGGCCGTTTCCCTGCAACCCGCTGTTCATAAGGTTCAGTTTATGTTTCTTTGAATGAGTGGTGCAATACTTTTATCGTTTTATAGCATCAGAGTTCTAATAGGGAAAGTATTCAAGCACATGGCGTTTTTTAGGTTTTAATGAGGCATTTCTCACGAAGGACAAAAGTGGCGCTAATAAGCAAGTGGTCAGATGGTCAGAAAGAGTTTAGGACATTTGGGCACCGGACTTTTGGGCACCCCGACATTTTGGCACAAATCTTTAGGGGCTGTACAAAAATTGCCGTTTCTTGGCGCTGTGAGGGGAATTGAATGGAGAAAACGTTTCCAGTAAGACAAACGACGATTATGATTGAATTTAAAAAAATATTACAATGCACAAATTTTGAAGATGACAATACGTTTTTTTTGGTGTAAATATGACAAGCATAATATCCGAAAACTTGACAATTTCGTCGTCCTGGATCGGGATTACATAGCTCATAATCACGAATATGGATTACATCATATTCGTGATTACATAGCACCATGGGCGCCCATGGGGGGAGCCCTTCCCTGTTAATATAGCCAAATTTTTGATAAATTTAAAACACTACAATGGACGAAACCTTTTTTTAAATGTTTGACAGCCTTGAAGGAGGTACGGATTTTTTAGCCCCCCCCCCCCTCGGTTTGCTGAGTAGGCACGTGCCCTCAAATAATCTGTCGCGTTGTAGCTTGTAAATGCTAAAAATCTCCCGATTGGACGCTACATTTTTCAAATTTTACAGTTTTGGTATCCCCCGCCACGTTTCAGAGTAGGCACGTGCGCTCATATAATGTCTCCAGTTGTAGTTTGTAAATGCTGAAAATCTCCCGATTGGACGATAAATTTTTAGAACAAAAACTGTTAAAAAGGCCTAGGACCTATGAATTAATATTTAGTGCTTAAGTAAAAGCGCAATGCTATTAACTTGATTTGATACGTAAACGTTATGAATATGACATCGGTAGAAAAAGACCGTCAAAAGGGCCTACGAATGAGGCATAGTAATTTAGTGCCTAATTAAGTAAAAGACAAATATTTATAACTTGACATGTTATGTAAATATTTAGTGCCTAAGTAACTTTCGGCGAACATTTTCTCGGTCAAACTCTTACTTTTGGGCCAAGAAACGGCAATTGTTATACGGCCCCTTAAACATTTGTGCCCAAATGTCCGCCCCGTCTTTAAGACAAAAAATCGTAAATACGTCTCAATTTCTTAATGATTATGAGATATAAGTGAAGCATTTTTTGTGCACACCACTTGCTCAAGTAGGGAGAAATATAGGAACACTATAATTTTTAACGCAGCCAATTTCATTGCTTTAAAAGGGAATGTGCCCAAATGTCCGGGTGCCAAAATGTCCGATGCCCAAATGTCCGGTGCCCAAATGTCCGAACCCCGGTCGGAAAGCGTCAGAGAAACGAGAAGTGGACTAGGGTATAGTAGCCCGCGCTTTTCGTGAGAAGGAGGTGGGGGGGGAGGGAAGTCTTGATCTATACTCAGAGACAACCTAAGAGTGTACCACTATTTCAGGTACGGAACAGCTACCTCCGCTACGAAAGATAGTCCCTAGCGTTTAGAGCGAAAAGCAACAGAATTACTGCTCAGAATCCATTTTTGTTTGCTCAGCAATTTATCGGACACAATTGCTATCTAAAACAAATTTCCCAAAAGCCAGAGATTTTTAAAAAATAAGTTTGATATGAGAAGTTACTCGATCAAGAACCTCGCACCTCAGGCTGTTTTTATCAAGTTGGGAATAGCTTGGAGGTAGGCGAAGGGGCGTAAGGCCTCTTGTAACATTCACTACACAGAGACGACAAATTGATAATCGTGGAAGCTCGAGGGGAAGATTACTTAAACAGGCAGTTAATGAAGAAGCTCGAACCGCAACACACCCTCATTCACAATCCCCACTCTTTGTGTGAGGGTCAGTGCGACAGTAATTGCATGACAGAAAGGAAACAGCAGGCGTGCACTGTAACGTGGATTGACACTCTTCTTGTGTTCCACGGAGAGGTTGTGATAAGGCTCTCCAGTTTAACAACAGTGCATTCTTAGGGCGACTTGGAGTATAGCTTTTGTGGAACGAGTTCCAAGGATGCTCAGAGAGACGGACGGAGTTTTTCAGCTCTCCGATTAAAGAAGGGAAGACAAGGGAAAATAAAGATTTTTTAAAATGTCCGCTACCTAGATGGGAGGCGAAAGAAGAAATTCAGTTTGGAAAGATCAACTCAGCAGCGAGGTTGCTGAGGAAGACGCCTAATAGAATAAGCAGGAACAGATCAATGTGTTAATAATGAGAAGAACAATAAAGAATTCAGGGCAAAGCTCATACCTGCCCTTCCCCATATACAGCATTTAATAAAGAGTGCCACAGCAAAAGAGGGAGTTTTAATTTCGATCTAAAAGCCCGAAATTTCCTTACAAGCAAAGGTCTGACTACCCAGTACACAACAGGACACTGAAAGTAACCCAGTGAATAGTCCTGTAACATAACGTTTGGCGGAAACTGGCGCTTGCCTGAAAGTAATTTAAGCCGCCCCGCCCCGGTGGCGCAGTGGTCTAAGCGATGGCTTCTGATCATTCGTCCGAAATAGGTCCGGGTTCGAATCCCGGTGATGCATGGATGTTGTGTATGTCTTACGGCACTGGCTCGCTCCCTTCCCTGGAACCAGTGACCCTAAATTAGGGACGGGCGACTCGACTGCTTATAGCCCATTGAGTTGCTCATGGTGGTCGTTAAACCTACAATAAAAAAAAAAAAAAAGTAATTTAAAGTACACTAAAGTAGGCCGAATCAGTATTTTCATGCGTGTACGGTTTTTGGATATCGTTAATGTCGCCAAACGAAAAAAAAATAAATTAAAACACACACACACACACACACACAGGCGCCCGAGAGGAAGTCCCACATGTCGAAATATTTACTATAGAAGATGCGGGAATAATTGTGACTGGCCTACGCTTCAGAAAAAAAAATAAAAAATGACGTCACTTCGTGTTGTACAGATTCTTGGAATGAAAACCAACTTACCACTCATAACTCGCACAGATCCCTCCCAGATTTGTTAACTATTCAACAGCCGCGAAACAAATAGCGAATTTCGAGGTCGGAGGGATTCTGTCAAGGTTGAACGACCACCGTGAGCAACTCACAGCACTATGAGCGGTCACCTGACCCTAATTCAGAGCCACTGGATCGGGGAAAGGTTCAGTGACGGCAAAGAAAAATTTATATACACGGTCGAGTCACATTATTATAACCACCAGCTAATAACCAGAGTAACCGCCGTGTGCAGCGCGGACAGCAGCTAGACGGGCTGGGAGTGGCTCATTAAGATGCTGGAGAGTGTTCACAGGTACGTGGAGCCATGCTGACTGCAGTGAATCTGACAGCTCCTGGAGGGTGCCTAGTGGAGGATCCAACACGATCGAGGTGATCCCACAGATGCTCAATTGGGTTTAAGTATGGGAAATTGGGTTTAAGATTGGGTTTAAGTATGGGAAGGATGTAAGGTCAGGTGATGCGTAACATCACAGCCTCTCCTTGACAAATGTCAACCCCCGCCTTCTCGTGGTGCATCCTGTTCCCACTAAAGGGCTCTGACGACCGCAAATAGCGGTATAACTATACCATCGGGATCAGAGGAAATGCTTATCCCACACTCACCAACCCGCTTGGCCAGCGTGGTGAGTTATGGCCAAACACCTCCAAAATGACTCTACAACTTAAATCTTGGCCCTCAGTCTCCGGCAGCTGGAATGTACCTGGCCAAGGCAGCGGCCAGTGCGACATGAAGGCAGAGGGTGCTAAGAATCCCCGGAGGACCGGACTAGGCTGCCATTTGATGCTGACCTTGGCTACCTACAACGGACGCTCCCTATCTTCTGATTCAAGGCTTCTTGAATTGGAAGAGGAACTACAAAGGATCAAGTGGGACATCGTCGGGCTAAGTGAGGTAAGGAGAAAAGGAGAAGATCTCATTGAACTGAAAAGTGGACATCTCTTCTATTATCGTGGGACAGATACTGGCAGAACTAGTGGTGTTGGATTTATAATAAACAAGAAACTGAAGGATAAGGTGGTAGAAGTTGAAAGTTCCTCTGACAGAGCTGCACGACTCGTTATCCAACTATCGAGAAGATACCAGGCTCAGATTATTCAAACTTATGCACCCACCACAAGTCATCCTGAAGAAGAAATTGAAGAATTTTATGAGGAAATTCGTCATCTAAATAATAAAGGTAAGCAGCACTTGAAGATAATTATGGGAGATTTCAATGCAAAAATAGGGCACCGGCAACAGAATGAAACTTCAGTAGGTAAATTCGGTCACGGCAACAGAAACCAGCGTGGAAATACTCTCGTTGAGTTTGCAGAGGCAGAAGGATTTTTCATCTTGAATTCCTTTTTCAAGAAAAAGCCACACAGGAAATGGACATGGAGACATCCAATTGGGACGACAAGTGAAATTGATTTTATTATGTGTAACAAAAAATTCGTCATCGAAGACTGCAGTGTGCTGAACAAGTTCAACACAGGTAGTGACCATAGATTGGTGAGATGTAAGATGCACCTCAACACTAAACTGGAACGTGGCAAGCTCATAAGACAAACAGAATGTATTGACATAACCAACCTTAAAAAACACCATAATACTTTCAAGTTGGAACTGAAGAACAGATTCTCTGCTTTAGAAGGCCTAACATCGGAAGAAGTGGATATTTCGGAAGTTAACAGAAAAGTAACCAAAGCTCTTATGGAAACAGCAACAAAACTAGCTGGGTCTAAGAACAAGTTGCATGTAAACAAATTATCAGGAAAAACCAAAATGTTGATGCAAAAAGAAGAGAGATGAGGACAACTAAAGAAGATGTGACTTCCAAAGTGGAATATATAGAGCTATGCAAGACAGCACGAAAAAGTATCACTGAAGACGTAAGGAAATTCAACTGTGAGCTAGTGAGGAAAGCAATTGAAAACAACCAAAGCCTAAAGATAGCAAAGGACATCTCAGTAAGGGAAGAAAACAGATTATGGCTCTGAGAAAAGAAGATGGTTCTATAACAAGAAATAGAGGCGAAATTTTGACAAGAGTGAAAGATTTCTACTCCAAATTATATGAAAGGGATGATACATGTACTCCAGACATCATGAAAGGTACCAGAGTTCTTCCAGTCCTCCCAGCAGAAGTTGCTCATGCAATCAAGAACATGAAGCGGGGGAAAGCTCCAGGAGAAGATGGAATTACTATAGACATCATACAAGAAGCAAGTGGAGAAATTGAAACAGTACTCGCCCAAATTTTCACTCGATGCCTTAATGAAGGGAAGATTCCTGAGGATTGGAACAATGCTACAATGATCCTGCTACATAAAAAAGGTGACATTGAGGATCTCAGGAACTACAGACCTATCAGCCTCCTATCAGTGGTTTATAAAATCTTCACTAAAGTTCTTTCACACCGCTTGAAGGTAACACTGGACATGGCTCAACCGAGAGAACAAGCTGGATTCAGGAGTGGCTACAGCACAATAGATCATATCCACGTACTGAGAGAACTAATTGAGAGAGCGAGGGAATATGAACTTCCATTGTGCATGGCTTTTATCGATTATGAAAAAGCCTTTGATTCGGTGAAACCATCAGCAGTTACCACGGCTCTGAAATCCTGCGGTATTGAAGATGCATACATTAATATTATTAATAACATCTATGAAAATGCAAGTGCAAAGATTCGGCTGTTTGAAAATACAACACACATAAAAATTGGAAAGGGAGTGAGACAAGGTGACACCATATCTCCGAAGCTCTTTAATGCCTCATTGGAAAATGTCTTTCAATCACTGAACTGGGAAAACAAAGGGATAAAGATTAATGGAGATTATCTAACCCACCTTCGTTTTGCTGATGACGTAGTCATTTTTGCAACTACCCCATCAGAGCTGCAGAGTATGATCCAGGAACTTGCTGACAAGAGTAAAGAAGTGGGATTAAAAATGAACTTTCAGAAGACAAAAGTGATGTTCAATGCTTTTACAAGAAATGAAGATTTATCGATTGATGGAGAACAACTGGAGATAACAGATACGTATGTTTATCTTGGACAGCAGATATCAAGTGAGGGTCACATTGATGAAGAAATTAATCGGCGTACAAAACTTGCCTGGAGAGCTTTTGGAAGAAACAGCATAATTTTCAAGAGCAATATGCCATTATGTCTTAAAAGAAAAGTGTTTGATCAATGCATCCTTCCAGTGCTTACGTATGGTGCAGAGACGTGGACCCTAACTAAAAGAGACATACAAAGGCTGCAGACAACTCAAAGAAGCATGGAGAGGTGCATGCTTGGTATAACCAGGAGAGATAAGAAGAGGAACTCGTGGATCCGAAAAATGACGAGAGTAGAAGACATCATGATCAGAGTTAAATCCCTGAAATGGCAATGGGCTGGACATACTGCCAGAAGGACAGACCATAGATGGACAGCCGAAATTTTAGATTGGATTCCAAGGGACAGGAAAAGACCCAGAAAAAGACCACATGGGAGATGGGTGGATGAAATTCGTAAATATGCAGGGAGTGACATGGAGGAGACTGGCACAAGACAGACCGTTGTGGAGGAAACTTGGGGAGACCTTCGTCCAGCAGTGGATTGATAATGGTTGACAATGATGATGATGATGATGATGGGAAATTAGGAGGCCACAGAAGTACTTTGAAGTCTTTATTGTGCTCTTCCAACCACTCTCGGACATTTCTATTAGTGTGACACATCGCATTTTCGTTCTGGAAGATCCCATCCGCCCCAGGGAAGACAATCAGCATGTATGGGTGTACGTGGTCTGCAAGGATGGATGCATAACGAATTCGTTTTATAGTGCCTTCGCCAGGTAAAAGTGGACCCAGGGAATGCCACAAAAACATTCCCCAGACCATAACGCTGCCCCCACCAGCTTGTGTTCTTCCAGCTATGGTTGAAGAGTGTTTGTTCTCCGATGTTTCTTGCCTTATACGCCAACGTCCATCCATTCGATGAAGCAGAAAACATGACTCATCGGAGAAGGCAATCCTTTGCCAATCAGCTGAGGTCCAATTCCGATACTGCCGTGCAAATGTAAGCCTTTTCTGCCGATACACCTTCGTTAGCATAGGTGCAGTGACCATCCATCTGCATCGGAGCCCCATACGAAGCAGCGCTCGCTGAACTGTCGTTTTAGACACACTTCCGGTAGCCCCCTAGCGAGTTGCTCCACTGTAGCGTGTCGATCGGCTCTCACGCACCTTCGAAGCCGATGTTCACCTCTCACATCAATGGTACGTGGTGCTCCGCAGTTTCCACGTCGCTTATTCGAAATGGTGCCATTTATCCAATCATGGTACACTTTTGACCACAGCAGCACGCGAACAGTTCACAAACTACGCTGTTTCAGAAATACTGCCACCCTTGGCCCGAAAGCGGATAATCATCTCTTTTTGCAAATCTGATAAATCGCTCCTTTTATCCATCACAACAACAAGTGATAGGTTTTCAGAATGCCTACAGCACACCTTATAGACCCTCCAAGCCAGCTCACGACACATGCCTTCTTTCATTGGATACGCGCTGTTGACGTCAAAAGTAGGAAGTGGTCACAATAATGTGACTCGGCTGTGTGCATACATATATGAATGAATATGAACTCCCATTACGAATGGCTTCTATTGATAACGAAAAGACTTTGGGTTCCGTAAAACCATCGGCAGTTAAAATGTCTTTGAAATCCTGCGGTACTGAAGATTCATACATCAGCATTATTAATAACATCTATGAAAATGCACGTGCACATGTTCGACTGTTTCGTGGAAGCTGAGATCATCGGACTCTTAATTTCCCGAAAAGACACATATCTTGAGCCGCTTTTTTTACATGTACCTCCCGGAGGACCGCATCTACCAATAAGCTTAGGTGGGCTATAACCCAGGGTGGCATAATTTTGGGAGCGGCAAAAAGAAAAAAAAAAGAAAAAAATAAAAAGAAAAAAGAGGTAGAACGTGAAAGAACGGAAAATATTCACAGCAGATGTAGATAATAACATAATTAATGCAATGATAAAAATTAGGAGGTTCCGAGATTTGCATCCAGAGGAAGGAACGAGAGATATCGACAGCTTACAATGTATATTAGGACAAGGTCCTCTATAATACTGTTACACACGTAGTATATGAGTTTCGAATAGACAAGTTGACTTCAATGATAATGAAATATTTATAGTTGAAATTAAGAATATTTATTTATGTACAGTATTTAAATGTTGAATCCTAACATAGGTTAAATTTAGTGAGACATATATGTAAGCTGTCGACTAAATATATATTGTTATATTTAGTCGACAGCTTATTTATTGTAAAACATTCCAAAATGGGCGGTTAGTGATGTGTGTTGATGATTTCTAATTCCCATTTTCGAGATTTATCTGGCCGAACTTGAAATATTGGCTAAAAGAAAAGCATTCTTCATATGAAATACACATTAACTGAAGCCATGAATATTTGGAAGACACATCGAATCACAAGGATGATCAGGAAGAAAATCTCCCAGAAAGATGGAAACCTCCTCGATCTTTTCATATTACCTGATTTCAGATAAGAAGTCCCTTATCCCCCCTCTCCCCCATCAGACGGTCTTAATGCCGCAGAACAATACTCTCTCCCATCCGAAATCCGCTCCTGCCCTCCCGTATAGGTTTGGCATTTGATAAAATAAGGCACAGAATTACTCAAAGGTACAGAGCTATCAATGTTTCGGTAACGGTTGTTTCATAATATTTCGTCGCTTAGTGTTTTCGTTTGTTGCATGGCGCTCTAGTAGACTTTTTTACATTTATTTACTTGCGTTTTCTTTTCTTACATGCATTTTGCATTCAAAGAAACAATAATGAAGTACATATAGTTTAAAAGGAATGAACACAATCATCAGCTGTGTGAATGAACAGAGAAGTAAGACGCAGACAACGATAAAGTAAAAAAAGATGAATCGATAGAAAGTGAATAGAAAAGAGCGATACCAAGTGAGACCGAGATGAAACACATTAAAGTGGAACGAAGAGAGAGCGTACAAAACGACTGTTACGAAACCGCACACACGCACCTGCCAAGTGATACTCAAAAGAGACAGGTTGGAAGAAATTTAACTCTAGCGTGGTCAGTTTGTGCCTTGTTATTGGGCTTTTGAATGGCCTAGTTTGTGAAAAACGCAGGAGCAGCTTGTTGTAGGGCAAAATAAATCGAATCAACCACGTGGTGTCATTGAAAAGTGAAAACGGGTCACAAGACAAATGATTACTAGGCAGTCTCTTTTAAGATTCAAAAAGCAAGAAAAACTGATGATGTTTGCCAGAGATCTAGTCTTGAATCCTCAAAAGAGATCTGTGTGTGTGTGTGTGTGTGTAAAAATTCGCTTCATTAGTCCATATTGCTTTTAATATTTAACCCAAACTTGCAAAAAAGAAGGAAAAATAGCTGGAAAGCGAAATAATCCTTCCAGTTATTCTCATTTTTAGCACGTCTTTTGTAAAAAAAAGATCGTGCTTATGTTATCGGTTTGTCCGTCCGTCTGTACAAACGATATCTCTGGAACTATTAGTCCGATTTGAAAAATTCTTTTGGCATTGGGAAGCTTGAAATATGAGAATGATGATCCTTCATTTCGTTTTTCTTTTTTTTTTTTTTTTACGATGTACAATTTCGCCGCTAGAGGGCGTAAATGCAGATGACGTCGGATTCAAAAATACGTTTTATTCCACATATTTGCTTCTAAACATCAGATTAAAAATATTCTTTCATCTTTCGATTCCATTTATGTGGAAGAGTATTTTAGATATAGTTACTTTTTCAAATTACGCATAGCTTTCCGCTAAGGGGCGTAATAATAAATTAAATTTTTTCCGATAACTCTTCTTCTAAAGCTCCGATTTGAATTTTTTTTTATTTAAGCGGATACACCTCCTGATGGAAAATCTTTTGCATATAATTTCTAATTTTTGGTAATAAATACTTTGGACATCAGGGGGCGTAAGTGTTAATTTCTGCTTCTGATGTATTTGCCATAAAATCTGAGCTTCTAAAATATCGATTGAAAAAATTCTTTCGTGGACTGATGTCACTCACATCGATAAACCTTTTCGGAATATTTTCTTCTTAAAATATTCCACAGTTTTTCCGCCAGGGGGCGTAGATTTATATCTTATTTTTGTCAATATCTCAACTTCTAGAAGTCCGATTTAAAAAATTCCTTCTTTGTTGGATAGTGTTTTCAGTGTGACATGTTTTTCATATAATTTCAAAATTTTCAAGTAATTCATAGACTTTCCGCTAGGGGGCGTTAAGGTAAATCCCCCCCCCCTCTATATCTCTGCTTTTAAATCTCCGATTTGAAAAATTCTTCCTGCACCGGATACAGCTCCTGATGGGATTGTATGAAAGAATGCCCACGGAAAAAACGCCCACGGAAAAATCGCCCACGGAAAAAACGCCCACGAAAAAAACGCCCACGGAAAAAACGCCCACTTTTCGAAAGTAGGAAAAAACGCCCACGGAAAAATCGCCCACAGACAAAATGCTCACGGGAAAAATATGTGATCGACTGATAAGTTTTTATGTCTGTTATAAACGGTGACAGGACAACTGGTCACAGACTGCTGGCCAAAAAATCGTTAGGGGTCATATAAAAATTGCGGTTTCTTCGCCACCTCACCTACATAACGCGAATATGGGAATGACGGAATGAAAACTTTTAGAAGGGCCTAAACGTTAGTACTAACATTATTTTCTGCCTAAGTAATACCGCAATATTAATAATTTGATGTGTAAAATATTTTCTGCAAACCTTACAAATATGAGAGGAAAGTTCGGATTGCACTGATTGACTGTAGAGGTTGTATGGTCTTGGCCTGAAAGCCGTGGTAGTCTTATGCAACATTTATTTAAAAACACACTAATGATTCACCGTTGTCTTCAAGCCAACTGCTATACGATATTTTTCTAGAAACTACAAATAAAAAAATTCTCTGCGAGTATGTGCAAACCCAGGGAATTTGTCTGGGGAGGGGGGGGGGGTGCTTAAAATCTAAAATATGAAATATAAAGAATTTCTGGTAAGATCGGGAGATTTCCAGCGTTTACAAGCTACAACACGTCGAATTATCTGAGGGTATCTGCTGCCTCAGGAAACTAGTCGGGGGGGGGGTAATACCAAAATCGTGAATATCAAGAATATCTCTTCCGATCTGGAGATCTTCAGCATTTAGAAACTGCAACTCGACAAATTTTCTTAGCGCATGTCACTCTCTGGAAACCTGTCGGCGAAGAGGGGGGGGGGGGGTAATACCAAAAGTGTAAGATATGAACAATTTCTCGTCCGATCGGGAGATTCTCGGCAATTAGCAGCTACAACTCGACACATTATCTGAAGACATGTGAATGATGAAAATCTCCGGGTCGGAAGAGAACTTCTTCATATTCTACACTTTTGGTATTACCCCCCCCCCCCCGACAGGTTTGCTCAGTAGGTTCATGCCCGGAGATAATGTCTCCAGTTGTAGTTTGTAAATGCTGAAAATCGCCCGATCGGACAAGAAATTCTATATAATTCACAATTATCATATAACCCCCACCCCCAGGTTTGCTGAGTAGGCACGTACCCTCAAATAATCTGTCCAACTGTAGCTTGTAAATGCTGAAAATCTCCCGATGGGACGACACATTTTTCAAATCAAGTTTTGATATATCCCCCCCCCCGACAGGTTTCCTGAGTCAGCACATGCGCTCAGATAATTTGCAGACTTGTAGTTTGAAAACCCTTAAATCTTTTGCTCAGATGTAGATCATAAACATTTCTCATAAAGAATTACATTAATTATCGCAATTAAGAAAAGACGAAATTACGGAAACTATATATGACTCTGATTACCAACCTCTGGGGTTGTGGGCACGAAGCGGTCAAAAACGTTATTTTTATACGGCCCCTTAAAATTTTTGTGGCCAGTTCTCCTACACCCATCATGTAGAAATTAACTGTTTTAGTTGTCCTTTGGAAAACTCCCAGGAAGCTATGAGTGCGTATTTTTTTCTTTACACTGGGAAGAAAAGAAGTATGCCTGTAACTTGAGATTATACTACTCACGGGGAAGACACACCCCGACCGGTGGCCAACCGATAAATTTAAATGAAATATATCGCTTGTTATTTGAGGTGCGGTCGCTAGCAAACGTTCAAGCTGCAGCTGCAAAGTACCACTTTGACGAAAGACAGATGTCCCCCCCCTTCCGCTCGCCGTACTCAACAGACAACAGTGGAAAGAAAGCACATTACACAAAGTTATATCAGTACACTGCGGCTTTTACGAAAATCGCTTTTACAATTAAATGCATTAAACTTTAAAAGTATTTATAAATAAAATAATCTGACTTTTAATGATTTCTTTTTTAATTGATATAGTTAAATAATAAACATGCATAGTTTTATAAAAATTAAGACCTTACTTTAAAAAATAAGAATAGTCACAAATTTATTATAGTACAGCCGAACTGGAATTTTTTAAGAAAGTAGCTACTCTACAGTAGGAAGTTGAAAGTTAACAATCTTATTTGGTTCTTCACTAGGCCACCCGCGGCCCTTAAGTCATAAGTCCTAGGCCTTGGCCTATTTAACAGTTTTTATTCTAAGGATGTTATATTCATAACGTTTACGTAACATTTACGTAACACATCAAATTATTAATATTGCGGTATTACTCAGGCACAAAATAATATTAGGACTAACGTTTAGGCCCTTCTAAAAGTTTTCGTTCCGTCATTCCCATATTCGTAAAATTTACATAACAAGTATACAAGTATTGTCAATAATCAAACAAAAGTCATCGCTCCTTTTTTTTTTTTTTTTTTTTTTTTGATTGGAGGTTTAACGACCACCGTGAGCAACTCAATGGGCTATAAGCAGTCGCCCGTCCCTAATTTAGTGTCACTGGTTCCAGGGAAGGGAAAGAGCCAGTGCCGTAAGACAAACACAACATCCATGCCTGACCGGGATTCGAACCCGGACCCCTTACAGACGAATGATCAGAGGCCAACGCCTTAGACCACTGCGCCACCGGGGCGGCAAGTCATCGCTCTTTCCACGTTTATAAGTGAGTCACTGAAAAATTCTCAGTGGCCGCCTCCAGGAATCGAACTCAGGGTCTTCGAGTTACACGCCGGATATGCTTCCACGGCACCACAGCTATTCCTATTCCACGTCAAATGTCTGTATTAATTGTCAATAATATTGCGCTTCTACTTATGCACCATACATTCAATCCATACATTAATTAATAGGCCGTAGGCCTAAGCCAATTCAACACTTTTTTCTTCGCCTGTGAATTAATTAAGTGCCGCCCCGGTGGCGCTGGCCTCTGATCATTCGTCCGCAAGGGTCAGGGTTCGAATCCCGGTGAGGCATGGATGTTGTGTTTGTCTTACGGCACTGGCTCTCTCCCTTCCCTGGAACCAGTGACCCTAAATTAGGGACGGGCGACTGCTTATAGCCCATTGAGTTGCTCACGGTGGTCGTTAAACCTCCAATCAAAAAAAAAAACAAAAAAAAAGAATTAATTAAGTAAAAGAAAAATATTGCAAACTTGACATGTTATGTAAATATTTAGTACCTACGTAAAAGTGCAGCGTTATTAAAAAATCCCACCCCTTAGGGTCCTTTTCCGAACATACATGAATTATGCTGTAACTCTCGCTTGGCTTACATAGAACGTTTTCTCGAAATTTGTTTGGAGTTCCTAATTCAATTCTCAATGTAGGCCAAAAATCGATAATACTTACCCCCCCCCCCGCACACACACCCTTGAACTTTTGTGGCCAATTCTCCTATACCCATTTTCGTTATGTAGGTGAGGTGGCCAAGAAACCGCAATTTTTATATGACCCCTAACGATTTTTTGGCCAGCAGTCTGTGACCAGTTGTCCTGTCACCGTTTATAACAGACATATAAACTTATCAGTCGATCACATATTTTTCCCGTGAGCATTTTGTCTGTGGGCGATTTTTCCGTGGGCATTTTTTCCTACTTTCGAGAAGTGGGCGTTTTTTCCGTGGGCGTTTTTTCCGTGGGCGTTTTTTCCGTGGGCGATTTTTCCGTGGGCGTTTTTTCCGTGGGCATTCTTTCCTCATACCCCTGATGGGAAATCGTTTGCACATAATTTCTAATTTTTGTGAAAAAATGGTTCGGCCACCAGGGGGCGTAAATCTTGATTTCCGCTTCTGATGTATTTGCAGCAAAATATGAGCTTCTAAAATCTCGATTGAAAAAAACGTCGTTTGTAGACCGATAGTACTCATGTCGACAAACCGTTTAGAAATATTTTCTTCTTAAAATAATGCATGGTTTCTACGCCAGGGGGCGTAGATGTATATCTTATTTTAGTCAACATCTGTACTTCTAGGAGTCCGAAACGGTCGTCCTCCTGGGCTTTTAACCCACAACTGCAGCTAGGATTTGCAGCGAATGGTGCGACACGCAACAAACTTCCAGCAATTGGCGATCGTGTGGACGAAAACAGATGATGAATCAGAGGGAGTCAAAGGAGACTTGGGACTGGGAGAATCATATAAGCGAAGAGATTCGACAAATCACTGCAGAATTCAACACTGGAATGCCTAGACTCATCTCTTAACGCACCAAGCATCGGATCAAATCACTAATACAAACATGTTTCCAGTTTCCTTTAAGATGTTTTCGTGGTATGAGGAAGGAATGCCCACGGAAAAAACGCCCACGGAAAAATTGCCCACGGTAAAACCGCCCACGGAAAAAACACCCACGGAAAAAAACGCCCACTTTTCGAAAATAGGAAAAAACGCCCACAGAAAATATGCCCACAGACAAATTGCCGACTGCTGGAAGTTTTTTTGCGCGTCGCACCATTAATTGCCACGGTTGTTCGTGAAAAGTTCGAGAGGACGGCCGTTTGGGAGATGGTGGAACAAGCACGCTTGGTGCCAACTGTCTAACCGCGCTCAAAGCTGCTTAGATCACTCGTTTTGCCCATTCTGACCTTCAAGCGAGCGCTAATTGATGCTTAACGAGCTAGCCTACATGATTTATACCACAAACTGTGCTCAGGTGCAGTCTTACGTTGGAGTGAGGCACATATAAACCGAAATTCCCAAATAGTATGACCAGCGCGTCTTTGTGCAAATCGAAGCAACTGCATATGTAGACAACGGAGCACGTGAAGGTCCTGAAATGTATAAATAACGCCTAATACTGAGCTCTGTTAATCAGTGTTATTCTTGTTCTCCAAATGCAAAAAGCGGCGAACTTAAGCGAGCATTTCCAACTTTAGCAGCAACATCATTATAGCCTTTTCCGCCTCGCACCCCAATCCCTTCCAATCAGTGATAAACATGACTGGCGACTGCAAGTGTACTTTTTTGCCAACCTCACTTTTCATGTTGGGAATAAAAATTTTAGAAGCTATTAAAACATAAGTTCGCCACCTGAGCGAACGGTGATTCCTGTAATTTCTCACTGCCCCCATAACTATTTTTTGCTGTAGCTTTTCCGTTACGTTAACCGCAAGAGAACTTAACAGCTCGCAGCTTTAGTTTGTTAATCTTTTCATTTTTTTTTATTTTTTTTATGTTTTTGTTTAGGAACTTTCAATAGCATGGCTGAACGGGACTTCACGGAAGGCTGACTGAAGTATTTATTTGCCTTGTGATTATTTATCAGAAAGGAAAAAAAAAGTAAGTGGTGCGGGTGCAGAAGAAAATATATGCTGGTTTTACTGGAATTTGTAGAGAGACCAGCTGCAGCTGCCGAGACCACCCGTTTGGGTCGCATATCTGCCTCAGTCACGATCAGCAATAAAATCCGCAAATTTTTTACGAGCATCTGGGAAAGTAAGAATCCAGACTAAGTTCCTGTGACATACCAACCCTGTTTTTGCTTTCATCCCCACTCTCTGAAAAGGGATCGGTCTCCCAAGCCCCACTCACTTGCCACCCTATCCCCACCCCCTGTTTATCTCGGGTGGAGTGAGGTTTGTAAGGGGCCAATGGAGGTGCTGAACAAGTTTTTTCCCCTGTTAGGTGGGATGAATTATCCGGCGGGAAAGTACGAGAGAAATTGCATGGGCGTCGAAAGGGAAGGTGGTGCAAAGAGAAGGGGTCAGCGACCCCTCACAAGAAAGGCGTCATCCAGTCTGAGGTTCTGCGTGCTTTTCATAACTTCTAGCTGCCCGTTTAATGCTGTAATGCTTCTAAAGAGCTTTTGGTATGTTTGTACATTGTCAACCTGATAAACTCAGTCATCTGACACGAAGCTCTTGTTTAGCAAACTTTGGGTGAATTTTGAAAACAGCTTCGGATGCTCAAGATCCAATTTTATTTAATATATATATTTTTTTTTTCTTATTTGAACTGGCTTTAAGACGTAAACGTATAGTACATCCACATAAGGTTGATTTTCATGAGCGGAAAATATTTTAGTGCTTAAAAAACAAGTTCTACCGCAATGCGATGTTGATATGTCCAAGCTAAGTAATCGTTTGTTAGCTTGCTGTTATGAGCGGGATTTATACTTCCCGTTCGAGTTCGATATTTAAGCCTGATTGCAGTACGTTGTAGAAAATATATAATGCAGGAATAGATGAGAAATGTTGCACTTTCAATTAATTTATTATCAGCTAATGCTTATTATGCTGGTTGTCCGAATTGTCTTAGTTATTTATTTCTTAAAGCTTTCATTCCTCTCGCTGCTTATTCTGTCTCTTAATTACTGCTCTTTCGAATTAACTCTAATTCTACGTAACTTTTTATACTTTCGCACTGGCAATTCGGGGGAACCACGTTCTTCTCGGTCCCTCTCTCAAAACTTCTGTTCGACTCTTTTATCCTCGCGTCTCCCAGTCCCCACTTTCTCGACCTTTAATTATTCGTTGCTTGAAAGCCAGGCCTTGTCGCCATGACAAGCAATAAACTCATTACATAGTCTGACTTCGCCTCCTTAATCACAAAGTCGTGATCGAACCAGATAGCAATAAAAACACGTCAAAGTACTACGCTCAGTTGCTTGGGAAAGGATGTTTTCCAACCCAACTAATGACCGTTGCCGACCTGATAGATAGCATCCTTAAAACGCCGTTGGAGTTTCTTATTTTGACGACGCGATGATGACAACGAAAGACCTATTGCTGACTATTCCCTACTATTCCTGGAAATGAATGTGTTCTAAAATCTCCGTGACGTGATTCATTCCAACGAAATCCATTCGAACTAAATGAGCATTGGAGCACTTCTGATAGTTAAACGCTCCTTTCAATCGTGGAAATCTGCTACTATACTCATAGTCAACCTAAGAGTAAACCACTATGAAGGGTACGAAACAGCTACCTCCGCTACGAAAAATAGTCCCCAGCGTTTAGAGCGAAAAAGCATCAGAATTATTGCTTAGAATCCATTTTTGTTTGCTTATCAGACAAAATTGCTATCTAAAAAAAGATTCTAGAACTTAGAGAGCTTTCAGAAATAAATTTGTTGTGAGAAGTTGCTGAATCAAGAGCCAATTTCGGCTATTTCTGCCCACTTGGGATACAACTCAGACAGGGGAAAAGGGGAGACCCAACATTAACAACACACAGACAATAAATTGACAATCGGGGAAACTCGAAGGGTGATTTACTTAAACAAGCAGTAGGGGAAGCAGTTCGGCCTCCACCAGACCCCCACTCAACATCCCCACGGTTTGTGACATGTGTGGGTGGGTGGGTGGGGGATCAGAAAGGAAACAGTAGAAGAGCACATTAACGCGGATGAATACCGTTCTTGCGTTCCACGATGAGATGTGATAAGGCTCTCCCGCCTTTACCAGTAATACACTTTTAGGGTGAATTGAAGTGCAGTTCAGTTTTTAAAGCAAATTTCTCTCAAATACAGTATA
Organism: Macrothele yani; assembly: GCA_039090855.1. NCBI lineage: Eukaryota > Metazoa > Arthropoda > Arachnida > Araneae > Macrothelidae > Macrothele > Macrothele yani. The sequence goes on along the minus strand of CM076990.1, from coordinate 40,952,021 downwards.
ATGATTTCGGTCAAACCGTTCCAATTAATGAAATGAGTTTTCTGCGGGGTATCTGAACCTTTTTTTTTTTTTCTTTTTTTGTGCGAGTGGGTTAACACGACTACCGTGAGCAACTTAATAGGATAAAAATAAGCAGGCGCCTATTCGCTATTTAGCGCCACTGGTTCCAGGGAAGGGAGAGAACCAGTGCCGTAAAACAAACATAACTTCCATGCCTCATCGGGATTCGGACCAGGGCTCGCATCTCGAACGAATAGTCAGAAGCCAGCGCTTAGAAGCCTACGCCGCCGGGACGGCGGTATCCGAACCTCTGTGACACGACAACAGATGGATTTTTTTGCTCGTAAATGTGTCTTTTGTTGCGGGAAACTAAATCTGAATGAACCTGCCATGCGTTTTAAAACAAGTTCCGGTCAAAAGCATTGCGATTTTGGCATTCCCAGCGTCGCCGGCCCGGTGGCAGAGTGTGATACGCGGCGCCAGCTTTCAATAATTCGTCCGATATGGGTACAGGTTCGAATCCAGTGAGACATGAATGGTGTGCTTCTCTTATGGCACTGGCTCTTCCCGTCGTTGCTTACACTTCCTAGAGCCAATGGCCTTATATTATGGACGACAGACTACTTATAGCCCAGTGTTTTGCTCGCAGTGTCGTTATCCCCTTCCCCCAAAGCTCCTTTCAGTATTTTTGTCGCGAAAAGGAAGAGCTTATATTTGCCAGTGTTCTTCAAACTGAACACAATTTTCAGCAAGAATCAAAATACAAAACTGACTGATCTTCCAAAAAAACGTTATTAAGTAACATTAAATAAACGCTTGCTATGAAGATTTTGCTTGCTTGCTTGTTTATCTGTAAGAATACTGCGTCAGCGCTGGAGTTACACATCGCAACGGCACACTAGCTCTTCCAAGGAGATAGAACGGCGGAATATGCGAAGTCGAAAGCCATATTACATGTGTACACAGTAAAAAAAAATAAAAGCGACTGGAATATTTTGTATATGGATGGGCAAGTTGTGAAGGAGGTGGTGGTAAAGAAAATTAATAAGGCCGATTAGAAGACCAAGGAATAGAAAAAGAGATGTGATGCATGAGGATCTGAGAAGAATGAATGCAAGAATTGAGGAGACCTATGATTGGGAGCATTAGGCAGGCTAGGCTGTGGCAGCGCTGGGCCTAAATGCGTTGCTAAGGCCCAGCGCTGCCACAGCCTAGCCTGCAGTATTTTTCAACTGTTGTCGATGATTAATTCAAACTGCCATTAAGTATTAAGGTGGAATTTCTTTATCAGTCAAAGATATCTCTCACAGACACGTACACCACTCCGGACAACCGATCGATGATCCCCCCCCCGCGAACGGGACCCATCCCATTAAAGTAGGGAAGACAGCGTTCCATACGTAAATATGAAATGGTCAAATTACTCATTCTTAGTGGTGATCACAGCGAGATATGTCAATGTTGAAAAAATACTTAAATACTTTCAGTTGGATGATCTCCAGTGAAGGGGATGAGGGGAATGATACCACAGTGATGTTCCATGCAGGGATTTTTCCCTATTTCAGGGCATTTTTGACTCCAAAATCTGGAAAGAGGGAATCCTAGAGGTAAAACAGGAAAATTTGTCCCAGAAGTAAGCATGGGCATCAACAGAAGGCTCGAATAATTTCCTATGGGGATGGGTGAGATTACTAGGAACAAGGATCTGGGTCTCGGTGAAGAGAAGGCACAGACTGTGTGTCCTGGAGCGAGACAGAATGATAAGCACAATAGTGCTGAACAGGCTGTACCTGTTTATGAAAGGTCGGAGTGGAGGAGTTGTTATAGATGCCCCAAGAGGGAAGCACCACCAAATCTCTGAATTGGGTAATTCACAAAAGGTAAAAATGCGATACACTTTGTGTGGGCGTCCGAGAAAATTGTTCCTTCTTGGTCTGTTTTAATAAATTTAGTGTGCCAAAGGCTATGCACCACTAGGTAGTTTCTAAAATAGCGTTTCCAATCTTGATTCGTCCATATACCAGAAAAACATCAGCTCGACGTTCCAGATTTCCTGACAGTAGATAAATTTATTTACCGTTTTTGACTACTTTATTTTTTTTCTCCTGTAAAAGTTAAATTAAAAAGCGCTGTGTGAAATCATGTGGTATCTGAACATTTCCATGTTGACGTTGAGTTTAAAATAGCGATCAAGAAAAGAAAGAAGTAGACAGATAAAACAAGATACTGAGGGATGCATGTAGTGTTGAAAACGGAAGAAACACCGTGCAATGGAAAGGAGGCAGTTTGTGCTTACCCAGGCTCATCACGTGAGTGACCTGTGCAGCTCCCCCATAGCTCTAAAAACGAATTTTTTTAAAGCAAAAAAAAAAAAAAAAAAAAGAAAAAAAAACTGAAAATTAGAGCCAACCGGGGAAATAATAAATCTGTGTGATATGCAATGCATATATTTTTAAACCTTTGTTCTTTCATTTGGTAATTTGGAATTGCAGGCAATTTCGGTGGTAAAAGGGGAATTTTTAGGTCTGATGAAGGGAATTTTTTGTCCCTGAGAGAGAGAGCAGGGGGAAAGGAATCAGTTTTGGAAGACTCAAATCATACGTTTTTACCTTTCTCACTCAAACGTTGAAAAGGTGAAAATCCTCCAAATACGTGGCGTCATAAATAAACAAATACATCGCTCTTTCCACGTTCCAGAAACACATAGCAACCAAAAAATTGTTTTTCAGCCGCCACCGAGGAATCGAATCACGGAACTCTCGAAATTTAACGCGCTCGGCAAGTTATCGAGAGTTCCGTGGTTCAATTCCACGGCGGCGGCTGAAAAACAATTTTCCGGTTGCTATGTTTTTCTGGAACGTGGAAAGAGCGATGTATTTATTCACTCATACGTTGTTGTTGTTTTTTTCAATTTTACGTTAATTTTACTTAATCCCTTGAAAAACGTATAAAAGGGGTTCCACTGTAGTTGATTTCCTGGGATTCAGTACAAGATTCTAGAAAGTAGACCTCAAAGATCGGCTTGAAAATGTCAAGTTCTTCCAATCCCAGCTGAAAACATTAACATTTCCTTTCTGGGAAAGAAAAAAGTTTTAAAGCGTGATCATAATTGTTAGCTCTCTTCCCTGGTTTTCTAAAGTACAACCTGCAATTTTCTAGTGAAAAAAAAAATGATGGCGGAGCAAACTCGTGCCTACAGATTGACACCCAGCGCAAACGTGGCCCCGCAGCGAAACGTGCTAGTGAATTTGGGCAATTGGACCAAATCAGCTACCAATCGTATGAACACAGCCCGAAAGAGATAATGAAATGCAGATTCGTGCTCACTTGCACCCGATCTAATATGCAGGTTACCCATTCAATGTTCTTATATATACTATATACAGTACCGTTGATCCCTTAGCTCTAACAGAACCTAAGCTCTTTATACAGACTCCCCTAAAAAAAAGAGTATGCTCAGATCCGTGCTACGACAAAAAGAAAAAGGTAAACAAAAAATAGTTTTTCGATAAAAGAACAACCAACAAAATCCCATAGCCTCTCACAAGTCTTTTTTTTTTTTTTTTTTTGATTGGAGGTTTAACGACCACCGTGAGCAACTCAATGGGCTATAAGCAGTCGCCCGTCCCTAACTTAGGGTCACTGGTTCTAGGGAAGGGAGAGAGCCAGTGCCGTAAGACAAACACAACCACAACATCCATGCCCGACGGGATTCGAACCCGGACCCCTTACGGACGAACGATCAGAGGCCAGCGCCTTAGACCACTGCGCCACCGGGGCGGCCACAAGTCTTCATCAGCACATAATGAATGTGATGTTAGGCAAGCCAATGCATATGTGAAAGAATGTCATGGTTTTTGAAATTCTTTCTTCGGTGAATAAAAATGGTACTGGTCAGTACGTCGCCTTTTCCAACTCCAAGTTATATGCCGGAGACAGCTGTCCTTCGCTTTTTGTCCATATGGCTGTTCTTCAGTTCATTCGTCAGCCAGTCTGTATGTTTTCCAATATGCAGAAAAGATATACAGTACATACACTGAGAAAAACCTTTTGTTAATTCAACAAAAAATGTTTGTTGAATTTACAAATGTATTTTGCTGAAAATTATTGTTGATTCAACAAAATTTATTGTTATCATGGCAAAACGTTTTGTTTATTTAACAAAATGCCCAGATCGATTTTTGGAAATTTATTTGATCCAACAATATGTATTGTTATCGTGATAAAATGTTTAGTTGAATTAACAAAATATAGCCAACGAAATAATTTTGTATTGCCAACGAAACAATTGCGATGGAGTTTGGCTAAAGCAACTAAATAAATCGACAAAACAGCTCAACAAAATTATTTTGTTGTTTCAAACAAACTTTTTTTTTCTCAGTGTACCGGATCCTAAAAATCGGACCGAAGAATGTCCAGCTTTAGCGCAAAGATTTCGACATATCCGTCCTTCTATTCGACTGTCAGTCTGTTGGAGCCAGAATGAATGGAAGTACAGATATGCCTCAGATTTCTCGCATAAGAGTTCTTTCGGACGCGGAAAGCATTTCTTTGATAAGACCTGCCGGTTCGTTCATCATTTCAGATAGCAAGTTCCTAAGAATAAACGCATTCGACGTCGTGTGGGGTCCTAACTCCATTCAGGAATCTTTTCATTGTTTTGTGAATAAAATGGCCGATCAGAGGAGCAAAAACAAGACTAGTAAAGCTCATGCGAGCGAGCACAATCAGGCAAATCACAGCAGAGTTCAACACTGGTGTGCCAAGAGTCATCCCTGAACGCACCACGGATTGCACCATGTTACGAATGGGCTACAACACACGATGACCATATCACTAGTCACCTTTGACCCCTCTAATCCATCAACTGTTTTCGTCCACAGAACCGCAGACTGCTGAAAGGTTTTTTTGTCAGTCGCACCATTCAAGGTAAACCTTTGCTATGGTTGTACGTGAAAAAATCAACTGGGATGGCCATCTGGGAGATAAACGAACTAGCAGGGTTACCACCAAGTATCCTGGCACGTTCAAAGCCGCTCAGATCACTCGTTTTGCCAATTCCGAGTCTCTATCGAAAATTAACTGACGCTGGACGAGCACGTATTGGAGTAAATCACTTACTTGACGAGGGTAGGCGTACTTAATAAACTGGCATCTCAGTGTACATTAATCCTAGCAGTACAGCAACAAAATACTTTCGCAGTACCTCCCCCCCCAATCTGATCTAGGTAATAATCATTGAAATGAGCTTTTCTAACCAACATCGATTAAACACAACAACTTTTTACAGAACAGCGATTTATTTGCAACAGCATCTGGAAAATTTTGTTTTACAGAGGATGTCCACACATTTCTAGAATATTTTTGATAAGAAATTACAGAAAATAAAAAGAAGTTCAAAGAATTGAAACTGGCAACAGCGTGTTAGATGAACAGGAAAGAAACATCTGCTGCAGTTAAATACCGTCTACTAAGAAAATCGCGCACGTAAACAAGCTGTGGTTATGTTTCTTTCTCCTTACGAAGAGAAATATTCGTATTCTGTAATTAAAACACGCGGTGAAAATAATGGAATTATGTAAACTACGCAATATCATTCATAATAGAGGAAAAAATCGTCGAGCATTGCTTTTAACAGGAAAAAGAACACTAAACGAATATCAAAAAAAGTACGACTATTTCAAAACTAAAGTCTTTGGTCTTAAAAGAAAATCCACCTACCCAAAGATCAATCGGCCGCCCCCGTGGCGAAGTGGTCTAAGCGATGTCTTCTGATCATTCGTCCGAAAGGGGTCCGGATTCGAATCCCTGTGAGGCATGGATGTTGTGTTTGTCTTACGGCACTGGCTCTCTCCCTTCCCTGGAACCAGCGACCCTAAATTAGGGACGGGCGGCGACTGCTTATAGCCCATTGAGTAGCTCAAGGTGGTCGTTAACTCCAATCAAAGAAAAAAAAAATCAATCGCTAAGTCCTTAAAAATATCGGTATCAACTCTAAGCAAGGTAATAAATATTGGAATCTGGAAAAAAAAAAAAAAAAAAAAAAAAAGAATGTTCACCGCCTTTTGGCTAGGCACGTGGCTGAGAACAGAACACGATGTAGACTTGTTTATGAAAATCACTTAGCCGGAGACAGAAATTTATTGTGACTATTATTGATGACGCGTGGATCTACCTAAGCGACTGTAACAAAACAAAAAAAAAAAGGCCGATTTACGATGGCAAAAGAGAAGGGAAAAGATTTACAAACTTGGTTTCAAGAATCCAAAGAAAGTTTCAGTAAAGGATTCATGATTATCGCTGGTTTCTCGTGCAATAGGAAATTAAAATTTAGAAAATTTCAAAAGCATGTAAAAATTATTTCTGCATATTACCAAAATACTGTTTTAACTTCTATATTTAAAGAGGAAACACCATTTCTTTATCCACAGAGCATTCAAACAGTCAAACTTAGAACTCCATCAGGATAAGGCTACCGCGGCCGCCCCGGCGGCGTAGTGGTCTAAGCGATGGCCTCTGATCATTCGTCCGAACGGGGTCCGGGTTCGAATCCCGGTGAGGCATGGATGTTGTGTTTGTCTTACGGCAGTGGTTCTCTCCCTTCCCTGGAGCCAGTGACCCTAAATTAGGGACGGGCGACTGCTTATAGCCCATTGAGTTGCTCACGGTGGTCGTTAAACCTCCAATCAAAAAAAAAAAAAAAAAAAAAAAAGGGCTACCACGAGTCATACACATCCATATCTACCACACTATTTCTTGAAAGAATGAAAATAGGAACGGGTATCAAGTCTATACCTTTTGTTCATATTCCTTCAAAGTCCCCTGATGTGTGCCAATGGACTATTTGTCTTCGAACTAGCGCAGTGGTTTAAGCGCTGGCTTATGACCATTCGTACGTGATGGGGTCCGGGTTCGAATCCCGGTCAAGCATGGATGTTGTGTTTGTCTTACGACACTGGCTGTCTCTCATTTCTCTGGAGCAAGTGACCCCAAATTAGGAACAGGCGACTGCTTATAGCCCACAACAGCCTTCGGACTGCTAAAAAGAGCTCTTTCTAAACGCAGATCTAAAACAATGATTGGACTATGGAAAGCAGTGGAACAGGAGTGGAAAAAAATACCACTACCGATTTTAAGAAATGCCCTGTTATCTTGGAAATCTAGATGTAGGTTCATAGTCTAAAGAAAGAGCTACCAGATAGAACATTTAAGAAAATAATAATTTTATTTTAAACATTAATTATATTGCTAAAAAATCGTTCTAAAAAAATGTGAACAGCCTCTGTGTATTGAAGTACAAGCTCAAACATTTTCCGACTCACTTCCGACATGTGGTAAAGTGATGAGTTTTTCTGCATGGGTATGCATGCGTCACTGGCGAAATTTCAGCTTCCTTGGCTCTATATATAAACATCGGAGGATGTCCTTACTAAGGGACTGCAAATGAGTTGTTTTACACAGCTTGTGCAATGAGATCCGAAGTAAATAGAAACAAGATGAAAATGTCGTTCCGGATTTCCGATATCATGATGCGGAAACAGAGATACAAACCGGAAGATAGCCTTATGTGGAAAGAAGGAGTTCGTTGTTCATTTTGACTCTGCAGAAATCGCAATTTTTACCATAATTTAAAATTTCTCTGGTGTTTTAATTGATCCGGAGTGAGATGCGTGTAGCTGTTTCATTTCGTTGGTTCAAAATGTGAAAAATAATGTGATTTACACGATTTAGCAAAAGTTAGTTTAATAATAATAATTTCTTTCCATATATGCTTCCAGTTTTAAGTGAATTACTGTCCCTTGATATCTTTGTAACCCCAAAAAGACGGCACAGACACAAACTTGGCAAAACGTTATTGCGTTTTTTGCTCCAAAACTAGTGCAACGTACTACAGTGGTAAAGCTCGTGTCGAGATGACAAATCTGCAGCCATACATTCCGTCTGGGTAGCTTAGTTGGGAGAGCAACTTACCTCAGAGTGAGGGGGCGCGATCTCTGTCACTGACAAATTTGTGTTTTCACGTTGGCGCCTGAACGCAAAAATAACTGTACTGGCAGTAGCGTTCTTCGAAAAATGTGTGAAGTTTGTTCCACACATCGTCTAAAATTAATGAAAAAATTCGTTCTTCGCTTCAAAGAGAATAAAAAAAATTAAGAGGGAGATAATGTGACCTACTGCAGAGGCAAAGCGATACTTTCCGTCCGTGTAGCTTACTTGGGAGAGCAACTTACTCCGGAGCAAAGATTCGATCCCAGTCACGGACAAATTTGTATTTTCACACTAGCTGCGAGCGAAGGTAATTTAAAAGTAGGGAACAAATTCAAATTAGATTGTTCGTGAGGGAAGTGTCGTATTAAATGAGGTACTTTTTGCGAGGACAGAGGGCTGCTTACCGCCATGAGCATCTAAGGCTATAAGAAGTTGCTTGCCCTGATCGAAGGCTATAAGAATTCCCTTCTCCCTAATCTTAAGCTATAAGATGGCCTAACGAGTCACTTGTCCCTAAGCTAAGGCTACATGAAGTTACTTGCACCTAATGTAAGGCTATAAGAAAGCCTAGAGTAGTTTGTATCCTAATCTAAGGCTATAAGAAGTCCCTTCTCCCTAATCTTAAGCTATAAGATGGCCTAACGAGTCACTTGTCCTTAAACTAAGGCTATACGAAGGCCTGAAGAGTCACTTGCCCCTAATTTAAGGCTATAAGAAGGCCTACAGTAGTTTGTATCCTAATCTAAGGCTATAAGAAGTCCCTTACTTGCCCTAATCTTAAGCTATAAGACGGCCTAACGAGTCACTTGTCCCTAAGCTAAGGCTATAAGAAGGCCTGAAGGGTCACTTGCCCCTAATGTAAGGCTATAAGAAGGCCTTAGTTTGTATCCTGATCTAAGGCTATAAGAAGTCCCTTCTCCCTAATCTTAAGCTATAAGATGGCCTAACGAGTCACTTGTCCCTAAGCTAAGGCTGTACGAAGGCCTGAAGAGTCACTTGCCCCTAATGTAAGGCTATAAGAAGGCCTAGAGTAGTTTGTATCCTAATCTAAGGCTATAAGAAGTCACTTGTCCATAATTGAAGGCTATAAAAAGTCGATTGTCTCTAATAGATCCATATACAGTATTGTGCAAATAAAATGTGGCAGAAAAAAAACAAAAAAACATATGCATACGTAAGGTGACAATTAATTTTCAAATTCGGTACATCCCACCCCCACTCCTCACCCCCGAAATTTCTTTATGGCGAAGGCCCTGCCCGACGAAGAAATTGTCAAGTTTCCTGAAATGATTTTACATGTTGAACCGTAAATGTGTTAAAAATTCTGTAGCTGTTCCATGCATTTCTGAAGACTTCCATACATTTTCCATAACAGATTATCTGATTTTCGATGTGTACAAAATGAAGTCGCTTCGTGTTTCAGATAAGATGCGGGAGGTGGTCGTTCGTATGTGTTTACGTTGTTTTTTGATTATTTATATCCCCACACTGTATATTATCAGTGTAGTAAAAATGAGTGCATGCCTTGAAAAGTGTGATACATGCAAAAAGTCTATAGAAGTGAACTACTGTTTGCGAAAATCACAAAACCATGAAGGATTAGTTTGAAAATTACACGATATGTACAACAGGTTGGGACATGCAAATGATTAAAATGTCAGTGAAATTGTACATGCGGTTTCGGAGCAGCCCTTTGAACTGCCCGGTCTTGGGTATAAAGAGCTGGCTCAAACGAGAAGTTACTATCAGTGAAGAGTCGACATTGAGTCGAAAGGGTATTTCTTGTGTCTCACCATGCCCCGTCGCCGAAGAAGGTCGCAATGTGAACACGTGACAGACTTTGAGCGAGGATGGATTGTCGGGATGAAAGAAGCTGGATTTTCCTGCCGGGAAATTACCACTCGTACGGGACAAAACGCCAGTATAGTGATGAGATCGTGCAGTTAGTGGACAGATGAGGCTTGGGCGCACAAATTGCCAATCGGACGGGACAAAACACCAGTATATTGATGAGAACGTGCAGTTAGTGGACAGATGAGGCTTGGACGCACAAATTGCCACTCGGACGGGACAAAACGCCAGTATAGTGATGAGATCGTGCAGTTAGTGGACAGATGAGGCTTAGACGCACAAATTGCCACTCGGACGGGACAAAACGCCAGTATAGTGATGAGATCGTGCAGTTAGTGGACAGATGAGGCTTAGACGCACAAATTGCCACTCGTACGGGACAAAACGCCAGTATAGTGATGAGATCGTGCAGTTAGTGGGCAGATGAGGCTTGGACGCACAAATTGCCACTCGGACGGGACAAAACGCCAGTATAGTGATGAGATCGTGCAGTTAGTGGACAGATGAGGCTTAGACGCACAAATTGCCACTCGTACGGGACAAAACGCCAGTATAGTGATGAGATCGTGCAGTTAGTGGACAGATGAGGCTTAGACGCACAAATTGCCACTCGTACGGGACAAAACGCCAGTATAGTGATGAGATCGTGCAGTTAGTGGACAGATGAGGCTTGGACGCACAAATACCACTTGTACGGGACAAAACACCAGTATATTGATGAGAACGTGCAGTTAGTAGACAGATGAGGCTTGGACGCACAAATTGCCACTCGTACGGGACAAAACGCCAGTATAGTGATGAGATCGTGCAGTTAGTGGACAGATGAGGCTTAGACGCACAAATTGCCACTCGTACGGGACAAAACGCCAGTATAGTGATGAGATCGTGCAGTTAGTGGTCAGATGAGGCTTGGACGCACAAATTGCCACTCGGACGGGACAAAACGCCAGTATAGTTATGAGATCGTGCAGTTAGTGGACAGGTGAGGCTTGAACGCACAAATTGTCACTCGTACGGGACAAAACGCCAGTATAGTTATGAGATCGTGCAGTTAGTGGACAGATGAGGCTTGGACGCACAAATACCACTCGTACGGGAGAAAGCGCCAGTATATCGATGAGAACGTGCAGTTAGTGATCAGATGAGGCTTGGACGCACAAATCCTGTAAATGGATCGCAAAATCGATACGACTGTACGAGATGACAGACACCTCTACCACATTGCAGTGACCGGTCGCACAGCGAAATCCATTGTGTTAGCGCAGCAGAGGAGCACTGTAACCTATCAGGCTTTGTCCTCCAGCACAATTCGTTGTCGTCTGCTTAACAGAGGACTGGTCTCTAGCAGCCCATTGATACGCATTTCTGATGCCTCGGGCTGTAATGCGGTCTCGAACACAGGCACTGGAGCGCTGATTGGCAATAGGTCGTGTTTTCTGTCGAGTCACGATTCAACTGCATGCACCATGATGGTCATGACGAATCGTCCTGACGAAGCCGAGCCAAATGCTCTGCGAAACTATAGTCGATGTAAAATAAACACTTTATTGTGAGAAACGTTGGTATTTTTATTTTGTAACAAGTTCGTAAAATCATGCAATGCATTGATTATGATACGCTTTCCTACATACCGGAAATCCTTACTCAAGTAATGAGGATAATGATTGTGGAATAAATCTCGCTCTTATGTCCTGCCCTTTGATCCCATTTCACCCATTTTCAATAGGGTTCATCCCCAGGTGGTCCCATACCACATACTAAAATTTTTATCGAAATCGAACCATTTTTACGCGAGTTATCGTGTGGTCAGACGGAAAAAGCTGGAGCATATACGCCTCTTCAACCTACGGTTGGAAAGCGTAAGAAATGCTTCTATTGCGACAAAATTTTAGTATGATGTTCCGGAGGTACACTGAACTGGTTCTGTTGAATAAAATCGAAATGGGGTCAAAGGTCAGGGCACAAGAGCGAGATTTATTCCACAGCCATTGCCCTCATAACTTGAGTAATGATTTCTGGTATATATAATTCAAGACTACATACTTGTGATGTTGATTAAGAATAAATTATTAACGTTTATTCACAATTAAAAGCTTTATTGGCATCGACTATAGTTTCGCAGGGCTTCTGGCTCGGCTTCATCAGGACGAATGGAGCGTAAACATTAAAATCACTGTGACATCAGAGTTCTGACGGTCACGGTTTTTGGTGAGTTGTTTCCACGCGCTTGAAAGAAATGGAGTCGACGTCATGTACGTCATATACCGGAACTCTTCACTGCTTGTCAACGGCATGACATCGACTCCATTTATTTCAAGCGCGTGGAAACAACTCATCAAAAACCGTGACCGTCAGAACTCTGAGTCACAATGATTTGAATGTTTACGCTCCATTCGCCCTGATGAAGCCGAGCCAGAAGCTCTGCGAAACTATAGTCGATGTTAATAAAGCTTTTAATTGAGAATAAACGTTGATAATTTTTCTTGATTTCTGGTATGTTGGAAAGCGTATCATAATCAATTAATGCACTGTATGATTTTACTAACTTTTTGTTTAAATATGGTATTTGCATATGTTTCTAAATATAGTTTTACGAATAACGGGATATGGCGAAGACATTTCTATCGCTTCCCAATATTTTGGGAGATGTTTTCGCCGGAGTACTTTTATTTGCATCCTTCTCCGAATTTTACTAGATCAAATCAGATCATATGTAGAGGATTTTAGGAAGGCAGTGTCTGATCCCAGGCTTAAACAACCCTTAGAAATAGGAAGCTAGGAGATTTGGGTTACAGTGTCCGATAGGAAAGTGACACTGAAGCGAGGTAGAAAGGGGGAAGAAAACGATCTTGCCGCCCCGGTGGCGCAGTGCTCTAAGGCGCTGGCCTCTCTGATCATTCGTCCGTAAAGGGTCCGGGTTCGAATCCCGGTCAGGCATGGATGTTGTGTTTGTCTTACGGCACTGGCTCTCACCCTTCCCTGGAACCAGTGACCCTAAATTAGGGACGGGCGACTGCTTATAGCCCATTGAGTTGCTCACAGTGGTCGTTAAACCTCCAATTAAAAAAAAAAAACAACAAAAAAAACGATCTTATTTATTACCGGGGAGCCAGTACCCAGGGCCCGATGGCTTAACGTGCCCATCCGACGCACGGCGTATATTTAGTGGTTCGAGCGTTTGTACCTGCTTGGGATCGAACCTGAGGTCTTCTCCGTGGCAGTCACGAACGTTGATCACTAGGCCATCCGCGCCCCCCGAATTTTACTACATTCCACTCCCACCTTATATATGCTACGTCGGTCGACCCTCACGGAGCTAACATTGTCAATGGGTCACATCCACTTTTGATAGGGGTGGTCATAATTCGGTGATTACTCGATATATATAATATATATATAGATATAAAGATTTTTTTGTATATATATAATATACCTATAAAGATTTTGTAGACATTGGATCAAAGTGCCTATTTTGACTGAAGATCTTATGAGCTGCTAGTTATTATGATTATAACCTCAGGCCGTTCCACTGATTTAAATAGCTGACATACAATTAAGCAATTTAAAATAACAATGGTAGTAACAAAAAGAACAAATTAGTGTAATATAAACGAACAGCCTGTTGTACAACTTTTCTCGCCTCCCCTTTGGCGTCATAGTTGACGAGACGTTACAGCTAGATCACGAATCAACTATAACCAGTCGCAGCCTCTTTTTAAAAGTTATCAAAACTTCAGAATTGCTGCTATGATAGTCACCGCGGTTAGACTACCGTACGTTTTCCCATCTGATCTAAAGAAAGTCTTAATTGTTTGTTGAGCATGCTGCCTCGTTAATGAACATACGCGTGACTCAAGGATTACTCAGTCGCCCCTTGCCATTGCATATTAATGACCACTTATCAGTCAGAAGATAATGAAATTTCCAATTTTCGCAATGACAGTACGTTTATCCAAGTGATAATAAGGCGATCAATTACCATTCTTCGGTGTTACATTTCTTTTTTTCCGGTGTAATCACGTTTAACAACCGAGTTCATTTGTGAAAGCTTTGCTAAAAGCGGTACGATGAACGAAGGCGAAAATCTTCAACTACATCAGTCTTAGAAACCCGGATTAGTAAAACTTGTACAAGAAAGTTTTTAACACATGAAAAATTACGTTTCCATTTATTGGGTTGGTGCGAATGAAATATCTGGCGCGAACGAGCAGCGGAGACCGGCCCCCAATACAGCGGAATGGAACCACCCACAGGTGTTGCGGGTATTACGTCACAGAGTTACTATAAATAGCTAGCAAGTGTGTGAAGAACAAGGTTCGGGCCGCGGGTGGCCTAGTGGGCAACGTTCGTGACAGCCACAGAAAGGACCTCAGGTTCGATCCCAGGCAGGTACGAACGCTCGATCCACTAAATATCCCGCCGTGCGTCGGATGGGCACGTTAAGCCGTCGGACCCTGGGTACTGGCCACCCGGTAATAAATAAGGGCGTCTTCCTCCCAATTTCTACTTCGCTTCCGTGTCACTTTCCTATCGGGCACTCTAGCCCAAATCTCCTAGCTTCCTATTTCTAAGGGTTGTTTAAGACCTGGGGTCAGGTACTCCCTTCCTAAAATCCCCTGCAGATGATCAGATCAGAAGAACAAGGTTCGGGCGTGATTTGTTTGGACGTAACGTGGTTTACAAAAGAAACATGCAGATGCCGGATTTGAGAGTCATCTTCCTGTATGAATTTAAACTTGGTCATTCTGCAGGAATTGCCGCTCTAAACGTTAACAAAGCGTTTGGGTAGAATACAGCCAACGAACGAACCATTCTGCGATGGTTTGCGAAGCTTCGAAGCGGAGATACGGACCTTCAAAACGAAGCACTTGGTCGCCGACCTGTTGCTGTTTCTGACGATGTTCTGTTGCGTGTTGTTGAAGCGGACCCCGCAAAAACCTATCGTGAGATAGCGGCAGAGGTAGGTGCCCACCACAAGTCCGTTGTTCGACGTCTGGCTGCACTGGGTAAGGTCAAAAAGCTGGACATGTGGCTGCCGCATGAGTTGACTACCGCCAACAAGACTAGACGTTTGGAAGTCTGCACGTCACTACTTGCCAGGAATAAACATGAACTTGTATTGCATCGATTCGTCACCTGCGACGAGAAGTGGGTCCTTTATGATAATCGGAAACGATCTGCATATGCCGTCCAGCAAGGCACAGCCTGCTGGACGGCATCCTAAGCCACCCTACACACCAAGAAGATGATCCACAGTCCGCATAATTCATCGTAGTTTCTTGGCAAGAGGCCAAACCATCACTACAGAATGTTATTGTGGTGAATTACACCAGATGCACTGGAAATTTCTGCAGAAACAACCAGCTTTGGCGAACAGAGATGGTGTTCTTCTGCTTCCAGGACATCGCCCGCCCTCATGTCGCACAACGAACGATGCCGACACTAAGTGCCTTGGGCTATAAAACACTGTCTTATCCTGGGTATTTCCCGGACTTGTCTCCGAGAGACTATTATCTGTTTCGCTGCCTGGATCACACTCTGTCCGGGAAACTGTTCACGACAGACAATGAGGGTCAACGTGCAGTTGATGACTTCTTTGGGTCCCAGCCACAAGACTTTCTTCGTTCCGGGATCATGGCCTTGCCGGGCAGATGGCAATTATGTGTCGACGCCAAAGGGGATTATTTTGCCTAGGTAAGTTGTCCTACTTTTCCGTTCTTGCCGTCCACGTGTGTTGGTCCTTTGCCGGACATTTCATTCGCACCAACCCAATAATTTGGTCAATCCATCTACCTGTGGATGCAAAATCTCAACTTAACGAAATGGGACTGAACATACTTATTTTTTTGTATCACCATCATAAACTATTCATGGGTGAAGGTCTCTCTTCCATAACTTCCTGTCTTGAGCAATTCTCTCGCATGTGTTTCCGGCATGCTTTCGAATTTCATCCACATATCTCCCACGTGCTGTTTTCGTTTCTTCCTGTCCTTTGGTATCAAGTCTGGTATATTAGTTGCGCAACGGTCAGTGGTGTACAGCAATGCAGGGGTCACAATTAAGAATGACTCTAACCTCCGAAAGAAGATTTTACAAATTTTTCTGCAGAAAGCGCATATGAAGCTGGTTAAAGAAATAGTCATAATTTTTTTTACAGAAGTTTTGAATGAAGTATTGAAAAGAAAAAGGACTTCGGGAATTTTTCTCAATGTAAGTAAAATATTGGGAAATCATTTTCGTGGTTTCAGTTTATAAAAACTGGGTGGCGGGTAAGCAGCTATTACACTTGAGGCCCATTTTCACATCCATAGCACTACTCCCTGTACATGTGTATGAACAAGAGAATGTGAAAGAGATATCGGTTCAATGAATGGATTGTTACATCAGTGAAGATAAGGTGTTACGTTTTACGGTTGTTAGCACGTTGCACATTTCAGAATAGAATTAACTGAAAGGTGTTTTTCGCCTCGACTAAGAAACGGAGAGAAAAATTTGACAATGTGTAAAACACTGTGGCATTATGCCCAATGTGGTTTTTATATATTCGAGAGTAAATAATTTAAAGTCTTACTCTTTGTGTGCCATATAATTCTTCATTGTTATTTATCTGCTTACTTATGTTCTACATTTTTGTATAAATCAGAAACGATCATTAGATATTATCACAAGGCAGTTTTTGTGTGAGTGTGATCGTGAGGCATTTCAAAGAGGATGGCCTTAGTTCTCTAAAAGAATAAAATTTGCACGATGTGATTAACTTTGGCATAAATCTTTTGTAGTACTTTGTAATGGTATGAAACTAGGGCAATCATTTTAATTAGAACGTGCACATTGCAATGAAGTGCAAAAAATTTGATTTTACGAAAAATATCTGTAGGTTTCAAAGGATTTTAATTATTTAAACCACATTAAAACCTAATTAAGAATATATAATTTACAAATTTTAGTAATTGAAAGCTAACAGATGTTCGTAAAAGAGCCTCGAACATATTTTTTGCGTGGGGGAAGGGGCAAGGACCGTAGCTAATTGAAAATTCGAGGAGAAACTACTAGTAATGCAGAGAAGGCAAGAAAATTTTTTAGTTACTTCGGTATATTAATTGAGCGAAGAGAGGCCGAAGGCCGAGCGGAGCTCTCTTCTCGAGACAATTAGTTGTTCGGGCATAGGTACGAGACGACATCCGATCACCGTGATATTTTGCATGTCATTGGACATCGTCCACGGTCAGGTTTTGACGCCTTCCGATTCCCGAAATTTCGTGTCATTGAAGAATAATCGTCCAAAAACGTGCATTTTTAGGGGTTTTCCGGGTTTTGAGAAGGGGTCGTTTGTTACCTATCTCCTCCAAAGATCTTCAGCCGATCGCGGTGACACTTGCCGCAGAAAAAGGGAAGGACATGGTGAGTGACATGGGATTGGTATCATGGTGATTGGTCGTGTCGTATAAAAAATTGACCATTAAAAAACTGACCAATTTTAATAATAATTGAAAAAATCTGCTTTCTGTACGAGACTCGGAATAATTAGTTGTTCGGGCATAGCTACGAGATGACACATCCGATCAGCGTGATTTTTGGCATGCGATTGGACATCGTCCATGGTCAGGTTTTGACGCCTTCCGATTCCCGAAATTCCGTGTCACTGAGGAATTTCAATTAAAACTAGATGGCCTTTTACTTGAACCGTTTCACGAAAGTCGGCTCACTAACATTAATTTAAAAAAATCGTTTGAATTGAAAAACGAAGAAATAGAAAGACTCAGTCTGTTAGCTCAACACTTGCTTAATCTATAATAATAAAAGGAAGTTTTTGTATGTGTGTGTACGTCTGTCTTTTGCGATACGAAATGAAAAACGTGGGCCCCGATCCGGGTGTGTCTTTCCGCTTTGTTTACATGCAATAATCTGATCACAACCAACGTGAAGACGTGAAGGAAAGTAGTTCATGGTAAATTTTAGGCATTTTTTTTTTAGAATGTTTGGTACTTTTGTTCTGGAAGTCATACATTTTACGCTTTCGTTTTTTAGAATTTGTTATAATAGACGCCTTAATGAGCTTAGATTTTGCAATAGCTTCCTTCGCTCAAAATTTTCCAACTCTACGTGAGTTATCGGTTACTGTTGGCGGCTTGTCCTAGTTTAACCCAATATAGCAGTATTTATTGGAAAAATTAATAAGCACAGCAATACTGTTTTGAGGATATCTGTTTTGTACAAATGGCAAAAAAGTTTCAAATTATTTTCAAGTTGGAATATTTCTGCAAGGTGGAGACGTACGTATACACTGGCGGAAAGTGAAAAAAAGAACACCAAGAAGGAGACGTCCGATACCAACGAAATTTATACAGCATAATAACGGAATACAGGGGATAACGTGATCAAAACATTATGGCAAAATACAGCTGTATTTGCTGGTAAACTGAAAAATAACATTTCCATGTAACATGGTTAGTACGAGGTTGAACCGCCATGAACTGCATCACATTGTGCAATTCTGGCATGGAGTCTGTCGTACAGATGTTGGATGTAAGTTTGGGTATTGAGTTCCAAGCATCCTCAACCTGGACGCGTAAATCGGGGATGGTCGTGGCTGGCCGTGGAGACCGAATAAGTCGTTGTCCCATAAAATTCCACACGTGCTCAATGGGGAACAAATCCGGTGAACGTGCAGGCCATGGAAGATGTCTCACACCCTGAAATGCATGTTGCGTTGCACGTGCCGTGTGTGGGCGTGCGTTATCTTGTTGGAAAACACCACGATGGACCGACCTTACAAATGGCACACCAACAGGCTGAATGATGTTGTTGATGTAGGAGGTGCTGTTTAACGTACCCGGTACAAACACTAGTTGCGTACGGGAGTGATAGTTGATCGCTCCCCACACCAGGAGACCAGACCAGGTGTAGGCCCTGTGTGTGTCGCTGGCGGATGCAAGAAGGGTGGAGACGCTCCCCTGTGCGTCTGCGAACACGCATACGGCCATCGCAGGCTCCCAAGCAGAATCTGCTTTCATCGCTAAACACGACAGATCGCCATTGCGTTCTCCAGTGCAGACGTGATTGCGTTCTCCAGATCGCCATTGCGTTCTCCAGTGCCAGAGGCACACGTGCACGTAGTCCTGCATCCAGTAGACGGTTGCTGATTGTTCGCACAGTCACCTCAGGTGCAACGGCAGCTCGGATTTGCGTCGCAGTGGATGTTCTGCTTGACAACGCCGCTCTTCTTATGCGTCGATCGGTCCGCTCATCAGTCCGTCTGTGACTCCCGGTTCCACGTCTTCTCGTGTGGGAATGTTCCTGGGACCATCTACGCCACCATCGTACCACCACCGATACTTCCCGTCCAATTCGCTCCGCAATACGACGATACGACCACCCTGCCTTGCGGAATCCGTCTAGACGACCTCGCTCAAAGTCCGATAACTGCTGAAATCGTACACGTCTTCCATGCCCAGGCATTGTAGCTTCTTCAGGGTCTTCGCACGTGTCCGTACGCCGACGACTGATTACATTCACTTTGACGTACTCCTTAAATACCACCGACGATAATTTGCATATTATGCCGTGCTGTGGCGTAAGAGCTCACCGGTTGGTCCCAAAATTAACATCACACCTACGAAAACTCGACCCCATTAACATATGTAAATTTCATGATCATCCGCCAATTCCTTTGTGTTCTTTTTTCACTTTCCGCCAGTGTATTTGTGTTTGTCAGGAGCCTTGTTTCTAGGAGTGCTATTAGAAACCCCAATTTTTTTTATTTCATTGACATAAACGCAATCAATAATTTCATACGCTTCCACTTTTACTGAAGCCTAATTTCCTCTCTAACAGGCAAATGCATATTTACAATTGTCACGATATCTCTACTCCTAAAGAATATACTGGATTTTGTATCTAAAAGACGTAACTTAACCAAGGATTTTGATACAGTTCTTACTGTTCCTGATGAACATTTATTCCGCCAGGGCACTCTAATGTTTATTTGTCTCAGTATGCTGCCTCCTTCTTAAAGAAACACAAAGAATTTTCTAGAGGTAAGCCAACTACTCGGTACTTTTACGGTGAACAGAAAGCACAATTGTGCTCAGTGGCGACGCCAGCAAGTCAGAACTGGAGGGGGGGGGACTATTAGGGCGGCTGAGAATCGTACGGGGGAAAAATTTGAAGTGCTTGGCAGAAATTTGGATAAGAAATTCAGTTCATGTAGATTTTCCCTGCTCCTGATGACATTATTCCATCTCCAGTAAAATAAAACGTATTTTAGGTACATATTGTACAACAGTATTTGTTCAGCATACATAATACTGGCAACTATTGATACGAACCTCCATGGCTTTAACAATTTGATAATTCTTCGTAATTTTAGCTCACTTACGTCACTTTTTTTTTCAACTTTTTTCAATATTTGCTGTAATAAGGCAGTTTCTGAATTTTGGTTTGCAACCTGACTAAAGAGGAATCTCTCTCTCTCTCTCTCTCTCTCTCTCTCTCTCTCTCTCTCTCTCTCTCTCTCTCTCACTTTCTCTCTCATCTTTTTCAACTACACAGTCGAGTAATCACCTCCTGCTTTTGACGTCAACAGCACGTACCCAATGAAAGAAGGCACGTGTCGTGAGCTGGCTTGGTGGGTATATAAGGTGTGCTGTAGGCAATCTGAAAACACATCCCTCCTTGCTGTCATGGATCAATTTATCAGATTTGCAAAAAGGGATGATTATCGGCTTTCGGGCTAAGGGTGCCAGTATTTCTGAACCAGCGCAGTTTGTGAACTGTTCGCGTGCTGCTGTGGTAAAAGTGTATCGTGACTGGAGAAATGGCACCATTGAGAATAAGCGACGTGGAAACTGAGGAGCACCACGTGCCGTTGATGTGAGAGGTGAACGTCGGCTTCGAAGGTGCATGAGGGCCGATCGACACGCTACGGTGGAGCAATTCACTGGCCGAATGAACCGGGGGCTACCAGAAGTGTGTCTAAAACGACAGTTGAGCGAACACCGCTGCGTTTGGGGCTCCGATGAAGACGGATGGTCACTGCACCTATGCTAGCGAAGGTGCCTCGGCAGAAAAGGCATACATTTGCACCGCAATATCGGAATTGGACCTCCGCTGATTAGCAAAGGATTGCCTTCTCCGATGAGCCACGTTTTCTGCTTCATCGAATGGATGGACGTTGGCGTATAAGGCGAGAAACATCGGCTAACAAACACTCTTCAACCACTGCTGGAAGAACACACGCTGGCGGGAGCAGCGTTATGGTCTGGGGAATGTTTTTGTGGCATTCACTGGGTCCACTCTTACCTGGCGAAGGCACTATGAACCGAATTCTTTATGAATCCATCCTTGCAGACTACGTGCACCCATACATGCTGATTGTCTTCCCTGGAGCGGATGGGATCTTCCAGCACAGTAATGTCACACAGCTAGAAATGTTCGAAAGTGGTTAGAAGAGCACTATGAAGACCTCAAAGTACTTACCTGGCTCCCTAATTCCCCCGACTTAAACCCAATTGAGCGCCTGCGGAACCACTTCGATCGCGTTGTTCGCTCTATGGATCCTCCACCACGCAGCCTCCAGCAGCCGTCAGATGCAGTGCAGTCAGCATGGCTCCACATACCCGTGAACACCTTCCATCACCTTATTGAGTCACTCCCAGCCCGTCTAGCTACTGTCCGCGCTGCACACGGCGGTCACTCTGGATATTAGCTGTTGGTTACAATAATGTGACTCGACCGTGTATAATTACGGAAATTGTTTCTTTCTTGTACCCTCTTAGACATCGCTCAGAGGATTCCCTCTATTTCACAGAACAGTACAACACAAAATTTAACAAAAAGTTCATTTCATATAACAAAAATTTTTGAATTCCAAAAATTCCCATACATTTATCCAAGTTCCCTAAAATCTTAGATGGTTGCATTCGCCGTGTGTTGTAACTGCTTAAATATTTTGGAAGGGGGCTAAAGGGTGGGATCAAGGAAAAGTTGGATCACCCTTAATGTCGCCCCTGGATGTACTCCTACTGTTCATTGGAACGCACCATCAGTATTGGAGAATTCATTTCAAAAATCTGGAAAAGGGCATTTGTGCATCAGCAGCGCTCCTTAAAGCTTGGAAAAGACGTTTATGTTACATAATTCCATTGAAACGTATACTCTAATTAATGTTTCGTTTTTGGTTCCTGATATTATGTAAATTTTGGTTAATTCTCCTTAAATATTCTCCGAAATTAACGTTACATTTTCTCTCTCGCTGAGCGATTTCGTGGCAACACGCACATCATACGTACCATTTAATACAGCTCAAATTGTATACGAATATGCTGCATTATGGTAGTATCACTATAGTCGGAACTACCTTCAGTTACGGGCATTGGGTCAAAAAGAAAATAGCCTTCGCTTGCATAGAAAATAATCCTCTGCCTATTTCTCCGAATCCATTTCTTGAATAACATAAAAAAAAAACCACCACAATCCTATTTAAAGTTTTGAATTTCTTTTAATGCGAAAAACACGATTTTTAATTTTCACTATGATAATACTTCCAAACTACAAATGTCAACAATTGCGTATAAAAAACAACGTTAAAAAATACATATAAACTTAATGGTGAATGACCTCGGTGAATGAAACAGACACGTGACACTGACATGAAAAATGTTCGGGGAAAAAATGAAAGATGGTCAGTGGAATTTTAACAACCGAGAAACAAAAGGGATGGGAAACCGTTCTACACGATCATCGACTAATTCAGTTGAATCCATCCGGTTCGCCAAAGGAAATCAAACATCGACTTTATTAATTAATTTCTTTTAGCCATTGGGCAGGTGGAATCATTGTTTCTCAAGAATAGAAAGATGATATATTTATACATTTAATTTATATTTTGAAAAATGAAAAAAAGAATCAATGGTGGAATATAAGATACCGTGACATATCATCAACCATTATCAATCCAGTGCTGGATGAAGGTCTCCCCAAGTCTTTCCAGCATGCTTTCGAATTTAATTCTCTCATCACCCACGTCGGGTGAATCTGTTCCTGTCCCTTGGTATCCCATGTAGTGTTTCAATTGCCCAATGGCGTCAGTTCTTCTAGTAATATGTCCAGCCCAATGCCATTTGAGGGCCCTCACTTTGATCATAATGTCACCAACTCTTGTCATTTCCCTAATCCATGTATTCGTTTTCTTATATTTCCTGGTTATGCCAAGCCACGCATCTCTCCATGTTACTTTGAGTTGTTTGCAGCCTCTGAGTATCTTTCTTAATAAAGGTCCATGTCTCTGATCCATAAGTAAGATCTGGGAGAATTAATTTTTTAAACACTCTTCTTTTACGACAAAATGGTAAATTGTTCTTGAAAATTGTACTGGTTCTTCCAGAAACTCTCCAACTACGTTTCATACGCCTACTTATTTTTTCTTTCATGTGACCCTCACTTGATATTTCTTGTCCACGGTAAATGTAAATATCGGTTACTTCTAGATTTGCCCCATCAACTTCCAAATCTTCAGTTTTCTGTAAAAGCACTGAGCATCAATTTTAATTTTTGTAAATTGATTTTATACCCACTAAATCTTCAGTACTTTGTAAAACGATTGTGCATCAATTTTATTTTCTGGAAATTCATTGTTAAACCCACTAAACCTTCAATTTTTGTAAAAGCATTGTGCATCAATTTTATTTTCTGCAAGTTCATTTTTAAACCCACTAAATGTTCAGTTCTTTGTGAAAGCATTGTGCGTCAATTTTTTTATCTGTAAGTTCATTTTTAAACCCACTTCTTTGTTCTTGTCTGAAAATTCCTGTACCATACATACGTTGTAATTCTGAGAGAGTATTTGTAAAACTTATTATGCCGTCAGCAAAACGAAGATGATTTAAATAATCTCCGTTAATTTTTGCCTATTGCCTTCAATATACACGGATTGGGAAATTAGGGGTTGGGGGTGGGTGGGGGGAGCTCGCGATCCTGGCTTGAAATTGTGGAATTCTTTACCTGGTTACATCCTCAAAGGAAATTACAACTTTCAGCAACTTAAATCACAGACTAATAAATAATTCCGAAAGACGATGAGGTCATAGACCCCACAACGGGAAAATAACTTATTTCTAATTAGTATTTTTTAGAAGAAATTGGATTTACAAGTTGTTAGACAGACAGACAAACACGATATGATGCAAAATAAGTTTCGAGATCAGCTAGAAGATGTCGAAATCCAAATATGGCTTCCACGGTTTTACCTTCCGGCTCCCTAAAGGTTATTGATCCGAGCGTTTTAAAGCGAAATCGAGCTACCCTTTTTGTAGTTCCAGTAACATCTCCTGGAATCAGTGGGCTATGTTTCAGATCACCCAGCAGTATTATATAGGAACTCAATCCCATTCAAACAAAAACGAAGTTTTACGCCGCTGTGAAGTTAGGGATCGCTTCTATTATCTTTTTCTCTTTGGAAAGTGACTTTATTATCTGCTGCCTTCCGCTGTCGCCTCGGCAAGTTGCTGCAGGATTCAAGGTCGTCAGGATGTGATGTCATCTCTCGTGCTGCGCCCGCTGTTTCTGAGGTCAATGACCTCGCAGGAGAGGCACCGCAACTGGGAAGATGGATACGATTACATCACTGGAATGTTCTTGTTACTTTCTTTAATTCGGAGCCAGATAAAAAAAAAAAAAAAAAAAAAAAAAGCGGAGAAACAAATCTGCCTCGCTGAATGAAGCGTTTCACAGTGCCGTGCTTTAACCTTTTTCAGCGGAGTTTCGCATTTAAATGTGAAGGCGAACAGTCCGTGGTTTCTTTAATGTGTTTCTATTTGCATGAACATGAAGTGAAAACCGATCTTCACTGGAATTTTTTTTTTTTTTTTTTTGCACCTGCAAAGGAAATCTTGATGCACTGGGAATGTACTTTTTTTTTTTTTTTTTTTTTGAAAGATTATCTGTACATTTCAAAGAAATCCCACTATCGATTTAAAATAGTTCGCGTCTCTGCTTATCGATTTAAATAGTTAGCGCGTCTCGACGTAAATAACTACATAATATTTTCCTATATTTTAAAACTACCAGTCCATTTCGCTTGCTTGAAACGACATTTAAACACCTTTTATAGGACATATACAAAACAATTTAATGTTTCTCGTGTGCGCCATACATTGGATTTATTTACACGTGTCGATTTGATATAAATCGCTGGCTTTAGTTATATCGATTTCTATACTTCATAAGAATACACGTATCGAGTGGCGGACAGGCGATGCATAAACGGCCCTGGAAGATATTTGTGCGGCCCACTTTTGTGAAAAATTATCGAGTTATCACATTCCTAAAAAAGCGTTTCTTAGCTTCACAGTTTACCGTTTAAGCATTTTCCATCACAACACTAAGAATCATTGCAATTTTTTATTTTTTTTTATTTTGCTGGGGCAATAATTAACATTTCACCTATTTTCCTGGATACCTCAGGTCCCCAGTAAAATTTAATGCAAGAACAAAATTACTTCCGTTGCTAAGGAGCAAGAGGCAAGGTACGTTCTCTAAAAGACTGTTGAAGACTATTCCATTCTTAGGAATTTTATTGCAATAACTTAATTCAGAATTTGCAATAGCTTTCTCGTTTTTAGTGAGAACGGAACTCCAAACGTACCTAAAATTTATTTCTGTTATAAAACTTACCTGTCATTAATAAAATAAATACTAAAAAATTTGATGAAAAAAAACTGAATATGCAGATTTGCAAGAATTTCAAAGCAAATTTATGAGGTGAGAGAAATTAAAAATGCGAAAATCAATTTTTATTTACTTTCAATGTAGCTGAAACACTTTCCAGAATTAGTTCAAGAATTTGTGTTACCCGTAACACCCGAAAAGTAGTAAATCAGATGCAAATCTCGTTCAAAGAATAAGCGTACATATAAAAAGCAGCAACCCAAAATTTTTACCGTAAGTGAACCTGTGGGAGTTTTAGCAGAGCAATGCGGCCGTTCATTGAAAGAAATAAAACATTTGAAGCAAGCCAACAATGATGTTCAAACAAAATAAAAATACAGATATAATAAAAGATTATCAAATCAGAACGACGTTTACACTACCTCTCTCTTAAAACAACAACAACCAACTGAACTGTTATATCACTCTAGTTCAAAGTGCACATCTCGAGAGCACAACGTGATATTATTATCACTTGAGTTGAGTACAGGTAATTTTGCGGTAACGTCACACGCACATTAGATTGGAGATAATAAATTAGTATTGTTTTCAACAGAACCTCAATGCATTAACGTACACAATAAATTCCAAGTTTCTAACCCAGACTATTGATAGCATATTTCATTATTAAACAGAATATGCAATTGACAACCCCTGATTGACAACAGTGGACTGAGGCAGAGGATACCAGCCCAGTGGGCAGTGGCGTAACTACCACCCCCGCTGCTGCGGGGGGGGGGGCACAGGTAGCGAAGGGGCTTACTGCAGCTGCCAGTTACAGTTTTATGAAAAAATCGAACACTCGCAATAATTAACCCAAAATTCGATTTTGCTTTACGATATATTTAACTTAGCCTAAATAAGTGCCTAGTTTCACTTTTAAGACACTGAATGTCCTACAGATTGAAAGTGTTCGACTCTTGCCTTCGGGTTGTAATACGATTGCTCTGCAATGGGCATTGGGGATCCCCGACTCTGAAAAACTGGAGGGGTCCTGACCCTCGACCCCCCAGTGGTTACGCCTATGCACGCAAGAGCGTTTATGCGCTAATTATCTTTAAAGTGAATAAGAAAATAAATAAGAATGTATTATTTTTAATCACTACCCAAAACTCTATTGAAAACATATTCAAAACTCTTAAACTCTTGAAATAGCGCCGGTTTTTGGTTCACTACTCGTGCCTGCGAGTAAATTTAATACATTATATTACCAGCAGAAAATATTTTTGTTTTCCTTCATATGTTTCTTAATGATTATTTCATTTTTCACTAGATTTGAAAAATGTTTTTTAGAGAAAAAAATGTCTTGTTTTCCTTCACATTTTTTTGTAATGATTGTTTCATTTCCCAGTAGATTTGAAAAATATTTGTTATATTGAACGTTTAGGAGGAAATTAACAGAGGTATAAAACTTCGCTGGAGTGCGTTGGAAAACCGTGCAATTTTCAACAGCAATTTACCATTACGTCCTAAAAGAAAAGTGGTTAATCAGCGGGTCCAGTTCTTACTTATATGGATCGGAGACATGAACTTTGACCAAAAAAGGTAATCAGAGACTTCGGGCAACTCACAGAAGCACGGAGAGGGGTATGAGGAAAGAATGCCCACGGAAAAAACGCCCACGGAAAAAATCGCCCACGGAAAAAACGCCCACGGAAAAAACGCCCACGGAAAAAAACGCCCACTTCTCGAAAGTAGGAAAAAACGCCCACGGAAAAATCGCCCACAGACAAAATGCTCACGGGAAAAATATGTGATCGACTGATAAGTTTATATGTCTGTTATAAACGGTGACAGGACAACTGGTCACAGACTGCTGGCCAAAAAATCGTTAGGGGTCATATAAAAATTGCGGTTTCTTGGCCACCTCACCTACATAACGCGAATGGGTGTAGGAGAATTGGCCACAAAAGTTCAAGGGTGTGTGTGGGGGGGGGGGTAAGTCTTATCGATTTTTGGCCTACATTGAGAATTGAATTAGGAACTCCAAACAAATTTCGAGAAAACGTTCTATGTAAGCCAAGCGAGAATTACAGCATAATTCATGTATGTTCGGAAAAGGACCCTAAGGGGTGGGGATTTTTTAATAACGCTGCACTTTTACGTAGGTACTAAATATTTACATAACATGTCAAGTTTGCAATATTTTCTTTTACTTAATTAATTCTTTTTTTTTTTTTTTTTTTTTTTTGATTGGAGGTTTAACGACCACCGTGAGCAACTCAATGGGCTATAAGCAGTCGCCCGTCCCTAATTTAGGGTCACTGGTTCCAGGGAAGGGAGAGAGCCAGTGCCGTAAGACAAACACAAAATCCATGCCTGACCGGGATTCGAACCCTGACCCTTACGGACGAATGATCAGAGGCCAGCGCCACCGGGGCGGCACTTAATTAATTCACAGGCGAAGAAAAAAGTGTTGAATTGGCTTAGGCCTACGGCCTATTAATTAATGTATGGATTGAATGTATGGTGCATAAGTAGAAGCGCAATATTATTGACAATTAATACAGACATTTGACGTGGAATAGGAATAGCTGTGGTGCCGTGGAAGCATATCCGGCGCGTAACTGGAAGACCCTGAGTTCGATTCCTGGAGGCGGCCACTGAGAATTTTTCAGTGACTCACTTATAAACGTGGAAAGAGCGATGACTTGCCGCCCCGGTGACGCAGTGGTCTAAGGCGTTGGCCTCTGATCATTCGTCCGTAAGGGGTCCGGGTTCGAATCCCGGTCAGGCATGGATTTTGTGTTTGTCTTACGGCACTGGCTCTTTCCCTTCCCTGGAACCAGTGACCCTAAATTAAGGAGAAGCGACTGCTTATAGCCCATTGAGTTGCTCACGGTGGTCGTTAAACCTCCAATCAAAAAAAAAAAAAAAAAAAAAAAAAGAGCGATGACTTGTTTGATTATTGACAATACTTGTATACTTGTTATGTAAATTTTACGAATATGGGAATGACGGAACGAAAACTTTTAGAAGGGCCTAAACGTTAGTCCTAATATTATTTTGTGCTTGGAGTAATACCGCAATATTAATAATTTGATGTGTTACGTAAACGTTATGAATATAACATCGTTAGAATAAAAACTGTTAAATAGGCCAAGGCCTAGGACTTATGACTTAAGGGCCGCGGGTGGCCTAGTGAAGAACCAAATAAGATTGTTAACTTTCAACTTCCTACTGTAGAGTAGCTACTTTCTTAAAAAAATTCCAGTTCGGCTGTACTATAATAAATTTGTGACTATTCTTATTTTTTAAAGTAAGGTTTTAATTTTTATAAAACTATGCATGTTTATTATTTAACTATATCAATTAAAAAAGAAATCATTAAAAGTCAGATTATGTTATT
Organism: Macrothele yani; assembly: GCA_039090855.1. NCBI lineage: Eukaryota > Metazoa > Arthropoda > Arachnida > Araneae > Macrothelidae > Macrothele > Macrothele yani. The sequence goes on along the minus strand of CM076990.1, from coordinate 40,923,127 downwards.
TATAAATATTTTTAAAGTTTAATGCATTTAATTGTAAAAGCGATTTTCGTAAAAGCCGCAGTTTACTGATATAACTTTGTGTAATGTGCTTTCTTTCCACTGTTGTCTGTTGAGTACGGCGAGCGGAAGCGGAGGGGGACATCTGTCTTTCGTCAAAGTGGTACTTTGCAGCTGCAGCTTGAACGTTTGCTAGCGACCGCACCCCAAATTACAAGCGATATATGTCATTTAAATTTATCGGTTGGCCACCGGTCAGGGTGTGTCTTCCCCGTGAGTAGTATAATCTCAAGTTACAGGCATACTTCTTTTCTTCCCAGTGTAAAGAAAAAAATACGCACTAACACCCATCCTCACTGCTATAATATACATTTCCCTCACTGCTATAATATACATTTCCCTCACTGCAGTGTATTAGCAATCCTCTTCAGTTTATGCTTGTTTTGTTCACCAGCTACTAAATGGGATGGTTATATGATAATTGTGAATTATATAGAATTTCTTGTCCGACCCGGAGATTTTCATCATTCACATGTCTTCAGATAATGTGTCGAGTTGTAGCTGCTAATTGCCGAGAATCTCCCGATCGGACGAGAAATTGTTCATATCTTACACTTTTGGTATTACCCCCCCCCCCCCTCTTCGCCGACAGGTTTCCAGAGAGTGACATGCGCTAAGAAAATTTGTCGAGTTGCAGTTTCTAAATGCTGAAGATCTCCAGATCGGAAGAGATATTCTTGATATTCACGATTTTGGTATTACCCCCCCCCCCCGACTAGTTTCCTGAGGCAGCAGATACCCTCAGATAATTCGACGTGTTGTAGCTTTGTAAACGCTGGAAATCTCCCGATCTTACCAGAAATTCTTTATATTTCATATTTTAGATTTTAAGCACCCCCCCCCCTCCCCAGACAAATTCCCTGGGTTTGCACATACTCGCAGAGAATTTTTTATTTGTAGTTTCTAGAAAAATATCGTATAGCAGTTGGCTTGAAGACAACGGTGAATCATTAGTGTGTTTTTAAATAAATGTTGCATAAGACTACCACGGCTTTCAGGCCAAGACCATACAACCTCTACAGTCAATCAGTGCAATCCGAACTTTCCTCTCATATTTGTAAGGTTTGCAGAAAATATTTTACACATCAAATTATTAATATTGCGGTATTACTTAGGCAGAAAATAATGTTAGTACTGACGTTTAGGCCCTTCTAAAAGTTTTCATTCCGTCATTCCCATATTCGCGTTATGTAGGTGAGGTGGCGAAGAAACCGCAATTTTTATATGACCCCTAACGATTTTTTGGCCAGCAGTCTGTGACCAGTTGTCCTGTCACCGTTTATAACAGACATAAAAACTTATCAGTCGATCACATATTTTTCCCGTGAGCATTTTGTCTGTGGGCGATTTTTCCGTGGGCGTTTTTTCCTACTTTCGAAAAGTGGGCGTTTTTTCCGTGGGCGTTTTTTCCGTGGGCGTTTTTTCCGTGGGCGATTTTTCCGTGGGCGTTTTTTCCGTGGGCATTCTTTCATACAATCCGGAGAGGTGCATTCTTGGTGTAACCATGAAAGATAGCAAAAGGAACACATGGGTCAGGAAAATGACAAGAGTTTATGATAACATGAGAAAAACAAATCAAGAATACTTTTGTAGATAATTTATGCTATGATTGTTTCACATGACAAGATCTTTGTGGGGGTGAAATAAAACGAGTAATTCGGGATACATTTATTTACGTACAACACGTTGCATTTATTCAAGTCACTCACTACCACACCGAGCCAAAGTCTGGTAGATACTAAATGGAATTAAATCATAACAACAACTAATAAGTTTTACTAATTCACAACATTGGGCGGTACTTAGGTGGATTAATGAATGTTATTATCGTAAAACCAATTAAAGAACATATGTGAGTCATAAAAGAAAATATTTACTAAACTATGGCGGCGCCAGTAATAAGTATTTTCGACAGCTTCGTTTTTCAGAAACAGTATCTATTATCGTTATTATATATTATTCAGATATAAACAAACATACGAAACAATCGTGACACCAATGATATGTGACGTAGCTACGAAGTCCATCTGCGCACGCCCAAGACGAAATCTGACCTCAAAAAAAAAAAAAAAAGCAAACGCAGGATCGCAAGTGTGTTAGCGAGGGGGATTAGTAACTGTTGGTCTACAGGTTAGAGGTCTGCATTTCTAAGTTGGGGAAAACGGACCAGAGCCCGGGCCTTCAATATTTAATGTAAAACAGACACGGGCCGAGCAGGGTTTTTTTTTTTTTTTTTTTTTTTAATGAGCAAAACAATCGCTGTACGGTGCCTTTCTCGTTTGGAAATCTCACAACATACAACAGCAGGATAAGATTGAATATTTTCCGCTATTGGAAAAAAATACAAGTTTTACGCCATTCTCCCCTCCTACAAAACAATTGGAGTGGGTCAGCGGCCTTAGTTTTTTAATGTGAATGTGGTACCTTCTCTCTCTCTCTCTCTCGCTCTCTAACTTCCAGCCTCCTCTCATGCTTCACGACAGGCTATTAACTGCAGCATTTATAAATCGAGCCACCCGCTCGCACACGATCTTTTTTATTGTTCTGGTCGGCGGCACTTTGTTCTCTAGATCTGTGAAAACTTTTAAGCTTTCTTAAATGGCACGAGAGAAATGGGCTGGGAAAAACTTACTTCTGTGTATAAATCTGTGCCGTATTTTTCCCATTTGTACTCTCAGGGAGTCAGCAGATGGCAAATAAACCCTTAGGTATCCCAGCCCAGCCGTTTTTCAAAATTTCTGTGACACTGGTTAGCTGGGCAGTCTGTCGTTGCTTTCCCTAGCACATGCTCAGTTCAGTGTTGCTGATAAATACTCTTCCATACTTATTATGGAGCTTAAGAAAGCGAAAGATTTTCGCGACAAAATCGCTTCCGGAGGATATGTACTTGTAGACAATGTAAAGTTGAACTATCGGAATCATAATGCTGGATATTTCGTACTTTTCGAATTACCCCCCCCTCCTTATCCCTAAGGATATTAAGAGTCCGGCGGTAGGCAATGATAATTTGAAAACTCAGAAAATTTGAAAGGCATGGAAATTGTCGTTTACATGCTATATGTTTCAGTATACAAACCCCCGCCCCTCCTCAGACGTCACGTGACTTATACAGAGTCACAGAAATATTCCAAATTAACGTTTATTGTAATAGAATGCGTGTAGCAATTAAGAAAACGAAAACTCTTTAGGAGTCGAATGACCGAGTGCACCAGGTGTCAAATTCGTGTTTTAGTAATTGTTGGAATTTTACGGGCCGGCATGGGCCTTGGAAACAGGAGAAATATACGGGCCGGGCCGGGCAGGGCAGGGCAGGGCTTTAATTAAAAAAATTAAAACGGGCTGGGTACGGGCCGGGTCTTGGACGTGCGGGCTTGGGCCGGGAAGGGCTTTCCAAATTAAGGCCTGTACTACAGGTTTGCACTCTATACATCAGTTTAAAGCTCTCATCAAGAGCAAGTACCACCTTCCTCCCCAGGGGATCGGAAGGAAGCCAAATTTTGCAACACCGCATATTTTACTACTGTGGGAAAAGACAGGGCTATCTTTTATAGCCCTGGGGGAAAGATACATAGCGTCAAAATACATTTTTGTAAAGGCTATTACCGCATTTAGCATCAGGTTCTCGTAATTTACGTAGACTGCACTGAGATATTGTTACGTTTACGTAAAGAGTGAAAAAATAATTATCGGAGTTAGCTTAAGAAAATATATTGTTGCGTAACAATTAAATTAACTGTTGTTACGTCACTTCATGGGACGGCTTGAGGCATGATCAAATTGAAACAATGGTCTTGACTACTTCCGTTATCCATTTTCGTTACATCGAAATTTTTTACTAGGAAATTACTTTCCTGCTGTCGGAAAAGATGCAAAGTAAAGATCCTCAAGTGGCAGTGAGTTGAATATATTGCTTAAAGAACTGACAACAGACGAACAACTGAAATACTAGACTGGATCTCAGCAAACAACAACATTTACTAATTCCTGACATTCAGCGGTACTCAAGTAGGTGGATTAATGAATGTTATCGTCGTAAAGCCAATGAAAGAGCATATGTGAGTCACAAAAAAATGAAGTCATCAAACAGGAAGGATCCAGGAGAAAACCACGTGGGAGATAAATGGATGAAATTCGGGTGTGCGGCAGTGACATGGGAGAGTATTGAACAAGATAGACATCTGCGAAAGATACTAGGAGTAGGGGATGATTTTCCGGCAGCAATGATTTGAGAATGGTTGATGATGTCGATATATTTTTCCATCAATCGTTTAGCTTTTTGACTAAGAATGGCATACAATATTTCCAGTTTCAAGAATTATATAGCCTGTCATTTAGGATGGGCAATGTAACGCATGAATTGTAATGAAACACTGATCGAAAAAGAAATTTAATTAGATTTCGTTATCGCGACAGAAGACGGTGTTTACTCCGGTTTATGCGTTTAAGTTAACCTAGAGTCTTGAAGCATTTGTCGAAATTTCTCTTATGACTAGGACTCATGTGTTTCAATTATATTCTTCAGAATACTTAAGCGCACCTACTCCTCAGCATTAATTACATTGAAAGTAAATGTTTCGTGGCGATGCCCAGCATAGATTGTATTGTGCAACTACAGCGCTAATTGCGCTTCTTGACAACGGCAACTGGTGAATAATTGCTAACAAGGCGAAGTCCCGCTTCTTGATATGAGCTGAATTTTAAATACGTTACCTTGCAATCCTTCGTGCGCAAGAACTAACTGCTACAGAGTCAACAGTTTTATATATCTGTCTTTGTACATGAGGTATGGGCAATAAATACTATGAAAATAAACTAGGTATAGGCAATCTCTCTCTCTCTCTCTCTCTCTCTCTCTCTCTCTAAGTCAGTGCACTACTGTAAGAAATTTTCTAAAATTCACGAGCCACTTTCCGTGGTTCCTTTCGAGAATTAAAGAGGTATATATTTCTGATACAAACTTTTCCGTGAAATGATGAGAAGAAACCTGAGTTTCACGAATTTTTCATACGACAGAAAAATTCTGGATTTTCAAAAACTTTTCTTCAACTCCTTTCTTATATTGACGGAAAATTTCCGGCTTCAAAACGTGTTAACGGAAAATTCTGAATTTTCAGAAACCTTTCAGCAAATCCTTTCGTATATTAACGGAAAAACTCCGTTCTCACTTTTTTCCCTATCTGTATGACGAAAACGTTCCGGTAAGAGGAGAGATTCGCGATAGTACTTGAGGTTTGATTAACTACTAAATTTCAATCGTCTGACAAAGGAATTGATTTTGGAGTTCTGTAGCGAGATCGGATATTGTGGATAGCATATCGCATGAATTTTGGTTATTGTTGCGCAGGATATTTCTTCTCCTCTCCCCCATATTGTGCCCCAGCTATTATATACTGTGTTACCGTAAGAAACCGGGTATTTAAATTATTGTACAGGCGGTTGTACTGTGTCTATGCATCAGTCTGTGGAGTGCTTAAAACAAAAGTTATAATAGCCATCAAGAGTAAATTTTATATTTAGAAGTTTAAGAAATACTATAAAAAGTACATTTCAACATTTTTTTCTTATTGGAGGTTTGACGACCACCGTGAGCAACTCAATGGCCTATAAGCAGTCGCCCGTCCCTAATTTAGGGTCACTGGTTCCAGTGAAGGGAGAGAACCAGTGCCGTAAGACAAAGACAACATCCATACCCCATGGGATTCGAACCCGGACCCACCTCGACCGAATGGTCATAAGCCAGCGCTTAGACCACTCTGCTACCGGACAGCCATTTCAACATTTCTTAAATATAATTGAAAGTTATTGTCAACTAAAAAAAAAAAAAGATCTCAAGTTCCAAAGCATTCTGCCTCGAAATTAAGAAAAAAAAATGAAAAGTAATTTTTCTTCACCCTGGAACAATGAAATTTCAATTCGGTTTCACATAATCAATTCTGCTTCTTAAAAGTTATATTTATTTGGTAGCATTTTCATATTTGAAGACTTTCTCCTGTTTTGTTTCTGGCTGTTAATGTTCATTAGATAGCTTTTATCTTCAACATTATTCATATGGGTGGTATTCATTATTTCCGTCACATTCTAATTTTATTTTTGTAAATTTGACTCCCCCGTCTAAATTTTCTGGATCAGTAACGATTTATACACAGAAAAACTCTCTCGGAAACATTCGGAAAATGACTGATGTTTAATATTTGACTGCTCTATACCTCAAGGATTTTCAGAAATTCTGTTGCCAGTACTTCTGAAAATCCTTGAAGATAAGGTACAGCCGTAGTTCAAAGGTATTTATTCTGTATTCCAATTTACAGAAACAGAGCTGGCGAACTATCGGACATTAACTGCAAATAGAGTTGAACCTCAGTTACATGCTTTTCCAGGGGTGGCCTTAAAAAGTGCAGGGTGTTCCGCTTAGACGTATAATAAAAAGAAGAATCCTAAATTCTTAACTAAAATTCAATTTAATGTATAATCGCAAAAGCGAATAAAAAGTAAATTCTGAACTAAAATTTTAAATTTTAATGTATAATCACAAAAAACGTATAAATTAAATACGTATAGCCCCATTAAAAAGAAACGCGATAGAAACTACAGTGAAGTATCAGGACTAACGCAGAATTGCGTATAAAGGTGAAAAACGTATACGTGAGAAACTTATACCCGAGGTTACACTGTACAGAGGTTGGACAGAATAATGTGAACACCTAGGAAAAGGAGGTTTTACGTACCCAGTAGGATGTGGGACCACCTTTGGCATTCAAAACCGTCTGAATCCCCCTTGAAATTGACGTATACAAATCCTGGATGGTGGTTAGTGGGATTTTACACCCTTCTTCATGCAGGAACTGCTCCAGGTCCTTAAGAGATGCAGGAGGATAACGGGATCTTACTGCTTTCCAACACAGACCAGAGTGGGTCGATGGCGTTTAAGTCTGGTGATTGGGGAGGCTAAGGAAGGTATGAAAGCTCGTCCTCAAAACATGATTGGGTATTCCGAGCTCTGTGAATTGGGGCGTTATCATCTTGATAGATGGCATCCCCTGCAGGAAACAATGCCTGAGCCATTGGATGGGCTTGGTCGGCCAAAAAGGTTTCATTCGCCCTGCCAGTCATTTGTCCTTTCAAGGTGATCTGCTGAAAACAACGATATGACCACCCACAACATGACAGAACCACCACCATGCTGCACGATTAGGAGCAGACAGTCTGTGTTGTACGCTTTTGACGGTGTTCTCCACACGTAAACACGTCCTACGGTGGGGAATAGTGTGAATGTGGATTCATCCGACCACATTGCACGCTTCGATGCATCGGCAGTCCACGTTGTATGCTCCTGGCACCACTGCCGTCGCCGTTGTGTCACCAGAGGTTTTACAATAGCAACTCTGCCACGAATATCTTGTTTATGCAGTTTCCTCATACTGGGTCTGGAGGTGCAGATTGATATCCGCACTAAATTTCGACTCCGTGGTCTTCTTATTACGGGTAACAATCCTCTTTAACCCTTTAACTGGCTGGAACGAGTTAACTCGGGGTTAGCAAAATATACTGAAGTCAGCTCGAATATACTGAAGTCAGCTCGTGTTTCTTTCCTCTTTAGTTTGCTATTGAAAGTGTTTGTAGGGGATTGATTGACACTAATCCTTTCTGAGTGATTATCTGCTGAAAGTGATTTCTCAGTGATTACCTGCTCAAAGTGCTGTAACAATGGCGACGAATCTAAGAAAGGAGACAAAAGGTGCTTGAGTCACTTGCTCCTATCAAGTGGCATGATGCCTATGTCAAGGGGACTAGCTCTTCCCTATCATGCCTTGAGTCATGTAACAAAGAATAAAGAACTAGAAACAATGCTTATCGCCATTAGTAGGTTCAAGGTTCATACTGCTGTGATGAGAGGGAGAAAGGAATTGGTTTGACGTAGCTTTTGTAAAACCCGGTCGTTTTGTGAACATTTCTGTTTAGAAAGCCCAAAAACTTTGGACACCATTAGTTTCAGGAACATCGGCCGTTTAAAGGGTTAATGCTCTCCTGTTTCTATCAGTCAAGGTCGTTTTCCGGCCGCTCTTGTGTTTCGCAGACGAGGTTTTTCCACGAACACGGTATACTGTCCTGACAGTTGACACAGTAGTTCTCGATACCCCCACTACCCTGGCGACTGTTGTCACGGAGGCACCAACTAACCGGCGACTAACAATTAGCCCTCTTTCGAAGTCCGTTAGGTCGCTCATTTTGCCGTCACCCTGAAAGAAATTCTGCAACACGACACTTTAAATGCACTTAAATAGGACCTTAAGGTTCTAAACAAAGCTACTGCAACCAAAATGTTGTGGATACCTTTGCGTATTGCGACGTACGTAGCAGCTGCATTGAAAGTCACGTCTCTGAACGTGGTGTTCACATAATTTTGTCCAAACGCTGTATATTTATTTACTTGTGACATAAAAAAGAACTGTTGTACGCTGTTTAAATTTCTAGCCGATGTGCCACCGAAACAAGTATTGATTCTAAAGGTGCCGAACTACTATTTGGAAGTATATATCAGAAAAAAAAAAAAAATTATAAGAAGTATCAGAGAAACGCCAGGCAAAGTGCAGCTGGAATAACACCTTTACGGCATCTGACACCACATTATCGTAAATTATCTGAAAGAAAAAGAAATGCAAAAGCTTTGAAAATCCTTGAAAGTAACTGGCGGTGCTACTGAGGAGATCAACAGATCGACCGGAAGAGAGCGCCAAATTCTGTTGACTGAGGTTTCGAAACAAGCGGGGCAGAAAAAGAGAAAAGAAAATAATCGCAGTGCCGAAAACGAAAACGTAAATCTTTTTTAAGCCAAGGCGGGCGATGAATCTCTTTCTTTGGAAAACTTTACTTTTGTAAAAATGACGATCGTAAATCTTCGGCGCTGTTCACACAAGAGGTAAATTTTACATCTTTTTTACCGAGTTGGAAGGTTCGTCAACCTTGTGTGAGCGCTATCTCCTTCCCAGTGTGTAAAGGGAGGGTAAACAACACTTCTTTACACTTCTCACTTGTAATCAATGACCAGCGTTTAAAGAATGGGGATTCTGTTATCCATTCGGCCATTGTTTTTCATGGGTTGCTTCGGGTGTTACTGCCAGAGGGGTCAGTGGCCCTCCTTATCACCAGCAAGAAAGCTTGTTTTTCTGGCGAGGACCGCTTGCATGCAACACCTGAATATCGGTGAAGAAATGCAAAAGAATGGGAGGAAAAAAACCGCGAACGACATTTTTTTCCCTAATTAACACAAAAAAGAATGCCATCGTGTTTTGGGGGGTATTGAGCATGTTTTTTGCACTAAACGCAAGTGTCTTAGTGCACAATATATAAAATGGGGGGTTAACGACCCCCATGAGCATCGAATGCCCTTGGTAGTGGACCGACATTAATTTGGGATCATTGGTTCCAGAGAAGGGACAGAGCCACATCAGTTACTGGGACTCGAACCTGGGCCCAATTTGGACAAGTATCCAGAAGCACGCGAGCTACGATACCAGGGCGTTATTATTAAGTATTCATCACACATTTTACCATCAAACCATTCTCCATCCACTGTTGGATGAAGGTTTCTCCGCCGCCCCGGTGGCGCAGTGGTCTAAGGCGCTGGCCTCTGATCATTCGTCCGTAAGGGGTTCGGGTTCGAATCCCGGTCAGGCATGGATGTTGTGTTTGTCTTACGGCACTGGCTCTCTCCCTTCCCTAGAACCAGTGACCCTAAATTAGGGACGGGCGACTGCTTATAGCGCATTGAGTTGCTCACGGTGGTCGTTAAACCTTCAATAAAAAAAAAAAAAAAAAAAAGAAGGTTTCTCAGTCTCCCCACAACTATGTCTCGAGTAATTCGGCAGGATTTTCGAATTTCATCCATTCGTCTCCCACACGGTCTTCTCCTGGTTCTTTTGCCCTCGCTTGGCATCCTATACAATGCTTCAGTTGTTAATCTGTGGTCAGTCCTTCTAGCAATATGCCCAGCCCATTACCACTTGGGGGGGGGCTTTATTTTGATCATGACGTCATCGGCAGCGAAGAGCACCCCCCCCCTCAAAAATTATTTTTTAAATGGCGAAGATCGTAAATAATTATTGTATTTATTTTTGCGAAATTACAGTAATAAATGCACAGGGTTTCGTAAAATTCCTTAATAACAATTAAAATTTGTTTTGAATTTGGAGATTAAATGTTTTGAGAGAGAGAGAGAGAGAGAGAGAGAGAGAGAGAACAGAAGAAAAAAAAAGAGCTTAATTCTGGAAACAGAGAAAGCTGAGATCGCAGCAGAAAAGAGATTTTGATAGAACATGAAAAGCAATGGGCGTGCTTTGTTTAATGTAATATTTCCACAAACTTCCGAGAGAAAATCGTCAGTAAGACAATAAATGGCGCAGGAATGATTTGATGGCCAAGATTGCAAAGAACTACTGTATTTATTATTGTGAAATTATAGTAATAAATGCACAGATTTTCGTGTATTTCTTTTATAACAATTAGAATTTTCTGTGAATTTGGAGATTAAATGTTTTGAGAGAGCGAGAGCGGGAGAGAGCGACAGAGAGAGCAAGAGAGAGAGAGAGAGAGAGAGAGAGAGAGAGAGAGAGGGAGAGAGAGAGAGCAGAAAAAAACCCCATGATTTCAGAAACAGAGGAAGTTGAGATTAGAAGGGAAAAGAGGTTTTCACTGATCATGAAAACCAATGGGCGTGCTTTGTTTAATGTAATATTTACACAAACTTCCGAGGGAAAATCGTCAGTAAGATAATAAATGGCGCAGGAATGATTTGATGGCCAAGATCGCAAAGAATTACTGTATTTATTATTGTGAAATTTCAGTAATAAATTCACAGATTTTCGTGTGTTTCTTTTATAACAATTAGAATTTGCCGTGAATTTGGAGATTAAACGTTTTGAGAGAGAGAGAGAGAGAGAGAGAGATACAGACAGACAGACAGAGAGAGCAGAAAACAAATAAGAAACAGAGGAAGCTGAGATCAGAGGGGGAAAAGATTTTGACTGAACATGAACAGCAATGGGCGTGTTTTGTTTAATGCAGTATTTCCACAAACTTACGAGAGAAAATCGCCAGTAAAACGATGAATCGCGCGGGAATGATTTGGTGGCCAAAATTGCAAATAATTACTGTATTTATTATTGAGAAATTATAGTAATAAATGCGCAAATTTTCGTTAATTTCTTTTATAACAAATAAAATTTGCTGTGAATTTGGAGATTACATGCTAGGGAGAGAGAGAGAGAGAGAGAGAGAGAGCAGAAAAAAAACCCCCATGATTTCAGAAACAAAGGAATTTGAGATAGGAAGAGAAAAGAGATTTTCACTGATCATGAAAACCAAAGGGCGTGCTTTGTTTAATGTAATATTTACACAAACTTATGAGAAAAAAATCGCCACTAAGACAATGAAAAGTGACACTAATGAAAGTTCCTTTCAAAAGAAGTAGAAATCATGCATTGAGAAAGAATCTAATATTTTAATGAGAGATTACCGACCATATTGTTTAGGCATGATTCGATGATTCAAACTGGAAATTTTTCTATTAAATAAAGCTGTCCTCATAGAAGGGCTCAAATTCATTTTGGAAGATTTTATCCGGACTTGATATTTAAAAACCACGGAGCTCGTTTCCTCGCAAAGGAGGCAATTGAACTCCAGGAAAATAGTGCTGATTTTTCAGTTATTTTTCCCCTTTATGATTTAAAAATTATTTGATCGAAAAAGTTTTTCAGAGAACGGCCTCTCCAGAATTGGAAGACGTGGGTCTGAAGTTCACCACCGGCGAAAGGTTATATGTTATATTGACGCCAGAACGAAAGCGAATCTTTTGGCAGTGAGATTCGAAAGTTTGTGCGACGATTCTTAAATACAACGTACGGAATTTTAAAAAAATGCTTCTTCTACAATTGAGCTGGTCCTTCGAGCATAGCTGTCGGCTGATCCGAAACCTGCTATTTTGTGTCCCCGACTTTCTCAAAGGGATGGGGTAACGTACTACGTCTCATGTAACATGACGTAGATGATGCACTATTATGGTGACGTATGAGACCAATCGGCAAGTAGCAGCGATAAGCCTACAGGCCTAATTCAGAACAGCCGGTCCGGAGTAAGAGGACGTGGATTCAAAAAACCCCACTGGCAAAAAGATTATATGATATAATCTAAGATATCTTTTCCATTTTAATTGTTTCCTCAGTCGAGTTTTGTGACTTGCAGTGGCGTAAGGTGACCTAAAATTTATCCGGGGCTGGATATTTTCTGAACCTTCGTACTGTGAAATAAAATTTCAGTGTATTGTCAGGGTTCCCATTCAAAAGAAATGAAAAAAATTCTCTGATTTTTCCAGGTCTTCCAGGGGTTTTTAAAAATTTTCCAGAGTGGTGACCTCTACCATGTTCAGAGATGGAAACGGGTCTCGGGCCAACGGGTCAGCGGGTCAAACGTGTCGGGTCAAGGCGTTCCTGACCTGATTTCGACCCGGTTTTATTTCCGGTTTTTTTTTTTTCAAGGAAAAATGTGCACTGTGGAATTTTGTGCTCGACACTGTGGTGCCCGCAGATTGAAAAATGATTTGTCGTGCAATATGAAGGAAGAGTGTCCTCAGAAGGAAAAGTGTCCCTTCCTTCTGAAGGGCAATGATGAAAACGAACATCCACATTTTGGAAACTTTTAACTCATCATAAACTTAAAAAAATTGGTGTTGCTGTGATACATATTCTGAAGCTTGATATATTATCAAGACAACAGCGAAAACTGAACTAAACATACAAGTTGCTTAATTCAAAAATTTGGACTACAGCGCTAGCAAAATCAGGCGGAACAGCTTTAAAATTACTGCGGAGGGACTTCTTGACTTTCGCAGATGAGCTTGAAAACATGTGTAAAATAGTCAGTTAGGTTATGTCATGCAAATGAAGGACGACAGCTTCAATATTTATTGTAAGTGAGTATATAACACGTTCTTATAATACATTTGTTTGATTTACATATAACTTAAGGTGCCCAATGAGGAGAGACTTTTTGAACGCCCTATAGATATACGACGGGGGATTCAAATTTGACCTGGACTTTTTTTAATCAGATATTTATTTACCATACAGCTGATGTTACATCACTTACTTTTGGAAGTAATCTCCGTCGTGGTCCATCCATTTCTTCCAGCGTTCTGACAGCTTCCGGATCCCAGTTTGATACAATTCTTTACTCTGTTGTTTAAACCATCTCACGACGACATTTTTCACCTCTTCATTTGATCTGAACTTCTACCCTCCCAAAAATTCCTATAACGTGCCGAACAGGTGGTAGTCACATGGTGACATATCCGGGCTGTACGGAGGGTGTGGTACAACGTCCCATCCCAATTCCTCCAATGTTTCCATTGTCACTTTAGCGGTGTGGTGCCTGGCATTGTCTTGGAGAAGGCATACTTCACTGTTGAGAAGTCCTGTCTCTTCTTGATCAGTGCTGCCTTAAAGGAGTTCTTGAGGAGATCGCTGTAATAGGTGGCACTGAATGTTTGACGATCTTCCCGGAAATCCATAAGAATAATACCGTTAATGTCGCAAAACACCGTAGCCATTTTCTTCGTCGCTGATCCCCCGATCTTGAATTTTTGGGTGGGTGCGAATCACTGTGTCTCCACTCCGTGCTTGCACGTTTGCTTTCCGGCGTATGGAGATGAATCCATGTCTCGTCTACTGTCACCACACGTCTGAGAAAGTTCTCCTTCTCTCTGATGTGTTCGGAACAACATGTTCGCAATTTGCAACCTGCTGGCTTTCTGCTCGTCGGACAGCTACTTCTGTACCCATTTGGCACACACTTTGCTGAAGTGCAGCTCATCGTGGATGATGGTATGCACGCTGCTGGCGCTGATGTTCAATGCAGAGTCCAGATCACTTACAGTAATCCTCCTGTTGTTCCGTATGACCTCTAATAAGGGAGCAGTCATGACGTCGTTAACAGCAGTTGTCGGTCGTGCCTTGCGCGGTTCGTTGCCGACGCTGCCTTCCTTGAACGCCTTTACACCATTCGAAGACGGATGAACAGGACAGACACGAATCACCAAACTGTGTTTGAAGTCTCTGGTGAATTTCACTGCCACTGGCGCTTTCATTGCGAAGAAATTTGGTAATAATTATCTGCTGCACCGAAGTCGAAACACCTTCACTTCCCATTTCTCTTTTTGGAATGCTGGAGTTGTCATGGCAACGAAAATTAACGAAACAAGTGACGTTCTAGTAGCGTCAGATACCAGTGTCGCCAAACGCACAATTTTTCAAACTAATGTATCAGAAACAAAAGTCCAGGTAAAATTTGAACTGCCGTAATATATTATAGTTCAAAGCAAATTTGTCAGGGTTCGGGTTCGGGTCACTTACAGATCCGGGTCGGGTACAATTATGTGGCGTCCTGCTCCGGATCGGGTCCAGCTCCAAAATTTTTGACCCGTTTCCAACTCTGATCATTTTGCAATGAATTCTTACATTTCATTCCATTCACGCATTTTCTCACCAAAGCACACATCTGTAAATTCTGCTTTTCATTAATAACGCTCATTATTTTCCGTACCATAATTCCATGAACTTTTATGAATACTACCCACATAGAATTTGTAAATACATTCCCACAAAAGCGGGCTATGTGTAAGAAAAATCTGTCAGTTGATTAACTTCAAATTTTCTATAACACAATGCATCTAAGCTTAATGATGGAATGGCTCCTGTTCAGAGATACATGTCGCGAGAGAACCAACAGACAAAAGACGTTGATCCATTGTTTGGTGAACCAACCAAACAATGGATCAACGTCTCTTTTGAAGTGTTTCTCCAACCAAGAGTGTGTCAAGCCATTGCGCCTAATTGTTCTATGTTACAACACCTGTCTGCAGAAATTGAACAGAAACTTAATAACAGGCAATATTTAAAATTCAATGTTGCATCTTTTTTAGGGAATAAAGAAAAAATGTAATGTAACTGAATTAAGATCTACCAAATTCTAGGCAGACAGTAATTGCAAACAAAAGTTTGAGATTTGGAAAAAGAAAAGTTTTTTGGCAAAATAAAGTATTCCTTGATTTTTACAAAACAAAAAAAGAAGGGCAATTTTCCCTGAGTTTTCCCTGTTTTTTGGAACCATTTTTAAATTCCCTGGGAATTCCAGGTTTTCTGTGTTTTCTAGGTTATGAGAAAACTGATTGTGAGTTTTCGAAATGCCACCTGCTGAAATCATACTTAACCACATAGAATAAGGCAGAAATTTTAGTTAATATATATTCAGTGCTATACAACATAAAAAAAAATAAAAATAGCAGAAACAAAAGATTAGTAAACCGTAGAAACGAAACAAAGTATGTTAGCTTTCGCTCCCAGTTAACCAGAATATTTTGCTATAACTCCATAATAAAAATTTTACACTGATTCTTATGTTTTTGCACTAAGCAAATATTTGGCCGATGTGAGCCCAAGTCTTTAATATTTTTTTTCTTCATCCCTTAATAAACTAAAACGGTGTTCCGATAAAAAGTCCACTTTGTTCATTTTACTTACACGAGCGAACACTACAGCTTAACTCCACAAACGAAAATCAGCAGCTCACTGTCGCGAAAGCAAAATTCCTACTGTTAAACAGAAAAGCGACCATCCCCGAAAGAACGCAAGCGCAGTTCAACGCGCATCTGCTCATTCATTACTGTTCTCCGAAGCTTCGCCAAGCCGGCTCAGTAGTCTAAGCGATGGCTTATGACCATTCGTCCGAGATGGATCCGGGTCCGAATCCCGGTGAGGCATGGATGTTGTGTTTGTCTGCTCACTCATCATCTGCTCATTCATTACTGTACTTCGAAACTTTGCCTGTGGCTCAGTGGTCTAAGCGATGGCTTCTGAACATTCGTCCAAGATGGATCCGAGTTCGAATCCCGGTGAGACATGGATGTTGTGTTTGTCTTACGGAACTGGCTTTCTCCCTTCCCTGGAGTCAGTGGCCCTAAATTAGGGACGGGCGACTGCTTATAGTCCATCGAGTTTCTCACGATGGTCGTTAAACATCCAATAAAAAAAAAAAAGCTTTGCCAAGGCGACGAGTTGATGAGAGTCGCCTCTCCCACACACGCGATATTCAGTGCGCCTTATAGTAAACGGATATGAAAGGCTCTAATGTGTTACCCAGTTACTCAATTATTGTAGCGGTTCACATTTGCATTCAGAAAATCTGAGGACTAGTTACTACTAAGGTTTTTCTTTCTGAATTTTTCCCATTAAATAATAAAAAAAAATCTTTTTTCTTATTTTCCGGATGCTCATAATGACCCGACGCCACTGGTGACTTGGTAAGAACTGCAGTAGTTAAATCATTCATTAAGTTCTATGATTTGTTAATATTGTTGCTGTTTCAATAACACGATCGCATACGTTGTACATACACTATCTACCAACAAGTAATTGGACACCCCTGCAATCGACGATATATGCGGTCCTGATACACGTCACGGCCGCCGCCGTTAAATATCGTGTGGGAAACAACAACGCAACCAGTCGAATGTAAGATGCCACGCAGTTCGGAGCGCTCTGATTTCGAGAAAGGGGTAATCGTCGGGTATCACAGAAATGGCCGATCCATACGTGACATATCCAGCGAGTTGAAGTACCCAAAATCGACATTAGCATACGTGATTGGCAAGTGGAAGATGAGAGGTGACTGTCGGAATGTGCCCCGACCCGGCAGACCCACAAAACTGGGAGTTAGAGACCGACGGGTGCTGGCCAGAGAAATTCGGAAGAACCGCACCAAATCGATGGGCTACATCCACGAGGAGTTTTAACAGGCATCCGGGAGTGTTCTTTCGATGAATATCATCCGTAAGGAAGCCCATCTGCTCAGTTATCATGGACGTGCTGCCGCCCACAAGCTGTTGATCACCAAGTCCAATAGCGATGCTCGGCTAACGTGGTGCAAAGAACGTCGACAGTGGACCGTCGAACAGTGGAAACAGGTTCTCTGGAGCGACGAATCAAGGTTCACCCTCTACCGTTCGGATGGCAGGGTCTGGGTTTGGCGTCTGCCTGGAGAACGCCTCCTGTCGAAATGTATTGTGCCAACTGTGAAGTTCGGCGGCGGTGGAATTATGCTATGGGGGTGTTTCTCCTGGTATGGCACGGGACCCTTGGTCGCAATTCCTGGTAGACTGAACGCCGAGACCTACTGCACCATTTTGGATGACCATTCGCTTCCTGCGTTGTGGCAGTTTTACGGGGTGGACCCCTGTTACTTTCAGGATGACAATGCCACCTGTCATGTTGCGAGGTCCACCATAGCTTGGTATGGTGACAATGGGGTTAATCGGATGGACTGGCCTGCGCAGAGCTCGGACCTTAACCTTACCGAGCACCTCTGGGACGAGTTGGAGCGTCGACTTAAGGGGTGCCCCCACCGTCCGAAATCGGTGAAGGAACTGACATGTCTTCTCCAAGCCGAGTGGAAGAAAATACCGCTAGCCGTCGTACAACGCCTGGTTGAGAGTATGCCTCGCAGCTGTTATCGCCGCTCGTGGAGGCTCTACCAACTATTGAAGATGAATAAACGTTTTCCTTTGCTATCACAGGTGTCTAATTACTTGTTGGTAGATAGTGTATAAGGTAATCACATACGTCAAGATAGACGCTGACTACGCAGTCGAGTACACAGATCAGGTGAATGTTCAGGATCTGGTCACGCAAATGCTAGCAGACGGTGCAATCAAGTATACAGGAACTCGTCAAACGGGAACGTTGAAACCAGTCACACTTCACACGGACATACAAGTATGGATCACAGGAATATAAATTAGTGACAAAGAGATGAGACCTGTGCAATCCAGTGTACTGTATACAAAGAGTAATCGTAAGTAAACAGAAATTGGTCACTCGCTGCCCGCACAAGTGCACAGCAGTGTCGGAACTGCGGGGACAGAGGGGGCAGCTGTCCCCGTACTCATTTGTGTGCAAGGGCGAAACATCACATTTGTCCCCTCACTTTTCTTTCTTTTAATTATGTCCGTAATCGGAAATCGGATAAATATTTTTTTTATTTCCTGCCATTGAAAATACTTTCTGATGAAACAAAATATTATTTTCTATTTTAATTAATAACCATCTAGAACTCTGAATTTTAATTACCATTCTTGAGACGCGAATTAAACTATCCTGGCTTGTCCACATGAGAAAAAAATTTAGTTAAACGCAAGATAATAAAAAAAAAAAAAAAAAACGTGTCTCACAAAATACCGACTATATCAAAAAAATTATTATCCTGAAAAGTACTGTGTTTTTATAGAAGCGCAGGAACGTTTTTTATTTCATTTAAGTATATTAAAATCAGGCTGTCTAAAAAGAAAGAAAACAGAAATAGAAGGGAGAGAAAGGAATGAAATATTTTTACACATTGTGTTGTTTGATGTATAATGTAAGAGCTACGCCTCTTGTGGAATTCATGTTAAGTCCAAAACAATTCAGTTTAACAGCGTTTATAATGTGAGTAAAATGCTATATATCTAAAAACCCTATCATACATACATACATACATATCACTAAGCTGTTCTCCGAGATTCAGAGGTTAGCTCGATAAAGAAATAAAACCACCAGATAAGTTTTTAACTGATTATTTACTTACTGTTGCCATATCAAATGTCTCCATTTACAGCGATCTTTACACACAACTGGGTCTTCACTGACACCCATCACCGGACACACACAAGACCTTCTGTACTTCGTACTCAATCTTTTCTCATGCAGACACTCCTTAATCTGATCCTCCCATGACTTCCTTGGCCTTCCTCTGCCTTTCTTTCCTGCCACTTGGGCTGAAAAAACTTTCTTGGTAAGCACAACATCACTCATTATTTCCACATGACCAAACCACCTAAGAATATTAGTCTCCACCCTACTGACAACGTTTTTCCTCACATTACCGAACTACAGCACATCTTCATTTCTCACACGATCAGAGGTGTCTTGCAACAAACTCCCCGTAAGTAACGCATCTCTCTCCAGCACACAAACAACTCCTATGTTTCTTCTGAAGTACCCAGGTTTCACTGCCATACATCAGAGTAGGAACAATTACACTTTCATACACAGCCACGCGGGACTCTCTTGAGAACCATCATTCCTGTGAAAACCTCCCAAAGCAGCTATGACTTCTAATGAAGAATTCACTCGCCTACTGATTTCGCCTTCTAATTTGTTCTCTCTGTCAAACATGCTTCCTAAGTACACAAACTCATTCATCTGGTTAACCACATAGACATGAAATCCAAATTTTATTTTAATTTAAACTTCATCGTTCAAATGACGTCATCGCGTTCTGTTTTACACCACCACAATACGTTTTATGATCTGTCAAAAAATTTATTTCCTGACATCTGGCCCCGGTTGTCAAAAAATAGTTCTGACGCCCCGGCAACTACAAGTACACTAAGACTAGTCACACACGCACAGAGACAGATGGCTAATGTGCAATCGACTACACGGAAATTAAATAACAGTATGCAGAAATTTGTCACAAAGTTACTCAGAATTTAGTCATACTCATCAAATGACGGCTGGTTCTTGATCTCGTCTTTCATCATGTTTTCCACCTTTCCATCGCTTTCTCGGAAAGTGGTTATCGTTTCTTTTTAGAGTGTTTTTTGTTATTATTATTAATTTGTTTTCCTTACTTCGTCACAGTGCGTCAGTTTTTCATAAATATTTCTCACGGTTAAAAATGTTTAAAAACGGAATTTGACCTTTAAATCTATTAAAAAAGAAACTGATTAAATTTCTTTCTCACTCTTCTCTAGCTCAGAATTATTTTTACTCCCAGCTGCCATCTATTTTTTTTTTTTTCGATTGAAGGTTTAACGACCACCGTGAGCAACTCATTCGGCTATAAGCAGTCACCCGCCAGGGTCACTGGTTCCAGGGAAAGGAGAGAGCCAGTGCCGTAAGAAAAACACAACATCCATGCCTCACCGGGATTGGAACCCGGACCCCTTTCGGACGAACGATCAGAAGCCATCGCTTAGACCACTGCGCCACCGGGGCGGCGCTGCAATCTATACGGATATTTTTTGTTTTCATTTTTTCCACTGCTTTACTGAAATAATATGATATACAAACATAGTACGAAGATCGTAGAAAAACAAACACTAACATCACAAGAAAAGACTGCGCCTCCCCGAGGGCCGATTAGTCTGAGTAGCTGGCTTCTGACCATTCCGCCGAGATGGGCTTGAGTCCGGTGAGTACTTCTAGACCATAGAATTGCACATTGTGTTCATTAAAATCCGCAATAAAAAGGAAAAACTACGAATTGTGATGATGTCTTCAAGTCATATTTTTGGTTTCAAGGTTTGACGACCATTGTAAGCAACTCTGAGGGCTCTAAGCAGTCGCCCATCCCTAATTTAGAGGCACTGGTTCCAGGAAGGGGACAGAGCCAGCGCCGTCAGAGAATCACGGTACCTATACCTCATCCGGGACTCAGGCATCCTTCAAAACCCGCAACTATCGCGTTCTGGGAGAAATTTTCATCATTATTTTACTACGCAGTAGCAGCGGACTACTTGGACTGTGATTATTATCTAACATCCTCAGAGGAATGTGAGTGTAATTAAACAGGAGTTGACAGTAGCCAGCTGGTCTACTAGTCTTGTAATTTAAGACTGAAAATTGAATATCTCACCTCTTGCACTAAATAGCATAGAAAAAATAATAATATTAAGGCATCTTTCTGTTGAAGAAACAACCAAGTTAAGGACCTTTCAATTAGCGTTGCACAAAACACGGAAGCTGGACCTTCTCAGCAGCGTCGTGACGGGTGGCGTGCGGGTGCGCTTATAGGAGGTGGACCGCCCGCGCTGTAGCAAATTAGAAACGTTGCAACAAAACGCCGACCTGGACTGTCTAGAATACAACACCCATTTTTTTTTTTTTTTTTTTTTTTGCCAATATTCGAAGTAAAGAAATGAATATCATTGAAAAAATCTTCTGCAGCACTAATAATATTCCGAAAATTAGGCAGAATTGATGTTTGTAATCTTCCATTTTGCCGTTCGGGGCTAAACTATGTCATTTCACTCTTTAACATTCCAATACTTCCATCGTATCATTCCACGACTACAAGTCTATATCCCACATAATCTGAATACATATCCGTACCACAGCAATCCCCCGATGGTCGAGTAGTCAGAGACGCTGGTTTCTAGCCAGTCATCTGGGCTGGGCCCGGATTCGAGTCCCGAATGAGGGGTGAGCCGTATCCCTGTACTGCGACACCAGATATTTCCCTTCCTTGGAATCAGTGGCACTAAAGCTGAAACCAGAAGCGCCAGTAAACCCTTGTGTTGCTTGTGGTGGTCGTAAACACACCACCCCACTTCCGGAAAAAAAAAATAGCAATCTTTCCTCTGGCGTATTTTGACCACATTATGACCACCCCAGCCTAGAGAAATGAGAACGCCTGGAGACCGAACGGTGGCGCAGGTGAAGTTCACACAGCAGTATATATACAACCCGAGGACTGACTTTCGGTTAGTAGTGTTCGGAGTCCAAATGGGAAAAGCTGCCGATTTATCGAAGTTTGATAAACAACAAATTGTGATGGTACGACGCTTCGGAACTACGATCTCGAAAACGGCGCGGCTTGTGGGTTGTTCACGTGACGCTGTAGTGAGTACATATCAAAAGTGGTGCACAGATGGCCTAACGACGAACCGTCGTCAAGCCGTGTGTCGTCCGCAGCTCATTGATGCCAGAGGGGAGCGGAGACTGTCGCGCATTGTTCACAGCGACCGCAGCGCCACAGTGCGACAAATTACCCGCAGCTACAATAGTGGTGATCAGGGCAATGTGTCACAGCACACAGTTTACCGCAGCCTTCTGCGCATGGGCCGAAGACCCAGCCGGGGCCCCCCATGGTCACTGCACCTCATCGTCAACAACGCATGAAATGGGCACAAGATAATCGAGATTGGACCGTGGATACTCGGAAGAAAGCGGCCTGGTCTGAATAAACAAGATTCCTGGTGTATCACGTAGACGGCCGAGCGCGGATACTCCTATTACCAACGGAGGCTATAGCGCCAGGATGCGCTGTTGGACAGAAACAAGCCTACGGCTGCGGTGTTATGCTGTGAGCGATGATTTCTTGGGACACTTAAGGCCTCATTATCCCAATAGCACAATCCCTGGCAGCTGTCAAGTATCTGAACATTGTTGCGGACCAAATTCACCATTCATATAGCCCTGCTGGTGATGGCCATTAGCAACAGGGTAATGCGCCATACCACACTGCCAGAATCGTCAAGGAGTGGTTCGAGGAACATGCTGGTGATTTTCTGTTAATGAACCCAATCTAGCATTTGTGGTTCGACTTGGAAAAGCGGGTTCACGCTAAATCACCACCACCCCGAAATGTACGGGAACTGGAGGACCTGCTGTTGACATTATGGTACCAGATACCCCAGGATACCTATTGTCACCTCATCGAATCGATGCCTCGCCGAGTGGCCGTTGTTTTGCGGGCTAAAGGGGGTCCTACAGCTTATTAGGTAGGTGGTCATACAGTAATGACTTATCGATGTATGCGAATTACGGTATCAGATCTCTCATCCAAGGCATAATTTTTTCGCATGCATATTTGGTTCAGTTATATAAAGTAACACAATTATGTTGACGCATCCTGTATCTAAATAATTGCCACCAGTTTCATAGGCGGAGACATGAAGTTTAAAATACATAAGCTTACAAGTTTGCATCATAATTCCAGCTCGTGCAAAAAAGCAACTTTCTTTTTTCTTTTGTACCCCTACCTACCTGACAATTTAACATCAGGGCCCATTTTTGCAGAAATTATAGCACTTGATATCAGCACGCGAACCTGAAAAACGCAGAGAGACAAATTGCAGGCCCACAATTTATAGACTGCGCGAAAGCCACTCCAATCGAGTTAACGAATAAGATTGCTATCCATAGTCTATAGCCGCTTCGCAAACAGAACAAAAAAATCCTACCCTCAGACTTAAAACTAGCATTCGATCCCAGGCAGGTACGAACGCTCGAACCACTAAATATCCGCCGTGCGTCGGATGGGCACGTTAAGCCTTCGGATCCAGGGGACCGGCTCCCCGTTAATAAATACGGGCGTCTTCCTCCCCCTTTTGTACCTCGCTTCCGTGTCACTTTCCTATCGGGCACTCTAGCCCAAATCTCCTAGCTTCCTATTTCTAAGGGTTATTTAAAACCTGGGGTTAGACACTCCCTTCCTAAAAAGCCTCTACATATGATCTGATCTTATCATAAAACTAGCTGAATTCAGAGGATTTCACACCTGTCCGAGCCCAATCTGATCGAGCTTCAAACCGACTGCAACTATCGTGTCAATGGATAGAGGTTGTGAGGATCTCAGTGGAACGGATATCGTATTTAATATTTAGAGAATATTTATGTTTTTATTCTATTATCTATAGTGCTCAATTTTTGTTATATTGATGAATCTCTATTTTTTGTATATGTTTAAGTCACAGTTACAATACACCTTGTATGTAAATTAGCAGTTCTATCCCTGTAAGAAACGGTATCGCCAGCTTTGCAAGACCGTTTTTGAGGAAGCCATATTGGATCATACTTTCCAAAACAGGCTGTTTTCAACTTGAATAGATACACTATCTACCAACAAGTGATTGGACACCTGTGATAGCAAAGGAAAACGAAGTTTATTCACCTTCAATAGTTGGTGGAGCCTCCACGAGCGGCGATTACAGCTGCGACCCTCCGGGGCATACTCTCAAACCAGGCGTTGTACGACGGCTAGCGGTATTTTCTTCCACTCGGCTTGGAGAAGACAGGTCAGTTCCTTCACCGATTTCGGACGGTGGGTGCACCCCTTAGGTCGACGCTACAACTCGTCCCAGAGGTGCTCGATAGGGTTAAGGTCTGGGCTCTGCGCAGGCCAGTCCATTCGATTAACCCCATTGTCTCCATACCAAGCCATGGTGGACCTCGCAACATGACAGGTGGCATTGTCATCCTGAAAGTAACATGGGTCCACCCCGTAAAACTGCCACAACGTAGGAAGCGCATGGTCATCCAAAATGGTGCAGTAGGTCTCGGCGTTGAGTCTACCAGGAATTGCGACCAAGGGTCCCGTGCCATACCAGGAGAAACACCCCCATAGCATAATTCCACCGCCGCCGAACTTCACAGTTGGCACAATACATTCCGGCAGCAGGCGTTCTCCAGGCAGACGCCAAACCCAGACCCTGCCATCCGAAAGGTAGAGGGTGAACCTTGATTCGTCGCTCCAGAGAACCTGTTCCCACTATTCAACGGTCCACTGTCGATGTTCTTTGCACCACGTTAGCCGAGCAGCGCTATTGGACTTGGTGATCAAAGGCTTGTGGGCGGCACCACGTCCATGATAACCGAGCAGATGGGCTTCCTTACGGATGGTATTCATCGAAAGAACACTCCCGGATGCCTGTTGAAACTCCTCGCGGATGTGGCCCATCGATTTGGTGCGTTTCTTCCGAATTTCTCTGGCCAGCACCCGTCGGTCTCTAACTCCCAGTTTTGTGGGTCGGCCGAGTCGGGGCACATTCCGACAGTCACCTCTCATCTTCCACTTGCCAATCACGTAGGCCACTGTCGATTTTGGATACTTCAACTCGCTGGATATGTCACGTATGGATCGGCCGTTTCTGTGATACCCGACGATTACACCTTTCTCGAAATCAGAGAGCTCCGAACTGCGTGGCATCTTGCATGCGACTGGTTGCGTTGTTGTTTCCCACACGATATTTAACAGCGGCGGCCGTGACGTGTATCAGGACCGCAGATATCGTCGATTGCAGGGGTGTCCAATTACTTGTTGGTAGATAGTGCACATTCAGTTAGCCAAACAACATTAGTTAAAGAATTATCGGAAAGCGATCGAGGAGAAAAAGTCCACGGGAAGGGTGGGGAAACAAGGATGACAAGAGGTTGGAGACACACAGAGAGAGAGATAGAGAAATGGAAGTAACTTTTGTGTTCGGGGAGAGGGGGGGGGGTAACCCGTAAACTAATGAAAATGCAGAAATGTATTACATATGTACTATATATTTGTTGTTCATAGTCATATTAATAAATGTCTCAGAAGTAATACTGATTTTATTCTGAGGAACCTTCGGCAAGGGCACGCATCTAAACTACGAACCGCAGAACAACTGGGCCTGATTGATATGCGGAGTGCCTAAATACAGAGCGCAGAGGTCATCACTTTTTCCTTTTTTTTTTTTTTTTTTTTTTATAGGGGAGGAGTAAAGACGACCAAAAGCAACTCTTAAGAGCTGTAGGCAGTCCCTCGTCCCCAATTTAGGGCCACCGAACCCAAGAATTCGAGAGTCGGCGGCGTAAGACGCATGCACCACACATGCCTCGTCCGGAACTCGAACCCGGGCCTACTCGGACGAACGAGCAGAAGCCAGCGCTTATACCACTACGCTACCAGGTCGATTTCGGGGTTATTGCAGGTCAGATTCTACCCCAGTCTACGAACAGGGCTAAAGTGACGAAGCGTACACCAATCCAACTCAAATTGGTACGGAATACCATTCATAATCCAATACCTTGCCAGCGGATTAGATCAGGATGACTACTGTATGTGCTATGGCAGACATAACAAGAGATATTACTTCAATTTTGTCCAAGAAAATCACATTAGCGTTTTCAATTTGATTGCAGTAAGGCGAAACATAGGCGTTTTTCTATTTTCGTGTTGTTTTACATACACCCAAGGGTAATGAGCAGAGCCGCCCTTAGGGGTGTCAGACAGGTGCGGTAGCACAAGGCTCCGCGCTCCCACCTGAAGAAAAAAAGAAAGAAAATGAGGCAGAGAGAAAGAGCGAGAGAGCGAATTTCTTATTTTCAACTATTCTAATTTTATTTCTTATACTCCGTCTCGTTTAATTATTCTTTTTTTTTTTTTTATATATATCGATTGCTGAATTTATATTTACCCAAATATCGGCTGCAAAATACAATATTATTTCTAGCGAGACATTAGTATGGAAGCCATATCTTTCAACATGCACCGCGCACTGATAGTTATCGAAAAAGTTGTGCTACGTGAGTTACTTCCATCTGATGTCAAAACTGCAGCCGGTGCTTTAAGATAGTTGAATAAAATTCAGAATCCTTTCCCTAATGCCTTCATCACCTACAGGATATTACTTACTGTCCCATTAACGGTGGCAAGCGTAGAAAGAAATTTCTCACGCTTGAAGCTGATTAAATCTTATTTAAGATCTGTCATGTCTCAAGAAAGATTGATGTCCTCCAAATACGTGGCGTCAGTGAATAAACAAAGACATCGCTCTTTCCACGTTTTACCAATACACAGCAACCGAAAAATTGTTATTCGACCACTGCTGGGGAATGGAATCCCAAATCTCCCGACATCTAGGCGAGCGCGTTGGCCTTACATCACGGTGGCCAACAATCCACGGCGCTATGTGTGTTTTTCTGTCAGCTTCGGACACAATAAATCCGTAAGATGGTCGAATAACAATTTTTCGGCTGCTGTGTGTCGGTAAAACGTGGAAAGAGCGATGCCTTTGTTTAGTCACTGACGCCACGCATTTGGAGGAGTTTCATTTTGGATCTCGTCCTTCTGATTCAATTGCTATAATTAATATATAGCCAGTTCCGTTAATGCCCACCAGATGGAGACGTCTCAGTAGCTGAGCCCATCTTACGGATTTATGATGTCAGAAGCTGACAGAAAAACACACATAGCACCGTGGATTGTTGGCCACCGTGGTGTAAGGCTAACGCGCTCGGTTAGATATCGAGAGATCTGGGATTCGATTCCCCAGCAGTGGCCGAATAACAATTTTTCGGTTGCTGTGTGTTGGTAAAACGTGAAAAGAGCGATGTCTTTGTTTACTCAAGATCTCTGGTAACTTCTGTCTTTGGTAACTTGTTTGTAACTTTGTCAATGGAACAGGATAAAGCAAGCAAGGTAAATGTTGATGATTTAATAGCTGACTTTGCTGGGATAAAAGCAAGAAAAGTCCAGTTCTTAAAAGGCGAGTACAATGTAAGTACTGTCCCATAATAGGTAGAGACGGCGCCATTGTGAAGGAAGGACGTATGCTGGTGTTCTTGTTTTATCTACATCATTTAAGACATTTACAAAATACCAGTAGTGCTCTAAAAATTTTAAATGCTGTCTTTCCTTATTGGTTAATTTTCAAACGCCTAAAGATAACTGTAATAAACTATGTTTTAAGTCTAGTGGATGTTTTATGTCTAGTAGTGTAGGGGGAGGGTTAAAGCAAAGGCCCAACTGCTGCTAAGGGCAGCTCTGCTAATGAGCATAAAACGTGAAAGTTCTTCTGTCCCTAATTCAGGGTTGTTAGCTTTAAGAAAATGTACAAAATCTGAAACAAACTGTTTACCCGTTTTTCAATTAGTTAAATATTCCCATTTTTGTATACAAAAACAATGCAATTACCCAGATTAAGGACCAGATTTAAAAGCAGGGAAAGATGTTAAATCACGCACACAAAATGCAAATTTCAATTATCTGAAGTAGTTCTAAAGTTTCAGCCTTGAATTCAGCTGGTAAAGCCTTACTTGCTCGAAGAAGTTTCGCTGCCTCAGAGTTGAATGACCTCGTGAAAGGATCACTGCCTGAATCTCTTCTTCCTTTTCTCGTATTTTAAATTTTTTTTAATAATCCGGATGCGAGTTAACTGTAATTCTCACCCAACTACATCACTTACTTAACCAATTAATTCTGTCTTGTGTTTATGTTGATCAATAACTTTAGCTGGGAGATCAGAGAAACAGCATTGACTCGTCGAGTTATTGCTTCGGTTTTTCACAGGGTTTTATGACTCAAAGAAACGCGCGGTTAGTTTACTATCTCAGGTAAGGAGCAGTAAAAAAAAAAGGGTGAACAGTTGTTACTCGTGAGAATGGGATCTTCAATAGCAAAGGCGTGTGTTGTTAAACGGAGTTTCTGAGCTGACAATAAAAAAAGGAGCCACAACACCCGGTTGAGAAGCAGCAGCGGCATCAGGAAGCGTATGAAAGGGTAGACAAGAGACAGGCAAAAAGGCAATGAACTGACTTTGGAGGTCAATGAACTCTTCGGAAGGAACCATCACGGCGCGCGTTCCTTCTTCCTCATTCGTCCGTGAACTTGGCCTACTTTCGGCGAGCCGACTTTGTCACATGACCGTCAAAACCCTTTTCCTCCAATCAATGAGAGAAAACAATCTCCCCCCCCCATCATCCATTCACAACCTGTCGTGGGCGTCAGCACTTCCCCGTTCGGCAACTCATCCTCTGTCATCTTCCGTGACGGAAGTAGACTCCGTTATCGAACAAAATCCGTTTAGATGCGAATACGAATATAAACAAAAATCAAGACGAGGAAAAGTGTAATAAAATTGACCTTGGACCTTGATGCACAACTTATTTCCAGCCGACAGATCATCGGGAAGCTGCTGCTGAAATAACTTCTCAAGCAGACAAGTAACGAGGAAATTGCAGATCCTCGGCTGCTTTTTTAATTAAGACCGCGTGCTATCGTTTCTTATCATCATAATACATGCACTTTAAAACTACCACTTAACACGAATTGCACTAACTACGAACGTATTAACTTTGTATTATTTAAATATTATTTCCACACATACCTTTGAATCGTGATCATCATCTTCAATCATAAGAGTCGCCATCATCATGTTCAATCATTAATGAATGAAATACGGGATTACACCATTGTACAATACAAATTTGGAAGATGTTAATCCGTTTATTGGTGTAAATATGACATGGATGTTAAGTCAGATAATATCCGAAAACTTGAAAATTTCGTCGTCCTGGAGCGGGAATCAAACCCGCGTCTCCCGGTTAGGTCCTGAGTATGCTAACCAGTACACCACCCAGAACGATCAAGTTTCAACTTCCTGATTAATTTGAATATAACCATCACAGGATTCGCTAGTCAAAACAACCGGCATTTATCGAAGCAACCGGCGTGATGGTTATATTCAAATTAATCGGAAACTTGGTCGTTCTGGATGGCATACTGGTTAGGCGCTATCTGGGAGACCCGAGTTCGATTCCCGCTCCAGCACGACGAAATTTTCAAGTTTTCAGATATTATCTGATATTATCAGATATTATCCATGTCATATTTTGTTTGTCTTACGGCGCTGGGTCTCTCCCTTCCCTAAAGGAACGAGTGACCCTAAATTAGGGATGGGCGACGGCTTATAGCCCATTGAGTTACTCACGGTGGTCGTTAAAGCTCCAATAAAAAAAAAAAAAAAAAAAAAGATAATTTTCAGTTTATCTTTTTTGTTGTTGTTGTTCCAGGTTTAATCACCCCTTTGAACCGCTAAGGTTCTAAGGAATTACCGTTTCTAATTCAGAGCACGAGAGCGACGTAGGAAAAACGCATCGACCATACTTCATCCGAGACTCGAATCTGGACCTGCCTCGAATGATTAGTCAGAGGACCAAAAGCTAGGCTTTTGTGTCTATCATATTCAATACACAATACGGCCCAAATCTGGCGATTTATTTTGAATCATAGTATTTATCACAGTATTTTTAATTGATTTCATTTCGGAAAATATTTTTCTACAGCCACAAGAATGACTGGTACTTGCGAAAAAAAAAAAAAAAAAAAACCCTTCGTGAAATCACCTAGGAAACTTTTTAATAGTTAAATAATAATTAATACATTTGCCGATGCTTATGTATCAGGTAATCTCAAAAATGCTGTCGTTTTTTCAACGTGTGAAGAAAAGAAAGAAAAACGTACCTAGAACAGATGTTTTAATCCATATATAAAGTGCTCCCGGTAGTTACAACCTTCTCCCATCGATCGACAAGGTTTTGATTTCCAGACTTGTAGAATTCCATGGGTTTCCATGCAAAAAAGGCAAAAAGGGTTCGCCGCACCTCCTCCACATTTCGAAGTGTAGTCCGAGCAAGATGGTTTTGCAGGATGCGAAAGAGGTGGTAGTCGGATGGGGCGATGTCAGGGGAATATGGTGGATGTGGAATTTTTTCCCATCCGTAGTCCTGCAACGTGGCATTGGTCATTTTCGCTGTGTGTGGTTTTGCGTTGTCCTGCATCGGCAGCACGCCTTTACGATTCACGAGTGCTAAACGTTTATCCTGCAAAGCAGTGCGTAGACGCTTCAGCTGCTGACAGTAGACTTCCCCTGTAATGGTTTTGTTGGGTGGCAGCAGCTCGTAATGGATTATGCCTTGCATATCACACCACACAGGCATCAAAAGCTTTTGTGAGAAGCGTCCTGTTTTCGCCACTGCTGCAGGCGCATTCCCTTTGGGAAGCCACTGACGTTTACGCTTAATGTTGTGATAAACAATCCATTTTTCATCGCCCGTGACACTTCTGAGCAAAAACGGCTCCCTACTTTCTCGGGAGAGCAAAGGAGTGCAAATGTACACACGCTGTTGTGGAATGAGATCATGGGATACCCACTTATCCAGTTTCGATACATAACCGAGGTCCTGAAGATGCCGGTGAACAGTGGAATGGGTTGAATGAACAAGTGTGGTCAATTTCTTGACTGTTGCCTGCGGATTTCCCTCAACAGCAGCTTTCAGCACGTCGTTATCCAGCTCAACATGCCGTCCGGGTCGCTGCACATCCTTGAGGCTGGTGTCCCCCCTTCGAAATTTCTGGAACCAGCGTTGACATTTCCTGACCTCCAGGGTACCCGGCTCATATACGGCATTGATGTTTCGTGTTGCTACCGTCGCTGAATGTCGATGGTGGAACTCATACAGCATAATGTGCCTAATGTGGTCTTTTGACACTACCATTTCCTATGCGGTTTAAGTACACAACGACTGCACCTAGAACTCCCGTTTACGGTCTCAAGTGACTTGAAGGTCTGCTCGCGTGATCCCTTTTATACTCACCGTGGTCGACGTCATAGTCTGGACACCAGGGGAATCACTACTGTTGGGCTTGCGCAAAACGACATTACTTCTGGGATGACCTGATATTATGCAGATTTTTGAATTATTTAGTCAGTGTTATTTTGAACAGATTAGAGAAGGAAACGGATGTTATCTCCAATAAATGACTATAAAAAGTTATCTCGCTTAATTAGCGAAATACATTGAAATGTCAAGTCATGGGACAGCAGTATGCAAATTTTTAACTGGCGCTGCCGTCGTATAATGTCTTCGACGCACGCCACGATGACTGATCAGCTCTTCATTTCTTCGGAGTATTCCGAAAAGACGCCAGTAGTGTCAATATGGGTGTTCTGGAACAGTTTTTTCCCATGATCACTAATCAGGTCTTCATTCTTTCGGAGTATTCGCAAAGGACGAGAGTAGTGTCAATATGGGGGTTCTGGAACAGTTTTTTTTCCATGATGACTGATCAGGTCTTCATTCTTTCTGAGTATTCGGAAAGGACACGAGTAGTGTCAATATGGGGGTTCCGGAGCAGTTTTTTCATGATGACTAATAATCAGCTCTTCATTCCTTCTGGGTATTCGGAAAAGACGGGAGTAGTGTCAATATGGGTGTCCTGGAACAGTTTTTTCCCATAGAAATAACGGAAGTTAGGCCTATCCGCATATTGTTCCACATGCCTGTTTTAGCTGTTCCGGACAATTCCTTTCGTGCATAAGGGATTACATCTCACAGAGTAGGTAACTGTCACAATGTACAAGTAAGTTGCGCGGAATACTTGCATGTGGCGAACTGAAGTCTTTAAAAAGAAATTCCTAAAGTGTATAACTTTCATTTTCAGTTACAATGCTTTTTAAATTCGTTCACACGTTGGGCATTTCTGTTTTTTGTGACCCTCAGAGCATGAATTTACGTCCCTAGTAGGGCCATGCTTGGTGATCCCCCTCCCAGACACACACACACACACCATGGCCCTTCACACTGTTGCTTTTTTTTTTCATTCGTATGAAACGCCCAAAATGTGTCAGTAAATCGTTCTGTTACGTAAATGCTGTACAGCAGGTTCTAAAAAAAATCTGGAGTTCTATTAACCATGTTTTGCTAGTAAAACTTAAACATACAGAAATAAAAGAAGAGAGGATGGAACTGTTTAATCATGAAAATCTTTAAGCGTGTTCCTTTTTAGCTACTACTGTATTTCTTCCAAGAACACACAAGCGCACTAGTAGTTGCACCAGCTGGAGAAAACAGACAAACCGTCAGATATAAGTTCCTCGCTTTGAGGCAAATTTCTAGAGGTTAGAAAAGGGAGGTGGTTTCAACAACCGCAAAGCCGGAATCTGGCCAGCATGCTCAGCTATTAAACCTGCTAGGAGCTGCAATTTGGGGCACTTACACAGTTACAACACAAGAGGCGAATACGGAGATACTAGCCGGAACAAAAAAGACAGCGGGAAAGGAATGGTGAAAGATTGAAAATAAAGGTTAAATAGAAAAAAAAATATCCCACAATATTTTTTTAGTGTACCAATCCCCCCACCCCCTTTTAGAACGAGTATGTTCCTTTGGGCATTAAATGCGGGTATTAACAATCAAAAAGGTTATCGGCATGTCGAGTGGAAGTATCTATAAGAAAGTAAATTACAAAATTACTAATTCCTTTGAATCAGCTTTCTCGTGTGAACCAGACAGATCGTTATTTTAAAAAGCGTTCAACAGCAGATATAGTGTGGCATTTCCTTTGTATTATGATATCGTAACCGTCATATTCTTGCATCTAAGAAGCTCAATCGTTAATTACAAAGTCTATTAATTTCCGGCTTTGCGGCTGTGCCACGTTCCTTCTTTGATATCTTGAAATCTTCCTCAATGCAAAGGAGAAATATAATATATCAAAAAGAGAGCTAAAAAGCCCTAGAAAACCAAGCATTGTCAAAGTCAAACACCTTCTCATTGTCGGTAACTCTGAATTTAATTTTCTTTCTATTTTTATTTTTATTTTACGCGTCTGTGGAAATAGTTTGAATTTCCACAGACGCGTAGAACTTCCTTTTTCGGAAATGTGCCGTTCACAAACTGTATAACTATGGCAGTTCCACTTTGTTCGTCACTTATGTAATACCAATAAATTCGGGATCTTTAATGTCAATTAGGTGTCGTATCAGTTTAGGGAGAGTTATTCTGGCCCAATTGCTACCTTTCTTTTGACGACAGTGTATTCGAACGCACGTCTTCCTACTCCGGGGCTGCTGTTCTCCCAAGTGAACTACAGCGGCAAGTTTATCGCTGCTTCATTGTCGATTTGACACATACGTCACCGCAGGTGTACGTCATGTAACGCAGTTCGTTACACAGCATCTTCATAGCTATTTCATTTCTCGCGTTCTTATTCTAACATTTCTATAAATAAACGTTTAATTCCAGTGTGGTTACTAGTTCTTGAGCTAAAACATTTTTTTCCAGTAGTAACCAAATATTTATACCACCTTTGTGTTAAATTGCCTGCGATGGTAGACTTCCATTTTGTCCATTAAAAGAGGCAGTATATATTCTTTCCTACTGCTTCATTGACGATTTATTATATTCTGTCCATTGTTTATTTATTTTTTTATTTTTATTTTATTTTTATTTTTTTTTCCTCGAAGAATGGTAACAACTCATCTTCCTACCATCGGCCGAGATTTCTAAATTTTCAATTGGTAGTATTACCAAGTGTGGCTAAACTGGTGTTTTTCCTCATCGTATGTTGATCGATTTGAAAGTGAAACTTCTAACATCGAAAGTTAAATTACGAGGAAGCTATTCTTTTCAGATGCAACTCTCTCTAATAACGTGGTAGCTATTTTTTTCAGACCCAACTCTCTCTCTCTTTCTCTCTCTCTCTCTATCTCTCTCTCTCTTTCTCTCTCTAAGTGGTAAACTGGTGTTTTTCATCCACGCGTGTTAATCGCCTTGGAAATGAAACTTCTAACATCGAAAGCTAAATTACTAACGTGGTAGCTATTATTTTCAACGCAGCGCTCTCTCTCTCTCTCTCTCCAAGTGGTAAACTGGTGTTTTTTGTCCACGCATGTTGATCGACTTTAAAGAAAGTGAAAATTCTAACATCGAAATTTGAATTACTAACGTGGTAGCTATTCTTTTCAAGCGTACCTTTACACACACACACACACACACACACACACACACACACAAGTAAGTAGCCAGGGGTTCAAATCAGGCATTAGACCACCATGGCTTTTATGATTTAGTTCTTGCACTGATTTTTACTAAATTTCCTTCCCTTGAGGAAATACTCTAAATTTTACATTTACTAAATTTCCTTCCCTTGGGAAATACTACTAAAAATACTGAGAAAATGCGTGGCGATTTCGTTGCACAAGAGGGATAGCAAAAAAAAAAAAAAAAAAAGAAAGATTTTCAGAAAAAATAAACCTGTTGGCCTACTTCGTATTCTGTATAAGATCTTCACTGAGATTTTGCAGCATCTCTTGCGAAAAACGACAGGATGCACGTGTTTCAACTTCGCTTTACACGTTTTCGCCATTCTCTGACTGAGTGCACTCGGGTTTTCATAATATCGATTCCATGCCGTCTGTATCTGACAATTCCAGATGATTCTCGAAAAACTGACTTTGTTAAATAACAAAAATCCGGTACAACAATTTTTTTTCCGCCCAGGGGCATAAACCGCAGATTTTGGGTTCTCGCACTTTTGGACTGTGTTCGAATGTTAGGTAAAGACATGAATATTGCTTTCGTACTTCCCGTCCTTGTTCTGGGCCTTAGAATGAACCAGCTGCCATCAGATTAAGAAGAAGCGTCTTCCTCTTCCTAGCCTTAGAGGTTCATAAAGAAAAATATCCTCGGGCGCCAGGTTGCTGAGTGGCCAGAGGCGCAGATTCTGGCTAATCGCCAGGCCTAGAGTCGGAATGAGACATGAACCGTCGTGTGGTGCTGGCTTTTCCGTCATCACTGGAGACGCTGGTCCCAAATTAGGAAAGGGCGACTCGTTATAACCTAATGAAATTCTCACCAGGGTGGTTACACACAAAACAAAAAAACTTCGAATGTAAGAGAAAACTTTGTGGGACAAAGTCTAGGAACAGATGTATGCATATTTTTAACTTAGCGAAATACCTTCTGGAAAGAAGGGGGGTCAAAACAGATCGTAGGCCAGAAGGACTTAGGCGTACTACTATTAAGCGTGGTTAAACGTTGCTTACGGGCTCGCGACGTTAGGGGCCCCGAAAGGGCATAAGTAAAATAAAGTTTTAGATCAAGTCCACCGACAAAAAGAAAAGTTGAAAAATTCGGGGGGGAGTGGCCAGAGAAAAACTATTTTTCATTTCGCTCGTCTTCCCTGGTGTCAGTAGTTCAGGGATGTCGTTGGCATGATATCAAGCACTGGATTACAGATTTAAAACATCTGAAAACTCATTTGGGGTAAATGTGTTGCACAATTTTAAACACATGTATAACACAAATTAGAGAAAGATTTATCGGCATGCAAAAAATTATTAATAATTTCGCATTTTTGGAGCCTCAGAATTTGCTTACGGAAAGTGATATTTTAAAATATGCAGTGAATTTGCAAAAAAATATTCCTTCTTTCTTATAAAGCTATTTCCAAAAATAACTTTTGCAAATAGCTTTATAAAAAAGAAGGAATAAAGTAAAAAGAAAATCAATAAAAGAATTCGCAGAATTGTAATTAAATAAGTTTAAATTTTTTTTATGTCACCCAGACGTATCATTCCATATCTAACACTAGCCCTATTACAGTAGCTACTTCTGATATGGCATTCTGCGAGCAAAAGTAGTCTGAAATATTTTTCACTAATTACCACTGAAGTGCAGGACACATAGATTAAATACAAAATATTTAATTAGAGACTTTTTCAATGCAAAATGGAACACGAAAGATTTTAGTAAATAGTAACACTGTACTAGTGATCCGATTTATTGGCGTAAGAAATAAACACATAAGCGTTTCCAAGCTTTCGCACATCAACCAGATGGCTTTTTCAAGGAAGTTAGACAGAAACTGCAAACTGAAAAATAGAACGCTTAACAATTTGAACGCGGGAACTTGACAATAAATAGATGCGACGTTACATTCATTTAAAGATACGAGGCATCACGTTGGTTGCACGCGGGATCGTGGTAGAGAAAAGGCGTTACTTGAAGAATTGGTTCCAAATTCGTGGCAACTCGAGCGAGACACAATCATTGTAAGCATCACTGTTGGTAATGATCTCCAAGGTTTCCAGAATGGCTGTGCATTTAGGGGTAGAGTAATTAGCTAATTCCTTTATATCATCCCACATAGGAGTAGCTGACTTGAATTTGACTTCTCTGGATAGTGCCGTGGCTACTTTACCGTATTTTGAGTCCCTTTTATGTTCGTTGACTCTGATTCCAAACGAACGCTTGGTCATTCCAATGTAGTATCGTTTAGAGCCGTTCGAATACTGTAGGGGGATCGCATAAACGCCTGCTTCGCAGGAGAGAAGTGGTTTTTCACTATTTCTCTTTAGTATAACACGTAAAGATGCAGGGGATCTTATGCCGACGCCGTAGTTCATCTTCTTGAGGGCATTTTTGAGTTTGTAAGACACACTTAGTATGTAGGGAATTGAGCCTAAATAACGTAGCTGCGGCACATGAATCTCCCTACATTTATGCGATCCCCCTACAGTATCCGAACGGCTCTAAACGATACTACATTGGAATGACCAAGCGTTCGTTTGGAATCAGAGTCAACGAACATAAAAGGGACACAAAATACGGTAAAGTAGCCACGGCACTATCCAGAGAAGTCAAATTCAAGTCAGCTACTCCTATGTGGGATGATATAAAGAAATTAGCTAGTTACTCTACCCCTAAATGCACAGCCATTCTGGAAATCTTGGATATCATTACCAACAGCGATGCTTGCAATGATTGTGTCTCGCTCGAGTTGCCACGAATTTGGAACCAATTCTTCAAGTAACGCCTTTTTTCTACCAGGATCCCGCGTGCAACCAACGTGATGCCTCGTATCTTTAAATGAATGTAACGTCGCATCTATTTTTGGTCAAGTTCCCGCGTTCAAATTGTTAAGCGTTCTATTTTTCAGTTTGCAGTTTCTGTCTAACTTCCTTGAAAAAGCCATCTGGTTGATGTGCGAAAACTTGGAAACGCTTATGTGTTTATTTCCTACGCCAATAAATCGGATCACTAGTACAGTGTTACTATTTACTACTTAATTGGTGTACTGTTCCTCGTTATAAAAAGAAAGATTTTGTTTGAGTATGTATGTATGTAGTATGTATGTATGTAGAGTGTATGTATGTAGTATGTATGTATGTAGATTGTATGTATGTAGTATGTATGTATGTATGTATGCATCTCTCTCTCTCTCTCTCTCTCTCTCTCTCTCTCTCTCTCTCTCTCTAAAAACATAAGAATTCCTTTCAATGAAATAAATACATTTATAAGTAAAAATGTATGCATTTTTGC
This sequence comes from Macrothele yani, assembly GCA_039090855.1. Taxonomy (NCBI): domain Eukaryota; kingdom Metazoa; phylum Arthropoda; class Arachnida; order Araneae; family Macrothelidae; genus Macrothele; species Macrothele yani. Next base: position 40,885,565 of record CM076990.1, on the reverse strand, counting down.
TGTGATTTTCTTTGTTAGTTTTCCAAACAAAGAAGAATAGGGTGGGGATTTTTTATAATTTTGCTTAAAAGCCGGAAATTTGAATAACGCCACTGCATATAAGGCCCTGTAGTTCGTAACGAAAAGTTTTCATGGCTCAGAGCGCGGGCTTCTGACCTTTTCTATGGGTGTGGGGGTGGGGGGGGGGAGATAGGAGTTTAGCGGCCACCGTGAGTAATTCTTAAGGCTATAAAGCAGTCGCCCGTTCCTAAATTGAGGCTACTGTTTCCAGAGAAGAGAAAGAGCCAGAGCCGTAAGACAAGGACACAACCAGTGCCTCATCCAAGGCCAGAAGCCCGGCCTATTAGATGGCCACAAACCAGCACCTCAGAACACTCGACCACCAGGGAGGCTTTTTGATTTCCTGTACTGCTGGGGCTGTTCTCAAATTCCGGAGAAATACATGGATATTTTGTCTATCCTTTCAGTGCAGCCCTCCATCAGAACGAATGGCCCTAAATTATCGATAGGCAACTCTCTATAACTTTAAAATTTCATGAAGGTTAACTTTCGACACACAGATGCACAAAAAAAAAAAAAAATCTTGCCCTCTCCAAAAAATGGTGTTTCAACGGAGCAATAAGTGTGCTGTTGCTTCGTGGAAACATCATTCATATTGCCGAACAGGAACTAATTAATATGAATCAGCTCTGACTTAATGGGAACCGAAGTATAATTAGCATAACAGGGGAACCATTCCATACACTGATATGGGGAAGACGGATAATAGAAAAGAATTATTTGCTTACACAGCGAAACCTGGTGTCTGACGCCATACGATTTTATGGTTTCTATGTTTACTGCATTAAATGAACGCATTCTTTTAATGGGCGTGCGGTTTTTATAAATATACTGTATATGCACTATGGTAGCACCACTTTTCCAGTTAATCTGTCAATAAATTTTTATTTTTCAATATATTTGTTACGAAGCGTTAAATAAATAAAAAAAAAAAAAAAAAAAAAACGTTTGTTTTCGACTTCAAAATTCTTAGGCTGTTCAGCCAAGTTACCATAGAACTAACTTGTGACATACGTATTTCAAAATATACTTGAAACTGTTCTTACATTATTTTAGTTTAAAAATATTACTGTGTTTTAAATAATAACGTTTTTGTTGCTTTAATTAAATTCGTTGCCATATCATAAATTTTCAAGTTCCTTGACACCCTTGGATGCCCAGAAGGCTTGCATGGGCTAATTAGAGATACATATGTAGAGAGGCAGAGAGAGAGAGAGAGACACAGAGAGAGAGAGAGACAGAGAGAGAGAGAGAGAATATAAATATTATTTTGTCTCGTATGATTTCCACTTGGTCAGAAACAGAGGCTGGAAGACGAACAGATTTCAAGGTAGTGACTCACCAAGGGTAAAAGTTTCATGTCGCAGTGTACAGCGGGGTCGGCGAGACGTTGCAGCTTTTTCACTACCATCCAGTGTTTCTTTCAGGCATACATCCAGGGGGCAAAGACCTCACGGAAACGACCCCCCCCCTCCCCCGAGACATTTTAGGTTACCGAGCCAAATTTTAATAAATTCAGGCTATGATGAAAAAGGAAGTTTCATTTCTTTTTATGATACAAATATTTCTTCAATTTTATTTTTTTTAATATTTGTTCAAATGATACTAGTTATAGTTTATTTTATTAAAAAGTGTATTACGACGCATAGTATTCTTCAAAATATAATAAGTAGACTAATCATACCTAATTGTCTGCGAATCGTGATTCAGGAACAAGAGTGTGCATTGAATGCATTTTAACAGATAAAAATTTCAAGCTTGCGAACGTCCCCCTTCCCTTCTTTAGCTGAAAACAGTTTGTTATTCCCGAAATGTTTGAAGAAGTAATTACTATATCGGGTATGTATATAGAATTTTTCTTGGGGAGGGGGACGAAAAAGGAAGTTTTTGAAATCCACCACCCGGAACAAAATTAAAGTTAATGAAAAATTGAAGAAAAATTAAAGCATTTTTTTCTAATGTAAGTTGATACATTTTTATTAAATTAAGGTATTTTTTTATAATGTAAGTCGCATTTTAACCAAAAACAAAGAAATGAAGCATTTTCCAGGGGGGGGATAGGTCCCTTCTAAATGCGCCACTGTGCTAGATATATAGTAATTACTTGTATATATATAAATATAGTAGATAAAATTATATATATATATATACATATATAAAATGGAAAACTTGCCCCCTCTAAGGTTCCATTTGCCCCCACCCCCTCTCCCCGGCCAAAAAGTCCTGAAAGAAACACTGCTACCATGCACCACCCACACATCCCAATTTGCACTTGGAACCGTTAATGGACGAAGGCCCCTGTGACTTCACATTGCATTACAAAAAAGATGCACTAAGGGTACAATGTTGAATCATTAAAAAAATCAAGACAAAATCTACGAATCTTAAGCTTTTAACTCATGTTCTTATGAGAAGAAAAATGGAAAATACAGTGACTTTTTATGAAAACTCTGCAGATAATTTAGTAGTTATATTTTCGTGTTTTAACGGACTTCATAATGATTCCCTGTTATAAGTTCCTTGGGGGGCCCACTCATATATGTCTTAGCCTTGGGGTCCACTCAAATGTTTTTTAGCCTAGGAGCCCACTAAGGCCTTGTTCCGGCCCTGCTTGACACCAAGCTGGAAGAGCATATCCTGTCCCTGGTGAATACCGCCATTTTTATTTATTATTATTATTTTTTTTTTATTGAAGGATGAAGAAACTTGTCTTTCACATCCATAAGAACAATTCGAAAATGTTCTTTAAGCACGACGCAACGTTTTAATGAATTTTGGAAAAACTAAGGCCTTGTTCCGGCCCTGCTTGACACCAAGCTGGAAGAGCATATCCTGTCCCTTGTCCCTGGTGAATACCGCCATTTTTATTTATTATTATTATTTTTTTTATTGAAGGATGAAGAAACTTGTCTTTCACATCCATAAGAACAATTCGAAAATGTTCTTTAAGCACGACGCAACGTTTTAATGAATTTTGGAAAAGCCTGTTGAGGAATAATACCAAAAGTTTGTACGTTTTACCTTTCTACATTCAATAAAACAATGAATTGTCCTCCACGTCTTTTTGATTTACCTAGCACTGCTTCAATGGCAATGATAAATAAACACATACTAAAAAAAAATAGTTTTTCTTAAGTGTCAACTTTGTATTTCTGCAGTTCGCGTGCCAAGTGAGGGGAAATAATTGGCTCGTCTTTTTGAAATCGGATTGCGCTGAAGAATGGCGTGTCAAAGTGAGAGCACATTTTTTTCATTTATTTATTTCGCTTTAATGGGAAATTCCTCTTGTCAATAAAGTGAACGCAGATCCATCCACGCTGGCGAACAGCGGAGCGGATCGCTCAAGGTCAATGACATCGAGAGGATCCCAGAGAGAGAGAGAGAGAGAGAGAGCGCAAATCAGTGAAAAGCAGGGAATTCCACTCTTCTATCTTCACACAACCTGTTATCGCGATCCACCGCTCCTGCAGTAAAGTCGTTGCTCCTCCGTTGCATGCCCACTTTTGAACGAAAACTTTAAAATCGTGTTAAAAACGGATTATATACCCAACTCTGCTCTGCCCGTAGCCCTCTTAAGATTGAAAAAAAAAAAAAAAAAAAAAAAGGAAAGCAAAAGAATTCACTTTCGAACGGGACTGTTGGAGGGAAGTGAAAAATTCTAACGTGGATGACAGAAGGGAGGTCATCGGAGTTCATTGACCTCGCTATGCCGACAACACCCAGTCAGACAAGTGCATGCTGTGTAAACAGCAACGCAGGATGATTCGTGATGAGAATAGATGCGAAATCAGCCACTAAACACTTAGTTTCACGACACATCATTTTTTTATAATATCTACAATACTAGATTAATTAATATTGTGTCCAGATATTGTTTAATTTATACCCCTAGTCAAAACAACGGATGAAGTTATCTCAAATTTTATTACTATTTTAAGAAAGCAATTCAATTAACTCTTAGACAAAAATTTCTGGAATTAGATGCACTTTGCTCATTAAAGCCACTTCTTCGCATGCTTTATTCTGTAAACATAAGAACACTATTCTATGGCATAAATGCACAAATATTTCTACTCATATCTTCCAAGATTTTGTTTTTTCACCGTGGTCTACTGAAAACTGAGGAGGTCACACTGCATACTAATGTTTAAGAGGCTATCTTCTCTCACAGAGGGAAACTTTTTTGGGGGGGGGTTAACAACCACCGTGAGCAACTCAATGGGCTATAAGCAGTCGCCCGTCCCTATATTAGGGAGGGTCACTGGTCCCAGGGAAGGAAGAGAGCCAGTGCCGTAAGACAAACACAACATTCATGCCTCACCGGAATTCGAACCCGGACCTCTTTCGGGCGAATGATCAGAGGCCATCGCTTAGAAGACTGCGTCACCGAGGCGACGGAAAAGGTTTGAGATGTGATGTGAGATATGAACGCTGTGTTCGTCATACGATTTAGTTCTAGTTCTTTCCCTTAGGCAGAATCAACACACACACACACATAGTGCACTCCTCGTCATTGGCGCATAGGGAGGGGGGGGATTTGGGGCTTAAGCTCCAATGTAACGTATATTCTATTTTAACTTTCCTTTTGAGTTTCTTTTTCTATGTAAATTTGAGTTTGTTCTCTTAGGTATTTTCAAACCTTCACATTATGTCTTTTCCCTCAAACGAGAATGATGTTGGCAACACACTCAGGTCGGTACAAGAGTGACGTATGAATGTATGTGATAAGAACGTTAGATAAAAAGACGATACAGAGGTTGCTTTGGGTGTGAAGATGTTAGATCGTTCTTGAGTTTTGCCTCTAAACCTCTTGACTAAGATATGTGAAGTGGTGTGTTTTAGATTTCGTCTAATGTTGCGGGACCAATAAAAAGTTGACGTAAGTTGGACTTCTGTCTATGTTTCGTCTGGCCTTTGTAAAAGCCTTATTCTCACGTGAGCTATCCGGCACAATTAGTTGCATCGCATTTACCCTTAGTTTAACATCTATTCAGCTGGAAATCTTACATAACGTAAAAAGGGTTACGTTATACCCCCTAAAGCCCCAAAGAGATTAAGAATGACGTTCTTCAACTCTTTTATCTATCTATCTATCTATCTAATATAGTATACACCATTTATATATATATATATATATATATATACACTATATGCGTATACACACACATACCCCCTCCCTCCAACAGGAATTCCCGGGTGCATCACTGCTCTTCGTTCTCACTATTCGGCAGTAATGGTACACTCCTCGTTCTCTTCCTTCCATAGTATCAGTACAAACTCGTTCTGTCTCTTCCGTTGTAGCAGTAGAGTCGTCGTTCTATCCTTTCCGTAGTATCAGTACACACCTCGTACTCTTACCACGTAGTATTAGTACAGTCCCCGTTTTCTCCCTTTTTTTTTTCTTTTTTTGATTGGAGGTTTAACGACCACCGTGAGCAACTCAATGGGCTATAAGCAGTGGCCCGTCCCAAATTTAAGGTCACTGGTTCCAGGGAAGTGAGAGAGCCAGTGCCGTAAGACAAACACAACATCCATGCCTCACGGGATTCGAACCCGGACCTCTTACGGACGAATGATCAGAGGCCATCGCTTAGACCACTGCGCCACCGAGGCGGCTTTCTCCCTTCTGTAGTGGTGCAGTCGTCGTTCTCTTCCTTCCGCAACATCACTACAGTCCTCGGTCCTTGCCTTCTGCAGTATCAGTATAGTTCTCGATCATTCCTTTCCGTAGCTTCAATACAGTCATTCTCTGTCTCTCTCACTTCCGGAACATCAGTACAGTCCTCGTTCTTTCACTTTCGTAGTACCAGTACAGACCTTATTCTCTACCTTTCTTGGTGTCAGTACAATACAGTTCTTCTTTTGCCCCATCCTGTTATCTATATCATAGTGATCTTGTTCTCTCTCTCTCCCTTATTTATGACAGATGTTCTGATTACTAGTTTTGGTAAATTATCGTCAACGTGGCTTGATGTTCGGACGTCTGATGGCTAATAGGCTAATACAGGTGATGCCCGATCCTGATAATTGCTTTTCTGATTGCTAAATGCCCACTCCTGTGGTCGATCGTCTCTGATTGCTGCTTCAGATAAATTCCTACCACGGATAGGGCGAAATTGCTATTTAGGATAAATTTCAGTGGCGTACTACAGAGGTGAATCACGTGTCAAGACGACAAATCTGCAGTGGTACATTCCATCCGTGTAGCTTAGTTGGGAGTGAGAAGGCGCGGTCGATCTCGTTGAGGAACAAACTTGTGTTTTCACAACTTTTGGCCGCTGGATGATGTGCGTAACTCGGAGAAGAAGCGACAGGTTAGAAGCGAAAGACTTCTCTCACCATTCATAACACAGAAACAATAAATTTATAGTCGGCGAAATGCAAAGAGGGTGTACTTAAGCAGCCGTAGAGGAGAGGAAGAAGAAGAAAAAAATACGATGCAATGAGCTTCGGGTAGGTCACAAACCTATAAATGGTAAGGGGTCAGTGCGGAAATCTGACGCGAACCGACGCCATTCTCACGTTTCCCTGGAGACGCTGTGAATCAGCTATCCTACCTTGATCAATAATACACTTTTAGGTCGACTTGGCGTATAGTTGGAGTTGCTATAGTGTAAATCCTCTTCCCCAATTCTTTGATATCTGAAGTGAACATGCTCTTCAATTTGTTCTCCTTCGTATCGTTTGAAATAGTCTTTTCATCTCACTTTAGGTCTTCCTCTTTCCAAGTATATGTTCCCAAGTCGGCTGAGCAGGCTCCCGCTTGGTCAGAGGCGTAGTTTTCTAGCTAGTCGCCTGAGCTTGACTACGATTCAAGTCCGGGATGGGGCCTAAGCAGTGTGTTTGTTTCCCAGCGCTAGCTCTCCATCCTCCCCTGAAGCAGCAGCTTCACATTAGGGACGAGCGATTACTTATATCCCTTAGAGTTGCACATGGTGGTTGTTAATGCCCCCTCCCCCCCCCCCCCCAAAAGAAAGATACTCACGGCGATAGCTCTGCACCCAACTCAATCCTTATCCCTTCTAATATCATGACCACACTACGTCATTTTTGTTTCTTGAACATCCTTTAAAATCCCTGTTGTTTAAACGGTTGCCCCTATCACCTCATTTCTAATTCCCCACGTTCTGGTGACACCACACATCTATTTCAGCATCTTCACCACAGCAACATTTAGCTCTTGCACGAAACATCTTCTCATTGGCCAAATCTCATCACGGTACAAAACCAATAATTTTGTTACACCCTCGAAAGCCACTCTTTTTTGGCTTAACTTGCACTGTTCTATACGGTCGAGTCACATTATTGTGACCACCAGCTAATATCCAGAGTAACCGCAGAGTGCAGTGCGGACAGCAGCTAGACGGGCTGGGAGTGACTCAATAAGGTTCTGGAAGGTGCTCACAGGTTCATGGAATGTGCGTGGTGTAGGATCCATAGAGCGAACAACACGATCGAGGTGGTCCAACAGATGCTCAATTGGGTTTAAGTATGGGGAATCAGGAGGCCCGGGAAGTACTTTGAAGTCTTCATCGCGCTCTTCCAATCGGACATTTCTAGCTGTGTGACACGTCGCATTGTCGTTCTGAAAGATCCCATTCGCCTCAGGGAAAACAATCAGCATGTATGGGCGTGCGTGATCTGCAAGGATGAATTCATAACGAATTTGGTCCATAGTACCTTCCACAGGTAAGAGTGGATCCAGGGAGTGCCACGAAAACATTCCCCAGACCATAACGCTACCCCACCAACTTGTGTTCTTCCAGCATTGGTTTAAGAGTGTTTGTTCTCCGATGTTTCTCGCCTTATACGCCAACGCCCATTAGTTCGATGAAGCAGAAAACGTGACTCATCGGAGAAGACAATCCTTTGCCAATCAGCGAGGTCTAATTCCGATACTGCCGTGCAAATGTAAGTCTTTTCTGCCGATGCACCTCCGTTAGCGTACGTGCAGTGACCATCCGTCTACATTGAAGCCCCATACGCAGCAGGGTTCGCCGAATTGTCGTTTTAGACACACTTCCGGTAGTGCCCTGGTTCATTCGGCCAGTGAATTGCTCCACTGTAGCGTGTCGATCGGCCCTCGCGCACCTTCGAAGCCGACGTTCACCTCTCACATCAATGGCACGTGGTGCTCTACAGTTTCCACTTCGCTTATTCGCAAGGGTGCCATTTCTCCAATCACGATACACTTTAACCACAGCAGTATGCGAATAGTTCACAAACTGCGCTGTTTCGGAAATACTGCCACCCTTGGCCCGAAAGCCGATAATCATACCTTTTTGCAAATCTGATAAGCCGCTCCTTTATCCATGACAGCAACGAGTGATATGTTTTCAGAATGCCTACAGCACACCTTGTATACTTTCTAAACCAGCTCACGACACGTGACTTCTTTCATTGGCTACGCGCTGTTGACATCAAAAGTAGGAGGTGGTCACAATAATGTGACTCGACTGTGTTTTCAATAAAATCGCGTATATATTACACTTGATGTTTTTCTCCAGTTATTTCGTCATGTTCGCATTCTTCTTCAGTTCACTTCGTCCTTTAGATCTCCATCTTCCTTTCACATCCATCCCACGCATTTGTATCTTCATACTCTATTGAATACTGCTTCCTAGTTATAAGCACCCTTAATTTTATTTTATTTTGCTTCGCTGCAGCCCTTTTTTTCTTCTACTTACCTTCAACCTCTGTGACGTATTACAGAGGTGAAGCACAGTCAAGACGACAAATCTGCAGCGATACATCCCGTCGGTGTAGCTTAGTCAGTTAGAGCAACTCACTCCGAAGCGAGGAGATGCTGATTCGATCTCCATCACCAACAAATCTGTGTTTTCACACCTCCTGTCTTCTAATACTCTTTTCCAGTTTTCCAACTGCTTCTCTTTCTCTCCTGATACATGCCACTGTAGCATCTGTATAAACAACATGGTCCACAATGCTACTTTCCACACTCCTGTTGTTATCATATATAAAACAAAGCCAAATAAGAATGGGATAAAGCCAATCCTGGTGCACTCTAACTCTCTCATCTAATTTTTATGCCTGTCCTGTGCTACATCTGATGCAGTAGCTTCAGAACTGAGTTTAATAGTGTCCAGCTAATGGCCTTTGCTAAATGGATGGATGTTACCTGAAGTTGTTTGTTACGCTAAACTATGGTTACAAACTCAAGTTTGGATTTGCTATCCTCTTTTCAGGTAAAGCCAGAAGGAATGGGAGCACGCGATTTTATCGAAAACGGTTTCATGGAAGACGAAATCATCGAAAACGAATTCATCGAAAACGAATTCATCGAAATCGAAACCATCGAACGCAAAATCATTAAAACCAAATTTATCGAACCTGCCGTTTACCAAAAGACGATTTTTTCGAGATTTACAAAACGAAATAATAACTTTCGTGATGAATTTGCTTTATAAATATTATCATATGCAGTGTTGTCATCTTTCTTAAACTTTTAAGCGTCCGATGTACATGAACTAAATGCTACTCAAAATTTTCTGCGCACCATGAACAGAAATGTTCACGTAGCGACCTGGCTTTACGAAAGCTACGGCAAAACAATTCCTTTCCTCCTCTCATCTCAGCAGTACCGACCAATCCGACCATAAACCTGTCACTGGTGTGATAAACACTGTATCCTAGTCCTTTATTCTCTGCCCCAGGACCCAATGCATGATGGGGTAGGTCTAGTCCCCCTGACCCTGACATCATGCCACTGGGTAGAAACAAATACTCAAACATCTTCTCTCCTGTTCTTAGGTTCGATGCCGTTGTTATAGCCCTTTTATCAGGTAATCAGTCAGACAGGATTAGTGCCAAAAATCCCTTAAAATGATTACTTTGAATAACAAAGCTAAGGAATGCTCTGATGCACAGGTTTACTCGTTCCAGCTGCGTTCGCCTCGCTTTTTTTTTAGGAGTTTTCAGGATTTTTGCCCTTCGAGTGTAATGCTTTTCACGATATTATAACGAAGTAAATTTCTCCGTCATTTTTGGTCCACGCCGGGGATCGAACCCGAGTCCTCTTACTCCGGAACAAGTCGCTCTACCAACTGAGCTACGCAGACGTTCGTTCTCCCTGCTATCTGCTTTTACGTCGAATGCGTCCTGCGGGGCAGGCACGTCACAATATTTATTTGTGATAGCTTAAGTTTCACCTTGCCGGAACCGGTGGCGTAGTGTAAGACCACTCGTCCGAGGAGAGTCCGGGTTCGAATCCCGGTGAGGCATGGATGTTGTGTTTGTTTAAAGGGCACTGGCTCTCCCCTTCTTCCCTGGAGCCAGTGACTCTAAATTAGGGGAGGGCGACTGATTATAGCCCATTGAGTTGCTCACGGTGGACGTTAAACCTTCAATAAAAAAAAAAAGTTTCACCCATCGAATTAACTGAAAGGAATAGTTCGTTACGTAAACGGAGAAAAATAGTGCAAAAGAACACGATCCCTTCACTTGAGCAATGGAAAAAAATAGAAGATGTGAGAAACATAGGATCATTAAAAAACATGAGAAATAACTAGGAATGTTTCCCCCTTTGATATCAACTCGTGCAATGAAAAAAAAAGGAAAGTTAACGATAAGCCCTAATAGCTTCTCGCGGTGAACTACTAACTGAATATCTCTGCGTACAACTTTAATTTCGAATGTGTATAGCTTTCATTACTTACAGTTAGCAGTAAAACGCTGGAAATCTTAGAGTAGGGGAATCATAGTAATTGATGTCCAAGGATTTTTTTTATCTTTCGACATTAAATTTTTGGAAAATATGTGAGGATAAATTTGAGGAAACGAAAATTTATCCTCACATATTTTCCAAATTTTTTTTTAAAATGTTTTGATAATTAATTAAATCACAACTAATAAATGTTTATAACATCTTTCCCTCATCACTTAAAATAGTCTCACAGTTTTAACGCGATTTCGGCTGATAACCAATGTCCAAAATGAAAATAAGTAATAAGCATTAATTAGAACATTAATTTACTGCTGTGGTTGCAGAAATGACAACTGGTGCGACCTGTGTTATGCACTGTGCCCTTTGGTTTTCCATTCCATTTTCATATCCTTATTTCGAGATTTTGTTGGACGCTTTTCTTTGGATGTTATCTCTAAGCAGAACCGCAACATCTCTTAGTTGTGTCTTCTTCATCTTTTTGTCTGAAATTAAAATGTCAGGTCGATTTTGGTACGGACTTGTCTGTAATGATAGGGTTCTTCCAGTCTATGATGTAATATTTTGATTTTCAAGAATAGGTGCTGGTTGTACCTGTAATAAGGTGGAGTATACATAGCCTTGGATTAGAGGCAACATTTAACGCCAAGCTCTTGATGTAGTGTCTTAGCTACCAGGTCGCATCATTTATGGTATTCCTTTGACGCAAGGAGAGGGCAGACGGCTAAATGGTTTCATTGGTTTGGTTTTTCACATTCTACAGGCATCTTCATCAGCATTATGTGTTTCCTGTATAGTTCTGGGATGCGATAATACCGTCTTCAATCCTAATGAAGAATCCCTACGAATAGGTTTCTGGAGACAGTTGACTTTTTTCTAATCATTGCTGTGAGGGTTTTGTCAATGTCCCCCAGATCTAAGGAGTCTGGATATTTATCATGCAGAAATTTGCTTTTCCAATTCTTCAGTAGGTCTGAATTTTACGATTGCTTAACAGAGAACAACGAATTGATCGTGATCATATGTAGAGGATTTTAGGAAGGGGGTGTCTGACCCCAGGTCTTAAACAACCCTTAGAAATAGGAAGCTAGGAGATTTGGGCTAGAGTGGTCGATAGGAAAGTCACACGGAAGCGAAGTAGAAAGGGAGAGGAAGACGCCCTTATTTATTACCGGGGGGCCAGTACCCGGGGTCCGATGGCTTAACGTGCCCATCCGACGCACTGCGGTTAGTGGATCGAGCGTTCGTACCTGCTTGGGATCGAATCAGAGGTCCTTTCCGTGGCAGTCACGAACGTTGCCCACTAGGCCACCCGCGGCCCAAGGTCTGAATTATTTTCTGATTGAGGAAGTTCAAGGGGATTAAGCCTGCTGTGCGCAAGTTCAAGGGGATTAGGCCTGCTGTGCGCAAGTTCAAGGGATTAAGCCAACGTCAGCTGCAGCCACCATTGTAGTGATGGCGTGTCTTTTCCCTAGACTTATTGTTTGAAGTGTTTCTATTATTTCCAGCAAAGATCTAAAATATTGGTTTCCCCCTTCCATTTTTGTTATTACTATGTATTATTATAATTATATAGCGCGTCACAGTTACAGTCGACCAGGCGTTACGAGCTGGTTGTAGGTCACTCCACAAACAGTCGTAATCAAAGTCCTGGAAATTGCAGAGGTGTCGACGCAGGATGTGGATCGTTTCCTAACAATGTGATCTTCTGGAGCTCAGGTGGTATTATTTTCCCAAGGTCCAAAGAGTCCAAGATCATTATTATTATTATTATTATAAATTTTCTAAACAGTTGGCCAGGAAATTTTTCGAAGGCTTTGGTGTTTAGGAATTTTCAAGTGATATGAGAGTTCTGCAAAATGGATGACTTTTGGATTGGGTGAAACAGTTGTGTAAATTTGAATTGTTGGAGATAGATTTTTTTTTTTTTTTTAAATGAAGGTTTAACGACCACCGTGAGCAGCTCAATGGGAAGATAGTTTGGAAAAACTCTCATCCACCACTAAAGTTGTCGCAATGACAACTCGTGGGATTATTATTATTTTGGCTTCCCATAGTAGGTCAACTAGCATAAAATAAAATAAAAATGTAATACATAAGTAAAGGAAATTTTTTCTGACTCGGAGGGAAAACGTGGCAAAAAAAAAAACTTCTTTCATTGCAGACAAAAGAAAACTGACCCATAGATCTGCGATCGTGAAAGCTTTGGGTGAAGGAGCTGAGTAAAATTTATTTGCGTAAGGAAATCGCTCTGCTCCAATAAAAAAAAGGGGGTGAGGGTGGAAATGTACAATTTTTGTTATTGTTTTTTTTTTTTTTTCCTTTCCTTTTTTGAATTCAAAATCTGCGTGGCTACTGTACGACTTTAGTATGCCAATCACAATATTTGCTTGCCCGATAATAGCAATTTACATGTACAGATGAATGTCATGCTGGGGCGTAGAATCGTGCGGAGACTGAAGGGGTTCCCCTCAACTTTTGGCTTTAGTTTTTCACTCTGAATACTAAGCTTTCCTAATTTTTCAATTTCAAAAACTCATTATTTCTAGATTTTAAATTAAAATTAAGAATAATTCAGTAGTGATTTTTCTAATACCAAATGCATCGTTGTGAGGTTATTTTTGTCTTCATACCAACATGTGTAATGTAAGTGCATGGGAACGGGATTTGCTAGATGGCGTGGGTGGAAAGGGCATGGTCAGAGCTCCGAGCCTCGGCACTCCGGCGTTGTACCATTCTTAATCCTCCATGCTTGCTCCGGATATCTTATGCAATCAGCAGACCCAGAGTGACCCTCCTATTTTATGGCATGTCAGTCAATAAAGTCGCTCCGTTCCATGATTGTTAACTACAGTGCGAATGACCGCAGGCCGCAGTTTTTAATTACTACTCTTACCTTGAAAATCAGCTTTTATGCTCTTTAGTTGTCTGAATGAAACAAGTTCGTACTAAAAATATAATAATTACGGTAATTTTTTTGCGTACATTACTTCAGATATTTTGTTTAATCTTAACAGACCCCCCCCCCCCCTGCAAGTTTAGGAACAAGTTTACGCCCATGATGTCATGAATCCACCTTTTTTTCTTTTTTTTTAACACAAATGAGTGAAATTTTATCAAGAAATATTAATTGAACACTAAACATCACTTCCATTCTACAAAGCGTGTTTAAATATTCGCCGTGAGGCTCATGGACGGAATGCATTGCATTCCAACAGTTTCTGACTATTGTTTCAGGAAAAAAAGTGATAAATTAAATTTGATCTTTTCTTCGTAAAGTCATGTAAAAAATACGAACCCCCTCCTGTTTCCGAACTAGTTGCACTTTTCTACTATTTGCCGTTGCTAAATGATAAGATAATACGGAATATCACTTTTTCTTTTTTTTTCTTCCTCGCAAAAGCACGCATCAAAATTCTTACTCAATTATAGGATCAATCTTCTGTTTCGACCTGAGGCAGAATAGCTTCTTTTGAATATTTTAAACAACTGGAAACCAATGTTGTTCCACAGAGATGCACGAACATTTCGTTGCAGCGGGTTACCGGAAGGGTTAATGACCTCGGAGCTCTATCGCTCTTCTTCATAGCATCTGAGTTCTTCGCAGCGCTAAAAACAGCAAATACTTTATACTTGCATACATATGTAAAAGTCTTCAGAAACATGCTAAAACAAAATTCGGTGAAAATATTTTGCTTTTCAAACTTCTCAAATCCATTTATTTGACAAAATATTTCTGCATGATTTTATTTAAAAATTATTACTTATTTCATAAAAATGGGGTTTTTTGCTATTGTTACAGAATGTATCATAAAACTTATTCATTTACTGAGTTAATTATTTTAAAAATCTCTTTGTTTATTTACTTTAATAGATAATTAATACATTTAAATCATTTTATAACGAGCAATCAATTCATATATTTCATAAAAATTTGCATTTGGCTACTTCAGTGCTGCTAGAAGGAGTTTCGAAATCGATATAAATCATCATGATGTGTGACGTACACTAATTTAACATTCCTTTTCAGTTCCTGTCTTCTTATGCAAATTTTGGTTTATTCTCGGTAAGCGTTTTTCACTCTGAACGCTACATTTTCTCTCTCAATGAATTTGTGTTTGGTAACCTGACAACAGGTCAAAGCGTAATGACGTAATCGAAAGGTAAAGATAAAAATTGAGCTTTTGACTGCATGAGGAGCACTGTTTAGAGCGAGTACTGTTTGTGGTACGAGCACTTGACTCCGCCTTTCACTTGTCTTTCGCAGTAGTGGTTCTTTTTAATCAGTCTGACTTGCAAACGTTCCTGTTGTTTGAAGCACGACAGCTGATTCATTTACAAATCTCTGTATTAAAGTGAGAGCAGTTTTATTATACTGCAAAGTACAGGGAGATTCGTGAGTTCGGTGCAAAAGTAAAATGCGATTAAAAAAGATCTATGAGTCGGAGAGACATGCGGTTTGCATATTAATATTCACAAAAATACGGGATTTTGCATGGCATCAGAAAAAAAACAGTTCGAAATCTCGACAATAGAGGGCGCTGCTGCAGAGAATGCCACATAAGTGACGTTTGCACATTACTCGCACAAAGCAACGTTAGGGTGAGACATATAAACCATTACGGAAAAATGCAGTCACATTTTCAATGTGCGAAAATAACAAAGGTTCGTGCTGTCATTCTGATTGTAAAACCACACAGTTTTATTAAGTTAATAATTTGCATATAACGTGAAATCCGAATCAGGTGTGCCCGTTTAGCGCCAATCGTCTATTGGACAGGCATAGTGCACACGAATGGCCTCCTAGATCTCCAGATCTCACACCCACTGATTTCTGGTTGTGGGACTACTTGAAATCCCGTGTCTATGGAGGTTACCATCTCTGAAAGACGCCATATGGCAGGAGGTATCAGCCATTCCCGTTGGCATGTTGTTCAATGCTGTATCAGGCGTAATACCAAGACTGCAGGCAGTACTGGAACTACATTTCACAATTCTCACTTCTCGTTGTTTTCTCTGCAGCAGCGCCCTCTATTGTCGAGATTTTAATTTTTTTTTTCTTGATGCCATACAAAATCCCGTACTTCGGCTAATATTAATCTGCAAACAGCATGTCTCTCCGACCTATAGATCTTCTTTAATCGCATTTTGCTTTTGTACCAAAATTTTGAATCACCCTGTATATATATTCATATTCTCCAGTTGATGCTTTCTGTGATCAATAATATTAATTGAACTGTGTGTATGACGAATGACATGAGCCTACAAAGGACAAATAAATAAGCAGTGCACTCAGTAAGTAATAAAGATTAGATGACAGTAAGTAGTTTACTTGACTGTCATCAGATCGTTATTATTTCAAGTACTCAATTAGTTAATTCATGTTTTATACAGTTGCAACGAAGCCATCCGGGATTCATCTAAAGAAATTCAGTAAGCTTTACGGTGAAGCAAGTTTAGTTAATAAGCTGAGTCTTCTTCTGTGATCATTGCAGTGCTTTACAGGGAAGTTTCCGGTTAGGGTACTAGTAGGCAACGTAAACAAATTCAGTAAAATAACTAATTCTTCCATAGATATTCAAAGAAAATGCTGGAGTCCTATCAAAAAGCCTTTGAGCAAATCTGTTGAGGCAGTTCCCTGATAAACACTATTTCCTCCTTACTTTCTTCAGAAAAATTGTTAATAAGTGGTGGTAACAGAAGACAGGTGTGCCGCCCCGGTAGCGCAGTGGTCTAAGGCGTTGGCCTCTGATCATTCGTCCGTAAGGGGTCCGGGTTCGAATCCCGGTCAGGCATGGATGTTGTGTTTGTCTTACGGCACTGGCTCTCTCCCTTCCCTGGAACCAGTGACCCTAAATTAGGGACGGGCGACTGCTTATAGCCCATTGAGTTGCTCACGGTGGTCGTTAAACCTCCAATCAAAAAAAAAAAAAAAAGACAAGTGCGCTTATACTTTTGTTATTAATTTTATTTTTTCAAAGCTTAATATTGCTCTTTCTCGATTTGTGCATCCTCCTACATAATCTTAAGGTTTTATTTATTTTATCGTGATGAAATATGGATCTTCCTGCACTCTACAATAGAGCACGACTAACTGTCAAGAAACTCATGTTAAATGTCATCGGAGCTGCTATCATGACTGGTCATAGTGCTGGAGACCATGATTTTACTGCACGCATTAAAATCGCCTAATCCGACCTTCCATTTTAGTTCAAAAACCTACAGCTTCCTGTTCTCAGTTTTGCCATGAGTATCAACAAGACACAGGTTTAATCATTAAAAGTTGTTGGATACAACCAGCAAAATTCATGCTTCTCCCTCCATATAATGGTTGCTTCCGAGTTGGTAAAAATAAAAATCTTTTCATCTTGGTTTCAGATAAAAGAACACTTAATGTCATTGACCTAGACGATCTTCAAGGATAAACGTACTTGCGCTTCGAATTAACTGTACATTACACTGATCATAAGACTATAGAAAAATGCAAATGTTATTAAATAATTCAAATTTCCTATATTCACAGTCAATAAAGACTGCTGGTTTAAGCCAATTGTGCCGGCACAAGTATAGATATTGCTCATTTGGGGGGGGGGAGGGGTTAATCCTTTAAGAAAAAAAGTCCGGAGCAGATTTCAGTTAAATGTTTCCGTGCATTATATCCTATTCATAATTTTAGGAAAACTCGGAAAACGCTGGCCTAGAAGCAGATTCACGTATTTTTTGTTAAACCCAGGAAACCATCGTACGAAGACGAGGTGGGCGTGCCCCTCTCAACTTTTTCCTAAGCAAAAGACCTTTTTTTCACGTTTTGGCTTTACTTTATCCCTAACATACTACGCTTTCTAAATTTTTCAATTTCGAAAGTTTCTTATTTCTAGAATTAAATTAGAATTCAGAAAAATTGAATACATTTTTCCAAAACCAAATGTATAGTTGTGATGCTATTTTTGTCTTCGTATGAATGTGTAGGCAGGGGCGTATTTAGAGGGGGAGACAGGGAGGCCCTTGTCCCCCGGAAAGTGTTTAATTTTTTAAGGCGTAGGTTAAAATGCGACTTATATTACAAAAAATGCCTTGTTTAATAAA
Organism: Macrothele yani; assembly: GCA_039090855.1. Lineage (NCBI taxonomy): Eukaryota > Metazoa > Arthropoda > Arachnida > Araneae > Macrothelidae > Macrothele > Macrothele yani. The sequence goes on along the minus strand of CM076990.1, from coordinate 40,867,738 downwards.
CTGTATCATTTTACATTATAAAAAAAATTATTTCATTTTTTCTTCTATTTTTCATTAACCTCATTTTTCTTCTGGTGGATTTCAAAAACATCCATTTTTCGTCGGCCCCCATCCGTAAAAAAATCCATATACGCCCCAGGTGTAAAAAGTAAATTTTAAGGGATTTGCATGATGGCGTGGGTGGGTAGGGAGTAGTTTGAGCTCTAACGATTGTAACGTTCCTAATCCTCTTTGCTTGCTCCGGATATCATACGGTGTCAGCAGACCCAGAATTGCCCTCCTGTTTCACGGCATGATAGCATACAATTAACTCCTCCGTTCGATGATCTTCTCACCAATCACAATAAGAATGACCGCAGGCCACAATGCTCATTTTCACCTTTTAACGAAAAATATTCATATAGACATATATGCTACAAAATAATTCCTAAATGAAAAATAGTTACATACACAATTTGAAATATTTCGCTTAATCATAACACCTCCCCCCCCTCACTTTACTTTTGAGTACGACCACGGGTCATCAGACTGTTTTATGATAACTGGTTTCATTCGTTTATTTATCTTACAAAATCATTTTTTTGCATATTTTCCGCTGCAAATAACAAAAAAAGAACCATCATTCTGGATCATTACTTCAAATGCAGAATTGGGCCCACTATCTGCCTTGCAATTCAAGAAACCTTCACGGAGACAGTAATTCACACGATGAATCTAATTGGGCAATTATAATTCGGTTTCACAAAAGTGAAGGCTGTTATCTATGACTTTCAGTGCAATGATGGATCTCCGAGGATGTCTTCAATGAGAAAGTAAAGTTACTACTTTAATGAGGGGGGGGGGGGAGTGATTTGCGGCAGAAAAGATCTGAAGGGTCGACTATATATGGGGAAAGATGCCTTACGGGAAAGATTTGTTTGAGTCGTATGACGAAAGCAAAAAACTGTTTTGCTTTCATGGATAATGAAACGCGGTGAGTAGAGGCGCAATTAATGTTCTCGTCGGTTGGCTCGAACTTGCTAGGAGAATGACTGATAAACAAATGAATATTTTCAGCCCCAGTCACGAGAGAGAAGTTAGAAGATCAACAAGGCAGTCCCGGAAGACCATGCCTAAAGAAAGGGACGGCTAGACCATAGGGGCAACCCGGGAGGTCGCCCTAGGCCCCGCGCCTTCAGTGAGTCCCGCAGTTTCCGAAAAAAAACTAATTTTCAGTACAAAAAGAAATAGCTGTTTTTTTTTTTTTTTTGCAACTTTTGGGGAGCGAGGCCCTTAAAAATATAATTTTTGAATCTATTTTTTTTTTCCAATATCCCTATTCTTGAGTAGGTTATATACCTTTCGTCGTACAGACACTATGATTTGCAGATTCCAAATGATTATTGTAACCACCTTAATATTTTCCGCATTCATGAAACAGCAAATTAAATTTCATCATTTTGTGCTCCTACTTTTATATGTAATCAACAATTTGTGTGCGAACCAGGTACTTAAATTTAAGAAAATAAAAAGAACAATATCAAAGTTGGTCTCGGACTATATATGGAGGCCAATTTTTTCAGTGACTTTAAAAACATTACAAGAAATTGAAAAAAAGACGGCAATTTTCATATATGAGCGCGTATAAAAGTTTAGAAAGTCACTAATTTCGCAGGTAGTCCACTGTGCATTAAAAGTCAAGCGCTAAAACATGAGCAAAAACTATTTATACCAATTTATTTTAGAGGGATGAATATTATATTTCATACACAAAAATATCGTTACTCCGGTATCTATCTTTTTACCATTTTGTGAAGATGTTTTTGTAAGAGTCACAATACAACCGAAACCCCTTCTCACCGGAAAGAAAATCGTAGATTTTAACACTTTTACTCTCTCCCTCTCTCTATTTCCCTCCCTTTTTCTCTCTCCCCCTCCCTCTCTCCCTATTTCTCTCTTTTATCTATTTCTCCCTCCGTCTCACTCTCTGTTTCTCTCTCTCTATTTCTCTCTTCCTCTCTCTTTTCTCTCTGTCTCTCTCTCTCTCTCTCTCTGTATTTCTTTCCCTATTTCTCTCTTTGTTTCTTTCTCTGTCTCTATTCCTCTCTCCCTCTGTTTCTTTCCCTGTCTCTATTTCTCTCTTCCTCTCTCTCTATTTCTCTCTTTCTCTCTCTCTCTATTTCTTTCTTTCTCTCTCTCTCTATTTTTCTTTTTCTCTCTCTGTTTCCCTCTTTTCTCTCTTTCTCTCTCAGTTTCCCTTTTTTCTCTCTCCGTCTTTCTCTCCTTGTTTCTTCCTTTCTCTCTCTGTCTCTTTCTCTGTCTACTTCTTTCTTTCTTTCTTTCTTTCTTTCTTTCTTTCTTTCTCTCTCTCTCTCTCTCTCTCGCTCTTTCTCTGAGCTTTCAATCCATTTTATGGTCTTTTCCTTAAGCTCAAAGCAAATACTTCTTTGAGATAATCGTTTAGTCTTTATAGTAGTTTTTGTGTGTATTATTTACGGACGATAATTTTCAAGTAACGACTTTATTGAAATATGAGATTTATGTTTTAGAAAATTTTCTCCGGGCCCCGCAATGAAATTTGGCCCAGGACCCAGCAAAAGCTCCATCCGGCCCTGCCTAAAGATAACATTATGATTCCGGAGAGCTTAAAGTTACCCAGTGAAATTCAGTATTTATGCCATAGACTCAGTCATCTTATCTTACTGATACCCAAATTTAGAACATGATGTATTGAACGAAGGATGTAAGGTCACGTGTTCGGACGAATCATTGGTTTGTTGGAAAAGCTATCGTGTTATGCCAAGATTGTTGCAAATGAGGAACTTTGAAAGCAAGAGCACTGATGAACTAGTTTTAAGAAGCTAACCACTCGCTCTCAGAGAACTTGGTGGTGGTGGTATGTATGTATGTATGCATAAATGCCCATATTGGGGGAAGGACGAAAGAGAAGGAATTTGCCCTCTCCTGGGAGTCTCTGACATTTGTGTTATTGGGAGATATTTCAAATATTTTCTCTCTAACATTAATTCACATCACAAATTCTTCAGTTGAACTTGAGGATGTCTTTGTGCGTGTGGTAAAAAAGGTTAGATAACAGGAATGGCATAGTGGAAATTTGCATATTGTGTCTGCATACGTTATTAGCATTTATGGTACTAATATAAAGCACAACGATTTGCAGTTGTTGTTTTTTTCTCTCAATTCTTGGGCTGTGGTTCCTTCTCTTGTTCCACTACATCCACAATTCTGCAAAACTATTAGCAACTATAATATCGAGAACGGCCACTGAGAGTAAAACGCGTGTTAAAAATCTACGAGTGCGCCGATGCCGTGTGTGTGTGTGTACGTGCGTGTAATCAGTTACTTTGGTTTTTACGATCGCCTGTTGAATTACTCTTTCATGTCTTTTTACAATTCCCTCTCATGAACATTTCTTTATTTTGTCTTTCTTTCTTTCTATCTTTTTTTTTCGCTCTTATGCTTTACATAATTTAGCGAAGCGCGCGCGCGCTTGTGTGTGTGTGTATCTGGGAGTGCGTGTGATGAGCCGAAGTGCTCTTTTCCGCGCATCTTCGTTCAAGGAGTGTTAAGAAACATTTAGACGCGCCACATATCAAACGCCAGAAAACTACAAGACGCTTGGACAAAATTGAGAATTGGAGTTTACACACAAAAAAAGTTGTTTAAAAGAAAAGCACCTTTCAGCTCGAATGAAAACCTTCAACCTAATTTAAGCAAGTTTTGTAATTGGGAGCAGACAGTGACATTTTGTAAAAATATTTAGACTAAGTAGAAAAGGACTGTTCTTTTTCGAACAGCAATGAAACAAGGGGAAATGCCAGGCGCGGGGGATCCAATATTTCTTTCTTTTTTTTTTTTTTTTTCGTCGACTTAATTTTAGTACTCAAATTTTCATCCCACAGGATACAATCAAATATAATATAGCATTTGGTATTAATACCTAGTGTCTTTATTTAAAATATAAATCTGAATATTTCTCATTTTCTACAATTCGGCTTTTAGGTGTATTTTCAGTGTAATAAATAAACTGATAATTTCACTTCAGTCATCGTTAAGAAGTTATGGCCCCTCGAACATCCCATAAAAAAATTCTTGTGTATTACAATTTTGAATATGTGACAGCATTTGGTTAATTATTTCATATTACACAAACAGGAAAAATTACATGCCAATAAAATGTGTTTCATCGATTACTTTATTTACCTCAGTTTTTCTGTGTTCCTAGAAGTGCTAAGCCTGTAAAAATTTCTTGATCCAAATTCAGATGATTTCAAACACTTTATACATGAAAAAAAAAAAAAAAAAAAACTTTTTTCTGCAGAATCAACGTTTAATTTTTCAATAAACTCAAGATAACACATTTGGGACAACTATAAATGGGACTGTATATATATATTCTTTTTTTTTTTTTTTTTTTTTTTTTTGGACCTCCTCATGTGTCACTAGGTAGCAAAGATCTCCCTCATTAGTCTATGGGTTGTACCATAGTAGCGGGGAAAAACGTTTAATCTTTTTTTTTTTTTTTTCAGTACACACTAGCTATGGGAAGAATCACGTTTAGATTGATATTTTTTCAGAGGTATTCTTTAACGTTTTTACAATTTATTCTGCAACACACACAACATAAAGTAAGATAAACAGATGAGAGCCGGAACCGGAAAGGTTAAATCTTTTGATCGCATATGGAGGATAAAAAATGTTAGGGGTTATGACTTCAAAGGTTTCTTTACATTTTCTTGAAAAATGGCAAGGCGAACAACCTGAACCTGGGAACTGTATTAGTGTTTGGTGTCACCCCCCCCCCGTCAGCCCATCTCCCTCCTTTCGGAAGAATTTTTATGCTCCAGCTTCATGGATACATGCATACATGGAGAGATAGAAAAGAATAAATAATAGAAAAATAGAAAGAGTAAAGCATCTAAACAGACACACAGATAGAGAGAACAAAAACAAATAACAGATGACCAGAACATTACCCATGAAAAACGGCAAGGTGAATCTCGAGACTCTTAAATACTCTGATTGTGATACCGTTCCACCCCCTCACCCCCCACCCGCAAGCATTTTTGACAAAACGTAATTTGTCAAGTCACATGCACACACATTCTTATTTTGCACGTTTTATGTACAATTATTTTCCTAAGATCGTATCAAAAAACAAACTGAATTGGGCAACAACACAGAAATGAAGTATTTTGCATGGCCTTACCTGATATTGATTTGTTGATTTGGGAGGTGAATAAACTTTATTGGAATATTTTATTCTGTCAACACACACACACACACACACATCCCTCTCCCGAAAAAAAATTTAAATTTCTAAGAATAAACAGCTTTATTTTCCTTGCAAACCGACAAAATGAACCTTGAAACTATTCAATTAAATTCCCTGGCTCGTACTTCCCCCTCCCCCTGAGAGCCTCTTTGACAAGACATTTCTTTTCAATTTATACACATAGATCTCTGTTTTCTGCGTAATGTGAATATTTATTTTTCTTGGATCGTAAAATGTTATGTCTCTGTTTAATACAGTTTTTAAAACAAACTATTGAACAGAGACGTTAAGGAGGCATTTTTACAAGGCCGTAGCATGACATGGGTTTGAGAGGTGAATAACCTTTATAGGAGTATATTAAATAGGAGTATTTATAGTATCCTAATAGGCTTGTATTATGATACATAGGCTTGAATGGCTTTAAAAAAAAGACTTCTTTATTAGACTTCTATTATAATGAATAATATCAAGCTTGTATTATAATAAATAGGAGTATTTACAGGAATATATTAGGAGTATTTAACTGAGTATATTCTGGTTATTTGGTGAATAACCTTTATAGGAGTATATTTTATTTTGTCAACCAACACGCACTTGCACAAAGACATGCACAGAGTAGATAGATAGATCAATTAGTAGAGCAGGGCAAAAACTGGAGCTCTATGCCCCCCCCGTAAGAAAAGTGTTAGGGGTCCTTCTAAACTTTAAGGTTCTAAAAGAAAAACTGTTACTTTATTTTTCCTTGAACAGCGGCAAGATGAACTTCGAACCTATTAAATTCTCTTATTTGTGCCCCCCGCACACGCACGCACCCGAGCATCTTTGGCAAAAAATTCACTTTTGAATTCATGTGCATTAATCACTATTTTCTGCATAGTATACATAATTATTTCCTTAGGAACGTATTTTAAACAAACTAAATTGAACAGCGATATAGTAATGAGGTATTTTGCAAGGACTTACCTGACATGGGTTTGGGAGGCGAATAACCTTTATTGGAATGATGATATTTCCTCTGTGGACTCGTCGAACTCTCAGGGTTCTTTTGCTCGTAGAGAATTGTTATAGGTTGGGAGTGTGTGTTAGAGAATAAGGAGTTGTTTGAGAGTATGTCCGCAGGGGAAGTCCCACTCGTCACAGAGGGGGAAGTGATGTAACTTGATACGTCCCCTACACTGCTGACCACGGCAGCCGGGGTCACGGCCGTCACCACGGATTCTAATCCCGGATAGCCAAACTCCTTCTTCACCTGATATGCAGACACGGGCTCCGCCATGGGAGCAGCCGGATCAAAAAAAGATGGCTTCTTGTCATCGAAGAGGGTTGTCATGCCGAAGTCCGCAGCTCCTGGGTCGAAACCCAGGTCGGCCGCCATCTGGGAATCGGCTGGTCCCAGAGGAGACACCGTGGAAGTGACAGAGCTGAAATCCGTCCCACATGGACCATCTTCCACCTTGATGAAAACATCCATAGCACATCAATTCCGAAAAAAAATGCGTATAAGAAGAAAGTAACTGTATCGTTCTGCTTTTCAGAAGAAGATAGTGTTTGGGGGATCCCCCCGAGACACTTCACTGCTTGTGACGAGATACATATTCACTTATGAATATACGTAACTCCAGTTAAGGAGCATCTTGGATTAATTACGTGTCAAATTAACGTGTGTTCACCACTGATAATTGTTAACAGCACACATGCACACACACACTTCACGAGAAAGATGCAATCCGCCCGGAAGAGTGGATCAGATGCCTACGTTGTCGGCCCTGGGGTCATTGACCTTGAAGATACTTCCCAAATTCCGCAGGTGTCAATGGCGGTTCTCTCTGTAGCAGGCTTCATGCAGAAAAAGTCAAATGCCGCCGCTAATGAATGATGTTTTTCTGTATTTTTTTAAGTCAAGACGAGCAAGCGAGGAATTATCGAAAGCGGCGAAGGTCAGAATTCGGAAGGAACCACGCACTGCGAATCCACGAGACACAACACACATACACAGAGTAGTTCCGTCAGAGAGCGAGAGTGCGAACGTGCGTTTTGGGGGGAAGTGTCCCGTTTCGAGAACCGGACGGTCGAGCACAACTTTCTCCCTCGAAGCCCAACCAGCAAGTGGCGCTGTACTAACTCGCGGCCCTGTTTACCTGCCGGTCGATGAACCAGGTAGCTTTCCGAACCTGTCCTCCGGTTCTCTCAGAGTTTCGCTACCCCCCGTCCCTCAAAACTCCAGCCCAACCACCTTCGTTCTTCTAGCCCACCTCACACTAACACTCGGACCGACTCAGTTGCCGTGTCCCGAGCTTTGCCGTCCATGGAATCAACCGTTAGATTTAGAGGTGAGGTTCGGCGTTGTCGATTTTTTTTTCCCTCTTCCTTTTTTCCAACGCCGCAGGGGCATGCCTCAGTGCTGGCATAACATATGTGGTGGTTGTTGTTGTTGTTAATTCCCTTTTCGCGCTGCTTCTCCTTGTTATACAGTAAGATGCATTCAGTGCTACCTTTCCGCAGAGACTGATGCTTTTCAAGGTCCGCTGCCAACGAGACCAAAAGCAAACGGTTTCTTCACTTGAAGAAGGAAGCTGAGGAAAATTAAGCTGCTCTTTTGAGTTGTCTATCGATATCGTCAACCTATGCCCCTTGGGAACCAGTAATAAGTCTGCATGCTTCAGTGACGGTTTCTTTTCATTTCGCTTGTCTGTAGTTAGTTGAGATCTCTTTCAGAAGCAAAATCTTTATCTCTTTTGTGTTACTTTGTATTTCAATAAACACTGAAAGTAAAACGACGATGCGCAAAGTAACTGCAGAATGTGTTATTGTAGGTATTCTTCAGAAAAAAATTATTTTCCGGTAGTGCAATTTTATTAAAATCATACTGCTTCGAGAAGATAGCTATCATACAGCAATATATTGCATACAATTTTGTTACGAAAAACTGCACTGTATAACGAAGTGAATTTCTCCGTTATTTTTATCCGCGCCGGGGTTCGAACCCGGGTCCACTCATTCCGGAATAAGTTGCTCTACCAATTGAGCTACGCGGACATTTTATTCTGATTCCTATCTGCCTTTATGTCGTGTGCGTCCTTCTCGCAGGTACGTCACATCTCCTGGTACGTTACATCATCTCCCCCTTATTTTTTTTTTTTTTTTTTTCGAAGTGCTGGAGAAAGGATTCTCTTATTTTTCCTATCTCGCGGTGTGGAAATAACATCACACCAATGCGAGATTTTGAACGGTCGGGTCATCCGGATAGTTCGGGCGCCACTATAACGAAGTAAATTTCTCCGTCATTTTTATCCGCGCCGGGGTTCGAACCCGGGTCCACTCATTCCGGAATAAGTTGCTCTACCAATTAAGCTAGGCGGACGTTTTATTCTGATTCCTATCTGCCTTTATGTCGTGTGCGTCCTTCTGGCAGGTACGTCACATCTCCTGGTACGTTACATCATCTCCCCCTTATTTTTTTTTTTTTTTTCGAAGTGCTGGAGAAAGGATTCTCTTATTTTTCCTATCTCGCGGTGTGGAAATAACATCACACCAATGCGAGATTTTGAACGGTTGGGTCATCCGGATAGTTCGGGCGCCACTATAACGAAGTAAATTTCTCCGTCATTTCTGTCCACGCCAGGATTCGAACCCGGATCCCCTCATTCCGGAATAAGTCACTCTACCAATTGAGCTACGCGGACATTTTATTCTGATTCCTATCTGCCTTTATGTCGTGTGCGTCCTTCTGGCAGGTACGTCACATCTCCTGGTACGTTACATCATCTCCCCCTTATTTTTTTTTTTTTTTTTTTTTCGAAGTGCTGTAGAAAGGATTCTCTTATTTTTCCTATCTCGCGGTGTGGAAATAACATCACACCAATGCGAGATTTTGAACGGTCGGGTCATCCGGATAGTTCGGGCGCCACTATAACGAAGTAAATTTCTCCGTCATTTCTGTCCACGCCAGGATTCGAACCCGGATCCCCTCATTCCGGAATAAGTCACTCTACCAATTGAGCTACGCGGACGTTTTATTCTGATTCCTATCTGCCTTTATGTCGTGTGCGTCCTTCTGGCAGGTACGTCACATCTCCTGGTACGTTACATCATCTCCCCCTTATTTTTTTTTTTTTTTTTTTTCGAAGTACTGGAGAAAGGATTCTCTTATTTTCCCTATCTCGCGGTGTAGAAAGAACATCACACCAATGCGAGATTTTGAACGGTCGGGTCATCCGGATAGTTCGGGCGCCACTATAACGAAGTAAATTTCTCCGTCATTTTTATCCGCGCCGGGGTTCGAACCCGGGTCCACTCATTCCGGAATAAGTCACTCTACCAATTGAGCTACGCGGACGTTTTATTCTGATTCCTATCTGCCTTTATGTCGTGTGCGTCCTTCTGGCAGGTACGTCACATCTCCTGGTACGTTACATCATCTCCCCCTTATTTTTTTTTATTTTTTTTTTCGAAGTGCTGGAGAAAGGATTCTCTTATTTTTCCTATCTCGCGGTGTGGAAATAACATCACACCAATGCGAGATTTTGAACGGTCGGGTCATCCGGATAGTTCGGGCGCCACTATAACGAAGTAAATTTCTCCGTCATTTCTGTCCACGCCAGGATTCGAACCCGGATCCCCTCATTCCGGAATAAGTCACTCTACCAATTGAGCTACGCGGACGTTTTATTCTGATTCCTATCTGCCTTTATGTCGTGTGCGTCCTTCTGGCAGGTACGTCACATCTCCTGGTACGTTACAACTGCTATATGGACGACCAAGAAAAAGTGGTTTCTTTTCAAAGTATGCTTACGCGTAAATGCAATTATCACATTCTTCGCACAAAAAGGAATAAAAATTCCTTGGAAAGTGTGCCTGCAAGCGACCGATTATCGCATTCTTTCCACGACGAAAAAGCGGTTTTTTTTCTCCCCATAGCATGCGTACGTGATTTCTGACCAATCGTTCCATATGGGGTCTCGGTTCGAATCCCGGTGAGGAATGGATGTTGTGTTTGGCGACTGCTTATAGCCCATCGAGTTGCTCAAGATGGTCGTTAAATCTTGTAACAAAAAAAAAAAAAAAAAAAAAAGTACCTGATTATCATGTCCTTGCTAAACAGCTTTTCTTTGAAAAGTGCGCTCTATTAAGTTAACATGCAAATGATTCATATTCTTTCAGGCGCGGACTGGGCCGCTGGGATACCGGGAGAATTCCCGATGGGCCACCATATTCTGGGCCGGTAGACCTCATATGCTAACTACAAAAAAAAAAAAAAAAGAAAGAAAAAAAGAAAGAAAAAAAAAAAAAAAGGTATACATACACTTGTGGGATGTAAGTCCAATTGATGCGCAACATACCACAGCCTCTCCTTGACAAAATGTCAACCCCGCCTTCTCGTGGTGCATCCTGTTCCCACTAAAGGTGCTCTGACGACCGCCAATAGCGGTATAACTATACCATCGGGGTTAGAGGAAATGCTATCCCACACTCACCAACCCGCTTGGCCAGCGTGGTGAGTTATGGCCAACCCCCTCCAAAATGACTCCACAACTTAAATCCAAGAGTGGAAGGCATCATGATCAGAGTAAAATCCCCGAAAAGTCAATGGGCTGGACAAGGGACATATTGCCAGAAGGACAGGCCATCGATGGACAGCCGAAATTTTAGACTGGATTCCAAGGGACAGGAAAGGATCCAGAAGAAGACCACGTGGGAGATGGGTGGATGAAATTCGAAAGTATGCGGGTGTAACATGGTGTAACATGGAGGAGAATGGCACAAGACAGACCGTTGTGGAAGAAACTTGGGCCAGCAGTGGATTGATAATGGTTAACAATTATGATAATAATGGCATACACTTGTAGAAGGAAACTAAGTGCTGTACGAAGAGACCTTCGTTCAGCAGTGGATTGATAATGGCTGATAATGATGATGACATACCACTTGTAGAGGAAAATTAAGTTATACTAAAACTGCAAAGTTTGTTTACCATTTAACGGAATTCGGAAAACAAGAAATAAAAGTCTACATAGCAAACGTTCTGTTAAATTAAACACTATGTTTGATACACCCCATTCACCTTTCTCGACTTTCACATTTAAGCCCCGTCCCATTGGGCTGATATCCTCTGCCTCAGTCCACTGTCGTCAATTGCATGCTATTTAGTAATCAAATATGCTAGCAATAGTCTGGGATAGAAACTCGGAATTGATTGTGCACATTAATGCATTGAGGTTCATCTACGGTAAAAATTTTGGGTTGCTGCTTTTTATATGTACGCTTATTTTTTGAACGAGATTTGCATCGGATTTTCCACTTTTCGGGCCTTACGGTTATACGAATTCTTCAACTAATTCTTAAAAGTGTTTCAGCTACAGAAAAAAAAAAAAAAAAAAAAAAAAAACTTTCTCAATCTGAAAGTAAATAAAAAAAATTAATTTTCGCATTTTTAATTTCTCTCACTTCATAAATCTGCTTTGAAATTCTTGCAATTCTGGACATGCAGTTTTTTCAAGAGATTTTTTAGTATTTATTTTTTTATTAATGGCAGGTTAGTCTTGAGACCGAAATAAATCTTTGGCACGTTTGGAGTTCCGTTCTCACTGAAAGCGAGAAAGCTATTGCAAATTCTGAATTCAGTTACTGCAATAAAATTCCTATGAACGGAATAGTCTTCAACAGTCTTTTAAAGAACGTACCTTGCCTCTTACTTCTTAGCAACGGAAGTAATTTTGTTTTTACATTAAATTTTACTGGGGACCTGAGGTATCCAGGAAAATAGATGAAATGTTACTTACTGTCTACCCAATGTTAATTATTGAATACCCGGGGGCTAACTGAGAGACGCGAAACGGAAGCGAAGTAGAAATGAAGACGCCCTTATTTATTACCGGGGGGGGGGCAGTAACCGGGGTCCGACTGGCTTAACGTGCCCATCCGACGCACGGCGGATATTTAGTGGATCGAGCGTTCGTACCTACCTGGGATCGAACCTGAGGTCCTTTCCGTGGTAGCCACGAACGTTGCCCACTAGGCCACCCGCGGCCCTATGATTCTACAAATCTGTCTGACACTCGTTATAATTCCAGATAATTTTCTATTCCTGTTATGATTGCAAGTAGTAATTTGAACCCTGTGACGATTCTAGATGTCTCCCTGACCCTGGCAATAATTTTCCAATTTATATGGTCTGTATAGTAATTCTATACATTTAGATGACTTTGTTATGCATCCAGATATTTATTTTACTCACTACAGGATTCTTGAAACCGAAACTTGGAGATTTACACTCCACCTGTAAGTATATTGTATCCAAGAAAAGGTGAAAGTCTCTATATTTCCCCTCAAAAAATTGTGATGTGAACCCTGGAAATATTGCTTTCACCGCTTACCGCGCTGTAGACGAATGTAAGAAACGACCCTGACACCAATGAAATTTGATGTAGCTACGAAAGTCCATCTGCGCGTGCGCAAGCTAAAATCTGACCTCAAGATAGAAAGGAAAACTGAATCACAAGTGTGCTCGTGAGCAGAGACGTCGCCAAGGGGGTGGGAGGGTGGGCTTGAGCCGATCCTGAAATTTGTCTTGCCCACCCAGTTCAAAATGGGCCATTTTTCAGTATATTTAACTTCAAAATATAATCTGGACTTTGCCAAATAAGTTTTGTGTATTTCATGTATCGACACGTATTTTCGCTGAGTTTACGTATTAAAAAAAAAAAAAAAAGGTTATCAAAAGAGCATCCGCAGAGCTTCTTTTTCATGTTTATATGGTCAGGGGGCAATGAGGAGGGTGGAAGGAATTTCATTAAGGGGGTCACTACTAATTGCTCAGTTTGTTTTCTTTAGAAAATAGCGGATTTCTGCACGGAAACTGGTGTCGAAAGCTACATTAACGCTCTTAAGACTGCCCTGGGACAGTGAAAGTTCAGAAAGTGGCTGACGATGCTTTGGTTGGTTGGTTAGTTGGTTGGTTGGTTAGTTGGTTGGTCGATTTTAATGGCGCAACGGCCATATTTGACCAAAGAGCGCAGACACAAGACCACGATGCTTTGCAGGAGAGGAGTGCAAATGCAAAGTCGCTGTCTTGAAGGAAAGTAGTTAAGGAGAGGGGAGGTATTGTGTCTGCGTGGCACGACGTTAAAATTCCATTTACCTAAACAAAAACGGCATTTTCTTTTAAATAAACCGTTCAAGTACAGTACTATTTCCGTAAACAAAGTTTTAAAAAGCAGTTTAAGACAATGCATTCAGAGCAAACCAAAAATTGAAGGCGACATTCTACCAACATTTGTATTTTACACCAGCGCCGTAACTGGTCAGATCCGTGTATGTATGTAGATGTGTCCAGATTGAGGGGTGGGGATTGCACGAATTCGTTTGCGGTCGGTAGTGAAACGCATTGAAGCCGTCTCAGTGGTCTAAGCGCTGGCTTATGACCATTCGTCCGCTAAGGGCCCGGATTCGAATCCCTTGAAGCATGGATGTTGTGTTTGTCTTACGGCACGGGCTTCCTCCCTTACCTGGAACCCGTGACCTTAATTTAGGGACGTGAGACTGTTTACAGTCCATTGAGTTGCTCACGGTGGTCGTTAAAAAAAAAGCATTAAAAATTCGTTCTTTCAGTGTTTCGTAAAAAAAAAGTTGCTATGAAGCTTGCTTGCCCCACCAAAAATAATACTCGCCCATTCGTCGCCTATCCTGATTTCGAAGCCTACGGACGTCCATGCTCGTGAGGGAGAATTGTAACTTTAGGTACTGCCAGGATATCTACAGGTTGCACCCAATTGTCTTATACATCATTCATTTTAAAGCTTTCGTCAATATTTAATCTCCTCTTGGGGGGAGGGGGTCGAGAGGAAGCCGAATTTCGGTATGACGCATACTTTACTACTATCGTGAAAGATGCAAAGCATCAAAATGCATTTTTGTAATGGCTTTTATCACATTTAGCACGAGGTTCTCATAATTTCAGCAGATGAGATATTGTTACGTTCATCTAAAACGTAATGAAATAATGTTCGGCAATAGTTTAATAAAAAACATTGTTGAGTAGCACTGAAATTAACTATTATTGCATCACTTCAAGTTTTGCCAATGACGCACCGTTACCCATTTCCGTTACATCGAAATTTCTCACTTAGGACTTTCTTTGCTACTGTCGGGAAAGATACACAGCATCAAAATAATAATAATAATACTTGGTCGTTGAGAAAGAAATGGCCGATTTGGGGGGTAGAAATGAAAGAAACGTAAAAGAGGTGTACGTCATATTACACAACTTTGTTTTATTCGAAATAGGCGCCTTCAACAGCTACACAGCTCTGCCAGCGAGTGAAAAGTGATTCAATGCCAGCCCGGAAGAAATCTGTCTCCCTGGATGTAATAAAGTCTCAGTAATGCAATTTCGGCCTCCTCCCGGTTTCTGAAGGTCCTGTCCTTGAGGTAATAGCTAAAATGCATGAACAGGTGGAAATCGGTAGGTCCCAAGTCAGGTGAGTAGGGTGGATGTGGTAGGGTTTCGAACCTCAGTTCGTGTAGTTGCTGTTTCGTCATTTGCGACACGTGTAGTGTCGCGTTATCATGAAGGAGGATAGGGCCCTTCCTGTTCACCATAGATGGCTGTATGGAACACAACTTCTGGTGCATTCGGTCAATTTATTTACAGTATGTCACCGAGGCAATGCTTTCACCAGCATTCAAGAACTTGTAGTGTAAAACACCGTGAACAGTTCACCATACTGTAAACAAAACCTTCTTTGGCGTCAACTTTGGTTTAGGATGTTGTTTTGGTGGTTCACCATGGTTTAACCACTGTCTGGATCCCTTACTGTTGTCGTATAGCATCCACTTTTCATCACAGGTTAAAATGCGATGGCTGCTTTTCGTTGCGAAGCAGATGTTACTGCACATGTCAAACCATTGTTGTTTCTGATGCTCCGTCAGTTCGTGTGGGACCCACGTATAGAGCTATTTGACCTTACCAATTCTTTTTTTTTTTTTTTTTTTTTGATTGGAGGTTTAACGACCACCGTGAGCAACTCAATGGGCTATAAGCAGTCGCCCGTCCCTAATTTAGGGCCACTGGTTCCAGGGAAGGGAGAGAGCCAGTGCCGTAAGACAAACACAACATCCATGCCTGACCGGGATTCGGACCCGGACCCCTTTCGGACGAATGATCAGAGGCCATCGCTTAGACCACTGCGCCACCGGGGCGGCCCTTACCAATTCGGTGGAGATGTTCGGAAATGGTTGACACCAACACACTGTACTATATACTTGACGAGTTCTCTGACTGTGACGCGAGAATTTGCCTTCACATTTGTCTTCAGAGCATCGTTATCAATAACCGAATGTCGTTTGGTCATCCTCATCTCGTAGGCACGTGTCACCGGAACGAAACTTTTCAAACAAGCACCGACGAATTATACGTTGAGAAGTTTGCCTCCTCGCCCCATGACTCGACCACATTACGATAGGTTTGTGCCGCATCAAGACCCAATTTGAACGTATGAAGCAGAATCACCCGCAACTCACTCCATCCTAATATGTTGTACAGACCACTCTCACACACGTAGCGACGACTGCACCTCAACCGATTACGGCGTGTTTGTGGTGTCTGAGTCGCCCTTCAGCTCGTACGAGTGGCGCTGCGAGTGGGTTAGTCTGCAAGCATTGTGGGCGAGTTGAATGGGGCACCTCAGAAAATCGGCCATTATTTTTTGAACGATCTGATGATGATGATAATAATAATAATAACAATAATAACAATAACAATAATGCCGTAAGACCCTCCCATAGCCTACGTTCCTGTTAACTTAGTATTTTAGTTCAGCTTTCAAAGGTTGCCAAAACGATTCATAAAGTGCACCTTTAGTGATTTTTTTTGTGTGTGTGTGATTCGTATTGCTCGTAATTCGGAATAAATTTAAAAAAAAAATTCAAGAATTTAACTTTCTTTATCATTATTTTAAGAAATATTACAGCGAACTTTGCAACAACCAAGTTTTTGAGAAATATAACCTGGATTTTCAGGGACGTGGGTTGCTAAGCCCAAATTAAACTTCATTGTTTTAGAAAATCCCCCATGATACGGAGAAATATAGTGTGAAGCAGTTAACTCAAGATTTTTTTTTCATCTTTTTCTTTAATTTGATTTTGTTAATGAATGAAATATGGGATTATATATATATATCCATATTTTATACATTAACAAAATTCAGGAAGACGTGGATCCGTTTATTGGTATAAATATAACGCGGATGTTAAGTTAGATAATATCCAAAAACTTGAAAATTTCGTCCTCCTGGAGCGGGAAGCGAACCCGAGTATCGCGGATAGCGCCCGAGTATGCTAGCCACTACACCACCCAGAACGACCGAGTTCCGAGTTCTACAGTTAATTAGCCCAAATAGTTAATCTACTGGTTCTTCCTGGTAGACTTTTCCCAGCTCCAATTTCTCACCGCCGGGACGATGCCCGAGTGCCGCCACGGTGGCGCAGTGGTCTAAGGCGCTGGCCTCTGATCATTCGTCCGTAAGGGGTCTGGGTTCGAATCCCGGTCAGGCATGGATGTTGTGTTTGTCTTACGGCACTGGCTCTCTCCCTTCCCTGGAACCAGTGACCCTAAATTAGGGACGGGCGACTGCTTATAGCCCATTGAGTTGCTCACGGTGGTCGTTAAACCTCCAATCAAAAAAAAAAAAAAAAAAAAAATGCCCGAGTAGTCTGACAGCTGGTTTCTCATCCCCGTTTATCCGAGAAGCGCATGTGCCCGGGACGAAGTCTCTAATGATACATAGGTGGTGTGCTTACCTTTCCTGGACCCAGTTACCCTAAATTAGGGACAGAAAACTACTTATTGCCTGTGACGTAGGTTTACTGGTAGATCCGGACAGGTGGTGCAGTGGTCTAAGCGATGGCTTCTGATCATTCGTCCGAGATGGGTCTGGGTTCGAATCCCGTTGAGGCGTGTATGTTGTGTTTGTCTTACAGCCCTGGCTCTCTACCTTCCCTGGAACCAAGGGACGTTAAATTAGGGACGGGTGACTGCTAATGGCCCACTGAGTTGCTCACGGTGGTCTTTAAACCTTCAATCACAAAAAAAAAAAAAAAAGATCCGGACATAGCACTTCCGTACATCGAAATTTTAGCAACGCTTCCGTACAAATGTAATGTTAATTACGCATCGTATTTCAGAACTCCTGCAGCCCTACCGTTTTTGTGTCAGTTGCGTACGAAAAGGAATTTACTTTTTCTTACCCAGAAGATTCCTGTGACTTTGCTCCCTTTATGTGAACTTAAAATATATTGACCTTGCTCCCTTTATGTGAACTTAAAACATATAGACTCTATTTCAATTCAAAAATCCTTATTTTTCTACGAAATAATCCGAATTATTTAGAATATCATTAACTTCTCGGGACTTAATCAGTTTTCGCTCAAACATAGTACAATGGTCTGCAAAAATTAAGGACAAAGAGGAGAAATTAGCATAACAGCGGAACGACCAGGCAGAACGGACCGAAAGATCACTCAGGAGATAGATTAGGGTCCGGTACGGTAGAGCATGCGCATATATGCAGCACGACGCAGGGGGAGGGGGGGAGTCGGAAGGGTATAAAGCATACGGGCGGTGTACACTCAGCAATTCGGCCCGCGGGTAGCCTAGTGGGTAACGTTCGTGAATAACACGGAAAGGACCTCGGGTTCGATCCCAGGCAGGTGCAAACGTTCGATCCACTAAATATCCGCCGTGCGTCGGATGGGCACGTTAAGCTGTCGGACCCCGGGTACTGGCCCCCGGTAATAAATAAGGGCGTTTTCCTCCCCCTTTCTACCTCGCTTTCGTGTCACTTTCCTATCGGGCACTCTAGCCCAAATCTCCAAGCTTCCTATTTCTAAGGGTTGTTTAAGACCTGGGGTCAGACACTTCTTTCCTAAAATCCTCTACATATGATCACATATGATAACTCAGCAATTCGGTGAAAGCTATTGCACGGTGTACATCGGTTTGAACGACGTCGAGTTGCTGCCACCGTGTGATATGGCCAACAGGCATTCCAGTAGACGACATCTGGATGACTTTACCCGAGGTCGCGTCATTGAAAAGTTGGAAGAAGGTCGAAGTGTGAGTAGTGTGGCCGAGGAGTTCGGGATCGCTCACAGCATCGTTTCACGAGCCTGGAGAGCATTTCAAACGACAGGAACAGCTGTCCGAGAGTTTAGCAGTGGACGTCCACGAGCAACTACGGCGGCAGACGAACGGTATATTGTCCTACAGGCGAGAAGAGACAGACTGCAAACAGAGGGAGAAATCGCAAGGCACATGCAACAGACAACTGGACGTCCGTTATCGCGTTTTACCGTGGCCAGGAGGCTGCACAAAGGTGGTCTATTTGCACGACAACCAGTACGGTGTGTGCCATTAACGCCTGCTCATTGGAGACGGCGGTTTCTGTGGTCCCAGGAACACAAGAACTGAACACAGCAGCAATGGGGTCGAGTTCTCTTTACGGATGAGAGCCGATTTAGTCTGACGAGCGATTCTGGACGTATAAACATCTGGAGAAAGCAGAGAACACGCAATCACATCTCCAACATCATCGAAAGGGACCGGTTTGGAGGTGGCGGAGTTCTCGTTTGGGGCGGTATCATGCTTGGTAGCCGTACTGACCTCCACATCTTTCAAGGAGTTTCAGTCACTGGTGTCCGCTATTGTACCGAGGTTCTCCTGCCTCACGTGCGTCTGTTTAGAGGTGCTGTGGGTCCTGAGTTCCTCTTCATGGACGACAACGCTACACCTCATCGTACAGTGGCTGTCGCAGAGCTGTTGGAGAATGAAGATATTCAACGCATGGATTGGCCCGCATGGTCCCCGGACCTAAATCCAATCGAACACGTGTGGGACCTTCTCAGGGAGACGCTTGGCAGCACGTCACCAGCCGCCAGCAACGATTCCGGAGCTGCGATTGGAGCTACAAGAGGAATGGGCCGCGATGCCTCAACAGCTCCTTGACAACCTTGTCCTCAGCATGGACAGACGTTGTAAATCCTGCAACGCAGTCAGGGGTGATCATATCCCCTACTAAAGACTGGATTTTTCTTGGCAGCGCCTGTCACATGGACGTTTCTGTCTTCTGTCCAGTTGTGCTCGAAGCTACCTTTTCAATAAAGTGCCTTTGTATCTTTTGGATTCCTTGTTTGGACGGTTTTGCTCACTTGTCCCATATTCTTACATCTTGGGGATCTTATGGTATGATTTGAGTCGATGTGGAGCACTTCTGCACGACGTTACATTCGAAACACCGTCTCGTCCTTAATATTTGCACGCCAGTGTATATTTATCAGCATTAATAAATAATACTATAATTGTATATCATTTTAATTTCACGTTGCTAACAATTTTTCATTAGCATGAGTTATTCCAACAACTTTCCTTCGTACTTTTTTCAGGCTTTTAGAGCTGGCGGCTAAAAAAACTGGCGCGTTTAAAAGTGGTGAGCAGAACATGCCCTTGTCTTGTATGAGTCAAAAAATCCTTGAAGAAGGCACAGGGCTTGCCTTTAAGTGTCAGACAACACTATAAGAACCATTTTGTTTAAATAAAATCTCCAGATGCAATGCGACAGAATTTTAAAAGAACAAACTAATAAAGTAATGACTCTCACCACTACTTAGTTTGTTCTTTTAATATTCAGTAACACAGGATCAGTTTGCCTTCCTCTCCCCTTGCGAAAGAATTTGGGGGACGCAGTTGAGGAATGCTTGCTCGTACGGATCTAGCACAATTTTTATTTTACGAAAGTGCCATGTCCGGATGTGCCAGACACCGTGACGTATACCTCTAAATGACTTTCCTTTTGAGTGCCCGTTTTCTTATGTGAATTACGCTACTTCTTGGTTATCAGTTTTCTCACTGAACGACATATTAGTTCCCCGAACAGCTTTTACAATTTGGTAACGCTAACAGTGAGTCAGAGTAAGATAAAATGGCGACATTGAATGGAATAGAGAGAGAGAATAGAGATTTATATACCAGTGAGGGGTAGATATTTTGCTGGTAGATTGCAAAGCGTTGATATTACTAAAGAGTTGAAACATGTTTGCTTGGCGAGGTATGACCATATTGATAGTCTTGCCAGAGTCATACAATAGGAAATATAGGAATAATGCATGATGACAAAATGCTATTAAAATGACAATTTATTATCATGTTAAGTATTTTTAAAAGGTGAGAGTTTCTTCCTTCTGCAGAAATTGTTCGTGTTGATTCTCCCGTAGGAATTTTTATGGCACTTTTAAGCACAAATTTCCGCATTCTACACTGGCGTGCAAAAATTAAGGACGAGACGGTTTTTCGAATGTAACGTCGTGCAGAAGTGCTCCACATCGACTCAAATCATACCATAAGATCCCCAAGATGTAAGAATATGGGACAAGTGAGCAAAACCGTCTAAACAAGGAATCCAAAGGATAGAAAGGCACTTTATTGATAAGGTCGCTTCGAGCACAACTGGACAGAAGACAGAAACGTCCATGTGACAGGCGGCTGCCAAGAAAAATCCAGTCTTTAGTAGGGGATATGATCACCCCTGACTGCGTTGCAGGATTTACAACGTCTGTCCATGCTAAGGACGAGGTTGTCAATGAGCTGTTGAGGCATCGCGGCCCATTCCTCTTGTAGCGCCAATCGCAGCTGCGAAATCGTTGCTGGCGGCTGGTGACGTGCTGCCAAGTGTCTCCCGAGAAGGTCGCACACGTGTTCGATTGGATTTAGGTACGGGGACCTTGCGGGCCAATTCATGCGTTGAATATCTTTACTCTCCAACAGCTCTGCGACAGCCACTGTACGATGAGGTGTAGCGTTGTCGTCCATGAAGAGGAACTCGGGACCCACAACACCTCAAAACAGAAGCACGTGAGGCAGGAGAACCTCGGCACAATAGCGGACACCAGTGACTGAACCTCCTTGGAAGATGTGGAGGTCAGTACGGCTACCAAGCATGATACCGCCCCAAACGAGAACTCCGCCACCTCCAAACGGCCCCTTTCGATGATGTTGTAGGTGTGATTGCGTGTTCCCTGCTCTCTCCAGATGTGTATACGTTCAGAATCGCTCGTCAGACTAAATCGGCTCTCATCCGTAAAGAGAACGCGACTTTATTGCTGCTGTGTCCAGTTCTTGCGTTCCTGGTACCACAGAAACCGCCGTCTCCGATGAGCAGGTGTTAATGGCACACACCGTACTGGTCGTCGTGCAAATAGACCACCTTTGTGCAGCCTCCTGGCCACGGTAAAACGCGATAACGGACGTCCAGTTGTCTGTTGCATGTGCCTTGCGATTTCTCCCTCTGTTTGCAGTCTGTCTCTTCTCGCCTGTAGGACAATATACCGGTCGTCCGCCGCCGTGGTTGCTCGTGGACGACCACTGCTAAACTCTCGGACAGCAGTTCCTGTCGTTTGAAATGCTCACCAAGCTCGTTAAATGATGCTGTGAGCGACCCTGAACTCCTCGGCCACACTAGTCACACTTCGACCTTCTTCCAACTTCCCAATGACGCGACCTCGGGTAAAGTCATCCAGATGTCGTCTACTGGATTGCCTGTTGGCCATATCACACGGTGGCAGCAACTCAACGTCGTTCAAACTGATGTACACCGTGCAATAGCTTTCACCGAAGTGCTGAGTGTACACCGCCCGTGTGCTTTATACCCTTCCGATCCCCCCCCCCCCCCACACACACACGTCATGCCGCATATATGCGCATGCCTTACCGTACCGGACCCTAGTCTATCTCCTGAGTGGTCTTTCGGTCCGTTCTGCCTGGTCGTTCCGCTGTTATGCTAATTTCTCCTCTTCGTCCTTAATTTTTGCACACCAGTGTAGAATACTTTCAAGACCATTATTTTTTTTCTCGAAAAGTACAAATACAACCTCATAGGCACTTTAACTGACGACATTTCGGTAATATTAGAAGGATCTCACTTAGGTAATGCACTACAATTTATTGTGGTTGTTCTAAACATATCTTAGAATCTTAAACATAAATAATAAGAGAGAGAGAGAGAGAGAGAGAGAGAACTTGCTAATAATGATAAAACTGTGGTCCATATGCAGAGTAGCTCGGGTAAAACAAACGTGAGAAAAAAGAAATTATTCACAATCTAAAAGACACTGTGTTGCCGAACCATGTAATGGCGACAGGAAACATTTGCTCTGTGGGTTAGAGACTATTTTAGAGCTAATGTTTCCTTCTCGTTTCGTGCGCAAGCGCACTTGACGCTACTGGGTATGTTTTGCAACCACTTTCAGATCAGTTTACTTCGCCGTTATTAAGAATGACCTGCGGTGTTCCATAGGGCTCTATTCTTGGCCCCCTACTATTTAACTTATTTATAAGTGATATATTCCGTGTTCATTCTTGTAATGAATTAATGCTGTAAGCAGATGACATAACTTTACTTTTCCAAGGAACAATAATTAATGATCTCTTCATGCAGGCTAATATACAATCGCAAATTTATTCAGAATGGATGACATATAATGATTTAATAGTTAATCTTAATAAGACTAAATATTTAATCTTCACTAGACAAAGAATATCTTTGATGCACCGCCATCATTTAACTTTGAATAATCAAACTATTGAATGTGTGCAAACATTTAAGTTTTTGGGAATAATTCTAAACTCTACTTTAAAATGGGATAATCAGATAGACGGAAGTAAAATTGCAAAACATATAGGTATTGTCTCTAGGGTTATATCATGTTTGACAGTAAAAACTCTTAAAATGTTGTGCTATTCACTGATTCATTCACATATTAATTATGGCATTGCCTCTTGAGGACAAACTACCCAAACTAATGTAAATAGGTTGCAAATTTTACAGAATAAGTTTATAAGATTATTGGATTTAAAGATCTCTCCCTCTACTCTTAACAACTTAAATTATTCCACTATCATCATAACCATGTTGACCCAAATAGGTATGGAATTCTGTCAATTAAACAACTGCACTCGCGTACAATAAAATTTGCGCACCAAGAAGAAAGTATCTGATTGAACTGAAAATTTATAGACGTAATGATACAGATGACCGAACTGCGTGCTACAGAGAGATCTGCGGCACGCAGTCCGGTCATCTTCAATAGCGCGTCGAACCGCCTCGTGCGGCGATACATGTTGCAATACAGTCCGGCATGGAGGCGAACAGACGCCTGATATTGTCCTGCGACAGACTGGCCCACACGTGTTGGACGGTGTGCTCCAAATCCCGGATTGTGCGGTACGGGTGCAGATGCCATTTCAACCGGTCCCAACACGCTCGACAGAGGACATGTCCGGGGAGCGGGCAGGTCATGGAAGTGTCTAGTCTTCGGCAACCCGAGCCGTGTGCGGGCGGGCATTGTTCTGCGGGTAAAGAGCACCTGGAACGGCCAGGAATTGGAGCACGTGGAGCTGTAGGATCTCATCCACAAACCGCTGGCCCGTCAATGATCCACGTGCCACTACTAGAGCTGATCGGCTATCGTAGGCAATGGCTCCCCAGACCATAATGCCTACAGTGGGAGAGGTGTGGCGCTCGAAAGCGAGGTTGGGATTGTGCAGTTGACCCGGGGACCTCCACACCCGGACGCGATGATCATCTGCCCCCAAACCGAAGCGGCAGTTATCGTTTAACACGGCACGTAGCCAGTGCTAGTCTGTGGCGTTCCACGTCGCTCTGGCCAAGCACCACTGCACACAGGAGCCGCTATATCTGCCTGTAAGGTGGACCGGGTCCCAGTGGGATCCGTTCGTGCCTGGCGCACGATCCGTCGATCTACTCTACCGGTGGTCCTCCTGGTCTGTTCAGAGCCGCTCTGCAGTGTGGCAGTGCCGTCACGTGTCCACTGCTCTCAACACAGTCGGACGGTATGGTCAGAACGACCCACGTGGCGGGCTATACGGCGTGCCAACCACCCTGCGGTTTTCATACCGATGATCAGGCCTCTCTCAAAGTTCGTAAGTAGCGTAAATCGATGTCCGACATTATTGTCACTCTGTACTCTTGCTTGCGTCGGCTGGTGCTTTTCGTTTTCATGGGACATCGACTACACGCCTGCTTATAAGGCTGCCGGTTCGTGCTTGCAGCGCCACCACAGGGTGTGCGGTCATGCGCATTCGCATCAAACGTGGATCATTTGCATACCAGCACGCACTCTAGCTATTTGCAAAGTTTCGCGGTTGTAGCATGTTTTCTTCTAGGTGCGCAAATTTCATTGTCTGTGTGTGTGTATTTCATTTAAACGTTGGTAAATTGATGTTTAAAAGAATAAAAAATAATTAGTTTTCCGATGTAATGGATTTAAGCCTCATTACTTATAATTATAAAACAAGGAAAAAGCCATTATTGCGACCTATTTTACCACAGACGCAGATGTCAAAGCAAGGTATTAACTACATTGGTCCTGAGTACTCGAAAGTGTTGCCTGTGGAGTTAATTGACATTGATAATTTAACATTATTTTGGAATAAATTAAAAATATACTTACTTAATAACTAAAAAAAAAAAAAAACTAACGTACATCTTTCCCTTACTGGGTTGACACGACAAGTACTTGACTCATTTATTCTGTTTTTGGGGATTCAGGCACGCCAGGTCTCTGTGAGGCCTTTTCCCTGTTTTTCCTTGCTGCTATTAATTTTTAATTACGCATAAATACCTCTGTTTAATGATGTTATAATGTAACAGCCTAATATTGAAACAAATAGTAGGAGCACACATTAATAATAGAGCACCACTATCTGGTCATTCACAAGACAGAGCAGCGCGGAATATCTTCTGGCGGCCAAAATGAATCAACTACTTCATAGGCAAATTTTGAAGATGACAATCCGATTTTTGGTGTAAATGTGACAAGGATGGTAAGTCAGATAATATCCGAAAACTTGAAAATTTAATCGTCCTGGAGCGGGACTCGAATCCACGTCTCCCAATATTTATTTCATGATTTATCTGCTCCTCCGGGCAATCACGGGTTTCTTAACCTCCAGATTCGCTACACATGAATGCCGGTTGCTTCTACTAGCGAATCCTGTGATGGTTATATTCAAATTAATCGGAAACTTGAGACTTGGTCGTTCTGGGTGGTGTAGTGGTTAGCATACCCGGGCGCTATCTGGGAGACGCGGATTCGAGTCCCGCTCCAGGACGATTAAATTTTCAAGTTTTCGGATATTATCTGACTTACCATCATTGTCACATTTACACCAAAATTTGGATTGTCATCTTCAAAATTTCTATAGTATGGTGTAATCCCGTATTTATTTCATGATACTTCATAGGCAATTTGCATCTTTCATATTTGAATAAATTATTTCTATTTACTTACAAACTATTTCCAGTACACTAGATAATACCACACTTCACTCCTGATATACATAGAAACTACTTTCATCGTTTCTTTACTGACTCAGTGAAGCAGAGTGCAGACCACAGGGCCCCACGTTTCTGGGAAGCAAGATCAGTGTTCTGCAAACGAAATATAGACAATCCTTGACAAATATCAACTCCGCCTTTTCGCGGTGTATCCCATTCCGACTAAAAGGGTTCTGACGACCCCCCACATAGCGGAATAACTATAACACCGAGATTAGAGGAAATGCTATCCCACACTCACCAACTCGCTAGGCCAGCGTACTGAGTTACGCCCCCCCCCCACCAATGATTTCACACTTTGCAGAATGTCTTTCAATCACTGAACTGGAAAGACCAAGGAATAAATATTAATTGAGGTTATTTAACTCATCTTTGTTTTGCTCATGGCATAGTAACTTTTTTGAACTACCCCTTCAGAGCTGCACAGCGAAGAACTCGCTAACAAGAGTGAACAAGTGGGATTAAAAGTGATCTTTCAGAAAACAAATTGATGCACAATGCTTTTACAAGAAATGAAGATTTAGCGATTGATTGGGGAAATCTATAACCGATACTAACAGTTTTCTTGGGCAACAGATATCAAGCGAACGCCACATTGATGAAGAAATTAGTCAGCGTATAAAACTTGGTTGGAGAGCATTTCGAAGAAACACTATAGTTTTTCAAGAGCAATACATCATTATGTCTTAAAAGAAATGTGTTCAATCAATGAATCCTTCCACTTTGTACGCATGGAGTAGAAACATGGACCTTAACTGAAAAAGGCATACACAGGCTGCAGACAACTGAAATATGGGTGCAGAGATGCATGCCTGATGTAACCAGGAAAGATAAGAAGAGGATCTCATGGATCAGGAAAATGACAAGGTGGTTTGGAATCATCATGATCAAAGTAAAATCCCTGAAATACGAATGGACTGGTCACATTGCTAGAACGGACCACCGATGGACAAATGAAATATTAGACTGGGTGCCAAGGGCAGAAAGAGTCACAGAAAATGTCCCCGTGGGAAATGCGAGGATAAAATTCGAAAGCATGTCGGGATGACATGGAGGAGACTGGCTCAAGATAGACAGTTGTAGAATAAACTTGGGGGTGCCTTCATCCAGCAGTGGGTTGATAATGGTCGACGATGATTATTATGATATATTGATATGTACTCGTATATCATCGTTATGATAAAGACGTTGGAATTGTTACTTCTCTCTCTTATGCTGATTCTTTCCTCTGGTAGTTAGAAGTTACTTAACTATGTAAGAATTTGGAATATACACTGCTGGCCACCCAAAATGCAACACCAAGAAGGAAGCATCGCATCCGATTGGCCTGAGATTCGAGCATGCGTCGCCCGCGAGAGGGCATGCGAACGATTAGAATTGCAAAGCATATGTAAATCATATGCGCCCGGCACGCCACCGAGAAGCACTATAAGAAGGGTGCACAGAAGGTGGGTGTAAGTAGTGGAAGTGTGTTGTGCTGCCGGACCTGTGCGTTGGAAGCTTCTTGATGCCTCGTCGCAGAATACGGCAGTCATTCCAGCACGTTTTGGAGTTCGACAGAGGACGAATAGTGGTTTATCGCGACAGCGGTTTATCGTACCGAGACATCGGCGCCCGTGTGGGACGACATCCAACCACAGTGAGGCGAGTATGGATTCGATGGGTGCAGGAGAGACGGACGGACCGACGTGAGCGATTGCCGCAGCCGCGGAACACCACCAGGCGAGAGGACCGGCATGTTGTGTGGCGGGCATTGACGGCTCGCACCGCCAACATCACGAACGTTAGCGCAGGAATTAGGGTATGTTGCGCAACAACCTGTGTCAGCACGTACCGTTCGACGTCGTCTGCAGGAGCGGGGACTTGTCGCACGGCGCCCATTGCTCCGATTACCATTGACGTTACACCACCGGCGAGTGCGGCGGCAGTGGGCCGTTGAACGCCGCACCTGGACTACGGAATGGCACGACATTGTCTTTTCCGACGAATCCCGCTTCTGCCTGCAACACCAGGATGGTTGGATCCGCATGTGGCGGCACCGCGGCGAGAGACTGTATGACGCCTGCATTATGCATCGCCATACTGATCCGTCGCCTGGCGTTATGGTTTGGGGCGCAATTGGATGTGACACCCGCACCCCTCTGGTACGCATCGCCGGTACACTCAACAGCCACCGCTACGTCTCCGACGTTTTGGAGCCTATACACCTCCCTTACCTGCAGGATCTGCTAGAGGCCACGTTTCAACAGGACAATGCGCGCCCGCACGTGGCACGCATCGTGTAACAATTCTTCACGGCCCACCAGGTGTCATTGCTACCGTGGCCCGCCTGTTCTCCCGATATGTCGCCCTTCGAACACGTCTGGTCGCTGATCGGCAACCGAGTGGCCCGGCAAGCACCACCCGCAGCTATGCCTGATGAACTGTGGCTACGTGTGGACGCAGCCTGGACCAACATACCCCAAGCCCACATCCAAAGCCTCTTTCGTTCGACGCCGCGGCGTGTAGCGGCCGTTATTGGCAGCCATAGGGGCCACACAAACTAATGATGTTTGCGTGTTCCGCAAGTCGCACGGGCCTGTAAGCTCAATCGTTTCATCTTTGTATCTGTTATGTGTCCAGTAAATTTGGCTTTGCTATCTCGTGTCCTTCTTGGTGTTGCAATTTGGGTGGCCAGCAGTGTTGTAACGTATACTCTAGATTCAGTTTCTTTTTGATTTTACTATCTCTTGTTATTTTATTTTCCTATGCTAATTATCTTCTCACTTAACGAGATGTTGTTTCTCCCGCTGAATTATATGTGGCAACGAGTGTAAGTCATGACGTGGTGGTATGCAGTATATATATATATATATATATTACGATCGTTGAGTTTGCAGAGGCAGAAGGGTTTTTCATCTTGAACTCCTTCTTCAAGAAAAAGCCACACAGGAAATGGACATGGAGACATCCAAATGGGACGACAAGTGAAATTGATTTTATTATGTGTAACAAAAAATTCGTCATAGAAGACTGCAGTGTGCTAAACAAGTTCAACACAGGTAGTGACCATAGATTGGTGAGATGTAAGATGCACCTCAACACTAAACTTGAACGTGGCAAGCTCATAAGACAAACAAAATCTATTGACATAACCAACCTTAAAAAACACCATAATACCTTCAAGTTAGAACTGAAGAACAGGTTCTCTGCTTTAGAAGGCCTAACATCGGAAGAAGTGGACATCTCTGAAGTTAACAGAAAAGTAACCAAAGCTCTTATGGAAACAGCAACAAAATTAGCTGGGTCTAAGAACAAGTTGCATGTGAACAAATTATCAGGAAAAACCAAAATGTTGATGCAAAAAAGAAGAGAGATGAGGACAACTAAAGAAGATGTGACTTCCAAAGTGGAATATATAGAGCTATGCAAGACAGTACGAAAAAGTATCACTGAAGACGTAAGGAAATTCAACTGTGAACTAGTGAGGAAAGCAATTGAAAACAACCAAAGCCTAAAGATAGCAAAGGGACATCTCAGTAAGGGAAGAAAACAGATTATGGCACTGAGAAAAGAAGATGGTTCTGTAACAAGAAATAGAGGCGAAATTTTGACAAGAGTGAAAGATTTCTACTCCAAATTATATGAAAGGGATGATATATGCACTCCAGACATCATGAAAGATACCAGTACCAGAGTTCCTCCAGTCCTTCCAGCAGAAGTTGCACATGCAATCAAGAACATGAAGCGAGGAAAAGCTCCAGGAGAAGATGGAATTACTGTAGACATCATACAAGAAGCAAGTGGAGAAATCGAAACAGTACTCGCCCAAATTTTCACTCGATGCCTTAATGAAGGAAAGATTCCTGAGGATTGGAACACCGCTACAATGATCCTGCTACATAAGAAAGGTGACATTGAGGATCTCGGAAACTACAGACCTATCAGCCTCCTATCAGTAGTTTATAAAATCTTCACTAAAGTTCTTTCACACCGCTTGAAGGTAGCACTAGACATGGCTCAACCGAGAGAACAAGCTGGATTCAGGAGTGGCTACAGCACAATAGATCATATCCACGTGCTGAGAGAACTAATTGAAAGAGCGAGGGAATATGAACTTCCATTGTGCATGGCTTTTATCGATTATGAAAAAGCCTTTGATTCGGTGAAACCATCAGCAGTTACAATGGCTCTGAAAACCTGCGGTATTGAAGATGCATACATTAATATTATTAATAACATCTATGAAAATGCAAATGCAAAGATTAGGCTGTTTGAAAATACAACACACGTAAAAATTGGAAAGGGAGTGAGACAAGGTGACACCATATCTCCGAAGCTCTTTAATGCCACATTGGAGGGTGTTTTTCAGTCGCTGAGCTGGAAAAACAAGGGGATAAAGATTAATGGAGATTATCTAACCCACCTTCGTTTTGCTGATGACGTAGTCATTTTTGCAACTACCCCATCAGAGCTGCAGAGTATGATCCAGGAACTTGCTGACAAGAGTAAAGAAGTGGGATTAAAAATGAACTTTCAGAAGACAAAAGTGATGTTCAATGCTTTTACAAGAAATGAAGATTTATCGATTGATGGAGAAAAGCTGGAGATAACAGACACGTACGTTTATCTTGGACAGCAGATATCAAGTGAGGGTCACATTGATGAAGAAATTAATCGGCGTACAAAACTTGCCTGGAGAGCTTTTGGAAGAAACAGCATAATTTTCAAGAGCAATATGCCATTATGTCTTAAAAGAAAAGTGTTTGATCAATGCATCCTTCCAGTGCTTACGTATGGTGCAGAGACGTGGACCTTAACTAAAAGAGACATACAAAGGCTGCAGACAACTCAAAGAAGCATGGAGAGGTGCATGCTTGGTGTAACCAGGAGAGATAAGAAGAGGAACTCGTGGATCCGAAAAATGACAAGAGTGGAAGACATCATGATCAGAGTTAAATCCCTGAAATGGCAATGGGCTGGACATACTGCCAGAAGGACAGATCATCGATGGACAGCCGAAATTTTAGATTGGATTCCAAGGGACAGGAAAAGACCCAGAAGAAGACCACATAGGAGATGGGTGGATGAAATTCGAAAGTATGCAGGGGTGACATGGAGGAGACTGGCACAAGACAGACCGTTGTGGAGGAAACTTGGGGAGACCTTCGTCCAGCAGTGGATTGATAATGGTTGACAATGATGATGATGATATTACGATAGTACGAAAGTTCGGGCTATCAGTAGTTGTGTTATTTTGGAGTGTGTATTTGAGTAATACCAGGAGCTCCCCAATAAAAGGTTAAAAGTGAGTACGTTTTCTTAGTTCATTTTATTGTCAGACCTCTGTCTGGCCGTTAAGTCTATTTCATTGAGTGTTTACGTTAAGTTCAGAGAATATTGTGTTTACCGCTCTAATAAGGAGCCTTCAAGGTACTAAAGTACTAAAACCGAAGTTATATTACTGATATTCAAGATAATGAGGAACGCTGAGTAAGAATAATTCCATATTCTTGGAATTTATTGCACGTGAGTGTCTTACCTAAACAAACTCTAGCACTTTGAAGATTAAGCACACTTTAGCTACGTCAAGTGACCTTTCAATAACCCTAACGTGACTTAACGTAAGCTTTCCTGCACTACACCTCCAGCCGGAGAATTTTATTCATTACAGTATATATAGGGTTTCACGAAGAGTGCCCGAAAGTAACGGTTGGTCGTAACAGTAAAGTGAAAAATGCAAAATACGCAGCAAACAGGGGACAATTCAGCTATGATAGTTGCACACCTCAGAATGGATAATTACTAAAAATACGGAAATAAAATATTTATACAGCCCTCCACGGAAACCAAAGTCATTTAGTAACAAGTTAGTAAAATCATGCAATGCATTGATTATGATAAACTTTCCAACATACCAGAAATTATTCAGAAATTATCAAGAAATCATAAATCTTTCCATCTTCATAGACCCCCCCCCTTCCTTGAACTTTTGTAGCCAAGTTGCTGAAGATGTGTGGCAGGGTTGCCGGTAAATTGCCACACCGGAACATTGCCACACATCAGTGTTCCTGTGTGGCAGTTTACAGTGAACCATTCGTTCTGGGGGTATTTCTTCCGGGGGTATTTTTTCAGGGGGCATTTTTTCCGCTTTTCAGTTTTCAGGGGTATTTTTTCAGGGGGCATTTTTTCCGCTTTTCAGTTTTCAGGGGTATTTTCTCCGGGGGTATTTTTACCTACATCCGGTAGGTATCAAATGGGGTAAACCCATGCAGCGTTCG
The DNA here is from genome assembly GCA_039090855.1 of Macrothele yani. Taxonomy (NCBI): domain Eukaryota; kingdom Metazoa; phylum Arthropoda; class Arachnida; order Araneae; family Macrothelidae; genus Macrothele; species Macrothele yani. The sequence goes on along the minus strand of CM076990.1, from coordinate 40,835,798 downwards.
AATTACCCAGTGGTACGCTGGCCATTGGCCAGTAAAACTTCTGTCGTACCACTGAATTATTGATTTTGCCGGCCCAGATGGCTAGTAAGTATTGTTTCCAAGTTGTCACAAGTTAAAAACTAAATCTCTATTTCCTTTACCTTGCTGTACGATTTTCTTTTCAGGCTGCAAACTAGTGATGGTTTCATGAAATGATATTTGACAACAGCTATCTTTTTTTATACCTCATGATTGTAAAGAGTGGAAGAAACAGCTAATACAGAAAGGCAGTTTCCCGGTCTTTGTCTTGTAATGGCTACAGCCGTTTTTTATTACTTTCGTCTACCCTAGTGAATGTAGCAGATACTGATACCAGACACAAGCCAGCTTTTGTTACTGGCCTAAGAAAACACACTAACACCAGAGAGAGGGTCAACTGGATGCGTGTAGGTAATTTTTGCAAAAGAGCAATTCACATGAAAAAGTTTTAAATGGGGTACTAAAACTAATTTCGTGGAAAAGTAGCAGGGAGGCGCAATAAGACTAAAAATAAGGAAAGGAAGATAAATCCTAAACAATAAAACATATAAAAAAAGGCTACTAACGTGTAAGAATTTTTTTGTACCCTTGGAGTCTCCTTGTTTCTTCTTACTTAAAAACAGATCAGGAATGCACTCTTATACTCTGTTACATCACCAATCCATCGGAATCTTATTCTGGAAAATTCTTTGTCCTGTCACTTGCACTTTCAAATTAATGTTTTGAAAACCAATATTCCATTAAAATGACACATTATTTTCTACATATATTGTAAATGTCTTAATTTTTTGCCGGCCAGTGGGCATTTTGGTGGACCAGTTGTTTGCAAATTCTAGTGGTCCGCTGGGCCAGTAGAAGATTTATTTGTAATTCGGACACTGCCATGCACTGCGTGTATGCAGATTCAGCGTGAATGCGTTCAGTGTGTTATGCAAATTTGGAAGGCTGGTAAACTTGTGTCCTTTCTTTTAATTTTTTAATTGAGGGTTTATTTTTATTATTTATTGGACTTCCCAGACTCCTCCCTGGGAGAAGGATCAGAAGCCATCGATTAGACAACTGCGCCACCGGGCAGATTTGTGATGTTCTCATTGTAAAAACGTTGTGTCATGTTCGTGATAAAGTAAATGTAACGCATAACGTGCATTGTTTGACGCAGAATCACATCGACGGCCTCTAATGTCTGAACAGACAACATGTCGGTTGTCCCTTTTTAAATGGATTTGCAGATGCCCCCCATATGTACTCTTCGCGGACGTTAACCGCTGCACAGGTTCACTGCGGTAAACGGTAAAAATACCCCCGGAGAAAATACTCCTGAAAACTGAAAAGCAGAAAAAATGCCCCCGGAAAAAAAAAACCCCGGAAGAAATACCCCCAGAACAAACGGTTCACAGTAAACTGCCACACAGGAACACTGATGTGCGGCAGTGTCCGGGATGGCATTTACCGGCAACCCTGAGACACATCTTTCAGCAACTTGGCCACAAAAGTTCAAGGGGGGGGGTCTATAAAGATTGCCGTTTCTGGGCCTATATTGAGAACTGAATTGGGAACTCCAAATGAATTTCGCGAAAACGTTCCATGTAAGCCAAACGAGAATTGTACTTTAATTTGAAGAAATAAATTGCCGAGGATCCGAGGTACACTTGGGGAGGGAGGCTCAAGCCCCAACTTCCGTAATTTTATGTTCTGGACCTCTAGAGTCGGTCAGTGAATCCTCGATGTTACCCCTGAATAGCTCTTAGAAACTAAGGGGGGCTACCCCACCCTCCTGAAAATTCGTGGTCGTGTACAGAATCATTATATAAAGCATGGTACTAAAGTTTACAGCTCTACGTCCATTTTAACATTTTGGGGGAAAGCCCCCCCTAAAGCTCGTGGACATGGCGGACACTTCAAGGGGAACTTCCTGGATACACTAGCAAACGCCAGCGGCCCAGAATATAATATTACGGAAGTTCAGGGTAGAGCCCCCCCCCCCCTCTCCAACTAAGTGTACCTCGGCAATTTATTTCTTCAAATTAAAAAATTAAAGTACAATTCTCGCTTGGCTTATATGGAACGTTTTCGCGAAATTCGTTTGGAGTTCCCAATTCAGTTCTCAATATAGGCCCAGAAACGGCAATCTTTAGAGACACCCCCCCCCCCTTGAACTTTTGTAGCCAAGTTGCTGAAGATGTGTGGCAGGGTTGCCTGAAAATTGCCACCCCGGAACACTGCCACACATCAGTGTTCCTGGGTGGCAGTTTACAGTGAACCGTTTGTTCTGGGGGTAATGCTTCCGAGGGTATTTTTTCCGGGGGCATTTTTTCCGCTTTTCAGTTTTCAGGGGTATTTTCTCCGGGGGTATTTTTTCCCAGGGATATTTTCACCTACATCCGTTCACTGCAGGTAAGCTGCCATACGTCCAGAATTTCAACTATCGATATCCCAGCGAAAAATTCCTCCAAAGCGTCAGGATAAATTCCTTTCCCCCTAATTCGGCACGGAGCATCTTTTGCTAATTGACTTTGGTTTCCGTGGGGGCCGTATATGTATTTATTTTTGAATTTTTGGGAAATTATCTATTCCGGGGTATGCAACTATCATAACTGAATTATCCCCTGTTTGCTGAGTATTTTGCATTTTTCGCTTTACTGCTACGACTAACCGTTGCTTTCTTATTCCTTTCGGACATTCTTGCTGAAATATCTTGAATGCTCCACGAAGTACTCTTAAACATTTAGTTAAGAACTTAGTTAGGTACGTTAAACTACAACTGCTAATCACAAGGTTAAGTTATGCAGGACCTTAAGAGCTGCCTATGTGGTAGTTAAACCCCGAAACAAATCCAAACAGAAACATTTCAGTAGTCTTCGCTATCTGGCGCCCAAAAATGTATTCCAATTTTGTCGAAATCTGAAAGATTTTGGTGCGAACTGATAGACAGACAGAGCTAGAACACTCACCCTTCTTACCCCTCTTCAGGAAAGCTTTTAAAACGAAAGAAAAGACAGCGCCGTAGTTGTGTGGGAGAAAAGGGCAGCAGTTTGAGGTTATTTTACGATCCTGGGAATCGTTCCACCATCCTACTTTGAAGTCAACCCTCGTAATTTTATTGCACTGTGCCTGTGAATCAATTGCCTTTCGATCCCATACTACGAAGCCTGCGTAAAGGGTAGTAAACAGGAAAAGGGGAAAAAAGCAATCGTCTCGGACCCCGTCAGAGGCCAAGGGTTCATGGGGGAGGGAGAGGGAGATAGGGGTCATGAGAGGTCAAAGAAGGCAAACACCCTCAGCACCTGGACCAAAGACCATCGTCTTTCAAAGAAATAAAAAGAACCTGCAGATTGATCAATGGTCAGACATCTGCGGAACCACTTGTTCACAATAAAACAAATTCGGAACCCTTCCGCACTGGCTCACGGTGAGAATCGCTTTCTCCAGCATTGTATCCTGAAACTCTCATTTCAAAGCTGCACCGCTGAGAATCGATAATCGCTGCGAACGCGAGGGAATCAAAGTAAACGGAAGTAAAGTCGTGGAACGAATTCCAGCTAAGAAATACAGGCGAAGATGGACTAATTGAATTGTGTGGAAAACACGGCATGACAATCGCAAACATTTAGGAGGACAAATATTCCGGAAGATTTGCGCATGGAAAGACACAGGGGATAGAGGTCTGCAATGGCTTTATTTCGTGAACACGGCCCGTGATGTGGCATTTTGCATTATGTTGTCTTTCTATTGCATTTCATTAAATTGTGAAAATTAAATAATGAAATGATATATTACTGAAAATATTTCGTTGACTATGTAAGCCTAAAAATATTAACTAAGCTTTGGCAATCATTGAAGAATATAACCTTTAGAGAGAGAGAGAGAGAGAGAGAGAGAGAGACAGAAACTCTCAAAATGAGAGAGAGAAAGAAGCTCTCAAAATGAGAGCTCATTTCAAAATCTCCTTTTCTCTGAACTAGCAAGAGAGAGAGAGAGAGAGCGAAAGACAGAGACTAAGCGAGTTCAAAATTTTCCTTTCTCTGAACTTGCAAGAGAGAGAGAGAGAGAGAGAGAGAGAGAGAGAGAGAGAGAGAGAGAGAGAGAGAAAGAGAGTAAGCGCGTTCAAAATCTCCCTTTCTCTGAACTAGCAAGAGAGAAAGAGAGAGACTAAGCACGTTCAAGATCTCCCTTTCTCTGAACTAGCAAGAGAAAGAGAGAGAGTAAGCGCGCTTAAAATCTTCGTTTCTCTGAACAAGCAAGAGAGAGACTAAGCGCGTTCAAAATCTCTCTTTCTCTGAACTAGCAAGAGAGAGAGAGAGAGAAAGAGAGACTAAGCGCGTTCAAAATCTCCCTTTCTCTGAAACTAGCAAGAGAGAGAGAGAGAGAGAGAGAGAGAGAGAGAGAGACTAAGCGCGTTCAAAATCTCTCTTTCTCTGAACTATCAAGAGAGAGAGAGAGAGAGAGAGAGAGAGAGAGAGAGAGAGTAAGCTAGTTCAAAATCTACCTTTCTCTGAACTAGCAAGAGAGAGAGAGAGAGAGAGAGAGAGAGAGAGAGAGAGAGAGAGAGAGAGAGAAAGAGAGAGACTAAGCGCGTTCAAAATCTCCCTTTCCCTGAACTAGCAAGAGAGAGAGAGAGAGAGACTAAGCGCGTTGTTCAAAATCTCCCTTTCTCTTAACTAGCAAGAGAGAGAGAGAGACTACGCGCGTTCAAAATCTCTCTTTCTCTGAACTAGCACGAGAGAGAGAGAGAGAGAAAGAGAGACTAAGCGTGTTCGAAATCTCCCTTTCTCTGAACTAGCAAGAGAAAGAACGAAAGAGAAAGAGAGAGACTAAGCGCGTTCAAAATCTCCCCTTCTCTGAACTAGCAAGAGAGAGAGAGAAAGAGGGCGACTAATGGCGTTCAAGATCTCCCTTTCCCTGAACTAGCAAGAGAGAGAGAGAAAGAGAGAGACTACGCGCGTTCAAAATCTCTCTTTCTCTGAACTAGCAAGAGAGAGAGAAAGAGAGACTAAGCTCGTTCAAAATGTCCCTTTCTCTGAACTAGCAAGAGAGAGAGAGAGAGAGAGAGAAAGAGAGAGACTAAACGCGTTGAAAATTTCCCTTTCTCTGAACTAGCAAAAGAGAGAGAGAAAGCGAGTAAGGGCGTTCAAAATCTCCCTTTCTCTAAACTAGCAAGAGAGAGAGAGAGAGAAACTAAGCGCGCTCTAAATATCCCTTTCTCTGAACTAGCAAGAGAGAGAGAGAGAGAAAGAGAGAAACTAAGCGCGCTCAAAATATCCCTTTCTATGACCTAGCAAGAGAGAGAGAGAAAGAGAGAAACTGAACGCGCTAAGAATATCCCTTTCTCTGACCTAGCAAGAGAGAGAGAGAGAGAGAGAGAAACAGAGAGAGACTAAGCGGGTTCAAAATCTCCCTTTCTCTGAACTAGCAAACGGTAACACTACAAAAGTCGATCCTTATACAGATTAGGGATAGGAGAAACAATCGATGTCATCCCACTCTCACTCTCTCTTTCTCTCTCTCTCTCTCTCTCTCTCTCTCTCTCTCTCTCTCTCTCTCTCTCTCTCTCTCTGTCTCTCTCTCTCTCTCTCACACACACTCACCACTGCACACAACACACACTCGGGGTCGAATCTTTTTGTTGTCAATTAGCACCAAAGTGATTTTTCCATTTTAATACCTACTGGTGATATTACCTCACTTCTGTGACTATTACCTGGGCTGTGTCATGAAAGAAAAAAAAAGTCAGCAAAACAGTTAAACTGGCCAGGAAATCGGGAAACAAGACTTTTTCTACCATTGCAATAAAAAAATGGGTCGACTTGGCCCCGACCGGGCCGTGCAGACCTCTAGCAGGGGATATCCATGATAAAATAATGAGAAACTAAAATAATTGTTACATCAATAATTCAAGATATCGATATAAGTTATGATAACCAGACCTAAGAGAAATTCTGGAGCAGACTGTGGTTCGGACAACCACGGTCATTTACTGCAACTTAAATGATAAGCTAATAAAGAAGAGATAGTATAAAGCCGTGGGTGGTGGCCAATCCGTTTAAATTTGGCCATAAGTGGCGAATTTATGGCGTAGTAATTAAAGTTTCGGGATGTAAGGTCAGGTGATGCGTAACATCACAGCCTCTCCTTGACAAATGTCAACCCCGCCTTCTCGTGGTGCATCCTGTTCCCACTAAAGGGGCTCTGACGACCGCCAATAGCGGTATAACTATACCATCGGGATCAGAGGAAATGCTATCCCACACTCACCAACCCGCTTGGCCAGCGTGGTGAGTTATGGCCAAACCCCTCCAAAATGACTCCACAACTTAAATCTTGGCCCTCAGTCTCCGGCAGCTGGAATGTACCTGGCCAAGGCAGCGGCCAGTGCGACATGAAGGCAGAGGGTGCTAAGAATCCCCGGAGGACCGGACTAGGCTGCCATTTGATGCTGACCTTGGCTACCTATAACGGACGCTCCCTATCTTCTGATTCAAGGCTTCTTGAATTGGAAGAGGAACTACAAAGGATCAAGTGGGACATCGTCGGGCTAAGTGAGGTAAGGAGAAAAGGAGAAGATCTCATTGAACTGAAAAGTGGACATCTCTTCTATTATCGTGGGACAGATACTGGCAGAACTAGTGGTGTTGGATTTATAATAAACAAGAAACTGAAGGATAAAGTGGTAGAAGTTGAAAGTTCCTCTGACAGAGCTGCACGACTCGTTATCCAACTATCGAGAAGATACCAGGCTCAGATTATTCAAACTTATGCACCCACCACAAGTCATGCTGAAGAAGAAATTGAAGAATTTTATGATGAAATTCGTCATCTAAATAATAAAGGTAAGCAGCACTTGAAGATAATTATGGGAGATTTCAATGCAAAAATAGGGCAACGGCAACAGAATGAAACTTCAGTAGGTAAATTCGGTCACGGCAACAGAAACCAGCGTGGAAATACTCTCGTTGAGTTTGCAGAGGCAGAAGGATTTTTCATCTTGAACTCCTTTTTCAAGAAAAAGCCACACAGGAAATGGACATGGAGACATCCAATTGGGACGACAAGTGAAATTGATTTTATTATGTGTAACAAAAAATTCGTCATCGAAGACTGCAGTGTGCTGAACAAGTTCAACACAGGTAGTGACCATAGATTGGTGAGATGTAAGATGCACCTCAACACTAAACTGGAACGTGGCAAGCTCATAAGACAAACAAAATGTATTGACATAACCAACCTTAAAAAACACCATAATACTTTCAAGTTGGAACTGAAGAACAGATTCTCTGCTTTAGAAGGCCTAACATCGGAAGAAGTGGATATTTCGGAAGTTAACAGAAAAGTAACCAAAGCTCTAATGGAAACAGCAACAAAATTAGCTGGATCTAAGAACAAGTTGCATGTGAACAAATTATCAGGAAAAACCAAAATGTTGATGCAAAAAGAAGAGAGATGAGGACAACTAAAGTAGATGTGACTTCCAAAGTGGAATATATAGAGCTATGCAAGACAACACGAAAAAGTATCACTGAAGACGTAAGGAAATTCAACTGTGAGCTAGTGAGGAAAGCAATTGAAAACAACCAAAGCCTTAAGATAGCAAAGGGACATCTCAGTAAGGGAAGAAAACAGATTATGGCTCTGAGAAAAGAAGATGGTTCTATAACAAGAAATAGAGGCGAAATTTTGACAAGAGTGAAAGATTTCTACTCCAAACTATATGAAAGGGATGATACATGTACTCCAGACATCATGAAAGGTACCAGAGTTCTTCCAGTCCTCCCAGCAGAAGTTGCTCATGCAATCAAGAACATGAAGCGAGGGAAAGCTCCAGGAGAAGATGGAATTACTATAGACATCATACAAGAAGCAAGTGGAGAAATTGAAACAGTACTCGCCCAAATTTTCACTCGATGCCTTAATGAAGGGAAGATTCCTGAGGATTGGAACAATGCTACAATGATCCTGCTACATAAAAAAGGTGACATTGAGGATCTCAGGAACTACAGACCTATCTGCCTCCTATCAGTGGTTTATAAAATCTTCACTAAAGTTCTTTCACACCGCTTGAAGGTAACACTGGACATGGCTCAACCGAGAGAACAAGCTGGATTCAGGAGTGGCTACAGCACAATAGATCATATCCACGTACTGAGAGAACTGATTGAAAGAGCGAGGGAATATGAACTTCCATTGTGCATGGCTTTTATCGATTATGAAAAAGCCTTTGATTCGGTGAAACCATCAGCAGTTACCACGGCTCTGAAATCCTGCGGTATTGAAGATGCATACATTAATATTATTAATAACATCTATGAAAATGCAAGTGCAAAGATTCGGCTGTTTGAAAATACAACACACATAAAAATTGGAAAGGGAGTGAGACAAGGTGACACCATATCTCCGAAGCTCTTTAATGCCACATTGGAAAATGTCTTTCAATCACTGAACTGGGAAAACAAAGGGATAAAGATTAATGGAGATTATCTAACCCACCTTCGTTTTGCTGATGACGTAGTCATTTTTGCAACTACCCCATCAGAGCTGCAGAGTATGATCCAGGAACTTGCTGACAAGAGTAAAGAAGTGGGATTAAAAATGAACTTTCAGAAGACAAAAGTGATGTTCAATGCTTTTACAAGAAATGAAGATTTATCGATTGATGGAGAAAAACTGGAGATAACAGATACGTATGTTTATCTTGGACAGCAGATATCAAGTGAGGGTCACATTGATGAAGAAATTAATCGGCGTACAAAACTTGCCTGGAGAGCTTTTGGAAGAAACAGCATAATTTTCAAGAGCAATATGCCATTACGTCTTAAAAGAAAAGTGTTTGATCAATGCATCCTTCCAGTGCTTACGTATGGTGCAGAGACGTGGACCTTAACTAAAAGAGACATACAAAAGCTGCAGACAACTCAAAGAAGCATGGAGAGGAGGTGCATGCTTGGTATAACCAGGAGAGATAAGAAGAGGAACTCGTGGATCCGAAAAATGACGAGAGTGGAAGACATCATGATCAGAGTTAAATCCCTGAAATGGCAATGGGCTGGACATACTGCCAGAAGGACAGACCATAGATGGACAGCCGAAATTTTAGATTGGATTCCAAGGGACAGGAAAAGACCCAGAAAAAGACCACATGGGAGATGGGTGGATGAAATTCGTAAATATGCGGGAGTGACATGGAGGAGACTGGCACAAGACAGACCGTCGTGGAGGAAACTTGGGGAGACCTTCGTCCAGCAGTGGATTGATAATGGTTGACAATGATGATGATGATGAATTAAAGTTTCAAGAAATTCAAATTACAAAAAGTGTAAAAACAGACAAGATGAAAATGATGCAAGAGTGCCATGGACCATATCCAGCTTCATTTTGTTTTGCCCTGTTTTTTTAATAAATACGTGAAAGAGTTCGATCCGGCAACACAATGCACGATGTACACTGAAGAGCAATTGAATTAGAGACAGCTGGCGTTATACAAATGTGGCGCTGTGGGTGGCCCCGTAAACGGAAACGACATGACGTATGCAGCGATCCGACAATATAAGGAATGATGCGACGGGAATCAGTAAGAGTTGGACGCAGTATGGGTAAGATGAAGCATCTAAGCGCATTTGATCGTGGACAAATTGTCGGGGCCCAACGAATGAATCACTCCATCTCGGAAGTCGTGCAGGCACTGGGATTTTCACGAGCCACTGTGTCACGGGTGCACCGTGAGTACATCTAATCCGGTAAAACCATCAATGCAAGGGCCAACTGCCGTGGACAACGGCGTGTAGATGAGCGGGGTCATCGTCGGCTAGCTCGAATCGTAACAGCGGATAGACGGGCCACAGTGCAAGAAATCACTCGGCAATTTAACGCTGGTGCACAAAAACGTGTAAGCAGCCACACCATCCAGAACCATCTCGCTATGAAGTACAGAAGCCATCGTCCCACGAGGGTACCGCTGCTGACCGCACATCACAGGGTGCAAAGAATAGCATGGGCGCGGGAACATCGCCACTGGACCCTAGACATGTGAGAAAATGTTGCCTGGACTCATGAATAGAGATTCGCGTTGGTAGTTGGTACATGCGGATGGCAGGATACGAGTACGGCGCAAACCACATGAAGCGATGGATCCTTCTTGCCAGCAGGGTACTCTTCAAGCTGGGCGGGGGGGGTGTCAACTCTCGAGTGGGGACTGTTTGCGTGGACTGAAATGGGACCCCTGGTACGTGTGACATCGTCCCTCACAGGTCAACGTTACCGGGATATCCTGGACGACCATTTGCTACCGTTTGTGCGTCTTCAACATCCCACTGGGGACCTTATCCTGCACAACACAATGCGCCGTGCCATCGCTCCCGAATTGTATCCGAATGGTTGGATAAACACTCCACCGACGTGACCTCGTTTTCTTGGACAGCTAGGTCACCTGACCTCAATCCCATCGAGTACATCTGGGATGCCATCGAGAGAGATGTTCGAGGCCCTGAACCCCAACTATCAAATCTTCGTGAACTGTGGGAGCTTGTTCAGGGGTCGTGGATCCGTATGGCTTCCCAACGCTTCCGGTGTCTTGTCGAGTCCATGCCGAGACGAATCGCCGCCGTCATCAGGGCGAAAGGTGGTGCTACACGTTACTACACAGGTATCTCTAATTCAATTGCTCTTCAGTGTATATCACTCCCACGCTCGTCGTTCCAGGACCGTAGTGAGCATACCAATAGTGTGTCGAATGTATACCATTTCCTACTTTCAAGATACTCGTATAAAGACACAGGTCTCTGTTCCTTCGTTCCCGCGAAAAATAGCTTACGTATTACAGTATTTTGCACACAACTACGTATAGAATATAATGAACAAAAAGGTATTCTTAGCGGGAACGAAGGAACAGGGACCTGTGTCTCTTTTTTTTTTTTTTTTTAATATTGTGACAAAGTCAATAGAAATTTTTTTGCTAAGTGCAAAACATTGTGGTATTATTTTAAGTGTGTTTTTTATATTCATGATTAAATAATTTAAGTAGTTTTGCGTTTTCTGTTCTACAATTTTAATTATTACCTATTGATTGATTTCCTTATGTTCTGAATTTTCGTATAAACCGGAAAAGGTCATTAAACATTCTCAGAGCACATTTAAGAAAACAGCGGGGCCCAGGAGCTGAACAGTATCTTGGGGCCCTAGTATTAGTGGCACATTTAGGATTTCACCGTATGTGGATGGATGAATAAAAATACCCAGGATAAAACTTTCCCAAAATACGATGAGGAAGCCATAAAAATATCAAATATCTCCGCCGTATTAAAGTGTGTACACTATGATTGATGGACGAATTAGCGGTAGCAAGAAAATGTAAAGATGGATTCCAGTTCAGTTCTGCTTTTACCCCCCCCCCCAACGAATTATTAATGTATGAAAATTTCTCCCAATTACAGATGTGTACAAAAAACTTCAGTAATGCTTTCGAAATTTTTGAGGATGGATTTGGGGCGATTACATTATTTGTGGACTCCTAAAAAACAGCAGAACGAAATAGAATTTTTTTTCACAAGGAGGGTTTTTATAGCTTTTGCTGTGCTATCTGCAAAAAAGCAAAAAAAAAAAAAAACTCTAGAACTCTGTCAATTCTTCAAGCATCCTACATTATTCTGGGACCCTTGAAAATGCGGGGCCTGGGGCTGCAGCTCTGCAGCTACTCCCCCCCCCTCTTAAATTGGCTGTGGACACTGTCACACAGTAGTCACATATTTTGTGTGCGTGATTATGAGGCATTTCAAAGAGACCGGCCTTAGTTTTCAAAAAGAATAAAATTTGCATGATATAAATAATTTTGGCATGAGTGTTTTGTAGTACTTTGTATCGGTATAAAGCTAGAACAATCATTTTAATTACAATATGCGCATTTTCGTTTCACGCAATAAAGTGTAATAACTTTGGTTTTACGAAACATACTTGTAGGTTCCAAAGAATTTGATTTATTAAATTTCCCGTAAAGCCTAGTTAATAAAATAGAAGTTAAAATTTTCGGTAGTGGAAAGCTGACAGATTTCCCCAAAAGGACCTCGAAACTATTTTTGGCAGGGGGAGCTCGATGTTTTCCGATACGTTACGGGATACAGCTCAGTTAGTCATCTGAGTTCGAACGGTGTCATATGATAAATTCAAGAACTGCTCACAATTTGTGGATTGCGACATACACAACGCATCCCTAAATTAAGAAAATGGATCACGCTTTGTTACTTACGGCGATTAAAACTTTTAAAAATTCAAAAGTTGGTAGCTTTCTACCTTGTCTTAGGTCTTCATCACACCAATGGAGGACTAAGATTCTTTCCAAATTTTAAGTTTAATTTTTGTCGATGTTTTTGTTGCCAGAATCTAGATGGATCTCCAGATCATTAGGATGTAGAGTGGAAAGTCCTGATTACAAGACTTTTTTTTCATCATTAGGATTTTTCATCATTAGGATGTAGAGTGGAGACTCCTAATTACAAGTCTTTTTTTCATCAGGATTTTCATTATTGGGATGTAGAGTGGAGACTCCTAATTACAAGTCTTTTTTTTTTCATCAGGATTTTCATCATAGGGATGTAGAGTGGAAACTCCTAATTACAAGACTTTTTTCATCATTAGGTTGTAGAGTGGAGACTCCTAATTACAAGACTTTTTTTCATCATTAGGATTTTTCATCATTAGGTTGTAGAGTGGAGACTCCTAATTACAAGACTTTTTTTTTCATCATTAGGATTTTTCATCATTAGGATGTAGAGTGGAGATTCCTAATTACAAGTCTTTTCTTTCATCATTAGGATTTTTCATCATTAGGATGTAGAGTGGAGACTCCTAGTTACAAGTCTTTTTTCATCATTAGGATTTGTTATCATTAGGATGTAGAGTGGAGACTCCTAATTACAAGTCTTTTTTTCATCATTAGGATTTTTTATCATTAGGATGAAGAGTGGAGACTCCTAATTACATGTCTTTTTTTTCGTCATTAGGATGTAGAGTGGAGACTCCTAATTACAAGTCTTTGGTGTAAAATGAATTTCTAGGCTTTCACGGTTCCAATTCAGAATCTCCACCCTACATCTCAATGATCTGGAGATCTATTCTAGATTCTGGAAACAAAAAACATCAATAAAAGTTTAAATTTAGAATCTGGAAACAATCTTAGTCCTCCATTGACGTGATGAAGACCTAAGACAAGGTTGAAAGCCCTCAACTTTTAAATTTGAAAAAATTCTGATCTCCTTACGTAACAAAGCGTGATCCATTTTCCTTAATTTAGTTATCTCTCGTTGCGTGCTATTGCCCCTCACTGTCATAGAACACATCCTCGTAAATATCACAAAATCGTTAAATACACTGAAGATGAACTTGCAAAAAATTGCTTTGTGACAACTGATGGTACATCTGCTTTGATAGAGAACATGGATTTATCATTTTGCTTAGTGAACATCTGGAAATGGGAGAGTTGGAGATGTACCCTCGTTTCACTGTACCTATATTTTGCACCAAGAACACTTTTGTGGTCAGACGTCTAGTATGGATTCTCTGAAACAAATGATGGATCTTGTTTAATTATTTTGAGGCGGAAGTGGTTTCATCAATCGTCAGTTAGTTGAGGCACTGAAACTCTGAAAATTGTGAATACCAGAATTTCGTTGACGTTGCCAATGTTCGATGGTTAAGTCGTGACAAAGTAATAGAACGATTTGTTACATTGCTCTCAAAAATACGGAAATTTCTGGCAGAGAATCAACAGCTTGGAAAGCTTTTTGAAATTGAGAATTTGCTGTGGAAGTGTGGTCTACATTTCTTACGTGACATTGCGACACACCTAGATGAACTAAATGTGAAGCGATACGGGGAAGAGAAAAATTAATTAGTGATCAATCCCAAAATGTTCGTGAGTTTACCACAGAACTGTTACTTATCATGACCTAGTTAGAAACCGCAGACTTTATTTATTTTCTCTTTCTCTCAAAATTTCTAGAGAGAAATGACGAAGTTCATTTCGAGAAGCAACACTTCAACTTTGTGTTGAATAGATGGAAAACATTTCTCGAAGATCATGCGCGTCTCGTATTTTGACAAATGTAAACCTGCATGTATGCTCTTGCGTAATCCATTTCAATTCAGTATTTCTGATTTCAGCAAAGGAAATGGCTTCATTTGTAACTTTGGGTAGGCAATGTTTTGAAACAGTATGATAGCTTTCCAAAAAATGGAACACTTACAGGCCTGCACATATCGCTTAGTCAGTCAGATGTGGGAATTAATTTTGACCGAACGCCAGTCTCTACCACCTTTCAAACTTGGAAATGTAATTCATTTTCAATGATTAAGTCGACGTGGTTGTGTGGAACAGCTTTTCCTGCAATAGGAATTAAAACAGAAAAAAAGTCGATCTCATGTCATTGATGAGAATTTGGAATCCCAGTTACGTTGTGCAGTTCTAAGTTTCTGAAGCTTGTCAAAGACAAAGTACAGGGTGTCCGAGAATTATTGGACACGTTAAAAAATTATATAAAACAAAACATTAAACAGATAGAAAGAAACTTACTGTACTAACTTACAATGTAACTACACAAGTTAATAAATTTCGATGTGAGATCCCTTGGTTGCTCGTAGTACGTCCAAGCGATACTCGATTTCATGCCATGTATTGGCAAGCTTTTGAGGAGTTATGGAATTCATAGCAGCTGTGATACGCTGCTTCAGTTCCGCAAATCAGTACAAGGCGTCTGATAGGCACGATCCTTCACGTAACCCCACATGAAATAATCCAATGGAGTTAGATCTGAAAAGCGAGGAGGCCACGGAATTGGACCAGCACGCCCAATCCATCTGTTGGTGAAATTTTCATTTAGGCACTTACGTACACACGTTGACCATTGCGGAGGCCCGTCTCTTTGGAAAACGACGTTGTCATGTCTTTTGATCTGGGGTATAGCGAAATATTCTAGCATATCCAAGTAAATGTCACCATTTATGTTTTTTTCGCAGAAGAAGAAAGGGCCAATCACTTCTCTTTTTGATAGGGCGCAACACACATCAACTTTTGGAGAATCACGTTCCAGTTCAAAAGCAGCATGCGGCGGTTCACTGCCCCATATCCTACAGTTGTGACGATTCGCAATACCTGATACATGAAATGTGGATTCATCACTACAAATTACAGTACTGAGAAAGTTTTCTTCGTTTTCCACTCGATGCAGCATATCCATAGCGAAATCGTATCGCTGAGTGTGATCATTTGCATGCATCTTTTGCACTATTTGAATTTTATAAGCATGAAACTTTAATTTCTGGTGCAAGATATCGTGAACTGTCGATCTCGAAATGCGCAGTTCTCTGCTGGCTTTACGAACGGATTTCCTGGGGCTTCGTCGGAAACTTTCATTAACTTGGTTAACCGTCTCACCGCTGACGCTAGGCCTATCGAATCCTCCACGATGTTCCACATTGCCAGTTTCTTTAAACTGTTTCATCCACCACTTAATTGAATTCGTTGACGGAGGATTACAACCATACTCTAAACGGTACCGACTTTAATGGCAGATTTTAATTCCGCAAGCCATAACGGACACATCGCCTTCTGCTGTACGGATGACATGACTACTGATTGCGCATTTCTCATACATTCCTCATCAGGCCACACCTAGCGCCATCTATCGGATTCTGGGAATAACAATTCTGCAAAACAAAAATATAGAAATCGTGTTAGTAATACGTGACATACAAAAACAGACAATGATCATAGTTTTTTTGTTTTGTTTTTGTACATAATTTGGCAATGTGTCCAATAATCGGACTATATCAATTAATTAATTGTGGTCTCAGTTTTCCACACGTTTTTCAAAGCTGAGGAGGAAAAACTGAAGAAAGGTAAAGCTAAATAAATGACTAAGCATTCGTCTCTATGTATATATGTGTGTCAGGGGCGGATTGGGACGACGAAAGCATGCCGGAAATTTTAGCCTTTCGGTCAACTACAAAAACAGAAGTACCTACAGGGAAACACCTCATAAATACCTTCATGAAAAAAATTCTGTTTGGTACTGGGTTAAAGAGAGCTGTTGAAATATGCATTGAAAAACGAGTACAGTCTTGAACGAATTTCAGCAACTATAGGTGAAATAATTTTTTAAATCCGCTCATTATTGAATGTAGCGTCAAACCACGCTCCAAATGGGGTGTTGTATCCGACAACTTTTCTTTTTTTAAATATTGGTTTTGACAAAATCTAAGAGTTTCGCGAAGACCCCAGTTCCAACCTAATCACCGTGAGAGTTATTCTGAGATTATGCCACATAACAATTTCCCAACGCAATTGTTTTTCTTGTATTTACAGTCATTTGCAAAAGTTTAAGACCACTTGTTGGTATTAGGAGATTTCTGGCGATTGTGACGGCTACTGTCTGTGTTACTCAACTTCCTGTTGGTGTTGCATTATCCTACAGCGGCAGCTGTTGATAGAGTTGGGGGAAGCGTGCGAGCGTCAGTTTGCTTCTGGTTTTCAATGCTGAGAGGTTTTGTACGTATCTCCTATAGAGCGAAAAATGTGCAAAAAAGCGTCATTAAGTGTTACTCAGAGGGCACAAACAGTGACTTTATATCATGAGGGATACTCCGAACGTGACATAAGCAGAAAGGTGAATGTGAGCGAGACTGCTATTCATAATACGACCATGAGATATCGAGATGCAGGTGAATTTAGTGACCGAAGGAGAAGTGGACGTCCAAGGAAAACAACCCCACGTGACGGCAATATCATATGGCGAATAGTTATGCGCTCTCCGAGGAGTTCGTGCAAGAAAATCAAGGTCTTCCTACATTCAGAAGGGTCTGATATTAGTATCACCACAGTTTCCCGACGTCTTAGCAAAGATTTTGGATAAAAGTCTTGTAAACCTGCACATAATGTCATGAAAAAGAAGAGACTCCAGTTTGCAAAGCGTCATCAATCGTGGACTGCTGGAAATTGGAGTCAAGTTCTTATTTCCGATGAATCAACTATATGCGTCAATTTGAATCACGTCAAGCACATGTTCGACGACCAAATGGCAAAAGGTTTGATGAAAAACACACCGTTAGCACCGTGGCACATCCGTCTGGTCAGATGATATGGACTGCTAAGTCAGGTCCAGAACTGCTTCATTATCCTTTTTGCCGACAGGAACTACCATGACTAGTCCCCCCCTTTTTTACGCTTTCCAACCGTAGGTTGAAGAAGCGTATATGCTCCAGCTTTGTCCGTCCGTCCGTCCTTCCGTCCGCACGACAACTGGCGTAAAAATGGTTCGATTTCGATGAAATTTTAGTATGTGGTAGGGGACCCCCTGGGGACGAACCCCATTGAAAATGGGACAAATGGGGTCAAAGGTCACGACGTAGGAGCGGAATCCATTCCATTGCACTTATACGTCATAACTTGCATAAATATGGTTCGATTTCAATGAAATTTTACAATGTGGTAGGGGACCACCTGAAGACGAACCATATTCAAAATGGGTGAATTGGGGTCAAAGGTCAGGACATAAGAGCGGGATGCATTCCATTGTCTTTATGCGCCATAACGTGCGTAAAAATGGTTCGATTTCGATGAAATTTCAGTATGTGGTAGGGGACCACATGGGGACGAACCCTATTGAAAATTGACGAAATGGGGTCAAAGGTCAGGACATAGGATTGCGATCCATTCCATCGCCGTTATCCCATATTATTAAGGTGGACGTCAAGTAATTTTGCTTCCTATACTTCCAATGGAAAAACTTTTGTACACATTTCCTTCACAATTTAATGTGTTCCCAAGGATGAAAATTTGAACATCGATTAAAATAACTTCTTAATATAACTTGGAATACTTAATATTTTCTAAAACATAACCATAATTATATTAAAAATCAATAACTTTTCCTTTGGTGGTGTTGAAACCCGAAAAAGAATGGCGCGACCTGTACTTTGATGACGTCAGTAGACAAACAAATGTTGGATTGCATAATTATAGTTATGTTTTAGAAAATATTAGGTATTCCAAGTTATAAAATGAAGCTATTTTAATCGATGTTCAAATTTTCATCCTTGGGAACGCATTAATTGGAAAGAAAAAGATGGCGCGACCTGTGTTTTCATGACGTCAGCAGTTAAACAAATGTGCGGATCCTATTAAAGTTTTATGACGTCACGCTTTTGCTAGCAGATGGCCGCGATTCCCATCTGCCTCATTACGTCACGCGTTGTGTGCGTATGTTCGTCTGCACGATAACACGCGTAAAAATCGTTCGATTTCGATGAAATTTTAGTATGTGGAAGGGAATCACCTGGGAAGGAACCCTATTGAAAGCGAACGAAATGGGGTCAAATGTGAGGACATAGGAGCGGGATCCATTCCACTGTTCTTATGCGTCATAACTAACGTAAAAAGGGTTCGATTTCGATTAAATATTAGTATGTGGTAGGGGATCACCTGGGGACAAACCCTATTGAAAATTGGCGAAATGAGGGTCAAAGGTCAGGATATAAGAGCGGAATCACTTCCATCGCCATTATGCGTCATAACTTACGTAAAAATGTTTCGATTTTTATGAAATGTTAGTATGTTGTAGGGGCCTGTCTGGGGACAAATCCTATTGAAAATGGGCGAAATAGGTCAAAGGTTAGGACACAGAAGCGGGGTCTATTCCATAGCCCTTATACATCATAACTTACGAAAAATTTCTTCGATTGCGACAAAACTTTATCATGTTATTTTGGAGGTATACTGAACCAGTTCTGTTGAATATCATCGAAATGGGATCAAAGGTCAGGGCGTAGGAGTGAGATTTATTCCACAGCCATTTTATGATTTCTAGTGTGTTGGAAAGCGTATCATAATCAATGCATTGCATGATTTTACTAACTTATTTTTTTTTTTTTTTTGCAGCAGAAATGTTACGTGAGAAGCAGTTAACTCATATGCAAGTGCACAGATGCACAATCTTCATGCATGATGGTGCTCCATGCCACAGATCAAAGACAGTGAAGGACTGACTACCTGCAGAGGAAAAACATATTTGCGCCTGAGTGGCCCGGTAATAGTCCCGACCTTAACCCCATCGAAAATTTGTGGACCATTTTAAAAGACAAGGTAGCAGAAAAACAGCCATCAAATTCCCAAGCTTTGATTGACGCGATAAAGTACGTGTGGTGCAAAGACATTTCAAGTGACAAATCCCTCATAAAGAGTATGCCACATCGTATTCTGTCCGTTATAAAAAAGAAAGGTGGATACACAAAGTACTGATTTCGGTCTTTTTGTGTTCTAAAGAATATAAGTATTCATTTGTGGTGTCATTTTTTAAAATATCGCTGACTAATAATTAGTTGTTTCTTTGAAAATCATAATTTTCAATAAATTGACAGGTGGTCTTAAACTTTTGCAAATGACTGTATTTTGTCACTGATCACCTACTGCGTGATCAGTTAACAAATAAATGCGTACTTGTACATTTATTTACCATATTGCCATAAGAACAGACCGTCGATGGACAGCCGAAATTTTAGACTGGATTCCAAGGGACAGGAAAAGACCCAGAAGAAGACCACATGTGAGATGGGTGGATGAAATTCGAAAGTATGCGGGAGTAACACGGAGGAGACTGGCACAAGACAGACCGTTGTGGAAGAGGCTTGGAGAGACCTTCGTCCAGCAGTGGATTGATAATGGTTGACAATGATGATGATGATGATGACATTTATTTATAGTATTTGTACTCCCTCCTTCAGTAGACCCATAGTTTGATCCACATGAAACAATTGTACGGCAAATCGTTGTTGTTGTTTTTTTTAAGATAAATGCGGGCAGGACACAAATTTCGGAATATCTCTGCCGAAAAATCGCTTTGTCTGTAAGTGGAGAAGGGTCTGGGGATGTTGGGCATCAATGAGTTCTAGTGTCTCCGTCAAAATTATGAGGGGATGGTAGGGCCTACGAATTACTCTGAGCTACAAGTCCAACAACCTGTGTCTAACTGTAGTTAGCTTTGGGTTAATTAACTTCGTCCGGCTGCACTTTTCTCCCATAAGTGCCGAGAATTCAACGCCCAAATTATAGATAGAAAGAAACGCTTCTTTTCTTAAGGAAATAACTTTTCAAACAGATATATGAAGCACAAATGAAGTAACTGATTAATATTCGTGAGTAGTGAATTAATCATTCGTTCGTTACAATAATTCAGATTAAAAGATTACGAGGAAATGGGCAATTTCTCATGTGGTCCAGTGAAAAATGTCCCGGTGAGCCAATCCCTCTTTTGGTAGTGTCACAAACTCTGTCTTGAATATGGCACATTTGTGGCCAAAGGTAAAAAATGTTGTTTACCAAGGGCTTAAAATCATGAACACTAAAGCTCTCGAAGGTAAAATTGTCGGCTTGATTTGAGAAAACACATACACTATCTACCAACAAGTAACTGGACACCCCTGTAATCGACGATATCTGCGGTCCTGATACACGTCACTGCCGCCGCCGTTAAATATCGTGTGGGAAACAACAACGCAACCAGTCGCATGCAAGATGCCACGCAGTTCGGAGCTCTCTGATTTCGAGAAAGGTGTAATCTTCGGGTACCACAGAAATGGCCGATCCATACGTGACATATCTAGCGAGTTGAAGTACCCAAAATCGACAGTGGCCTACGTGATTGGCAAGTGGAAGATGAGAGGTGACTGTCGAAATCTGCCCCGACTCGGCAGACCCACAAAACTGGGGAGTTAGAGACCGACGGGTGCTGGCCAGAGAAATTCGGAAGAACCGCACCAAATCGATGGGCTACATCCGCGAGGAGTTTCAACAGGCATCCGAGAGGAGTTTCAACAGGCATCCGAGAGTGTTCTTTCGATGAATACCATCCGTAAGGAAGCCCATCTGCTCGGTTATCATGGACGTGCTGCCGCCCACAAGCCTTTGATCACCAAGTCCAATAACGCTTGCTCGGCTAACGTGGTGCAAAGAATGTCGACAGTGGACCGTTGAACAGTGGAAACAGGTTCTCTGGAGCGACGAATCAAGGTTCACCCTCTACCGTTCGGATGGCAGGGTCTGGGTTTGGCGTCTGCCTGGAGAACGCCTCTTGCCGGAATGTATTGTGCCAACTGTGAAGTTCAGCGGCGGTGGAATTATGCTATGGGGGTGTTCACGGCACCCTTGGTCACGATTCCTGGTAGACTCAACGCCGATACCTACTGCACCATTGTGGATGGCCATGCGCTTCCTACGTTGTAGCAGTTTTACGGGGTGGACCCATGTTACTTACAGGATGACAATGCCACCTGTCATGTTGCGAGGTCCAACATGGCTTGGTATGGCGACAATGGGGTTAATCGAATGGACTGGCCTGCGCAGAGCCCAGACCTTTAACCCTATCGAGCACCTCTGGGACGAGTTGTAGCGTCGACTTAAGGGGTGCACCCACCGTCCGAAATCGGTGAAGGAACTGACCTTTCTTCTCCAAGCCGAGTGGAAGAAAATACCGCTAGCCGTCGTACAACGCCTGGTTGAGAGTATGCCTCGCAGCTGTTATCGCCGCTCGTGGAGGCTCCACCAACTATTGAAGGCGAATAAACTTCGTTTTTCTTTGCTATCACAGGTGTCCAATTACTTGTTGGTAGATAGTGTATTTGTCCGTGACGAACCTCGCCCACTCGTAAGTTGCTCTCCCAACTAAACTACATGGACGGAATGTATCGCTGCAGATTTGTCACCTTGACACGTGCTTTACCTGTGTGGTACGTCACATCATCTCCCACTACGATGTGTGGAAAAAACATCACATATTTTAAACATCACACATTTTTCGAAGAACCCAACGGCCAGTCGCTAGACTTCGAAATCAGAATGGGCGACGGATGGGCGATTATTATTTTTTGATGGAGCAAGCTTGGTAACAAATTTATTTATAAAACACTGAAAGAAAGAATTTGCGCCGCCCCGGTGGCGCAGTGGTCTAAGCGATGGCCTCTGATTATTCGTACGAAAGGGGTCCAGGTTCGAATCCCGTGAGGTATGGATGATGTGTTTGTCTTACGGCAGTGGCCCTCTCCCTTCCCTGGAACCAGTGACCCTAAATTAGGACAGGTGCCTGCTTATAGCCCATTGAGTTGCTCACAGTGGTCGTTAAACCTCCAATCAAAAAAAAAAAAAAAAAAAAAAAGAATTTGTTGTCCGTTTTCTACAGGCTGCAAACATATTCCCACCCCTTTCTCCAATCCTAGATACACACTCATTAATTTGGGAACTGTCTTGAAGTTTTTGCACTTTTTGGAATACAAAAGAATCTAAAGTTTGGAGTCATTTTTTGCTAATGTTCCGTCTATTCATTTTTAATAAAATTAGTAAAACCTAAAGAGTTACATACCCGTATAATAAACATAATACACTGCCACCAGCACGAGTAACACTCCTGCATTAAAAGAAAATTACATACCAAGGAGAAAGATCTTAAAGCAAATATTTTCGTGAATTAGTGTTGTTCAAGTTATTATGATTAATTTGCACATTTCCCTCAACAGTTCAAGTTAGTATGATTCAAGCACGCTGACAATAACCCCTCCTTAACTCCTTTCTTTCAAGCCAGCAACCTTGTCTTGCACTCATCTCCCCCAAAACAGTCATCAGCTACGACCTGGTCTCTCATAACCCTAGGGCAGGCTTAAAAGCGCTGGTATACCTTTAGGCCCGTTTTACACACGCGGATGTTTTCTGCCGAAATAATAAAACCGTCGCGCATTGCAGTTTTTGGCTAGCTTTCACACAAGCTGTTTCATTGCTAGAACGGAGGGGGAAATGCCTGAAGGATAAGCGGGAACTATCGGTGGTTCTTTGTTCAACAGCACTTTGTACCCCACCCCCTCTCACAGGAGGAATTGTTTTAGCGCACTTGCTGACGATCGGCTGGCAGCCTGTGTGAACATCTTGCCTTACAGCTGCGTTTCTCTTAATTTGGACGGTATTTTCACCGTCCGGTTTGTAGCGAACCCCCTCTGAAGCTGAGCGGCTACCGCTTCCGCGCGTCTGTAAGTGTCGGTATAACTCTATAGTCCGCTTTAAAACAAGCAGTAAGACAGCCGGGAGATTTATTGCTTCGGCGGAAAAACTCCGCTTGTGTGAAACAGGCCTTAGACTCCACTTTCCGTATTCGAATCCCTGCTTAGGAGCACAAACCACAGAGCAATTGCTAATGACATCTGACAACAGCAGAGCAATTAGTAATGACTTCAGTGAATTCCTATTCACCCTCTTCATTTGTCCCTGATCACACTAACTTGAAAAAAAAGCTTAAATTTAGAATTTGGATGAGTGGATAACAACTGAATTTTCATGGTCTTGCGGATGCTATGTTGATAACTTTTCTACAGAGGAGAAAAAAACGCGCTTTCTAGGGGGAAATACGAAGGACCACACAACATAAAACGCACTTTCTAGGATAAAAACGCACGTTCTAGGGGAAAATACGTAGGACCACACAACGAAAAACGCACTTTCTAGGGGAAATACGTAGGACCACACAACGAAAAACGCCCTTTCTAGGGGGAAACGCACTTTCTAGGGGAAAATACGTAGGACCACACAACGAAAAACGCACTTTCTAGGGGAAAATACTTTCTAGAGGAAAAACACACTTTCTAGGGGGAAATACGTAGGACCACACAACGAAAAACGCACTTTCTAAGGGGAAAACGCACGTTCTAGGGGATAATACGTAGGACCACACAACGAAAAACGCACGTTCTAGGGGGAAACGCACTTTCTAGGGGGAAACGCACTTTCTAGGGGGGAAACGCACTTTCTAGGGGAGAAACGCACTTTCTAGGGGGGAATACGTAAGACCACACAACGAAAAACGCACTTTCTATGGGAAAATACTTTCTAGGGGAAAATACGTAGGACCGCACAACGAAAAACACGGGTGCCATTATTCCTTGGCAAATTAAGAGATTATACGCTTATTTTAAAGTTAAAAAATTAAAATATGGAACATCTTGAACTGGGTGGGCAAGGTCAATTTTCAGCCCCTCGGCTACGTTTTTACGACCAGTACATCCATTTTTAAGCTCGGGCGCCAATGTGAAAGCACATATTTGTCCGTAACGAAGATCGAAGACGCGCCCTCTCCCTCCGGAGTAAGTTGCTCTCCCAACTAAGCTACACGGACGGAATGTATTGCTGCAGATTTGTCGTCTTGACACGTACTTTACCTCCGTAGTACGTCGCAGATTCCAAAACACGCTCTTTTAAAGAAAAATAATGAGCAAATTCACAAACCCAAAATTACCTCAGGTTGCTAAATCTACGGGGAAATGCTAGGTATAAGCAAAATGAGAAAAAAAAAATCTTTGGATGACAAAATAAAGTTTAGTTCAAACGGGCGAACGGAAAAACAAAAACCCACCGCTTACAAAATGTTACATAAACGTATTCTAAAAGAATTATAAAAGCAAACGAGGAGTGGCTAAGAATTAAGTTCATGGAAATGGAACAATTACACAAAAAACACGGTACAAAGGAACTCCATAAGAGAATCAGAGATCTGGAAGAAGTGCACACAGTGAGAGCAGGTTGTATAGTTAACAAGGAGGGAATAATAACTACGGACAAAGAAGAGATCAAAAGATCATGGGAGGATTACATCAAAACTCTCCGCGACGATCAAAGGAACTGTCAAGAAACAGAATTAGTTGCCAGTGGGCCGGATGAAATGGAAGAAGAAGTACGACACGTCATTAAATTCATTAAGGAAAAGGGAAACAATTAGTCCAGATAACATTTCGGTTAAACTTTATAAAGATATGACCGATAAAAGAATTACCGGACTAGGCGGAATTCATAATGTCGTCCATAAAAATGCAAAAACACCTAATGATATGAACAGCTTAAAACATATTCCAACATTTAAAAAACATAATACCTTAGAGCTTCCTACATGCAGATTTCTTAATCATCTTTAATCATGTAAGGAAGATTCTAATTAAAGAATAACAAATTTTAGTTAAAAAAAACAGCGACAGCTCTAAGTAATACACGGCTTGCATTCAGAGGTGACATAGGGACACGAGAAACATTATTTTAGCTCTAAGTATTACACGGCTTGCATTCAGAGATGACATAGGGACACGAGAAACATTATTTTAGCTCTAAGTAATACACGGCTTGCATTCAGAGATGACATAGGGACACGAGAAACATATTTTAGCTCTAAGTAATACACGGCTTGCATTCAGAGGCGACATAGGGACACGAGAAACATTATTTTAGCTCTAAGTAATACACGGCTTGCATTCAGAGATGACATAGGGACACGAGAAACATTATTTTAGCTCTAAGTAATACACGGCTTGCATTCAGAGGTGACATAGGGACACGAGAAACATTATTTTAGCTCTAAGTAATACACGGCTTGCATTCAGAGGTGACATAGGGACACGAGAAACATTATTTTAGCTCTAAGTAATACACGGCTTGCATTCAGAGGTGACATAGGGACACGAGAAACATTATTTTAGCTCTAAGTAATACACGGCTTGCATTCAGAGGTGACATAGGGACACGAGAAACATTATTTTAGCTCTAAGTAATACACGGCTTGCATTCAGGTGACATAGGGACACGAGAAACATTATTTTAGCTCTAAGTAATACACGGCTTGCATTCAGAGATGACATAGGGACACGAGAAACATTATTTTAGCTCTAAGTAATACACGGCTTGCATTCAGGTGACATAGGGACACGAGAAACATTATTTTAGCTCTAAGTAATACACGGCTTGCATTCAGAGGTGACATAGGGACACGAGAAACATTATTTTAGCTCTAAGTAATACACGGCTTGCATTCAGGTGACATAGGGCCACGAGAAACATTATTTTATTAACCCAAACAACTAAAAGCACATCTGAGATTACCACTTCTCCATTTTTCTTTCTTTACATTCTGTTTTTCGTTCTTCTTACACTAAAGGAAAGCGTTTGATAATAACAGATAGTATATTCTAATGGGAAGTTTTCGTAATGTCTGGCTTGATGTTTGAGGCATTAAAATCATAAAAGATGTATACTGGAATCAGAACAGAAAACCAAAAACAAATTTTATGTAGAGTGATGGGATTCATATACAATGTGTAACACTGTGATGTAGTCTTTCTCCGATTTCGTTCAGTCTCAACTCAGAAAAACATCGTGTCCTGGAAAATAGGGAAGAGGGTGTCAAGTTAAATAATATTACTGAAAGTAAAAAATGCGGAGCAGCGTATCAAGTTAAATAAGGCCACTATAGACACAGAGGCAAAACTATGACCAGAGTTAAAGAGTTCTACACGAAACTATATATGAAAGTGATGGTACATCTATTACAGACATAAGCAATTACAGAGACACTGAAATTCCACCAGTTCTCCCAAATGAAGTTGCCCGTAAGAACATAAAACGATGAAGATCTCCAGTGGAAGAGAAAGTACCGTGGGCATTGTAAAGGAAGTATGAAAACCACACTCGCCCAAGTTTTCACCAGATGCCTCAAACGAAAGGAAAATTCCTGATGATTGGGACAATACTACAGTGATGCAGCTACATACACCGATAAGGAATTACATTATGACCACCTCCAGCCTACAGAAATGAACGCGCCTGGAGACCGAACGGTGGCGCAGATGAAATCCACATAGCAGGATATATACAACCCGAGGACGGGCTTTCGGTTAGTAGAGCGTTCCAAGTCAAAATACGAAAAGCTGCCGATTTATCGGAGTTTGATAAAGGACAAATTGTGATGGCACGGTGCCTCAGAACTGCGATCTCGAAAATGGCCTGGATTGTGGGTTGTTGACGTACCGCTGTAGTGAGTGCGTATCAAAAGTGGTGCACAGGTGGCCAAACGACAAACCATCGTCTAGCCGTGTGTCGTTCGTAGCTAATTGATGAAAGAGGGGAGCGCAGACTGTCGCTCATTGTTCACAGCGACCGCAGGGCCACAGTGCGACAAATCACTCGCAGTTACAACAGTGATGATCAGAGCAATACGTCACAGCACACAGTTCATCGCAGTCTTCTGCGCATGGGCCTGCGTAGCCGAAGACCCAGCCGGGTTCCCATGCTCACTGCACGTCGTCGCCAACAATGCATGAAATGGGCCCAAAATCATCGAGATTGGACCGTTGGTGATTGGATGAAAGTGGCCTGGTCTGACGAATCAAGATTCCTGGCGCATCACGTGGACGGCCGAGCGCGGATACGCCGATTACCAACGGGGGCTATGGCACCTGGATGCACTGCTGGGCGGAAACAGGCCGGCGGCGCAGGTGTTATGCTGTATGGGCGATGTTTTCTTGGGACATTTTAGGCCCCATTACGTGCTCTTTTCTGGCACTAGCAGTGGAATGCGGCCCTAGGTTCCATTGAAAATATTGTTCGTCACCCTTCTTGTTTTGTTGAAGGAGTTTACAATCACCCTGTATAATTGTTATTATGGGCCCAAAAGTGTTCGATTTTAAAATTTCCTTTTGCCTCGGATATTTTCCGTGACGAAGAACTTTCTGTGTGTAATTTGTGATTTTTTGTAACGCACAATTTAGCCGCTAGTGGGCGTAAATGACTGTTTCTGCTTTGGGGTTTGTTTTTTTTTACTAATCCAGTTGATTTTTTTTTTCCTTTGTAAATATTTCCATTCACTACGAAAAACACTGCGTGCATTGTGCATTTTAAATAATGCGCAGTTTTTCCACTAAGGAGTGAAACCGCGTATTCTTTTCCGCTGATTTTTGGTTTTGCTAAAAATCTACTTGGAAAAACTCTTTTTGTGTCGGAAAGGATTAAAACGACGTTCTGATTACACCCGGGAATACAGTCACATCTATTTTGTTTTAACTGTGGCACAGTGAAGCTCATATAATACGTGATATTCGTACGAAAAGTTTTACAGTCACAAACCTTGGAGAAATCTTTGCGATTTTCATCTTACCCTCGCCGTTCCAGTGACGCA
Source organism: Macrothele yani (assembly GCA_039090855.1). Taxonomy (NCBI): domain Eukaryota; kingdom Metazoa; phylum Arthropoda; class Arachnida; order Araneae; family Macrothelidae; genus Macrothele; species Macrothele yani. Next base: position 40,807,779 of record CM076990.1, on the reverse strand, counting down.
ATGGTCTGATCAATGAGTTCCGACCATTCGTCCGAGATGGGTCTGGGTTCGAATTCCGGTGAGGCATGGATGTTGTGCTTGTCTTACGGCAGTGGCGTATACAGGATGCTGGTATGGGGAGGGTTTAGCGTAAAAAATGTCTTCCTAAAAATACTGTTGCAGACGATTTTATTTAGAATATTAATCAACCGATTAATTGATTAACGAATTTTGATTGGAGGGGTTCTGAACTCAACTAGCCCTTACGTGATTACGTCACTGTCTTACGGCACTGGCTCTCTCTCTCTCTCTCTCTTCCCTGAAACCAGTGACCCAAAATTCGGGACGGGCGACTGATTATAACCCATCGAGTTGCTCATGGTGGTAGTTAAACCTCAAAAACGGTGTCGCACTGGTCTAAGCGATGGCTTCTGATCACTCGTCCGAAAGCGGTCCGGGTTCGAATCCCAGTGAGGCATGGATGTTGTGCTTGTCTTACGACACTGGCTCTCTCCCTTCCCTGGAACCAGTGGACCTAAATTAGGGACAGGCGACTGCTTATAGCCCATTGAGTTGCTCACGTTTGTCGTTAAACCTCCAATCAAAAAAAAAAAAAAAGAAAAAAAAAATCCCTCATAGACATAGACAGCATGTGCTCTTTTCACACATTTTGGAACTCAGCATTCTTTGTTTCCATCACACGGAATATCATTATTAACTGCTTTCCCCGTGGCAGTTCTAAATATCTTTAAAAATCTCCCGTCTTTTATGCTCAGATATGTTCCATCAACCAGCATAATGATCTATCAAAGCTGTCGCCCTTGATGCTTTTCTTCAGAGCTCATCAATCGTATACTTCCGTCGTGCGAAAACTTCTTTAACTAAGAAACATTTTTCTTCTTCTTTTTATTCACATCGGTTTTTGGTGAACGATGGCAACAGCGAGCTTTGAGAAGATTTACCTTCCTTCTTTCCTTTTTTTTTTTTTTCTTTTCGTCCCCTTCCCCAAGTATATTTTAGCCCTAAAGGGACTTCATTATGAAATGTTCCTAAATCTAAGATGGTGATTTTTTCATTCTTATCTAATACAGATACAAGTAATCCCAGGATCGATTTATTCTGCTGCTGTTTCCAATCCAATTTTAAAAGATGACCTCTGAGATGGTAATTTTTGTCTCATATTTCGAATAATATCTCTGAATTTTATTCACTCTTTTTTACCCACAATCTCAAGGAAATTTGATCTATAAATCAGGGAAATTTTCCGGGCAGCGGATTAAACAGACAGCACGCACAACACATAGTTAATTTTCATATTGCATTTTTCGATTTTTTCATTACAACGAAGAAATCGAAACTATGCACGTGTGTTCATCAAGTGTGTGTTTAGGGAAAATTGCTTTGGAGAATTTAATGTCTAGATGGACATGAAAACTGTTATTCTCACGAATAAACGAAGAACAGAATGTGGTTATGGTGTAGCCGAATTCAGTAAGTGTTTTAGTATGGATAGATACGCAAAATATACGCATTCGGATTCTGGGTTGCAACAAATTACCAAATTTCGGGTTTATTTGTCCTCAAATTCAGCTATAAATAGGAAACAGTATTTTATCCATGATTATGTTTTCTCTCAGTGAGCCAGCTAATAAGCCTGCTAACTGGTGGGAGCTAACCATAAAATTTGCATATCAGTGTGCGTCCAAAAGTGAAACGTGCTACCATTTTGTAGAGCTCTATCACCGGTCGATAAAAGTAGATACAGTGGCCAATCCCAACAGGTGTTTTGAAGCTACTAGTCCAGTTAATGATCTAGCACGATCTGGATATCCAAGGTCTATAACAAATGGGTTGTTGAAGCCATGAGCGTAGACTTGTCCCAAACGTTTCGGGGGAGGGTTGTAACTAAAAGAAGTATTACAGCACCGCCCCGGTGGCGCAGTGGTCTAAGCGCTGGCTTATGACCATTCAATTGAGATGGGTCCCGGTTCGAATCCGGGACAGGCATGGATGTTGTGCTTGTCTTACTGCACTGGGCCTTTCCCTTCCTTGGAACCAGTGGCCCTAAATTAGGAACGGGCGACTGCTTATAGCCCATTGAGTTGCTCACGGTGGTTGTTTAATCCCAATAAAAAAAAAGTATTTCAGCAGATAGTCTGTATCACCATCAATCCACTTTACTGCAGAAGGGTGGTCTCCCTAAGTCTCTTCCACAGGTTATATACCCTGTGATCGTAATTAAAGTACCACAATTCAGTGCTACCTAAAGAGATATTTAGCCATGCAAATACAGGGTGATCCATTTAAACCAGTACCATGTGATTTACTTATAACTTTTTTATAAATAACAACAAAATCATACAGTAAGTTGAGAATTTCACATGTGGTATTGGAGAATCATTTTATCAAAGCTAATGTTGGAATTGTTCTCCATTTTCTTGTAAACACAGTTGAACACGCCGCACCATATTCAGTGATGTCTCATGTAGAGTACGAGCAGTAACATTGGCAATTTTAGTCGTGATTGTTTCACGCAATAAATCCAATGTTTTTGGATGGTTTTTGTAAACTCTATCCTTTAAGTAGCCCCATAAAAAAAGTCAGGGAAAGTTAAGTCCGGAGATCAGGGAGGCGATATGTTTTTTGAAATTAATCTGTCATCAAAGAAGCTGGTTAGGAGTTCCATTGAGACTTTCGATGTGTCGTTGCACTCGGCTGTTTTCTGCCCGTGTGCAGCTGGGTTGTGCCCTCCTCGACCTATTGGCGCCAACATCGTTCGATTGCCGCGTCGCTCCGACCTAAATACCTGGCGATACGGAGATTTGACCAACCGGCCTTTCTCAGCAGAAATATACGTCCCCTCTCAAACTCGCTCACCTGCTTGTATTGTGCACGGATCGAACGTTGAGGCAGTCTCACAGTCCGTGGAGGTTAATGCAACCGCAATCCGCTGTTGCAACTGTACCTGCGCGCGAGAGGTGCGCTTGATATACACTGCCATTGATCCGCAGGCCCCACAACTTATCATTGCTCAGAATCCATTTTTGTGTACTCACAAAACCGGATAAAATTGCTATCTAAAACTAATTTTCAAATTGTCTGGGTGTTTATATGAAAAAAAATTATTTAAGAAGTTAATCAATAGCCTCACAATTTCGGCCTCTGACTGTCCAGCTGGGAAATGTTTGTAACCCAGGGTGCAGGAGAAAGATTACTCCCAACATTTGAACACAGAGATAACAAATTCACAATCGGAAAAATATGATGGGGTGTGGTAATTACGCAGCATTAGGGGAACAATTCCTTCGAAGTCCAGACCCCACCACACGGCCATTTTGTTCTATCGCAACTACTTCTCTTGAAAACGATCCCTGTGCGAGGCCGTTAAATTCGATACTCAGAGTAGCTCTGCCTTGGTGAGTAGGGAAGGGCACGGGGTAAGTGCGGAAGTAATTGCTCGGAAGGACACAACTGGAGTGCAAAGTACCGCGAATTGATACCGTTCTTGCGTTCTACGTACAGGTAGTGATCTGGTTTCTCTACTTCTAACAACATTACCCTCTTAGGATGACTTGGAGTATAGCTAACTGTTTGAACACTGACGAAACGTTGTACAACATGATGGGGCACCACCCCATTACATTATTGTTGCTCGCAATTGGTTGAATCAGCAATTTTCTCTGCGGTGGGTGGACCTGACATGACATCGTGGAATAATTAAGTACCCTGGCCGAACACCAAACTGTGCATTTTCGCCATATTTTACTGTTTTACTTCTGTAAAGGGAAGAACGCGCGCCAAGCTTGTGAAAAGTTGCGAAAAGTGTACGGTGATAATGTTCTACAAAAACGTCAGTGCCAGAGGTGGTTCGCAAAATTCCGTGCTGGTGATTTTGATCTCAACGATGCTCCTTGGTCCGGGAGGCCAACCGAGGTTGATGACGACCAAATCAAGGCATTGATCTAGTCAAACCCACGTTACACGACACGAGAGATCGCAGACACATTGAACATACATCATTCAAGCGTTCACGACTACCTGAAGAAGCTGGGATACGTAAGCAAGCTCGATGTATGGGTTCCTCATGAACTCAAAGAAGCTCAATTGACGGCGCGTATAAACATCTGCGATATGCTCATTAAACGTGAGGAAAACGATCCTTTTTTAAAGCGACTGATAACTGGTGACGAAAAGTGGATTGTGTACAACAATGTGCTGCGCAAACGGTCTTGGTCCCGACGTGCTGCTTCGCCTCAAACGACATCCAAAGCAGACATTCATCAGCGGAAGGTTTTGGTCTCAGTGTGGTGGGATTTTAAAGGTGTCTTGTTCTTCGAGCTCCTACCACGGAACCAAACAATCAATTCGAATGTGTGCTGTCGGCAATTGGACAGTTTGAACGAATCCATCATCCAGAAACGTCCACAGCTCGTTCATCGTAAAGGTGTTGTGTTCCACCACGACAACACGAGACCGCACACAAGTTTGATCACCCGCCAAAAATTATTGGAGCTTGGGTGGGATGTGTTGCCACACCCAGCATACTTGCCTGACCTTGCGCCGTCAGACTTCCACTTGTTTCGCTCTCTTCAACAGTCCTTGCGTGGTATAACGTTCAACTCAGATGAAGCTGTAAATCAGCACCTTGTACAGTTTTTCGCCACGAAAGACAGGTCCTTCTGTGAACGAGGCATTCTGCAGCTCACTGAAAGATGGTAAAAGGTTATCGAACAAAACGGGCATTATATCATTGATTGATCTTTGTTTTTTCTATGAATAAATGACCTTTGCAAAACATGGCTAAGATACGTCATGACCTTTCCGACAACCCAATAAAAAAAGTGTAGTGACTTCTTATCTACCACTCACTTCTCTATTGCTCCTGAGCCACCCCGTACACAAAATACAATAATATTGGGTTAGACAGAAAGACGAGTCACCCGAAGTCGAAGCCCCGGCCACTGAGATTGCACAGCACACCGGCATGACATCAGCAGGTTGGCACTGGCTTAAGTCAGTGCCAACTAGCCGCCAGAAGGCGAAGAGTGTAAGCGCCAGACAACATGGTAGTGAACAAGAAGCACATCCGTCGTGGTATGCTGTATGGGCTTCGTCGCAGTAGCATCCCCGTAAGTGCTGTAAGGAACATTACCAGTGTCTACCACAATTCCATATCCCATCGTCAGTGCTATCGTTTGTTCGAACGGTTTCGAGAGGAAATTTTGACCTGTGAGACTGCTCCAAAGCCGGAAGACCCGCGACAGTGGATATGGACATACTGAAGACCTCAGTGGAGACCATCCCACGTGTGACCTTGCGGGAGTTGGCCGAACCGCTGGGGACTATCCACACGAGCATTACCACGCACCTTCATCAACTTGGGAAGGTGTTTGAGAGGGAGTTCGGGTGCCACATCAGCTCACAGTTGAGCAGAAAGAAGATCGCATGAGTGCATGCGTTTCCCCGCTTGCACGTGACCAAGTTGGATCGTAACTGGACATCGTTATGAAAGGCAACAAGAAATTGGTCTTGTAAGACAATGTCAGTGCCCGAAAACAGTGGTTGGACCCAAAACAGAAACCCATGCTGACCCCCAAAGTCGGCTTACACCCACGTAAAGTTCTGCTGTCTGTTTGGTGGGATATGAGGGATGTTTTGTTTTTTGAGCTCCTGCCGGACAACACCACTATCACAGCCGATGTGTACTGCCGTCAGCTTGACGACCTGCACGCTTCGCTCACATCGAAACGTCTACCAGCACTGATGAACCGCCAAAGTCATCCTCTACAGCAGGATGGAGCGACACCTCACCCAGCACGGGCGACCTGTCACAAAATCACGGACCTGGGCTGGAAGCTGCTGTAGCATCCAGCCTATTACCCAGACATTGCCCCAAACGACTACCACCTTTTCCGGTCGTTGCAGCATTTCCTGGACGGATAGTTGTTCACCAACCGGGACGATATCGGACGCGCACTTACTCACTTTTTTGCGTCCGAGCCTCCACAATTCTATAGGGACGGTATCCAACAGCTACCCGGACGATGGAGCCAGGTAGTGACAAAGGATGGCGACTACATTTTGGACTGATTTGTACTTGTATATACGGTAATTATAACTGTTCTGTTGCCTTGCACTTGCAGACATCACTTTCTTTCGAACCCAATACTTTGTAGTATTACAGCACTATTATCGATAACTTATCTCTATTACTATTAATATCATTTTTTTGTCTCGGTGGCCGAATGGTACTAGGCGATGGCTTCTATTTGCTCGAAATCTGCTTAAGAATGAATGGTGTCTTTGACTTACGGTACTGGCTCTCTTCTTTCCTGTAACGAGTGGCCCCAGATTAAGGACTGGGCTCGAATCCTGCGTGTGAATGAATAGTGCTTTTGATTTACGGCACTGGCTTTCTTCTTTCCTGGAACCAGTGGCCCCAAATTAGGGACTGTGCTGGAATCCTGGTGAGGATGAATGGTGGTTTTGACTTACGACACTGACCCTCTTCTTCTATAGAACCAGTGTTCCCAAATCGGAGACTGTGCTCAAATCCTGCGTCAGGATGAAGTGTTTACAACTTACGGCACTGGCCCCAAATTAAGGACTGCGCTGGAATCCTGCGCGAGAATAAATGGTGTTTTTGACTTACGGCACTGGCTCTCTTCTTTCCTGGAACCAGTGGCCCCAAATTAGGGACTGGGTTGGAATTCTGGAGAGGATGAATGGTGTTTTTGACTTACTGCACTGGCCCTCTATTTTCTTGGAACGACTGGCCCCAAATTAGGGACTACGCTCGAATCCTGCGTGAGGATGAATGGTGTTTATAACTTTGGCACTGGCTCTGTTCTCTCCTGGAACCAGTGGCCCCAAATTAGGGACGGGTGACTGTTTGTAGCTAAGACTTTATAACGTACAAGTTTGTAAGCGCCGGGCATCGAATCCAGTCCCCTCACTCCGGAGTAAGTCGCTCTCCCAACTGAGCTACACGGACGTGTACTCTCACTGCTATCTGACTATCTCACGTGCGTCCTGCGGTGCCGGGAGGTCACAACTTACTCAATGTGGTCGTTAAAGCAGAATTTTTTTTTTTATATAGAATTGTGCAGATGGATAGGCATACAGGCGAAGTCAATGCACTTCGCCCACTAAAAGCTTTATAAGTGCTTATAGTTCATATTTCAAGATGGTAGAGCGCAGATGATGTGCACGTTTCTTCCAGTGCTGGCATTCTTTCTTCCATAGAAGAAGTGCATCTAAATTGTAAATGGATGACTTCTTATAGCTTTAGATGCTCACGTGAAGGGTGACGTTAAACTTCAAAACAAGGGTAAATTGCTAGAAAAAAATCTAATGATCCAACAGATAATTTTTATGCTGTTCGGTCAGCAACTATCATTAAGAAAATCAATAATACACACACATAAATGTAATTATCCTTTCATTTCCTTCGGGCAACGCACTCCTCCCGAGTCATAAGCGCTGCCGTTACCAACGGAACAGGTCCCGTTTAGTATTTTTTTTAAATCAGATTAAACGCGCGGCGTCTCACAAAAGCAACCCTCACACCCTCTCATTTATGACGCATTTAAAGGGATAGTAAGTCTCACTTACATCACAAATGATTCGAACGTCACCGCCCAATAATTATTCATTGAGGTTATATGCACAATGTACCCCAATGTTGTGTTATCGTTCGTTAAACGCAAGAAGGTGCTGCATAAAGCGGGATTTTGTTTTCCTTTACAGGAAGGAAAAATTAAGACTGACACGTGCACTTTGCTACATTCGTTTTTTATCTCGATCTGGGAGAAAGGCCCCTCTATATCTCGCTCTCTCTATCTTTGCCTTTTCCTTTCTCGGGAACGTCACCAACAAGAATAAAACAACGTTGTTTTCCCGAAGCTAAATGGGTTCACGTCCGCTTAGCCATCTTCTCTTCGAGACACGTCCCCATTTCTTTCTTTCTGTACTCGCTTTCAGCCTACAAAGTTCGAGTTTATTAGGGTTTTCTTTTTTTTCCCCGTCTAAGATCACGTGACTACGATTTCGCCAACTGTGTGATTTATGTCGGACCTAGAGCGTATTAACTCAACAGAGCTCATAACTGCTGATCCCAGCGCATCGAGCACACTAAACTTCCAGTATACTAAACATAAAACTAAACACATCAACAAACAAGAAAGATTACACCGAAATTTCGGGTGTAATAAGCACGTCTTTTGAATACGTTCTGAAGCAAATTAAATTTATCAAAGCTATTCAAAGTCAATGGAACCGCTATGGAAAACAATAGTACCTGACGGAAGAAAGAAGTTTTTCAATCAGGTTTTTAATCCCTCAGTTACGCCCTCTGGTTGCAGACTTGTGCGTTAAGAAAAACATGAATTTATATGAGAAACATTTCGCACCAGAAACGCTCTCCAACACAGAAATAATTTTTCAAATCGGTTTCTTAGAAACAGAGATATCGCCAAAAATAAGATGTGACTTTACGTCTCCTGGTGGAAAAACCATGTATTATTTTAGGAAGAAAGTATTCTCAAAAGGTTTTTTCATATGAGCGGTATCGGTCCAAGAAAAAAAATTTAGTCTAGTTTTCAAGAGCCCAGATTTTGCTACAAATACATCAAAATCAGAAATTAACACTTATGCCCCCTGGTGGTGAAACCATTCTTTACCAAACATTAGAAATTATGTGAAAAGTATTTTCCATCTGGTCTTGTATTCGATACAGGAAGAATTTTTCAAATCGGAGTTTTAGAAGCAGAAATAACGCAGAAAACGCAATTCACCTTTGTGCCATCTAGCGGAAAGTCTATGATTTACTTGAAAATTTTGAATTTATAGGAATAACATTTCGTATCGGAAACACTATCCAACAAAGAAGGAATTTTTCAAATCAGACTCCTAGAAGTAGAGATATTGACAAAAATAAGATATACATCTACGCCCCCTGGCGTAGAAACCATGCATTATTTTAAGAAGAAAATGTTTCTAAAAGGTTTGTCGATATGAGTAGTATCGGTTTACAAACGACGTTTTCTTCAATCCAGAATTTAGAAGCTCATATTTTGCTGCAAATACATCAGAAGCGGAAATTAAGACTTACGCCTCCTGGTGGCCAAACCATCTTTTTACAAAATTAGAAATTATGTGCAAACGATTTCCGATCAGGAGCTGCATCCGGCGTAGAAAGAATTTTTCAAATCAGAGATTTAGAAGCAGAGATATAGGGGAAAACGCAATTTACCTCTACGTCCCCTAGCGGAAAGTCTATGAATTACTTGGAAATTTTGAAATTATATGAAAAACATGTCACACTGAAAACACTACCCAACAAAGAAGGAATTTTTCAAATCGGACACCTAGAAGTAGAGATATTGACAAAAATAAGATATACATCTACGCCCCCTGGCGGAGGAACTGTGGAATATTTTAAGAAAAAGAATATTCCGAAAACGTTTATCGATGTGAGTGGCATCAGTGCACGAAAGAATCTTTTCAATCGATATTTTAGAAGCTCTGATTTTATGGCAAATACATCAGAAGCAAAAATTAACACTTACGCCCCCTGGTGGCCAAAGTATTCTTTACCAAAAATTTGAAATTATATGCAAAAGATTTTCCATCGGGAGGTGTATCCGCTGAAGAATTTTTTTTTTTTCAAATCAGAGTTTTAGAAGAACAGTTACCGGGGAAAATGTAATTTACTTTTTCGCCCCTTAGCGGAAAATCTATGCGTAATTTGAAAAAAAGAAACTATATCTAAAATACTCTTCGACATAAATGGAATCGAAAGATAAAAGAATTTTTTCAATCGGATGTTTAGAAGCAAATATGTGGAATAAAGCGTTTTTTTTAATTCGACATCATCTGCATTTACGCCCTCTAGCGGCAAAATTGTACATCGTAAAAAAAAAAAACGAAATGAAGGATGATCATTCGCATATTTCAAGCTTCCCAATGCAAAAATAATTTTTCAAATCGGACTAATAGTTGCAGAGATATCGTGGGTACAGACGGACGGACGGACAAACCGGTAACATAAGCACGATCTTTTTTACAAAAGACGTGCAAAAAGAAAGCAGAACTTTTTAGCTATGTCTCCCCAACTGTTGCGTAAAATGACCGTGTTAAAAAATAAATACATAGACTATTTAAGCAAAGTTCGCAAAGTAATATTAAGTAGTATCCTCTACGCAGATAAGTTAAAGTTATCGAGAGAGATACAGAGAAATACACCAACCATTTTGTGAGGAAGTTTGAAAAAATTTCACAATGCAACTTAAACTCTTTTCTACCCGAAAAGAAAATCTTAGATTTTAGCAATCTTTACTCTCTCTCTCTCTCTCTCTCTCTGTATCTCTCTGTGTTCGTCTGTCTGTCGCTCTCTCTCTCTCTCTCTCTCTCTCTCTCTCTCTCTCTATATATATATATATATATGTCTTCGTTTGTCTGTTTGTCGCTCTCTCTCTCTCTCTCTGTATCTTTCGGTCTTGGTCTGTCTGTTTGTCGCTCTCTCTCTGTATCTCTCTGTCTTTGTCTGTCTGTTTGTCGCTCTCTCTCTGTATCTCTCTGTGTTCGTCTGTCTGTTTGTCGCTCTCTCTCTCTCTCGCTCTCTCTGTATTCGTTTGTCTGTTTTTCGCTCTCTCTCTCTCGCTCTCTCTCTCTCTCTCTGTATCTCTGTCTTCGTCTGTCTGTTTGTCGCTCTCTCTCTCTCTCTGTATCTCTGTCTTCGTCTGTCTGTTTGTCGCTCTCTGTGTATTCGTTTATCGCTTTGTCGCTCTCTCTCTCTCTCTCTCTCTCTCTCTCTCTCTCTTTCTCTGTATCTCTCTGTCTTCGTCTGTCTGTTTGTCGCGCGCTCTATCTCTCTCTCTCTCTCTCTCTCTCTCTCTATATATATATATATATCATCATCATCATCATCATTGTCAACCATTATCAATCCACTGCTGGACGAAGGTCTCTCCAAGTTTCCTCCACAACGGTCTGTCTTGTGCCAGTCTCCTCCATGTCACCCCTGCATACTTTCGAATTTCATCCACCCATCTCCCATGTGGTCTTCTTCTGGGTCTTTTCCTGTCCCTTGGAATCCAATCTAAAATTTCGGCTGTCCATCGATGATCTGTCCTTCTGGCAGTATGTCCAGCCCATTGCCATTTCAGGGATTTAACTCTGATCATGATGTCTTCCACTCTTGTCATTTTTCGGATCCACGTGTTCCTCTTCTTATCTCTCCTGGTTACACCAAGCATGCACTTCTCCATTCTTCTTTGAGTTGTCTGCAGCCTTTGTATGTCTCTTTTAGTTAAGGTCCACGTCTCTGCACCATACGTAAGCACTGGAAGGATGCATTGATCAAACACTTTTCTTTTAAGACATAATGGCATATTGCTCTTGAAAATTATGCTGTTTCTTCCAAAAGCTCTCCAGGCAAGTTTTGTACGCCGATTAATTTCTTCATCAATGTGACCCTCATTTGATATCTGCTGTCCAAGATAAACGTACGTGTCGGTTATCTCCAGCTTTTCTCCATCAATCGATAAATCTTCATTTCTTGTAAAAGCATTGAACATCACTTTTGTCTTCTGAAAGTTCATTTTTAATCCCACTTCTTTACTCTTGTCAGCAAGTTCCTGGATCACACTCTGCAGCTCTGATGGGCTAGTTGCAAAAATGACTACGTCATCAGCAAAACGAAGGTGGGTTAGATAATCTCCATTAATCTTTATCCCCTTGTTTTCCCAGCTCAGTGACTGAAAAACACCCTCCAATGTGGCATTAAAGAGCTTCGGAGATATGGTGTCACCTTGTCTCACTCTCTTTCCAATTTTTATGTGTGTTGTATTTTCAAACAGCCTAATCTTTGCACTTGCATTTTCATAGATGTTATTAATAATATTAATGTATGCATCTTCAATACCGCAGGTTTTCAGAGCCATTGTAACTGCTGATGGTTTCACCGAATCAAAGGCTTTTTCATAATCGATAAAAGCCATGCACAATGGAAGTTCATATTCCCTCGCTCTTTCAATTAGTTCTCTCAGCACATGGATATGATCTATTGTGCTGTAGCCACTCCTGAATCCAGCTTGTTCTCTCGGTTGAGCCATGTCCAGTGTTACCTTCAAGCGGTGTGAAAGAACTTTAGTGAAGATTTTATGAACTACTGATAGGAGGCTGATAGGTCTGTAGTTTCCGAGATCCTCAATGTCACCTTTTTTATGTAGCAAGATCATTGTAGCGGTGTTCCAATCCTCAGGAATCTTCCCTTCATTAAGGCATCGACTGAAAATTTGGGCGAGTACTGTTTCGATTTCTCCACTTGCTTCTTGTATGATGTCTACAGTAATTCCATCTTCTCCTGGAGCTTTTCCCCGCTTCATGTTCTTGATTGCATGTGCAACTTCTGCTGGAAGGACTGGAGGAACTCTGGTACTGGTATCTTTCATGATGTCTGGAGTGCATGTATCATACCTTTCATATAATTTGGAGTAGAAATCTTTCACTCTTGTCAAAATTTCGCCTCTATTTCTTGTTACAGAACCATCTTCTTTTCTCAGTGCCATAATCTGTTTTCTTCCCTTACTGAGATGTCCCTTTGCTATCTTTAGGCTTTGGTTGTTTTCAATTGCTTTCCTCACTAGTTCACAGTTGAATTTTCTTACGTCTTCAGTGATACTTTTTCGTACAGTCTTGCATAGCTCTATATATTCCACTTTGGAAGTCACATCTTCTTTAGTTGTCCTCATCTCTCTTCTTTTTTGCATCAACATTTTCGTTTTTCCTGATAATTTATTTACATGCAACTTGTTCTTAGACCCAGCTAATTTTGTTGCTGTTTCCATAAGAGCTTTGGTTACTTTTCTGTTAACTTCAGAGATGTCCACTTCTTCCGATGTTAGGCCTTCTAAAGCAGAGAACCTGTTCTTCAGTTCCAACTTGAAGGTATTATGGTGTTTTTTAAGGTTGGTTATGTCAATAGATTTGTTTGTCTTATGAGCTTGCCACGTTCAAGTTTAGTGTTGAGGTGCATCTTACATCTCACCAATCTATGGTCACTACCTGTGTTGAACTTGTTTAGCACACTGCAGTCTTCTATGACGAATTTTTTGTTACACATAATAAAATCAATTTCACTTGTCGTCCCAATTGGATGTCTCCATGTCCATTTCCTGTGTGGCTTTTTCTTGAAGAAGGAGTTCAAGATGAAAAACCCTTCTGCCTCTGCAAACTCAACGAGAGTATTTCCACGCTGGTTTCTGTTGCCGTGACCGAATTTACCTACTGAAGTTTCATTCTGTTGCCGTTGCCCTATTTTTGCATTGAAATCTCCCATAATTATTTTCAAGTGCTGCTTACCTTTATTATATATATATATATATTCTATTAAGAAGATACCTAAGCAAAAAAATACATATATAATTTTGACTCACACCAAGTACAACATAGAAAAGGTTATGTATCTACCTGTGTGAGTAAAAGGAGAAAAGATAAAAAAATAAAATAAAACATCTGAATGTAGAAGGTGTCGAGAATACTGAGCCTTGGCTTTATCAAGGACCAGCAAAAACTCTGCATTTTCTCACTTCCACAAAGACCTAGTTGGAAATGGGTTTCTGCAAGGCCATAGATGCAAGTAACATTCCCACCTAAAATTGTTTTAAAAAATATATATATGTCATGTCCTCCGCAGAGTTGTATGACCTAGCACTAGTTAACAATTTCGCTTGCATCCATTAACCTTCCTGGCCCGACCCATGCTCTTCATCTGTTACTATTAAACAGAGAGAAGAAGATTAAAGAGAACTCAAGCTGTGAGAGTGACATAATAATTAGAAATAATTTTCAGCTATAACGAAATGCCAAGTTCGTTTGAGAGAGAATTTAAACCTGAAAATCAATGCAAAAGAAATCCAAATTTTTACATTGCAATTAAAAAAGGAAATATTAATTTTTAAAAAACAGATTTTTGAAAGAAAACTTGAGTCTAAAACCCCCTACTCTACAACTTATGACAGCACGAAAACGAGAATAAGTTAAAGACAATAATTAACTAAAGAAAACTTTGTGAAAGTTATATGACTTAAACAGTTAGTTGCATTATGTACAAAGTATTTCAGCAGTGCTTTAAGTGCATAATTAATTAGTTATTAAGAACTTAACTACTTTGAAAATACAGCGCATAGAAAAGGAACAAGCTTAGCCATCTTCTGTTCCTAGGTACCCCAAAAGACGAGCAAAGTTACAAAGAAAAGAAAGAGTTAAAACCCGCAAAAATGTTAACAGACAAACCAGTGCCTAAAAGCTGAAAGGCTAAAAATCAACAGAGAAAAAGTACATGAAGTACAAACATTGAACTTATAAAACCTAAAACCCAAATACAAGGAAGAGAGCTTACCTCTTGTGTGACTAAACTTTCTCCTCACAATAGCAAAACATGGCTGACCTCTTCCGCCACTCCCTAGTCGCTGGGGGACAGTGAGGGTGGGGCTGATGGCCTCCTCATACAGAAAGAAACCAACTCGCGGAGATTTTAACCAGAGAAAAAAATATATAAACTTAAGACTGTGGATCTGTATGATCAGAAAGAGCAGAATTAACTCTCCAGAATACATGAGAAATATTATAAAATACACGAGTAGTGTATTTAATAATCTTTGCATGTATTAAATCACCTTAGTGAGCTTCTATAGATTAATCAGAATCTTATTAATTTTAATGTTGGTTTTACTATTTTTAGTATAGCTATCCTAGTGATGAATAACTAGTTTTCTTTTTTATTTGTTTTTATTTTCTTTTATAAACAGATTTTTAAGCTTTTTTTTTTTTTTTTGTGATTTTGTTTATATTATTTAATTTTTTGTTTTAATAGGACCTTCATATCCATAGCACTAAGGTTCCTTTAGGTAGTTAATAGGCATCCTCTAGCCAACTTCCTTACGGCTTTGATTGGTCAGAATCATATTATTAACTGTGTAGAAAATTAAAGCAGATCTGCCAACCTTACTCTATTATTCAGAATAATTTTTCTTAAAGTTCTTTTGATGAAAGAAGAAGGAATTTCGTTCTCTAGAAAACTATCTAATAGTATATTAATGTGGTAATTGAAGTCCAAATTGTTGCTGCAAATTCTTGAAATTCTTAGGACCTGAGAAATTAGTACATTCTATATATCTGTCTTCGTTTGTCTGTTTCTCTCTCTCTCTCTCTCTCTCTCTCTCTCTCTCTCTCTCTCTCTCTCTCTCTCTCTCTGTCTTCGTTTGTCTGTTTGTCGCTCTCTCTCTGTATCTCTCTGTCTTCGTCTGTCTGTTTGTCGCTCTCTCTCTGTATCTCTCTGTGTTCGTCTGTCTGTTTGTCGCTCTCTCTCTCTCGCTCTCTCTGTATTCGTTTGTCTGTTTTTCGCTCTCTCTCTCTCTCTCTCTCTCTCTCTCTCTGTATCTCTGTCTTCGTCTGTCTGTTTGTCGCTCTCTGTGTATTCGTTTATCGCTTTGTCGCTCTCTCTCTCTCTCTCTCTTTCTCTGTATCTCTCTGTCTTCGTCTGTCTGTTTGTCGCTCTCTCTCTCTCTCTCTCTCTCTCTCTCTCTCTCTATATATATATATATATATATATATATATATATATATATCATCATTGTCAACCATTATCAATCCACTGCTGGACGAAGGTCTCCCCAAGTTTCCTCCACAACGGTCTGTCTTGTGCCAGTCTCCTCCATGTCACTCCCGCATACTTTCGAATTTCATCCACCCATCTTCCATGTGGTCTTCTTCTGGGTCTTTTCCTGTCCCTTGGAATCCAATCTAAAATTTCGGCTGTCCATCGATGGTCTGTTCTTCTGGCAGTATGTCCAGCCCATTGCCATTTCAGGGATTTAACTCTGATCATGATGTCTTCCACTCTTGTCATTTTTCGGATCCACGTGTTCCTCTTCTTATCTCTCCTGGTTACACCAAGCATGCACCTCTCCATGCTGCTTTGAGTTGTTTGCAGCCTTTGTATGTCTCTTTTAGCTAAGGTCCACGTCTCTGCACCATACGTAAGCACTGGAAGGATGCATTGATCAAACACTTTTCTTTTAAGACATAATGGCATATTGCTCTTGAAAATTATGCTGTTTCTTCCAAAAGCTCTCCAGGCAAGTTTTGTACGCCGATTAATTTCTTCACCAGTGTGACCCTCACTTGATATCTGCTGTCCAAGACAAACGTACGTGTCTGTTATCTCCATCAATCGTTAAATCTTCATTTCTTGTAAAAGCATTGTACATCACTTTTGTCTTCTGAAAGTTCATTTTTAATCCCACTTCTTTACTCTTGTCAGCAAGTTCCTGGATCATACTCTGTAGCTCTGATGGGGTAGTTGCAAAAATGACTATGTCATCAGCAAAACGAAGGTGGGTTAGATAATATCCATTAATCTTTATCCCTTTGTTTTCCCAGTTCAGTGCTTGAAAGACATTTTCCAATGTGGCATTAAAGAGCTTCGGAGATATGGTGTCACCTTGTCTCACTGCTTTTCCAATTTTTTTGTGTGTTGTATTTTCAAACAGCCGAATCTTTGCACTTGCATTTTCATAGATGTTATTAATAATATTAATGTATGCATCTTCAATACCGCAGGATTTCAGAGCCATTGCAACTGCTGATGGTTTCACCGAATCAAAGGCTTTTTCATAATCGATAAAAGCCATGCACAATGGAAGTTCATATTCCCTCGCTCTTTCAATTAGTTCTGTCAGTACGTGGATATGATCTATTGTGCTGTAGCCACTCCTGAATCCAGCTTGTTCTCTCGGTTGAGCCATGTCCAGTGTTACCTTCAAGCGGTGTGAAAGAACTTTAGTGAAGATTTTATAAACCACTGATAGGAGGCTGATAGGTCTGTAGTTCCTGAGATCCCCAATGTCACCTTTTTTATGTAGCAAGATCATTGTAGCGGTGTTCCAATCCTCAGGAATCTTCCCTTCATTAAGGCATCGAGTGAAAATTTGGGCGAGTACTGTTTCAATTTCTCCACTTGCTTCTTGTATGATGTCTACAGTAATTCCATCTTCTCCTGGAGCTTTTCCCCGCTTCATGTTCTTGATTGCATGTGCAACTTCTGCTGGAAGGACTGGAGGAACTCTGGTACTGGTATCTTTCATGATGTCTGGAGTGCATGTATCATCCCTTTCATATAATTTGGAGTAGAAATCTTTCACTCTTGTCAAAATTTCGCCTCTATTTCTTGTTACAGAACCATCTTCTTTTCTCAGTGCCATAATCTGTTTTTTCCCCTTACTGAGATGTCCCTTTGCTATCTTTAGGCTTTGGTTGTTTTCAATTGTTTTCCTCACTAGTTCACAGTTGAATTTCCTTACGTCTTCAGTGATACTTTTTCGTACTGTCTTGCATAGCTCTATATATTCCACTTTGGAAGTCACATCTTCTTTAGTTGTCCTCATCACTCTTCTTTTTTGCATCAACATTTTGGTTTTTCCTGATAATTTGTTCACATGCAATTTGTTCTTAGACCCAGCTAATTTTGTTGCTGTTTCCATAAGAGCTTTGGTTACTTTTCTGTTAACTTCAGAAATATCCACTTCTTCCGATGTTAGGCCTTCTAAAGCAGAGAATCTGTTCTTCAGTTCCAATTTTGAAGGTATTATCGTGTATCTTAAGGTTGGTTATGTCAATACATTTTGTTTGTCTTATGAGCTTGCTACGTTCGAGTTTAGTGTTGAGGTGCATCTTACATCTCACCAATCTATGGTCACTGCCTGTGTTGAACTTGTTTAGCACACTGCAGTCTTCTATGACGAATTTTTTGTTACACATAATAAAATCAATTTCACTTGTCGTCCCAATTGGATGTCTCCATGTCCATTTCCTGTGTGGCTTTTTCTTGAAAAAGGAATTCAAGATGAAAAACCCTTCTGCCTCTGCAAACTCAACGAGAGTATTTCCCCGCTGGTTTCTGTTGCCGTGACCGAATTTACCTACTGAAGTTTCATTCTGTTGCCGTTGCCCTATTTTTGCATTGAAATCTCCCATAATTATTTTCAAGTGCTGCTTACCTTTATTATTTAGATGACGAATTTCCTCATAAAATTCTTCAATTTCTTCTTCAGGATGACTTGTGGTGGGTGCATAAGTTTGAATAATCTGAGCCTGGTATCTTCTCGAGAGTTGGATAACGAGTCGTGCAGCTCTGTCAGAGGAACATTCAACTTCTACAACTTTATCCTTCAGTTTCTTGTTTATTATAAATCCAACACCACTAGTTCTATATATATATATATATATATATATATATTCTATAAAAAAGATACCTAAGCAAAAAAATACATATATAATTTTGACTCACACCTAGTACAACATAGAAAAGGTTATGTATCTACCTGTGTGAGTAAAAGGAGAAAAGATAAAAAAATAAAATAAAACAACTGAATGTAGAAGGTGTCGAGAATACTGAGCCTTGGCTTTATCAAGGACCAGCAAAAACTCTGCAGCAGAGTTTTTGCTGGTCCTTGATAAAGCCAAGGCTCAGTATTCTCGACACCTTCTACATTCAGTTGTTTTATTTTATTTTTTTATCTTTTCTCCTTTTACTCACACAGGTAGATACATAACCTTTTCTATGTTGTACTAGGTGTGAGTCAAAATTATATATGTATTTTTTTGCTTAGGTATCTTTTTTATAGAATGTGAATTCTGAATTTTCAAAACTGCTGCGTTGCGCTTTTTGATTTTCAGGTTATTTTGCACCCTTCGTTTTAAATTCTAAAATTTTTTCCTTAGTCTTCAGTTTTGCTCTTAAGTATATATATATATATATATACTTAAGAGCAAAACTGAAGACTAAGGAAAAAATTTTGAATTTAGAACGAAGGGTGCAAAATAACCTGAAAATCAAAACGCGCAACGCAGCAGTTTTGAAAATTCAGAATTCACATTCTATAAAGATACCTAAGCAAAAAAATATACCTAAGCAAAAAAAATATACAAAAATAATTTAGACTCACACCTAGTACAACATAGAAAAGGTTATGTATCTACCTGTGTGAGTAAAAGGAGAAAAGAAAAAAAAAAGAAAATAAAACAACTGAATGTAGAAGGAGTCGAGAATACTGAGCCTTGGCTTTATCAAGGACCATATATATATATATATATATTAGGTATCTTCTTTATAGAATATATATATATATATATATATATATATATATATATATGTCTTCGTTTGTCTGTTTGTCGCTCTCTCTCTCTCTCTGTCTGTATCTTTCGGTCTTGGTCTGTCTGTTTGTCGCTCTCTCTCTCTCTCTCTCTCTCTGTCTTCGTTTGTCTGTTTGTCGCTCTCTCTCTGTATCTCTCTGTCTTCGTCTGTCTGTTTGTCGCTCTCTCTATATATATCTCTCTGTGTTCGTCTGCCTGTCTGTCGCTCTCTCTCTCTGTATCTCTCTGTCTTTATCTGCCTGTTTGTCGCTCTCTCTATATATCTCTCTCTGTATCTCTCTGTGTTCGTCTGTCTGTTTGTCGCTCTCTCTCTGTGTCTCTCTGTCTTTGTCTGTCTGTTTGTCGCTCTCTCTCTATATATATCTCTGTCTTCGTCTGTCTGTTTGTCGCTCTCTCTCTCTGCATCTCTCTGTGTTCGTCTGTCTGTTTGTTGCTCTCTCTCTGTATCTCTCTGTCTTCGTTTGTCTATTTGTCATTCTTTCTCTGAATCTCTCTGTATCTCTCTGTCTTCGTCTATCTGTTTGTCGCTCTCTCTCTCTCACTCTCTCACTCTCTCTCTCTGTAACTCTCTGTCTTCGCCTGTCTGTTTGTCGCTCTCTCTCTCTCTCTGTATCTCTCTGTCTTCGTTTGTCTGTTTGTCGCTCTCTCTCTCTGTATCTCTCGGTGTTCGTCTGTCTGTTTGTCTCTCTCTCTCTCTGTATCTCTCTGTGTTCGTCTGTCTGTTTG
This sequence comes from Macrothele yani, assembly GCA_039090855.1. Taxonomy (NCBI): domain Eukaryota; kingdom Metazoa; phylum Arthropoda; class Arachnida; order Araneae; family Macrothelidae; genus Macrothele; species Macrothele yani. Next base: position 40,787,856 of record CM076990.1, on the reverse strand, counting down.
TCACTCTCTCTCTCTGTATCTCTCTGTCTTCGTTTGTCTCTCTCTCTCTGAACTTTCAATCCATATTATGTAAAAAGTTTTCAAACAAAGCTCGGAAATACCAATTTTCCTCCTAAACGGTTAAATAGTTTTTGAGTCATTGCAACCTTAACAAAAAAATATCCCGAGTGTACCTCCGTTTTTGGTACCTTAATGACCCCAAAACAGGAGGTGCTCCCGGGATTAAGTTATTTTTCTCCCGTACACATATATAACAAAAAATGTCTGGCTCCTCTTCCCCCCCCCCTTCATGGCTAGCAGCCTCGCCTAGAATTTTACCATTAGCTATGAGCCTGTCGCTGACACACCAGAGTCCCACTGCTAACGCCACATGACAAGACTGTATGCCTCAGCTGGTGGGAAGAACATAGACACTGGACCTTGGATGGTTGGAGACTGGTCTCCTAATCCACCGTTGTAACTGTGACAGAAAAATCCCTGCTAAGCCCACCTCTAGTGTGTGTGGTGGCACGAGCTTGGAATGCGATCCACATTACCTTGGTATTACGAGAGTTCAACGATTAACTTTAAGTGCTGTTGCATGTTGTTGATGTTAACGTCAAGCTTCTACAGTCGTGCTACTTTAACAAGTGGCAAATATGAATTTTTTTATGTAAGTTGGTTGTTCAGGGCCGTCGGAACTGTTTTTCGACAAGAAGGGCGAGAATCAGGATATGTATTTTTTTATCAGATTGTAATTAACCTGTTTCGCTGTTGTTACACAGGACGATATTTGCAAATGTCGGTCTTCTGCTCTATGGTAAGGACTGTTTTTTGTTTTGTTTTTTCAAAAAAACATTTCCCAAACAGCAACATCAACAAAAAAACCTTTTGACGTAGAACTATAATTTAGGGTATGATACAGATTAGCGTTGGACGCGACATAATTGTGTGACCGATTTTCAACTCACGATAACTCCGGGGTTATCGGGGAGTGGCAACGGAGCTAGTATCGTTTCATAGCGCATAGATGACATTTAGTGACAATTATAATTGGCGGGGCCGGAGGATCAATGGAAGTTCGTGACAGCGCGCAGATGTGAATGGTCATTTTTGTGCTCTGAGCCACGAGTATACTTTTGTTTTTGTTTTCAATACTTCTAAATTAAAGGTTATTTAACATCGATTTCGGTATTTAATTCATGTTAACGTAGTGGACTAGTCGTGTGAATTATAACGAAGTAAATTTCTCCGTGATTTTGGTTCACGCCGGGAATCGAACCTGAGTCCATTTATTTCGGAACAAGTCGCTCTACCAACTGAGCTACGCAGACGTTCGTTCTCGCTGCTATCTGCCTTTATGTCGTGTGCGTCCTGCGGAGCAGGCACGTCACATCCCCTCCCCGAAAGAGGGCCAGGTGCATGGCCCACGGGTCAGCCGTGACCATGAATTGTCGTAGGCAGCCATCCGCTGAAGAACGCGTACTTGAGAACTCCCAGTCAATCTAGTGTGTGGAATGCAACATCACACACATTTATTTTTCGAAGCGCTGAAGAAGGGATTCTCTTATTTTTCTTATCTCGCGGTGTGGAAAGAACATCACACCATTGCGAGATCTTTAACGGCCGGGTCATCCGGGAAGTTCGGGCGCCGTTATAACGAAGTAAATTTCTCCGTCATTTTTGGTCAACGCCGGGAATCGAACTCGAGTCCACTTATTCAGGAACAAGTTGCTCAGCCAACTGAGCTACGTAGACGTTCGTTCTCGCTGCTATCTGCCATTATGTCGTGTGCGTCCTGCGGGGCAGGCACGTCACAGAATTGAAAAAATTACAATTGCAGCTGTTAACAGTAAGAGCAGATGGTAATGTAACTGTACTTTTAATATTTTCGTAGATTTTTAGAATGAGCGGGGGAAACATCAAAATGCAACGAAAATGCGAAGTTGAGCACAGAAAGGACCTGAGAAAATCTGCATATTTAGTTCTACTTTAAACATAGCAGGCGAATCCAATTCGGCTTCATCGGGTTTTTTTTTTTTTTTGAGGGGAAGATTCGTTTCTGACTTCAATGCTTATAAACAGTTGCACACTGATTTCCAGAGTCAAGATAAACGATGGACAGCAAGCATCCTATGGGGTAAAGAAGCGTTATATTCCTGGAAGAAAGTGTTGACTCATTTGTTATCTTAATTCGCAGTTTGGTGGAATGTAAAGAATGCAAAGACTTCTCTTCCGCTAAAGAGGACAGGGCGGGAGTGCGAAGCAGACAACACCCCAACTCACAAGACAGCCGCTTGAATCAAATGTAACCAGGACCCCCCGCAGGACCTCTTCACTGATGTTCCTCTACAAGAAAATGGAGGACATGCTTAAGGGGTAAAGGGTCGTGAGACATCCATTAAGTTCTATCAATAAAAATTGATTAATCCTTCCCCTCCAAAAAAAATCGCAATAAATCCAGCCCATAATGTGGTCCAGCTGAATCTCAGTCCAGCTGGACTCTCTCACTGTAGCATGTTTATCTCAGTCCAGCTGGACTCTCTCACTGTAGCATGTTTCTCTCAGTCCAGCTGGATTCTCTCATTGTAGCATGTTTCTCTCAGTCCAGCTGGACTCTCTCATTGTAGCATGTTTCCCTCAGTCCAGCTGGACTCTCTCATTGTAGCATGTTTCTCTCAGTCCAGCTGGACTCTCTCAGTGTAGCATGTAAATTGCGGCTAAATAATCCTCTTTAACCCTTAGACGTTCTAGGTTATTGCAATTCCAGAAGAAAATTGCCGCGAAAAGCTGAAGACGATATTTCTGCACGTCCATCAAAGATAATAAACGCATGCTGTGGAAGAAAATTCTGGAGCTTTGTAGGCCCTCACAGAAAAGGATATTTCTTGCGTTAAAAAATGCTGAATGCCAGGCATCAACAGAACACACCACGACTGCATGAGTGACTTTTCGTGCTCGGTTTAATACTCACTTTTACCATCCCCACTCAGGCTTATGTAACTTTATAGAAGCTCTGAAAATTTTTCGAACTCAAACATATATTGAAATCTAAAGCTCAGGTAATGTTACTCGCAGAAGAAAATCCAAAACTGCACCTTCAAGTTTTGTGCATGTGATGGCCGCCCCGGTGGCACAGTGTTCTAAGCGATGGTTTCTGATCATTCGTACGAGAAGGGTACAGGTTCGAATCCCGTGAGGCATGGGTGTTGTGTTTGTCTTACGGCGCTGGCTCTCTCCCTTCCCTGGAACCAGTGGCCCTAAATTAGGGACGGGCGACTGCTTATAGCCCACTGAGTTGCTCACCGTGGCCGTTAAAACTCCAATAAAAAAAAAAAAAATAATGTGATGACAGATTACTTCGTCTTTCTCTCTTCAGTATCGATAAGGCGAAAGTTTTGTATTCCTCTTATAGGAACCATATAAACAGATATTTAACTAGGAAATATTAGTTGATTTTTATTACTACAAAGATGTGGGCTATTATGTTTAGTGTTGTCTTTTCTTTCTGTAAGTTTTACCCGCAATTTACCTATGGGGTTGGGGGTAAATCCTAAGCGTCTGTCATGTGCCCTTCACTTGGGCTATAGCCGCAATTTATTAGGTGTGCAACTTAACTCTCGGCCACAGGCACGAAACGCTGACAGCAAATTATAGCAAATCGAATACGTAACTAATCAAGGAAATAATCCCCGTCGTGTAGGATACATTTGAGCCATCGGTCAGGGAGCTGCCGAATGCCACTGCTGTTTCGAGTTGAAAAAGTCATCAATACTTGTGTGGACCTCCTCGACACAAGTGAAGTGCGTATCACACAGGGGATGTTGCAGAGAGCGAAAGAGATGATAATCCGACGGGGCTAAGTTTGGAGAATACGCCGGGTGGGAGAAATTCACCTATCCCAGATCGGTGATCGTGTTTAAAGTCGTTTTCGCGGTGTGAGGACGCGCGTTATCCTGAAGCAACAGGACCGAACTTCTGCCCCTTCAAGGTGTACGGCCTTTTCGCCTCCATTGCGTCACTCACACGAATGAGTTGCTGATAATAACGCTCAGCATTGACCGTTTCACCAGGTTTGAGCAACTCATAGTGTACGACACCGCGCTAATCCCACCATATGCACAGCAACAACTTTCTGGCATGGATATTCGGTTTGGCGGTACTGGTGGTATGCTGACCTGGATAAACCAGTGATTTGCGCCGCTTAGGATTATCGTAGTGGATCCACTTCTCATCACAGGTCAAAATCTTGTGGAGGAAATCCTTCCTGAATGTGGAGAGCAAGGACACAGAAACATCGTAGCGCCTAGACTTGTTCGCAGCCGTGAGTTGGTGGGCCACCCAACGGCCCTCCTTGTGAATCCGTCCAAGCTTGTGCAGGCGCTTTGCAATGACTTTCCGTATTACTCCGAGTTCCTGGGCGAGCTCTGACTGTGTGCGACAAGGATCCGCGTCCAACAGTTGTTCTAGTTCCTCATCGTCAACTTTCTGTGGCGGTCCCGGACGTTCTGCATTACAGAGATTGAAATTTCCCTGCTTAAACCGCTGGAATCACTTCTTACACGTACTGTAGGACGCAGCACTCTCACCCGAAGCAGCACAGAATATTTCGCTGGGCACTTTTTTCAGCTGAAACGCGAACAGGAGGCAGTGCCTCAAATGTTGCTTCTCGAACGACATTGCTTTCACCGTCAAATTTCGTCCCTTCTGTCACCACAGCTGTGAGCGGTTACGGCTGCCTGGAAAGCTGTTGGAAGGCGCTACAATCAGTCATTATCGCACACAGCACAGCTATTTGCCCACGTTCAATGATCGCTTGCGGTTAGGGGCCGAGAATTAAGTTGCACACCTAATACCTATGGGGTTGGAGACCACCCGTGGCTCTCACCGCAATTTACCTATGGATTTGCGGGTAAATCCTAAGCGGCTGTCGTCTACCCTTCCTTTAGGCAGTAGCTGCAATTTGCCTATAGGGTTGGAGACCACCCGTGGCTTTCGCCGCAATTTACCTATGGATTTGAGGGTAAATCCTAAGCGGCTGTCGTCTACCCTTCCCTTAGGCTGTAGCTGCAATTTACCTATAGGGTTGGAGACCAGTCGTGGCTCTCGCCGCAATTTACCTATGGAGTTGCGAGTAAATCCTAAGCGGCTGTCGTCTACCCTTCCTTTAGGCAGTAGCTGCAATTTGCCTATAGGGTTGGAGACCACCCGTGGCTTTCGCCGCAATTTACCTATGGAGTTGCGGGTAAATCCTAAGCGGTTGTCATTGGATTTCCTAGAACAGCCGACCCAGTCACATCATTGGAACCTGTACGCGATGTGTTTCATACGAGCTCGTACGAGGTTGTCGCGAGAACTCATATGCCGCAAAGAAATTAAGTTTTAAAAACTAACCTTTAAGTATCATGTTTTGAATCGTGGTATCTTCAAAGAAAGAACAAGAAAGATGACACCGAATTTTCGGGTGTAATGAACACGTCTTTTGAATTCGTTCTGACGAGAACTAAATTTATCAAAGCTATCCAAAGTCAATCGAGCCGGTATGGAAAACAATAGAATCTGACCGAAGAAAGAAGTTTTTCAATCGGGTTTTTAATCCCGCAGATATTGCTGTAAGCGGAATCGTGAACTTACACCCTCTAGTTGCAGACTTATGAGTTAAGAAAAATTTGAATTTATATGAGAAACATTTCGCAGCGGAAACGCTCTCCAATTAAGAAAGAATTTTTCAAATCGAGCTTTTCGAAGCAGAGATATGAACAAATATAAGACATACATCTACGCCCCCTAGTGGGAAAACCATGAATTATTTTAAGAAGAAAGTATTCTCAAAAGGTTTTTCGATGGGAAAGGTCTCGGCCCAAAAAAAAAAAAAATTCAGTAGAGTTTTCAGGAGCTCAAATTTTGCTGCAAATACACCAGAAGCAGAAATTAACACTTATGATCCCTGGTGGCCAAACCATTCTTTACCAAATATTAGGAATTATATGAAAAATGTTTCCCATCAGGTCTTGTATGCAATACAGGAAGAATTTTTCAAATCGGAGTTTTAGAAGCAGAAATATCGGGGGAAACGCAGTTAACCTTTGCGCCCCCTAGCGGAAAGTCTATGATTTACTTGAAAATTTTGAATTTATATGAAAAACATTTCGCATCGGAAACACTATCCAACGAAGAAAGAATTCTTCAAATCGGACCCCTAGAAGTAGAGATATTTACAAAAATAAGATATACATCTGCGCCTCGTGTAGAAACAATTCATTATTTTAAGAAGAAAATATTCTTAACCGGTTTGTTGACGTGAGTAGAATCAGTCCACATACGAATTTTTTCAAACGAGATTTTAGACGCTTAGATTTTGCTGCAAGTACATCAGAAGCGAAAATAAAGTCCTACGCAATTTTTGGTAAAAAATGGTGGGCAAACCATTTTTACCAAAAATTAGAAATTATATGCAAAGGATTTCCCATCAGGAGCTGTATCCGCTGCAGAAAGAAACTTTTAAGTCGGAATTTTAGAAGCAGAGATATCGGGTAAAATGCAGTTTACCTTTGCGCCCGCTAGCGAAAAGTCTATGATTTACATGAAAATTTTGAAAATTATATGGAAAACATGTCAAACCGAGAACTATATCCAACAGAGAAAGATTTTTTTTTCAAATCGGACCATTAGAAGCCGAGATATTGACAAAAATAAGATTTAACTCAACGCCCCTGGCGGAGAAACCATGCAATATTTTAAGAACAAAATATTCCAAAAAGAATTATCGACGTGAGTGATATCGGTGCACGAACTAATTTTTTCAATCGAGATTTTAGAAGCTCAGATGTTTTGGCAAATGCATCAGAAGCAAAAATTAACAATTACGCCCCCTGGTGGCCAAAGTATTCTTTACCAAAAATTAGACATTACATGCAAAAAAATTCCATCGAAAGCTGTATTCGTTGAAAAAAAAATTTTCAAATTGGAGTTTTAGAAGAAGAGATATCCGGGAAAACGTAATTTACTTTTACGCCCCCTAGCGGTAAATATATGCGTAACTTGAAAAAGTAACTATACCTAAAATACTCTTCGACATAAATGAAATCGAAAGATAAAAGAAGTTTTTCAATCGGATGTTTAGATGCAAATATATGGAGTAAAATGTACACTGGCTGAAAGTGAAAAAAGAACACCAAGAAGGAGACGTCTGATACCAACGAAATTTATACAGCATAATAACGGAATACAGAGGATAACGTAATCAAAACATTATGGCAAAATACAGCTGTATTTGCTGGTAAACTGAAAAATAACATTTTTATGTAACATGGTTAGTACGAGGTTGAACCGCCATGAACTGCGTCACACTATGCAATTCTGGAATGGAGTCTGTCGTACAGACGTTGGATGTAAGTTTGGGGTATTGAGTTCCAAGCATCCTCAAATTGGACGCGTAAATCGGGGATGGTCGTGGCTGGCCGTGGAGACCGGATAGGTCGTTGCCCCATAAAATCCCACACGTGCTCAATGGGGGACAAATCCGGTGAAGGTGCAGGCCATGGAAGTTGTCTCACACCCTGAAGTCCATGTTGCGTTGCACGTGCCGTGTGTGGGTGTGCGTTATCTTGCTGGAAAACAACATGATGAACCGACCTTACAAATGGCACAACAACGGGCTGAATGATGTTGTTGATGTAGGAGGTGCTGTTTAACGTACCCGGTACAAACACTAGTTGTGTACGGGAGTGATAGCTGATCGTTCCCCGCACCAAGAGACCAGGTGTAGGCCCTGTGTGTCGCTGGCGGATGCAAAAGGGTGGAAACGCTCCCCTGTGCGTCTGCGAAAACGCATACGGCCATCGGAGGCTCCCAAGCAGAATCTGCTTTCATCGCTGAACACGACAGATCGCCATTGCGTTCTCCAGTGCAGACTTGGCGACACCACTGCAGCCGTTCCTGACGGTGGGCTGGAGTCAGAGGCACACGTGCACGTAGTCCTGCATCCAGTAGACGGTTGTGGATTGTTCGCACAGTCCCCTCAGGCGCAACGGCAGCTGGGATTTGCGTCGCAGTGGATGTTCTGCTTGACAACGCCGCTCTTCTTATGCGTCGATCGGTCCGCTCATCAGTCCGTCTGTGACTCCCTGCTCCACGTCTTCTCGTGTGGGAATGTTCCTCGGACCATCTACACCACCATCGTACCACCACCGATACTTCCCGTCCAATTCGCTCCGCAATACGATGATACTACCACCCGGCCTCGCGGAGTCCGACTAGACGACCTCGCTCAAAGTCCGATAACTGCTGAAATCGTACACGTTTTCCATGTCCAGGCATTGCAGCTTCTTCAGGGTCTTCGCACATGTCCGTACGCCGACGACTGATTACATTCACTTCGCCGTACTCCTTAAATACCACCGACGATAATTTGCATATTATGCCGTGCTGAGGCGTAAGCGCTCACCGGTTGGTCCCGAAATTAACATCACACCTACGTAAACTTGACCCCATTAACATATGAAAATTTCATGATAGTCCGCCAATTCCTTCTTTGTGTTCTTTTTTCACTTTCCGCCAGTGTATTTTGCATTCGACATCATCTGCATTTACGCCCCTCTAGCAGCGAAATTGTACATCGTAAAATAAGAAAACGAAATAAAGGATCATTATTCGCACATTTCAAGCTTCCCAATGCAAAAGAATATTTCTTAATTTATGTACAAATTAATGATGGGACCAGATTAAGTTATATTAAAACATCATTGTAAAAATTGTCAAGGTTAAGCTTAAGAATCATAGTAACGTTTCCTAGCAATCCAACTACATTTCATTTTCAAATTTCCATGATTACTCAGCATGCAAGGGATTGAAATATTTGGATGATGTCTTACCCTGAATCCTCGGCTATTCATCTCTTGTTCCGAGAGTTAATGACGAGGCTTCACATCCTGTGGCGTTAATACTAGCGTCCGCGATACGGGGCTGGGATCTCCGTGGATAAAACGCAGCCCGGGAGCCATTGATACTTGTACAGCTTCTACCATAAACTTGGCTAATTTTTCCACCGTTACCTTCCAATGGTACCTAACATATTACGAAATTGGCGAGTCCGACTTTTTGACCCACGCACAGTCAAGCATTTTGCCAACCAACCACCAACCCTGATTTCTTTTCCCGTCGGTTTCGCTTTCTGCCGTGCTCCTAGGCGGGCTCTCACCTCTTGGAGGCGTCACCCTCGCCTTCATTGGTTCTCGATGGGGTTTCCCCCTCGTCCACTAGTGGTCCGCCGTCCGCTAGACGCTGACCAGTGGCTGTTTCGAGCAGATGTTCTTCTGGCCAGCTGACCATCTGCCAGCCCTTTGAAAATTTATTTGGCATTAACTGTTACCCTGTGCTGCGGGTGGCCTAGTGGGCGACGTTCGTGACTGCCGCGGAAGGGACCTCAGGTTCGATCCTGGGCAGGTACGAACGCTCGATCCACTAAATATCCGCCGTGCGTCGGATTTACACGTTAAGCCGTCGGACCCTGGGTACTGGCCCCCGGTAATAAATAAGGGCGTCTTCATCCCCCTTTCTACTTTGCTTCCGTGTCACTTTCCTATCGGGCACTCTAGCCCAAATCTCCTGGCTTCCTATTTCTAAGGGTTGTTTAAGACCTGGGGTCAGACACTCCTTTCCTAAAATCCTCTACATATGATCATTTGATCATTTGTTACCCTGTTTTGGGGTTCTGTTATTAGACTATCGGAGATCACCTTTCTTAAATCTTTGTGTATGCTCGAATGCACGTAACTCCGTCTGAGCTATGTTTCCCAACACAGAGACTGGGTGCCAGTTATTACTTACGTTTTACCTTCTTACCACATTTAGGCAGGGCTTCTTCCTTGGACTTTCGCCGTATTGTCGCCGCTGGCCTACTGTTGGCTAGGGCTGTAGTATGTAATCCGCCATGCTGATTTTTGCAAATGCTTGGCAATGAAAATACCTTTCAGTTCGTTTGCGGAATTTTGCACCTGGTCTGGCGTTTGCGTTCCGATCTCCTTCCCACGCGAAGGGTAAGCAAGTGAAGAAAAACAGCAAATCTCTATACAATCTGGGGCGGGATAATACACCCTGCAAACCCAATAATGAATTACTCTAATTAAAATGATTAACTAATTAACATAATTAATTAGGTAATTAAAGCACGAATTTGGGTACTTCTTTACCTGAAGCAATGTGCCTGAGATTAGAAGAGTTTCCGCTGCAACATGCATAATGTTTTGTCTCTTCATTGTATACGATAAGGGTTGTTGCCCTTTGTATGTATCATCTTCCGAAAAAAAAAAAGTAGAATTTTTATCTTCAAAATCTCCAGAAACAAAATTTATTAACAACTTTTATCATCAGTGGCATTACACAGAAGTCCGATTAAAATCTTTCGAAAAGCTTGTACTCGTTTTCTGACGCTGAATTCAATTCCTTAAACTGACACGAGTTTATTGGATCTTGTTTAATTTTTCGAATTCAAAAGCAACAGTTTCTCAGCTGTTTCGGCCTTGTTTTGCCAGTACTTTGCCACTTTTTTCAAATCATCAACGTCTGATTTAACTCTTACGTACCCCATAACAGATGGTAGAATTTCCTGCCTGGGATCGCTCATTATTTTCTCTTTGGCCTTTTCAAGTTGCTCCTCTTGTTTATAAAGTTCTTCTTGTTCATCATGAATCACTTTTCCCAGTTTTTCCAGAAAACTTATTTGGCTTTTGGCGTCCTCGATATGGGACGTATTCGATTCTAGGGTCGCCCTAAAATCCGCAAGAACCTGTTGCGAAGCATTGAATTTCGTCTTCAGCTCCAAAAGCTTTAGCTCGCACTGCTTGAACACCAGCTGCGCGTTTTGGTTTTCAATCTTCATCTTGGTAACGTCCGTGACAGAAGTATTCTTCAACAGCTGTGTCTTCGCCTTTACGTGATTCATTAGTTTGTCCTTCAGATCCCTATCGAACATTGCATGGGCTTTCATGCGGCCCATGGAAATAACCTTTTCTTCAAGCTGTCTTCAAAATAACCGACAACTTTCTGTAGAATTATTTTTTTGTGATAGGGTGCCTCCATTCGTTTCTCACTCGAAGATGAAAATCCTCAGCTGCTTCCTGTACCTCTTTCTCACTCATCTTCAGCACTTCTACTCGATGTCTGTACTTGTCTAATACGTTTTTCGTGCCTTTCTGCCTTTCACCGAGTTTCTCGTGTAAGCTTTTCTGCTTCATTTCCGCAATATAGCACTTGAAGACTATGGATAACGATGACTCCTCTGCAGACTCTCTCGCACTGCTGGAACGTGATCTCTTGCGCAGTGTAGCTGAAGATAGCCGTCGTGTTTCAGCCCCGGATGACGTTGAAGATCGAGATGAAATTCGCCTGCGGTTGATCATTTCCTCCTCGAACGTAGCGGTAGAACCCGTTTCCTTTTCTACTTCTTTCACGTAACCGTCCAGCACGTTGTTTTCTAAAGCGAGAACACGATTGATTGTGTTGATGTCTTCTAACAGCCGAGCGAGTTCAGCTTTGGGTAGATGCTCCAGCTGATCTTGAGTGAAGCTGTCCACTGAAGAAGGACCACTGTCGGATCGTTCCTCGACTGTTAAAGACTGTTGTTGCTGCTGTATCTCTCCGATAGGGCCATCTTTGGCTGATGAATCCTCTTGCTGTGGATCCGTAATGTCTGTGGTTACAGGCAATAGAGCGCTGCTGGATTGGCTTACCACAGACGATGTCGATGAAGTCCGTTCACCAGGATCCTCGCCCGCCGATGTACTACTTTCCAGTGGATCCGGGTTATCCATGGCTATATCCTTATACTGAATTCCTGCTCGGAATACCACAGCGTCTTTAAGTCCCAAAGAGCAGAATCCAAAACTTTCTGCTAAAAATGAAACTGTTGTTACTACTTAAAATACAGTGGAACTTTCATTTTAAGCCACATGGTTACAGCCAAAGCATTCGCTATACCGAACAGGTCTTTCTTAATTTCAATACAACATGAGCTTTGGCCACAGTAACACAAAACTTCTGACTCTTATACCGTTTTAAACTTGTCTAAGTTTTTATTACTATTAAAGTTAGTCTCTTTATTATTAAAGGAATTTAATGAAGTTACAGTTATAATAACATCTGTTGGAAGACTTTATAACTGCACTATTACAATTACGTACTGTATACACTTGAGTCCAATTTCTGAATTTAAAGAATTATTTTAATAGTAACATCCTTGTAAATTTCCAGTACAGCAAACGGAAATAAAATGAGAGGAACATCTATGAAGGACTCTGTTAAGCAGAAAATCAATTCGTCAAGTGGAGATATTTTTGAAAGCATTTTGGCTTAATCCTCTGTGATATGAACGCGAAGACACTGGCTGACGTACGGAATATGGTAGACCGCACCGGTAGATGAGTGGTTAGAGGAGTAGGTTTCTGCCTAGGCTTCTGAATTGGACTTTAGCCCCGGATGAGACATATGTGGTGTTTGTCTTATGCCGCTAGCACTCACTCTCCCTTCCCTGGAACCAGCATCCCTAAAGTAAGGACGGGCAACTACTTATAGCCCTTAGATCTCACGGTAGTCGTTAAACCTAATTTGGTAGGGCCGACACCATCATTTTTCAGAATTTCTCGTCATCTATCAGTTGCTTGAGGATTCTGTCCGCCCAAAGCTTTTCAGGTTGGGGGTAGGGGGGTCAAGCTTTTTGCAGGCCTCCAAAGAAACAAAGTTCTTTCAGTTGAGTGAGCTCTGGAGAAACCGGAAAAGATTGAAATCTGAAGGTACAAAATCGGGTGAATAGGTCGGTGAGGCAGGAAATCCCAGCCAAACTCAAATAATTTTTTTTTTCTGGTGTCCAACTGGCGTTTTCCTGGTGGAATTCATCTGTTCACTATTTCTGGACGTTTGTCATCAAGTGTGGACTTCAGCTGGTTTATTTGGAAACAGTACCTATCAGAATCGATTGTTTAATTGCTCGGCAGCAGCTTGTAATACAAGAGTCCCTTCCAGTTCCACCACACACAGAACATTATCTTCTTGGGATGCGGACTGGAGTTTATAGTGGATAGTGATATCTCATCTGGCTTATTCCACTGTCTTTTCCACTCCACGTTAGTGACAGCAATCCACTTCACATCGCACGTCACCATTCGTTTCAGAAATGGAACGTTTTTATTCCGTTTAAGCAGTGTATCTTAAACAGATACGAGATCAAGAACACCTATATCACTCGAAGCGTGCGTGTTTGGATCTCTCCAAGGAGTACCGAAACTCGTTATGTTTCAAGAGACAATCCCGTGGGCTACCTCCACTAAGCACCTGGGGCTTCAACTAGATTGTCGACTTTCGTGGGTGGCAAACACCACCTACCACACGAATAAAGCTAGACAATGCCTTGGGCAGCTAGCTCCACTACTCCACCGGAGAAGCTTCCTTACAACACGGCACAAAGTACTGCTGTACAAGACGGTCGTCAGGTCGGTGCTTACCTACGCCTCACCCATCTGGATAGGTATTAGCAGGAATCAGCGAAAGAGAATCGAGAGGGTGCAGAACCGAGCACTTCGTATCATCACTGGGGCACCCCCTTGGACCCCACTTCAGAACCTGAGGAACAGACTTCGAATCGAGAAGGTACATGAGTTTTCCACCAGACTCGCCAAGAAGTTCTTCAAGAAAGCGGAAGCCCACCCTAATGAACATTTTAGGGACACGGTTGATTACAATTCCAGCGAATTCCTTAGGTATCCCAGAACTAAGGCGGCGATCGTTGACTCCCATTGACAGAGAGAGTATGTAAATAATGGTGACAGACCACCAGCCCCTTCTTTTTCAGATTGGAATCGAGATGGTGAGAATGGATTCTCCTCTGGCATTTGGATTTGGTTGCGGTGAGTTTTTCAGTCACCCCTGTAACGTCGGCGACCGGGTGGGTAGTGGTTCTCTGTGATGTTGTGCGGTGCTTGGTTCCCCCTCTCCTTTCTCCTTTCCCCTTTCCCCCGGATTGGTGTCACGGTTCACAGTTTGAAATTTACGTCACTCTCACCTTTCACTGATTTTCCTGTTTATCTTTCCTATTGAGTTCACTTACTCAGATCTCCTAGCTTCCTATTTCTAACGGCAGTTTTAGACCTGGGGTCAGACACTCCCTTCCTAAAACTTCTTCAAATATCGTGGGAAAATCTGAAAACATACCACTCCTTGCTGTCATGGATAAAAGGAGCGATTTATCAGATTTGCAAAAAGGGATGATTATCGGCTTTCTGGCCAAGGGTGGCAGTATTTCTGAAACAGGGCAGTTTGTGAACTGTTCGCGTGCTGCTGTGGTTAAAGTGTATTGTGATTGACGAAATGGCACCATTGGGAATACGCGACGTGCAAACTGCGGAGCACCACGTGCCATTGATGCGAGAGGTGAACGTCGGCTTCGTAGGTGCGTGAGGGCCGATCGACAGGCTACAGTGGAGCAACTCACTGGCCGCATGAACCAGGGGGCTACCGGAAGTGTGTTTAAAACGACAGTTCAGCAAACCCTGCTGCGTATGGGGCTCCGATGCAGACGGATGGTCACTGCACCTATACTAACGAAGGTGCATCGGCAGAAAAGGCTTACATTTGCACTGCAGTATTGGAATTGGACCTCCGCTGATTGGCAAAGGATTGCGTTTTCCGATGAGTCACGTTTTCATCATCGAACGGATGGACTAAGTAAATGTTGATTTCGTGTTTACGTCGAATTTCTGTGTTGATTTCCGCCGTCTTTACACGATCAATATTCTAAAAACAGAATCAAATAAACACATTTGACTGTTTAGATGATTTATTAGGATGAATATAATTATTAAATTCATATGATGTCTATCACGAGTAGGTCACAATATCAAGAAAACCACATAACATTAAAGTATTTAAATCATGCTCAGTTCCATTCTGTTAATAACATCTGAAGATGGGTCCGTTGCGGGCCTAAAAGTTCTAATGTCTTCTATATGAATTTAATAATTATATTCATCCTAATAAATCATCTAAACAGTCAAATGTGTTTATTTGATTCTGTTTTTAGAATAATGATCGTGTAAAGACGGCGGGAATCAACACAGAAATTGAACGGATGGACGTTGGCGTATAAGGCGAGAAACATCGGCGAACAAACACTCTTCAACCATTTCTGGAAGAACACAAGCTGGTGGGGGCAGCGTTATAATCTGGGGAATGATTTCGTGGCATTCCCTGAGTCCACACATAACTGTGGAAGGCACTATAGACCGAATTCGTTATGAATCCATCTTTGTAAACTACGTACACCCATACAGGCTAATTGTCTTCCCTGGGGCGGATGGAGTCTTCCAGCACGACAATGTGACGTGTCACACAGCTAGAAATGTCCGAGAGTGGTTGGAAGAGCACCATGAAGACATCGAAGTTCTTCTCTGGCCCCTTAATTCCCCAGACTTAAACCCAATTGAGCATCTGTGGGACCACCTCAATCGTGTTGTTCGCTCTATGGATCCTCCACCACGCACCCTCCAGCAGCTGTCAGATGCACTGCAGTCAGCATGGCTCCATGTACCTGTGAACACTTTCCAGCAGCTTACTGAGTGACTCGTACCCCATCTAGCTGCTGTCCACGCTGCACACGACAGTTACTCCGGATATTAGCTGGTGGTCACAATAATGTGACTCGACCGTGTATGTACAGTAATGCAGTGGCGTAGGAACGCTTTTGATTTAGGGGGTAGAAGCTCATGAACCTTACATTTCAAGGATTAAGCCATCTATGGATGACCCCCTCCGATTTGGGGGGGGGGTAGTATATTAAAGTTTTTATAAAATACGTATACTGATCAGGAATTCATCCGAATGAACATTGTTATCATCATATTATTATTAATTATTACCATTATTATTTTATTGCTGACAAAAAGTTCACATTATTAATTTCTTATCAGAAAATGAATGGAGAAGTTGGAGAAGTTTTTTTTTTTGTGTGTGTGTGTGTGTGTGTGTGTGTGTGTGTTCTCTCTTGTTAATTTTTGTAATTTTTTTTTCCATTAAAATATTGAGCAGGGACAAGTCAACATTAGGATGAATTTCTGTCAGCAGGGTTTGGAAAAGAGGGATTTCTCAGGAAATGTTATATAACTCTTTACAAGAACGAATTAAATTTCTTATCATTTTTGTTTACGTTAATAAAGTAAAACCGCAATAAGATAAAAACTGCTCTACCCGCGAAGATAGTACCATTGAAGCATTATGAAGTCTATATTAAAAACTTTGAACGATACATAGACTGACAATTGATGTAAAAAGCACATTGGTCTGGTGCAAAGCTAAATGATGGTGGAGATATCGAGGAATTGGAGTTCTATGAGTGGTATGTGAAATCCGTAATGCACTTGTTGTATTGCTACAGATCTTAAGACAGAAAACAATTTTAGTGCCGGGGCTGCGGGCGCTGAAATGACACTCCGTTTCAACCCATCGCAATGTCATTAGCTGTAGGTGACTGACAGGTGTCATAATATCGGCGTCTTTCTTCTGCTCAAGCTGGCAGTCATTTGAACTCGTTTCCCTGCAGAACTAATTTGCTGGAGTTTCCCAGATGGTTGGCCAGTTTTTGGTGCATTAAAAGCCTCCCACTACAAGCTTCGGATATAAAAAAAAATCAGATGACCCGTGATATTTCTTTGAAAAAAAAGAGAATAATAAAAAAATAAGTAGCATATAAATTTTACAGTTCACTCTTTATGAATGATTGGTTTGTGTTTGCTCATATCTGGGGGGGGGGGGGGCAGTAGATATTAATGTACCCATCTCCAAAATTTGGGGTTACTTCGTACCCCTTTGCCCCCCCTCCCCCTCCCGCGCTCCTACGCCACTGCAGTAATGCATATTTTGCTGTTGTTTGTTTCGGAGGTTAACGACCACCGTGAGCAGCTCGATGGGCTATTGACAGTCGCCCGTCCCTGATTTAGGGCCACTGGTTTCGGGGAAGAGAGGAGCCAGCGCCGTAACATCCCTGCCTCCTGGAAATCGAACCCGGACACATCAAGAGCAATATTCAATTTCTATCAAAATAAACTTACAGAAAAACAGAATGTCTGAGATTTCCAATCACGAACATATGTATTCGAAAGAAAGAAAACTGAGATTGGCAAACGTGATGTTTTGTCCCCACACTCATTTGCGTGCGGGGGGGGCGGTAAATGATGCCCCCCGCCCCCGTTCCGACGCCCGTGCAATCAAACAACAAAAAGAAATTTCAGCCTAAAAGATTTACACAGTACGTTCATAAATTCTGAGAACACCTAATCTCAACTGATTTTTCTTAAGGATATGGATGATGCGGAAGGCGAAGATGGGGATTAGCTGATCTCTTCTGCTACCGAGGGTAACAATTTCCGAATGTTTGTAAAGCACTGCTGTTACATGGTGGATAGCACCTAAAAATGTGCTGCTCTTTGAAACTGTTTATATTTCTTTATTAGATATCAATTCATTGTTCATCCACTTGGTAAAATTTACATTTTTCAAAAATGGGATTTAATTTTTACTTCTCACCTTCCCTTTAGAAAGGATAGAGAAAGTAATCGTAAAAGTTTTCGACCTCCAATGTTTAGAACCCCCATCAAATTACGTCCCCAGCTCCGTTAAATATTCTTGTATCCTTTTTCCGAGACAGCAGGCACATCTCGGAGCAAGAAAATATTAGTTCCATTAATTATAATACTGCTATGATACGATATCGCGGGCGACAATATCATCGATTACAGATCACTTGTGCTGCCATCTATGGACTTTCTTTGGTGTTAGATTGCAAATATGTTGTGCGTACACGAAGTACCCGATAAGAATGTAAATCGAGTGCGAAAGCAGTGAAACGTGAAGAACAAAGGAACTCAAAATGCATTTGTTCTGAGGATGTCATATTCATATAGTAAGGAAATAAATAGGAACCAACCTTAAACACGCAAAACACTAGAGCGCCACAAGATCAGGTGCACCGTGAAAGCTCTTGCTTAAGACTGAGGAATTTCCAATTGAAAAACGAAAGAAAAAAATCAATGGAGGATGCTAATTTAATATAACAATAGCACGCACACGTGCGACTGCACAGAATATTTGCCTGATTTTATTTCGAAACAATGAGTTATTCTGTTACTTGTTTCTCCTTAGTGGAACATTTAGAACATAACGTGTTAAGCATTTCTTCACGTAGGTCGTTGTAATTTTTTGACTTAACGGAAATTATACGAAGAAAAAAAAGCCAATAAAAGATCTTGGTCACGATGCCAAAATACAATTAAACCGAGCGATAAAATAATAACACATCATCGACTGCAGCCGGAACCCCATAATGGCAAAAGGCCATCCCGCTAATTCTCACGCTTCCATACGCAGAGTATCGAAACTAGAACAGCCTCACGTCAGTAATTTAGGATTGGAAGGTAAAGGAGTAAACTAACCCTCAAGACAAACTCAATACACCGATCGCGCGATCAGTACTGAAACCCTGAACCTCGATGAAAGAAGTCAAACCCATCACATGCAGATGATGATTGATGTACACTGGTGTGCAAAAATTAAGGACGAAGAGGAGAAATTAGCATAACAGCGGAACGAGCAGGCAGAACGGGCCGAAAGACCACTCAGGAGATAGACTAGGGTCCGGTAGAGTACGGCATGCGCATATATGCAGCATGACGCAGGGGGGGTCGGAAGGGTATAAAGCACACGGGCGGTGTACGCACAGCAATTCGGTGAAAACTATTGCACGGTGTACATCGGTTTGAACGACGTCGAGTTGCTGCCATCGTGTGATATGGCCAACAGGCAATCCAGTAGACGACATCTGGATGACTTTACCCGAGGTCGCGTCATTGGGAAGTTGGAAGAAGGTCGAAGTGTGACTAGTGTGGCCGAGGAGTTCGGGATCGCTCACAGCATCGTTTCACGAGCTTGGAGAGCATTTCAAACGACAGGAACAGCTGCCCGACAGTTCGGCAGTGGTCATCCACGAGCAAAAACGGCGGTGGACGACCGGTATATTGTCCTACAAGAGACAGACGGCAGACAGCGGGAGAAACCAAGGCACATGCAACAGACAACTGTACGTCCGTTATCGCGTTTTACCGTGGCCAGGAGGCTGCACAATGGTGGTCTATTTGCACGACGACCAGTACGGTGTATGTGTAACGTACCAGGAGATGTGACGTACCTGCCAGAAGGACGCACACGACATAAAGGCAGATAGCAATTAGAATCAATGTCCGCGTAGCTTAATTGGTAGAGCAACTTATTCCGGAATGAGTGGACCCGGGTTCGAACCCCGGCGCGGATAAAAATGACGGAGAAATTTACTTCGTTATAATGGCGCCCGAACTATCCGGATGACCCGACCGTTCAAAATCTCGCATTGGTGTGATGTTATTTCCACACCGCGAGATAGGAAAAATAAGAGAATCCTTTCTCCAGCACTTCGAAAAAAAAAAAAAAAAAAAAAAAAATAAGGGGGAGATGATGTAACGTACCAGGAAATGTGACGTACCTGCCAGAAGGACGCACACGACATAAAGGCAGATAGCAATTAGAATCAATGTCCGCGTAGCTTAATTGGTAGAGCAACTTATTCCGGAATGAGTGGACCCGGGTTCGAACCCCGGCGCGGATAAAAATGACGGAGAAATTCACTTCGTTATATATGCCATTATCGCCTGCTCATCGGAGACGGTGATTTCTGTGGTGCCAGGAACACAAGAACTGGACACATCAGCAATGGGGTCAAGTTCTCTTTACGGATGAGAGCCGATTTAGTCTGACGAGCTATTCTGGAAGTATGCACATCTGGAGAGAGCAGGAAACTCGCAATCACACCTCCAACATCATTGAAACGGACCGGTTTGGAGGTGACGGATTTCTCGTTTGGGGCGGTATCGTACTTGGTAGCCGTACTGACCTCAACATCTTCCAAGGAGGTTCAGTCACTGGTGTCCGCTGTTGTACCAAGGTTCTCCTGCCTCACGCCCGTCTGTTTAGAGGTGTTGTGGGTCCTGAGTTCCTCTTCATGGACGACAACGCTACACCTCATCGTACGGTGGCTGTCACAGAGCTGTTGGAGAGTAAAGATATTCAACGCCTGGATTGGCCCGCAAGGTTCCCGGACCTAAACCCAATCGAACACGTGTGGGATCTTCTCGGGTGACGCTTGGCAGCATGTCACCAGCCGCCAGCAACGATTCCGCAGCTGCGAAGACCGCGATGCTTCAGCAGCTTCTTGACAACCTCGTCCTCAGCATGGACAGACGTTGTAAATCCTGTAACGCAGTCAGGGGTGATCATATCCCCTACTAAAGACTGGATTTTTCTTGGCAGCCGCCTGTCACATGGACGTTTCTGTCTTCTGTCCAGTTGCGCTCAAAGCTACCTCTTCAATAAAGTACCTTTGTATCCTTTGGATTCCTTGTTTGGACGGTTTTGCTCACTTGTCCCATATTCTTTCATCTTGGGGATCTTATGGTATGATTTGAGTCGATGTGGAGCACTTCTGCACGACGTTACATTCGAAAAACCGTCTCGTCCTTAATTTTTGCACGCCAGTGTATATTACTGAAAACTTCGCTACACTTACGGCCTTGACCACGAAACTTATGACTAGGCCAGTAACTGTTTCGCGGTGCGAATTTCCGCGATTTTTTTTTTGCAAATAGCAAACATATTCGCATATTTCAGGTTTTTTTTACCTAGTTTTACCTAAATTCTATTATAATTTTTAGATTATTTTTCATATTTAAATAATTTTAATACTGCCTTCATTAGAAGAGACACTTATGGAAACAAGCTGGCGGGTAATTCCAAGTCACATGCACCCAGCCAGCTGAAGAACGCCCGTGTGGTTTTTCGTTACTTAGTGGTCTTTCGTGATTTACACCACCACCTCAGCTGCAATCGAATGATCTCGGCGACTTGCCGCGCTAGTAAACTGGATGTCGTGAGTCGTATTCGTGGTTTTAGCTGGGAAAAGCAGCTCACAGAAAAGAGTATGAGTTTCGTAGACGCTTAGACCACGTACACCCATACACGCTGATTGTCTTCCCTAGGGCGGATGGAATCTTCCAGAACGACAATACGACATGTCACACAGCTAGAAATGTCCGATAGTGGTTGGAAGAGCGGGATCGATGAAGACTTCAAAGAACTTCCCTGGCCCCCTAATTCCTCAGACTTAAGCCCAAATGAGCATCTGTGGGACCACCTCGATCGTGTCGTTCGCTCTATGGATCCTCCACCACGCACCCTCCAGCAGCTGTCAGATGCACTGCAGTCAGCATGGCTCCACATGCCTGTGAACACCTTCCAGCACCTTATTGAGTCACTCCCAGCCCGTCTAGCTGCTGTCCGCGCTGCACACAGCGGTTAATCTGGATATTAGCAAGTGGTCACAATAATGTGACTCAACCGTGTATTATTATAAGTTAAATCTGGGTTTGTTTCTGCTCTATTTATACCCCCCCCCCTCCCCATCGAAGGCTGGAGAGATTCAATCGTCTCGAATTTAGAGCTACTAGCTCCGAGCAAGACACAGGGCCGACAGTAAACATCTATGTCTCAGCTATGATTCGACTCCAGACTCTCAGACAGTAACCTTGCTGCATTACCCACTCGTCCACCTGGTGACAGCCTTTAAAGAGTAAGAAGATGGTAAAAGAACAAATAACAGGCAGTATTATTGGCCATGAGAAGGCAACTGGACATCAAATGTGTACAAAGAAAATTAACCGATATTACGAAGCTCCATCTAAGTGCAGGAATTTAAATATTTCTCCCCTGATAATAGTTGTGAGTGCTTTGTTCACGTCCTTCAACTGCTCATGAGACAATTTCCGCATTTGGTGGGAACAGAGATATCATCCAAATTTGCTGGGAACAGAGCCCAAGAAGATTGATATTTTGACGACGCAGTGTACGTCTCCTTTCCCTAAAAGCATTATCTGATATAAAAGCCAGTTAACAAGTCAAAAAGTCTAAATGTTATGTTGCTGTTTTCCTATAATCTCCTTCGTTAAATGATCTAATCATCTATTACAATTAGTATTTTCTTATCATGATCTCTCTTTAAATGTTCTTATGATCTGTTGCACTAAACATTTTTCTAAAATAATCTCTTTCGTTAATGCGCTGATGATCTCTCACACTTAATATTTTCCCACGATGATCTCTTTCCTGAAATGTTTTGATGAACTCTTACGCTAAATGTTTTTCTCTAACGTTCTCTTTAAATGCTTTAATAATATCTCTCAACTTAATATTTTTCTATAATAATCTATTTTTTAAATGCTCTGATGGCCTCTTTCCCAAAATAGACACTCACGGACAATGAAATTTGCGCATCAAGAAGGAACATCGGATTGAACTGAAATTTTATGGACGTAATTATACAAATGAATGATACACATGATGGCAAAAACAGAGCTGCAGTCCGGTCATCTTCAGTAGAGCGTCGCACTGCCTCGAGCGGTAATACATGCTGCAATACGGTCCGGCATGGAAGCGAACAGACGCCTGATGTTGTCCTGCGGCAGACTGGCCCACACGTGTTGGACGGTGTGTTCCAAATCCCAGATAGTGCGGCACTGCGGGAGCCGGTGTTTCAACTGGTCCCACACATGCTCGATAGGGGACATGTCCGGGGAGCAGGCATCCCATGGAAGTGTCTGGATATGACGTAGGCAGTCCTGGACAACCCGAGCCGTGTGTGTGTGTGTGTGGGGTGGAGCATTATCCTGCTGGTATAGGGCACCTGGAATTCCGGCCAGGATGAGAGCACGTGGGACCGTAGGATCTCATCCACAAACCGGTGGCCCGTCAATGATCTACGTACCACTACTACAGCTGATCGGCTATCGCAAGCAATGGTTCCCCAGACCATAACGCCTGCAGTGGGTAAGATGTGACTCTCGAAAGCAAGGTTGGGATTGTGTCTTTGACCTGGGGCCCTCCACACTCAGACACGATGATCATCTGTCCCCAAAGCGAAGCGGCACACATCGCTAAACACCACACGTCGCCAGTCGGTGGCGTTCCACGTCGCTTTGGCCTGGCACCACTGCACACGGAGCCGGCGATGTTCCGGTGTTAATGACATCACACGAAAGAGGCGCTGGGACCGCAGATTCGCTTCTGCGAGGCATCGGGAAATGGTTCGTAGGCACACAGTAGCCGCACATCTGACCGTATAGTGGACCGGGTCCTCGTGGGATCCGTTCGTGCCTGGCGCACGATCCGTCGATCCTCTCTACCGGTGGTCCGTCCGGAGCCGCTCCACCGTGTGGTAGTGCCGTAACGTGTCCACTGTCCCCAACACAGTCGGACGGTATGGTCAGAACGATCCACTTGTGGGGTTATACATCGCGCCGACCACCCTGCGGTTTTGAGCCCGATGATCAGGCCTCTCTCGAAGTCCGTAAGTTGCGTAAATCGACGTCTCTGGCGTCAACCGGACATTCTTGTCACTCTGTACTCTTGCTTGCGTCGGCCGGAGCTTTTCGCTTTCATGGGGCATCGACTACACGCCGGTTTGTAAGGCTGCCGGTTCGTGCTTGCAGCGGCACCACAGGGTGTGCGGTCATGCGCACTCGAAACAAACGTGGATCATATGCATACCAATCACGCACTCTAGCTATTTGCAAAGTTTCGCGATTGTAGCATGTTTTCTTCTAGGTACGCAAATTTCATTGTCCGTGAGTGCAATTTCTTTCGTTAACGCTCTAATGACCTCTTACACTTAACATATTTCCATAATGACCTTTTTCTTTAAATGTTGTGATGCTTCCTTACACTAAATGCCTTTTTATAACGATCTCCTACGTGAAATGTTTTAATTATCTCTTCACATTTTTTCACAATGGTCTTTTTCTTCAGTGCTCAAATGATCTCTTACATGAAAT